>LR989962.1:2412500-3687088 GCA_905147015.1 Laspeyria flexula
AGTAATATTTTAAGCTTTAGAATTTATTTGTTTGGTTGGTTCAACATGGTAAGCTCAGGAACTACTGATTCGAATGGAAAAAATCTTTAGTTTTAAATACCACAATGCTACGAGTGCAATAATTTATTTAAAATTACCTCATCATGACATTTAAATATTTTATTGGACATTATTAAAACCTTTTTGATTATTTATTATTATGTAAATTAGTATTAACTGCCTCGGTGGTGCAGCGGGAAGTGTATACGACTGCTGTGCAAGAGGTCCCGGGTTCGATTCCCGGGTCGGGTGAAAATGGTATTGGACTTTTCTAACATGAAATTCCAGTATTGAAATTTTCTCGGAGTTTGGTAAACAAATGTTCCCGGTTGATGACAATAGGCTCGCCCCCTATTTCATGGGACCAAACATAGCTGGCGAAATGTGGGTGTGAAACACCTCTGCCTACCCCTTCGGGGAAAAAAGGCGTGATGCTATGTTATGGTATGTTATGTAAATTAGTTTATAATGATTAATATCTGTATCTCTACCTAATAAATAAATTGCATGCAAAAGAGGCGGAATATGGCGGATCTAATATAAAATGTAACACCAAATATGTAACCTGTGTTCGCAATAAATGATTTGAATTTTGAATTTTGAAAATTACAACTATTACTTGTAATTACACAATAAAAATTAGACATTCCAGTCAGTGAAAAATTTAAAAACGTACGCAAATTGTTTCATCATCATAACTACAACCCAGAAACGTCCCACTGCTGGGCACGGGTCTCCTCTCAAGATTGTAGAGGAAAATTAACCTACTATACCGCGCTGGCTAGACGGGTTGGTATAGGGTTTTGTTTTGAACTTTGCTGTTGTCTGTTTAAGTTTTCTTCCTTAGTCGCCTTTTACGACAACTAAGAGTTGAATTGGGGTAGTGACAATATGTATTCTTAATCCGTCACTACATGCATGGCAATATGTTTAACGAAAATAATGTTTTAAACGTAGAATAATGTTTTAGTTATTCTACGTTTCTACATATCGTGAAGTAAACCCAATAGTTTATTAATTGATAACTTTGTTTTTTATCAACAATGCAGCAGACTTTATTCTTTTCTTACGCAAGTGTTCGACATTATTTATTTTACAATTAATTAATTTATCTGTCTGGCAATTTAAATTTTCTGATTATTATTCTAAGGTGCAAAATTGCATAGTGGCATTTTAACCCTCGACGTAAATCTGTCGGTCTGCCTGTGACATTGTAGCTCATAAACGCATTGGCCGATTTTGATGTGGTTTTTTGATTGGACCACTGCTTCTCCTTGCAGAATTACGTCAGACACCTTCTATTTGTGGAACAACCGAAGCGCAAATCTACAGCCGACTGCATAGATGAGCTGCGCAAAAGTTTGGACATATTGAACGCAAACGTGACCTCGTTGCGCGGCGAGATGCAGGCTAGCGCTCACCAGAATGCGCTGAGATCGCAACTAGATAACATCAAGTCTGACATCGCTAGTGTTAAAGGAATATTACTTAATAGGTGAACTACATTTGTATTTTATTCTATACTAGAATTTGCGCGGAGCTTCGCTCCCGTCGTTCTTTTTTGGTCACTGCTCAGCCCCTATTGGCCGTAGCGTGGAGTTATATACCCTATATTACTCAGTGCTAATGTAGCTTTCTAACGGCAAAAGAATCTTTGTAATCGGTTTAGTAGTTTTTAAATTTATTCAAACAAAAATATAAATCTTTCCTCGGTGTAGAAGTGTAGACTCTCTAGTGTACACCTCTGACCGCATATAAATTCGATGACTGTGACCACAAAATCTTTACACTGCACATAAGTCTTCCTTTTTAGATTTTTCTCCTTCTCAATATAAATCTTTGTCGAGACTACAGTATATTAAAATATTTATTTGTTTCTATAGATTTGAAGCTTAAATTGATTAACCAAATTAAAAAAATATCTGTCTTTATCATATGTAGTAATGTGTTCCTACTTCTATATTATTGTCGAAATTAAGAAAGAAGTACTCGTAATTTGGAAGTTCTCTAATCTCGGCATTCACTATTAACTTAAAACCGCCCGTTTTGTTTACAGAAACCAGTTCCCCGCCCTTAAAACGCGTTCAGACCCGCCATCAATACCCGCCTGGCAACGGCAGTCAGAAGAGGCAACCTCAACAGAAGCGCCTCCAGAAGAGAAGAAGAAAACACACAGAAGTAGGAGCCATCGATCAGAATCTGGTGGCTCGAACTCCAGCGAGGGGGAACAAGCGACCAAGAACAGTGATAGCAGCCTGGAGATCATGTGAGCCGTGTTAATTGTAATGTGACAAAGTTCTATGCATGGGGTGCATGCATTATCTTTGACAAAAGGCACTTTTTAAATAAAAAAGCGAGCTACTCTTAAAATAATAAGGGTGCATTTTCAATACGCTTTCCAGTTGTACTGGGTTTCTGGTCTGGATTAATGGAAACTTAAATTGTCTGGTTTGAAAATTTGTGTAGCTCAAGTAGCTATAGTAATTTTCAAAATTATATTTTGTAAAGCATCTGTAAAATAATAATAAAATAATTTAAGCACGAGAATATTTTTCATTATTTTTTTATGTAAACACCGGCTTCCAAAAATATTACGTGAGCTGAAACATTACAGTGCTTCTAGAGTTTTTTATATCATACAATACACTTCGACTTTGCATGGGGAAATTTATTTCAAGTAATATTATTATATGACGTAGACCCGTTTTAAAGTAATTTAATATGTGTACAAGTCGCGAAAGTTTAAAAGTTTTTAATTTATTTCAGGCTTTGGAAATTCCATAAATATCTTTCATTCAAATCTCGTCAAAAAATACTGCCAAATGGAGGATTCAGGATCTTGTATTTTATTTGTTAACTAGTGTTTATTACAATTACATTAAGATGTTTTATTAGGTCTCGCAGAAAATTTTAAGATAGTTTAAAAACTACGTAATATTCTTACTTCGGTCCTTCCCAGGATACAATTTTACAAAAACTAATTTACTTATATTATAATTAATTTAATTAAAAAATTAAAGAAATAAAGTATATACATTTCACATCATCATATCAGCCGTAGGACACAGGTGGACAGATGATCTGATCCGAACAGCTGGATCGCGCTGGATGCAGGCCGCATACAGCCGGTCCTATTGGAAATCTCTTGACATAGGCCCCCGTATGTCCAGCAGTGGACGTCCTAAGGCTGATATACTTAATTAAAAAAAAATTAAGACGAACTATAACTAAGTAATAAATATAGCACAAACAAATATGTTATATTAAATTTCTTTTTTAATTCCAGCACATGAAACTCACACAAAGCAAGTGCCGTAGCACCACACTCGGAACAAGAACAAGACAAGACGCAAGACGTAGCACGCAAGACAGTGTGGGCAGTGAGTATGTTCCAGTGTGGCACTTTAGACAGTTTAGTGATGAAATCCTCTTGTATGATTTGTATTATAGATTGTTTTAGAAAGTAATTTGTTGGTAGATATTGTAACAGTCAGTGAGTGCTTCGCAAGAGCTTCCATTCCACGAAAAATTTTATTATACTCGGGCTGAAATCAGTGTAGAATAAACAATAACAACATTACAGATTTTTTTTATATTGCACACCTCAATAAAGTCTCTTTTTTCTTGAATAGAAAAAAAGTTTTACTCTATTTGTATTAATTTGATGTATTAAAAATATTCTTTGTTTTTGTATATATTTTATTACTATAAATTTTTAAATGGGTGTCTTTCTGGTTAATGAAGTTTTAAACGCAGATTTCTGATAGTAATAACACGATTTTGAATTATTTGGAGTTGTGTTACTCTTTATCTAGGTGTGTGGATCTGTTTTTGTAAAACTAATGAAATTATTAAAAACAACTTATGTATTGTTTTGAAATGTTTACAGCTTAATGCCACTCATATCTGCATAAGGAAATACATTTTAAATTATATCTTAAAATCCAATTTGACAGTAATTTGTTCACAAACATTTTATATTGATTACCGCCCGAGTATAAATAGACTAATCTGTTAAGAAATTTTCTGACACCCGGAATCAATATTGACAAGGCTTGCTAGTTTGTAAATAATCGTGTCAACCCATAAATGTCCCACTGCTGGGCACAGGTGTCCTCCAAAAAATGTTAAGGGAATTTAGCCTTCTATACGCTGGCTAGACGGGTTGATATAGTGGTTCGAATTTTTAATTTCTCGCAGTGCTCCTGTCTGCATAAGGTTTACTTTCTTATTCGCCCTTACGACACCCACGGGTTGAGATGGGGTAGTGACATTATATATTCTTAATCCGTCACTACACGGATAGTAGCAGTCATTTGTAAATGTGACATGGGACATAACTGGCGCGAATCTAGTTGTTATGTATCTCTGCCTTCTACTAGTATTCGCGCGGTATTCGCTCCCATTGTTCTTTGTTCGGCTTCTACTCAGCTCCCATTGGCCGCATCGTGATGTTATATAGCCTATAGCCTCTCTCGATAAATGGGTTATCCAACACTAAAAGAATTTTTCAAATCGGACCTGTACCTGAGATGATTGCGTACAAACAAACAAACTCTTCAGATTTATAATATCGGTAAAGATGTTATACGAGTAGTATGATGGTAGCGATTGGGCAGCATTACTGGTGTCTTTGATCCACAAAAAGTAGAAATAATAGTTAAGTATAAAGCTGTTAATATCTACAGGTATGGAACATACTGTTTCAATTTTTTTTTTACAAGAATTTCACTGCTTTTGTCGGTCCGCGCCTGTGCGGCCACGTTATAATAATAATAATATTTCACCAGATTCACACAGCGCCATCTAGTCTCTAATTAAGCAATTATATTTTGCTTGTGTTATGGGTACTAAACAACTGATATAGGTGCTACTTAAATTGTTATTTTTTTGTAAATATATACATATTATAGATAGCTCATAGCTCATCATGAGCATAAAGGTTTGTTCTGCGTCTGGGTGTAATTTATTATCTATAATATTTATTTACAAAAAAAAATGTATTTAAGTAGTATATCAGTTGATTAGTACCCATAACACAAGCAAATATAATTGCTTACTTTGGGACTAGATGGCGCTGTGTGAATGTGATAGAATATTATTATTATTATAAATTGATTTAGAGTCTACATAAACGTTGACGCTTTTGTGTCCGACACTGTCACAAGTTTTGTTGTGACCAGTTCAATTGGACACAACGTAACTGCGGCCTAACTAAAAGTCCAGAATTGCTCATGCTGTAGAACAGCTACCTCGTCAGTCATCATCATATCAGTCCAATGAATTCCACTGTTGGACATAGGCCTCACCCAACTTTCGTCACTGTAAACGACTTTGTGCCGCCTGTATCCAACGACCACTCGCAACCTTTACGAGGAGCCCGAGTCTGCTAACACAATGGTAAGCCGATGGTCTCATTCGACAGCTGTGATTGGCTTACTAAGTCAATTGCGCCATATTGCCGGCCTGTGATTGGTCGATATTAGTCCATTGGTCTGCTAACGACGTGTGTAACTTAGCAAAATCGGGGGCCCAAATCGTCGGTCTTCTCTGTCATCATAGATAGACACTAAATAAGTCGAAAAGGTCTTTGTACAAATTAATATAAGGCTCAGAATTGTAAAAAAAATTGAAAATAATTTGTTATGCTGTCCTTTCCACTTATCGCCACGCTAGAATCTATTGTTGCTTGGATAATGGTGTCCAATATGGAATTCACCTACTGTTACTTATCTACCAATATTGACACATTTATTGGTTTAATTGTACAGTCGAGTTCATTAATATATTGGCACCATAATTAGATATTTTTGTTGAAAAGGGTGACTACAACTTATTGCATAATGTACAGCATATTTTATTGAACCATTCACATGAGGACATATATTTGATCCATAGATTCTATAGTATTTATTGAGCTTTTTAACGCTCACAATATTTTTAATCCTTGATGGTGCCAATATATTAATTAACTCGACTGTACCAACATTTGCGCATACAAGTCCAAACAAAACGCAAACTTATGATTCGAAAACAAAATCGATTTTAGCTTGTAGCGCAAATATTGGTGGATAAATCATTAAATGCAACTAAATAATTTTATTTCGCTGTGGATTTGAAAGTATGTATTAGTGCGATTTTCGGCTTTATAGTAATGTCTATTTAGAGTTGATAATCGCGATACCGATAGAGGTTTGTACAATGCTTATTATTAAATAATATTATTGTACATTGTGCGTTGCCCAACAGTAAGACGTTTATGGGTTAAAATGATGATGATAATGAACATTGTATAGAAGCCTGCAAGCTTTGTCCACTGCAATCATGTATTTATAAATTTTAGTTAGATTGTATATTGAATCGGTATTGAAGTTTATTTTAAGATGTGAAATATAATGTGACTTTCTATACTAGAATACCTTGTAATGGAACGAATGAAAACTGAATGACCTACGATACAGAAGGCTATGTATATTTTTGTCGTCTTTAACCTTTTGAACGCCTACGTCGTCTATACTTGACAAGCGCAAGCGTGCCCTGAGTGCCGATGTCGTCTATAGATGACAAAACTCAGGTCCATAAAAATACAAGATAAAGATACTAAATCATTAGTTTTTGTTTTGTTACCAAATCTTGGCTTCCAGGGCACGGAGATGCTGATTTGACATGGCGGTCATAAGGTTAAAAACATGTTTTTAAAAACTTTTTTTAATCTACGTTATTCTTATTATTCGTACTTTTTCTAACTTTATTTTGTAATTTTATTGTCCAATAAAGTTATGGGTAATTCTAAGTATATAGTTTAGTCACATTTTTAAGACCCTGTTTTATAGTTTTAATAATACCTACATACTAATATTTTTTTATAGACAGCCCATATTAGCTAATAAAATCTGTCGTGGGGAATTTTACAAACCAACAATAGACAGAGACAAAGTACACCTAGAGACTCACAAAATATATTTGTTGACCACAGACATTTTCATATTACATGCTGCGCAAGAGGTACCTATTAGGTTCGTTTCCGATCTGCTTCTAAAACATTTGAGAGTTTGGGCGTTAATATCGCCCTTTAATTTCAAAAAAGTTAAGTTGGAGAATAATGCTTCCATGGTTTGCTTGTGATAGTCTAATGACAACTAACACAATTTTTACAAACACCTACATTTTTCCTAATGACAACTACCTAATTGCATTAGTCATCAACGACCGCGGCGTCCTAGCTACCTGCGTCCGAGCGGCATCCCCTTATCGATAACGAGGACGCGGCATTGTCACATTCCTATGACGTAATGATTTATGACTCAGTTCGCACGTTTGTAATGGCTCTAGTATAGTAGACAAGCACACGCTTCCCCTTCTGCCAACGTATATGAACAATCGGTTCGTGTCCTTTTATTTGTGTGACGATTTTATCTTGGTGTGCGTTTATATAAACGTGAATTTTTTTTCATGAGTGTGCGGCAGTGCGTTGATGTGTGGTGTACGAATATACCTCAGCTCCCCCAAAAATTGCACGAAATTGAAGACCATTATAATATCTAAAGGTCTTTATTAAATTTTAAAACAGGGTCTTGATTCTGGATTGATTTGTATACGACCAAAGTCAGAGAACATTATGACAAAGATATAGTCCTTAATGTTATGATATTAAGAGCTATTATCTGTTCAATGTGTGATGGTTTCCTAGGTGATATGGATTAGTTGTATATAGTTAGTTTTGTGTTGAAATTTATTGTCAAATAATCTGGTAGTGTTTGGACAAGAAATACTGAAGGTACTGTTAAATTGGGTTGAGAGGTTGAGAAAGATTTTAGGAAGAGTGCTGCTGATTTCTGAGACGATATGCGGGGTCATTGACCGCAGTAGTCACCATAAATAAAATACCCGGGTTTAGCTGATTTACTTAATTGTTTATTGTACACAAAATTACATATAGAAATATACAAAAATAAAATAGCATGTACATAGGCGAGTTTAACTCATATAAGAGTTTTCTGACGACTAATCCAAAAGAGAATATAGCTCATTCTCCGAAAAGCAAATAAAAAAAATATATATTTCTTATTAATTTTTTTTTTACCATTATATTATTTACCCAGCAGTGGAACAGAAAAGGCTAATAAAAATAAAATTCCCAACGAGAACTCTATGATCCGTGATATTCCGTTATGCCAATGACAATAATATATAATATATTTGTCATAATTTGATATTGTGACGAGTCACAAACTAGTCACTAGATGTCGCTGGAGTTGATAGGTATTATTACCTACACTATTTTTTTATGCTGGCAACCTAATGAGAATAAATCAACTATGTATAACAAATGTCCAATATTCAGATTATTTGGCAATTAATATGTAATTTTTAACTAAATAATTAATTTAACATAATCATGTTTTTTCAAAATTTATTTTATTGTTTTTATTTTGTTCGTGCGTTATATTATTTAATAGGGTTGCCACACATCGTGCGGAAAATGGGTCGCGTATTATCGGCCGCGTAACGTCAAAACAGACAAATATCAACCTTGCAGACATAACTCGTGCATACTAATAATAATGGTACGCCCAATGCATCTTCCGTCCAATGTGTGGTGACGGTGACCCATGTTCGAAATAGGTTCGAAATGGTTAAAAATTGTATGTATATGTTACGAATGAAATCTGGGCTGTATTCTAGTTATACGGGGTCAATGTATAGCTACGTAAAGTAGAGATTGTGTAAGACTTGACAGTTCGATACCCGGGTCAGATAAAGCAATATAAGAACATGCCAACGAAATTTAAAATTCGTTTTCTGTCATGCATTCCTGCAAATTTCATAGAGTATAAGTCCCAGCATAACATGATTTTCATAAGTCAAAATTTAAGTCTGTTGGCGTAACGATTTCTTTTTAAACATTATAAATGTGCGCGGTATGCTTTGACCCTTAGTGAGCCAAGTAAAAACATTCTACGCCAATTGTTATTTTTTTATCAAACATAACATAACATAGCATCACGCCTTTTTCCCCGAAGGGGTAGGCAGAGGTGTTTCACACCCACATTTCGCCAGCTATGTTTGGTCCCATGAAATAGGGGGCGAGCCTATTGTCATCAACCGGGAACATTTGATTACCAAACTCCGGGAAAATCTTAATACTGGAATTTCATAATAGAAAAACCCAATACCATTTTCACCTGACCCGGGAATCGAACCCGGGACCTCTTGCACAGCAGTCGTATACACTTCCCGCTGCGCCACCGAGGCAGTTTTTTATCAATATCGACATTAAATTCGTTTAGTTTATTTACTCAACACGTGTTATTGAAACTCTTCCTTCGAATTGCTCATGTAGATATGACTAAAAGACTTAACGTTGTATTATTACAACATTCCAATATTGGTGTTTTGTGTATCCCTGTCGCGTCGTGATAAATAAACCAATGATAATGATTAATCTCTTGGTTTTATTTTTAATACGTAGATGAAGGCACTCGTCTCAAACCAATTCGAATGATATACTTAATTTAAAAAAATCGCGGGGTACTTTTCAAATATAAAATTAATGGACATAAAGTACACCCAGAAACAAATATTTTTTAATTACATAAATATTTGTCTCCTGTGGACATTGAACCACACGGTACGACCATCTTATTAACCACTACGCCACAATTATGAACTAAAAAGATAACCCGGAACTAATGCATGCAAATCGACCAAAATCTATCGCTATGAAAGCTTCAGGTGTGTATGGTGTGGTATGTTCAATACTGGAGTAAAACAAGTAAGAATACATGTTATGTACGACTTTATTTATAAAAATACATCACAAGGTATAATATATTGAGCTTAATAATTGAAGGTCCTGTATAAGGTAGAACACACTTCAACAGTTTACCGATTGAGATCAACGAGAGAACAGGTATAAAGGTACAAATCTCACACTAAATAACTAGAGTTGCTAGCATTCAATATTATGTAACAATACTGGCAACACCGTCCTAGTGTTGCCAGCGATATGTATATATTTTTCTCGTTAGACCTTAGAATCTGGTAACAAGCCAAATACTGGCAACTATGTGTGCTGATCTTCAATACCATAAAATAGGGTGAATAAAAATTAAATGGTAATTGAAAATATTGCTACTGTTTTTTCGACAGCATTGATATGATTTTGTAAAACAAATTATAATCACCATTCCATTTTTACTCATCCAATTTCTCACTTCAAATCAAAACAACCTTTAGAAATTAACACGCGTATTTAAAAAAATACCATTCACTATAAATACGCCAAGTACTTAATAAATTCGCAAACAAATTATAAAACTTATGTTATAATTAAATATAATATTAATAACTAACAAAAGTATACTGGCATAGCTATACATAGTATCAATATGATACATAAAGTAGGTACAAATAATAAAAACAAAACAGAGTTTCATTAATATAATAATGTGCGCTTTTGTTCTAAGTATGGCCGATTTAGATTCAAACTCATCTGCGTAATTTTTTATATCACGATGTGGCAAATAAGGTTACAACCGGACTGATGAGAAGCGGTTAGGGTTGCTACACACATATTGGGGCCGACAATGTCGGTTCGGCAGTATTTACCGAACAACAAAGCCGACTCGAAGAAATTAATGCACTTGTTCGGGTTTTAATCATTTTGGCCCGATCGGGTAGTTTATTCGATTCGGCAGTATTTATTAAACGAAAAGGCCGATCCGAAGCAACTACTAAATTACGTTCGGCATCATTTGACTTGTGCGGATCGGGTAGTTCTAGCCTAGCTAAAGCCGAGCGGCAATTCGCAAACAATCCACATTAATATATTATATACGATTTGCCGATGCTACAATTTATTTATTTATTCATGAACAATAATAATTGTGTTTGAATATTAATTGCCGACCCGAATATGTGCATAGCAACACTTAGGTACCGGTTAACGTAACCTATGGAGGCTTACAACACCAGGAGCATCACTTAAGCCTTTTCTGAACCTTCTAATAAAAGTTATTCATCAATCAAAGTATAAACTGACTGAATATAAAAGTAAAACAATAGAACTAGTTTATTCAAACAACTGTCATTTTTAATTTGTGTAAATTATACTATCAATAACTCTCATCTGACGGGTCAGAAACCAGGCATTAGTGTAACTTTCATCTAGTGTCTCTCTAGTTATTTAGTGTATTATAAAGCCGTATGGTGGTCAATAGGCAATGTTTATTCGAAACACCTTACACTTACAGCAGTGTTTAGGTTATGGCACACCAAATATAAGTAGAAAATATTTGAAAAATGAAGAAAGTGGTTTTCTATATACTGGGTAAAAGAGAAACATTAGCAAAAATCTTGCAACTTCTTTCTGCTGTCAGGTGAGAAGAAAAATTGGATTGGAATACCGTAGCAGAATTAGAACTTCGCATCGATTACAGGATCTACTCGGAATTTCGACATTAAATAGCGATAATAAAATCGCAGAAGTTACATTTTTTGAAAATGTTTCCCTTTTGCCAACTATGTTAACTTATGTATCACTAAATATGTATGTATCTATAATATCATCCGCCATTTATTTTTTCAGTAAATGGGCATCGATTTTGATCGATTTTGTGTCCAGTTCGACCGCGCGGCCATAGCGTTTTTTTTTAAAAAAAACCATGTCAATTTTTTGTAAAAATTTGTCAAAGTTGATTCCCAAAACCATAAATTTGTCAAAGATACGGTTAAAAAGTTATAAGGGTTTGAACATGGCCGCGCCATTGAAACGCGGCGAACCGCGCGGCCACTGAGATCTTTAAAACTAAGCCTTGTAGAGACCTGAAATTTACGCAAATGCAAGATTTAATTTGTAAAAAATTTGTAAAAATGTAAAAAAAATACTCAGGTTTATAGTTTAAGAGCTATAACACTAAAACCGAATGGCCGCGCCATTGAAACGGTGGAGAAAACGCTATCGCCTGTATCTCGCTGAAAAAGCATCGCAGAGGTCTGGAGTTTTTTGTAATACCTAGATTTTAATTTGTCAAAACTAGTAAAAATACAATAAAAATTCTTAAGGTTATATTTCAGAAGCTGTAGAACATTATCAGTATGTGGTGCGATAGGGTGACCATGTCTTATTGTTTACAGAATACTTTCTACTTATTGTTACAGAAATTATAATTCAAGGATTCTAAATAAAATTCTGAACATTTTAATAATCAGTAGATCACTTTTTTATCGTGTTAACATCACAACGACACACTGATAACGAAACTCTTACGCTTACGTCGCTGTACCACAGAATAATAAGTACTAACGGCTGTACGCGTCGCACTGACCTGCGGAGGCGCGCGGGGGTGGCGCGTGTGAGATGCAATAGTGTGCATTACCAATCACATAGCTTAGGGGCGGAGTTGCGTCATTTAAACCAATCTTAGGGCTAGTTTTTCGTAAGTCCACGCGGACTGTAACTGTATTATTGACTTTTCAAGCAATAAACATAATTGTTTTTATATTTATGGTTTCATTTTAATTTTATTTAGAATCCTTGAATTATAATTTCTGTAACAATAAGTAGAAAGTATTCTGTAAACAATAAGACATGGTCACCCTATCGCACCACATACTGATAATGTTCTACAGCTTCTGAAATATAACCTTAAGAATTTTTATTGTATTTTTACTAGTTTTGACAAATTAAAATCTAGGTATTACAAAAAACTCCAGACCTCTGCGATGCTTTTTCAGCGAGATACAGGCGAAATAACGTTTTATTCACCGTTTCGATGGCGTGGCCATATCGTTTTAGTCTTATAGCTCCTGAAATATAAACCTAGGAATTTTTGTTGTATTTTTCCTAGTTTCGACAAATTCAAATCTGGGTAATTACAATAAACTACACACCTCTGCGATTTTTTTTCAGCGAGATACAGGCGATAGCGTTTTCTCCACCGTTTCAATGGCGCGGCCATTCGGTTTTAGTGTTATAGCTCTTAAACTATAAACCTGAGTATTTTTTTTATATTTTTACAAATTTTTTACAAATTAAATCTTGCATTTGCGTAAATTTCAGGTCTCTACAAGGCTTAGTTTTAAAGATCTCAGTGGCCGCGCGGTTCGCCGCGTTTCAATGGCGCGGCCATGTTCAAACCCTTATAACTTTTTAACCGTATCTTTGACAAATTTATGGTTTTGGGAATCAACTTTGACAAATTTTTACAAAAAATTGACATGGTTTTTTTTAAAAAAAAACGCTATGGCCGCGCGGTCGAACTGGACACTCGATTTTCGTCAATAAACCATCAGCTCAGTGTTAATTCGTAAATAGTCACACGATTATTCAACGTATACTTGCACGTATACGTCAAAAATATTGATGTTTGCTAGGCAAGTTAGAGTCGAAACTCGAAACTCCAAAATCGATGCCATTTACACCTAACTAAAGAAAATGTCACAAGAATTAATGTCTTAAACTCTAAACCAAGTAGGTTATTCGGTTCAACTTTTTGAACGCCATTAATTGATATGAACAATTTACATTGACAACATCTAATTAGCATCGAGAAACATATTAACATCTATACGTATAAAGACAGGTAACTTGTGGATGTAGAATTTTGCACGTAATGAGAAAATATTTATTTTATACTACAACTTTAATATCGTTTAGTTTTAACCATTTTAACTGAAGGGTTCCCATCTATAAAGCACTCTACCTTTTTCCACTTAGGGACTGTTACACCACTGGCAAATGAGTGCTAGATAACCTATATGAAACTTAGTTGACAGATTATTGACATATTTTTCATATAAAATCTGTCAAAAAAGTCTCAGGTAGTAGTTTATTAGACCAAAAAATATTTATTTTTTTGTAAAATTGCGACGCTGCCAACACGCTGATGAAATCACATTTAGATGACTTACTGCCGCACACAGAGACGTCATTTAGCAGTAATCTTTCATTAACATAATTTTTTCATTGAATAATCGTCTTTAGGCGTATAGACTTAAGTATTACACGTTTTTACTAAATAAACTTTAAAGTTAAGTAACGTCTCTGAGATTTCATTTAACTTCGCAGTTACTCTCATAAATAAACTGTACATTTTATAGAATTACCTATTAAGTATTATTATCAGTTATCAATGTGTTTAACTAAACGTATATTAAAGTTATAGTAAAAACCCTCACCCCCTTATTACAAAATGCGGACTAAGCATTAAACCAGGTTTAAATTGACAACTTTGGCACTAAATGGCTTATGTCAATTTAAACCTGGTTTAATACTGGGGTCAGACATTTGGTGGGATAGAGCGACGTTCAAAAAGTCAAAAGTAATAGTAAAAAATCTAATATAACACTTATCACTAAAAGCCGTAAGATATGCATTGCACTGCGTACTGGGATAGACAACAGTTATAAATGACCACAAAAATATTGAATCGTGAAGAGGTATACAGTACAGGGGCTCAGCGAGCTGTAACAACTACCACTTGCGACAAATAGATGGCGTTATACTCAATAAGTGAAAAATACATTATTGTATTTTCTCATAAGCTTACCACACACATTCGACTTGCATGTTAAGCTATCGTTTAGTCTGACTTTGTATAGTCGACCGCACATATTTGCTTACCACTTTTAACAAAAAATTCCATCATAATTAAAATTCAATAAGACTCATTAATCATTATTGACGTCATATGTTGACGTCGCGGCACTGATAACAACTGTCACTGTAGCGATGTCACTTGTTTTGTGATATATACAAACGACATTTACTCTAAGGGTATAGCAAATTGTCGACTTTTCAAGTCTACCGTATCATGTCGAGGGCTTAAGAATAATTTTGTATGGAAACTTTGAAAACAATTATTGTACAGTCGAGTTCATTAATATATTGGCACCATCAAGGATTCAAAATATTGTTAGCGTTGAAAAGCTCAATAAATACTATAGAACCTATGGATTAAATATATGTCCTCATGTGAATGGTTCAATAAAAATATGCTGTACATTATGCAATAAGTTATAGTCACCCTTTTCAACAAAAATATCTAATGATGGTACCAATATATTAATGAACTCGACTGTACATATCGGATCCCACAGAAACAAATTTCTTTCAGACACAAGCACTAGGGGCAGTCCCACCCTCATATACTTCAATGTGTCCTATTGTTATAATGTCATATTTAATAGCATATCAAGCACGGCGCGCCGCTGACTCTCGCCTCTCACGCCTCTTTATGACGTCATTTTTGCACAAAAAGCTGTCAGACTAAACCCACCAAGAAATACCTAAACTAGTCTTCGAACCCGCCACAATAGTCAAAGGTAAATTGAGGAGTTGGAAAGATTATTGTGTGTATGTGTAGTTAACATAATAACCTCTCCATACATAATTGTTTTGTTCTCTGCCTCTATAATATAACCATTAAACGCATGAAGTTTACGTCACAGTTCACATTACGTTCATCAATCAGTTCGTAATCCCTGTCCTTATTTCAATTCATTATAACTTCATCACGACTAGATCTATAAACGACAATCATCCTCTGTAAAGCACATTAAAAACTCAATGTACTATCATTTTTTTCTAACAATCCTTACATTAAACGATATGTACGAGCGAGATAAAGAAATGTTAAGGGGTTGCCGGCAAAAGAAAATAAAGGCAAATGTTTCTAACACTACAAAGAAAAAATAAAAGTTCAACACTTCAGCTGGGATTAGTTTGTTTCTAAAGTGTACTTCTACCCAACGTGGAACTCGTCCAAAATGGAATCCGTCCAACATGGAATCTCTCCTAAGTAGCCAGAAGGCAAAATTCTACACGTGGTTTTATTTTTGAGCTGTTTTTTTTTTGTTTACAACCTTAGAATCTCGCCAGATTGTTTTAACTTGTGAAACTATTCAGAAAGGATGAAAAACTCAAGTTTAAAATATCGTTGACTGCATTAGGCGTTTAGTGGTCGTATTGGAAATTTTTCTATTGTCTCATAAATACTGTAAAAATAATGTCTTATACAACAGAACGTAAATATTGTAATACATCCTGCCATGTACACACTCTTCATAAACATTTTTTTTAACATTTTTTCTTAATACACAGATAAATATATTATCAAATTCAATTTTTAATCTGTCTTAAAATATATCATACTAAATAAGTCTGACTTGAGAACTCTCATTCGAAAAATATTACACTTTAATTGCACACTAAATAATAATATGGTTGTGAATATTTTTCTATCAGAAAATAGAAATCAACCTTGTGTTTCAAGTGATAGAGTTGATTATCCTTCGCAATAAGTACACATAAAAATGTCTCCACATATTATTATTTAATTCAACAAATATATACCAACCAACTTCCTCTTCAATTGTTAGCAGCTGTAATACTAGACTTACACAAGTCCAACGTATAGCCGTCATAACGAAAATTGAAAATATACTCTATAACTTGACAATAGATTCCATTTTCGTTTGACGGTTTCTCCAACGTATAGCCGTCATAACGAAAATTAAAAATATACTCTATAACTTGACAATAGATTCAATTTTCGTTTGACGGTTTCGTAAGTCAATCCCGTCTAGTATTACAGTCTTAGCACTAACACAACTGTGCCCAAAACCAACAAAATATCAACTTACAACAATATTTTCTTTTCAAAATTCTTCGTCTTCTCACATTGAACGATAACGTCATCCTTCCTCGCCCCTAACAACTTCTCAGCCCTCGTCAAGTCTTCAATAAAGCACCTGCCTTTCTCAGTTCTCATTATATGTCTTTTTGGAATCAAGTCTTTTGATAAATATGATATTAACTTCTGCCAGTCTCTCAGTAACTTGAAGCTTGCTGTCGGAGGCTTAGTCTCAACCGGTACAGTCCCATTAGAATGTTCAAAAAACACGTTAATAATCTCTTTTGGATACTTCGTAGCTCTACTCGCCTTTAGGAATGAAAGAAGCAATGTATCGACGTTTTTGAGAGCACTTATTATCGGTTTGTCGTATATATTAATGTTTATTTCTTCTACTGCGGGTCCAACTACGTACATAACGTGCGAGGCGATTCTGAAAGCTTCCTCTGCCCATATGTAGGGGTCGCAGTGTGACGTCACGCATATGTCCCCATCAAACATGATGTCGAAGCCATATTCAGAGCGTAAGTACGTGACTAAAGAGGCCACACATTCGGCGTGGAGACGGTTCGCTGAAGAGTATACCACTAGTACCTTTGGTGGTGTCGGAATTTCCATGCCTGGAAAATAAAAACCAATTGCTAAATGTAAGCCAGTGGTTCTTAACCTATGATCCGCAGATCACTGGTGGTCCCTGACGCTAACAAGGATTAGGCGCACAATGCCACATTCTCAAATTGACATAATGGAATTTCGCAAAATGACATATTCTCAAAACGCCACATCACAAAACGTCACATTAGCAAAATACCATTTTCGCAACATGTCATTTTCGCAAAATGCCTTTAGTGGTCCGCGAAGCGAACGGGCATACTTGGCTACTAAGATTATATTTGGAGCCAATCACCCACTGAACTTTTTAGTGGTCTCTCACTGCTAAACTCCCCTCCCTCACTTCAGAACGGTAACACGTATTTGTATATATATACTAATTATTTTTTGGTTCTCTTCGTAATTATATATCAGGAAAAGTTATGTTTGATAAAATTGCTTTAAAAATCCAATGGAACAGTCAGAAATTGGGTTCGTAGTTATTGTATGCAAATGTACTGGGGCGAAGCCAAAACGGGTGTTGTTTGGCTTTGATTGCAATATTAATTAGAAAATACTAGCTTCCGCCTGCTGGTGTGGAATGTCAGTAAGAAGTATCATCAGCAACCCATTAATGTCCCACTGCTGGGCTCGGGTCTCCTCTCCTCTATCTAGGGAGCTGAGAGGGTTTTTAGGCCATAATCCACACACACTGGCCTAATGCGGGTTGGTGGATCAGACATACACTTAGAATTTCTTCTAGGGTATGTGGGTTTCCTCACGATGTTTTCCTTCACCGTTAGCAAATGGTAAATCACATGATTAGTACATATAAATTCCACAAAGTGAAATCCACATTGGTACTGCTGGTCGGAATCGAACTCGGACCGTGTGTTTAGCACGCCGGTCTCTTATCCATTCAGCCACCATCGCTTTTCAGTAAGAAGTATCCTATGGATTATTCCAGATTTATCTTTGCGCCAAATTTCAAACAGATCTTTTCAGCCGTTCTGGCGCGACAGAGTAACAAACATCCATACCTACATACTAACCTTGGTATTTATATTAGTAGGATAGCAACCCATTAATATCCTTCTGTAAGGGTCTCTCTTCTCTATCTACAGAGCTAAAAGGTACCTATAAGTATCATGATACTATATAAAATGTATTGGTACACTTACGCATAGCCAGTTTGTATCTGTCATGACACCAGTAGCGCCTGATGACTCTCAACACGATGTAGTACGCGAACAGTGTGGCGACTATCAACGCGGTAACGCTGGCGATGCAAATGTTCAACATGGGAGCTTCACTGCCTACAATGGTGAAGAAAATGTTAACATAATTAGTGGAAAACATGATTTTTTTTAAACGATTTGCTGTTAAATGAGCATTGGGTAAATGAAATTCGCAGTTTGGATACCATTTCGAGCTTTTTTATTATATTTAACCATTCGAAAAATAAAATCCAGGTCATACATGCAAATCGAGTTCAGAAACTCCTTTTTTAGAATTCGGTTAAAACATGATCTTATGCTTCTACAATAGGATTCATTTTTAATTGCCATCAATGCTGTGTTTGGCGGTTAAAGATACTGTTTTAAAATGTCTAATATTCCTCGGTTCGACCATGGATTGAGCAAAAATGATTTTAAACAAAATAAAAACCAAACTCGTACATTATTATAAAAACACGACACAAATAAAAATACATACTATTATAGTAACATTAAAACGCTGTCGGACAGAGCCAGCAACATGCCTGCTACAGCAATGTCCCATAAAAGGCCGCTAGCTCGTCTGCCACTTCGGGCAATAAAAAAAAAAGGACAATCTATCTTTCCATTTCAAAAAATTAAAAAAAAAATTGGAAATACGTCTGATTTATGACCTACTAACATAACAAAAGTACTCACTAATCATAATCATAGGACTCTCCACTGTTTGACAGCCGGCACCGACCCCTTTCAAACACTTCGCATGCAGCGGCGTCACCACAAAGCTTACTGTCCCATTCACCCCCACATAATTATAATCATATGTCACTTCATCAACACTACTCTTCAACGCTATAACAGTTGACTTTTCAGAACAAGGTGTGTCCTTCCCACAGGTAACGACGACTGTAATCCGGTAAGCATTAATAGTAAGCTGGTGGGGCGGCGGCGTGATATGCACACGAAGTCTTCCTTCGAGAATTTCCACGTAAATAAACGGTTTCCATCTGTCTTCTATAGTTGTTGGACCTGGGAAATGTGAATTGGACCTTAAAGGTGTTTCGTTAGGATAGCTATTGCTTTGGAGTAGATTTTGTCGTGTTATATTTTAGTGTTAGCCTATGAAAATCATCAAAATAATTATTTCAACCGTAGCCGTAACAACCACTGTTAGATATTTTATATAAATGCTAAACAAGTAATGGAAAAATTCAGACCCACGATGTAACTTGAACCCGCGGCCCTGCCATTGCGATCTCAGGGATGTCCGCCGTGTAGTTCAGGTGGCAGAGCATTGCACATGGAATGGCGTGGGTTCAAGTCCCGACGTGGGTTTGATTCCATAACTTGTTAAAATAATAAACCAAAGCAAAGGAAATTGCTTAATCTTTAATTTAACCACTGCTAGACATAGCCCTCCCTTAATGAAAGACGTAGCAGGTACTATTTTTAATTCAATCGGATAACAGCTAGACTATTTTTTCAAATAAACAAAAACACTGCTTTAGCAAGGATTAACTTTATCGTTGATTTAATTAGAAATACAAGATTTCTCTTATCATTGAGCAAGATTAATGTAAATTAGTTGTGGAACAATGTGCAATATAGATAAAAAGTAGTGATTAATCGCGTTATGAAAATATCCAGGTCAAGGACTTGATATTGAGAGTCATAAAATAGTATCAGAATGAAGTATTTCTATTTTAATGACATACATCCGGGTGCAGCCCATAAGTTTTGAGCCAAAGAGAAGAAGAAAGATGGTCACTGTGACTATTCATTGACCTTACAACTTACAATCCACCTGAATTACATCAGGTTAAATTACATCTATTTATTAGATACAGAGTACATTGTCTCATGCATTACAAGTTGTTGGGTAGTCACATGACAGATTGTAAAGGACACATTCATTTCTATAAATTTTTAATGGCATCTGATACAAGATATTGGCCGCACTATCACCGAAAAGTAAGTTTTGGGTACCGAAAAGTCTCCCCTCATTATCATCACAACCCATAAACGTCTCACTGCTGGGCTCGGGTCTCCTCCAAAGAATGTGGAGGGAATTTAGCCTACTCTACCACGCTGGCCAGACGGGTAGGATAGGGTTTGTTTAGAATTTTCTTTAAATTTTAAATCTTTCTCGCAGTGCTTTTGTCTGCATAAGGTTGCTCCCTTAGTCGAATTTTACAACACCCACGAGTTGAGATAGGGTAGTGCCATTATGTATTCTTAATCCGTCACTACACGGTCTCATCAGTATAAAAAGTAACTTACTAAGCATCTCAGCTGAAGGTATATTGAAGTAATACTGCCCCCTATTAATACTCTTGTCTTCCGCAGTAGCCTCGAAGTCCAGCATATGACTCTGTCCGTCTTTATCGTCAGTCTTTGGCCAATAACAATCGTAATACAAAACCGATTGGTCGTCCACAGTGAAATCGTTCGCAATCATTATGTTCCTGCAGTGGTTCTTCATATTTCTGTATTTATCTTGGAAACGGAACTTCATGGCTGGAAGAATATATTATGTATTATTAATAATCGTTATAATAAACAAAATTGAAAAAGGCTGAAGACATTGAAACGGCTGGAACAATTTTATCAAAATATGTCTAAGAACAAGCATGATCGTGATGTCAGTTCAAACAAAAAAAAAACCCATTAAAATCGACCTATTCGTTTAGGAGCTACATTGCCACAGACACCGCTCTTTTCACGTCGGGGGTTAAAAAAACAGTTTCCCAGCACCGAGTGGGGCGAAAATAACTTATAGCAAGTAAAGATTTGTCGTTGAACGAAGACGTTGACTGAGGTTCTTGACCCTCTATCTCCGCCTGGCAGCTAACAGTTATTAAATTATAAATTATATTATAAGGAAAATAACATTAACAATCCATTATTATAAACAAGGTCAATTAGGAGCTACAAGTTTTTTTAAACATAAAAGAAGCCACCTAAACAATAAAAGAAGTCAATAAAAATGTAGTTTTGGGTACTTAATTTCAACTTTACATAACGGATGTTCATCAAACGTAACAATTTGGCTATAAATCGCCCCATAAGTGAAAAAGTGTTGTATAACTATCAATTACACTCCACAAATATCAACCTTAATCCAATCCTACAAGACCAAATTGCAAAAATGGCTTAATCTTCACTTAATGCCTTTTTGCAGGGGGTCGATATGCAAACAAAACCGTTCATATCGTTCTGACTTTTGCGCAATAAACATGAATAATAAGTTGATCAGTATACCAGTTTGTTAAACAAAAGAAAAAAATATGGTGCATAAAACACGTAACATTTAAAGAAATATAAACTCTCTCCAACATTATTGAAGGTTAATATTAGTATAGTGAAACATTATGTAATATTTGAGTCATTTTTATGTATTGTCTGAATTTTTATTCGTTATCGCCAAACGTGGTTTATCTCTTATGACGTTTATAAGTTGTATCCTTGATTGAATACTTTATAACTTGTTATGCATTTGATAATAAATATGTAAATACTTAAATAGTAAGTAATAAAACAGCTCGCTATGAAAACTATAGCTATCCCGCTCCTACCCATGGGTCTTATTGTTTTGTTAGAAAGGGATGACGATACATTGGTTAACGAAAGGCTAGATGGCGCCAGTGATTTTATAAACTGTTAATAAAACCACTAGCGCCCTTGAGTTTTTATTAATTGTTATTTAAACCACTGGCGCCATTCAGTTTTTTTATGAACTTATAGAATTACGGATCAGGATCCGTTGCTGTTCATGCAATTCTGCAGGTAACCCTACATGTTTTCGCACGCGGCTTCGGCCGTAAATAGTAATTTCTGTTATAATCCAGGCTATAATCTATCTATATGCCAAAATTCATAGAAATCCTTTCAGCTGTTCTGGCAAGATTGAGTAGCAAAGATCAGAAACAGAAATATTTATTTGTCAATGTAGATAAAATTTACATTAATGTGGTGGATTTGGTCTAGTTGTTAGTGACTCTGACTGCTAAGCCGGTGGTCGTGGGTTCGATTCCCACCCAGGACAAATATTTGTGTGATGAGCATAATTGTTTGTTCTGTCTGGGTGTAATTTATCTATAATATTATGTATGTATTTATAAGAAAAAGAAATGTATTTATGTAGTATAAGTATCAGTAGTTTAGTACCCATAACACAATCAAATATAATTATTTAATTTGCGACAAGATGGCGATACGTTTTGGATTATATTATTATTATACATTCATCATTAAATTAGTTCACTGCAATACATTCATCTATCCATACTTACTTTTACATAAATATTAGTAGACCAAATTAATCTAAGCTAATTGGATTTGCTGTAATTTAATTGTGAGTAATATGTACTCAATCATTTGCAAAGGTTAAAACAAATGACCTGTTGTGTATACCTCTTCTAGTTTATTCCCAAGCTTATAAGAGCAAATAATAGTTTTCATTTTCCTGTTTACATCAGATAATAAGTGTCTACACATGGAAGAATAAATTATTTATAACAAATGATTCACAGGCAAAATTATTCACATATAGATGTAACCTTGCAGCTCTGACGATCATAGACTTTATGCTTACGATACAAATAATATAATTGAAGTGTGTTTGTAATTTTTTACAATAGGCATATTAATTTAGATTGCAAAAATATTAAAAAAAATTCCAGCCCACATGTAGAGTAGAGTTCATTAATATATTGGCACCATCAAGGATTCAAAATATTGTGAGCGTTGAAAAGCTCAATAAATACTATAGAACCTATGGATCAAATATATGTCCTCATGTGAATGGTTCAATAAAATATGCTGTACATTATGCAATAAGTTGTAGTCACCCTTTTCAACAAAAATATCTAATGATGGTGCCAATATGTTAATGAACTCGACACACTATATTTTATGATAACAACCAAACATCCATCCTAACTTTCGTATTTATTATATTAGTAGGATTTAATCTATAGCTGCTTTAGACACTACTTCCGTAGCGCAGCAGGAGTTGATACAATTGCTGTGGACGAAATTTTGTCTAAAACATTTAGTATAAGTCCGGAGTCTGGTAAGGGTGTTTAGAACATTGGCAATAGGCTCACTCCATAATAGATGGAACCTCTTGTGCAGCAGTATGCACTCTTGTTCAGCCATAGAGGCGTAAAACATAGCCTTCACCTAATAAATGTCCCCGACAGTTATACTCACTGCTAGAAAATAAATGGCTAATAAAAACCATTGTCTACTGTTTCATTATGCAACCACTTGCACCTTGAAACTTAAATGTCAGTCGTTAAGTATCTAATGAACTGAACTACTTTGAATACAGTTTCAAATAGCACTAAAAGAACTATTAAAATGTAGACCACTCATTATGTAGTTATCAAGGTACATTTAATGACTAGTTTATACCTAGTCCAGATAAGGATTCATTTCCAGCATTAAATGGCAACACTTAAAAAAGTCATAAAGAAATTTTAAGAAGTCTTTTAAAATAATTTTAGGTAAAATGGTTACAGTATATAATTAATTATTGATTTATCAAAAAGAATATTATTAATTTGATTCTATTAAAGACAATTTGTTTACTAGGAGATGCAGATGAGAGAGTGCAGGCAACTGATTCTGAGGATGAAACAGAATATTGAGGTACATTTAATGTAATAATGTGACCTGAACTTGTTGTATAATAACTTCTGGTTATAGCTTTGCCTTTTTTGTGAGCTAGTTTGATTTTGTCTTATAAATACAAAAAGCAACAACTGTTTGATCCATAGAATCTTAATATAATAATAATTAATAATTGACACTTAAAAAAAAATTAAGTCATTGATCCCCTAAAAAGTAAATATTGCTGTAGCTATTCCTGAAAACCAAATTCCACATGGTCGAAGCCACTCCTTTCCACTTCCACTTTAATTGTATTAATAATGAATATTACTATGCCTAAACAAGTTTTTCTGGTGGTTTTTTTATTGTTTAATTTTACATTTTAGTTTTTTTTTTTGTTTGTAAGTAATTAATTGTATATATACTTTTAATAGTTAAGTAGGTATTTAATTTAATTATTTTCATTAAGTATTAGTTTTATCTGTGTAAATAAATTAATTAATACCATGAAAAAAAAAGAAGGAAAAATTCACTTACTTTTCCACTTAATATTGCTGAACGTAATATTCAGGACAGTATGGTTAACGTAATATGGGATGCTGCTATCGTTGTGTTTGACCGGGATTATATGCGGCTTCAGTGTCACTCCTCCTATGTTCCAATTCACATTATTGGAAACGGATCTGAATTTCATAGCTCCACACTCTTGGCTGTTTGGCGGATATATCTTTATCTTGCAATCATCATAATTTGTGCTGTTTTCACCGAGGATCTGTGAATAAAAAATAAAGGCAGTTATCCATCAGATAAAATCGCAGATGTTAGTTATCAAAGACAGTCATAATCTATACTAATATTATAAAGCTGAAGTATTTGTTTGGTTGAACGGCCTGTCTCAGGAACTACTTGTAAAATTGAAAAATTCTTTTAGTGTTAGATAGCCCATTTGGGCTATAGGCTATAAGAGATCCAAGGGAGTGAAGCTCTGGGCAACAGCTAATCATTTATAAAAATACATGTTATAAAAGTAAACAAACAAAGTCCCAGCCTACCCCTCTGTTGGATAAGAGATCAATAAGTATGTAGGAATGTATGCTACACTTTCACAAAGAAAACTGTCTTTGACATTTATAGTCTGGACGAATATGAAGATCTTATAGCCTTCATGTTACATAAGGTGGCAATCAGACTTATTCTGGTTACTTGTCATAGGATGTGTACCCTTACTCATGGGTTAGGGACCCTAACCCATGAGTAAGGGTAACCTAACCCCAACTTAGGGTTCAAATTCCTAGTATAAGGGTTTTAGGTCTGCCACAAAACTAGATAAAGATGTTTATAATTTTGTTGAGCAAATGAAGTTGAAGAATTTATATGTACTAGCGTGTAAGTCACTTAACAACTGTTGACGGTGAAGGAATACATCATGAGGAAACCCACAAATCCTAGAAGAAATCTCTCAGCTCTCTAGATAGAGAGGAGACCCAGAGCCCAGCAGTGAGGCATTAATGAGTTGCTGATGATGATAATGATAAACACATTTTATTTGAAAGACTATTGGGAATGTACTACATTACAATTTAGATGCTAGTAGATTATGTACTTTTTATAGCAGGGGAATGCATTTACAATTGCACTTACATAAGCTTTGTTCAAGTAAAGAGGATGATTATGTGAGATTATGGGAAAGAATGAGAATGTGCCTTTTATGAAATTATTGCTGCGAACATTGACATAGTTAGGAACCTAAAACATTCTTAGACATACTTAATTGATAATCGACCAAAAAACAACAAATCCTTTTTCAAATTAGGCATTAGGTAGTCTCAACTAAGAATGTTTTATGTATTCAGATTAATAAGTCAAAATCTTTCTGCAGCAAATGACTCAGTATTGAAGGACATGACATACAGAACATGCATCAATGAACACTCTTAAATTTGACAAGTTTTATCAAGAAAACATCTTGAAGTGGACCTAAAACATGTGACGAATATTTTATTTATCTTGTTCTATAAGAAATATATAGGGATAATGCATCCGCATGACAGTCAATGTATCGAACAGCAGTTATAGAACAACACATTGTAAAAATCAATATCGATTACTGCAGTTTTGTGCGTTTCTTTGCATTTCAACATGTATAAAACTAAAACTTTACCTCCGTTGTACAGCTCAGTTCTGTTTGGTTCGCTGAACATTGATTAAAACCAGCTCCAGCAACATATTGCAGAAAACAAACAAACACAAATAATACTGTTCGCCACATTTTGGACCACTTTGTCCGTCACTTTAGCCCGATCAAATTAAAAAATAACAAGTAAAATCCGCATAACTAAATCACACGACTATGCATCCATTTTCTCGTTTGATATCACTATTTCAGGATTGGATTGGAAAATTAAAGTAGAATTAATAATGAAATTGAAAATGTACACAAATCGAGAGCGAAGTCGACAAGAAAACTACGCAATGGAATGAAATTTATGGACATGAGCGCGTTCCAGTTATCATAAACTTTTTGAGAGTTGTCATCACAGAACACTTTATACCCTGACGGTAGTCATTCAATCGAATCGTAACATATTGGTCAGTGTTGAACATCTGTTGAATCTGAAATCACGGCTATATCATAAAAGAAAAATGTGCTCGGTGTGTTCTACATTTTTAGGGTTCCGTAGCCAAAATGGTAAAAACAGAACCCTTATAGTTTCGTCATGTCCGTCCGTCCATCCGTATGTCACAGGCATTTTACTTAAAAACTACTAGATGAAGAATACTATAGGTGTCTTGTGTGGGCCACTAACTAGGTTTGGTCTTTCGTCACTCCATACATGTAATCACATGTAATAGACAAGCTGAAAAACCTTTTTTTCAGCAAACATTACCGAGTGGCGAGTGGCAAATAAAAGAGAGGCCTGAGTTTCTTGCTAAGTTCTTCTCAGAGCTCAACCTTGTCAGTGAATTGGCCGTAGGCAAATTTACTGACACCTTTTTTTTGGCTTTGTATGACGTTCATAAGCATCATGTATTTGATCCAAATGAAATAAAAATATCTGACTTTGACTTTTTGCATGTACTTCAACTTATCTTATAAAAACATTTAAGGTTTCTAAGACACTTTTATGATAATGTGAATGTTTTCGGAAATTAAACGCTCGAAAAGTAGCAAAATTTTTATCCCCCCCCCCTCGACTCTATTTTCTAAACCGTAAATCTGAAAAAAATACCGCATATATACTTCCAACTAAAATTATTTTGAACATAATCGGATGTACCATTTTTAATAAATAATATAGGTAATAATAATACATATATATTCTACCACATTCACACAGCGCCATCTAGTCCCAAAGTAAGTAATTATATTTGCTTGTGTTATGGGTACTAAATAACTAATATACATATTATACATACATATTTGGTATATATATATTACACCCAGACACAGAACAAACCTTCATGCTCATCACACAAAGATTTGTCCTGGGTGGGGATCGAACCCACGACCTCCGGCTTAGAAGTCAGGGTCATGAACCACTAGACCAATAGGCCAGTCATTTTTGAGTTATTGCCAAAAACTGTGCTTCTGAGCAAAAGCAAGCCCTATGAAGATTACGCTCTTTAGCTGCGGTACATGGTCCAAAATGCTCCCAACCAGTTTTCAATATTAGTTTTAGCTATATAAATGTCCTACCGGCATAACGGGGTCTACTCTCTAGATATGTCCAGCCTAGCAGTGAGTGGGACATTATATTATTTGCTGATGATGAATCATATTCCCACACGGCTCAAAATCAGGAGGGCTCAGCTCTGGAACGCGATAACAAAGAGTCATAATGGCGAAAAGCCTTATATTCAAATTAGATACAAATGACATAATTTCTGACTTTTCTGACAACAACAAAATTAAAATGACAATTTGTTATTGATATCCGCTAGTTTTATCGCCGTGTAATTTTATATTTTTATATTTTCACGCGATAAATATGAAATAATTACTTAGTTATAAGGTATTTCCTGATCAAAAAATGTGTATAATCTAGTCAAAAGAACAAAATACTCTGAAAAGATGACGGTAAGTCTACATAATCATGCCTACTTACGGGAAGATGTTATTGCGTTGAACAGATTACAGTTGTTGATAAAACTTATTATTAAATTATTATCGTAATATCCCAACGTTGTAGTATGTTTATAATTTGACGTGATACTAATCATTGTGGGGTATTATAATTTGTTTTAATGTAATAGTTTCTACTTACATGATTAGTTATTTAGTCTTAGTTTTGGGTACATATTTCTGTTTCGTTTATTTCTATTTGTTTTATGTTATAATGTGTAATCTATTGGTGTTATAATATATGATATAATTTCTTCCCATTTCTTTATATAAAATCCTTTTTAATATACTATTTATTAGTAGTAGAGTATTTATTCTAATTGGTTTTGTATTGTTGTTAACACTGTTAATAATAGTGGTTTAAAACAAACTAATAAATGTGAATAGCGGAACCAATTGTCTGATCAAGAGTGTGAGGGGTTGCATTATTGAACAGCATTATTTGTTTTAGACTCCCACCACAATAATAATAGTTTATATTTACAGTCCACAAAGACTGAATTGTTAATCTATACTAATACTAGCGGACCCGACAGACATTGTCCTGCATGATATACCAATCGATTGCAGCGCCATCTGGTGGGTTTATTTGTGAATCTAAACCATCTTCGGATCCACTTGAATACATACACAAAATTTCATTCAAATTGGTTCTGGCATTTAGGAGTTCACTGTCAACACATGTACAGAAGAATTATATATAAAGATTATAAAGCTACATAAATAGTTTATTTCTCGGATCTCAGGAACTACTCATCCGATTTGAAAAATTCTTTTAGTGTCAGATAGCCCATTTATCAAGGAAGGTTATATGCTATATAACATCACGCTACGGCCAATAGGAGCTGAGCAGTGGCCAAACAAAAGCGACGGGAGCGAAACCCCGCGCGACTTCTAGTAAAAATTAAATAAAATTTAAAATAATGTATTCAAACAAAATCCTTTGTGGAAGATTAGATAAAAAATGTATCTAGAGAAGCCCATTATTCTAATTTTCTTGTCAGAATAATAAAAATTAAAACAATGGAATAGTCATTAATCTATTTCAACATAACATCAAACTTACATGGTTTTTAATATACTAGAAATTTATCAATAAACATAATTGAATTTGGTTTTTGTATAGAAATGTATTAAAGAAGAAACACAGTAAACAAATTGTGTTATGTACGGTTTCTGGGCTATCAAACAGAGGTTAATGATAGGATAAAATTATATAACTAAAACAAATTAAAAATGACAGTTGTTTGAATAAACTATTTCTATTGTTTTACTTTTATATTCAGTCAGGTTATACTTTAATCGAAGAATAACTTTATTCTGATGACTCAGAAACCGGGCATTATTGAATTAACATTCTTTATAATAGAATCAGAACCTATATTGAGGTAGGTTAATTTAAATTATGAGAGGTCTGTGTCCAGCAGTGGACGTCATTCACCTAATGTGAGCATGATGATATTGAGGTAGTTATACACTAGAAACTTTTATGTTTCTTATATAACACAACTGTGGCTAACCCGAGTAAGGTATGCTATGGCCGCCTGCAACACCAGAGACAGCAAGAGCACATTATCGACCCTTAAGGCTGCCGGTCCATTAACGCAGATCGAGTCTGCGGAGTGGTTGTGTCTTCTTTTCTCTGCTCCAAAGAATTCCGGTTAACTCCGGTTTCAAAAAATATGGAATAGACTTTTAGGCTGCCTGTCCATTAACGCGGAGTGAGGAGAGGCTCTGTTTTTTGTTGACACCTATCTGTGCTTATACTGTAGTTTCATGGGAAAACTTCGTTAGGAAGTTCATTCCACATCATTACGTTCATAAAATCCTTTACACAATTTAGCGCCTTTTAATCGCCTTTAAAATGTGATACTTATCTGAATTTTGCTTCAAAATAAATATAATACCCCTGGTGGTCCAGGTGTCAATAGGCTACGTTAACCACTTAGCATAACGCGGGTCGTTTTTCTATTTGCCGTCGTCGTGGTATATTATATGTAGGTATATATTTCTGTCCATTGTAGGTACAAAGAATTGCAAACAGGCCTTGAACTGAGTGCTAGTTATACAGAATGTATGCACAGGATTTGATAAACTCTAAACAAATAAGTTGATCACTTGTTTCATCGAATTGGAATGTGTATTATTTTATTTATTTTATTGTTTCACTTGATATTCCAAGTTAAGTTAATTGTAGCCTATTATTATTATTTGTTGGGCTAGAAGCCGTCAGCGGCAGATAATAATATCATTAGGTAGGTAATTGCGATTGCGATCTGAGCTTATGAAAGTAGATAAAAACCTCGATGGCCAATCTGTTGGCGGCGGCGCACAGTGGGTCGAAACTGCTATAAAAGGGACATCATCATCATCATCATCATATCAGCCCAATGACGTCCACTGTTGAACATAGGCCTCACCTAATTTCCGCCACAGCGAGCGATTTTGATATAATTAAAAAAATACTTCCTACATATTTTTTTTTCATTTTAATGAACCTCATAACTTTGGAATATGTTTTTGTAAGTACTTTTTCTCATAAAATATGCGTTCCAAATTATTAATATTACTGAATAATTAGTATTATAATGTAACACAATTATTTTATGAATGATATTATCAATACAAAATACTTTTTACTTATTTTCTTTTTCAATTTATTGACCCTCATAACTTTTGAACGGACAACTATTGGTGCTTGCTTAAAGCGTAGAATTATAGCTAACAACCCAAAAAATAAGCCTATAATAGTTTTAAAGCAAGACCTCTCAAGAGTTTGCCAAATTTTAGGACTTTTTATTTTATTCCATACAACTTAAAGAGAAATTATTTTTTTCCAGGCAAACTATTAGTTTTAGATAAAAACGTGTAATAACAACTATTGATAAGAATGACAAGATCTTTCGATAGGTTTTTTTTTAAGTGGAATTTGTAAAAAAGAATCGTATGTCCCTTTTATAACAGTTTCGACCCACTGTGCGGCGCGTCGTTTTTTTGAAGTCCACCGGCGTGGCTATCATAGAACTACTTTAATTTAAAACAATAATTTACGTTATTAACATTTATAATTTCAATTTATTTGATTTTTATTATTATTATTATTATAATCTTGACGTGGCAAACCGGATTCATCATCAGCAACCCATTAAGTCCCACTGCTGGGCTCGGGTCTCCTCTCCTCTATCAAACAAACGGCAAACCGGATTAAAAACATACATTTTGTTAAACCGATAAACAGATAAGTTACTTAGGTCTCAACCTAAGTAACTTATCTAGTTATCGGTATATCTATAAGTTACCTAGGTCTAGACCTAAGTAACTTATCTGTTTATCGGTATAAATTAGGCATTAACCAATCTTTAGAGGCTTTAGATATACTGGCAAACCGGATTAAAAACATAAATTTTAAAAGAGAAAACTAAATTTAGATAAAATAATGTCGCTGAATATGAGACCTAAGTAACTTATCTGTTATTATCGGTAGAAAATTAGGAATTAACCAATCTTTTGACGCTTTTGATATTCTCGTATTATTAAATAAAAATAATCAGCAAGAACATTACTTAAAGTAAACATTAATGAAATACCTACATCACTGGCATCACTGACAACACATTGGTTGAAGACCTTTGTGTTCAAACACGGGGTATTGTGGACGAGAAAACAGTGCGTAACTTCCTAAAAGCTGCCTAACCGAGTTGGATTCGGCTGTTAAGAGGGTTCATACAGAAATCGATGAAATCAAGAGATTTCCGCGTTCGCTACAGAATATGTCTTTATATGTAGCGAAGTAATTTTTGGCATACATAGACAACAGTTTTCTTGTCTAAAAAGTGTATTAAGAAAAACAGACTATTTATTATTAGTATTTTAGTTAGAACAGTTCTTTCGCACAGTGTTTTAAGAAATTCTACGAAACAAGCCTACTTTCAGATTCGCCAGGGTCTAAAGTAATTGAAAAGCATAGAAAAAAAAGCTTGTTTTAAGGTCTAAATATAGTCCTTTAGTTAGTGTATTGAAAAAATATTAGAAATATTCATTTTTTTATAACTAAAACTTAAAAACTAAAATTCTCAAAAACGTTGAACTTTGATCAACTTTGATTAGAATTTTGGTACACTATATGTGTTTAAAAAGTCGATTTTTTTACATTTAATTATTAAGCAAGATGTTGTCATTTATAAATGTCCATAATATTTTCGAAATCCCTTTAGAAATATTTTTAAATGATTTTTGAAAAGAGCCTAAAAACGCCTTATATTTCGGCGCACAGGCCGTGAGAAATCAGTACCGGCTGAGGCCTTCTAGAGAGAGGACGTAACGCTTTGCTCCCCGCGCTCCCGGTCCGATGTTTACGTAATATTTGTATATTTCAAGAGAGTTCAATACCAGTTGATACTTTGATAAGGAATATATTTTTTATTAAAGATCAAATTATTAACTTTGATGTTTTTAGGCTGATGGACTCTAAAATCGATATTTGACGATCCCATTGGTCACCGGGCATAGTTCTGAAGTCGAAATAGTAAAAATGCCCACAGCCTTGAACTTTGTTGTTTTTGGGCTGAGTTATACCGAAATCGATATCTGACTATCCCATTGCTCATTGGGCATAGTTCTGAAGTCAAAATTGTAAAAATGACCGCCATCTTGAACTTTGTTGTTTTTAGGCTGAGTGATACCAAAATCGATATTTGACGATCCCATTGGTCACTGGGCATAGTCCTGAAGTCAAAATAGTAAAAACGCCCACCATCTTGAACTTTGTTGTTTTTGGCCTGATTGACACCAAAATCGATATCTGACTATCCCATTGCTCATTGGGCATAGTTCTGAAGTCAAAATTGTAAAAATGACCGCCATCTTGAACTTTGTTGTTTTTAGGCTGAGTGATACCAAAATCGATATTTGACGATCCCATTGGTCACTGGGCATAGTCCTGAAGTCAAAATAGTAAAAACGCCCACCATCTTGAACTTTGTTGTTTTTGGCCTGATTGACACCAAAATCGATATCTGACTATCCCATTGGTCACTGGGCATAGTTTTGAAGTCAAAATTGTAAAAATGCCCTCCATCTTGAACTTTGTTGTTTTTGGGCTGAGTGATACCATAATCGATATTTGACGATCCCATTGGTCACCGGGCATAATTCTGAAGTCAAAATTGTAAAAATGCTCGCCATCTTGAACTTTGTTGTTTTTGAGCTGAGTTATACCAAAATCGATATCTGACGATCCCATTGGTCACTGGGCATAATTCTGAAGCCAAAATTTTAAAAATGCCCGCCATCTTGGACTTTGTTGTTTTTGGGCTGAGTGATACCATAATCGATATTTGACGATCCCATTGGTCACTTGGCATAGTTCTGAAGTCAAAATTGTACAAATGCCCGCCATCTTGAACTTTGTTTTTTTTGGGCTGAGTGATACCAAAATCGATATTTGACGATCTCATTGGTCACCGGGCATAGTTCTGAAGTCAAAATAGTAAAAATGCCCACCGTCTTGAACTTTGTTGGTTTTGGGCTGAGTGGTACCGAAATCGATATCTGACTATCCCACCCATTGCTCATGGGGCATAGTTCTGAAGTCAAAATTGTAAAAATGCCCGCCATCTTGAACTTTGTTGTTTTCGGGCTGAGTGATACCAAAATCGATATTTGACGGTCCCATTGGTCACCGGGCATAGCTCTGAAGTCAAAATTGTAAAAATGTCCGCCATCTTGAACTTTGTTGTTTTCGGGCTGAGTGATACCAAAATCGATATCTGACGATCCCATTGGTCACTGGGCATAATTCTGAAACCAAAATTGTAAAAATGCCCGCCATCTTGAACTTTGTTGTTTTCGGGCTGAGTGATACCATAATCGATATTTGACGATCCCATTGGTCACCGGGCATAGTTCTGAAGTCGAAATAGTAAAAATGCCCACAGCCTTGAACTTTGTTGTTTTTGGGCTGAGTTATACCGAAATCGATATCTGACTATCCCATTGCTAGTTCTGAAGATGACGGGCATTTTTACAAATTTTGACTACAGAACTATGCCCAGTGACCAATGGGATCGTCAAATATCGATTTTGGTATCACTCAGCCCAAAAACAACGAAGTTCAAGATGGCAGGTATTTTTACAATTTTGACTTCAGAACTATGCCCAGTGACCAATGGGATCGTCAAATATCGATTTTGGTGTCAATCAGGCCAAAAACAACAAAGTTCAAGATGGCGGACATTTTTACAATTTTGACTTCAGAACTAGGCCCAGTGACCAATGGGATAGTCAGATATCGATTTTGGTATCAATCAGCCCAAAAACAACAAAGTTCAAGATGGTGGGCATTTTCACAATTTTGACTTCAGAACTATGCCCAGTGACGAATGGGATCGTCAGATATCAATTTTGGTATCACTCAGCCCAAAAACAACAAAGTTCAAGATGGCGGGCATTTTTATAATTTTGATTTCAGAACTATGCCCAGTGACCAATGGGATCGTCAAATATCGATTTTGGTATCACTCAGCCCAAAAACAACAAAGTTCAAGATGGCGGGCATTTTATAATTTTGATTTCAGAACTATGCCCAGTGACCAATGGGATAGTCAGATATCGATTTTGGTATCAATCAGCCCAAAAACAACAAAGTTCAAGATGGTGGGCATTTTCACAATTTTGACTTCAGAACTATGCCCAGTGACGAATGGGATCGTCAGATATCAATTTTGGTATCACTCAGCCCAAAAACAACAAAGTTCAAGATGGCGGGCATTTTTATAATTTTGATTTCAGAACTATGCCCAGTGACCAATGGGATCGTCAAATATCGATTTTGGTATCACTCAGCCCAAAAACAACAAAGTTCAAGATGGCGGGCATTTTATAATTTTGATTTCAGAACTATGCCCAGTGACCAATGGGATAGTCAGATATCGATTTTGGTGTCAATCAGGCCAAAAACAACAAAGTTCAAGATGGCGGGCATTTTTATAATTTTGATTTCAGAACTATGCCCAGTGACCAATGGGATCGTCAAATATCGATTATGGTATCAATCAGCCTAAAAACAACAAAGTTCAAGATGGAGGGCATTTTTACAATTTTGACTTCAGAACTATGCCCAGTGATCAGTGGGATTGTCAGATATCGATTTTGGAGGCGATCAGCCCAAAAACAACTAAGTTCAAGAGCGGACATTTTCACCACTTTGACCTCAAATAGTCACATTCATCATCATCATTATATCAGCCGCAGTTATTATTGAGAAATTAATTGTTAGTCATATATAAAATTAATTGTATTTTTCTTTCTTTCTAATAAAATTGTATTTTAATTGTTTATAGAATACAATATATTACGATACAATATATACGATTAATAACAATTAATTATTGATTAATTTAATTTGAAATTTTGTCCTATCCAACTTTAACAAAATACGAGGTTAGAAAATACCAAACTCATTAGTACGCGCTATATTGTTGTACCACACAGCATTAGAGAAGTGTGCATGTTTCGGCTCTGTGTGCGTGATTTAAAAACCTATTTGCGAGCAACTTGAAAATGTATGAACCCTCTTAACCTCTTTCTTTGAATTCGGCTGTTAACCTCTTTCTGAAAGTTGGACCTACCTAACCGGATCGTTTTATGCTCGCTGGCCATTGATGTTGATGCCAACTCCGTCCCAATTCAGAAGCTTGAAGGCATCTTCCAACGCAGCAGCAGTTACGGAGATATAACATCTCCCTGTTTCACACTTCGCTGCAGTTGAATAGGTTTCGAGCTCTGATCCTGGAGACGAACAGACACGGTGGTATTTCTGTACAAACATCTAAGCACCTCGATATGCCGGTGGTCGATTCGACATCCCTGAAGTGCCTGTAGCACTGCCCATGTTTCCACCGAATCAAAGGCTTTCTCGTAGTCCACAAACGCTAAGCATAGTTGCCGGTTATACTCTTATGTCTTCTGTGTAAACTGCCGCAGCGTATGTATGTGGTCTATGGTACTATAACGACTACACGAGACAATTCGTAATGACTCTAGAAAACAGCTTGTATGGTACTAAGATGTGATACTTAGCTAACGATAGGGCTATTTAGAAAGCTCAATATTGCTCAGCGAGCTATAGAAAGAGCTATAGGCTCCGTCCACACCGACCGGCTCGGAGAGCATCGGCCGGCGCTTCTCTTTTCACACAGACCGGCGTGGCGCGAGTTTTACGCTTGGAACTGGCCGGAGCCGGTCGGCTGCGTGAATGCGGAAGAGTACGCCATCAGAAGCAACCAGTCGGCTCCTCTTATTTTTTCACACTAAGCGCGTTAGGTTTGCTCTAAAGCATTCTAAAGCTGCCGTAGTTGCCGACATAGCTCACCGTATCGCGTCGCCAGAGTGGCAGTGAGCAGTCCACATAGCTTGTAGTATTGATGGTCGATGGGGCAAAAAGGTTCTCGAGTGGCGGCCTAGTTTTGGAAAGCCTAGTTTAGGGTGACCACCCACAAGATGGACTGTCGACCTGGTAAGGGTTGCGGGTGGTTGTTGGATGCAGGCCGCACAAAATTGCTCGCTGTCGCGCAAGTTAAAGCTGTGCTACATGGTTATAAACTTGTCTTCCACAGAGGTGCCCTTGGTGGATTCCAACCGTGTAGCCGGCTGTTGTAAACCAAATTACATACAAACTACGCGGATGGCAACCAAGCTTCCACCAAGGTCACTCTGTTGGAACGCAAGTTTATAACCGTGTAGAACACCTATTAGGTGGGGTCTATATAATATCTGTGAGTGGATTAAAACACATACATACTTATAGATCACGCCTCTTTCCCAACAGAGGGGTAGGCAGAGACCATTTCCTTCCACTTGCTACGATTCTGACATACATCTTTGGCTTCGTCAACATTCATCAGTCTTTTCATGCATTCTCGCCGGTTGAGGGTACTCCTGGATTGTCCCTTCTCTAGAACGTCTCCTATTTGGTCAAAATTAAAATACAGACAAAATACACCAATTAAATTGAAAAGTCAAGTCAGTGTATTAAATTGCCGTGTCGGCGGCGGTGACGCAGGGGCATGAAATAGAAAGACTAGAGACAGATAAAATACCTATAGACTTTTTAATTAGGATTTACATACAAGTATACAACCTACATATTACAATTTGTTGAATCTTTTTCTTCAAGGCCTGGCTCTGTAGATAGTTTTTGGTATATGCCATCATAAATATGTTTATCTGAATGATTTCCTGCAGAATTCAGTTGTTTCCGGGTGTTATGAGAGGAGTTTTGTTTTCCATGAGTAGGTACAAAAAATTATTCATATCCTAAATCTTTTATTGCATATTGTCGTATTTGCAAGAGATAGGTTAATTGTATTTTTTGTAAATGTACTTCATAGTAATTTATTTATTTATAGACCAATACAAGTGTGTAAAATAGCCCATAAACTTCTTATCTTACATTTTTTACACTGATTTTTGTTAATTGGTCATACGATAAGATTTGATTGGCAATTATAATCTTAATTAAACCGTTCTACTTGTGTAGCCATCAACTATTGTTTTATTTTACCGACTTCGACTTGTCACAGGCTAATGTTTTTTTTCTTTCAAACAAGGGGTATATACGAAGTACCTTTTATGTCACTTACAAGAGCAAGATAGAGTGAGAATTTAGAAAAAAGAACATTCCTTCAGTTGGACTATGGGTAGGTAACTTTACTTACCCCTGGTACAACTAGCTGGACAAAGCTGTTGGACCACAAGTCGGTAGGGAGTGCCGAGCGCATCGTCGATTTGGTTGCATGCTGTCACACTCCTGTTCTCGTTCTCGCTCTAGTAAGTCACATTTCTTGGTGACAGAACGAGATATAAACATAGGAAAGTACGATTCCGTGGGGCTAAATGTAGTCCACGGGTCGAACCCTAAGTGGGACATCGCTTTTCATGAATAGATATAACGAGTGTAAGAATAGACCTCTAAGTCCAGTTTACGGTCGGTACACCGTAAACTGGCGGTAGTATTACGCGCTTGCCACACGGTTGTAATCGGGCTCCGAAGCATAATACCAGAATCGCAAAATACCAGATTCGCAAATTACCAGACTCTCAAAACACCGGATTCGCCATATACCAGATATGCAAAATAACAGAAACGCAAAATAACAGATTTTGTACAGTTGAAAACAAATTTTAATTGACACAAAATAAATACTTAACATTCAAATATAACATTGGGGTGACCTTGTATGTAATCATGAAATGCCATCCATCTAACCGGCAGGTGTAATCCAAATTTCATACAAACTATGTGGATGGCATCCAAGCTCCCACTAAGGTCACCTCTGTTGGAACTTGGAACACAAGATTACGACTGTGTGGTAACCTCTTTCGTGATTTATTTAACACAATGGGCAAGGTCACTGACCCAAGAAGCGCATACCTACAGCGCTATAAGCTAGGTATTCGTAAATTACGAGCTAATTTTGTTCAGATTTCTCAATCCTAATTTGAAGAAGAAACAGAACAAACATATTTCTGCCTTAATTTTCATTTTATTTCCATCTTTTTACATTATATTTACGGTTTTTATATAAATGCTAAACAAGTAATGGAAAAATTCAAACCCACGACGGGACTTGAACCCGCGACCCTGCCATTCCGTGTGCAGTGCTCTTCCATCTGACCTACGCGGGTGGATGTCCCTGAGATCGAATTTATCCAACCTGTTAACATGATGACGTCATGACAACGTTAAACCAAAGCGATAGAAATTGATTAATATTTAAATTTTTTTTCAAAAAAATAAATATTATACTTACGGTGTACCAAAATCATCGCAAGATTTAAAGTTAATAGAAAATACAGAATCATGTAGACCAGTATAATACAAGATAGGGTACCTAATGTATGATAAGCACACCGGACAAAAGGTCTCCAAGATTGGCTGCCATAAACGCACTATTTTCTCCTATGCAATAACTGCATGAGACACTTCCTGGTCGTAAACTCGCTCGTTTTGGTAGACTGGCGCATAGATCTTGTGAATTATCACTAAGTATTTGATTTTTTGGGCTTTTTTAAAGTCAATGAATAGTCTAGGGCCCAGCAAGTGAACAATCCCACAACTAACATGCCTCAAATGAAAAAAAAATGACTCTTCGATTTCTGAAATTAGCTACACAGCAAAATTATAATATTAATGGTTTGACAAAAGAGCGCGTGCGCCTGTAAAGTCTAATCGGTTTCAAAAAAATAACCATTGATAAATTATAAAAGACATACAATACACATGATGACAGACTTTATTATTCGTAGCAGACATGCCTATTTGTTTAGAAAGAATTACAAATGTTTTGCGCCATTTTTACCAATTATAATTACTTTATTAATTAATTAGAAATTATTCATATTTAGAACTTGCAATTATCTTTTCTTATTCATAATTACGAATAAGAATAGATTATTGTTATTAAAATTCATCATCATCATCACATCAGCCCAATGACGTCCACTGTTGAACATAGGCCTCACCTAATTTTTGCCACAGCGAGCGATTTTGTGCCGCCCGCATCCAACGGCCACCCTCATCCAACGGCCACCTGCAACCTTTACTAGGTCGTCGGTCCATCTGGCGGGGGGCCGCCCCACGCTGTGCTTTCCAATACGTGGCCGCCACTCGAGAACTTTTTTGCCCCATCGGCCATTAATAATTATTATTACAAATAAGAAAAAAATATTGTTATTAATAATTATGAATTTTTCTTTTATTTTGCAACGGATTAACATGATTTTTTGCATAAAAAAAGAATACACGGGTCAAAAATTTGTTTCGCTTAAAAAGGTCACGCGAGCAAAACCGCTGACTGAAACTAGATAAGTAGGTATGTAATTGAAAATTAATTACAGTCACAATAATATGTTGCATTTCAGTGTTGTGTTTTATCATGCATAAAATTGATTCTTTTTATAACTTCAGTTGATTCGCAGAAATCAGATTATTAACTTGAAGCACTGAGAAATATACGTTATGGGTGCATTCATTGACAATGATTTTGAAAACAATAAAAATGTATGTAACTAGTTATTAATAATAAAAAAATTCTAGTTCATAATATAAATAGTCCTCAAAAATACATTTTTTTGGTATTTTAGATTAGACATTTTTAAGGATGATAATTCTATTTGGGCACAAAAATTAGACACGTAATTTGTCAATGAAACATAGAATATTATAATAAAAAATTATATATTATAATAAAAAATTATATATTATAATAAAAAATTATATATTATAATTATAATTAAAAATGACATAGAATAAAAAGTTAACGGTAATAAATAATCCGGTTAAATGTTAGTTCAAGCTCAACTATTAGTCAGTTGTGTTTGTTTCTCGGAACAAGTTGTATATTGCGCGCGTATTATATTTTAAACTCTAAAGTCCGTACAACGAATATAGACGTTTCATGTCCCTTGGATATCTGGCTGTGAACTTCCACTTGAACTCATAAATATCCTACTAACATTTCGTTACGGAGACAAGTTTAGATGACTTTCATGTGTCTTGTTATAAATTATGCGTAAAATTCTCCCGAAGTCTGTAAATAAATGCATTCAAGACTTCACGAAGCTTTTAGTTAAACACGTAAGAAAACAAGTGTTTTTTTAATTACGTCAACTTTGAATTTCTTAAAATGTTTTGTCTGAAATCGTTGATCGTTTACAAATTCTCGAAGACGACAACAAGATCGGCTTGTGACGAAAAAAAAAATGTAAACAAAAATAATAAACAAATAAACAATGCAATATATGACTGATTCTTGATGATGACATGTTATTCACTTTTAAGTCGTAATCGGGTAACGAGTGACTTGTGTTTCATTAAAAAAATGCTGCGACCTGTGCAGTCTTTCGTAAGTGATTTCAATAAAATCGTCTTAGAAAAATGAAGTTCTACGTTATTTTAGATCAAGTAGGTAAACATAATAAGTATATGTATTGAAACATGTTTCTAAATTGAGCATAATACATAACAATTGTATACAATTTGTTTCTCTAAGCGTGTTCCCAGTAGTTCGGACAAGTGATTATATTGTGTGTTAGTAGGGCATCAATGAAACCAAATTGATATCATTGGACAATAAAATATTAACTTGCATGATGTTCAAAGCGCAATAGGAAACAGTGTCTTATTTAAATTGTCGTAAGCAGACAAGTTTGTTTATTTTAGATTATTGACGACGAAATGATATGACGAATAATTTTGTATAGATATTGCAACGATCCATATCAAACAATTGTTTTTTTTAGATTACCTTAGATTAACCATGAGTAATGTCCTCGAAAATCCAAAAAGTATTAATGTGTTGTGACAGGTGTATTATTTTATAATTACATGTGATTGTTTTCGGTGCTAGTTATTAATATTTTCTACAGAAAATGTTATAAATAGAGCACTCCAACTTTTGAATCACGACGATGAGACTACTGGGAATGATGACTAAAATATTGAAATAGACTAGTTTAGCTTTCAAGAAATACCTTTGAGTACGAATTCTGACATCATCTGTTTTCCCTAAAATCGTCAAAATTAATTTTTTTTTTTCATTTTTTCCTGTCATATTAAAAAAATAATTGGATGTATTTTTTACAGTTATTGTGTAAAATTATTTTTTAATTATATACTGCTGATGTTAAGGTTAAAAAGTTATAGATTATTTTCTAATTAATATTAGGTATGTGCGAAAAAATAGCTAGGTAAATAATAAGTGTTGTTACTGAAGTGTAATAGTAATTCCTTATTAGTTTGTCCCGAGCAGTGATAAACATTTAAACAATAATATGTATAATAATAATAATACATTAGTTACCTATAAGGTACCTATTGTGATCGTTTCTTGTTGTTCAAAATATTTTTCCCATAACTGTCAATTGTAATCAGTGGCTCTCGTGTGAATACTATTTCCATTTTAGCAAACACTTTTATATCATTCAGATGTGTTAACAGCTAGCGTGTATTGAGTAGTCTATTTACTGTATAGTACAGATAGCGTATGGCCGTGTCAGTCGCGTAGCGTTCGCAAGACGCTGAAAAAAAAAGTGAAATTAAAATTGGACCGTAAATTGTAAGCCATGTATACTGTGCAGGCAGAAGGTCGGGTGATGGGCCGCCGTTTCTTTCTAACATTGGTGATTGGGATATCCGCTGGATTTAGTTTTGCATACATACTATTAACATCGACTGGATTCACACGAGAAATTGCTTGGCAGACTTACAGGTAACTTTTAACTCTATCTGCTCTTTTGCATGCAGCATGCCACTTTTTTTTCTTTTTTTTTTTCTAGCTGACGCATTAATTTGTCTAATATAAGCATAAGCATGGCATGTGATTAGTAATATTGGTAATTTTGTTATCACTTGTAACTAAATGCTATTTTTTTTCTTATGTACCTACACTTGCTATTTATGCATTGTTTAAAGCTAATAAATTTTAAGGTTACATTTTAAAAAAGTTCATTATCAGTGTTTTCGTAGAAAAGTGAGGTATTATTATATTTTCAGTTATAATTTAACATAATATTCATAAAAAACAATTTTTTGTATTATTCATAAATTTAAGTTACAAATTATAAAAATAGAGTTTTATATTTTCAATTTAGAACAAAGTTTCTAATATTAATTATGAAACCTAATATACCTAAAACACTTTAAATGGAGAAAACATAGGTAATTAGCATAAGTAATCTATTTTATTGGCAATTAAGTGTAGGGAAATTAGGTGGGGCCTATGTTCAGCAGTGGACGTCATTGGGCTGATATGATGAAGTGTAGAGATTATTGTTTATGTTACCTGATAAGTATACTAACTAGTATACCTTACTGAAACCACAAACCTTCCTATTTTTATCGCACCGTAATTTTACTCTATTCAAACTTATAATTAACTTAAATTTGATAAAAAATAATTCTTATAATTGTATTCTATTTCTATATAAGTTAACAAAGCTACACGTGACAGTGCTGTTGTTTGTATTAATATTATTAACACAGTTTCTTAAAATTAAAATACTAACATAAATTACGATGTTTCGTATTTTCTAGTACTTATAGGAATTCATGGAGAACTTAGTGGTGTTTAAAATTCGCTTATCTTACGAAAAATAGTTAAATAAACCCATTTAAAAATAGGTTTTTTTTTTAATTTATAATATTTTTTTTGCGATCGCGTTGATTTAATAAAGCTTTTATACGGAAAGCGCTTGAAAACAAAGGTATGGATTTTTTTTCGCGTTTTTTACATTTTCGAAACATCCAGTTTATCAAAACATTATGTCAGCCCTTACTGTGTACAGGCCTGATATTAGTAACTATTATCTAATCTGTGCTGATATTGCCACTTTTTGTCACAGGAAAAAGGTTAATTTATTTAGGAAATGATTTTGTAGTTATTAAAGTTTTCAATTAGGTAATCTATATAATATAAGGGTTATTTTATTAAATATAATTAAGTATTAAACAATCATGCCGCATATTTTATACCAAGCTACTATAAATGGATAAGTAGGTACCTATTGTTAACGTTTAAACAATTCTAATTTATCTATGCGTTAAAACTACTTTTTCACAGTAAATTGACATTTTATGTATCCTGTAAAATACAATAAACGAAATACAATTTAATTACATTAGGTGATATGAACTTCGTAATTATACACTTACGAAAGGTTACGATTACGAGGTTACGTTGTGATGTTAAAAGTTGGTAATTAAATTAATTTGTTTCTCGGTTTAATGAAAATTCAATTCTAACTTGACCAGTTTAGTTCTTCCTAATCGTTTTTGACGGTCTGCCTGTTATGGTCGCTAATCGCTATAGGCCGTATACGAATAAAAAATAATTTTAAATTTCTTTTTCCATTTTAATATTAGGCAAGTCGGATTTTCGGTCCTTTTGTTAATTTAATCTATTGACTTATTTATTAATTAAACATATTTATTTTTTCTATGGTAGTTACATTGTACAGTATTATTGTTACCGTATAGGCGTTCAAGAATATTATCTTTTCTTTGGGTATTTATTTGGTGTTCTGGGTAAATATAGTGAGCATTTTGTTTCCGCACTATTTCCAAACTGAAATTAATTTTATATAGTATTTGTATATCAGGTACTTAATGGTTTTGGCAAAAAAGAATGTGTGAATGCAACGAAGCGGTTCTATAAACGCAGTATTGTTTAGGAGTAGATTATATTGTAGGTTTTCTTTTATTATTATGTTCATGCTATGAATGGTAAGAGTACTGTAGTCTAGAGTATGATATCATAAATATGCTATGAATACCGAGATTCAGAGATTTTGCAATTTCGAGATCTCGATCAATATTTCTAGAATTCAAATACGGATATGCGAAGCACAATATTTACACATTAAGGTAATCTTAGCGATGCAATTCGGTGAGTTATGTTATAACTTTTGTTCTCCTACGGATCTCCTCATTTCGGATTCGATGACATGGCCGAGATGGGGCATGACCCCTCCACGAGATAGACTGACGACCTGATAAAGGTCGTTGGATGCAGACGGCACAAAGTCGCTCGGAGTGGCGAAAGTTACGTGAGGCCTATGTTATGTTGGAGGAACTGCGCCACCTGCGGGGCCGATCTCAAGAGGCCCTGTTTCACGGGTGGCAGCAGCGGCTTGCGGAACCGAGCGCCGGTCACCGCACGATCGAGGCCATTCGGCCCGTTCTCAGAGAATGGGCCGAAAGAAGACGCGGGGCGTTGACCTATCGCCTGGCGCAGGTGCTCTCGGGGCATGGTTGCTTTGGGAGGTACCTGTGCCGGGTCGCGAGGAGGGAGCCGCAATGTATCTGTCATCATTGCGGCTCCCCGGAGGACACAGCCCAGCACACCCTTGAGGTGTGCGGGGCGTGGGCGGGTCAGCGCGCTGCACTGGCCTCGATCATAGGCGAGGATCTCTCGCTCCCAGCAGTGGTGAAGGCCATGCTGGAGAGCGAGACGAACTGGGGAGCAGTGCTCTCCTTCTGCGAAGAGGTGATGAGGCAGAAGGAGGAGGCGGAACGGCAGAGGGAAGACGATGCCCTCAGTGACCCGATCCGCCGTCGAAGGGTAGGCGGGAGAAGGCGGGCTTACGCCCGCGACCTCCCGCCGTAATAGCCCGAGAAGAGGACGCGCCCGGCTGAGCGCGTCCGCCACGCCAGGACCGGTCGACTTTGGGGAAAGTCGACCGCGAGCGTCTTCTGGTGGCGTGTGCGTGTTCCCGCACGTCATCGCCGGAGCTAAGCTCCGGCAGAGAGGGGGCCCGTAGCGGGCCATCGTCGCTGTGGTCGCGGACGAATGTTCCTGCGCTCCCGTGACCACAGCAGAGCGCGACGAGAGGAACACCTTGGGGTTTTAGTGGGTGCGAGCCCCACATAACCCCTCGGTTCTTTCCCCAAGACCGAGGGGTATGCGTCAGGCATTTCCCCAAGAAAAAAAAAAAAAAAAAAAAAAAGGCCTATGTTATGTTCAGCAGTGGACGTCATTGGGCTGATATGATGATGATGATGATAAGATAATCTTATGCTTTTAATTAAAAACCGGTTAAGGGTATGTTAGACCATGCTTAATGTAGGTTTCGCAGCAAAAGAGCGTAGTTTCATAGCGCTTACGTCCTTTTGTTGAGAAGTGCAGTTTTTCAGATACTGTTACATGTATTTAGTGCCCCCCTTAAAAAAAAATTATTTATTATTGAACTACCAAACCTAGTAGCGGCCTGCACAAGACATCTAATTCTCCCAATTCCATCAAAATTCATCGAGTAGTTTTTGAGTAAAATTCCTGTGACATACGGACAGACATGACGAAACTATAAGAGTTTAAACCCTTAGGGTTCCGTTTTTGCCATTTTTGCTACGGACCTTACAAAGATCGATTCCATGCGGTTAGATGTCGTAAAGGTTCGCTAATGTAAGGTGTATAACTGCATACCTACATCTTATTTACTGATCAGAAATTCGGAAGATGCTCATTGAGTGTAATAATGTTTTTATTTGGAAAAAATATGATCATCTTGCTGTAAATAGATTTTTATGCAACTCGAGCATTCTGGTTTCCAAATCGGAATTCCGATCAAAAAAGTTTCGTAAGCTTACCTAATTCGGAAACCGTTTGTGCGCTCAGTCTAAATAATAATGGTTGTGGTATTAAAGCACAAGGGTTACCAAATTTAGTAAAATTAATACTTACCCAAAAAAAAAAAAACATTTCGATTCCAAAAAAATGTCTAGGTTATACTATGACGATGACGTTACCATTTAATTAAATTTTGAGGGGTTAGGGTTTGTTTAGAATTTTTCTTTTCTGGCAGTATTCTTAATCCGTCACTAATCGTGTAGACTATTATTACTTATATAATTTTTTTTTTTGTATTAAAATACTTAGACTATATTATTATAGTCTTAACTAAGTACTTATCCATGACGGATCCGCCGGTCCGCATAAAAAGGCACAGAGGACAAAATCACCCACGAGTAGGTAGATATAGCCAAATTTGTGTTCGCATTTATTTGGTACCTACACATTTATTAAATTTAGTTATCGCATCACTTAATCAGATAAGTAGCTACTTAAACTTATTTATTTGAAATGCGAATTGATTAATTTAGACATAGGTATGGTTTTTGGTACACGTTTCTTAATTTCGTATTAATACCCGTTGGGTTTTTTTGAGTAGGTAACATTAATTAGTAGACAAAACTTATGTTGTTGAAACTTAAGTTTTGTTCACATTAAAAATGACTAGGTACTATGAATAAAAAACATTTCTATAATGATTTGCCAACATTATCTTACGAGATTAAACATTTCAGTTTTAGTTCATAATAGAATTGCATCATCCAGTTCCCCGGATTAATGTTTAGACTTAGAACACTTGCAAATCATATGAAAACTGTTATTAAAATTTTATTAAAATATAGATGATGTTATAAGAATTGATTAATTAAATAAAAAGAAATAAGTATAAGCTGTTGAATGTTGGCTTTCCACTTAGTGGTTATCGTCGATAATAATTGTAAAGTGTGTGATATAACAATGAATTATGTCATGTATATGTCGCAGCCATAAAGTATAGTATAGCACGCCGTATTACAAATAGGCGATAGATGGAAATTGTTTGACATAATAATAAATAACTCAATTTATTTCTACTCTTATTACAAATAGGCGCGCCAAATTCTAAAACGTCGCTATTTTGAAATTCAGCTATCTCACGTTGAGCTGGATCGTGGTGTCGATACATTCTACAACGAACGCGAAGTGCTAATTCAATGCGGCCTACCTAAATTATTTCAGCCGAATTGAAATCCAGCTTAACGAAAGGTAGCCGCATTTCAAAACAGCGACGTTTTTAATTGGGTGCGCCTATTTGTAATAAAAGTAGAAATAAGTTGAGATTTATGTCAAACCATTTGCATCTTCAGCTTATAAATTTAATAGAAGGCTTAAAATTATTCAGTAGCGTTTCTCATGTTCTAACCTTTTCCATTGTGGTATCTATATAATATGTAGGTACTGAAAAGGATGTTCACTGCCCTTACTAATACAATGTACCTACGTACCACTGTCAAGTTAATTAGGCCAAGAGATATTGCATTCCCTATCTATAGTCCTCATCGTTTTCGATGACGGCGCGGCGACCCAGACTATTATACATATAGGCCAACTTTACTGCGCAACTTGTAACAGAGTATTTCGAAGTAAGTTCGATGTAGCGAGCCACATAAGGGCTCATGCTAGAAATTAAATCGTAATATATTCTCTTTTTTTCTTATTCTAACTAATTCTTATTTTAACTTATTCATATACTTATATCATTAAGAAAAACATAATAATTCCCTATCTATATTATTATTGTGTCCTTTCAAATATAATTTTCAATAATACAAACTTTGGGATTTTTGGACTATGGGAAATACAAGGAAATAAACAAATATATTTAAATTCAATTATTTATTCAAAATAATTAAATATAATATTAATCGAGCCGTGTCTGTTAATTTTGTTTAAAGTCATTTAAAGGAAAAATTAAATGGGCTGATAAACGCATCACTTAGGTCGACTTGACTAATCTATATTAAAAAAGCATTATTTTTAGGATTAAAAAAAGGATTTTCCATGGTGGTGTGTAGATAATCCGACTTACCAGGTTAATATCACTGGAGGATTTGATAAATAAAAGTGACTTTAAGGGTTGGACCAAATCAAACCGCACTGAATCGCAATCTATGCTTCTAATCTGTTTTGTCACTTAAAACCGTCAATCGTCATTTAGTAGAGCGAGATAGAGAGGGCCAACTGCGTGCGGCCGCACATTCGCTCTCTTTTTCTCACTAGAAAATGACACGATGCGGGTTCTCAGTGACAGAAAGGTATAGAAACAGGAAAGTGAAGATGTAAGCCGGCCTTAAATACAGTAGCATCTTTTTCGTTCTATTTCTTATTATTATTTAAAATTGTCGTACCTATACAGTAAGCTCAGGGTAACCTGTTATCATTACAGTAGATCTAGTTTTGAATACAAATGTCAGTTAATTAATATTCGTGACCTGTGAGGTTATCTAACGTTTAAATTACGGTGCACTTGATTTATTTTGGCTGCTTTATCACCATAATATGTTATTGTACAGAATGCATATAACTATTCATCTTATAGGTAATTATTGGTGGAAGCATTTTTTATTTTTATTTTTTTATTAAATTTTTTTCTTCTTCTGAGAAGTACTCAATGGTTATTTACATAAATAAATAAATGAAAATTATTTATTTTCAGACATATTAGTTAGTGTTTGTCAAGCTCAGCATTATAAACCTAACCAAGGTAGGCACAGTCGGCCTCTTCGCAATTACCCTCAACATACTTTTAGTGCTTCCCCTTCTCTGCGTATTATTGACGTGACAAAAGAATAAAATGAATAAATAGACAAACTTCTGTCATGATTTTCATTTAATTTAATGTTGGGCAATTCTATTGCATTGTTTTAGTGAATTTGATCAGATATCTGTAATACTATCACCTATTTTCGGCAATCCTTTTTCGTGTATTGCTAGCGTGCAAATTGAAGGATCAATGTATTTTAAAAATAGAATATTTAAATATGCATATTATAATAGCGTCATGCGCTTGATCATCCCATTGACTTTAAAGCAATGCCAATATCTAATGTAACTATTCCTTTTTCACAATATTGAATGTGACAGTATTCAATTTGAATTATAGAATGTAATTACTGGAATGTACGTATGGGTATTGTCTAAACTGCTATTGAGGACGCTTTTTTACGTAGGAGTAATTTGCTATGCAGTATAAAGCTTAAGTTAGAGGGCGTAAAGAGACTGCGATGCGACGTGATGACGTTGTAATGTATGGATGACATACAGCTGACGTGATAATTGACCTTCATAGTTAGTTAGCAGTACCTTATATCTGCTCACACCCTTTCGCTGTCCTACTCAGAGGTCCTAGTGTGAGATTAGTAGAAGGCGTTTGGCTAATCGCAAAGGTTCGCACCAGGCTCTCAGCTTACTGGTATAAGCAGCAGTTGAGTTTGGATCAAATTAAACTGAGAAATATGCATTGAAGGATAGTTTGATGGAATGGTTGTGGGATTGTTCTTCGATCAATATATTCGTACAGTCCGTAGATAAATTGGTGGGTATTCTGGTATTGTCTTTTTAAAGGTGCAATTACAATAGGACCTATTGTAATACGTTACAATACTGCCTCCCTGACTGACGAGCATTCGTCTGTGTAACTTAAATACCTACATGTTACAAGTTGTAACAAGTACAACTTGTAACATGTTGCATTACAGATTGTGATTATGGCGACATGATACTCATAGGTGTACCCTTTGATTATAACTTCGAATCCAATAGTCCATATAGAATGTATGACACACACAAAGAGATAGCAATCTTTAATGAGTAGTGCACTTAAGTCTGAGAGCCCTCAACAATTTTCCATGAACTGCGATATGTGCCAACTTTGTGTGCAATATGATTGACTATAGTAGTGTCTGACCGAAGCTTCGGCCTCGGCTTAAGTCACCTTCGGCCAAAATGCCACCAACAGCGAAACCTTTGCTTTTAGCTCATACTCGTATGGCTAAAGGCGAAATCTAACGAACTGTTACGAATATTTCGATATTATTTTTGACAAAGACATTGTAAGGAAATTTTTATCATATCTACCTTAAAAGAGATGATAAGAATTTACCTTTCTTTCGTTTTATACTATTAATTGCAGCTTGTAGGCATTTTCAAACAGAATTTCGTAGAGCTTTTAAGGCTTCGGCTTTATGTAGGTTATAGGTAATTTGAACCATTTCGATTGAAACAATTTGTATTGTAATTTAAGTTTGAATTATGTAACACCACCTTCACTGCTTAATTTCCAATTTAAATTGATCCATTGGCTTATAAATAATGTTATTAACTAAACTTAGTTTTAAATTCAAATATGGTAATGAAAATGTTCGCTTTAATTTTATGAAGATATTCAGAACACACATCGATAGGAGAATAACAGTTATTAATATCCCTTTGAAATTTTCTACCTTATTTAAAATAACACTAGGTTTAAAATGCTGTACCGATCCTGGTTATCATATGCTCTTTTTAAATTCATCTGAGTAAACGAGTTGTTATCGGGCTCCTACAATCTCCAAAACAATTGATACAATTTGAATGTTTTTACACCTTGCTGACACTTAAACAAATATTGAACTGTATCTATATTTAATTAATCCTAAATGATGACGCAAATATTAAACTCATTGTAAAATCTAAATTGTTTTTCTTTGACGTCATAACTCGCGCTCCAATAGGGAAAATGTATTAATAAATTGAAGGTGTCAAATATTGCACGCTAATAGCCGTGCCACACGGTTGGAAACTTGCGTTCCAAAAGAGAGACCTTGGTGGGAGCTTGGTGGCCATCCACCATAGTTTGTATGAAATTGGTTTACAACAGCCGGCTTCTGTCTGTCGACGATTGGAAACCACCAAGGTCACCTCCGTGAAAGGCAAGTTTACAACCGTGTGGCATGGTTTTAAATGACAAAATGTATCCGCAATAAAATAATTATGTTTTTACAAATTTATGACCTACTACAACACCTGTTTATACGCTTTGAAAAGTAAAAATAATAAGTGCCCAAAATCGTCAGTCACATTTATTAGGTACATGAAGCGACCAATGAATTAAATTAAATCGAAACAGCTGTATTTGTATTGGAATAATTTGTGTTATGAGGTCTCTACTTATACCAAGGCGGTTAAGCGTGACGATATATAAAAACAACTAATTAGAACTGCACAGCAAGTTCAGGTAGTCACTTCAGTATCACTATCACTACAAAGTGTGCTTGGGTTATAATTAAAATTAAAAAAAAATTAAAAACAAAGTCCTCCGCCGTGTATGTACGCGATAAACTCAAAAACTACTGCACGAATATTTATGCGATTTTCACCAATTGATAGAGTGATTCATTAGAAAGATTTACGTATATAATTTCATTACCTATAGGTAATGAAATATATGGTATGTATACCACGCAAAGTCGCCGGTGAAAGGTAGTTTCAAGTGTAAAATCCTAATGTGTTCTGAATATGCTCTCAAAGTTTTAAGCAAGTCTATCATCATCATCATTTCAACCTATAAACTTCCCACAGCTGGGCACGGATCTCCTTCAAGCAAGTATATAATTGAAACTTAATCTATAATTTAACGTAAAGTGAAACAGAACAGTCTATCAAAATGGAGAGAAGCGAGATTAGAAAAAATCATAAACAATCAATAGAATTTCATTATATTCATTACCTATGCACGTCATTCACAGCACGTCCATTGATTGATTATAACTCATCTCTCTTCTAGTTTGCTTTGATATGAGTCGGGGCCTGCATTTTAAACTCAGTGGTGGTCACAGTATGTCCCTCAAACGATATCATTTTGAAATACAGTGACTTTCTGAATGGAACAATTCACTGTGGCCCTTTTTCTTCACTATTGGCAGATAAGTGTCTGATGAACCTATCCGAAACTTAGTTGACAGACTTTTAACATATTTTTCATATAAAATCTGTCACGTAAGTTTCAGATTAGTGTTGCTGTTTCATCTACTAAATCGATAGGCCTAACGATAGTACAGATAAGCCTGTAAAAGCATTACCTATCAGTAGCAAACAGCAATTCTATTGATAGTGTATCGATCGTGAAACGTGAATATCCTATCGATAGTATTGGATTTATTAACCAATAGTACGATAAAACAGTATAGTGTCGATCGATACTATCGTTTTTGCTAGGACTATTGATGGTCTAACGATAATGGTCTATCGAGCGGCATCACTTAGATAGTTTATCAGACACGGGCTAAAACAATAATTAAATTTTATAATAAAATTTGTAGAGAATCAGCAAGAGATTTAGAGAAGCATCCAATATCCTTAGTCAGTGGACACAGCGATGACGAAGCAGCGCACAAGGATGAGGATAGAACAGTGGCTGATGCCCTGGCTGAGAAGGTCCGTGTTCTATGCTGGGTGATGACCCAGCCTAAAAGCCACCAAAGCAAAGCTGCTCACGTGAAGGCCACGTGGGGGAAGCGATGTAATAAGCTGCTGTTTATGAGCTCTGAAGAAGGTAATTACTTTTTCTATTGTTGTAGTTATACTAACTTGTGCCTGCGGCTTTCTGTCCTTTTCCAGTTTTAAGAGCTGTAATCCGCACGTATTTTTCAAGCGCGTTTTGCTATCGCGTTTTCGGCTCTGCTAAATTAGAAAACATTACGCGCGACTCAAAATAAAACTTACCTGACTATATAATATAATATAATATTCTACCACATTCACACAGCGTCATCTAGTCCCAAAGTAAGCAATTATATTTGCTTGTGTTTTGGGTACTAAACAACTGATATACTACTTAAATACATTTTTTTTTGTAAATACATACATATTATAGATAAATTAGACCCAGACACAGAACAAACCTTTATGCTCATCACACAAAGGTTTGTCCTGGGTGGGGATCGAACCCACGACCTCCGGCTTAGCAGTTAGGGTCACTAACCACTAGACCAACAGGCCAGTCAATATATATCTTTATATCTTGCTTTTATATATTCTTGTCTTTGTCTTGATACATTATATAAAGTAGTAAGCCGTGGTGGTTGTCGATGTTAGATGAGATAATTAAAAGTGTATGTTACTGCGTGAAGCCAAAGTACTTTAATGTTTTATATTTGACCAGCAACCCATAATGTCCCACTCCTGGGCTCGGGTCTCCTCTCCTCTATCTAGAGAGCTGAGAGTGTTGAGGCCTTAATCTACACACGCTGGCCTAATGCGGGTTGGTGGATCAGACATACACTTAGAATTTCTTCTAGGGTATGTGGGTTTCCTCACGATGTTTTTCTTCACTTTTAGCAGATGGTAAGTCACATGACTAGTACATATAAATTCCACAAAGTGAAATCCACATTGGTAGGTACTGCTGGTCGGAAACGAACTCGGACCGCGTGTTTTATATTATAAGTAAATAATTGTATAACTATGCATAAAATATTATCTGCAGATAATGAGCTACCAGCAGTAAAGCTGCCAGTTGGAGAAGGCAGAGAATTCCTCTGGGCGAAGACGAAGGCGGCATTCAGATATGTATACGAGCATCATAGAAGAGAAGCTGACTGGTTCCTTAAAGCTGATGATGATACGTAAGTCTGTTTATAGCATCATGCTATTTACAAAGACCGATAACTTTTATTTGTGTCTTGATTTTCCTTTTCATTGTCAACTCATAAACGTCTCACTGCTGGCGCGGGTCTCCTCCAAAGAATGTGGAGGGAATTTAGCCTACTATACCACGCTGGCTAGACAGGTTGGAATAGGGTTATTTCGAATTTTCCTTTTCCCGCAGTGCTCTTGTCTGCATAAGGTTACTCCCTTAGTCTCTTCTTACGTCACCCACGGGTTGAAATGGGGTACTGACATTATGTATTCTTAATCCGTCACTACACGGATTTTCCTTTATGGATATATTATATTCAAGAGGTCAGGTACACCGGATTCGTAAGCGTAGACGAACACAATTGCGAGTACCACAGAATTGTAATGCATGGAACTGTATGAGACATGACACACCGTTTGTGTAACTTAGAAGTAGGTAATGCGTAGCCCGGTCTACGTTTACGCGTCCGGTATGCCCTGGTATTAAATATTAAGAACATTTTAATGGCATTTGCGTTGGCGACAAAACTGAAAAAAGAATGTGAAAATGTTATTCCGGAGTTAGGTTTAAAATTTTGAACCTACGATCTTACCGTGTTATTCCACTAATTTGTGAACTTTTCATCCACTAATCCCCATGACCTTTCCAAACTCATAATGGTGATATTTGGAAGAAAAGTTCACAAATCCCCAGTGACGGGGAGGATTGTTAATGGGGATTAATGAAATAACCCATCTTAGGGTTTTTTTTTTATTTACCTACTTACCCAATCCAGTAAGCTGCTAACTAAGCTCCAAGAATTTCTCCATTATGCATTTTGATATTCAAACAACGTAAGCTGTTTGAATTCCAACTAAAAATCATTAATAGCTAAAACAAAATGTATTTAACTTAACATTTCTGTTAATATGGCATTACATCCTTAACCTAAAAAGCATAATATATTTCCAGGCTACAGTTCGTACACTCTTAGATAAGATAGCTTTAAACTAACCTTGGCAAATACAATCTAACATTATTATATAGAACAATTAGTACGTTGCCCACGACCGTAGCTAAATAAGGGTGTAATGTGTTTTCAAATGTAAACTTAAGCTATTGACGGTAAGGTTAGATGTATGTAAACAAAGCTGTTGTGTAAATAACTTTGTTATGATTTATATACGCCTTTGTTTTTAGGAATTTACATTTTACATAACGCCATAGAATGTTTTATTGTTCGCGTGTTACTGAAGGGCGTTGTTGTGATTGTGATTACTGGCGTTGTGATTACCGGGTGGGTGCTATTTAAAAATCAGTTTTGGCTTGTTTTCTAGTGTGAACAAACCCTGCCCCCTGATTCTGAGCTGTCGGAATATTTTCGGCCAGAACTGTCAGTTTATTTAAAGTTAAAAAACAGAATGTAAAAAAAATAGATGGATGTAGAAAAAAATCGTATATTAATCAGTTTTTAATTTTCTATACGGTAAATTAATTTCTCACACTTAATAACTTAAGCTGTAAAAATACGTCGTTCTAAGATTCGAAAAAGTTTACGATCCAGGAGCAATCCGATGAGTCAGAATCAGGGCCGATCGTTTTAAAATGATAAAGATAAGATAAAGATAAAGATAAAGATCATTTATTGCGTAACTGTGTATATAGGTTGTTAACATATGAATGAGAATTCTTTACAAATATATCCTTTCTTCTCGTGTAAACTTCACTTGGAGTCCGGAACTATTCTAAAGAGAAATGAAATTCATTATGGAACCTTCTATTTGCTTTTTTCTATTTATTTCACTTATCAATAAATGAGATCGGTATTTATAAATATTACGCACCAAGTTATCTAGACATTGCAATCTATGTTATTGAACAACAATATTTGTTTTTTGCTATAGCGTACGGTGGTCATTGTGCATATGCACCGTATTAAATCGTTTCCGTTGCTATATGATAAATGATAATATATATTATTATTTAAACGTACTTTATACATACTTTAATGAAAAAATATTAATATGTGCAATTTTTACTACAAATGTTTTTTTCCTGTTACTTCAATAGGAATTTAGATTGATGGCTCACTTTGGTAGTATAAAAGAAAATGATTTTATAAGCGATCGTCCTGATACCCATTGCTTGTTTTGTAAATTACTAAATTTTCTAAATTTTTAATGCCTTCGCTAGCTGTTTTAAAAATACCAGTGTATAGATTCCATTATCATCATATCAGCCTATTGCAGTCCACTACTGGACTTAGGCCTCTCCCAACACGCGCCATAACACCCGGTCCTCCGCCTTCCGCATCCAGTCAGACCCAGCGACCTTTTTTAAGTCGTCAGAGATTACATAAAAACACAGCGATTCTGTGTTTTTACCTGACATTCGCAATATTTTCATTAGGACTGTGTCGTAAGTTACTTAAATAAGAAAGTTGGAGTTAATATCGAATTAATGAGATATTCAGATGCTATTACTAAACCCATACAGTTTCATGACTACACTATCAACAGTTGTTACTATATATATATAGCCTAGGGGGAATGAAAAATAACTCTCACTATCTATCGTGCGTGAAACGAACATATCGTTTAAAAGGAAAATTATCGTTTGACGTGTCTACTAGGTATTTCATTAGTTTGTTTATATTTTCTTTGAAAAATAATATCGTAGTCCAATCATAATGACCCTGCCAACTTTATATTTTACGACCAGTCTACTTAATAGGTCAATATGGACTCCCTCGGCAATGATTGGTGACATTCAGGCTTACAAAAATCTACAAAAATAAACTAGATTTTGGCTCGGGATTCTAGCAAGAAAAAATTGAAACATAATTTCTATGCCTAAAATAACTATCGGTGCAATGTGCTGCGCTTTTTATTAATTCACAAAGTAAGGAAGAGGGAGTCACTTCTTTTTAAACGTTTTTCATTGAAGAACACAAAATGATGTTTAAAAATTAGACGTAGAATGTAAACCCATAATTGTAATAATCTTACCTCTCTCTCCTACCTATAAGTTTTGAAATACTGTGTACTTTGTTACAGGTACGTGGTGATAGAAAACTTAAGGTATTTGCTAGCTGACTATGATAGCAATGATCCTTTATACTTCGGCTGCAGATTCAAACATTTCACGCCACAGGTTTGTGAACTTTTAACGATATATCAGTAAAGTTTGACTTTATAATGCATTCTTATTCGTTGTAACGCTATTGATGAAGCAATCGTGGTCGTCATGTAGTTACTGTATGGGGAAGATATCATTAACCTATCCGTTATTCGCCACCTAATAAAAATAAGAATATTTATTGAATACATTAATTAAGTACAATTGATTTTTCCAGTAATAACTAGTTAAAAGTATAGGTACAATAACTTTGACTCTTATAAATATCAATACAACCCAGAAACGTCCCACTGCTGGGCACAGGTCTCCTCCATAGATTGTAGAGGGAATTTAGTTAGCCTACTATATTACGCTGGCCCTACGGATTGGTATAGGATTTGTTTCGAATTTTCTTTTTCTCGCAGTGCTATTGTCTGCATAAAGTTACTCTCCCTTAGTCGCCTTTTACGACACCCACGGGTTGAGATGGTGTAGTGATACTATGTATTCTTAATCCGTCACTACACAGATAAATAAAATAATCCGAAGAAGTAAATTAATTATATACACAGCATTTAAAGCTGATTTTGTTTTGACAAAATTTTATTATTACAGGGATATATGAGCGGAGGCGCGGGCTATGTGCTAAGTAGAGCTGCGTTGGACAAGTTTGTGAACAAAGCTCTGCCTACACCGCATATATGTCACGCAGGGGATGGTGGTGCCGAAGATGCTGAGATGGGTATGTATAATCCTACTTATATTGTAAATGCAAATGTTAGAATGGTTGGTTCAGTGACGCATGACGCCAAAACGACTGGAATCTATGAAATTTGACTCACAGATAGATGAAATTCTTGAATAGCGCATGGCTTTTTAAAATTTATCTTCCATTTATATGAGTGTCATATAATAATATGAATAATAATATTCTACCACATTCACACAGCGCCATCTAGTCCAAATTAAGCAATTATATTTGCTTGTGTTATGGGTACTAAACAACTGATATATTACTTAAATACATTTTTTTTAAATACATACATATTATAGATAAATTACACCAAACACAGAACAAATTTTTGCACTATTACAAAGATTTGTCCTGGGTGGGGATCGAAATCACGACCCCCTGTATAGCAGTCAGGGTCACTAAGATTGAATTTCCGTCCAAAATCTTTGGAGGAGACCCGTGCCCAGCAGTGGGACATTAATTTATGGTTTGTAATGATGGTGATGAACTCTTTTTTGAGCTCTATATTTAGAGCCTAAAAGCCCTTTTTTGATCGCTTAGTGTGAGTCTTGGCTTTCACTGGGTTCTAGTGACTGAAACGTTAATACAAATTCTGTTTCTTTCCAGGCAAGTGTTTAGACAAAGTGGGAGTTAAAGCAATGGATTCTCGAGACGAGTTACATCGCGGTCGGTTCTTCCCTTTCGTGCCACATGACCATCTGTTTCCGAACACAGACAAACGGTTTTGGTATTGGAACTACATATATTATAATACAGATGAGGTGAGGACTTTTTTATTTTTAGTTAATGATATCTGATAGGAAATGGTCAGGGGTTCAATTCTCATGTCGAGGAAAAAACGTGTTAAGTATTTACGGCAATTAAATACGATAGGTAGTTTGCGCGAGGAGGCAGAACGCAGCACTTTTTTCTTAATATCAATCCACAGATAATATTATTACAACTAACGCGAGATATCGACATGTTTTTAATATAAAATTACATAAGTGAGTGATATGTAATTTAATATAAAAACCCACAGATACTATACATAACAAAACGGTATAGGGTTGTGTCATGAAACTCACAACAAACTTCACAATAGACCTTCTCCGTATAACATCATACTTGGGACCTAACTAGGGTTGCCAGATCGAAGGTTCAAAATGTCTGGAGAAATTTTGAAACTGTCGAGATTTTAGTTTAAAATTGTTCAAAATGCCGTTGTTAACACAATTAATTCGATGGTTGAGTTTTTTGGGAAAGTGATCATGTTTGTATGGAGATTTTAAGATTTGTCGGGAGTCTGGATATCACTAAATGTCGGGAACATCCAGACGAATCCCGACCATTTGGCAACCTTAAACCTAACATAGCTGGCGCAACAAGCATAACATATTTGTTCGGAGATAAAAGTCTTTTTAAAAGATTTTTTTTTTTGTATATTTTATAAGTATGAAAATAGGTACTTAAGTATTCTTCATTGCGTTTATAAATACATATATTTTGCAGAACAAAGTTTGTCGGGTCAGTAATTTACATTACTTAAAACATTTCTAAAAAATAATTTTATTTTTTTACAGGGCTTAGATTGCTGCTCAGACCACGCAGTATCATTCCATTACGTGAATCCCCAACTGATGTATGTGCTCGACTACCTCATATACCACTTACGACCTTATGGTATACGGTTCGGCTCCGGCACGCTGCCAAAAATACTCAGAAACGACTCCAAAGTAACCAGTGTACAGCTTGAAACAGAGAAAAGGTATTAATGAAATATATATCTTATTTGTAATAGGGTAAAGATCAAAATGCTATATTAAGATTTTTTAGATCGTGGCTTTTGTGTCAAAATATTTTTAAACTGAGTGGAAGGAAATTCACTTGATATTGAAAACTGAGAACTGCTCTCCCCGCCCTAAGGTTGCATTTTCACCATTCCGTGCGAATATATATAATCGCTTAATTTACCTAGCATCGTTAAATAAACCGATTCTATTAGTTCTTAACAATCACATCACTATCCGCGCATGCGCTCATATCTCTGGTGGAAACGCGGCCTTAAGGTAAGGGTTGCACCATATGTATCTATCTTTCCTTTTCTGTCATATGGATATCACTTTGTGGAATTTATATGTACTAGTCAAGTGACTTACCATCTGCTAACGGTGAAGGAAAACATCGTGAGGAAACCCACATACTCTAGAAGAAATTCTATGGGTATGTCTGATCTACAAACCCGCACTAGGCCAGCATGTGTGGATTATGGCCTAAACCCTCCCAGCTCTCTAGATAGAGGAGAAGAGACCCAAGCCCAGCAGCTTTAGTGAATTCGAATTTGTGAATCGAATTATAAAACAAAAAAATACGGTTCTAAGTGACAGAAAGAAGAACAGAAAAGTGTGATTATGTCCGGCTAGCTGTTGTCCAAACCGAAATATATTTATTTAAAAACTTCTTACACAAACTTAACCTAAAAATATAAATAATAATAATGTTTGGACATTCACACACAGCGCCATCTAGTCCCAAACTAAGCTATTGTTTGTAATATGGATACTAGACAACATATAATACATAAATAATTTTTTTTAACACACACAAACAGAACAAATAATTTGTGCTCATCACACATATATTTGTCCTGGGTTGGGAATCGAACCCACGACCTCTGTCTCAGCAGTCAGGGTCACTAACCACTAAGCCACGGCTTGAATATACTTTTAAAATAATTTATTGTCAATTTTGCTTTTATTTTCAGACGTACTGCTTACCCACCAGCGAAAGATAATGCCTTACATCAAACATAACTTTAATGTGTTAGTACCAGTAGTAAAATTTTGTTTTATAATTGTAGGGTCACAATGTGTAGATATCCCTAACGCACTAGTCTGTTCTACCTAATTATTCAGCGATTTTCAAACTGGTGGAGACCTCGAATTTTTCGACCCCTGAGGGGTCAAAAATGTATAAACCGGTTTTTTATAATTTTTTATGGGTTTATAATCTTAGTGGTAGACAGGATATTTAAACTTGAAGAGGGGGCGTTTATTCGAAAAGAATGAGAAGCACTACCGATTCATATTTTGATAAAAATGTTCTTTATTTCTTGTGAAATACGGTGCATTTCCGTTCGACGGCTTTATGGCTTTTGCAGATGACTAGCTGAAAGTTAACGTTTTCACTTGCAAATGAAAATGGTACCTTATTGTTAATATGGTAAGAGCAATTTTTTAATTTCCGGTTTCACGTGTATTGGTGTTCTTGGCATTTTATATGAATAGAAAGTTTTATATAAAATTAATGTAAGGACAATTTCTCGCCATAATATTTTAGTTTTAACAATAATGCATCATAATAAAAAAGTAGAATTAAACCAGGGTCATTTGGCATTTATATTTAAGTTTTAATTTTATGTTTGTAAACGTCATTTGTTAAGTAGTATATCTGTATATTTTGTCTTTTTATCCACTTTTCTTTATTCAATATAAGCATAAATGAAGGAAGCGCTTGAACATTAGATTTTGAAGCTTATTGATATTGCCAATAGGAAACAAATTCCGTGGCATCGTGTGAAAATATGGCTCTTTTTTGAATACTTGAGGCGAACGTCTTCGGTATTGCTTTGAACGAATGAATTTTAATTAACCAATAATATAAAATGTTCATTAGAAACTTTAAAATGGTTTCGTTTTAAACTTACTGTTTATTCGAAATGTCATCCATAACTTGGTTTAAGTCAAGACCGACTGGCGTCATTCCAGTTTTGATAATTATAAGTTTCATTTCAGCTATAGGTAATAATAATTTTTATATATATAACGAAAGATCACAGCCAAAGTAAATAGTTAAATAGATACTATAAGAATATTTCAAAACTGACGCTTTTTACGCTCGCATTTGAATTACGTTTACGCTCGTTAAACAGATACGTATACGTGCGTATAAAAACGTTAGTTTGTAAAGGTTAGAGGCTAGTCTACCGTAGCGTTGTTGATGCCTTAGTCGTAGATGTGCTACTATACGATACGGGGTGTTTGTACAGAAATATATTAAAAGACGTACGGGGCCCTCCGAGTCCAATATAATAACGCATTCAGGAGGTTGATGGGGTTACCCTGGCGCTGTAGCGCATCAGGTATGTTCGCGCAGGCGAAAGTTGACTGTTTTTATGCCACAATGCGAAAGCGCGCCGCCTCCCTCGTGCACAGAGTCAGGGAAAGCTCCAACTCCCTCCTGAAAATGATCGCTGACCGGGTAGATTGTACCTATATAAACAATAGTTGTAGGCTACATGTAAGTACTAACACATAATTTTTAAGGAAATGTATTTACTAACAAAATATGAGTGTTAAAAACTTGAAATAAATGATACAATACAATTAATAGTATACAACGATATAAATAAGTTTATAAACGTGTTGTTTGAAGACTACTCAAGCGACTCAATAGGTACGACTTGCTTTTGCAGAATAATTAAAACTCGACCTTATTTGTTAAGCCATACGTCTGAAACTTCCATTACATATATTTATAGTCTATAGGCCGTAGCTACATTGTGTATTCTTAATAAACATAATTACACTGAATAGTTTTGAGAAAATTATGTTAAAATTGACTAATCCAGTTTAAGATGCAGTATTCCTTGACCACAATTGTCTAAAACTCGTGCCTCAATAATCACCAGGATTTAAAAAATCTTATATGTTCCCTAAAGGGATTATTATGGAATTGATGAGTCTGATATTGTCATTAAGAGAAAAATAACATGCGTTTTTTTATAGCTTCATAAACATTCCGTAAATTTACTGATGTTTATTAAATTGCTGCCTCATTGGATCAATGCAGCACTCAAAAATGTTCAACCTTATTGCTATTGATATTAGTTGAAAATTGCTTAATTAACCTTTTTCGTCTTTTAAGCTTTTTTCAAATAAATTAACAATATTATAATGCTATGGCCAAAGTGACCCCTAAGATATTATTTATTAGGTATTTTATTATATGTGCCATATCGGCAAATATGGCCTAAATTATACGAAACATACCCGTATCATGTCTACCAAAGATTCTGTAGGTTTAAGAATAAATGTTTTAGTTAATCTAACTACTGTTTGCATACTGTTACCAGTTACTTTAAAAAATATATTTGACATTTTGCCAAAACAATATGAACCTTGTATGGTAAACGTAAAACCGATTTTTGTTCGATTTGGTGATTATGTATAGATAAAATAGCTAGATACGCCAAACAATACTTTTATTCGAATAAAAGTATTAACAAACCTCCTTGGAATATAAAATAAATCAGTCAATATCGATTGTATTGCTATTTCCTTTCTATTGATACTCCAATATAATGTGTTTGAGAGGGACAGTAGTATATTGGATATAATTTTCCAGACCAAAGAGGCTGATTATGGTTGGAAATTAATAACAAATAGGTATATTTAGAATTTGTTGAATTCACTTTAGATGAAGCTTACATAGACCGTTTTGTAATGTTTAAGTAGGTAGTATACAAAAAAATTGTATTCTCATTGCATGTCATTTTAAACCTATTTAGACTGCAAGTTTTTTGGGACAATCTAACAAAACTTGCATTGTATGAACGAGACTTTGGTGATTTCTGTAAATAGCACTGATAAAATTTTATATTATTTATTTAATTATAATTAATTTATTTAATTATTGCCATCAAGAATTGTTTTCCTAAAATCAAAAGACCTTAAAGACCTTTTTAAATTTTAATTAGTGTAATTTTTATATTGTGTTTTTGGCTGTAACATAGTGAATGAAAATAATTTTATATAAGAAAACATTGTACAAAATAATGTATATCTAATTATATTGTGTTAACCAAAATCTATTTATATTGGGTTTGTCAATGATTTGCTCAATTTGGTTTATTTATTTCTCGAATAAAGACGTGATTTAAGAATTGGTAATTGTGATTTTTTTTATATATATTTAGTACCGCTGGCGCTGTTTATATCTATGACCTATTGTGAAACGTTCATTCTCACAAAAAAATCGAGTCAAAGAACTTACTCTTCTAGGTACTTACGAGTTATAAGAACTGCCTAACCAAACTATCGCTGAAACTTGAGAAATATATAGATTTTAATTTGAAAATCAATTGTGTCTGAAAACCAAATTGCATCCGCCATTATGGTCTCAAAAAAAGTTAAAATTTTTTCTTAAAATAACTTAGGTCATAAAGTCCAACAGCTAGATCGAACAGTTTACGAAAAAAATTATTACTGCGATGGGACTCTCCCCCTGATCGGCAATCGGACTAAAAACGCTTATAACTTGTGAACCATTGACCGACCAATTCTGTTCTTTGGTGATCAATTTCGACCAATTATCGACTAATTTTTTGCATCATCAAAATCAAAATCCACGATGGTGGCCGAGCCAGTGTCAGCCACACATCTGACTTACATATAACGCTTCTCAAATAGAGACGTAATTCGTATACAAGAGACAATTTTCTCCTCACAGTATCGTAAGCAGTTCACCGCCCAGTCTGCGCTGACCAAAAGGAAGCAGGTTAGAAGAAATAAAACCACTTATTACGTGACACAAAGTTTATTAATATCATATACAGTCAGTGATTACAAAATACGTACTAGGTACATACACTAATGTATTACAAATACTAGTCGATGACTAGGGAGAAATGTGATGATTATGTGCAAGCGAATATCGAACGAAAACTTATTACTATAATATAACAAAACATAGCATCACGCCTTTTTCCCCGAAAGGGTAGGCAGAGGTGGTTCGCCCCCTATTTCATGTGACCAAACATAGCTGGCGAAATGTGGGTGTGAAACACCTCTGCCTACTGATCTGAAATTTTATGACTAAATTGAGTTAGACAAAGTTAGGCCGCACAGTAAATTACTTATTGTGTTATTTTTTTATACATAACGAGAAATGAAGCTCAATGTAATTGAAAAATCTATCTAAATTTGAAAACTTCAGACACAAATAACAGCTGCCTAAAGTTCTGCATCTATAACAAAACATTTTATTTGCGACTAAACAATATATAACGGTTTAAACAATTGATCCCGTAACCTAATAACTTAAGAAAAATATGTACAAAAAGAAAAAGCCCTTATTTATAAGCAAACAAATATATTTAAGTCGTATTTGTTACACTAAACACAATTTAAACGTGCCAATTGCAACAATATTACAGACAATACGCAATTTTGATTACGTATTCACGAATATTGAGCATTAATTATTAAAGCACTCAATATCAAATCGTTTATAGTGTATTTTGAAATTATCCGTGTAGTGACGGGTACATACATAATGTCACTACCCCATCTCAACCCGTGGGTGTCGTAAAAGGCGACTAAGGGAGGAGGACCGTGCCTAGCAGTGGGACGTTAATGGGTTGAAATGACGACTAATATGTCCCTAATCATATATTAAATGTTTGAAAGCGATATGCGCCAGGGGCGTCTCTGGCGCGTCATAACACGCCACGACACAGTTTTTTTTTTATACCATGACGGCGGCAAACAGACGTACGGTCCACCTGATGGTAAGCGGTTACCGTAGCCTATGGGGGACTGCAACACCAGGGACATACCGAGCGCGTTGCCGACCCTTAAGAAACCTATTCACTAATAGGTAATTAAGTACAATGTAAAATAAGAGACAAGTCGAGATTTCTCAGTGATATGTTTCAGGCTTTCAGCCTTACGCGACCCAATCAGATGTATGGCGAGTGGCGATCTAAAGAGAGATGGCAATACCTGGTGGTCCAAGTGTGGACTCTTCTACAAATTGTACCACTAGCAGTATACATAATGTGGCAACTTAATATATTTACATATATATGCTATAGTCGTTGATCGTAGGCGGTACGTAGACGTCACGATAACGGAAAAGACCTTAAAATTAACTATATATCTACTATGCCACTTTCTTATAGCAAACTTGAAGTTTAAATAAAAATTAAGAAATGTTAACATTATGTTTTGCAATAAAGAATCGGGAATTGAAAAAAAACCTAAGTGATTCAAAACTTAACAAGATGGCACTAATTTTACGAATTAATCGAATCAGAATGGTTAACGATTATTTTTGCAAAAGTGTTTAAAAAGTTTTATGCCAATATCATTCATTAACGGTTCAGGTTTTTTGTCAGTTTGCTATAAAAGAGCAACAAAAGGCACTGTATGTGAGTCCATTTTTGATAAAAAAAGGAATAAATCAGTGGCCATAAAACTAATATATAATCAAACAAAAAAAAACTTATGTCAAACGAAAATTAAGTACAATGTAAAAAATAGAGACAAGTTGAGATTCCACTGTATGGCAATTTTTATCTTCTATGTATTACTTACGGTTCAAAATCCCCTAGCAGCGTTTCTCATCTTATAACTCTTTTTTATTCGCAGTAGCGAATACGAAATATGGAATTCGTAAGCCATGAGAAATTATACTAAAGAAAAAGCAATACTATATGAAAATTAAGATCCGACCAATTCCTTTTACTACGCCTACTTAGACTATATAATAACCTTCGTGTACTGGTATGATGATGTAAGTCGGAAGAACTTGGTCTACCCCTTATTCAAAATCAAACAATACTTAACGGCATAGAACTAAAAAAAAAACAGTCTCATAGCTTATCGAAACCATTTCACTATATTACTAGGAAAAACAAAATGTCTAATTAACCAAAAATGAACTTAAGACTTACATATTTAAAGTCGTTTTTTTGTACTTCAAAGATATCTAAATTATTAGAAAAAACTGAATTGTATTCTAAACAGCTTTATGAAAACCTGTTTCACCATTGACGAAATTAGTCTAAAAAATACATACATATAGATCCCGCCTCTTTCCCAACAGAGGGGTAGGCAGAGACTATTCCCTTCCACTTGCTAGTCTAAAGAAACATAGTGTTATATTATTCTAATTGATTGAAATAAAGAGAGATAATATGCCAGAACTTTATATAAACATTGGTGAAACAAATTTACACAAAATGTCACTAAATATTAAAGATTTTTATATTATATTATTATCTATAACTTACAAATTAGTCAAGTGTATATTAGATGAAAAACAAGTTATAAATAAATGTAAATTTACAAAGAAAATGGTTAACATAAATGTTCTCTTGTGTGAACAAACGAAAATTAACTCTAAGTATACTAATTGTAAGGTTTATAATTAAATGCGAGTGTCACTGAAAGTAGTTTCTCTTCTTTCTTGATATACTGAAATGTAAATAAAGTTTTTGTTATTATTATAAACATAACATAACATAGCATCACGCCTTTTTCCCCGAAGGGGAAGTAGGCAGAGGTGTTTCACACCCACATTTCACCAGCTATGTTTGGTCCCATGAAATAGGAGGCGAACCTATTATGTGTTTATATATTATGTAAATTTAATTTTGATTTAATTTAATTGTGTTGATGTTTATATGATTTTATATTATTTTATTTTATTAACATAGTATTTTAAGGAAAATTGTTACTAACAAATATGGATGACATTCTGAATTAAATGTTTATTATTATTATATTGTCATCAACCGGGAACATTTGTTTACCAAACTCCGGGAAAATTTCTATACTGGAATTTCATGTTAGAAAAGTCCAATACCATTTCCACCCGACCCAGGAATCGAAGACGGGACCTCTTGCACAGCAGTCGTATACACATCCTGCTGCGCCACCGAGGCAGTTTACAGCAACTATTGTTTAAGTTTTTAGTCTAAGATAGTCACGGCTTAAATGTTTACGTGCGATCCGCGTATACGTGCGACCCACGTATACGTGCGACCCGCGTATCTTGCTCTTATCTATCCTAATATTATAAAGCTGTAAAGTATGTTTGTTTATTTTAACGCTAGGATCTCAGGTCCGATATGGAAAATTCTTTTAGTGTTGAATAGCCCATTTATCGAGGGAGGCTATAGAATATATGACTGGCCTGTTGGTCTAGGGAATAGTGACCTCGACTGCCAAACCGGAGGTTGTGGGTTCGATCCCCACCCAGGACAAATCTTTGTGTGATGAGCATAAATGTTTGTTCTGTGTCTGGGTGTAATTTATCTATAATATGTACGTATTTACAAAAAAAAAATGTATTTAAGTAGTATATCAGTTGTTTAGTACCCATAACACAAGCAAATATAATTGCTTGATTTGGGACTAGATGGCGCTGTGTAAATGTGGTAGAATATTATTATTATTATATTATTATATACAGGGTGTATACGACGATACGACATTAAATGACAAGGTAGCCAGTGTTAACCCTTATAAACATATTCTAATATAAATTATTAAAAAAAAAAGAAAAAAAAAAAAAAAAAAAAAAAAAAAAAAAAATACACATTATTTAAAGACGAAAAATTTAAGAATATAAAACTACACATTATTTTTCTATCATGTCGTTTTCGGCATGACGACGACAGCTGTGCGGAACAGAGTAAGAGATAAGATAATATGAAAGAGTCAGAGGTATTTAAATGAATTGAATGACGTAATGACAACATACGATCAACGTAAATACCTACAGGTTGTTTAAAACTGTGAACAACTGTGACATAAAGAAAGTACATTTGCGTCTAAACTATTGCAAATTTCTGTTTAATTTTTTTGGTATAGCCTTCTAACATCACATGCTACACGTGGTTTCATTTAATGTCGTATCGTCGTATACACCCTGTATAACATCACGTTACGGCCAATATGAGCTGAGCAGTGGTTAAATAAAAAACGACGAGAGCAAAGCCCCGCACCAAAGTAATTTAATAATAGAGCCTCCTTAAAAATATATAAATTAAATTAATATTATATGAAATGCGTGCTGCACTCTGGTGGAGGAATCCGGTAGTGCAGGAGCAAAAGCCTGACCTTACCTAAAATGAAAGCATTATATATTTATGGTATAAAAACTTCAACTTACCCAGTATCAGCCGGTGAGAAGAAGAATCCCCTAGGTCTGGTCATGGTGGCGGTGAGCGGAGAGCCCGGCTCGTTAGGGCATGCCCACTGCGACCAATAGTCACACGGCAGCCGGAGTAGCAGCTGCATCACCTGTTGTATCATTTTGTTTATGAAAACAGCGAGATTAACGACACTTTTCGACCGCAATCCAAAGGTCGGTACAAATGATAATGCGATCTGTTGTTATAGTAATAAGGGTTAATTTGCAACTAACAGGGATAAAATGTAGGTCCTGATTGTTATGAACTGCAAAAACCGGACAAACAGATAGTCTAAAAATAATAATTTATAATATTTAAAAAAAAATGTGTTAACAAATCCTAGCTGCACAGTAGAGCCTCATTCTAAATTAAAATTCATTAAGGGCCTCTGCGTGTTGGACCTGTGTCCCCGCGTAAGCCTTCCGAAAGGACCGAGTATACTTCTAACCTTAGAGAGAAGTACAGCCGTGAAGAAAGATTACTTACGCAAAACATCTGCGCGGTCGCGTTGTACATCTCAGTGGGCTGCGACATGAGCCCGTAGCCGATCAACGTAGGACCGAATATCTTCGCCAGGTTGTCTATACCCATCTCACATTCTGGGCTCTCTGCTACCCTATAAACATTAAAATAAGTTTATATTAATTGACCTAGGGGAAACTTTCAGACGAAGTAAATATGACATTAAACAGCCGGGTAAAAAGACCTGTCAATTTAGTCAATTTCATTAGCAAATGTCAATTACGTTCTTCTTGAAATGAAATGAAATAATTTGTAATGAAATAATTGGAGTCTTTATAGTTGAATATTTAGCTAAAATGATAATAAATTGTAATTACTACTCCAGATTTTCTAGAAAGTACATGCTTTATTAACATGGAATCCATTCTAAGAAAGTAAGGCTACTTTTCTTAGAATGGATTCCATGTTAATCGGTCAATGTACATACTACATCTGGTTTAGTCATAAAACGAAATTTCATGATGGCGTTAGGACTTAGGACTCTAGGACCTGGAAACATAAGTTTTAAGCTACCAGAACCAAACAGAAGCTAGTTTTTACTATATTAAAGTACTTACTTTTGCAAATGCAGCACAAGGAAGGCTAGCGTGTCCCTATTAGGCTGCGGCAGTTGGCTCACAGCCTGCACTATGGCGGCCGTGGCGTCTCCGCTCTCAGCGAGCGTGGCGGCCTCCATGAAGTCGGCCCACAGCGCTGACGTCACCAGCGGCTCACGGAGGGAGCGGAGGAAGTCCTTGATACAGCCGCACAGCACGTGGATGTCTTCATTAGAGAGAGATGGGGACCCACAGCCGCGGAGGAAACGTTCCTGATACACAAATTTGATCTGTACTGCTTTTGTCATAAATTTCGGTTTCTAAAATGTCGTGAAAAACGATTACACGATTATGATTTTTTTTCTGAATTAAAATGAAGAATTGAAGATGTTACGGCAGTTTATGAAATTACAATGTATATTCAACACGGCAGTCACAAAGTGACGTATTTCAAAGATTGTGTGGTGTACATTTTATATTACGAAATAAAACTTCAGCGAGTGCGTCCTAGGCGAACGTCTCAGATCAAATAGGTGATAAAATATGCTTAAATAGTCAGATAATAAAAAGTAATCAAAACTGGTAGTCTTAACTAAAGATAACATGATTACAGAAGAAATTTGTTTTCCTCCAATAAGAAACAGACAAATGATATTGGATGAAAAGGGGCCATCCATAAATTACATCACACGTTAAGGGTAGAGGGAGCCCCCTCCCTCTACCCTTTACCCTTTCAAAGAAGTGTCACAAGGGGGTCACCCACCCCCTTGTGACACTTCTTTGACCCCCTCGTCGTAAATTCATGACGTCACATTTCAAAATCTACGTGTTAAAACACGAACTTAACACTTAACTATTTTATATATATTTACTATTATAAAATATGTTGGGCGAAAAAATATCAGTCTCGACAATTTTTATAATACGTACCTTAAGTCGTTTGACGTCTTTATCCGTGGCACTGATGCGGTATATCCCCTTCTCGATAAGTCCACGTTTCTCTACTTCATTGATACAGTGTACGAGGAGTGCTGGCACCATCGGTGGGGTGGATGGTGCGTAGTCAGATATGCAACCCTCCTGTATAATGGAAATGTCTTAGTCATAAATGTTTTTAAACAAATCTGTTATAGCGCCTTTGTTGTTTATTTATTTATAGCTCTCTGCTTGGTCCTGTAGAAACTTTAGATTTTCTAAGCAGAGAGATTCTGTATCTCATCAGGTATGGACTTGGTGCTGTCCTACATGGATACTTCTGTTGTGCATGAGGGGCAATGTAAGAGAGTGGTGGGTACAAATTAGTTGTCTATTAATGGGGGTACCAAGCTTTTCCTATAAGGAGAGGGGTGGGGAAGGCATTGCTGTATCTAAAGGGAGGCAGAACCTTCGACCGAACATAGTTTCATTTATTTAAATTAAAATAGTACTGACTTGGGAAGGCGGAATTTTTATCGATGTAAGGGACAGAATCCAGGGGGAGTAGTAGCATGTAAACAATCGGATCTAAGTACCAAGACCTGTCGCAGTCCACTGTAGTTACCTGCGCGTTGTGTGTCCGTCGCGCGGCAGGTCCGGGCGCGACACACGGCAGCGGCAGCAGCGCGCGACACTCGGGGTGCGCCTGCGCTCGGCACCACTCGCACTTCACTCCCAGCTTCGCGAACTTTATACTACAACCAAATACTACTGTCATTTCATTCTCTTACTATTGAATATGGTATTTGCGACGCAGATTATCATGTTATTTTTTTGGATTTTAGTCGATTGAATTCCCAGGTGTGGCAAGCCAATTTCCAAAAATCATTGAATGTAATTTTATTTCTTCGTAAAAATAAAGGAATGTTTTTTGAGAAAAATTATCTATATTATATATCTATATTTTTTGCTATAGCAAATGTCAACACGTCATAATTTCTCATCATGGTGTTGCAGACAAATAAAATAAATAGTCTCACGTTTTCCCACAAGGTCCACAAGTCTCCCGCTTGTAGAAGTTCTTGGCGACGAAGTTGTGCGGCTTGGGCCTGGTGCGAGGCGAGCCGCCAAACGCGGCCGACAGTACCGACGGGGTGCGCTGGGGAACTGCGCGGGGGGTCTCCGGACCGCTCTCGGTATCTGTACACACACCGTTTTACATTTATAAAAGTATTTAATAAAAAAAAATAGAAAATCATTCAAATTGTTGAAAGCTTTTATATTTTTTTAGCATTTATTAATGGAGGTGTAAACTGTACTGTCTCTTTTCCGAAGATCTATAACTAATATTTGGTTAATGTTCGGTTGAACGCGTTAATCTCAAGAACTAATAGTTTGAGAAAAAAAATATTTTCGTGTTGGATAGCCCATATAACCGGGAAGGTTATAGGCTAAAGAACATCACGCTACGATCTATAGGAGCTGAATAGTGGCCAAAAACAGATCCAACGAAGCGTTGGTCGTCATCAACACCTAGTCTTATAATAAAAACCGGCTACCGAGGGTTCCGTACGATTTGTTTGGTTGAACACGCTTAAGTGTTTGATAGTCCATTTATCGAGGAAGGCTGGCTATAAGGCATATAACATTGCACTACAGCCAACAGGAGCTGAGCAGTGGCCATACAAACAACGACAGGAGCGAAGCCCCAGGCAACAATTAGTTTAAATAATAAATGCATTTTGGATAGGTAGTTAGTTACCGGTCCCAGAACGAGGCGGCGCAGAGGGAGTGCACTCTTCCTTGATGACTTGTTGGGAGATTCTGCTGGACTTACGCGCCGACGACTTGCGGGGGGGCGCCTCGTCGCTACTTTCCGATATTGGTTGCTGAAATACCATACTATAAAATAATACCCTTAAAACTGTGTCGTTGGATAAAAGGTATCCTACAACAGTTTTTAGGCTACCGTCAACAAATAAAAAAAAATAATTTGAAAGAAAAAAATTAATATAGAAATAGATTGCTGGTGGAAATAAAGCCTTAGAATAAAAAAAAAAATAACAAAATTGAGATAAATAATTTTCTGCTTACGAAGTTCAGCGGCGGCTTCAGGTCATGGCTAGTAGGGGCGCGTTCTAATGTCAGTGTAGTAGTGGCAGTGGCCAGCACTTTACCACCCTGTAGTTCCACGGTCTAAACAACAAAAAATAAGTAAAGATATAAATAAATGGATTACTGAATGCGTTGCTAAGCTTTTTTTTTATTTTCAAGTTGTGTCCAATTCCAATAAGTTGTCATTGGGTAAAATCGTGGTTACCGGAATCGACTTTCAGATATGCGGCTTCGTGAGCAATATCTAAAATGACACAAATAGTACAAAGTCACTTCCCTGTGTATGTAAGTTAGATCTAATTATTTATTATCTACATTTCACACGGATGAAGGCAATGAAGCTAGTATGACACATAAGGCTATGAAACTAAGTATCAAAATCCCATTGGTTTTTAAACTCAGAATAGATACTTTTAGAGACAAGAGGATATAAAACTTTACATTAAATATTAAGCAATTTCCATCGCTTTGGTTTAACATTTTATATAAATGCTAAACAAGTAATGGAAAAATTCAAACCCACGACGGGACTTGAACCCGCAACCCTGCCATTCCGTGTGCAGTGCTCTTCTATCTGAGCTACGCGGGTGGACGTCCCTGAGATCGAATTTATCCATTACCTGTTAGCATGATGACGTCATGACGTTATTCTACTTATCACCGTGGCTCGTTACAGAAACCTACGGACGATATTCCTCCATTGCAGGTAGGTTAATATCGTAATGAAAGTAGAAACTCAATATTTACATTAAATATTAAGCAATTTCCATCGCTTTGGTAAACGTTGTCATGACGTCATCATGCTAACAGGTAATGGATAAATTCGATCTCAGGGACATCCACCCGCGTAGCTCAGATGGAAGAGCACTGCACACGGAATGGCAGGGTCGCGGGTTCAAGTCCCGTCGTGGGTTTGAATTTTTCCATTACTTGTTTAGCATTTATATAAAAAGATATAAAACTAACTTTAGTAGACGAGTTAGTAGAAGAGCGTCGTTTCTTGGAGACAGGTGCATGTTCGCGCGCGTTCCAGCCGCCACGTTGTACCCACGAGCGGCGGGTCGACGCCAGCGAGAGATCTAGGTCGTCCTCCGAGCGAGAGTACGACATCTCTGATAGGAGAGTGCCTGGAATAAAATTGGTTAATTTGATTTGTTAAAATCAACCTACTCGTTTTAGAGCTACAATGCGACAGACACATACGTCATATGTGGGTGTGATAAGCCTCTGCCTACCCTTCAGGAAAGAATAGCATGATGCAATATTATGATAATTATGTTGTTATGTTAAATATCGGAAACCTCAAAGTATTATGATATGTTGTTATCTTAAATATAGGAAACCTCAAAGCGGACGTGTCCTTATACCAACAGTATTACAGTACAGTAAAGATTTACCAGTAGAATTAAGTTCAGGCACTCCACTGAGCTTAGCATTATGTTCCTGTTGAGCAGTACCATTGAGGAAGGCCAGTTTTTGTAGTGTTTCATCGTTAAGTTTAGCACGGTTGTCGTTGAAGAGGAGATCTCGGGCCATGTCGAGAAGTTTACTCTGAAATAATAGTCACTTAATTATCATGGATTTTATTGTTTTCTTTTTTAAAAAACAATGTCTGTACAAGATGACAAGCAAAACTGATAATGAAAACTAGTTTATTAGTCAGTACAAGTTTTTGTTACATTACAATATGTTTGCATTATATTGGAGCCTTCTTTTAGACAAACAATGTCTGTATTAGGAGACAGCTCTTTTAATAAACACTAAAAATAAAACTATTAATAAAAAATTTTAAAACATTAAATGAACAACATTCATCATCACATCATTCAATTCATTATTTGTAAAACTGCTTTGTACAATAAAGCTATATTGTAACAGACACAAAGTTTGAAGACACCCAGACTAGAAACAAATACCTTGTGTGGAAATACGTTAACTGCTATTCCATGGTGACAGGCTCATGTGGATGTTAGTGTGAGGCCACACTATGGTAAAACCGCAGCATTTTTTTAGCAATTTTACCGCTCGCGGGGAAAACGCCAGTGCGGCCTTGCACTTAGTTAAATGTATTTTCAATATTGACTCACCAATTCACTATACTTCTTCAACACAATATTTCTCTCTCGTTTCTCCCCATCAAGGAGTTTCCTTACATGTGCAAACTTGGCCTCCCACTTGGAAAGTGTGCGGAGAGCCTCGTCTAACTCAGTCTGCAGACGGACTGATTCTGCCTCTGCAGCAGCCCACTGGCCACGAACCCACTCCATTTGTTTTACAAATGCAAGGAAACCTGAAATTATAGTTATTTAATTTATAATCTTGCTCACCAACCATTATGAGCGAAAATACTACTACCTTATAAGCACAAAACAATATATTATGTAGTGTGAATACCTTCTGTGAGTACAAGAAAATATCTATTTAATCAGGGAGTGAGTGTATGTAGTGCCCACATCATTGGCACTAGTTGCATTAGGCTGTTGCCAGTCTTAGCAGCTCAAAAAGTGGCAAGTACTTATCAGGTGCATGCAGTCTAAGCTGTTAAGATACTACCTACTTATTATACTTTTTTACAAGTTATAAACAAGTTAACAATATTATAAGTTATATTGAGACACAAAATACATGCAAGTATTTATGTCTTTTTGATAAAAGTTAAAAAATAATACTCTACAGTTTGTTGAGTCAGCTTGCATAAGTCCAAGGTCAAAAAGCTGGTTATTTGGTGTTAAAATTTTGTTTATTCCTTTGTAATGTCATTTTTCAGCTACTTACCTACTTACTATAATAAGTAAACAATTCAAATAGGTTTTAAAGTGGAGTTTACACCTTTAAAGATTTTAGATGATTAGCATCAACGGAATTAACAATAGTGGAGGTAGTTGGTATATTTTTATCACGAGTGTCACAATCCAATAATGCACAAGTTTAAAGGATTATCTTTAAAATATACGTAATTTTTAGGGGAGAAACTGTTCCAACTCACATTCTTCAGCAGCTCCATCGTTTAGAATGTTGTTCAATCGGTTTATATCATCAAATTGAGCCACCAACGACAAAGTGATGCTGGAACCGGAATCTGAATTTTCTGAATTCATTTTTAACAAATTACACGATCTATACACAAAACAATACAAATATCACAACTATTCATAAGTAATTTCACATTTCAGTTAGTGTTATCAGCACAACAATTCCGCAATCGTCAACTGTACAAAACTTGAAAAATAACGGCTTTCGGTTGAGCTATTCGTTGCAAATGTTTGGTTGGTTTGATGAAAACAGCCTGTGTTCGGAAACTAACTTTTGAATAATTCGATTTTTTTATCATGTTTTTAAATGATTTTATTAATGGATAGTTATTATAATCACCCACTTTAAATATAAATACCAGTATTGATTAAGCTTTTATATTAATTTATAGGCTTTAATATGATTTTTTTATTATTTTACAGCAGTTTTTTTTTCATCGCATACAGTTCATAATAAACGTTTTTGAACGTCCCAATCGAAACTAAAGTTGCCATTATATTATTTTAAACATGATTGTGGGGAGAGTTTTATATTGCTTTGCGACTCAAATTCAGTACGAAATTTTCTTGATACCGGGAAATAAAGAATTTATTCTTATCAAAAGTTGCTAGTAAAGTTACGGTGGTACTAAAGTATATCTTACTTTTGAGGATAGATGCCAACGGAAAAATCAATTTTCACATAAATAATAAAAGGAAGGATTGTAATAAATAAGTATTAATAGTTTTGAATGCCTCTCACAATCTTAACATTTCTTTAAAAAATAGTTTTACTATTTTCCTGGTTGAAAATCTAATTTTGTAAATTTTATGATTCCGACGACCTAGTACAAGTTAGATATGGGTGGTCGTTGAATGCAGGCCGCACAAAGTGGATCGCAGTGGCGGAAATTAGGTGAGGTCTATGTACAGCTGCAGTGGACGTCAATTGGGCTGATAATGATGATGATGATTTCGAAACCAACTATTTCTTAATTTTGAAGATACTATTTCAAAAAATATATTTAAAATTTATTGATTTAAGAGTGGTTCAATCAATACTATATATTTTTTTAGCTGCCAATCTGATATAAATTGTGGATAAAAAATATCTGGGAAAAGCAAATTATTCAAGTGGTAGCACTAAATTCTGCTTCAAGCTTGTCTGACACTGACAGCTTCGTTCATTGACAAATCGCGATGACGTTCGGTTGAGAGCGGTGGTTTGCTCGAGTGGGCCGTGCTGTCTGGCGAATATTTGTGAGATAATAATTATTTTGAGTTGACCGGCTCTCTAGCCACCGCGTAACCATGGCGGACGAGGAAAATAATTGTGATGAAGGTGGTGGTGACATGCGCGTTGGGCAGGCCTTCCGTTTACGGGGCCGCAAGGGTGCGCTCAAAAAGAAGAATGTTTACCTGATCAAAGACCACAAGTTCATGCCGAGATTCTTCAAGCAGCCTACATTCTGCTCCCACTGCAAGGACTTTATATGGTAAGTTATAAATGTTTACGCTTACAGTTCGAATTGCAATATTATTAATGATAAATTAAAAATACACTATTTGTTTACAAAGAGGAGGCGCCCTGTGCGGCTTAGCTTTTTTTGGGTCGTGAGACGATGATAACAGTCTGTTCAGCCAATGTTAACGATCACATTGTGAAATTAAATAGGTTCTATGGGATGATTGTTATGGTATTAGGGCAATTATAAATTTAGGATCTGTCTTGTATAAGATGACCATTAAAACGCGTTTTCCTGTTACAGTAGTGTTAATTTTTTTTGTTACTCTGATATTTTTTGTGACTGCAAGCCACAAAAAATATCAGAGTAAAAAAAATTACTTAAAATAAAATATTTACAATTTTGGAAGTGATTAGATTTCTTTTCCAATATCTGTCAAAAATATACTTTTATATATTTAATAAAAGCATATTTTTCTAATTAATTTTTCGAAAAATTATTAAAAATTATTTGTCCAGCAGCAGATGTTGTTAGGCTGATATGATGATGATGAATTTGAAAAATATTTTTTTTCTTTAGGAAAATATCAGATAAAATTTTAAGCCATTACTAGCTGAAATGGGTAAATAGAAACAATAAAATTTAATGATTCTGTTACTTTAATTTATTTAGTAAATTACAAAATTATTAATTTTGATATAAAAACATATAATAAAAATAAATTCATAAAGAATCTCTAAATGAAGAATAATTTTTGAAATGATACAACAGTGTTGAATGCCCTGACATACATAAAATAATTACAGTTTCAGATACATTAGATAGGTACGGACTTATCTAATCAAATAAAAAAAAAATTTAAATTTTATCCTCGAGGAAAATATATGTATGGTATTAAGTTCTATTTTTATACATAATGTATCTAGTGCCTACTATTGATAGGCATATGAGTTTTACAATGATACTCCATAATATTTTAATGATGTTTGGCACAAAATGAAATTAAATAGTACTAAAATGTCATAAAATTTTCCTATTATGAAGTGCTTATTAAATAATAAATAAGGTACCTACAGAAATAATTAAAAATAAAGTATGGTAGTACATTTTATTATTATGTCAAATGTTAAGATCAATTTTTTGGTCTGAGCTTGATAAAGGTAACAAAAATATATTTATTCTGTACTATTTTATCATAATTATACATATTTCAAATGAAAAAAAAACTGCAAAATAAATTATAATTTTTTATATACTTACATAATATTTTAAAATATTCATAGAGCGCCATCTAGTCCCAAACTAAGCAATTATATTTGCTTATGTTATACGTACTAAACAACTGATATATTACTTAAATACATTTTTTTTCGAAATACATACATATATAAATTAATTACAACCAGACACAGAACAAACAATCATGCTCATCACACAAAAATTTGTACTGGTTGGGAATTGAACCCACAATCTCCAGCTTAGCAGTCAGGGTCACTAACCACTACGCCAACAGCCAGTCATATTAATTACATTTATACTTATTACAGAAAAAAATGTGAAAAAGTTAAAATAGAAAAACATATTTTTACCATGTCAACTTTATTTAAAATTAATTTATTTGTATAGATTACATGTAAGATATAAGATATAAGTACACCATAGTTAAGTACTTGGAGGTATATGAAAATTTTCTGGAATCATTTGAAATTATTAAAAAAAAACCTAAGTAGGTATAATATATTATTTAATTATTTCAGAATTCTGTTGATCAATAGGTTTTCTTACCTACTACTGGGTAGTGAAGCACATAATAATACATATCTGTTCTGTTAATCAGACAACAATCATGCTTGTATACAGTAATGATACCTACGGCATTGATTAAGATACAAATTGCAATAAACATATTGAAATCATTCTTTCTTCTTTACTACATAATATTTTTTGTAATACCAGTCATGTGGGAATCTATATAGAAACTATAATAATATGAAACTGAACAGATATTTTATTTAAAGACTTGACAGAAAGACATTTAAAAGTGTACAAGAGTTATATGGGTAAAATAAATAATTGTATGATGTGTGTAAGTGAATAAGAACGAATAACAACCATTTTTTTAAATATTGGGTGCCAGGAACATTAATTGAAATGAATAGGCTACATTATTTTTTTCTAAAGTATTGAATATTGTATGGAGTTATAAAGTTGAAAACTTTTATTTGTTTTCTACTAGATGTCGCTGTTTAAATAAGTTCGGCATTTGAAACAGTTTTTCTTTTTAGCCATTATTTTTCGAGATCTACATTTTTTTTTACTTTTATTTTGAGCTTTTTGTCTCAGATTTCGAACGGGGACAAAATTTTTGATTTAGGTACCGGCGAACTTTTATTTAGTCCCTAATAAAACGTTTTCGCAAAATACATTAGTACCTATATTTAAAAAATAGTTTTTTTTTGGCTCTATCTATTAAACATAATAATTAAAATTAAATCAAACTATTTTAATAGTTTTTTTTCTGGTTGCGCACTTATTCCCGCTTATTACAAAATATGGACTAAGTATTAAACTAGGTCTAAATTGTATGTATTTTAGTGCCAAAGTTGTCAATTTAAACCTGGTTTAATGCTTACTCCGTATTTTGTAATAAAGGGGCTAGAGTTAATATTTAATTCAATTATAGCTTCTGAAAAATAAATGTGTATGTATGTATGCCTAGATTAAGTTTACGGCATTTAAACGTGGAATCTACTATGGTACGACTACGATTCGCTTCAAAAAAGCGTACCAAACCGATCACATGAGATAAGTGATAAAACATTCCTTTGCATTTTTTATGACTCTTTATCATTGCATTCAATGTTTGAAGTAGGGAGCGATATGTTATTAGTACGTATAGTGCATGCTTCAGTTTCGTGATATTTTGTCACACAGATTTTTTTAATTTTTCCAATAAAAATTGTCATCTCGTCCCGACATTGTGTGCATTGACAAGATTGGTTTTTTTTTGGTGAAAATTATTTTTATGCCGAGTAATTCACATAATTTTTATTATAAAGTGCAACGTCAAAGCAACTATCCAATTTTTTATCTTTTTGATAAGGAACTTCAGTGTAACTTTTTAATTTTTGTCATTATTTGTATCGTTAGAATCATTTACGAAATATTAATCTGTAAATCTCTAAATGATAATATTAATAAAAGTCCAGATTTTTGTACTCAGTTCCAGTAAAAAACAATTGTGAGTTTGTTTTTAATATTTCATTTAGGCAGAAAAAGTTTGTACTAATTGAATAAGGTAGAGGCTATTGTAAAATTAGTTAACAAGATGATTTAGTTGAGCAGATTATTTGACTAGCAACAATTAGTCAAGCTTCGAAACGTGCCGAGAACTTCACTTAGTTAATAAGATTTTACTGTCAGCCTTCCTATTTTGAATGTAGATAGATATAGGTACTAGCAATCCGCTCTGGCATCGCAAGCGTATTATTTTCTATTGAAGAAAACAAGAAGTATGCTAAATAAAGTATGTTTTTTTTTTAAATTTTAGAACAAAACAGTTCATAATTTCTTACCAGCCTTGTCGAATTGGACTGAATTATTTCAAATCCATGACACTCGGCACGGAGATATCAGTGGCGAGGTAACTTACCTTACAGTAACGACAGTCAAATACATAATATACTTACATCTTCATACCCAACTGCAGATGGAATAAGGCAATGTTTTTTTGTTCGTACAAAGGCCGGTAACATGTATTTTCAGTGACGTTACCTCTAGTAACGTATTTTCATAGTGGTATGTTATGTATAATATTTAACGTAGCGGAACTAATGATCTCACACTGAGCTAAGGTGCTCTATTAATAATACCATTGCAAACGTTCAAATGTTTAGCTAAAGATTAATAAATCAATACGTGTAACTGACAAATGGTTTGCCAATTTTGTGCGCGAGACGTTTTATTAGATGACTGGCGGCTTATCAAGTGAATAGAGATAAGTAACATTACAGTGTCACGCCTTTTCTTGAAGAGGTAAGCTGAGGTGACTGACATCCATATTTCGTCAGCTATGTTTGTTCTCATATAATAGGCGACGGCCATTTCCAGAACTGCCTTAGTGGCGCAGCGGGAAGTGTTTACGACTGCTGTGCAAGAGGTCCTGAGTTCGATTCCCAGGTCGGGTGAAAATTGTATTGGACTTTTCTGTCATGAAATTCCAATATTGAGATTTTCCCGGAGTTTGGTAAACAAATGTTCCCGGTTGATGACAATAGGCTGGCCCTATGTCTATTTGATGGGACCAAAAACATAGCTGACGAAATGTGGTTGTCAAACACCTCTGCATATCCCTTCGGGGAAAAAGGCGTGATTCTATATTTATGTTTTATGTCATTCCCAGACTCCAGGCTGGTACTAAAAATTTTAATACTGAAAAATCTTTATTATTAAAAATATCTACAGCAAAATTCTCACACAGATGCAGCAAAATAATTTGTCTGTTCAAGTTCCAGCTGAGGACAAAACCAATTGATCCTTCCCCTCTATGAAATCTGGATCCTCGCTATGGGAGCTATAGCAGTGGTCCATAAACTTTTAGACATAAGGGATAGAACGATGCATGGAACGATGACTGATTTGCAAAGTTATAATTATTTAAAAAAAACGGTCATATAAGTCAAAATAAAGTCTGACTTAGTTATTATTTTAAGAACCCCTTGACGTGCCTTCACCCATCGATAGGTTTTCGGTTGAATCTACCAAAATCTACGCTATACGGCATTCTACTTTAGGTAGATTGGCGTGCTTATTTGTATGTAAGTAAGAAAATTCAATCATCATCATAATGAACCACTCACGTCCACTGCTGAACCGATTTTGTGCCCCCTGCAAACAGCGGACACATTGACCATAAAATACAAATTCAATACTATGTCATCTATACGAGAATAAAAATTTGATTTAAATCAAACGTCAGTCAGTAACCGAATTAGGTATTTGTGTAAGAAATCGTATACAATTTTGTTTCATATGAATCACAATTGCTTGTAACCACAATGTAGTCATAACACCCACAGCAGTTGGTGAATCATCAGATAAAAGAGTCCTCACCTATGATTACACAATGCTAGCATAGTTTTATAGAATCAATCTTTCTGTTACCCACGTAGTAATAAATGTCTCTAGCGTTCCTCGTCAAGTCGCTGTGTTGGCACTGACAGACATATAATGCTTTTTCCAGCTCTCTCTCTATTACAATTAGACTGCCGTTTCAACCAGTATACCAATTAAAATGTGTTTGATTAAATTCCTTACCGGGACTCAGGGCCGGGCTTTACCAAATCTGATATAGATAAGGCGAGAAAAAGGTTAATAGTACCGAAGCAATTTGCAGCTTTCTTACGTCCCTATTTAACGGTGATGAAGTTTCGTATACCAGGTTCGTAGTCTGATAGGCGCATGTGCCTCATGTCAACGTGTCCCGTGTTTCACTTGTGTGTATGGGCAGTTGGGCACGGGATTCAGGGGGACCGGGGACCCAGACACCACCAGTGCGGACAACCGCATCTGTTTTCTTCAGTAAGGTATTTATAGCTTGGTGTTTGAAAGAGTTCATGATTGATAATCCAAGTTCTAATTTAAATCTAATCGGTGCTGTGAAAGATGTGACACATTAACGTGTAATATATGAGGGTTGTCTTTTAATTTTCATAATCCCACTCAAAACTCTTTCCTAATATTAGATAGAAAAATAACGATACTTCTATTCGTGGCTTGGTATTTTAACGGGATATTTTACTATGTCTATAGGGAACTAAATATAACTGTAGTGTGTAGATTTATTGAGTCTATTTGTATATCAGAATGGATGTGGAAATAGTATGTTGCAGAAACAGTGACAAGTTTTTGGCTCTGGAACAAAATTTATTGATTTTGCCCACTTAAATGTTATATTGGAATATAATGTCGTGTTTGATGATGTTTGTTCACGTTTTGAAATAGGCCAAGGTCTGTCAGTCTCCAGGTAAATCTCGATTTTGTTTTCATGTATAAATAATGGAGGATATGAATAAATTTATTTTTTATAGTACCCAGGTCTCCATAATACGACTGTACAAATTTTTAACAACATGATGGAATGGAGCTGTTTAATCAACGCGTTATTCCACAGTGTACGGTACGGAGTGAATCAGTTTAGCATAATGAGAACAGTCCAAAGAATGAAATGCAAAAAATATTTGAATTTTTTTAAAGTATTCGTTGAACTTAATTGGTAGATTGATAAATTTTATTGTTTTTATAATCTAATAAAAATTATTGTACTTAAATGATTTTCCTTGTGTCTCCAAACTGGAAATAAATTTGACCTTCAATATAGATGTGATACGAATCAACAGTGAATACTCGTTTTGAGAAGTGACAGTCGTTTGAATTATTGTTTTTATTTATTTATCTATTAGCTTTTATGGTGACTATTACTAATGTTGTTTTGATATTTTTTTATTTAATTAAAATTGCACAAACAAACTTGTAACCCAAATTCTACAAAATATTCTATGTCAATTTAGATACAATGATTATTTATTATTCATATTGAATCCATTAAATTTTACTTAAATCCTAGCGTCATACAATTTATATCGCGATGCGTGAAGCAGTTAGTTCAGTGGTCTAGTTACAGACTACAAAAAGTTGAACTAGGTATTGTTATTGATGTCGCGGACGAATGTTCCTGCGCTCCCGTGACCACAGCAGAGCGCGACGAGAGGAACACCTTGGGGTTTTAGTGGGTGCGAGCCCCACATAACCCCTCGGTTCTTCCCCCAAGACCGAGGGGTATGCGTCAGGCATTTTATATAGTCTATATTTTAGTTATAGTCGCCGAAGCTACTTTAAAGTCCTTACAGTGTCAGCAATATATAGGTTCCATCCAAAATTAAGACAACATGCTTAGCTTAGTTTTTTTTTTAAGAAACTTAGAGTTTCACTATTATTGTGCCCTCGAGGTTGTCTTTGCCGAACTTAGTCCAAGATATAAAAAAAAACTACTCATACTCCTATTAGTGATACCAAGGTCAATGACAAAGCGTTAAATATCACAAAAAAAAAAACCACCGGACCACAACGGAACTGGAAACGGACAATACGTTGAGTAAGATACGAAACGACGCAGTTTCCCAAAGATGACTTATTTCCTCGAATAAGTTGTATGTTCGAAAAACTACCAACTAGATTTTTATTTGAAGTTGATTGTCAATCAAAAATTTTCGCATTTATAAATAAGGTTAAGTTAGAGGATTGAAGTTAATACATACAATATAGATAAGCGAACAGTGTACATGCAATGTAATACATTTAACTGTTATAATACGTCGGTTATATGCATTGAAAATCATGCAATCAGAGCCAAGCGCTCTTATTAGCTACGGCTACGAATGCTTGATTATAAATTAATGCGTATAAGGCAAAATGTAATTTGTTTTGCTCCAGCCATATGTTGTCTCACTCTGGTTTGTGCAATTAAATAGTTGTGTCGCCCTCTGGCTACTGATTAAAATGTAGTTGTGGTTTCTGTTTTAATTAATTGTTCAGGTTGCTTTTATTCTTGGATTTTCTGGTGGTGGTTTTCTGGAATACCCAAGTCTTTAGAGGTATACTACGAGTAACCATAATATTTTTAGAAGTGGTTTAAATGTTGGTCTGGGTATTTCGCAAAAAAAAACGATTAAATAATGCATTATTTTCTGAGTGACGTTTTCAGGTTATTCATATATTAAGTTCTAATGTATTTTTTGTGTGTGTGGACAAAAACAATGCCTTTTTTTTGAGACTGACTCTAAAGAAAGGGCGTTTTATTATTCTACGTTAGACAGCGGTTTAGTTTTGGTTGTAAGATTGCAAATCGACTAGGTATTTCATATAGGCCCGGTTCCACCACTGGCTGTTAAGTGTTTAATAGCCTATTTGAAACATAAGTGACAGATATTTGGCATATTTTTGACATAATCGTAAATGACGGCATTTATACGAGTAGTTTTATCGAAATATCTGGTAGTAGGTACTTTAAATTCTTAGTTACCTATGTTGTTAAATCTTGTAAATTGCTCATTGTATATATTCATCTACCTTTAGCCAACCATGCAAATTTTCACGTCAACTAGGCACTGACGATTGATTAAATATTTTTGTTTATTTGTACGGTGAGATATTTTTTTTTTGTTTTGTGTGATTTTGTCTGAAAATTTGATGGCAGATTTCCAGAATGCACATATTTCATATTTTATTCAGAATATTTAATGCAATGTCGTAAAAAATTTGACGTAATGTATTTTATATTATTTTAATGCTAGATAGACTTTTATCGTAGTTATACAGGAAAATGTATTATTAGCCATACAATCTGTATTATTTGTTATTATAATATTTTTATATAAATGCTAAACAAGTAATGGAAAAATTCAAACCCAGCCACGACGGGACTTAAAATGAAATGAAAAAAAAAATGCAAACTCGTTTATTCATCTAGGTTACAAGGTAACACTTATGAAAGTCACAAGAATGTAACAGGTTATCCGAAAAGTAGTGCTAGCAAATTTGCCTACGAACAGTTCGCTGACGGGGTGGAGCTATGAGAAGAACTGGCAAGAAACTCACGCCACTCTTTTTAAAAAAAATGGATAGTTACAATCTTTTGTAATTTACAATTTGGGTAGCGTGTAAAGTGATGCAGCAGAGCACCACACCGGGTTAAAATGAATGTTTACAAAATAAATAATAAACAAAAGTAAAAAGTCAGGCTCTGCGGTTGCATCACTTTACACATTGCTATTGCTTGAACCCGTGACCCAGCCATTCCGTGTGCAGTGCTCTACCTACTGAGCTACGCGGGCGGAATGGCAGGGTCGTGGGTTCAAGTCCCTTCGTGGGTTTGATTACATAAATTTACGTTATGACTGTTCAATTACATAAATATTAAGTAAGTAAAAATAAAAAAATCAGCTGGTTAGTAATCATTTATGATGACCTCGTTATCGATACAAGTTGGAAGGGTCCCCTCCTTCGATCAAACCATTGATTTTGTAGGACCGTACAAACGTATTAGTGGTGTTCCTGTATTACCAACTTTTTTTATTGGCACCAGCGGGTATTTAACAGAACTCATAATTATGTAGTTCAGAGATTGATTTAACTAGGAGATATATTACAATGATTGAAATTTATATAATTATGTTGGAAAGACATCAGCAAGTTTCACGGCCGATGGAGCACATAACGGTCTGTCGCAATAAGCTTTGCCAAGTGTTGATTGTTTGGTCATGTCTGTACTCACGTTATAATTTTGAAATAACTTCCTAATTTTGTGGTAGAATAATATAAAAGCTTCAAAATGTTTACGATGTAATTGATGCGGGCATCATCATTCTCACTGTCGTTGATTTAACCGCTTACCTTCAGGCGGGTCATACGCCGGTTTGCCACAGTCGTGATATGAAAAAGGGCGAAAATGACCTTTCCCCCTTCCATCCCTATCTTCGAAACTAAGGCCTGAAAGTTTGAAAATAAATAATGCAGAAAATATTTTTTACCTATAGATTACTGAAAATTTTTCCCTGTTTTTTCTTTGTTTGTGGTTATAGGCAATATTATTAAAAATGTTCGGCTCAACCGGTCGTGCGGTGTAGTGGTATTTGTGGTTACCTGACCATTGACACGTGTTGATTGCTGTGGGTTCGGCACGGGATAAATATTTGTCGTACAGTTGTTCCAGCAGCGGAGCAACGGGTTAATGTCAAAGATATTTCCTTAAACATTTGAGCGTCCTTAAATTTTTATTGACGTATCAAGTAAAGAAAGCTACGGTCAGAAGTTATTAATTTTATAATTTGCCGCGCACATCAAATTAATTCCATTGATTTTTGTACATCAAATCATCCATCCAATCATCATTTGATGTATAAAAGAATATTTTGCAATGCGAATTTCCGGGTTCCAATATTACTTTATATTTGGTACCATGTACAAAATATATTTTATATAAAATTTTCCTTACACCGTACATTACTTACGATATTGGATTGGCACCATTCAACAATCTACAATAGAACATTGGTAAGGCACTATACAACGCAACGACTACTTCAATAACCCATTAGTTATTTTCCATTAGTTGAATGGATGTTTCCCATACATTTTTAGTTCAAAATTTACTGTAAGATCAATAATAATGTTAATTTTTTGAGAGAAGTTACGAATTTTTCGCTTAAATTGAACAGCTCTACTGGTAATAAAACCACTCAATAGAAAACTACTCGATAGACAAAAAAGTCAAAATGAAATCCGGTATCAACCCATTTGACCAGTATGGACCGGTACCCAGCAGTGGGATGGGATCTATTGGGCTATTGATAATGATGATGATAGTATACCACAGCCATAAACCATTATCATGCGAAATACTCAAGAAAACAACATGTTTTTACATATTATTTAGTATCCTTATCCATATTATTAAAAAAAAATAACCTCAATATTTAGATCACGCAGTTGAGTACAAGCTTAATTTTTCCCTGTTTAAAAACATTACAATAGTCATTATGACTACGGTTTCAAATTTCAAATGTAAACAAAAAACTATTGAAATATCAATAAAACGTATCCTTGTTTTTAAAACTTAACTACATAGTTCGTATTGTTTCACGTCACTATTCGCGAAAACATTGCACCACAACGTTTAAAAATCGATCGAGGAAGCAATTACAACTGGTGCTAAAAATATGACTTTGATCGTAGAAAAAAAAAAGAAACAAAACACGCGGTATTATTTTGAAAATAGAATTGTTTGAAGACTTGCGGCAGTCGCAGTGCTTCTTTTGATGAGTAATGAGCTCGTAAAAATGTATCCGCTTAAGTGCGTGTACGTTAAGTCCACATGAGAAGTCTATTATGACGTCATAATATACGTGTTTGACCTTCAGTGCGTTTTACAGCACTGTATCGGCCAACGGTATTCAAAAATGGCCTGCAGCTGTGACGAGATTTGTTTGTTTATATTTATTATAAGTTATTGGATCTATGCGAGATATTCTTTTTGTTTGATATACTTATTCATTATTGGACAGAAGAAGAGCATTATACCAAAATAACATAACATAGCAACACGCCTTTTTCCCCGAAGGGGTAGGCAGAGGTGTTTCACACTCACATTTCGCTAGCTATGTTTGGTCCCATGAAATAGGGGGCGAGCCTATTGTCATCAACCGGGAACATTTGTTTACCAAACTGCGGGAAAATCTAAATAATGGAATTTCATGACAGAAAAACCCAATACCATTTTCATCCGACCCGGGAATCGAACCCGGGACCTCTTGCACAGCAGTCGTATATATTTCCCGCTGCGCCACCGAGGCAGTTATATATATTATACCAAAATCTGTGAAAAAAAACCAAACACGACTGTATTGCTCCGTTAAAGTTTTAATAGGCGAATGAAAATAATAAAAAATCTTGTTTTCGTTTATTTATTTGACATTACAGAACAATACTAAAATTAGGTGATTCGTTACTAGAAGGGCCAATGACACGGAGATTTAGCGAAACTGACGCTGCCAAGAATCGAGAGCGTATTTCTACCAACAAAATTTTTTTTTCAATCTATGGCTGACTTTAACTTGCTGACGGTTCAATAACTTCCTATGTGTATTGTATGAAATTTTAATATCGGGAAGATCTCAACCAATCTGAGTACCGAGTATTGTGTGTACGACAATACCTCTCCAGACGTCTTTGTAGCTTGCGGTACGTATTTATGAACCCGATACCTATTAATATAAATGGTTGCTACGATGAATATAAAGATATTAAATTAAAAACGATTCCTGGGTTTAGATTCTATGTCGCGATGAATAACAATTATTATCAGACTCAGAACTACATCATTCGAATATTTGTTTCTTAAAAGGATTGAACCTTCAATTCAAAAATCCGCCTCAGTTTGTTAACGAGACATACTTTCGTTTCATAGAAGACTAGCCTAAGTCAGTTGCCAAAATTGCTATTGAATTTTTTTTTATAATCTTGCTTGATACTGAGCTCTCTAGTTTTGTTTTATGTAATGCAGTATCATAAGAGCCTATTTAAAGTTTCAAGAGATTTATTAATAACCTCCTAACTTAAGCAGTTAAGGTCAAAAACCTATTCCCTGTCGTGCTAAAATGATTTGTAACATGAGTATTGCACTGACCTATATTCCATAAAAATACGCCTGCTGTATTTTGTCTAGCAATTGGTATTTCCTGCACGAGCTAGCTGTGCAAATTGACCAATTAGGAGCAGTTCTGACTCGTACGAGGACGGGAAGATCTATTTTTTATCGCAGACTTGCAGGATTCTGCAAAAAATCCGTCATTGAATTATGGAACAATGGGATTGCCTCTTTAATGCATTCTAGAAGAAATCCAATTAATTCAGACTCAGAATATCATTTGTAAATAGGATACATTTTTGTCCTATGTCGATCACCAGTCTAATATCGTACAAAATCTTACTATGTTCAGAAGTCCTCAATTTCTTGGTTTTAGGACTTACAGACTCATTAATTAGTTCTTGTGGGTAAGCCCTGGTCTTCTAGATGCATACTTGCATGTTCTTGTTTCCAATCACTTAAGAAATATTAACACCTTAGTTTAGGAATTCTTAAACTGCATATTAATATAATAATATTCTACCACATTTACACAGCGCCATCTAGTCCCAAAGTAAGCAATTATATGATGATTATCTATCTGATTATCTACCATAATGTCATAAATCCCATGTTCCCGTCGAAATGGACCAATCATGAAGCAGATGACATTACGAAGCTATTTAGACATGTATTTAGCAAGTATCCGGTGCTGCGTCCGACTTGATTTGGCGTGAACATACCTAATCTAATCTCTGGACTGGCTTAAGTTCAAGGTCGAAAACATGTTACGTGTTAAATGATACGATGAAAGGTTCCCACTTGTTGAATACTTGTCTAGGTATACTTCACTGTGTAAGAGTTTTACAAGATTTTGGAACTTTTGTTTATGAAGTACCTATATTTTTAAGTAATTCATTTGGAATCGGTTGAAGACCTACCAGGATTGGTCGATGTAGAAGTCCCGGAGCAGGCTTATGAACACTTGACGTCTACAACTTAATGATTTGACTACCTCTTTATTTTGCTAAACACGAGTTTGTTGATTGAATACACATTATTATAGGACAAATTTCTTTGCGGTCTATAATTATTTGTTCTGAGTGTACTATTTGTCCATTTAAACTGACAAAGGGCTAGTTTTCTAGTGAAGGTTAGAGAATTTATAATTATATAACAATTTTAGCTTTTGCTCATCAAACTATATAGAAGAAACGCTAATTAAATACAGTTAGAAACAGATTCCTATGTTGACATTTATTCGTTTCAATTTACAAAAGTTTCCTCATATTATGTCTTTATATCTTATTTAGCTCCCTTAATTATATAGGTGTTCCCTCAGGGACATTTTACCTTATACTTACCTTTAATCCACGTGTAAACAAGAAAATCCCCTCCATTTTCTGCTAACGACGAACCATTACCGACTACCACAATTTTTTTCGATAAAGGTCATTCCGGGTTAGGAGAACCTCGCGCGCTGGTTATGGAGTGATTCAGCACATTTTAAACTATAGCCGTTGGAGAAGTACTGCAATATTATTTTGATTCGTCATCTCTTGTGTTGTGTGGTCTACATCATTTATTATTTTCTGTTGAGCACTTTTGAATATTATGGTCTTATAATAAACGGTCTAACTCAAAGGGTCAGCAAAAAAATTAGCAAATGCAGCCATTGCAGGATTATTAATTTCATGAGACGTTTAATATTAATATTTCAAAGTTAGGGGAAGGGGAACATTACTGCTGCTAAAGAGTAATTAAAGAAAATTGGTGTTGATTCCTCTTACCTCTCTACGAGTGATTTCACTAAAATGGGTATGAGAAGAAAAGAGAGAAAAGTGTTAAAAAACAGCCAATAGATGTAAACTACTTCCTTCTTTACCGTGTTACTACAAATCCTACTACTAGTAGTAATAGTTAAAACGGGTATTTTATTAATTGGAAATATTGATATTCACTTCACACAGGACATCTCTATTCTGGTCTAATTTTCGTTTAAGTAGTATTTTATCTAAGCCTATGAGTTTTTTATGACGAGCGCGGTATATTATTTCTAGACGACGGTAATTGATAACCAAAATAGTTCTTTTACACTTTTATTCAGTGTGTTTTCAAAGTTTATTGTACTTTTAGAAGTTTTAGAAGTTCCGCACCATTATGTTTCAGATAGGTATTTATGGAAGCAAGAGTTCGTTCACTAGTTTAGTTCTGTATTTATTGCGATGGCCGAGATGTTAAACTTGATTTTTATAGGATTTGACCTGTTTGGTCCCTATCAGTTGGATCAAGTGTTTTCTCTTCAGTATTATTGAGGGTGGCTTCGAAGTGCTATGCTATCTATACAAGAAATCTCTCTCATTTTATTATTCTTTTGTTCATACAGCTATCGTTTCTAAGAGAGTTTGTATAAAGCAAGACTTTTTTCAGAAGCCGCAGCTAATAACTGTGTGGCTTCAGTGTTGGCTTTAAAATATTGCGTCTATCCAGTTAGAACCTTTATTTCATTTTCTTTAAGGCGAAAATCGTCGAATCTGTCAAACCATTGCAGACATCTATTCTATGAAGTAGCTGAGTACTCGGACTATGCAGTGGGTTAATGAAGATGATTTTTTTAATACTTACTACTTATTATAATTATCAGGCGAGTTGTATATTTTTTCATGATTTCCAACTTTCACCAACTTTTTTCATTCCAATTTTTTTTACGATTTAATATGAAATAAAGATACAATAACGTGTGACGCAATACATAAAACAAACAGCATTGAACTCTGACTCATACTGTTTGTCGGTCAGTGTCCCATTGAAATTCATTGAATTGGAGAAATGGGGCGTCCGCCGCGTCCGTGTTCCAAGTTAGACGATGCAGAAGAACAATGTTGACTCTATTGAGTAAAATATTTTTGTTATTATATCTGTATCGAACAGTTGAAAAAAGCGATTGTTTGTGAGATTTGAGCAAATATTCGTATATATTATGTTCTATACAAATGTTTGCCTGTTATCGTGATTGTCATTTGTGAAGCGTATTTTATTGAATGTCAAAGGAATATCTACTGCAAAATTTCTTGCTGAAAATGAGCAGACCTATTCGGGTAAAAGGGTAAATGCCTCAGTTGGCTGCAGACATATTATGTAATTGTGATTTTCATCATGGGAATTTCAATTTGCAGAGAATTACTGTGCTGTCTTTTGGGCTGCTAGCAGACCGATTATAACTTAATCAGGCAAGCTTAATAGACTTAGCAGAGATCATTACAACTCAATACCAGAAACAACGCTATTAAGGTGGAGTCTTTTTTGACTAAATTTTCTTGGTGTGTATATTTGGTTTATTCTATACAAATCTATATATACCACGCTTAGAAAATAAATGAACGTCGTCTCACGTTTTATAGTGATCTTTATATCACTGTTAAGTCCCCGATAAGTCTCCCCAACACGTCAGTCGACACGTCTCGCCCAGACACCTTTTATATTAGCAAATAGAATATGTTGAGTCGGTCACGACGACGCTCTTCGCGGTGATTGACGTATGCAGACTATGTTTTGACGTGACTGATGTCTACAAAAAATATAGAAGATTGATATTTATTAGATGGCTCACTTGAAATTTCTCAAAGAAATATTTTTGCTGAATATTTATTTATGATCGTCAGTGTTAAATTACGATTTTTTTTCAGAATCGTTAATATTTAATTGTAAATACCTACTCTGGTTATATGGCCCAGAGCGTCATACTTTATATTCTAAAGCATTCGTCAATATACTCGTATCACTCGATTACGTTCAAATAAAAACAGTATGACGCTACCAAGAAACGGTGGGTTAAGTTAAATATTCTCTCAACTAAGCCTAATGTTCGAATTTATAATAAAGAGAAGGAATGAGTTGATTTATTCTCACCCAAGACCACATCCATGTTCCATTGAAAGCAATACGATGTAGCATGCGATTCTTTCATCTCTGCACGCCGCGGTCGAAGTGCGGTGAGATCACTTACGAGAGAGTAGGTACCTATTGGAAGGGATTTACGATTCCAACCATATGTAGCTTCATTGTTTTATAAAACAAACCTTGAAGCCTATATATAAGCTGTATAGAGTAGTCGTGTTGTCACTATTGTCAGAATTATTAGGATGCACCGTATAGCGATGATACCTAAAGTGGTCTTTATCGACACCCAGGCCTCAGCTAGACTTGAGAGGGGTAAGGAGAACGAAAGAGAAAGAGAGAGAGAGAAAGAGTGAGCACTATACCAACTTTAAAATGAATATAAGGTATGCAGAGTTAACCTAAACCACGTAAAATTGATGACGTTCTACGATAGAAAAAGTTAAGATTACTCCTACTAAAGACTAATAGACTACAAAATTTGCTACTGTTGTAGCTGTTTTTGAAAATATATTCATAACTCTAAAATTCAAAGTCGTTTCTCTCACAACTCAATATGAAATACAATATTTACATTTCAAATTCAAAATGGCTGTCCATTTCGAAATAGGTAACGGCGTATTCCTACGTTTTTCTCTCCGGAAATTAAAGGTATTTAGCTACCTGTGTATCTGGCTGTCTGCCCGTATATTTCGAGTATAATCAAGAGTAGAGAACGAAGCTTGCTATCGAATAAATTAGGACAGTAAAATAAAATAAAAGCAGAGTGGTATAATATCATACAAAAAGGGCTGGATTTCACCAAAGCCTCTGGACTATAGACCGATATACAACCAAAACATTTGCTGTGAGTGACGCTATTGATTGCTTACAATACAACTCTTCTCGTCAGTATCGTTGCAATTCGATCGAAACATCAGGTAAGTAAATAAGGTACTTACCATTCACAACTCAACTGACTTTTCGTGTCGCCTCTACTTTGGCGGAATCCGAGAGGTTTAAGCTATTCGAGAAAATACAGTAGCAGCAGTAGTTCTATTAGTAGTTTAAGTCAGCAGTCCAATGAGTGGTGTGCCAATCTGGAACTTTCTTAATACGCTATCAATTCGTGATTTCTGTTCTATGAAGTCCACCGTCACAGATCTATTTGAACATGCTTGCCGAATGACTTTTTGGAAGCTATTGGCAATACGGAACGCGAACCAATTTGGCGTTTTATGTCGTGTTCGCGGTGCCTTTGAAAATCTGGAAGTTTCACGGAAGCAGTAATATTTTGGCCACACTAGTATTAAGACTCTTCATACTAGCGTTTCAGCTTATTTGCCGGACATGTTAAATAAAGGGTTGCCATCTTTAAAATACGACAATCTGAATAATAACTGTGAAAATATCCGATTTTGGTGCTTACAACTAGGACATTCGAACATATTTTTTTTATTGCTTACAGTAAAATAAAATAGTTTTAATTGTTATGTAAATTCAAACCTTTAAAACCCAGACCCATTAATAAAAAGCTTAATTAACGTGAGAAAAGCGCTAGTATGAAGACGTCCTTACTATACCTACCTGTACTCTATTAACAGAGTTACTCGACCATTGATTTGTAATATCGTATCACATGTCATATGTTAACAAACATGAGTATCTGTGTCAGTGTGTTTGCGTGTACATCGTTATAATGTGTCTTTCACGAGCTCTTACCATTCATCATTGTCACAGTTAAATATTTGACCAAATAACCGTCGTATTCACGATTATCAACCTTATAATTTAAGAAATATAGTTGATTTTTAATAAATATATCTAGTAATTTATGTACAAGCAATTTTGAGCTGTACGTTTTTGGGGTTTAGGTTGATTTTGGTTATGTATAGTAATGTGTTGATTTGTTAAGTTGATGGTTATTAAGTGATTGTGTTTAGTTGAAGTAATACACCATTGTACTCGCCCCTTTTATTGAATTTGTATATTTGATAATTGGTTATGAAGAAAAGTTGGTTTGTTGTTCTTCTTTTTGAAATCCGTCTGCTCTAAAATAGACAAATTTTCGCAATAATTAGGTATACTTCTAAATGTTTGTCGAAAAAGTGACGTCAGTTAATTTTTTTTAGATAACTCCATACGATTTACCACCGCTGCTACCCGACGAAGGAAGTTCAATTAATCGTAATATTATTTAGTAATTGAAGCTTATATTTTGACTACTCGATATTGTCGTAGTTATAATATTTTTTAATACCAGTGCAGTATTAAATAGGCATACGACTCACCTGATGGTAAGCAATTACCGCTGCCTGGGAGCGCCTTCAACACCAGAAAAACCACGAGCGCATGACCGACTCTCAGAACACCTAAGTACATATTAGTAGGTAATTTTCCGCAACTTGACATTTGCTTTTTGCGTATTGTTTCTTTTGACGTCATAATGGTTTATTTATGATATGGCATTAGTCTAAAAATTCTAATATCAGGTTTTACGAATCCTGTATGACGAGCATTAATGTATACCGGTTTTAAGATACGTGACGATATCGCGCGTGCATTATGCGAATGAGGAAGGTGCTTTATTCTTCGAAGAACACGTTTTGAAACGGGTAAACGGTAATATCTCTCGTATGTTTACCAAACTAAGTAGCAAATTAGCTTGGCAGTGTATCTATGTATAAATTTGAAAGACACGAAAAACCAAAATGAATTGATTTCGTAAATTCGTTATGTTTTTCCGCTGCTGTCCACCGTGCGTGAGTTTTACCGTTCTTACGTATCAGTAGTTGCAAAATCACATCCATATCCTTTGTCTTCTTTAAAATTTCGTGCTGGTAATGTTGTTACAAATTAGGTACTAGTAATTGTAGCAGAGTTATTCAGATTCCAAAAAGGATGCCTCATATACAACAGTAACCCATTAATGTCCCACGACTGGGCTCGGGTCTCCTCTCGTCTATCTAGAGAGCTGACGTTTAATATACGTACGCGTATGCTAAATTCCATCAAACTCCTTGGGCTCCAGAAAGTGATAAAAAATAAATAAACATACAAACTAAATGTGTGACTAATTCCGTTCTTTTTTTGACAGTGCGGAAAAAAAATTAATTAGAAATTTGGCAATAAAAATTCTTTGAATCTTCAGTAGAAGTTCGGAATCGTAAATTTGTTATATACAGGGTGTATACGACGATACGACATTAAATGACAAGGTAGCCAGTGTTAACCCTTATAAACATATTCTAATATAAATTATTAAAAAAAAAAGAAAGAAAAAAAAAAAAAAAAAAAAAAAAAAGCTACACATTATTTAAAGTCGAAAAATTTAAGAATATAAAACTACACATTATTTTTCTATCATGTCGTTTTCGGCATGACGACGACAACTGTGCGGAACAGAGTAAGAGATAAGATAATATGAAAGAGTCAGAGATATTTAAATGAATTGAATGACGTAATGACAACATACGATCAACGTAAATACCTACAGGTTGTTTAAAACTGTGAACAACTGTGACATAAAGAAAGTACATTTGCGTCTAAACTATTGCAAATTTCTGTTTAATTTTTTTGGTATAGCCTTCTAACATCACATGCTACACGTGGTTTCATTTAATGTCGTATCGTCGTATACACCCTGTAGATATCTTCTATAGTTGATACAACGTCACCGTACCCATCTGGCTAATGTTTTCACAGGTGCCCTATATAACTGGCCATCATAATGGTTTGCAGAATTCCGTATTACATAAACTGTCTTTGTTATCTTTGGTTCAACGCTAATATTATTTGTCTGTGGTTCTATTTGACGTTTTGTTTCTTTTTTCTAGTTTTAGGGCTCGACTGTATTTATAGCCAGTATTTTATTTACTTTGGACTACGTTTGTGTTCAATTTGTTTTGTACAAGTTTTTTTATTTTATTTGATGTTTAATTTCGTGTAATAACTGTGTTTTGTTGTCCTCGTAGACTGTTAACATTTATATGTAAATTTGTTGTTCTGACAATATTGTATTTCGTAATTTAGACTGCCTTTTTAGTATAAGCAGAAATATTATTATGATGAACTTGTTATTATGATTGGAGAAAAAGTTGGATACTTTTCAATACCGATCTACATATATGAATTTTGTTCGATCATGATCTCTCTTAGATTACTTCATATCATCTACTTACTTCGTTCAGTCATTATTATAAGACCATAAAGCAATCTATAATCATGTAGGGAGCTTTCAGAAAGGATACTCAAGCACGTCTGTGCGTAGGTGGGAACTTTTTAAAAATATAACATGCAGGTATAAAAAGTTTTTATAAAAGTATAAGTAGATACGTAAGTATTTCGGGTCGAACGTAGATAGAATAATAATGCGTCGGCCTCGATGGAGGATTTCAGCAAATCCTACACAGCTTTAATACTAAGTCTTGAAAAAGTTGCATGAACCTTAGGTCGCTTGTCCTTAGGGAGACTTCACTTGAAACGTGTACCGTGTACTGGACCTTTATTATGTAGTGTAGAGATTTATGGTGTTTAAGTACTTTTCATTGGAAAGTAGACTCTTAAAAGTGGAATTTATATGTACTAGTCAAGTGACTTACCATCTGCTAAACCTTTAGCAGATGGTACGATGTTTTCCTGGATGGAAAGCCACATACCCTAGAAGAAATTCTATTGGTATATGTGATCCACCAACACGCATTAGGCTACGTGAGTGGTTTATTGCCTAAACTCTCTCAGCTCTCTAGATAGAGGAGAGGAGACCCGCGCCCAGCAGTGAGACATTGGTCTCTGGGTTTGTTTATGATGATGATATAAGGTGCTACTTTATGCCTATATTAGTTTCATAATCTTCAAGTGAAGAGCCATTTCATTAATTCTCATGCAGTTGAAATTTTTAACAAGCGTGAGTAGTTAGAATTGACTCAAGGCTGATCATTCTCAGACTGTCACGCAATAATTACATAAATCATTGCGAAGTTTATCGTTTCGTATGATGACGTGTGTATCAACATATTTTATAATTTTAAAAAAATTTGCGGCCTCGCGTGGTATATCGATAAAAATAGCCTAATTATATCTCCAGGTTCAAGGATCTTCACTATATCTATGTGAAATTTTATGATGAACTGTTCAGTGGTTTAAGTATGAAACAAGAAACTCACTTGCATTTGAATATATTTGGATAATAAAGCTAAAAAACTTGCTATATTGCGAACTTCGAGCTTAATAAAAAACGGTGATGTTTTTCTATTGTATAAGTGAAACAGAAACTCGGATAAGTCACAATGTTACAAAGAATCCTATAAAGTCAATATATATAACAGTTGGCATACGCAACCAACAGGAGTGAAATATATTAAATTGAAAAGGAGAGACCAATTGGAAATATAAATTAACAGTAATTGAATCACCAATCTGAACCAAAATTGTGTCTATAAATATCAAAAACATCCTGACATCATTCGAGGTGAAACAACGTTTATACAGACAATTGTATCGTTTGATGGTAGATGGCGTTGAAATGTAATATCATTACCGGCCCCCGTCACTGCCGACTGCGTCTTATCTCAGACGCCTTTATAATATCCGACGGGCCCGCCCAACCACTAAACAGCCTGAATAGTTAAATGAAATGCATCTGCGAGAGGAATTTTATTGAATGAAATGAAAATATAATGAATGAAATTAAAAGCAGTAATTCATCTAGGTTGCAAAGTATTTTTATGAACGCTGTAAGCTGATGCTGAACGCTGATGGCTGAATGGATAAGTAACCGGCGTGCTAAACACTCGGTCCGAGTTCGAATCTGACAAGCAGTATCAATGTGGATTTCACTTTGTGGAATTTAATGTACATGTGACTTATCATCTGTTAACGGTTAAGGATAAGATCGTGTGGAAACCCACATACCCTAAAAGTAATTCTAAGTGTATGTCTGATCTATCAACCAGCATTACCAGCCTTTGTGGATTATAATCTACATCAGCTCTCTAAATAGAGGAGAGGAGACCTGAGCCCAGCAGTGGGACATTGTTGGGTTGCTAATGATGATAATGATAAGTTCACTTGCCTGGGGAAGTACCTCCGCTCCACCGAAGACTGCATCAATAACATTGTTGTCAATAACAGTATAAAAAACTGGTAATTCAATATCATCAATTTGCCTTTGAACACGGTATAATATATATATAAATATATATATATACGATAGGGTAAAGCCATGAGAAGAACTGGCGAGTAACTTAGTATCATCTATTTCCATTTATCAATTACCCTCGACTTCGTTTTTGGCTACCCTAAATTTACATTTATCTGCTGACGTTTATGATCATTTTGTTAGACGGTTATTGCCTCATAATTAGAAAAATAAATTGTGCCCTTGTTCTAATATCATATTTTTTTGCGAACTTAATTACATACGTATATTATTCCCGACGGTCTTCGTGACTGTCGACTATAACGGTAGAAAATAAATATCTTATATGGGTCACGTAGTAATATGACAGTTATGTCACAAAAAGGTCTTATGTTTCAAAATATAAAGACTGTGATAAAGCCTATGATTTCGCAAGTACTATGTGATTCTGGCGCCCAACGTGGGACTAAAGTTATGAACTTATGACAAATGGTTTTTACTTACATCGTTCATACAACTGTGCAATATAAAATACGTTATTATTTTCTCGCAGCTGTTACCGTTATCTTATTCGGTATATTTCTTTATGATATTATAATACAGACCAAGTCTTGTTTTTCATGTCATTGCTGTTTCGATAGACCATCGATAATATTCTTCAAAGAAAAATGAAACGTAAAGTTGGAATAGAATTTCGTGTGTAGAACGGTGTAAAAGGAAATTATGTTTCAGAGAGTTTATATTTTCACTTTTGGATATAAAATTTAATACAGAAAAAAGACAGGTAAAGTAACAGACCCAGTTTCATTATTGCTAAATCTTACAAACATGTTGAAATTGCTAGTTTGAGATGAAATACGTTTTTTAATGAATTACACTCTAGGAAACATCTAATTAAGAATCACAACTGTTCGGTATTATTAATCAGTTCTCTTTGACAATCACGGAGCTTTCTTTGTGATAATTATACAATTCATTTTCGCCAACGCCTAATTGAACAAGTGACAGGGAAGTCATTCCTAAATAATAATTGGGAACGATTAGTATTAAACAAACAGAATGTCTATAAAAGAAAAGACTTCAGTAAATCGACGGTCATTATTGTGGAAAAAAATGGATTATAAATGTGAGAGTGCCATTACGAGGGGCTAATGAAGCGTTACCTGGACGCTTTGTGTCGTTCAAAAACATTGCCCAAAAAGAATAATTTACATTTTTATGATTAAGGTCAGGTGATTCTGCAGGCATTCACGCCGTCTCTTGTTTTGACGGAATTTTATTTGAAATCACGTTACTGAAGTTGCGAGAAAACATCTCTCCAATGATGTCTATGAAAACAAATGTATTATAAGTTTATCAAAAGAATTTTATTTATTTTCTATATTACGCTCACAAAGTTGAAGCATTTGTTTTGTCTATAAACAAACATAGATATATCTAGGTTTAAATTTCGCTCATTTGGAGCGACAGTGACGCAACTGCAAAAAAAATATGCGAAACTGACCTAATTACATCAAAATGATCTGGATAATAATCTACTTTAGGAGTGAAAATGTCACATTTATAAGTTCAAAAAACCGCCGCTAGAGGACGAAAAGATGGTTAACCAAAATTTTAAGAATCTTTACTATCTTTACGAAAAAATCTTAAATCTGGCGTAGTGTAAAATTTAAAAATGCAGTTGTGTCACTGTTGCTCTAAATGAGCGATTTCAGTAAAATATTTTTGTACTATTTTAAATTTAACATTCCTATTACCTACGTATTTCTTAGAACAGCAACATGAAGGTAGCATTGTAATTCAGTAAAACGTAGATTGAATGAAATCTACATTACAACATTCCTAACATGTTCACGACGAAGTCTCTCGCATCTGAATAGCTCTTTTCTCTGAATAGACAGAACATAAGACACGTGCACCTATAAAGCCTGCAATTTTGAATACATAAGGGATACATTGCATATATACATACATGCTTATATAAAAATGTGTATTTGTACAAACGTGTTATATGCCTATCTATGTAGCATGTGTGTTCATGCATGACAAACTCTCAATTCGAATGAGTGTTTTATTTGTAACGTTGCTATGGATATGAGACGAGTGTATGTTTGAGTTAACAATATGAAATATGAAGATGGAAGCAGATTTATTTTTAGATATATTAAACAAAAGTAAAGTCTACTACGAAATTATGAAAAAGTTTCATCTGAACTATAAAGTAAGCACATTATGATAATAGCTCTTCATAATTTCATTGAAATACCTGTGCACGGTGGTCAATTTAATAATGTAGGAAAACAACTCAGTCATCGGGGTATACAAAAATTGTTCAGTGGGCGTCAAGGTCAGAGGGACCTGCCCCGTCTCACTTAAAAACCCATTAACCAAACGCGCCAGTCTCGAATATCTCGTATAATGTTTGAAATATATTATGAGACAAACTTTCAAACCGTATGACGTATCTTCATAGTATAATAACAATAGTGGAAAGCTTTTGATTGTCCCAACCGCCAAAATTTTTATAAGTTTTTATTTAACTAACTCTGTATAGTACCTATGTATATTTTTTTAGGTAAAATCTTAGAAACTGAATTAGACATTCTCATTTCTGGGCTGTGATTTTGCATGCACGCAAATGCTAAATTAAATAATACAATATTATTATGAATATAGCTAGAATCATGTAGTCGGAAGGTGGCCCAGGACACTGTAATAAAAGTCTTTTAGTCGTCTTGACAAGAATTTACCTAAACCTAACCTAAAATTTTGTTTTATAAATATTTTTCTTATAATTTGAAAAATGTTTATTATTTTTGAAACAGTAATAAAAATGGTGACACGATTTTTATAATTTTGACAACATATTAATGTCACCGAAATTACACGCATTTCTTTCATGTCCTCAGAGAATAGAAGAATAATAGCCTCCTAACAAATTGCTAACAATATTAATAGCTGTGGCCCATTTTTTAAACCGCAAGTTACAATGTTCATCTTGTTTGCTTTGATATATTAAAACAACAAAATAAATAAAAGGTCATTCCTCTTCTAATGGTACGCTATAATTATATTTACGTTAATCCACTGCACGGGCACTCTGAAGATTTATAATATTATAAAACAAACATCAAAACAGAGGTTCTCATTAAATATGTATTCGTTAGGTGTTAATGCTCTATGTCTCTAAGAATTTAAAATATACACTTCAATATGATTTATTTTGGCTTTTAGTTTAGATTTAATTTAATATAGAAATCCATGGACTATGAAATTATTTATTTAAGCAAGTGTTTCTTTTAAATGGTAGCATGTATATTTGTGTGAATAAGTCAATTTATTTTGATTGAATGCAATCCATGGACTGTAAAACTAAATACTGAATTTGAGTAAGTATCTCTTTAAAATAGTAATATTTATAATCGAATTAATAAGTTAAATTATTTCAATTAACTTTGATTTTGTTGCTGATAGTAGATTTTTTGATACGTCAAATCGTCTGTCAGAAAATATCATATTATACATATTATTATTATATTATCATATACATATTATTTAAACATTACTTCTGTACCTCGTCTTGATGAGAAAACAAAATATCATCAATTAGAGTTGTTGTTTGAGATTGTGTTTTGTGTAAATATCCACAAACACGTTATAATTTAGAATGTTACTTCAAATTTTAATTAACCCTAAAGACTAGAGGCAACGAGTTTACACGTTAGTTCATTAATACTATCCAAACATATTCAAATAGATACTAATTAGAAAGCTTATACTCAATTTCATATACAAACGATAATATAATAAGTCTTTGTTTCGCTAATGAAAACGCCGCACACTGGTTCAGTTTTCGAAAATAGTGGACTTAGGGATCAAACTTGTCGTATCAGGCTGAATTTTTTTTTACTTGCTCATCTCAATGATAGAAATAACTTTTGTTCCAGCGTTTTTGCTATAAAGTACGTTTTCATACTAAAAAAAAATAATGTCTTTTTTTTTGTATGGAGAAAAGGTAATAAATGTGAATATCTCTAAAACGGTAATATGGTACACCGGGGCGGTTAGTAGACGTTATAGTAGGCACAACCCTTGACATTTTTGTATCTTGGAAAAATTACGATATGTCTGCCGCTTTGGCGTCCAGAACACTTAGAAACTTTTCGTACAAAATGTATGGGCAACGTGAACCACATTATTTTCTAAGTATTGCATTTATAAGTATAAAATCGATTTAAATGCGACTCGGATTCACGCACACTGGTCCGGATTTGAAATCGTGTACTTAGGAACCTAAGTTATTAAGTTCGTTACTTTTATGTTATAATAACTCACGCTGGCTGCTTATGAAATTCAATCTTGAAAAAGTAATAATAATAATGTTTTGGACATTTACACAGAGCGCCATCCAATCCCAAATTAAGCAAATACTTATAATATGGATACTAAACTAATATAATACTTAAATACAATTTTTAAAAATATTATGTACCTACATCCAGAAACAACCAATAATCGTGCAAACAAATTTATTCTATGTTTCAACTTGCGATGTTCACTTTTTCACTTAGATGTTTATTAGTTCACGGTCGGATATCAAATGAAGCCGTACACACACACTGAATGCTAGATAACCCCCACCACCCAACTTCCCCTTCCCATAGCAAAGTAATACTCGAAGCTTATTGGCTAAGCTAGCTCGTTACTGCACGTTATCAATGCCGATACACAAACGCATATAAAAGATACGCGCGCGCACAGTTTTGTCATTACCAATTCAACCCTTAAAGAAGCAACATCTACAAAGAAGCAATCCCTTAATACAGAATCAGCACAGTCATCATGTCTCGGTTCGGAACAAATTTGGACTTTTACTTATTTCTACGAGAAGGAGACCTCAAGGCGAAGGAAAAGCGACTTCAAGAAGCAATTTTGGCAAGCATTCCTCTTGAGATTTCAGAAGAAGATTCGGAGGTGATATTGAAATTTGCAAAATCCATTACTATCGCCTTGAACCGTAGATGGATAGGAGCGAACAGAACTCAGAAGACATTTTTCAATAGATATATGTCTTGGTTGGAGACGGGAATCAAGTGGCCTGTCTGCGAATCGCTGAATCTCACCGAAATTTTTGAGGGAATGATTAATTTAGAGGAAGAAAATCAATTGACATCTCTCGACTCTGCTTCTACATCAAGTGCTACTAAGGATATGAGCACGTCTACTGAAGTACAAATGAGAAAACCATTTCAAGATCTGGGAAACAAGCAGAAAAAAAGGCGGTCAGGTGGATTAAGTGAATATTCAGAAGATGAGTTATCTTTTGCATTAGTTTCTAATTTGAAGAAAAATGGACGAATGGATCTTGCACAAGTTATCGAACACCTTATGAAGAATCCTGATCGAGCTGCTGACGTCAAATCATATATTACATCGAACAAAGAGAAGAAGGCTGTTATCCAGGAAGATCAAGCTTTAGCACTCACCACTTCATTGAATTTGTCAGAGTGGAAGTACCTGACGCTAAGGGCATTTATGTCAGCCACAAAGGATTCTTCACAGCTTCCCTCATATCACAAATTATTAGAAGCTAAGAAGAAGTGCTATCCTACCCCATCAGATATTGAATTAACTGAACACGGAGCAAAAGTGAAGCTGCAAGCACTACTGAATTTAACCGTTCAGAGAATCCTGCTAGTTGTTTTACAAGTATCTCTGTTTCTATTATAACATAAATGTAGCGAACTTAATAACTTAGGTTCCTAAGTACACGATTTCAGATCCGGACCAGTGTGCGTGAATCCGAGTCGCATTTAAACCGGTTTTATACTTATAAGTGCAATACTTAGAAAATAATGTGGTTCACTTTGCCCATACATTTTGTACGAAAAGTTTCTAAGTGTTCTGGACGCCAAAGCGGCAGACATATCGTAATTTTTCCAAGATACAAAAATGTCAAGGGTTGTGCCTACTATAACGTCTACTAACCGCCCCGGTGTACCATATTACCGTTTTAGAGATATTCACATTTATTACCTTTTCTCCATACAAAAAAAAATACATTATTTTTTTTTAGTATGAAAAAGTACTTTATAGCAAAAACGCTGGAACAAAAGTTATTTCTATCATCAAGATGAGCAAGTAAAAAAAAATTCAGTGTGATACGACAAACTTGATCCCTAAGTCCACTATTTTCGAAAACTGAACCAGTGTGCGCCGTGTCTGCCTTCTGAAGTTTCTCGGTAACCATTCGTGCGAGTTTGCTCGAGTCTGTTATAATATGATGTGCCATGGAACTGGCTTAAACTGTTAATTTTATTTTACATTTTGTTTTATCCATTAGCTAAAATAATCCGTTTCTGGGGAAACTATGAGGCGAAAACGATTAACAATCTTTCTGTATTAAACACAATATTATATTATGTAAAGAATAATGTGTCATTTTATAGTTCCAATTGGTAAAAATGTTAAAAGCATAGCTTCCGCATTACTTATAATCTCAACAGTTAATTGTAACCTACATTATACCTACTACCTATTTGTACATTAAGGCAGCAATAAATGATTGAGTATTGAGTTAGACGTCCATCCACTTCGGCGGCCTCCCCATTACTGCCATTTAAAAACATGTTTCAGTTACGAATAGTACACTGATTCTACTATTGTGATTATTATAGCCCTTATGTTATCTGCATACTTGGCAAGCGCAATGTTAAATTTATATTCGCCTCTCCAAAACCAAAATAGCCCCGCTTTTGCGAACCCTTTCATCCTGGGAATGTTATTTTCAAAATGGCCTCCGTACTCGACGCCATAATTGCGTGTGTTCTCTTATATAATTATGTTAGATCGTGAAGCAGACGATTTATGAGATATTTAATTTAATTGTCTATTTCAGGTAAGTTAATTTGCTGAACGCATTATGTGGCTGACGTAAGTAATATATTGTAACTTTTATTTGTATAATATTTGAGTATTTTTTAATTTATCAAAGTTCTTTTTGATTACATCACAAGGTAACGGTTGTTGAAAAATTCAAAACGTATGAAATATCGAGAAAATTGAAAACAAGTGCCAACTTCGTTAGTTTTCTGCGAGTAAAAGAACAAGAACAATATTTCCACTCAATTAAGATCGTTGAGTTTAAAATAATATTTTTAGAAACATGAAATAAATAGTTGTAGTAGATATGAACTTGTTCCATTTTTTTTTTAATTTTCACAGTCGTAAGGCGTGTATTTTCCTATTCTACACAATAGCAACTTCATATTTCGTAATCATGAATGAGGTATAGATATATATTTCTTGACAGCAAATCTCACAGCAGACGAGCTGGGCGTTAAAAGCAGCAAATTTCTACTGGAAGTTAATAAGTTCCATAAATTTATTTAATTTTTCATATCAAATATATGTGTGACGAAGAAGTGTGAATTTAAAAAAAAATATTGCAGGAGTAGGAAAAATCTTAGTAAAAACCTGAACTAACTCACGCGCATCGTAGTGTCAGTAATCATTTAATCAGTACAACTATTGTTCTCATCTTATTAGCAGAGACCTGTGGCCAAGTTGTTCGAATACTTTAGGCAACAAAGAACTAAGCTACAATAATAATTAGTTGAGTAAACATAATTATTATTCATATCACGCAACACTAAAACAATTTATTGTCATACGTACAATTAACACGTGTACCAGTACGCATTTCAAATTATTAGCGTTCATTATTCCGCTCTAGTAGTAATAACTTCACCAATTATCTGTTTACTGAACAGTGACGTCACTTTATGTTCGCGTTTTGAATATTCAAAATGAGAATCGTTTTGATTCCAACATTTAGTTTAGGAACAGTTTTCAACATGATTTGATGTGGGTAAATGGTTTGAAGATTGTTAGTGTAGTGTTAGTAGCTTTGTAGTGTATTTGTATTAGTTGTATGCCTTGTGGTGGCTATTGAGTCATTAATATTTATTATGTTGATAGATTTCAATACCAGATTGTTTGAAGTGTATCAATGACCACCTAACCACCACCGCCTTGTCTCGCACCGTCTTGGTGCGATGCGATAAATAAATAAGTACTAAATAGGTACATAAACTATTGATATTTGGAAATATTCGCCCGACGCGCGGCAAAAATAAGCATGAAAAATGCTTATAACTTCGTGAGGTTTACAAATATTTTTCTTTATAAATATTTTATAAACATTCCTATGAACTATAAATACTAAATATTAATATATGTAATACTATGTAAGTTATCGCACATACACATTATTATCTTGATTGAATTCATTTATTAACGATTTTCATGGCATTAAAGAGAAAAATACCTGACATATAGTATTAACAACATACTTAATGTTTTTGTGATAATAAAAATAAATTGTATGTTTTTAACGAAGTAAGTATTTGTACGTAGAAAAGGTTTTTTTCTGAAAGGCAACGAATATACATACCTACTAGGAAAACAAAACTTGTGTTGAGTATGATATAATTTTTTTTTTAATATATCCATATTATAAATGAGAATGTTAAGATGTATGGATAGATATTTGTTACTCAAACACGCCGGAATGGCTGAAATTATTTGTATAATATTTGGCATACCGAGAGATTATAGTCTGGAATAGTACATAGGCTAATTTTACTGGCGACATATGAATCTAGTGATTTTATAAACGATTGGAATAAATTCTTCTAACTACTTCTAAACAAATGAATTTCATTTCTCGCTTCAACTAAAATGATATTGTAGCTGGAGAAATACAAGTAGAAGACAAATTGAATCAGTATTTAGGCTAAGCGCGCAATTCGAATTTATTAGTTGCGATTTTAAAAAAAATAGCTTTATGTGATGATTTAAAATCGCAAACGATTTATTTTCGCATTGCACGGATTGTAGTGTATTTCTGTTGTTAACAGATTTGCGATAATTGTTTGTAAGAATTTTTTAACGTAGTGCGCGCCAAGCCTTATTTTGAACGAGATCTTCAATAAAATTAATTAACAAAATGTTCAGGCGAATACCGCGTGCTCTAAATTGACATTGGATCTTAAACAGTGAAGGTCGTTAATAAATAATTTAATGAATAACAATCCTCGAAGTTTGCCCATCTCTAATCATTTGACACATGTCAACGACGACAAAAACATGACACTTGAGTGACGTCACAATCATAGACGATATTACCGCAATCTTTTATCCTATTACTCGTACGGAAAACGTATTCCAATATATTTTTACGAATACATCCCTGTAAATCAAATTACAACTATAGCTCCAATATCATAGGGGTTAAAATCCTTTGTTACGCAACAAGTCATTAACGAACCCTTGATTAGTCAGTGAAAGTTCGTCCTCGCCCGTTTTGTGCTTTTGTAAGCTTCATAATTAGCCATTGCTGGGCTATTTTAAGCTTTATACCCGAGGTGTTAGGTCGAAATACAAATGATGCGGTGGGTTTAGGTAAAATGGACTGTTGGCCAGCAACGCAGGTGAAATGTCAGCGAAAATTTAATGTAACGGCTGAATTTCGTATAGGACGCGATCCTTTATGGTTTTGAATTTAATTTGTAAATAGCAGAACGTATAATCTGTATCATAAAAGCTTTAATGTCTGTTTGTATATTAAATATAATTATAATGAAGTTTAAAAGGTTTTACTTGATATATATTATATTGTTAAGACTACAACCATAATAGTACTAGATATTGTGTTTCTGATGAGTTGTTATTCTCCAGAATTCACTAAGAAGAATATACAATCATTGTATTGTAGAGAGAACTACAATACAATCTTTGTATAGTGGTTAGTGAGCCTGACTGCTAAGCTGGAGGTCGTGGGTTAGATCCCAACCCTGGACAAATCTTTGTGTGATGAGCATGATTGTTTGTTCTATCTGGGTGTAATTTATCTATAATATAATTATATGTATTTACAAAAAAAAAAAATTTAAGTAGTATATCAGTTGTTTAGTTCCCATACCACAAGCAAATATAATTGCTTACTTTCGGACTAGATGGCGCTGTGTTAATGTGGTAGAATATTATTATTATCCATCTTATGAAATAGGCTCAATAAACAAACGCCTTTGCTTACTCCACAGAATAAAAAGTGTTATCATAAAAAGCGCGGGAGGCAACGTAAGCGTTTGCTGACTACGACCGATTCGACGCTCAATATAAATAATACATTATGCAAACTGACCTTGTTTTAAACAATGGTTTTACTTAAATAAAATTGCTACTAGCGTCTGGCCCATTAGGCAAATACATTTGAACAAAGCTTAAAGTTTAAAACTATTACATAATATTTTCTTGGAGTACGTATTATTAGGCTTATCTGAAGTTAAATACCATTAAAGTAAATAGTAATTTTTATTCTGTGGTTATTATCCTTCTAAAATCTCTTATTCTTTAATTTTTTTGTTCAAAAAGGACGAAAATAAATATTCATTAATGTCTTAATTCTCGTATTTTGATGTCCAGGAAAACGGTACATACATATTTGAATAAGTATCTCGTGTAACGAGAGTACACTTTTTTCCTTATTTAGTTATTGCCAATGGAAAAATGTAAAGTATAAGATTTTAAAAGATTTTTTATTTTTTTGAAAACATAAAATATTTTATTACTCGTATCTCACTTTAGATAAATTATAATACCTAATTAACCAAAAAGGTAATGTTGATGATTCTCTAACTTTGGATCGTGATAACTTCGAACGGATCCGTATTTCTCAAAAACCATGTTGGCCTTGTGTTAAGATCTTATATCCATTTACAAAGGTGTTCAATTTGTTTGGAAACCCGGTATACTTATAATACATTAGTAACTACTAAAAATTAACATGATAATACATGAATTAATTTTAAATTACGTCAAAAGCACTGAATTATTTTATGAGATCGTTATGAATTGTTGTGTGACCACTTCCTCTATACACAAGGTCGCATCCCATATTGACGATATAATGCTCTATGGATTTTAGTTTTTAATTAATCATCGTCATCATTTCTTCATCACTGTGACATAAACTATGTTTAAAATACACTATATTAAATTTCAATCTTGACAAAAGACGATCGATAGTTTTATCTGAAATATTCAACTTCAATATCTGAGACATTGTCAACTGAAACTTTCCTAGTTTAAGCTTTACAAGAAACTAGATGCAACGAACAAAACCAGTTACGTGTTCCAAGTTTCAAGGAAATGAGAGCCTAGATTCAGCAGATGTAGTGATGCAGTACGTAAACGTTTTAACTAGGTGTTGTGCAGTTAATCAAACTAGGCTGGGAACGAATATTGTGTTGCACGTGTTGCTAATGGGTAAGTGGGACAAACTAACCCTATCTGCCGCGGATAAACTTGTAGCTGACAACATTGGTTTATTTGAATTTGGAATGTCAATGACGTAAAGCGGTTTAATATTAATGACGGGTAATTCGGCTGTATTCTGGATTCGAATAAATTACGCTTTGAGTTCAAACCTAAACGATTGCTTATGTCACCTCTAAAATCTATTCACCTCGAGGATGCTCCAGCCAAAAATCTTCGCTGAAATTCGGCGAAGGTATAAGTATATATAAGTAGTGAAATTTGAAAAATGTATTGTTTAATTGACTGATACTGTTTTAGGTTGTCGACAGCTTTTGGCGGAACGATATCTGTCGGATCTGCTTGTTTATAATAAGTCTAGATTTCTAGACAACTACTAAGTAAGAAAAACTAAATTATATGATTGATATACCAACAAAGAATTTTAATAAACTTCTATAATTAACTATCATGCATGTTATGATTTGCTAAAACCAGCAAACTACTCCGTCACAAAAAAAAAAACAGTAGTCAATTAATCCGTACAATCTCAAAATTTTGAGTAAATTGGTTTCTGTTGTTGTTATTGTTTGTAAAAAACGTCCAGTAGACCAACGGAGCAATAGACTATACTATGTATTTGAAGACAAAGTTACCATACATAGCCTCACGCCATTTCCAGAGAAGTAGATAGAAAGAAAAGAAACATTTATTGGTACAGCTCAGAGACAGAGTAAAGATACATAGAAATGATGTAAGTAACAGGTACAGACAATATATAAATAAAACAAGATACTATAAAATACGAAATCATTACCATATATGTAGTAAATATGTATGCGACTGTAACCAAAAGACGTCCAGTTCAGCATTGAGCCAGGTCACTAGTTATAGGTACCTGGCGCTGGTTTTCAAGACCGCTACCTCATTCATAAACATATTCACACGTAAATTGGAACAAAGGAATCGGATTCGGACACTTTTAATGTATCAAATAAAGTTTAATCAACGTATTGTATACGAAAAGCCGTTATTCTTTGGTGACATTGGCCCTTTATATTGACCCACTATAGATTGTACTCGTAAATCGTGTGTAGGACAAGAAACGTCCACTGATTTACTGTTAGATTCGAGATATGTTAACATTATATTGACTTCTTTACGTCAATTTCTCTTCTTATTTGCGCTTTATTGTTTTGAGTTAGCTATAATAATAATAATCATCATCATCATATCAGCCCAATGACGTCCACTGCTGAACATAGGCGTCACCTAATTTCCGTCACAGAGAGCGATTTTGTGCCGCCCGCATCCAATATGGCCATAGGTAGACTTGTTATATATTTCATCATTTATGAAGCAGAAGATATCCAGATCAATTAGAATTCTTCTTTTGTTATTTACATAAATCCATTACAGATTAACCAAATTGATGCTTGATCAACTTAATTTAATCAGTAAATGATATTTCACTTTTCCGTATATAGATTTAGCTGGAACATTGTGGAACGCGCACAAGATATCTCATACATATTCACTGAACCGTATATTGAGGTTAATTAAGCTATCTTTGACGCGGCCGGTGTTTAGATAGACGATCGTTTCGTGTTGTTAGTTCTGTCTGTGTTTCGCTACACAGGGCTTTTTGGCTGGAAATGTTTTTGAAATTATTTGGTCCTTTTTGATATCGTCATATACGAGTTGTACTCACCACTGTAAATGCAAGCCAGGAATAAAAGTAATACACCTTGCAAACACTGAGTTATGATAATGGGAATCCTTTGGGAATGGGAATATTTGGTCATAATTTTTCTTTATAACACGACGGTGGCAAACAGAAGTACGACCCGACTGATGGTAAGCTAATTGAAAGAATTAATGAAATGAAGCGAGACAAAAAAAAATGACTATCATACAGATAAAATATGAAATGCTTCATCTTCAATAACAAAATATGTAAGTTTTCGTTTTTGACAGATGTGGACACATTTTTATGAAATGTGTCCACATCTGTCAAAAAGTCTTTAAAAAATACCGCAGTCACTGTTTACATCCAAGATTGCTTATCGTTTTGCCTTAGCAGTACAATTTAAATCCCAATCTGAACGCTTGCAAGTATTTCACTTCAATAAACGCAATTCAGCAGAGCAGTCAATTTGTATCCGTATTTTGTTATTGAGTTGTCAATAATGGCTGTCCACATGCTCGCTTGGGAAGCCCCAAGGAGAATTGGACAAAGGGGCAATAGCGGGCCTCGTCTTGGACAGAATTGTTCAATATTTATAGACAACAGTGCCTCTTGGGAAAATGTTGACATGAATTCTGAGGTTTATTGAATCAAAACAAATTCGTTTTCGGAAACTATTTGGGCACGTCAACAGATAATTGAATTTACTGCTAATTTGTGTGTATAAAGAGTAATACGTCCACAAATCACTGAAATGCGGCTGCATATGCACTATTTACCAAACAAAAGGAATGCTATTCAGTTAGGTTGTGGAAAATCTCATAAGTAAGTTCTTACTGCGAAAAAACATGTATCTTGTTACCTTAAATATATCGATAGATGATTAATCACCAATCACCGTATACGGACCGAAGACCCTGTTCTTATAATGAAGATTATTAAAAGTGAATTTATATTTTTGTAAATTTCGTATTCGTTATCCTGATCGACTACTTCTGAAATAAAATTTAAAAATGTTGTGGTTTTTATCTAAATTGATTTTACCAATATTCATTCAAATTGAAACGCAGCAGGTGGTCCATTTTTTAGATGGGAAGCATTTTCCTTGAGTTTTTTATACGTATTTGTTAACAGATATAAACTCAACTGAGTTTTCATCGTATTATGTTCGTTAGTATCCATGCGAGATTTTTTTATCAGAAAGCTTAGAATATAAATTTATAATGAGTTTTAAATTCTGCTGTTTCAAAACTGCCTGTCCTATACCAACAGCTTGTTAAATTTGCCATTATTACAGAAAATCATGTTCCTATTATGGACTACAAAACAAATTTTAATGAGCTTTAATGTCGTCGAATCCCGTATTTTTCTAAACCCAATCCCCAACGGTTTATAATGCGAAATTTAATTTTAAATTTACGTCTCGGCTATACGTTGTGTTACCAAGATTTCGTATTCAGCTCTGGATACAAGTTTTAATTAGGGAATCTCTGGAGATTGGAAAGTTAACGAGCGTAGGATTCACGTCGTATGGAACAGAGATTTCTTTAGACTGAAGGTTTTGTTCTTTAACGTAGTGTTTTAGTATAAAAGCTGCCTTTTAAAAATGAAGTAACTCTTTGTTAGCACAACCAGTGATTTTGTATGCTTGAGTAAAAAAGAAATCTTTTATTTGTGGTGGTTATGCACGACTGAATGAAAATGCTTCACGAGTAAAATATTTCTAACACCAGTTCGCCGTCAAGGTTGAGTCTTGAGGAGAACTGGCAAGAAACTCAGATCACTTTTTTTAAAGCTAAAATAGTTTCAATTTCAATTGGTTACAATTTTAAATATCACAGAATGGTACAGATCGAAAATACCATTCTTAGCTAAACTAAAATAAATTAAAAATAAAAGGGAAAGAATCCTGTATAATTCTATCAAACAATAATTGACTTTCGTCGAAGATCGTCAACTATGTTAGGTCTTATGTAACAGGAAGTGAACCTCTTTTCATAAGATGTGTACATTTATTTTATTACAAAGGCGACTAAGGGAGTAACCTTATGCAGACAAGAACACTGCAAGAAAGGCAAATTCGACAGAAACCCTATACCAATACCAACCCGTCTGGCCAGGGTGCTATAGTAGGATAAATTCCATCCACATTCTTTGGAGGAGACCAGTGCCCAGCAGTTAGTTAGGACGTTTACGGGTTGAAATTATGTGTATTTTCCAAACTCTAGGAGAGTTTATGGATATCAAAATATCCTTCCAATATCGTTTTGTCCGACTTGGGGTTCAAACTACTTCATGCGCAGCAGTCTTACACCCTCCCACCGTTCCACCGAGTCAGGAATTCAACGATAATATAAAATTTAAACCCAGTTGCGTTCGCTCTGCTTCAAAATTACGGCTTTCAAAATTGTTCGTGTAAACATGAAGGTTACAAAAATATTTCGTCAATGTATAAACAGTGAAGTTTACCCTTTTATCATGTAGTGTATAGTGAAGGTTTTCGGTGTGGAGATCGACTGTCACGTACGAACATGTAAACAGTGTTAGGAGTAGATTCATTCTATTATATTTGTATTGGGTACCATTTCACGTCTTCCGAGAGTAGGAGTATGTGAAGTAAGTGGTGTTTATTGAGGAACGTCTGATGCAAAGGTCACATTTAAAGGATTGTGGGCGTTTGGCTTCGTATATTTCGATGATAAAATTGAGCTGCTTTTATATGCGTGCTTATGAGACGAGGAATGTTAAGACGTGGTGAAGTTTTTTATGTTGCCTTTTTGGTTTAGTGATTGCTGATCATAATGTTGAGGCGTTCATCTTCATATAAGACAACTTAAAATTACAGAAGTAGTAAGTTCATTGATCTTACATTATCACAAAACTGTTTTTTATTATTTATTTTTTTAGGTTTATATAATTTTAGTACTTTACTTAGAGGAACGTCTCGCCTGAAATAGGTTTTCCCTGGTTCTGTCAATTACGTAATTCGGTATTTTTTAATTTATAAGAAATTTTATTCACATACCTATATATAGTTACTTTTTAATGAAAAAATATTTTTTATTATTTATTGTAATGTATTTGGTTGACATTGACATATAGTTGTTCTGAGCGTGGATGCTAATACTAAGTATAATATAATAAGTGACGTTTTATGATAATTTAATATACAAAAGTTGCACCGTGTAAATCCGCCTTTATTGTAGATTGGCTTATCTCTCCTTGATTATTTTTTTCCATATCTTTGTATCCTCTTAAGAAAGGTACCAGAAATATTATCGTAATACAAATGCACTATCAGTTGTTACGTTACTAAATCAATATTATTCAACGATTACAAATGTCTTCTATTTATTTAGTAGCCGATATTATTGTATTCGATACGCATCCATGATAAATATACAATTTGTGCATATTCTATGTTATTTCAGTAAATATTTAATTCACGTTCACAAAGGGGTATCAATACGAAGTACTCAAAGGATAACACGATTCGCCAATCATCATACATTTCTAGAATATTGAATGTGAAATACTTGTTAGGTTTTTTTTGTTTTTGTTTATATCAAACTTATTGTCACTGGAAAAAAGGCATGAGATGACGATTGCCAATTATAATAGCACCGTGTAGTGACGGATTAAGAATACATAATGTCACTACCCCATCTCAACCCGTGGGTGTCGTAAAAGGCAACTAAGGGAGTAACCTTATGCAGACAAGAGCACTGCGAGAAAAGGAAAATTCGAAACAAACCCTATACCAACCCGTCTGGCCAGCGTGGTATAGTAGGCTAAATGCCCTTTACATTCCTTGGAGGAGATCCGTGCCCAGCAGTGGGACGTTTATGGGTTGAAGTGATGATTTGACAATTTCCGTCTTGGAGCTATTGTTTTAATATTGAAAACACTTCAGAAACGTTTTAAACATAGAACTCTTGTCTTTGATTGTAACTGTCTCTTACGACGTTTACACACAGACATACGACCGAACATGTTTGTGTATGCCAAACACAAACCCAGAATAACCTGTTTGAAAAAATGGTTACTAGGGTGTCAGGTATAATTCCAGTCCTATCATTTTGTTCCCTCAATTCGTTCTAATTTGCTTCCAAAAAAGTGACGTCTTAATTATTTATTTCTGTTCAGAAAGGTTACAGACTAATAGGATAAATGGTTATAAATAAGTAACTAAAATTGCTAATGTGGGTGTGTCTACACTTCTGCCTACCGCTTTGGGGAAAAAAGCGTGATGCTATGTTATGTTATGCCTCTTATTCATTGAAGTTACGATACGTATATAACTAATGTAAAACAGAAGGGAACAATAACACTATGCCGTTTACAAGATACACCATAACTGCTGTTTGATGGACATAAATTCTCATTTATTGCTGTGAAAGCAATTTAGATGGGCTTACATTGCTGTGATGAAATAGCTCTAAGTATCGCGGCCTATCTGAGGCTGTAGATATTACAATAATTATTATGTATGAAGGTGGCTGTTGATTTGTTAACAAAGTTATTAACCATTTGAATGCCAACGTCCCCTATAATCGACAAGTGCAAACGTGCTCGATGCCGATGTCAGCTAGATAATTTTTTTTTTTTAAATAGTAGTATAAATAATTAAAATAGTTAAGTTATTACTTATAAGGTATATATTGTATTGTGGCATTGTTTGTTTACCTCAATAAATAATAAAAAAAAAAGATGGCCTTTCCAATAATCTCATTACAACCTAATTTCCCAAGCTATATTTGGGCCTTATAAAATGAACCGGGAACACCTAGACCCCGGGATGATACTGCAAATTTCAATACAGAAAAACCTGGTACCAAATTTTTCCCAATTCGGGATTCGAAACCTGGACCTCTTGTGTAGCAGTTAACATACTCCCGCTACGCCACTAAGATAGTGGTGATAGGAGCCGTTGTTGAAAATAAAGTAGGTATGTTTTAGTATACCGAGTTGCCTTGAAAAATATCCTAATTTCCTATTAAAATAAAAACTTACTCGCGCATGAAGCTGTTGGAAAACGCTGGTATTATATAAAAGCCGCTCCTAAACGAATTTAATCATACCATATACATAAACATAAGGTATTAAATACACAAAGATTTGAGCTATAAAACAAAAGCAAGTTGTACTTTTCGAACGTTGGAAACATTTCATATTTGCCAACAGGCACAGGAGGCTTTTTGCGCGGATTATAACCGTCAAAAGCTCGGAGCTTACTGGGGCAGTTATATTCTACATAATTGTTCACTAAAGCTTATTATAACGATTATAAACAATGCTAATATGAGACGTGGCGTATTATTACATACTTATATTTGACTATAAATTGAGGTTTGATATGTTTCATGTATGTAATATATATAGAGCCTCTAAAATCCCAAATTAAGTAATATTATAAATGCGAATATTTCGCTCGATCAGTTTCCAAACATTTGCTGCGTATTATTGGACTGTTGACTGACTTTAGTGTTTGATGGACTAGAACTTTCATCATCATGAATAAAAACAGAAACACGTTTGGAAACTGATCGAGCAAGAAGTTGTCTGATAGTACTAGTGTGTTAGTAGAGTTAAACTAGTGTGTAGGTTATTATCACTTATCTTCAACGACAAAGGGATGATCCTCCGACCAGGTTACAGTATGGGGTTGTTGAAAAAGGTTGTAAACAGGTTTATAAGGGTCGGCAACGCGTTTGTGATGCCCTGATGTTGCAGGCTACGGGAACCGCTTATCATCAAGCGGGCCGTATGTCTGTTTGTCAGTGGTACGTGATTGTTTTGTCGGTGGTTGTATTACTAAATACTAACCTAAAGTGAGAACTTTGATATCGCGATTCAGAATTCCACTACATGAATTCTCCTTCAGTCTAGTGGCTCGATTTCGTTATGAGTTCTTTCAGTATTATCTCATGTTTAATTCTGTAATATACGTCTATGTAACAAGGAAAATGGTTCAAGATAAATATTAGTCATACTAGATGAGAGGAAAATAAATACGGTGATATTATGAGACGTTTTCATTTGTTCATTAATTAGCTCAAGTAATGGAGAAATAATTGTTTATTTTTTGTTCAATAGAAAGGTTAAATAGGTAAAATAAAGAAAATCAATGTGCGCATATAAACTTTCTATATCTATACTAATTTGGTTCGTTTGGTTGAACGTGCTAGTCATAGGAACTGTAACTGTGGGACCATTCTAAGATATGGTCATTTGTAAGGAGGAGGCGGTAAATTAATCTTCTGAGAAAAACTGTTAATTTCCTCTAAAGAAAATGTTGGAGACAAACAGGATTTACTTCCAAGCATACGGGTAGGAAGTAAATATGTATTTACTAGAAGACGTTGCAGCAAACTTTATCGCTCGTTAAGAACGTACGCGACGTAAAAAGCTTTCCACAGTTCTAATGCACATATCTTTTCTTTGTCGAGTTTGATGTTGAAACAATGTTGCTTTCTCTTTTGTTTCCATCCGTAGAAAACATTGTTAGGAACGTCTCTTATTACATTTAATTTTAAACAGAATGCAATTTATGATATTTCTTCTTTTGTAGAACGCTTTTATGTTAGCGTTACACTCGTATTTAAATCGCATATGCACATTCGATGGTTGTTTGAGCATGTGTTTTTCTATATAAATGTTAAATATGAAAGGATTTAAATTCTTACGGAGGGACAACCAACGACACTAGCCGCGCCTTTATCTTCTTCTTTTCCTTTTAAAGTCGTCTTAAAAAGTTGTCGTTTTATTTCAAATGGCCAGTTAACTTTCCTCTCCTAATATCTGCAGTTCTCAACTGTATTCTTTTTTTTATTTATTTATTTTCTTTCCATCCATGTTCCACGTTTCATCCTCCACCAGCACTACATATTAAACGACTGTAACCTTTCTCTCTTTCTCTGGTTTAGCTTTCAAGTTCATAATAATAAAAAAATCTTCCTTAAAAGAGGTTTGCCGTTTTTCGTACAAATAAAAAAGAAACTCAGTATAAGTTTCGGTTCGGATCTGTTTCGAAGTTTTGTTAAAATTAATCGCGATCCTAAACTTTCCATTTATACTTGAAAAGAATTAACGACCCTTAAAACAGCAGCGCGGTTCGTTACAGACTACCAACTTCTTAACTAATTAAGGTTACCGATTCGGTTGACGTCTTTGAGGAAGAGTACAAATCTTTTGGATATAATGTTTTATTAATATTGCCTCTGTGAGAATCGCACAACAGCGTGATTTTCTGTATAGAATTGATAAACTGTAATTTTTTTTTATTTAATTGGACAATCAGTTGTTGGTACACTGTTTTACACATTTAACAAATATAAACACTTAAATAGGAATTACATGCACAACATTTTAAGGTGTCACAATATACATTATGAGGCATTTATCATACAAACAAATAAATATTAAAAATCTCTTTATAATATTAATCTAAGTAGGATAGCTCTTCAAATCAGCTGGCAAAACAGGCCAACGTTTGTACTGTACGCCAACATTTGCTTTACAAAGAGAAGGTGTTTTAAATATGCGTTGGTAGATATGTTTGTGTGGTGAGTGCCAACATGTGTGTGGTATGACATCGCGGGATGTGTCGGTAAACTTATCTAGAGGACGCGGGTACAATCTATGTGATGTTTGTTGTGGAACAAGTTATATAAGTGCGGCGACTTTTTAAATTCACACTGGCAATACAAAAGCATTTTTTCAAACAGGTTATTCTAGGTTTGTGTTTGGCATACACATACATGTTCGGTCGTATGTCTGTGTGTAAACGTCGTAAGAGCCAGTTACAATCAAAGACAAGAGTACTATGTGTTTTCAATATTAAAATAATGGCTCCAAGACGGAAATTGGCAAATCATCACTTCAACCCATAAACGTCCCACTGCTGGGCACGGATCTCCTCCAAGGAATGTGGAGGGAATTTAGCCTACTATACCACGCTGACCATACGGGATGGTATAGGGCTTGTTTCGAATTGTCCTTTTCTTGCAGTGCTCTTGTCTGCATCTCCCTTAGTCGCCTTTTACGACACCCATGGGTTGATATGTGTATTTATAATCTTTCACTACGCGGAGAAGAAGTCATATATTATTAATATTACAAGTATGAAAGTTAGGATAGATAGATGAATGTATGGATGAAGGTTTGTAACTCAACCACGTGAGAACGGTTGAAAAAATCTGTATGAAATTTTGTAAGCAGATAGATTGTAGTTTAGAATAGCAAATTGGTTACTTTTGCCGCCTTTACCCGACTGTCAAAAAGGAGGGTAATGTTTTTCGCGCTTATGTATGTATTTATGTATGTATGTGGGCAGGTCTATTCCATTTCCGTAGCCTAAATGGCTTGGCTGATTTTAAAGTATGAGGTGTCGTTAGATTTGTATTTTCCCCCGAGTGTCATAGGCTATGTGACGTCAACAATAACCCAATATGGCGGACGTAAACTGTCAAAACAGATGATTTTTAGTGTTATCGCAATATGGGTATCAGATGAAAGCTAATTAATAGCCTAATTCAATTGTATAACCACTAACTATTGCCCGCGGCTCCACTTATCTCTTGTAACCTAAATTGCTTGACCGATTTTGAAGTGCAAAGTGTTGTTATATTCGTATTCATCACCGTAGCTTTCTATCTAAGCTTATAAACCTTTTACCACTGTATTCTTCAAATTCATTGCTTTAAATTGACTGTCGAAGGCTACTTTTAGGCAGTCGGGTTTTTTGGTTTTTTAAATTAATTACACCACGTGAGTGGAAGCTAGTAAACTAGAAGCGGTGGCGGTCGATTGCAAATACGACTTGCAAAAATAAGATCTGAGTTCGAGTCCGAATAGAGAATGTGAATTTTACTTTGTGGATTACGTGTTATATATATATTATTATATATGGATAATTTATTTCTGGCTCTTCCATCATACTTGTGATGGTCTACTATTGGCCGATTTTAATTTAAATTTTTCAAAAATGTGTCAAAATTCTAACTTTAGTAGCCAAATCTATAGATAGATAGATTATTGAAATTGGCCGTAAATCGACATTCAAGAGGACGATTTGATATTGCTGTCAAGCTTAAAGCTAATGTGACACATTTCCCAGCTAATGTGTCATTACATACGTATTTCCATATTATATTACTGGTCACTCCCGTAAGGAAGTCTGGACTGCTGACCGGGTTTTAGTTCTGCCATCCTCAACCACTACACCACAAAATCCCTGCCTATGGCTAGTATCTTACACCTTGCGCCGCCCGTTGACATCTTTGTTCCGCCGTCCTCTATCGCACAAAGGGTGTCTCTCCACCATTAGTTTTGTTAATGCAGCCGACCATTGTGTATGTATGTATGCGATCTTGTTTCTGAGATAACGTGGGAAAAAACATACGGATATGTTCGTTTGTTTGTATGGGTCAGTGTACTGAGGGTTGCGTATTATAATGTGTGTCAGGAAATGGATTGGATGAAGATAAATTGGGAAATATCTTAGTATAGTTGTTTGGTGTATATGCATATGTTTATAGAAAAATAAAGCTAATTTTCAAATACATTAGGTTCTAATCTATTAATAATAAAACGGAATATTTGTCTTTGTGATATTGTGGCTGCAATTGAGCAGATAGACTGGACATTTATACACCGTTGCCTGTACTACAAAATAATAACCACGGAAGCTTCTTTTATAAGAAATGATGTCGTGTTTAATAAATAAGTGGTTTCAATGAAAGGCTACTTTACCCTTTAAGTCAACTTCCTTGAATTGAACAAAAAGTATCAGAACACATTAATATTTCATATAAATTAGTACTTGGAGTATAATTCTCGTATATGAGCTATTACACATAATGACACAATATCCATTCTATGAAATCGATTCAGTTTTGTACTCGACGACTTACTATATTGAATAAAACGACGTCTACGATAAATCGTAGCTACGTGCTACAGACGCTACGGCGTTGAGTCTACAGCTACATTCGTAGCGCTCGGTTGAGATACTCTTAGCTAAACTGTTTTGTGTTTTTGGTATATTTGAAATATTCAACAAAAAAATTATTGTGAAATTTATTGCAAAAAATATTATTTTGTATTATTTGTTATTACTTTGGATTATGATAAAAAATATTTAAAAACCATGCTTTAAAAAAATTGCAATCAAATTGGTTCAGCCGTTTAAGAGCCACGTTACCACAGCGGTTATTTACCTTTACCTACCACCCATCTTTTTCCATCGGGGATTAAAAATGCAAATAACTATAACCATTTTTTTCGGATAAGTGACCGAGTTCGATTCCGACCAGCAGTATCAATGTGGATTTCACTTTGTGGCATTTATATGTACTAGTCACGTGACTTACCATCTGCTAAAAGTGAAGGAAAATCGTGAGGAAACCCACATACCCTAGAAGAAATTCTAAGTGTATATCTGATTCACCAACCCTCATTAGGCCAGCGTGTGTAGCGTGTGGGTTGCTGATGATGATGATAACCATTTTGTGTAAATGTTTTGTTGAATGTTTTCACTAAACATGCGCGGTAGCCGCCTTAAATTATTCATTGGTTATCAGTGAGCGTATCGTAGACATGTTTTTACATGCAAATTGATTCTATTCTATACGAATATAGGATGTTATGGGACTGGGTGAACGGGGAAAAATACGACTTTACGGACGAAAATGGAATAATAACAGAGTTCTAGTGTATTTATGATGGACTGGACTTATCTGTCTATAGTTGCTGAAATGACTTAAGTGCCTTTGTACACGCAAACAAAATTGGCACTTATGAACATGTTGATATAACTTATTGTATGTGTTTCCTATGTTACTCTATAGTATACAATCAAAACAAACTTAATAGAAAATGTAAGACAAAACCCCTTCGAATTTAAACGTATACAGAATGTTGAGGGAATTTAGCCTACTATACCACGCTGGCCAGACGGGTTGGTATAGGGTTTTGTTTCAAATTTTCCTTTTCTCGCATTCGCTCTTGTCTGCATATGGCTAGTTTTACTCTCTTAGTTCTTACGACACCCGTGGGTTGAGATGGGGTAGTGATAATATATATTCTTAAATTCGCGACTACACGGCAAGAGAGTAGAGAGCGCTTAGTATAGTTTATAATTACAGTATATATATAATTATTCTTCAAAGTCTCAGACAATTTTTGACTGGCCTGTTGGTCTAGTGGTTAGTGACCCTGACTACTAAGCTAGAGGTCGTGGGTTCGATCTCCACCCAGGACAAATCTTTGTGTGATGAGCATTAAGATTTGTTCTGTGTCTGGGTGTAATTTATCTATAATATGTATGTATTTAAAAAAAATGTACTTAAGCCTACTTAAGAAAATTTAAAAAAAAAAAATATACACTAGTATATCAGTTGTTTAGTACCCATAACACAAGCAAATATAATTGCTTAATTTGGGACTAGATGGCGCTGTGTGAATGTTGTAGAATATTATTATTATTATAATTATAGGAAAGTATGCGAGAGACTTTTGCTGAGGAGTGAGACAGGAGTAAAATATAATTTATTTTTAATATTATTATTAACAATGTTTCAAAACTTCAGCACAACAACAGAACTTTTGTCAATGGAAATGTTACTCTAATATCTACCCTATGGGTTTCGAAGTTGTAGTTAATTATCCCCACGAGGGTAATTTAGCTTTTCTGCAGTGGTAAATATCTACTGTATTCATTTACTCGTTACTGGCTGTTGTCCGGGACTTCGCTCCCGTCGTTCTTTGTTTGCCTTTGCCCAGCTCCTATTGGCTGTACCGTGATGTTATATTACAGCCTATAGCTTTCCTCGATAAATGGGCTATCCACCACTTTTTTATTATTATTTTTTTCAATCTAACCAGGTCTTGAGTTACAACCAAAGAAATAAACACTTTATCTTCATTTTCTCGGACAAGAAGACAGTGAATTACACCCTTATTTCGCCAGCTGTGTTTAATTCTATGTTATATTGTAAGCCTATTGCCACTAACCGGGCACATTTCCAGACTCTGCATTGATAGTAAGAAATTCAAAACAGAAAATCCTAATACAATTTTTACACAACCCAGAAATAGAACTTAAGACCTCATGCCATGTCTTACACTCTACCGCATCGAAGCAGTCATAGTCAAAGACACTTAACAAGCCTGAAAACGTTTGAAACCCCTGTTCTATAGCATATAGGCCCTTGTACACGGCAGACAAAACCAATTCATTGTATATTTTACACGATAAGAATTTAGTCAGATCTAGCTGCGAAAGTTTCCGATGAGATTGTTTTATATCGCGTCGTGTCTAGCGCAGACAAGATATTTTCTTGGTCAGCGTCACGTCAGAGCTATGTACACATTTTGTGTGTAGAAACGACATGATTTCTCACGTAGACCCGGTGTACAAGAGTGTTTACTCACTATAATATACTTTCCCTATCACTCTTTAGTACATACTTAAAGAATTTATGACATCATATTGCCTTTGTATTGTTGAAAACACGTAGATTACGACACCAATACTCGTTGGATGTATAACACAAAGGAAATAACTCGATTGAACGGCTGAGCCCGGAATAATGTCTGTTTACGCGATCTATACGAGACAATACAAATAAAACAGATATTTATTGTGTTGTACATCAAACACTTGTTTTTATACATATTTTTATTGTATTGTTTATTATTGCAAGGATTTTGTTGGGAGTTATTGTGATATTAATAATAATGAAGTGTGGCTTTTCAAATTGTACCACAGGCTCATAAACTTCAGGGCAGCTAGTTAAGTGGCGAGCTGAATGTGAGTGGAGTCGCTGCGGTCCTGAATGCCCCGGAGAGTCGGTCTAGGCCTCGTCTTCAGCACGACTTTGTTAGTTTTTTGTTTGTTAAGAGCGCCATATCATCAGCATATGTTGTTAGATGCTTGTCTGTTATGTTATGTTCGGTGTGAGTATGGATGCCTTTGTCGCGCTAGACAAATTTAGAACAAAGGTATTTTATTCATTATTTAAAAGATCCTGCACCTATTTTTTATAACGATTTATCAGATTTTCTGAAATCTCTATAAAGTAAAATATCTTAAAGAGATTCTAAAAGAAAATTATTTTTAAAACAAGCAGTATTCTTTTATAAGAAAATTGTATAAAACTGTGCATCTTAAAAAGGAAATTTACGTTGCGCAATTCATTAAATAAAGACTGAGCACTACAAAAGCTCCATTTAAAAATAAAAAAGGGATTTTTATGTGCATCGTGTTACTTTAAAATTGAAAATGATTTTCGCAATATTCTGCCAAGCTATAAACTCCGGAGATTGTGTTCCAAGTTTAAATTGGTCACATATTTTCATCAAGCTTACTTTTAACTTTCTGACAGATACAATATAGACTCTAGAAAATTAACATAATATGAAGGTACTTCTATCTAGAATATTCTAAACATTCAGTCTTCCTACATACTGTGTTTATATACCTTCTTAGAAATATATTTACAGCATTTTGGAACAAGCTGTGTTGCGAGAGACTTTACAAATATACGATACTAAATAGAAACAACTTCGACTATCACCATAGCGTAGTGGTTATATTGGTCGCCCCGCCACTAACATTGCTGCACTGAGTAACGTGGGTTCGATTCTCAATCGAGACAAATATTTGTGTGATTCTATGGATCACACAAATATTTGTCCCAACCCGTGACTGTCGTAAAGGAGACTAAGGGAGTAACCTTATGCAGACAAGAGGACTACGAGAAAAGGAAAATTCAAAATATAACCTATACCAAACATATACCACGCTGGCCAGCTAAGCTCCCTCCACATTCTTTGGAGGAGACCCGTGCCCAGCAGTGGGACGTTCATTGGTTAAAATGATAATGACGATGAGACAATAAAAGCCTCGCGATACAACATGAAAGTTACTGTACACAAAAACCGTTTATTCTGACCCATTGCCATCAGATATGTCTGTAATTAAACAGAACACCGGTGAGGCGGTGGGAGACAAAAAATAAATACAGAAACGTTCCTGTCCATTGAACCGCGAATATGGGACGGTCTCTGTACCACTAGGTATTTTGTATTGCATATACGCCGGTACAAATGTGACCTGTTTTTGTTACCTGATAGCTGATGTGAGCAGTGGATCGTGTAGTTTGATAGGGGAAAGAAGTAAACTGCTGCCGTGGAGATAATGCTGCGACTTTTCCGATAACTACACGTCAAACACGTCCACTGATGGACATAGGCCTCACATAAATAGGGGATAATTAGCCTACTGTTACCACGCTGGCCAGACAAGTTGGTACAGGATTTTGTTTCGTGTTTTCCTTCTCTAGCGCAGGTGTTATGAAGCGATTTTCCCTTAGTTAACTCTTACGACATCCCGGGAATGAGAGGGAGTAGTGACACGCGTATTCTCTGTCTCCGTCACCAAACGGAGGTATTTGTATTTAGTATGATTAATAAATATTACTATTATTACACGTACACGTTATATAAAGTAATTTTACTATGATTACTATATAATATGATAGTCTCTCGCTTTGATAGTAATTTAGCTCTGGCTAGCTATCAAAATTGTTGACATATACATACATAGGTATATATAGATCAAGCTTCTCTCCCAATAGAGCGGCAGGCAGATATCACTTCCTTACATTTGCATCAATCCTAATATAATTACGATGGTGAACAGACGTACGTCCGCCTGATGGGTAGCCGTTACGGCTTATGGATGCCTGTCACAGCAGAAACTTATTGCCTTTCTTTTTTTTTTTTTTTTTTTATTTTTATTTTTTTATTGCCTATAGTGGCAGACGAGCAAGCGGCCCACCTGATGGTAAATGGTTACCGCCGCTCATGGACGTTAGCAATGCCAGGGGCACAGCCAGGCCGCTGCCTACCTCGAGAGGATAGCTCTCTTTAAACCTCGTTTGAAGAAGGACATGTCATAGCGCTCAGGAAACACCGCTGTAGGAAGTTCACCCCAGAGCCTGCACGTACGTGGGAAGAATGATCGCTGGAACCTTACCGTTTTAGACGGTATCGGCTCCAGGTAGTGTGGGTGAAGCCTACAGCGGCGTCGAGTGGTGCGATGATAGAAAGGCGACGATGGCACCAAATCATGGAGTTCATCGGAGCACTCCCCATGGAATAAGCGATAGAGCACGCAGAGTGACCCAAAGTCTCTCCGTTGCTCTAACGATTCCAAGTTGTCCGTCAGATTGGGATCACCGACGATTCGAACAGCCCGCCTTTGGAGGGAGTCAAGTGGGTCGAGCTGGTATTTGGGTGCTCCTGCCCAGAGGTGAGAGCAGTACTCCAGATGCGGCCGAACCTGTGCCTTGTATAGCACAAGCCGCTGTTTTGGCTTGAAGTACTGCTTCGCCCTGTTCAGGACACCCAGTTTTTTGCTCGCCAATTTGGCTTTGTCCTCCAAATGACTCCCAAACTGGACTTTGTTCGAGATTTTGACGCCGAGGATCCCAATACTTTCGGACAACGGGAGAGATACTCCTTCAAACTGAGGCGCCATAACAAATGCGTCCTTCTTCGCAGTGAACGCGCATACTTGTGTCTTCGTGGGGTTGAATTGAACCAAGTTCTTCACACCCCATTCGGAGGCTCGCCCTAGAGATGCCTCGACTTCAGACACAAGTATTGACCGTTTCTCCTGTACAGTGACCCGAGGGACGTTCTGGTGGCCGGTATACCGCGCATCACCCGTGCTGTCATCTGCATAGCAATGCATGCTATCTATAGACAACATGTCATTGATATGCAGAATAAACAGCGTTGGGGAGAGCACCGAGCCTTGTGGAACACCAGCATTGATGGGCCATGTCTGGGAGCATGCACCGTCGACGACGACCTTGATGCTCCTCCCATCTAAAAAGCTGGCGATCCACTTGCGATCTTTTTTGAAGAACCTAAAACCTCGTTCGTGAGTTCATTGTACATTCTGAGAGTTGAAATCTCGTTCTTGAACGTACATTTTTTATTTTAAAACTCTTTAAACATTCCCGGATTCGTTCTTCATAGCTGCTGAAAGTGGGTGTTATAAACCTTTCTCGTCGTATATTGAAGCTAGTAGAGAATACCGCTAGAAAATTGTTTATTCTATATTAATAGAGGTTCGCACAAATTCTCAGACGGAGTTCATTTGTGCACCTGTTAACCCAAGATTAAACTGGCTTCCCTCAACGCTATCCTGCGCCCGATCTCCCGTGCTAATTATATAGATTACTTGCTGCACGACCATTCTTGACGTTTTTACTACTTAATTACCGTTCATGTTTAAGGTAAAATAGTTCTAAGTTGTTTCACTTTGTTAAGCTATTTGTGCCTGAATTGTGTGATCTTCTTAAGGGTGATCTTTGCGAGAATGTTTTGTAAAAAGTACTTGTTTGTAAAATATTAGTAGTGTGCGATTGTTAGACAGTTTGATCACCGTGTTGGGAAACCTATCGTATTTTTTTTTAAAGAATGTTTCGAAATTATGCTCATAGATTGATATGTTATATATTACAACCTAATACAGCTAGATGGTGAGAATTGTATCTATATTTGCCAAATATCTAATCTATCTTTTAGGGAATACAAGACGTTAAAAAGATATGTTTTTAATCAGAAATCGCAAAAAAAGCTATTTTAAAATCGATGCTCCAACACAATGATGTTTGTGGAAAAATGTTAAGCTGATACAATAGTCACCAGTTAGTTTACTACTTGTAGGCACGCGCAGCACGGCTTCTGTGTCTAGAAAGGGAGGTTTTTTGGCGTAAACGTTGCTGGACCCATACAATGTTTTCTCACATAAAAGATGTTGATTCCCCACTACAGCAATTTTCTTCACCTTTAGCAACCATTAGATATCTGCTGATCTGCTAAATATTTAAATTGTTTATTTAAATAAAATGAAACTCACAACAATGTGAAACTGTTAAGAATAAAATTTCTCTGAAAGTATAATTCCAGCCTATATTTTAGTCAGAGAGATCTCACAGAACGTCTATACGACCCGCCTGGGATTTACCTCGCGTTAAACTTTATCTTTTCGTTGTACCGTTTTGTTAAACTTGTTAGTGTGTTAATTATCTGTAGTGGGACGTTTAAGTGTCACTGGTTTACCGGTTGAGGAAAACATCGTGAGAACATTTACATAAGCTGCCTTAACTGTTTGTGGTAATCGCAACTTGCTGCTTAAGACTTTATACACCAGTAGCTTATCTCTGCGGCTTCGCTCACATGTTATGTCGGTAAAATATGGATTTGAAATGCCAATCCGAAAAGAAAGACTCAAGATCTCCTATAGTTTGTAACGGTTGCACCCGTTGCAGGCTACGTCCTTCACGGATGCACCTCCTTTTACTACCTTTTGGATCTCTTTTGATTTCTTTTTAATTTACTTTTAATTACCTATTTAAAATTCAAAATTCTAATTCCTAAATTCCAACCGAGTCTTCGTCGGAGCATCCGCCGAAGGCTCGGGGCTCATTACTTTTTTAATTTCTTGTGCAGTGCACGCTCTTCTGGTTATTTAAATTAATAAAAATATATGTTTATAACAGTTTATATCACTCAAGTTCAGTTGTGTTTTATTGTGAGGGCCCCACGCCCTTCCCCATACAGCCGGAGCATCTAAAACTATACTATGGCCTAGCGCCCACCGGAGGGGACGGTGGAGACGCTAGAAGTTATTATATCGACATATAATCCAACTTTACTGCGCCACTTGTATCAGAGCGTTTCGGAATAAGTTAGGTCTAGGGAGCCACATAAGAGCTCATGCTAGAAATTAAAATGTAATATATATTTTCATCGGCACGCGTGGTGGCCACATACGAGATTTTTATTGGAAACCGCAGTGTGAGGCCACCCCCCACGAGATGGACTGACGCGACGACCTGGTAAAGGTTGCGGGTGGTCGTTGGATGCAGGCGGCACAAGCGGCTTTCGATGTTGGAAGTTGGGTGAGACCTATTTGATTTTGATTGATTTTGAAATTTCTTTATTAATTAATAAAAGTATACAAAACATTGTAAGAACAAGATTACAAGTTGATTACAATACAAATAAATTTGTTTTGTACAGGCTTGAACAGCGCCTTTATAAAACATTTTACATCTACCCACTTTAATTATTGTACAATGATAATATTATAAAAGCTACAATCTGTTTTTATTATGCTATTTGACTTATGTATTGTCAATATAGGTAAACAATATTTATATAAAAATATGTTTAGTGTTTTTCATAATCGCTGAGAATGAATACAAATAAAATAGATGTATTTTAATATAATTTTTAAAAAACAAATCTTGTTACGGAACAAAGAGAATGAATTATTATGATAGGAAGGAAGAACTAAACGGTACATTATAAAGTTATTGAGTTTTAGTAATTTTATACTTACTGTTTCATTGTGTTCGACGATCGAGAGTATACGTCATCCGTATATCCGTATACGGCTTTCGATGTTGGAAGTTGGGTGAGACCTATGTTAAGCAATGGACGTCATTGATGATGTGATGATATATTTTCATTTTAACATTATTAAAACAAAGCATAAATAAACATATAGCCTGGGTCGCCGTCATCGAAAACGATGAGGAGTAGGAGGATGAGGATTCTCTTTATTCTGGTCCTAAACCATTTAGAATAACCTCTTTAGTTATGACTAATTTACCCATGAATTTGTTAGCCTAGAAGAGACCTTGCGTAGGTTTATGTATTGCAGAAAGAACTATGAATAAAATTATTTTAAGATTAATCAACGTTACATTTAGCATCTATACTTTTTGTGGCTGAATGGATAAGAGACCGGCGTGCAAATTACACGGTCCGAGTTCGATCCCGACCGGCAGTACCAATGTGGATTCCACTTTGTGGAATTTATATGTACTAGTCAAGTGACTTACCATCTGCTGACGGTGAAGGAAAACATCGTGAGGAAACCCACATACCCTAGAAGAAATTCCAAGTGTATGTCTGATCTACCAATCCGCACTAGGCCAGCGTGAGTAGATCATGGCCTAAAACCCTCTCAGCTCTCTAATGAGAGGAGAGGAGACCCCGAGCCCAGCAGTGGGTCTTAATGGGTTGCTGATGATGATACTTTTTGTGAGATTAAGAACTAATGCACCATAATACAAGTCATAAACTAATTAAGATTACCTACTCAATACATTAGTACAGCGTGCAGACATAACTCTTGCTAACAGTACACAAGGAAACATAACGTTCGCTCTATTCATATGCGACCTTCGCAATTTACTAGCAGCGAACATATGGTTCATGATATGAATCTAGGTTGCGATAATGTTCTACTTAGGCGCTTATTCCCTTAATTAACGTACGATGGAAACGAGTCAATGACCTTAGACGTCTTGCTAAGGTCTCTTATTAGGGACTGGGAGTTATAAGCCTAGATTTATTGTTTTGTTTTAACACTTTATTGCACACAAGAAAATAATAAATACAATTACAATATATACAAAAAGCATGTACAAAGGCGAGCTTAACTCAGAATTGAGTTTTCTTACAGCAAACCTTAGAGTGTAGAGGAGATAAGCGTAAAGAAGAGAGCATTAATGAAGTGTACAACTAAAGAGAGAAATAAAGAGGATGAAAGTAAAATAGAACGAAAAGTAGAGGAAAGGATTATTATATTATTGTGGTACGAATACCACTATGCTATATATATATTAAATAGACATACATAAACATACATATACAATATACTTAAATACGTGTATAATATATATATATATCCTAACATACATAATTATATAATAGGTACATATACTACTAATTTATTTATATATTTTAGACAGATAATGATCCTTAATTCTTGTCCTGAAGACATCTAATGAAGAACAGCTTTGTATGGAATGAGGAAGTGCATTCCATAGCCTTACCGCTTGTATAGTGAAAGATTCATCGTAACAACTAGAAGAGTGAGGAGGAGTTTTAAGAAGAAGAGAGGTGGAAGAACGACAGGTCTTACCTCGAGGAACGAGGTACTCGAAGCGTTCACGCAGATAGTGAGGAAAGTCAGGATTGTTTAAAATAGAAAAGAGAAGACAAAGAATGTGTGTAGCTCGACGCTGCCGAATCGGTAACCACTTCAGTTTCTCGCGAAATTCTGATACATGATCATATTTGCGTAGACCGAAAATGAAGCGGATTCCCAAATTCTGCAGACGTTCAAGTTTATTTAGATGTTCCTCCTTAGCGTCAAGGAAACAGACATCGGCATAGTCTAGATATGGAAGTAGAAGTGATTGTGCAAGAGTAACTTTAGTGTGAAACGGTAAGAATTTCTGGAGACGCTTGAGCGACTGAAACGAGCAATACACTCTTCTGCTTACTTCTGCAATGTGGCTATCCCAGGAGAGACAATTATCGAGGACTATACCCAAGTTCTTAGCCGTTTTTGATAGCACTATTGGAATTTTTGATAGCATTATTGTTTGGAAATGGTTGTGAAGGTTGATTTTTCTTAAGAGTCTTGAGTGCATCATTGGTCTAATGGTCGTATGCGACTGCCGAACGCAAGGTTAAAGATTCGAGACCTGGGTAGAGGACAAGTTAACAGTTTATTGTTTTATATATTTATGATGATTTATGTCCCTTGAAAAGATTTGTAGTATATTGCGCTGAAAAAGATATGAATATATTTAACCATATCACTTGTGTAACATGCTGTACTTTAGTAAGCGGAAACTTTAGCCAAGTTTTACGAATTGAGTAATTAATTTAATGTTCACAATAATAAAAATTTTCTTTATAGAAAAAATATTTACAATCCAAGGAAATTTCAATTAGGGAACGCGGAAGTGAAATGAAAGGAATTAATAGCTAGCAGATTTTACCAAAATACCCACCGTCTGTTTGAAACATCAACGTAATTACCCAGCTCTGTAGACCATTCAATAAATAACCCACAAATATTATAAATACCATTAAAAGATTGCCACTGGCCTGCCAGGGAGGCTTTGTTCGGTAAACAATTGGCGAGTCCATTAACATAATGGGTGTAAACAAACTTAAATAACAGGTGTCGTTTTGTTTTAACGATATTTTTTTTGAAGGTGAAAAGTGCATAATATTTTCGTAAACTTTAGTGACTATAAATAATAATAATATAATAATATTCTACCACATTCACACAACGTCATCTAGTCCCAAAGTAAGCAATTATATTTGCTTGTGTTATGGGTATTAAAAAAAAATTGTAACTCACTAGTACAACGGCAAGGTAAACACGTATTAGTTGGTTAAAGTATGATGTATATTCGAAGGGTTAATTTCAAATGATAAACGTGAACACGGTTTTTTAATTTACTAAGATCTAATTGGTCAAGGGGCGTGGCTAAGCTGAATGACTACGATGAGTTTCTAGTGAGTGTCTTTTTTCTAAACGCGAACGGACTATAGAGTATTAAAATACCAACGCGCGCCAGTAGCAGTATAATAATAATAATATGTATTTGTTTCTCTCATAAGGTACAGTACATAATTAAAACTAGATAAGACATGACAGCTTAAAATAATACCTTTTGAGAGCTGGAGTCCGCACTAGGTTCGAGACCTGTATGACGTATCTCCAGGCTCTCGCCCTCAGACTCTATACAAATGTAAGCTGATGTGTGCGTAATAATTACAATAATTTGTACCTACTAAGCTGGTGTTAAAATTTAAGACAAAAAATAAAAATAAAAATAAACAACAATACAAAATACACAACAATAATGGTAGGTGTGTGTGAATGTGTGTGTATGTGCGTGTTTGCGTGTGTGTTAGTGAGTGTGTGTCCCTGTATAAATGCTTTACAAATTAAATGGCAACTAAGTAAAATCTTGGTACCTAATATATTTTAATATAAAACGAGTTTATCCTAGAATACAAAAATACTACAAAAAAGTAAAATAGATCATAAACTTGTTGGTACAATATAACATTTGTTACAATATTAATTTATAAAATGTTGATTAAATTAATAGTCAGAAGGTGGGTAGATAGTAAAAGATTGCTATCAATGTAATGTCAAGTACAATATTTATTGTTACGTTTCGTCTGGTGAGTGGGAGCGCCAGAGGCCTAATTCTTCCTCCCAATCCTTCTCTCGATCGCTTTCGTTTAATTTTCCTCCCTATTTACCATTTTCGTTTCGGTAGGCAACGACTTGGTTGTTTTATACTCACAACCGGTAATAAAATAACACAGCCAAGTCCATGTGTGGTAGTTATCACTTACTATCAGGTGGCAATAAAAAATCGCGTTAAACGCTAGGATCTCAGATCTACTAGACCGATTTGAAAAATATTTTAGTGTTGAATAGCCCATTTATCGAAGAAGGTATCCATATACCTATAAATAATTAGAAATTTTATATAGATTAAGATTAATTTACCCTAGGGTGAATTCTTCAAGGTAACAGATTTGAATAACCGGATTGAAACATCGATCTTACGTAATATTTAAAATATTATTGGTTAATAATAATAATCATTTAATTCAGAATAAAATTCCATACATTGGTTGTTAGTGATACAACTTAATATACTATGTTAGTACATCTTATCTACTAATTAATTAAATTAAATTAATTCATGTATTTTTCTGAAGCATCAGAGCCTCAGAGATCAGAGGTTAAGACTTTAATTGAACCAATATTATCATACATAATATTTCCGAGACCATGTCGATGCTATTCATAATTTTTGAAAAATATATTCTTCAATGTTCCAACAACGACATTAATTTCCATAAATATTCTTACGTCGATTGAACTTCCATTACTTACCATCACGCTACGGCTAATAGGAGCTGAGCCCGCAACTTCTATATGAAGATATATCTCTGTTTTCATTTCCATCTCTATCTGTAAAAAACTGTCAATCTATCAAACCAATGAATTTTCAATAGCGAATCGACGTGACGAATTCAAACATTCAATAGCAATCTTTCATATTGCTTATTCCAAACTGATATGAATGCAACGATATCGATCCAATATCACGAATACAGAATGGCGTTTCAATATTCGATGGATTACGTGTTATGTTTCTTTTTTAAATGGAATCCATATTTGTTTCGAGCAAATTGGATCACACGTATAGTTTTCATCTAGGAATCAGAACAGTAAAAACAAATGTGGGTGTTTTCACTTCTGGCCACCCGTTAGGCGTGACACTGTGCTGACGTAAAAAAAATTAAAAAAATTTTTTTTTTTTTCATTCTGTCATCTCAGCCTATTGCAGTCCACTGCTGGACTAGGCCTCTCCTAAAACGCGCCATAATACTCCATCCTCCGCCTTCCGCAACCAATCAGAGCCAAAAAAACATTTGGGACATTTTAGACATAAAAGTTTTTAAAACGACGCTAAAACATCATAAATCTTCAACAAGCTTACGAACACTTAGGTGAATTAATTTAAATAATTTAACATAAGTGGTTGTATTGAAATATTTCGGGGAAGGTTTCTTACAGGGTTGGCTGTTATAATTACGTACGTTATCGTGGTCTGACGTGTGTCGTATAAATTAACTGAATAGACACACTTTGTTGGCCATTAATACATTTAATTTTGAAAAAGAAGCGACAATTTATGATAATACGCCTATTATGTGAAATATTTATTCGGAAAGTTTCGGAAGTCTCGGATTAATTTTCGGTTACAGAGTTAATCTACCTATCTAAGGAAAGGTAAAAACTATTTATAAAAAACACATTTTTGCCGTAATCTGTCTTAAAAACGACCAACAAAAGAGTATTTAAAAGCGATATGTAATTTTGAACGAAATATTGGAGTTTCGTTTTGTACGTCTTTGAGTCGTATCATGTCATACTTTGAATGTAGCACAGGCTTTGCAACTTAGCTACGCGTCGTAGCATTTATTGCTACGTGCGTAGCCGACGTTCACGTAGCACATCCTCTACGATTTTTCATATATCTTCGAACATTCTGCTTATTGAAATAGACTGAGCTTTGTTAGTATTATTTTCATATTATATAAATAATGCTTCTGTTAATAGTGTATATAATAAAGTATATTGACTTGCAGTGTTGGTCTAGTGGTTAGTGACCCTGACCACTAAGCTGGAGGTCGTGGGTTCGATCCCCACCCAGGACAAATATTTGTGTGATGAGCATGAATTGTATGATGGTGTAATTTATCTATAATATGTATGTATTTACAAGAAAAAAATGTATTTAAGTAGTATATCAGTTGTTTAGTACCCACAACACAAGAAAATATAATTGCTTACTTTGGGACTAGATGGCGCTGTGTGTATGTGGTACAATATTATATTTATATTAATAGAACATAACATCAAGTTCAAGAATAAGAATTTTTTTTAACTAGAATACCTTATCTTGCATGAAATGGCCTAAATCTAGCTTAGATTTATAAAACTCAAAAACCAACCAATAAATATTTCAGATCTCATTAAATATGAGAAGACAAAGTCCATTTATGTCGTAATAAACAAGTGTCAAATAAATCCTTGAATCTCCAGACGCGGTAACGCCATAACTGTCATTAAAACTGTTTTTATGTGCTATACAAATTGTTACACGGCCGTAATCGGTTGTTGCTATAAAACCGACCGATGGTTACGAACATTCAGACTGTTTGAATTTGTCGCGTAATAAGTGTTGAGTGAGGTAAGAAAAGGAGGTTGTATTCAATTAGTGGTGAATATTCGAAATTCAATTTTTTTTTATTTGTTTGATAAAATTAATAGCAATTAAAAAGAAAATTAAATTCTGCTTTTAGCTCCAAATTTAAAATGACAATCATATAAGGTGACTAAATATTTTCTGTTTTCACTAAAACTAAAACAGTGCAATTATAATTATATTATATTTGACTGGCCTGTTGGTCTAGTGGTTAGTGACCCTGACTGCTAAACCGGAGGTCGTGGGTTCGATCCCCACCCAGGACAAATCTTTGTTTGAAGAGCATAATGGTGTGTTCTGTGTCTGGTTGTAATTTATCTAAATATGTATGTATTTACAAAAAAAAAGTATTTAAGTAGTATATCAGTTGTTTAGTACCCATAACACAAGCAAATATAATTGCTTACTTTGGGACTAGATGGCGCTGTGTGAATGTGGTAGAATATTATTATTATTATTTTATTAAATATTATTATCAGGGCCTTCATTTATAAGTACGCGTTAGATTATTATTGTTGGACTATCTTAACTTATGTATAATTGGGAAACTAACCCTGCTTGTTTGTTTCTTACCATCGAGTTCGTATGTCAAGTCGAATTACCCCGTTTTTGTTCACCTTTGACAACGGATCAGTTATTGCAGACGACATCACCTCCACCTTATGACTTAAATACTGTACTTACTTATATGTCTTAAAAATGATAAAACATGATAACGATAATTACATAGTTTATTTCACTCTTGCATTAAGCGTTTATACCTACAGATATGGAACGTTACGTTTCAGACAAAATAAATAACAAATAATATTTTTTGTTTCACAGCTCTTTTCGGACCGCGTCTGTGCGGCCTCAATAGATATAAATGAGTTAATACAATTTGTATAGAAGAATATTTTTGTCTGATACGGCATGAGTCTGAAACGTTCGGTGTCTATAAAAATAAATTCAGCTTTAATCGTTATCATACAGCTTCACTGCGGTGGTATCGATGACAATACATGATTGAAGTACCGTTACCTTAAAATTTCATGTCTAACCGTATCGCGGTTTTTAATATTTACGAGGAATATTTTCGGTACGGTATCCTCACTATAAATATTGATGGGTTAACCTTTAACCTTCCACGTCCCAAGTTCCAGCCGCTCGTTGCTCTGTGCGGATATCGTAAAATAACTCGTATCACTTCGCCAAAAAGGTTTTAGGATTTTAGTGTTATAGTTTTTTGTTTCTCAGTTTTACTACAGTCTTGTATTCTAAGGATGGTCTCTCTTCTCGGTTAGAGGTAAGACAATTTAACATCAAACCGCACTATCATTTTTATCGCCAATCAAAGCCTTTTTGAATAGTTTTGTCATATTTTTTGGAGTAACCGTAAGCGGATAAGAGCACTGCGAGAAAAGGAAAATTTGAAATAAAACCCGACTGCTATTTAGGAAATGTGTCTAATATAATTTATGTCACACATTTCCGTGCGATTTTAGGAATTACATACATTTCCTAGGTATTGTATACAATGACGGATTACATACATTTCCGTTAACATATACACGTTTTCCGGGACCATTTTGTATCCTGTATACATATTGACCTCTAGAATGTCTATGTATATTTGATCAAAAACCGTTTCTGTGAGCAGACGATTTATAGTGAATTTAGTATAAAAGGTGCCGTGTGTAAATACCTGGATCTTTTTGTTGTAGATATTTGTGAGGGATTTTGATTTATCTTGTTTGAGATAATTCGGTTATACATACGTATATGTTGTCACTTCTGTTGGATTCACTTAGAAAAAGAAGTTTTAGATGTTTGATTCCCATACAGGGAAAATATTTAAAACAAATAATAATAATGTTTATTAACAAAAAAAAAACAAACTACAAAAAATAAAAATAAAAACAATTTTTTGTTAATAAACATTATTATTATTATATATATATTTTTTTTTCCATATTCACACAACGCCATCTAGTCCCAAAGTAAGCAATTATATTTGCTTGTGTTATGGGCACTAATCAACTGATATACTACTTAAATACATTTTTTTTTAAATATATACATATTGTAGATAAATTACACCCAGACACAGAACAAACCTTCATGCTCATCACAAAGATTTGTCCTGGGTGGGGATCGAACCTACGACCTCCAGCTTAGCAGTCAGGGTCACTAACCACTAGACCAACAGGTCAGTCAAATATTTAATAATTAACGACGATATATTTATACATACATAGGTACAATATATATTCGAGAGCGACGTACAATCACACTATAGCTGTTACATAAACATATATACCGAACACCGAGTCACCTGTAGCCCTCGTGTACCGAACACGTTTTAATTAATTATTCTCATTACTCAACATAATTACTTACTGTTAAGCCTTGTGCGATCACAAACAAATGGGCAAATTTTCCTTTTATATGTTTTAAAAACCAAACTCGAGGCGAATGAAATCTATATTCGTGATTTTGTTTCATTATATTTTAATGAAATCTGTCCGACCAGAATGGTATAGTAGGCTAATTTCTTTGGAAAAGATCCTTGCCCAGCAGTGGGACGGTTATATGTAGATATAGTTGAAAATCAGCGCCAGGTTTTGTTTACCTGGCACACGCTGAACTGGACACCCGTTCGGTGCAACTGCGAGGTTCTTAGTCTAACCATATTCGTGTTATTTATTTATTTTTACATTATCTTTTTATTATTATTATTTCTGTATTGTTTATTTAATGTTGTTATTGTTGCCACCTTGCACCGAATAAATGTATCTTTCTTTCTCTTTCTTTCTTTCAGATAATAATAATACACACTTATTAGCGATTTTTTGTATGGAATATGTAGTCTTCTAAGTCTCGAGTCTTACCTCTCTTGTTATATTCAGAGAAACAACCGACCAACATTTGTAAGTTGGTTCGTAAATTTGATACTTACGCCATCTCCCGCCGACTTAAGTCGGTAAAGTTCGCCGAACAGAAACTAATCTGTTGATGTTTGTCGAACTTTGACCGTACCGACCGACTGGTAAGTTTGTGTGTGTTGACAAAACTGTGTCTTATTGAGACATGACTGTGTTCGGTGTGCTGTGGCCCGGCCCTGTCCGTAACGTACACGAGGATTATTAAATATATAAGTTTGCTATTACATTTAAACACAACTCAGCGGATACAAAACGTCAGCAGTGACAAGAATACTCACCGGTCACTGTAAATTAAACTTATGTTCAAACTAAACCTAAACCAGTCCAAATGTGCAGATTTTGCCAAGAGTCAGGTGAGACAGCAATGCATGTCCTATGCTCATGTGGGCCACTGATGCACAAAAGGAGCATCCTTTTAGGACAGCACCAGGTGCAACCAGAGATACGGTCTCTCTCTGCTCAGACAATCTGGAAGTTCCTAGCCTCTATAGGACTAAGCAGAGAACTATAAAATAACAAGGGGCGCTACAATAGATCAATTCTGGTCGAGGTAGCAAAGAGGCCACTAGTGGCTTCAGGCCCAACGAATCATAATAAAAATAAATAATAATTACATTTTTAAAGAAATATGTAAAATTACAGACAGCACGAAATTACTTAGCTTCTACTAGCGGTTTTGTCCCGTATAATATTTTATTACTTTAACAGCATGAGTAATGATTATTGTTTTAAAACTTGCGTAGTCTAAATAGGCCTTTAGTGTCATTCTCGCTTGATTTGATAGCTTAGGGTTATTTGTATACACACACGGCTTATTGCGGATTGAATGGATCAGACATACACATCGAATTTCTTCTAGGGTATGTGGGTTTCTTCAAGACGTTTTCACCGTTAGTAGATGGTAAGTCCCATGACTAGAATATATAAATTCCACAATGAAATACACATTGGTAGTGCTGGTTGGAATCGAACTCGGACCGCGTGTGCTAACACTTATCCATTCAACTACCGTCGCTTCTTATAAAATAACTATAAGCTTTATCATTATTTGTTATAAAACAAAGTGCAAATAAAACATAGTAAACTATCATTGGACGAATAAATTTAATCGCACATTCACTGAAAATATATTTTAATTTTCATTTGAACCAGAATCAATGTAGAATTTCAATAAATTGTGACGCGCTTGGCAAACGTCCATGCTCACATTTAATGAAAATTCGCGTTCATAGATTTAAGTTTAAAACTAGTTGTACGCTTTTAAATTTGTACTCATTTTATGAAGCTGAAAAGTGTATTTATCGTTTTGTTTGTAATAATTATCAAAATAATTAATATATGTTTTGTTTGTGTTAGACAACTTGACCCCGTATGCAAGCGACCGCAGCTCCGTGTCTGTTCTATTATCTACATGTCGTAGCATCACGCCGTTTTCCTCAAAGGGGTAGATAGACATGCATTTCACGGATATTTCACCAGCAATAAAATATCCCATGGCACATGTAATATGGGGCGAACCTCGAACTCGACTTATTTCCAAACTCTGAGCTGAACTAAGAATTTCATCATAGAAAAACCTTAATACCACTTTTGCATCCAGGATACGCAATAGAGGTAAACATTCCCTTTGCGCCATCAACGCCAATCTATTTGAAAGAGCTCGTAGATGTAAAACAAATGACTTCTGACTTGTAGAACGGTTCATTTGTCCAAATAGCTGTTACTGAAAGGACAATTGATTTTGTGTAATTTGTGGCTATTTGTCAATTTGCGCCAACGTTTGTCAAATAACGTTGGACAATAAAATTTCATTGGCTTGATTAGGTGTGCCAATATACACGTAGATCATGTTGTTTAGGTAGGTAAGCTTTGTTGGTTATTGTATTTGGTTTTATACCTTTATAATAAAGTACTTTTTTATTTTGAAAATGTATAATTGGGGTCAATAAAATTGGCCATCCATTTGTGTCTAATTTTAGTGGCATCAAGAGTTCATTGTTGGAAGGGGTTTGAAGGGACGGGATATACAATGTCAAGCACCTGGTGTTGCAGGCGTTCATAGGCTACGGTAACCGCTTACCATCAGGGGAGCCGAGCGAGTTGTATAAAAAGAGTAAAATCCATGTTGATTCATTCACATCTCTTTAAATATTTTCTCCATTTTCCGATAAACGTGTCTACACAAATATTCGCTTTCGAAACTTAATTGATACCATCCAGAAACCTGCTCTAAACATCTAATTAGCTAGTCAAATATAGCTGTGCTTCTCTCTCGAGTAGTAACCAACCTTTAGGTACATAAGCACTGAGTCTGCTCAAATTGCTCGCGAACCCAAAGATTAATCCTCTTAGAGCATGAATCAGATTCGTAATAAGCGTGAAAATTGAATAAGTTCCTACAAAGTTGTTTGAGTGAGTTCTCAAAGCTGGTGCTTACTTATATTAAGGACTTTATACGGTCATACTGTTATATCTAGGGAATTGTATGGGCGAACAGCTGTTTGCCCAGATTTGGTAAATTAGTCTTACTATTTATCTGCTTCTTCCCTAGAAATTACATGAGATATTTTTGTATGTAGTTATTACGTATTATTTTTAAACAATATAGTATGCACTGAGGAGTGGGCTATTTCCCATAAATATACACATACCTACATATAGATTACTCCTCTTTCCAAACAGAGCGGTAGGCACACACTTATATCTTTGGTTTCTTAAACATTCATCATGCATTCTCGCCGGTTGAGGGTACTCCTGATCTGTCCCTTAAAAATAGTTGATATTAAAAATTATAAATATAACGAAAATCAAATACGACAGGGCCGATAGTTTATAAATTATTAGTCCTATTATGTCCAATAAATTTGATACCAATAGAAATTCAATTCTATATTCGTCCGTAATCTGGCAGGGATTTCCAAAACATAGTCTGACAAGGTTAACTTATTAGCTAACCTTAGAAAACTATTTCTGAAACATATCCTTATATCAGAAGTTGGTTACCCTACTCAAGATCAAGTTGGGTACGTAAGATAAGTGCTAAAATTTTCAATACATTACCTGATCGGTCTGAGCTTCATAGTTGGAAACGTATTTGCAACTTTTAATGTAACCTGGTTTACATCTATCGACATTGTTGGCTACTTTGAAGTACTTTGTTTTAAAACCAATTTATAGTTGGAGGGAATTGTCACACTAACGATTAAATATGTTTTGAAAGGAAGATTTTGTAAACAGTTTATTCGCAATTTTTGAATGACGTAAGCCCAATAACATTTTTGCACGACACAGAAATCGAACCTGGGATCTCACGTGGAGCAGTCGTACTCACTTTTTCTGCGCCACCGAGGTAGTTAAATCATCACGATAAAATAAAAATCAAATTCTATTTTTCATATCGATGCAATTACACGTATAATATTATAAAACTTAGTCTATACATAATGGATATTGAAAAGAAAATAATATTTCAGTCTTTTTTAGAGCCACAGAAGCCAAACTAAAAATTTTTCTGTCTTTCTGTATGTTTATACGCGCAACACGAAAAACTACACAGCATTGATTTTTTTTTGCAGGAAAATTTGAATTTCAAGCAGGTGGATTCGCACAAAACGAATTAGATAAATAAAATTTTATTATTTTAATACACTTTTCGACTGTACTAGAACAGTGACCGATGTATAAAACGTATGAGCTTGTTATATGCGCGATCGATGCAGCCGTTACATATACAGATACGCGCAAAACGCACACGAAAACATCCCAGGGTGGAGTATCACGTACCTACATATCGCTCATTATCTAGGTCATCAGCCCGGTCAAAACACCTCGCATATTGATTCAAACCGCCATATACCAGCATAACTTCTTTTTAAAACAGATAATGAATCAAAAAGAAAGAAAAAAATATTTCCTAACTAGAAGTCGCGCGGGGCTTCGCTTCGTTCTTTATTTGGCCACTGCTCAGTTCCTATTGGCCGTAGCGTGATGTATAAATGGACTATTCAACACTAAAATAATTTTTCAAATCAGGACCATAAGTTCCTGAGATTCTAGCGTTCAAACAAATAAACTCTATAGCTTTATAATATTAATATGGAATAGATAGATATATAGGGCAAGGCATGGGCAGATAATGCCACATAAAAAAATGTGTCATCAGAAAGAAAATTATAATAATAATAATAATAATAATAATATTCTACCACATTCACACAGCGCCATCTAGTCCCAAAGTAAGCAATTATATTTGCTTGTGTTATGGGTACTAAACAACTGATATACTACTTAAATACATTTTTTTTTTGTAAATACATACATATTATAGATAAATTACACCCAGACACAGAACAAACCTTTATGCTCATCACACAAAGATTTGTCCTGGGTGGGGATCGAACCCACGACCTCCGGCTTAGCAGTAAGGGTCACTAACCACTAGACCAACAGGCCAGTCAATTATGGGTTATGTGCTTCGCGCCCGCATCTAGAAAGGGCAATTCGTTGAAATGATTATCTGTCTGACAGACGTCATGTCTAACAAAATTCATCATGTAATAAACATCTTCAAATCGCGTAAAAAAGGAAAAAAAGTTTTGATTTTCCCCCTGAAAATTAGTGCATTTTTTAAATTTTTCTTTCCTCGGACTGACTAGCTATAACGTTCCAGCCTCTCCTCACAAGTTAATTTCACGCACCACAGTTATGAATATAGATAAATATCACTCCATTGTCAAAGTATCATATAATTAACATAATTATTGCTTGCTCGTCTGCCACTACAGGCAATAAAAAAATAAAAAAAAATTACATTCAAAATGTATACAATATTTTAAACTAAATTTAATGAATAATATTCGTTTTGAAAGCTCTTCAAATAGAGTGCGAGCACCTGAACCCCACGGCCCAAGTATTTCGACTCCAAACGGCACAAATAGATAATCTCCAGCGAGGTTGGTATATTTGCGCCACTTGGAAATTTCAACAAATGCGGCAGCAGCGCCGGCTGAATTGTTAAAGTTGCTTTCAAAAATGACCATAAAAATATTTTCTCTTGCGTGTTGACTTCCTCAAAAATCTGGAGAGTTTATTAGTTTGGTTGGTAGAACGCGCTCATCTTAAGAACTGGTCTGAATTGAAAAAATATTTAGTAGTGAATAGCCCATTTTCAAGGACTCCTATAGGCTATATAACATCAAGCTAAGACCTATACGAGCTGAGTACTGAGCAAAAAAAGATCCACAGGAGCGAATCTCCGGGTAACAGTTAGTATAGGAGAAATAAAAGTTAAACTTCCCATTTCTCAAGCTTTATTGTATAAAATTTAATTTAAATCCATCTAAAGGAGCATAATATAATATCGTTTGTTTGTTTGTAAATCTTTGTAATTGGTTTCATAATGAATTCCCGGGAATCCCTGTGTCCGGCCTACTCACTGTCGAGTTCTGACATCGATCTTGTGAGTTCGACGGATTTAATTAAAGAAGTTCGTATCAAATGTGAGTTCGGAATGTGAAATCAAAGCGGAATATGAAAGCAAAGTTCAATTTGTTATTGACTACTCTTGGTGTTTTTGTTCTGTAATATGTTTTTTTTTTGTTATGTGAACTAAATTTGTTAAATATTTTGGTAATATAACATTAAAATTAGAAAATATTTGTGCAATAGCTTTTGCAATTTTGGTTCCAATTACCACAGAAATTTCTTGTGTGGAATTTTATCCTATACGTTTTTAGTGCAGATTTTCTCTTCATAATTTATCTTCCTCGGATATCAACGAGTCATCATCATCTAACCCACTTAATATCCGTGACAGCGAGTGATTATGCGCAACCTTTGACCAGATGGACCATCAATGTGTATAAAAAAAAATTGGTCTACTCGTTTTCGAGTTAAGCAACACATTTAGTAATTAATTGTTATTTATACAGGAGGTTTACAAAAACATCGTTAAAAATTTTGCTCTGAGACATAAAAACTAATCGTATTCGAGAAAATAGGTCACCCATCCAAAAAAATAACATAATTACCGTAACTTAGCCTCGGATTCAGTTACAATAACAAAGTAAAATACCTCCACACCCATATAATAGTCATAGAACGAAAGATAAACGTACATCAATTGATTCCTGTTTCCGCTTTTAATGGCCGTTTCCGGGTCGGAAGAGGTGCCCTTATTGCAAATATTGTTATGTGATAAATCAATATTTTTCCTTCGACCCCTTATATAAGTGGTATTGGGATATCGAAGCTTTACTTCAATGTTTCACAAAATTGTGTGTTTGGTCTCCACCTAAATGTTTGGTGTCAAAAGACATTTAAACAATTTAAACCGAATCCACTAATCCGCAATCGATGTTAACATTCCGAAGTATAAAAACCATTATTTACACTGGAATCCTCAAAGGATTGGACCTAAATTAAACCCGAGTGAACGGGGCAAAAGCAATCGAGTATCGGAATCAATTTCCCTCTGATCCTATTAGCTGAATGATTCGCGATTGCGACTAATATAGGATCAGCACGTTCTTCAAGTGATTGCCTAGCTTAGCTTTTAATTCCATATTATAAGAATTATACGAATCCTGATCCATTTTTGTACTTCGCTACCATCCTCGACTTCGATTGGACTACATTGTCGCGATCAAAAATGCACTATGTTTTATTTCAAGATATTGTCTAGCTGTGGGAGAAATTTAAGCAAAATACTTCCAGTAATGATTGCGTGTATGAAACACAAACATCTGTTCACGATCACGCGCCTTTGCGATCATAAAAATTAAGAATAAAAGAAAATAAATTATGTCATCATTCTCATAATCCACTGTACAATTCTAGATTCAAGGTAGAAGATTATTATTCATGACAGGTCAATTCCGTTTTTGATTGACCCGGGGGTCAAATTCAGGACCTTCTAGGCCATCAAAAGTGTCGCATACACTATTTAAAAAAAGAAATGAAGACTTTATTTAAAAAAAGGAAACATGATATTAGAGGCATGGTTAGCTTAAAGCGAAGATTATTGGTATCATTTTTTGTTCAGCTACCCTACATAAAGTGTTGCGGAACAGCTTCGGGGATTTACAGCGATCCTTGTTTACGCAACTTGGAGGGCCTCTGCTAGATATACTGTCATCAGATATTAGTGGATTCGGGATTGGTTAGAATTGAATTCGGAATTTAGTATTCTTTTTCACGCCTTTGAATAGGTACTGGTTGAATAGTTTGTGGATTTATTTTGTAATTGTAAATTTTAGCCGGTGTGAAGGGTTTTAGGGTCGTGGCTAAATTTATCGATCACTGTTCAATTAAATTCGTCAATGATACCTATCAGTATTGGACGCCTGAAATTAGATTTTAATTGAGTAATTTTGAATTGAGTTGCCTTTTTACCGAGATTTTAGGAGGTACTTAGTTCAATGTCTGTGTTTCAAATACATGTATTGTATTAGCATCGACTCTTCGGTTAAATATTAAAGGTTTCTTGCGTTTGCATATAAAGTTTTTCCCGTGATAGATCTAAAGCCTCAAACACACAAACTTAACACAGCTAGGACAATCATCATCAACCCATAACATCCCACTGCTGGGCACGGGTCCCCTCCAAAGAATGTGGAGGGAATTTTTTAGTCTACTATACCACGCGTGGGGCGGCCCCCCGCCAGATGGACCGACGATCTGGTAAAGATTGCGGGTGGCCGTTGGATGCGGGTGGCACAAAATCGCTCGCTGTGGCGGAAATTAGGTGAGGCCTATGTTCAGCAGTGGACGTCATTGGGCTGATATGATGATGATACCACGCTGGCCAGAAGAGTTAGTATAAGGGTTTGTTCCGAATTTTCGTTTTCTCGCAGTGCTCTTGTCTGCATTACACAGCTAGCTAGCTTTGGACAATATATATAGGTCGTTTTTTCAAAGGTTACTCGCGCAGCGTTTACTTACGGCCTATTTCAATAATCTATCTATCTATGGATTTGGCTACTAAAGTTGGAATTTTGACATATTTTGTATGGAGCTTATGTCAAAATTCAAACTTTATTAGCCAAATCCATAGATAGATAGATTATTGAAATCGGCAATTAGCTTATAAACCAGTGTAATGTATTTTTTTTTCAACAAAACTAACATCAAATATCTCGTTGATCTTCTTCATAGCACTATTTACAGATCAGACGTTCAAAAAGGCTTACAAAGGTATATCTTGAACGTGTTTGTTGTCACCGTCTGCGTCGCTTTGTTCCTGTTCATTTCCGACACGGAAGGCCTCACCGACGACGGCATTGCAGCCTTTATCTAATGCTCATAAACATTTTTTGTTTCGATGTTTTGCTTTACTGGCCTTCTTGATGGTTCCTGAAAATTTGTGGTCAATTACGAAATAGTAACTAATATATGAGAAATGAATAGAAAATAAATTATTATAAATGTAATTTTTCACTCTTAGCAAAGACATTATTAGTTTAAGTTAATATATTTTTCTTTCTAATATGGTTTGTCTTAAGAAATCCCCATATATAGGTTTATTAGCGAGTTACAATAATAATCTTCTTAATGTTCTGAGATTAATCATATAGAAACAATGTTAAACCTTTATTATTAGACTTACAAACGATATCACATAGTAGTTCACTTATATTATGCACACTAATGTAAGTTTTAGACACTTTGAATTACTATATCAAAATCAAATCAAATACTTTATTTGCCATAAATAGGGTACATAAATATAGGTGTTATGAATAGTTTAAGTGGCATTATCCTATTTAGCCATTAAAACAGCATGCAAATTTAAAATTACACATGAATTTAACAATTAATGTCATAAAATATTACATGTCATGTTTATAATAATTAGGTATATTATTATCTATTTAAAAAGTTCCACACTTATACATTACATATTATACACTAGCACATAATTAGACAGACATTATTATATTTCTTTATGGATTAGGAACTCCTTCACAGTATAAAAAGTTTTATGTAGCAGCCAACAACTGAGTGTAGCAACATATTTATTGTAAGGCAATTCTTTAATAGGCGCAGGAATTTTGTTAAATATCTTTATACACATGTTATAGCAATTGTTTTGCAATCTACAGGTTCTAGGGATTATGTCAATAACTAGTTTGCTTGGATTTCTAATATTTGTTCTCTGACTTACATCTTTTGCCTGTTGAAAGATTTCTGGGTGCTGTTTAGTAAATTTTGCTGCTTCTAATATATATAAACAAGGCAAAGGAAGTATTTTTAGCTGCCTGAAAAAAGGACGACAGGGCTCATCAGGAGCAAGACCACATATCGCTCGAATGCATCTTTTTTGGGCAACAAAAGCTTTATTAATGTCTGTACCATTTCCCCAAATTAATAGATTATATCTAAGAATAGATTCCACATACGCAAAATAGGCTATGCAGGCTGTTTGTTTACTAGCTATTTTCGTTAGTTTATATAGTGCATATGAAAATCCGTTTACTTTGTTACTTACTTTTTCTATCTGTTCCTTCCAGTTAAATTTATTATTTAATATTAGTCCTAAAAATGTCACATTATTAGCGTTCACAAGATTTTGTCCGTCATAATTAATATTTAAATTATTATTAGAGTCCTTAAAATTATTAAAATTAATATAATTTGTCTTCCTTAAATTAATTTGGAGATTATTATTCTTTAGCCAATTAATGATTAATGTTAGTGTGTTATTAATGTCATTTTCATGTTCTAAAATAGTTCTGTTTTTATTAGTCGTCACTATGACCGACACATCGTCAGCAAAGAGTGTAGTCTTATGATGTGTAATTTCAGGCAAGTCGTTTATGTAGACGAGAAAAAGAAGGGGACCCAAGACGCTACCTTGAGGAACCCCGAAATTATTCACCATATAATTTGATTTGTACATCTGAATAGACTCATCAGCATTGATTTGCGCTATATCTACACATTGCAGTCTGTTTACTAAGTATGTTTCGAGCCATTGTAAGGCTGGACCTCTAATTCCATTGTATTCTAATTTAGCTAACAGCAGCTCATGTGAAACAAAGTCAAAAGCGCGGGTCATATCTAGGAACACAGCTGTTGTATAATTTTTATTATTTAAGCTATGCAAAATATCATTTACCAAATGAAACGTGGCATCTCTAGTAGATTTTTGTTTTTGGAAGCCAAATTGATTGTGCACTATGATGTTGTTTTTATTAAAAAATGACGTAAGTTTATCGTGCATAACCTTTTCAAATAATTTTGATAATACCGGTACTAGTGTGATAGGCCTGTAATTGTTCACGTCTTTTTTATCCCCACGTTTATGCAATGGTTTAACTACCGCGTATTTAAGTCTATTAGGAAAAGTGCCTGTCTCCAAGGAGAGATTCACCAGATATGTAAATATAGGTGTGAGTTCTTCACTACATAGTTTTATGATTTTGGTGCATATGGAGTCATATCCTACAGATGCAGTGTTGTTTAGCGACTGTAGTACCTTACTGATATAAGTCTCATTCACAGGAGATAAGAATATCGAGTCGGTTTGTCTCTGCTTCACATTTGTTAGTTTTAATTTACTGTTGACTTTATTAGTTGTAGAAATGAAATGTTCATTAAATATAGTAGCTATAGTTAAAGGATTCGTTTCTACGTTATCTTGATGTATTATACTTGGTATGGAATTTAGGGTATTCGCCTCTGCCTCGGTGGCGCAGCGGGAAGTGTATACGACTGCTGTGCAAGAGGTCCCGGGTTCGATTCCCGGGTCGGGTGAAAATGGTATTGGGTTTTTCTATCATGAAATTCCAGTATTAAGATTTTCCCGGAGTTTGGTAAACAAATGTTCCCGGTAGATGACAATAGGCTCGCCCCCTATTTCATGGGACCAAACATAGCTGGCGAAATGTGGGTGTGAAAAAACACCTCTGCCTACCCCTTCGGGGAGAAAGGCGTGTGCTATGTATGTATGTATGTACAACATAACAACAACAACATAACATTATCCTCTTAATAACCGCCATTTCAGGGCTCAGAAACCCGACTTAAATAAATAGTGTAATACCAACTCTGGCAAGCTGGCATTACTATCCAACTAAAATACATTTGAGACTAATACGACCTGAGAAGCTAAGAAACAAAAGCAAACTGTACCATTTCGCTACAAAATTATCGTATTTCAGTGGACGTTGATATCTCCCTAGCTGCTGCTCAAGATGGTACGTTGAAATATAAATTGTACAATAAACTGGCTTGTTTTCCATTTGTTTTCTTTATTTAAGTTGGATTTCATTCTTTTAAGTGACCTTCATTAGATATACATATATACTAATATTGTAAAGAGGAAAGATTTGTATTTTTGTATGTAACGAATTAACTTAAAAACTACTGGACCGATTTCAAAAATTCTTTTGCTTTAGAAAGCTACATTAACACTGAGTAACATAGGCTATATAACACCACGCTATGGCTAATAGGAGCTGAGCAGTGGCCAAATAAAGAACACGACTTCTAGTATATGATAAAGCAGTAAATATATAGAGCTTCGGTTTTAGATTAAAAATAAATCTTACCAAACACTCGATTAATTCCGTTGGCCGTTTAGCCGAATGGTCTGTGATGTCGTTTAAAAGGATTAAAATGTTAGGCTGTATACCCGTATGCCTTTGCCTGTTAACATATGTTTAAAAACATAATAATATCCTTATGTTAGCATAATAAAGAATATTTTTATATTTTTTGTTGACGTCACACTCGGGGGAAAAATACTAATCTAATGACACCTCACACTTTAATAGGCTTCAGAAGGTCACAATGGAACAGACATGCCCACACACACACATACATACATACATACGTGTGAAAAACATAATCCTCCTGTTTGGCAGTCGGGTAAAAAACTATGACTGTAAAATATCAACCGATAATATTGCGCACATATTCCAATGGAAACTTTCATGTAAGAAAATAGTCAAGTCTTCCCTAATTTCCCAAGAGACCGTTCAGTCTTTTTATAGTATCTTACGTAATCGTATCGTTTCCGCATATATGTGTAGAAGGGTTGAGCGATCAGTGCCCTCCTCATGATACTGATTGATGAAGTAATAATTGCACCCTTTCCTTACCTGGTGATTTCACATGAGTGAAAAGGATAAAAAATTGTATGTTTTTTCTTTTATAAATCGGTTATTTACTGTTCGGAAATTCTTAGCGCCTGGTTCACCACTGGCGAATGCATTGTTTATACAATACACAAAGCATAGCGAACACCCCCGCTACCGAAGCATAGGCAGAATAAACTATTCTCACAATTTTTTACATTAAAAACGTTATTCGAATAATAATAATATAATAATAATATTCTACCACATTCACACAGCGCCATGTTGTCCCAAAGTAAGCAATTATATTTGCTTGTGTTATGGGTACTAAACAACTGATATACTACTTCAATACTTTTTTTGCAAATACATACATATAATAGATAATTACACCCAGACACAGAACAAACCTTTATGCTCGTCACACAAAGTTTTGTCCTGGGTGGGGATCGAACCCACGACCTCCGGCTTAGCAGTCAGGGTCACTAACCACTAGACCAACAAGCCAGTCTTACTTGACAGATTTTTGACGTATTTTTCATATATATATTTGCATGCATAATACAGGCAGAATATAGCTTGCACTCTGCACCAATTTTATTATTCTGTGAAAATAAATGTTTCTTTCTATCTTTCTATAAAATCTGTCAGAAAAGTCTCAGGTAGTTTATTAGACACTTATTTGAAGGTGCTGAAACAGGCTCTTAATTTTTTATTATTATTAGTATTCGGTTATATATAGTAGTCTTTTAAGTTAAGAAAATTGAAACGTTAATTAATTATTGAAATATTTAAAATTATTATTTATCCATGTTTGAAACTCAAGAATGGCTGAACCGATTTCGCTAATTTTGGAATTATTTAATTGTTATTTTATTTCATTACATGGATGTACCTAGTGTAATGCTTTTTCTGTATTTATGAAAGTAAGTAACGTGTAAGATGAAGCAGGCATAAATAGTAAAACTGTAAAACGCGTTTTTTAACTTTTTCGAAAATATTCACGAAAAATGAAAATATGGCGGTACGAAGTTCGCCTGGTCACCTAGTTTATTTTAAAAATGCACTTATTTTAATTTATTTTTTGGAAATCAGACAGATATTTTGAGTTATCAAAGACCAAAACATAATTGTATGTTTTGGTCTTATATATTATATAAAACCAAACCATATCATATACAGGGTGTATACGACGATACGACATTAAATGAAACCACGTGTAGCATGTGATGTTAGAAGACTATACCAAAAAAATGTAACATAAATTTGCAATAGTTTAGACGCAAATGTACTTTCTTTATGTCACAGTTGTTCACAGTTTTAAACAACCTGTAGGTATTTACGTTGATCGTATGTTGTCATTACGTCATTCAATTCATTTAAATATCTCTGACTCTTTCATATTATCTTATCTCTTACTCTGTTCCGCACTGTTGTCATCGTCATTTCGAAAACGTCATGATAGAAAAATAATGTCTGGTTGTATATTCTTAAATTTTTCGACTTTAAATAATGTGTAAGTAGCTTTTTTTTTTTTTTTTAATAATTTATATTAGAATATGTTTATAAGGGTTAACACTGGCTGCCTTGTCATTTAATGTCGTAAAGTCGTATACACCCTGTATATCATTCAATACCGACATGAATTTGCCTCTGGAAATCAGTAAAGTGCTCTCGTCTGTCCACCAACGGCAACGTACCGTCAATCGTTCGATGTAGGTACACGTCAACCCTTTAACCAATATGGCGTCCAACTAACTTTAGTTTTGAATGAGAGAAAAAGCTTCTTGCCTCTTGTTATGTGCCGTTTTAAATGTTAATATAAATAAAATAGCAATACGAATGTTTAAAATTTTAAAGTTGCATTAAATGTCATAAATATGTCGAATGCACCTACATTTAAGCCACAAAATACCTTGAATAAAAACACTTACAATTTAATACAGCCTTTAACAAATAAAAGCAATATTTTCTTATAAAAATGGGTTCAATGTAGCGTAAAAATGTGATTAATAGAAAATTCCATGGAAAAAAAAGACCACTATTTTGCGACTACACTGTTGAACGGACGGACGGACGATCGCATTAGTGAAACGTTTCCGAATCATTGGAGCGAAGCCTCTGCACGGAATTGGGTTACAGTGCCCTGTTAGTATTAGTGTATAAGTTTTTGATGTTAGTTCAATTGGATGGATGTAATTTGAAGTGGGTGCGATGGCTTTCCACCGGGATTTGCAAGATTTCTTTGTAATATAACAGAAAAGTCCTGAAAAGCCGCAAATATTTCTTTTGGATAATTTGAACACGGTTCGGATGACTTTTTCTATGTACGCAGGAAATCAAAGTTAAGTTTCTACATACATACATATAGATCACGCCTCTTTCCCAACAGAGGGGCAGGCAGAGACCATTTCCTTCCATTTGCTATGATTCTGACATACATCTTTGGCTTCTTCAACATTCATCAGTCTTTTCATGCATTCTCGCCGGTTGAGGGTACTCCTGATCTGTCCCTTCTTTAGAACGTAACTTATTTTTGGTCATGGTACGTTCTTCTAGGTCTATTCTATGTTCCGAAACTAAAGGGACTTTAACAACTGCCTCGGTGGCGCAGCGGTTACTGACACGGTATACAGTTGCGGTTACTGAGGTCTTGGGATCGATTCCAGGGTCGGAACAAATATTTGTATAATCTGCAAATGTTCGTCTCGGAGTTTGGGTGTTTTCTATGAATAATATATATGTGTTTAGAAATATATATGAATGTTTATCAGTTGTCTAGATTCCATAACACAAGTTTATAGTAGCTAAGTGTAAAAAAAATGTCCCTAACATTAATTATTTTACGTATCCTGTAGGCTTGAGGAATACTTGTCAAGCCACTTGAAAGGCTTCCAACTTAGCTTAACGACTTTCAAATTATTGGTAGCCGGTATTAACCGCTTATCGTGTCTCTCTAAGAAATTAGACATTTTATACAAAGTTTAATATATCAGATTTCATTTCTTTATACGTACAAAATTAGTTCATTTCTGCATTACTTATTGGGTTCTGTGCATATAATAAAACAAGAAGGCTAGCGGGGCTTTGCTCCCGTCGTTCTTTATTTGGCCACTGCTCAGCTCCTCTTGGCCGTAGCGTAATTTAATATAGAATATTTACATTGAATATTCATAAAGAATTTTTCAAATCGGACCAGTAGTTCCTGAGATACTAGCGTTCAACCAAACAAACTACAGACTACTACTACATTCTTTTGACCATATTTTAATTTATGACCAACCTGACCTAGATATCCACGCCTCCTGTAAACCATTATAAACTGTAGTATACAATAAATAAGAACTATTTTCTTTTAACACGCACGCGTTTTAATTTTTTAACTTTTATTATTCGTTGCTAACATGCCTCTAAGGAAGTATGTTATATACATTATGTGACAGTATACAATTCTTAATCACTTCTAAAGCATATTTAAAAGAAAGTAAAAATATCTTAATCAGGAAACTGGTACAAAGTAAAAGCTTTTTGATGTAAACTATTATTTTGGTCAAAGATTTATATCGTTATCGTAAAAACCTTGGATTAAATGTGGACTTATTGGTATAAAAACAAGAACACGACTAAAAAAAAGACTTTTGGTTTATTATAAACTAAAAAAGTCTTGTTCAGTCTTATAGTAGGTACCAATTAGAAGCATACTTCACCAAAGTGCTCTGGGCTTCGAATCTTAACTGTCGAAAAGTTTCCGTCTGATAATGATACTTAATCGTACAAAATATTATGTAACCATAGAAAAAATCTCATATTAATCAGTCACTAAAAACGCTGGTGTGACCACTTGGATACCTTTGTTAGGGACTGGTGGAATAGGGCTGGAGATCAGATAGACAGCAGTGGAAGGATCAGGGGGAAGCCTTTGCTCAGCAGCGGGATGACGCAGGCTAAAAAAATATCAGTTTTAAATTTTCCAAACGATTACCATTTTCTACCATGAAGATGATGACCTGACACACCATATTCTAAAATTCTACTTTTTTTTAAATAGTAAGAATATAATAGACTGGCCTGTTGGTCTAGTGGTTAGTGACCCTGACTGCTAAGCCGGAGGTCGTGGGTTCAATTCCCACCCAGGACAAATCTTTGTGTGATAAGCATAAAGGTTTGTTCTGTGTCTGGGTGTAATTTATCTATAATATGTATGTATTTACAAAAAAAAAAGTATTTAAGTAGTATATTATCCGTTGTTTAGTACCCATAACACAAGCAAATATAATTGCTTACTTTGGGACTAGATGGCGCTGTGTGAATGTGGTAGAATATTATTATTATATTATTACTTGTTGTCATTGTTATTACTATTGTGGTCTTCTTTAGGCCAGTAAAAATACTAGAATTATTAAGTAAATCTCATAGATATCAATTATTTGAAAGCTTATAATGTCGACCTAAGAGACAGCTATCGGTAGTGCTACCGCAAACAGAATGAATTACTAATCCTCATTGATATTCAATTACCAATAACTCGAAAATGTCAATCGCACAGCAATCAGTCGATTGAATCACTTAATCATCAAAATGTATCTATTCGAACAACTTATTCTATATTTGTGATGGTCTAACAATCACCACAATTCACTAAAGGTTTAAATAGTGATGTTACTATCGAATTCCCGTATCGATACAATTTTACCGTGATCCCAATTTTTCCGGGACGATTTAATTTTAAGGGGTTTGTGTTCCGACAGCCCTACGACCCTCTTCAAAGCGTGTCAAGTGAAATATAAAATCTTCATCTTAGAATAAAAATCTTGTATTCAAATATTGTAAGGCTATTTTCATATAAATTTATGTTGATGTTAGCTATCACTTGATTTTAGGTCATCTTATTATAGCTGAGCCTTCTGTAGAAAATGTCTATGTTTCAATGAGGAATATCTTTGAGCCCAGTTTCGCTTACATTTTAATTCCTATTTTATCATTATCGGTAATCTATTACAGGGCACTGGTCTCAAGATTACGATCTATTAGCCTATTCTATCTATCTATCTATTTTTATTTTGAGTTTTCCTCCAATTGTCCTCCGTTCTATTGAAAAAAATATTGAAACGAACCACAGACTGATTTATTTCGTATTCGTATCTAAAATGAAAATATATCTCACTTAAACATAAAATTTTATTTTTTCATACGTTTGAATTTACGGTTTGAACATCTGCAGTGTAGCTTGCGCCTAGATTTTATATTTGAGTCTCAAATTCTTTACGTATGAAATTCTTGTACAGGTTTCTTTTTCCTGTATTTTATGTTTGTAATTGTAAATTTGGTTCCATACTACTGATTTGATACTTAAGCTCCCCAACTTGACGTGAGGAGATGTGTTAAAAACATCTATTGGACGTGCATTATGCAAGGTGTCATAAATCTTACTTGTACTATCTCAGAAATTCGTCGAATAGCTTTCATACACGATTCACAATATTCAGGTTATAGTCAACTACTAGACAGAAACTCGGATACTATAAACTCTATACCAATCCGTGTGGCCAGCGTGTATAGAAGGCTAAATTCCCTCCAAATTCTTTGGAGGAGGTACCCGTGCCAGCAGTGGGACGTGTTTGGGTTGAAATGATAAGTCAACTACGTTCTTTATTTAAATAGATCTGTTTCACTTGGGCAAGTACCTCGGTGGCGCAGCCGACATTTATATGGCTGCCACTAAAAGACCTCTGTATACCCAGGTCAGGCAAGACAGTTTTCTTTCATAAGAGAAAATATCAGTATCAGCCCGGTGTTTGGAAATGTGCATACCCCCATTACAAGGAACCTAGCATAACAGTTGTCGCAACGTAAGCATGATGCACCTATGTCTACGTCTTCAAAATTTGAAAGTGTCGATATATTATGACGTCACAAACTCGTAAGCTTTCATCGACAATTCTAAAACAGATAACCGTTATTCGTGTTACATCGGGATTTATACCCCGGTATAAAATGTGTCATATTGACAGCACTATTGTGGGACATTTTATGACAGCCCAAATTGGGGCGATTTTCCGTCGCGTCCCCTGTGGCTTGATTAATGTTACTCTCTACACGCGGTTTTTTTTGCGGCAACTGTACCGCTCGAGGGTACACAAAATGTAAAGATTTTCCCTTCTGCTTCAATTCCCTTTTGTTTGTTCGTCCTGAAGGGATATGAGCTAATGTAATTATTTTGCTTTTGATCTTTTTGTAACATTTTTAATGTTAACATATTTTTTTTAACGAACGTTCTATTTTGAATAAAATTACAAACTTTATTTTTTTAAACATTGCCAGTGTTATGTGATACTTAATGGTTTAACATGTTTTATTATTTTTGTGGATTTCTTCGTTATATTTGTAGAGTCTGGCTACCGGTTCTCTGCACTGGACTGTTTTTTAAAATCTATACATGGCAATATTTTTGAACTGTCATGTCACTGTCTTTTTAGTGTTTTTCAATCAATATTCTTTTGAAATTATTGAAAAATAATGCCGAAAGCTATCAAAGACGTAGTTAGAAAGTTGATATTTACTTAAGTTGAGATAATAGTATCAAACGCATTTTTTCAGTCTATAGTCGGTGTTGTCACCCCTTGTTTTTTTGAATTTACCGCTCTTTTCTTGTGCAAAGAACGGATGGCCAGACTTTATCAATTATTTTTTTACCTGCTTATCAGTCCCAAATATTTGTGTAATTAGATTCTATTTCAAGAGGGATAAATACATTTTAACAAAGGTTTTGCCGAACCGTCAGGCATGCTCTCATGTCCCAGGCAGGTAAGCTTAAGAACAATAAATTACATTAAATTTAATTCTCTGCCTACCGATCTCAATAATTTGTCATGTAACCCTTCTATAAAATAAATCTACGCTATAATACTCGTATATTCCTTTCCCAGGTTTTGGTAAACCGATCCGAGATCCGATTGAACCTTTCCGATTGTAAATCGATTTGATTTATTAATCGTTATAGCTTAGTCTGTAGGATAATGACCCGACCCTTTAGTATTGTTTCTGAAATTAATAGTGGAACCGAATTTGCGTTCAATGATGATATCCGATTGTCGAAGTGAATTTAAAAAAAAGATATTAAAATCCGAAAACTCTTTAGATTGGGTATATTATGTCTGGAGGTAGGATTTCGTTGTAAATTGAGCCGCAATGTTTAAAGTTGTTTTGGACACGAAATTTGACGAAACAATATGTCTTGCTTCTGTCTGTACTGTGATTCTTCGTCATAATTCAAAGCAGTTGGCTAAATTTGTTATTCTCGTAGTTTTATAGTACACATAAGTAATTACTAAATAAGGAAATATTATTAATTTTCATTTTTTTTTTTCAGGTAAGTTCAACGTTATTACAAGATAGTGGTTAACATTTTCTATAACCAGTAAGTATTAAGCATCGACTTGTCCAACCTTATAGTGGTAATTTTTTACCGGTTGTTCACAGACAAATCGTGGTCTGGCTCACCAGAATTAAACTGATAGAAGTTTGGGAGGTTCAATTACTTTGCATTATTTTAAAGCACATTTTAAAACGGAGTATTAGAATCTTCTTGTTTTTTTGATGGTTTGGCATGACAAATAGTATTCATCTTAATTGATGTACGTAACCCAAAAATAGACAAGTAGCTTCAGGTCCTGAAAGACCGAATCCAGTCATCAATCCAGATGTATCTGATCACAGAGCTATTGAAACCGATACAAGTTCACGTCTGAATATTTTCGCTTGGATAACGGGCCGCATGTCGGTTCAATAGGCCGGTTCAAAGTGGCTGATATAGCTATTAATGGTGCATGACGTCAGACATGTACTCGCTTAGAGCAACTTCAATTCGGATGGTGTTGATATAGGCTTTTGGTATTCACTCAATTTGCCCCGACTTCGTATGAGAAGAGAATTCGTTATCATATATAATAGCTTACAATTGATTTGTAAACGTGAATAATTTTGTTTTAATTCATATCACAAAAGTAATAAACGAAACATAACTTTGACTACAGACCCAAGAATGGGGATATCATGAAGAAGGTCTATACCCAACTGTGGGATAACATAGACTATTTGTATCTATATATTTCTATAATAGTAAATAATAATAGTAGTCTTTTGTAAAGACTTCTTAACTTATTGATAACCTGTGTTGATGACAGATGGCTAAAGGCCCATTTAGACTATGCAAGTTTTGACTGCCAATACCCAATGCAAAACTTGCACCGTGTAATTCATCATTCATTGCCGAGCGTCTCCGTGCTTCGGATGGGACAAAAAGCAGTTGGTCCCGGTTATCACTTAATGTGGTAGTCGCTAAGTCAGGTTGGAAGTCTTCTATAATTGGCTACTCGATGAGAAGAAGAAGAACCGTCTAATAAAACCTTAAAGGTATACAAGGGTACTTACTGAGCCAATCATCCACACAGTAGTCCCTCTATAGAGTGAAAGAAATTGTACTAGTGGGATAAATCAGTGCCATTTGTACCATCAATGGTTCTGTCTAATGGTACAGGTGGTCCAGCGAGGAAGAAAATACGTCAAAAAAAAAAACACATCTCACGTCACATTCTCGTCTGCCACGTCAGGCAATTAAAAAAAACTTCTTCATAATCATCATCATCTCGGTCTATTGCAGTCCACTGCTGAACATAGGCCTCTCCTAACACGCTCAGCAAATGATTTCAATAGGGTCTACATTTCTAAATAACATAAACTGTTATTATATTTTAAGCGGCTGTTACAATTTTGTGACGAATGTATTTGTAATTCAATTTGATGTTTTCCTTCATTTGAACTCGTATCAAATCTTTATATCTTGTCGTTCAATCACGTGGAACGAATGAACGAATAACGATATTGGCGATTAGGGAAAATACTTTATCGAATGTTATTCGATTGCATTACTTATCGATACATGATTGAAGGTGGAATATGACACCTGTACAATCAATCAACCACAACTTGCTTGTTTACTTAAATATCTACTAAATAAATTATCATCATCATCATTTCAACCCATAAGCATCCCACGGCTGGGCACGGGTCTCCTCCAAATAAATGTGGAGGAAATTTGGCCTACTATTACGCTGGCCAGACGGGTTGGTATAGGGTTTGTTTCGAATTTTCCTTTTCTCGCAGTGCTCATATGCACACGCATATGGTTCCTTAGTCGCCTTTTACGACACCCACGGGTTGAGATGGGGTAGTGACATTACGTATTCTTAATCCGTCACTATACGGAAATAACAGAACTAAATAAATAGATCTTACTAATATTATAAATCTCAAAGTTAGGATGTATGAATGGATATATGGATGGTTGTTTGTTACTCAATCATGCCAGAGCCCACAAAAGCTCGAAGGATCTGGTGTTTTGGCACACAGATTATACTCTGGAATACTTTTATATACATGCCACGCAGGTAGAGCCACGGGCGTAAGCTAGTTTGTTATCTCGGTAGGATTAGTAAGGTTTAGCAAATCACCACTTTAAATTAAACAAAAACAGTTCCAATAGGGAAACCAATTTAGGACTACACAGTTATATTCGTAAACGACATTCAAAAGCTAGAGGGAGCCTATTACACATGTGAATACGGAGTTTGGGAGTCAATAACATTACTCGATACCTATTTTATTCACAATTCCTGAACATCACGTACTAAACAGACGATTGAAGCCTTAAGGACTGCATAGACGGGAGTCTGATGTCTTTTGGTTCTTTAAAATCAAATCGTGAATAACTAAAACATGTGCAAAAAATCCAGTTATGCCTGGTTATCATGTTCAAAATATTTATATGTATGGAATATATATTTTTTTACGGACCATGCGTAAAATTATATTTTAGAAAATTGAAATATAAATCGAGAAAATTCGAAGAAAGTATGCATAAGCTTCAAATATTAGAATTAACATTTTTAGATGGATGAAATTACAGAAATCGATTCGCGCCCAAAGCGTGCAATTCACAAAACTGTCGAAGAACAAATTATCACACCGTGTGCGATAAGTCCTTGGCAATTTTTAGCGGACATTATTCCGCTTCGGTGGACAAGATCCCTCGTCTACGCAGGCCCTTAGAATGAGACAAATGTTGCTCGCAACTGGCTGCAATTTATCCTTGCGAATAAATGGACTATTAATTCTACATGTTTCTTCGTATTTTGTTTGGCGAGGAAAGTATTTTACTTTATTTTCTTGAGAGACTGAGTTTTTTTCTTTGTAACTTCGGTAATGGTAGTTGTGAGTGGCACCAAGATATTACTTAAGTTGGAAAGTTGTTCCTGTCGTAAAAAGTATTTCATAAAAATGTGTTAAGTTTTGACATCAGCGAAGGTCAGAAATTCTGATTTCATCACTGGGATATAAATTTTTACTCAAGTTTTTAATTTATTGCTTCAAGTGTAACCAGGCCATTGCCACTTCAGCTTGCTTTTTTTTCGCTCGCGTGCTATGTCGGTAATATATAGCTTATGACTGCTGAAAGATTCATTAAAATCGAATGAATAGTTTCGAAGATAACCCCCTATATTTAAACTCTCAAATACTACCTCTTTGTTATGTTAAATATAGATAACACAAGTATTATAAATTTACGTCCTTAAATTTGACGTTTATATTATTTTTCTAGTTCAGTAGTTAGATTCAGCCAACCGAAACACACCTTAAAAGTAATTTAAGTATATAAAGTGCGTATCAAACCCATAATACATCATTTGCCACATTATTACTCGCATTCAGCTGATTAATGATCCTTCTTAGAATTTAATTTCGCCTCCGGAACCTACGCAGCTAACAATCCAATTACACATCTTGCTGCTTAATAGAGAAGGCTGTTGAACTTTGTAGCTGCTTTAGCCTCTACAAAAATAACAATTCTTCACTAGCTTCTAAAATCGGTTTCCGTGCTCCGTGCTTTACACGTTTTCCGTGTAGTGACGGATTTAGAATACATAATGTCACTACGGCCTCTGAACCCGTGGGTGTCGTAAAAGGCGACTAACGGAGTAACCTTATGCAGACAAGAGCACTGCGAGAAAAGGAAAATTCGAAACAAACCCTATACCAACCCGTCTGACCAGCGTGGTATAGTAGGCTGAATTCCCTCCTATTCTTTGGAGGAGACCTGTATCCAGCAGTAGGACATTTATGAGTTGAAAAAAAGAAGATAATCTATACGGTAGTCATAACCTTTCATAGCTTCGCGTTGTAAGTCCAGGCCTCTCTGAAATATCATTAATAACTTGAATTTGTTTTATTCAAGGCCTACACGTTAACTCAAACATTAACCATGGCCGTGTACTACATGTACTGCAGATTAAACAAGATATAATTAATTATAAACATTGTAGCAATGGGCGAGGCATTAAGCCTTCGAGGGCACGTGGGGCTTCAGAAGCCAACGTATATCCACTTACGTACATTGGCTTTACCTGACGCCTACTTACCTATATTTTACGGCTCGTTGCTACCTGCCATACTCGTATTTAAATTGGATTCAGTCACGAAATCTAGACTAGGACGTTCGTCATGTTCTAATGGAGTAATATCATTAGGGATATTAGCTTCCTACGAGATTAGCATGGTCGTTTGATTATATGAGTGATGTTATGGCTGATATAAGTCTGGGTAGTTTGAAATATTTTTGGGTAGATTACTAACTCGTTTATCTTTATAATTACTGAACAGTGAATACTTGGTTTTAGACTCCGTCCCTACATTGGGCAAATATTTTTATAGTCTATTGTTCTTAATCTGGTTGTTTTTTGTGTTTAGGAGCGTATTTATTAAATTACAAAAGATTGTAACTATCCATTTATTTTAAAAAGTGGCGTAGTTTCTTGCCAGTTCTTCTCGTAGCTCTACCCCGTCAGCGAACTGGTCGTAGGCAAATTTGCTGACACTACTTTTCGGATAAGCTGTTACATTCTTGTGACTTTCATAAGTGTTACCTTGTAACCTAGATGAATAAACGAGATATCATTTCATTTCAGAGTGGTAGCATCGCAATTTAGTGGTAGTAGTTTCTGTTACACAATTTTCACCTAATTATAAAAAGTGTGGCAAACATATTTTTAAAATATAGCTCTGATTAAATAATAAATATTGAAAACCACGAAATATGACACTAAATTGCGACGTTGCCATTTTTTTTGTAAATGCGTTCTTAATAAATAAATGTTTCTGGTCTACTGCTAACTGTTTTATGGCAATCAATAGACTATGGGGAAAAAATACAGCTTGAATAGCTTGTTAAATCAACATGTTTATAAAACATCTCTCTTTTCGCTTTAGTTGTCTGAACTAATCCTTAAAAACGTTCTCTGTACCAAGTCTTTACATTTTGAATATTCAACAAGTGCATTTAATTTGGGATCATTCTGTCGGGACTTCTTCTAACAATGTCGGGACTTGAGCATTCAGATGCTTGTAGAATAGTCTGCGTCTTGAGCGAATGGCTTCAAGACCCGCCGACTGCTCTCTAGTACATAAGATGTTGCTTTCTTTCGATTGTTAGACTCAGAATAGAATGATGTAATATTTGAGTGTCTTGGATGTTGCAGCTTTTTCAGTTAATACCTACTAGGTTATGTGGTTATTACTTTGAATTTCTTATTGAAAATTTATATTGTATATTAGCATAATTAAAGTAGAAAAACTACAGATAGAACGGCATTTTATAGCTAAAATGAAAATCCTGTAAAAAAATATTAAGCCACTTTTGTACTGATGACTTTTTGTTACAGATTCCTTATTCCTAATGCGACAACATTACAAATATTTAGATAGACTTGATTGCTTCAATATAAGTTTTAAAGGTTATCAAAAGTCGTCAATATATCTTGATAGCTAGTTAATTACTTTGATCGTTTATATTCTGACGTAAACATATAATTCAACATCACGATCGTATAATTACCTAATGGGTAAATTAATAAAGATTATAATAATAATATGTCCAAGAGTAAATTAATTAATCTCTAAAGATGAATAAGCCTCAATTACATAACTCTATAAATTAAATTTTGCCTTTGATAGATTTAAATGTTTTCATAAGTTTTCAAAATTTACTTTGGGTCTATTGTTAGTTTATTACAACTGTTATTGTGTACAATAGTATTAAAGTTTATACTCAAGAATATTGTGAAACTAAGTATAAGTTTTAGTACAAGGTACGTATAACAACATAGGCTTCGCTATTCGAAAGAAATAATTAATTTTCTGTAACCGTATCGAGTTTGTACCAAGTTCAAGATATTTATTGAAGGTCAACGCGTATTCCGAACTTTTCTAATTATTTGCAAAAATTAAAAAGTTGTAAATGTTGCTTTTGAAAAGAACTTCAGGAATTGTTGAAATTTTTCGGATCAGAAATAAATTTTAGCTAAATTAGATCTAAGTATTTGATATAACAAAATCATATACGCGTCATGCCTTTATCCTGGCTGGGGTAGCTAAAGGAGCATTGTACTCACTAGCTATGCTAGATTCCATGTTTTAGGTGGCAAGTTTTTTGCCATGGAATATGTCCGACTAATGGCAAAATCATCATTATTATTACTTGTGTAGTATAATATTTCCTACGTAGTCCCTACTGAGATTAGCCTCTTCGGTAATGGCTGGTATAATGAGCAAACAGCTTTATTTTTTACGGGCGATTGGCGCGAATCTTCTGAACTTGCCCCAAATCACTCTCAGTCGTCCCAAGTAATACCCTATTAACAATATACGTTAGTAGATACGCTTCACAAAATATATTGTTTCTCGGCATCGGCCCCTTTAGGATGCTAAATGATTAGAAAATACCGAAGTAAATTCTTTCATGCCTGATTGAACATATACAATATACCTTAAAAGATCTTTTCTATCTAGTTTTACTGAAAATTTGTTTTAAAATAGCGACCCGTCCAACGTGTGCAATTTACTAATGAAAAAATACCTGCGATAATTCGGAATTTTCTGGTGGATGTAACAAAAACTAAATACTATAGAAGGCTTTGCTCTAATAATTGCTAACACAAATAAAATATCATTTTAATTTAGACCAATAAAAACAAATCAATTATAAATTACTTTATTAAGAAGGAACTACAATTAAAACTAGATTATTTTATTCAAACTTACATACTTTTGAGGCTTCATAATATTGATATTGAATAACTACCTACCTACTATAGCCGTCTAAGGCGAAAGAGAGAAGGTTAAAACTTAATTTAGTATTCATTACAAAAGAAAAGTTAACGCTAATGCTGCTTAGATCATGACGCTCGTAAAACTCTGCCTTTTCACGAAAAAGGTTCGGCAGCTTCCGACACTGGCCTTAATTTTGTAGCCTAAACTGTATTGTTTCTAATTCTTTTTTTATTCCTTACCGCTCACTGTTAATCAACATTACGTAATGTCTTAACTATAAAGAATATTTGACCACAGTCCCGAAAACTTTGAGTATTAAATAACACAAAGACAATAAAAGTTAACAAAAGAATAACGACCCAGGACCATTAAAAAAGTATCAATTTCTGATACTTTGTCTTTATAACAGTTCTTAATTCTGTTATCGATACCGAAACCCAAAGTTTATTTCTTGGAAATATTAGGGTAGGGTGTTTTAAAGTCAATGCATACAAGGCTTTACAATGAGAACACTTTGCACCAACTGTGAAAAAAGAATACCAATAAACAATTTCGAACCTTATATTAGTAGTCATAAGATAAAATTATCACACAAACCTTATCCCTATTTTGCACTAAAATGCGTTTGACATAAATAAATATTTTTTATCAAGCAAAATTGAACTTAGTGCTTTAGAAACACGTAGACTGTCTTCTACAATCTGCGAGGTGACAAAAATAAATGTTTCCTTTCAAACAGGCAGGTGTAATATAAATTATACCGAGGTGAAATATTTTGCGTTCAGATTTTATGGAAATCAATTTTGTTTTGGCCGAGGTAGCCTACTATCCATCATCAATGTCAGAACAGCTAGATATCGCCCGTTTCCCCAAGAGTTTCGGTGTCTGTATACGTTTTGATAGATCACTGGTGCCGACCGGTATTTTTGTTAGCTTTAGGTAGTATTAATTTTGATGATTAATATTGTTTTCAATTAAAAGAGAATGTTGCTATAATGTTTTAGTATCTAAACAGGTATAGGTGTTAATTGGAATATGAATATCGTTAATTGATTGTTGATTTAGGACTGTTTGTGATGTTCATATCTTAATGTCGGATTGTTTTTAAATTTTGAGTAATTATTTTTTAAAGATTAATGTCAAATAAGTGTCTGATAAACTATCTCAGACCGATTTTATACCGAAAATATGTAAAAAAAAAATTTAACCAAATTTCAGATAGAATATAATATATTTATCAGATACTTGTGAAAGTATGAACCAGTGGTACGCGTAAATCATAGAAGGTATTTCTGAGAATTCGTTTTTTTTTTGCTTAGACATAATAATGGTGCTTAAGTAGAACGATTTTTTTTAAATTTAATTTTTATATCTGTGCTATAAACCACCGCTGCAAAAATTAAAAGCACAACACAATGTTTGAGGCGAGGAAATAGTAAGAAACACTTTGTCTATGATGCAAACAATTCATCACACAAAAATAATATTAGATAAACCTTCTGATACCTTAAAAGTTCTTCACACATACACTACATCTTCACTACACTCTTTTCCTTCCTTAATTCTCCTACTCCTCCCACTTACTTGAATCAATATTTGCAATATTTATGTTCTGTTCACAACAGAAACCTCCGTTCTTCGAACAATCGGCTCCTTGTATGTCCTACTCATAGTACTAATTTTGTCCACTCCTCTTTCTTTGTCCAATCCGTTCTTCTCTGGAATGAGCTACCTTTGGAAGTCAGGATGTCTACGAATCGACTCACTTTTAAATTAAAAGTTCGCGAGATTTTAGTAGTATATTTATATGTTTTTATCCTCGTATATATTATAGTTATATGTATTCGAGATATATATTTATTTATTATATTATGTACAGTATTATTTATATATATATTATAATATTTAGTTTGTATAAATAGTCTTTATTCTCAGTATACTCTCTTTAGTCTCAGAATGCACCTACTACAGCTTATCTCTGCATCACCCTAGGTTAGCTGTTAGAAAATGCTATATAGCATTAAGTTTAACCTGTACAGTATTTGTGCTAAATAAATAAAAGTCAGGTCCCTTTAAGATCAACGTCGTGACTACCTTCCGTCCCACGTCCGTCCTAGTTCACTCCAATCCATCAGCTTTTTTGGCAACGTCGCAAATATGAGACACAAAAACATCAATATAAAAATATGTATTACCTTAGACACGCATAGGGTTGGAAAATATTTGTGTACAGGAGCAACGCAATCGTACTAATAGCTTTTTTTCAAACCTGCTGATGTTCTTTGATATTTTATTCCTTAAATTAAAATGAATACAGGCTGACAATAAAAAAAAAAAATTCCAAATGTAGAGTATGACTAGGTTTCCTCAAGGGACTACAAGCAAGGAGTTCTTTAAAAAGGACGTTAAAAACATTACCCTCCTTTTTGGCAGTCGGGTAAATAGAACAGGTTTTTGAAGGGTTGGAAACGCGCATGTTGTACCCATGGCGTCCATAGACTACGGTAAACGCTTACCATCAGGCGAGCCAGTCGTGTATTAGCCATCGTCGTGGTATATAAAAATTATATTTATTATATTGTCCCCTTTATTCTAGTAAGAAGTTGATGTCGCTTACACATTTAAGTAATCTCAGCACGGCATGTAAAGCTTTGATTCTGCGGATTCCTGTGACTGATTTTGCTCCAGTCATGGTTAATTGCCAAGCCATTGCATGCATCTCATAAGTGAATGAAATAAATAGGCAGAGCATAATGTATATTATGTACTTAGGAATACACTTGTGCTAAAATGTTCTGAGGCCATACTCAGAATGGCGACACTCGACTAGTCGATATCGAAATACCTGCCAAATTTTGAAAAATTGAATCTTGTCCCTGTCATTTTCAAAGATTTGACTACTACATCAAGAACGACTAAGTCCAATGTCAAAATTCCAAATTGACCGAAATTCTGCCCGAAGAATATTAATATTGCAGCGGTCGTATATCACGGTGCTGGTATCTTTATACATACATACAAATAGATCACGCTTCTTTCCCAACAGAGGGGTAGGCAGAGACTATTTCCTTCCACTTGCTACGATTCTGACATACATATCTGGCTTCGTCAACACATAGTTATAGTTCCACAATACATATCATTATACTTGTCTGCCATTGGGATAAGCTGATACTGCAGACAATTGTTCCTATTATATACTATATTATAATACAAAAAAATATATTATAATACAAAAAAGAAATCTGTGACTAAACCTTAATTGAATAAAAATTCAGTTATTTTTTGTACCTTTGTGAATAAAGAGGGTTATATTAATTGTGAGTAAATGTGTTGCGGGTAAATGAGTTTTGAATGTGCGGCTGGAATTGGACGGTTTGATTGAGTTGATGTAATTAATGTGCTTGTTACCTCTATGTAAAGGATACGTTTGGTTGAGTATGCTTCTATAGGCAAGAGGGAATATCCTCGAAATTATTTTAGTCATCATCATTTCAATCCATAAATGTCCCACTGCTGGGCGCGGGTTTCCTCCAAATAATGTGAAGGAAAATTAGCCTACTATACCACGCTGGTCAGATGGGTTGGTATAGAGTTTGTTTCGAATTTTCCTTTTCTCGCAGTGCTCTTGTCTGCATAAGGTTCCCTTAATCGCCTTTTACGACACCCACGGGTTGAAATGTGGTAGTGACATTGGAATTATTCTAGCACAGCACTGGAATGTAACTGCAACAATGCTCACAGGCTCTGGAATTAATAATGTAATATTCTAGTAACAGGAGTGATTGTCTAAATGTATTCCAGATGTGTAACCCTACTAGATAACAGGACTGAACCATGTTGACCTGTAAATAATTGCTTTTTAAACATCTTTTTACCGGACTGTCAGGATGGGTATTGTTAAACATTTTCGTCATAAATAATTGTCTGATATGTAATCAGACAATAAAGAATTTAGAATAGTCATACTTATTTCCTGTTTGTCGTACTTTTTCTTTTACCGACCCATCAGTTATATTCAAATATATTAAATCCTATTTGAATGGTCTCAGAGTATATTTCCCATTGCAATAGAATATACATGCTTGCTTTGCCCTTGAGCTAGTTGTTCCCCTCGGACCAGACGCCCCAAATATTCTCCCTCCTGTCATGGCATACCAAATGGCGTGAGCACTCCTTCCAACATAGTTGACAGTGACACCCAGATTGTCACATCGACAAACAATGCCGTGCTAAAATAAAAGCTATCATTTACTAAATAGATCGCTTTTTTGCATTAAATATACCTATTTTATGTCATAACTTGCATGTTGGTTTCATTATATTAATATGTCAATCAGAAATAAGCCTCCTTTAAGTAACGTATTCTTATTTTGAATTAAGAACTTACTCGTTTTATGAAATAAGTCTACGCCTGAAATATCCCTACCCTACTTCTCGTGAAGAATCATTTGTCCTCTAACAAATGGCGATACAATAAATGGAGTAGCAGTCTTATGCCAACTCAACTGTGGGGACACTCTTCAAAAAAGGAGTGATTAGATTTTTTAAGAGACAAGCAAAGTTGGTGATGCCTGTTGGTATTAGGCGTCTGCAGGCTGCGGTAACCACATACCATCAGGCGGACGATTGTTTCTCACCGATGCGGTCTAAAAAAAAAACACAAAAATAAAAAACGAATTAAGAATGTATGTATTTCTCTCTCGCGTCGCTTAAAAATCCGATCAATTTCAGATCACTGAGGGCTCTAATATTCTTTTTTCTAGGTAACAAGCTCTGTGTTACAAATATATAATTAACGGACACAAATTACATCCAGACTAGAAACAAATAAATATCTATGATTCATACAAATATAGCTGCAATATTTAAAAGTAAAAATAACCTAAAAACCAAAATTAGCCCAAACACGTGCATAGACTTAAGACCTAATAATTATAATATCTTCTTCAACATAAACATTTTTGAAAAAGTTTTTCCAACATTTCCGTATATTTTTATGGCTTACGGTAAACGCTTTTCCCAAAAGCTTCAAATTATTTTATAGACTTTTCCTTAATATAGGGGTGGGATTTCCCAAGGCAAAGTGGTAAAATGGCTGATTGCTACTATTCACACGTTGTAACTGCCGGGTAACATCCGTAATAAGCGTGCTTTAAGATTGCTGGCTAGAGGTTCTATTCAGCCTTTATGTTGAAATATTTTCGGCACTTAATTTGAGCTGCTACCGTTATAAACCCTAACATATGTATAGTTAAAAACGCCATTAAATATAACGCTCGTTGTACCGGTTATCTACATACATTTAAAGTTCGCGTGTAATGCACATTACGCAGATCTGAAAATCCCGACAATCGATTGATCGATGTCGATATCTTTGTCTACATTTAAGCAACATAAACAACTAAGCATCGCGGGGAATAAAGCGACATTTAAAAAAAACTGTGCATTGAATATGAAGATATCAGGTCAATATAAAAAAAAATTGTTTAAATATTATATAGCTGTATATTTTAAATTCCCTCCACATTCTTTCGAGGAGACATATGCCCAGCAGTGGGACATTTATGGGTTGAAATGATGATGAATATTATGTAGCTGAATAAAATTAGATAGGTACCCAAATTAAACGCACAACTTTTTAATCTAAGTAAGCATTACTTTGTTAGTAAAATGTCCTGACATTTGTACGAAAGTTTCTCAGACCGTTTTATTTCAGCTGCGTCCAAGCCGAGCCGAGACTCGCTAAACTATCTATTTTATTGATAACTGGGCCGTGTGTTGTACGTTAGACTTGTAAATAGGGCTGTCACATGATTAAAAGATGATAAATAGATGACATAACTGGTACTAATGTTAGGAGACTTGATCCTGTAGCCAAACAAGTACATGGTTTTGTAGACTACGTCATACTCTTATAGTATGTTATTTTATTAAAATCATAGTAAGTGGTGCAGCGTTAGTTTATACAACATCTGGTCCTGCATTCCTGGGTGGAAAAATATTGGGTTTTTTATATCGTTTCTCGTGTTTATTTCTCAGAATCATCGTGGAGTTTTGAAAATGTTTTCGATTATTGACAATAGCTGGCGACAATTGGGTGTTGCTGTTAATTCTTCGGGGAAATACGGCGTGACATTATGTACCTATATAAATATGTTTTTTGTTAACATATTGTTGCGACAGCCCTAACAAATAGTTGAAGTACCTAAAGTTAAACAATGTCTGTGATTTGGTGACAATCGGAACGATTAAACTGTATTCTCGTAGCGGTATTTGGACTTAAGCCAATATGCTTAGAACAAGTTAAGTAGAACAAACTTAGTCTGCCTTAATAACTATGAATATGGAACTTAGAATTGTTTAGTAGTTGCTTCTAACGCAATGACTTGAATATTAAATGTTGAGAATCTCTGGCTAACATATTCAGAATGAACGATGTAAACGAATTTAAATTGAGTGGCTTGATGAAGTAATTGTTCAGTGAAACTTAAAGCCTCAATATTGCTTTTTGGTTGTTCGAAGCACTGAGAACTTTCTAGAGCATCCATTGCAGAATATTATTTTATGTCTTAAAATAGCGCTGCACCATATAATTACCTTTGCGTTAAATAAATATGTTAGATTTCTGGTTATTCGAAGGACTGAGAACTTTCTAGAGCACCCATTGCTCTAGAAAGAGCAATGGGTGCTCTATTGAGACTATAAGTTTAGTTTTAATAATAGGAGTAGGTACACATATAGCTTAAATAACTAACTTATTATTATCGAACCATCTATTATATTATTAATCCTTGATCTGATATCGATTACATTACATAAGCAAATTGACAGACACTATTTCATCGGCTTTCATTAGAGTTACTTTGTAATCTAGATGAATAAAATGAATAAGATTTCAATTCAATTCTTTGTTCAAAAAATATTTTGATAGAAATCTCTAATTATCTTATGCCCTTGCTTTGCCCGCGTGGCATGTAGGTAATACAATTATATACCTAAACCATTCTCATAAATCACTCTATCTATTGGTGAAAACCGTATGAAAATCCGTTTAGTATATAGTTTATATCCGCTTATAGTTATTGAGTTTTTGCGTACCGACGCAGCAGGGGACTTATAGTATGTAGTAATGTGCTATTAAACAAATTATAAAGTAACATTCGCTACTAATATTTATGTTGCCATCCCCAACATTTTATTTTAATATAAATTTTAGTTTTATAAATTATAATTTTTTGGTATTGCAACATTGTAACATTATGATTTATCTGAACTGTAATGTTAAAAAAATGTCAATGTCTATTAAAGGATGTATGCAGATTAAAAAAAAAAGTGTCATTGTCTGTGTGCAGATTACTCGCTGAACGAATCACGTTTATTTTTATTTCCTGGACCTCTTCCCCAATCAACCAGCATACAGTCCACTGGCAACAAGCTCACAATCCAACAATTTATTAACTTCTAACGTTCATTTGTGATAAAACTAGAAATAGCGCGGAGCTTCGCTCCCGTCGTTCTTTATTTGGCCACTGCTCAGCGCCTATTGTCCGTAGCGTAATGTTATATAGGCTGTAACCTTTCTCAATAAATGATCTATCAACACTAAAAGAATTTTTCAAATCGGACCAGTAGTTCTTAAGACCCTAGCGTTCAACCAAACAAACTCTACAGCTTTATATATAGAGTATACCGTTCGATTCTAAAGGCATTAAAAAACCCATTCATTCTTACCTGATCCCTACACTTATTCAAGGATTCGTTTAAGAACCTCGTCGAATAAACATCAGTCAGTAGATAGCACCCCTGGCACTCATAACGTTATTCTATGTTCGATTTCCCCTAAATTCTTCTACAATTTGCTGATTTATTCGTTCAACAGTCCAATTGGGACTGAAGAACAGATGCTGTTTATATGCTTCTGGGCTAAAGTCAGCATGAGCGAACATTCCAACAGTTTATACCTAATAGTGCCTTTGCGTTGAATAAATATTTTATTAAATGCTGAACAGTATTTGATGTTTATTTATCGTTTTATATGATTGCGAGTTTCTGAGGATAGATGTTTAAATGCTAGTGACTCTTTTATTCAAAATATATAAAAATACTATTTTATCCAAATGTTTTCGTGCAGGTAGATATGCAAAAACGTGTGTCCAGGGGGCTTACTCTGAATTTTGACATTGATTTTGTCGGTTTTGATGTCGTTGTCGAATGTAAGGAAATTTAGATATGGTTTTGATGTCACTTTCAAACATTTGACAGCGACATCAAAACCTACTAAGTCGAATGTCGAAGTTCAGAGTAAGCCCCCAGGGTAGTTACTATATAGAATGGTCTACTTGCGATATTAATTTCGAAAATTATATTTTTCACATTATCTATCAAATGTATTTTGATGAACATAAAATTTATATTTACTTATATATTTAGAAATGTGGGGCAAAATTACTACCTGGTGGTGGATGGTGCCCTGGCAGACATCTGAAAAGATGGCGAGATGAGTTGGATAGATACTCCAAAGAAGGGTCTGCATTCGCTATGGATCGAACAGTATGAGTGTCATGAGCTCTCCTCTTGCCTTTTTCCAGCAGTTGGATGACGCCGGCTAAATGTAACTGTATTGATAGATAGACTACGTTCTTATTAACATATCGCATGGCAGTCGAAAAGAGTTTAAAAAATCACTAGAGGGCAAATTTGAACCTTGGAATAATACGTAAAAGATCAAATTTTCTAGATTAACAAATCTCATTTTATGCCTGTTTTATATTGATAGTGAGATATATACAAAGGTTACTTTTAATCCTTGTAATATGTTCTCAGAGGGCGAAGCTGTGGGCAAAAGTAAGTGTATTATATATGAGAGGATCCGTTTTAGTTTGCGTTCGTGGTTAGACTCTAAGATTTCGGATGTTCTTGACTGTACACGATATCTCGAAGGTTTAAAGTTTGGTTGTTAATCTTGTGGCTTCTAAACTCGTTAAACCACGGGATTTAGGCTTTGTTTTTGTTTTAAACTTGTTGTTATGTCAACGGCAAACAATGTTGATGACGTTGTTTGAAGTAGGTAATATAAAATAATGCTTTTAATTAAATAATTAGTATAACAAAATAAACCTTAAGTAATAGTAACATAACGTAACATAAAATAGCATCACGCTTTTTTCCCCGAAGGGGTAGGCAGAGGTGTTTCACACCCACATTTCGCCAGCTATGTTTGGTCCCATGAAATAGGGGGCGAGCCTGTTGTCATCAACCGGGAACATTTGTTTACCAAACTCCGGGAAAATCTTAATACTGGAATTTCATGATAGAAAAACCCAATACCATTTTCACCCGACCCTGGAATCGAACCCGTGACCTCTTGCACAGCAGTCGTATACACTTCCCGCTGCGCCACCGAGGCAGCAGTAATAGTATAGTAAAAAAAAAAATACCTTCATTTAAAGTTGAGATAACTAACTTGGATATAGAATGATTGCCATCAGAGACCTTAAAATTTATGGCTTTTCAAGCAATACTTCATATTATTAGTCGTACTGAGTAATGATACTCGTAAGTCGGTTCGTGTAGTGACGAATACATAATGTCACTACCCCATTTCTAACCTTAAGTGTCGTAAAAAGCGATTAAGTAACCTTAAGCAGACAAGAGCACTGCGAGAAAAGGAAAATTCGAAACAAACCTTACACCTTCACGTCTAGTCAGCGTGTTATAGTCCGCCTTAATTCCCTCCACAATCTTTGGAGGAGACCCGTGCCCAGCAGTGGGACGTTTGTGTGTTGAAATGATGAATGATAAATCAAGTTTATTTGTCACTTGTGACTTGTATTATTCAATAAATATATCTGTGTGAATTTCAATGGATAGTCGACAGGCTACGAAACTGAACCAGTTGGTCTAGTGGTTAGTGACCCTGACTGCTAAGCCGGAGGTCGTGGGTTCGATCCCCACCCAGGACAAATCTTTGTGTGATGAGCATAAAGGTTTGTTCTGTGTCTGGGTGTAATTTATCGGTAATATGTATATATTAACAAAAAAAAATGTATTTAAGTAGTATATCAGTTGTTTAGTACCCATAACACAAGCAAATATAATTGCCTACTTTGGGACTAGATGGCGCTGTGTGAATGTGGTAGAATATTATATTATTACTTACCAATAAAATACTTTTGTTCAAGCCAAGAACGTTAACGTTGCTCCAGGTACTGGATAATTCCCGCCTAAGGAATGCGACCTTCATGCATAATGGCTGAGGTCTTGGCATACCGAAGAGGTCGAGGCCATTTATTTGAAAGAAAGATAATTATGAGGCTGTAGGATTCCATGCGACCTTGGACCCGCGCCTTCGTGAGGAAGGTCTTTTTTATTAACGGCAACATATCGGACCCTTAGTGGTGCATAGCCGTATTAAGAAAATCTTTCGGTAACTTTAACCATATAGTACCATGATACCATTTACAGTATATTGTCTTTATTTTTCCTCTATTACTGAGATATGTAATACAGATGAAAGTAACATACATACATATAGATCACGCCTCTTTCCCAACAGAGGGGTAGGCAGAAACCATTTCCTTCCACTTGCTACGATTCTGACATATGTACATCTCTGGCTTGTTCAACATTCATCAGTCAGTCACAGATGAAAGTAACATAGATGATGAAAAAATTTTTTAGCTATATAACATCACACTACTGCCAATAAGAGTTGAACAGTGGCCAAACAAAGAACGACGCGAGCGAAGCCCCGGGCAACAGCTAGTCTACTCAAAAATGAATACTTATGTCTAGAAAAATGATACACACAAATCTTGTGCCTCCTCTAAATATTCAAGAACCATAGCCTTGAAAATGGCTGCCAAAATGATATAAGAACGCAGAATCGTGGCAATTTATGACTCTAATTTAGACACATTAGGCTCCAGGGAAATCACAAAAACCGCACTATTTATGTAATTTTTGACGATCCCTTTTTTTTTTTTTTCACTGAATCATTACGTATTGTATATGCTCACACATAACCACATAGTTACTAGCTTCACAGATAATATAAATAAGCATTAATAGACCTAACAAGTTGTTGGGGAGCCGCGTGCGCGCACCAATTTTACAAATAAAATTGACTTATTCTGCTGGTTACCAAGTGAATTCACAAGAACTTTGTTTATTGTTTGTTACACTAAGATATTTATATTATTAGATAGGTTAAGTAGGCTTAACTATTGGATTAGGTTGTACGCTGTAAAAAAAATTTCAGTAAGTTAAATGTATAAATTAAAACTATACCACTGTTGTTACTAGTTTTCATCACATATAGGAATTTGGGTATTAATTACAAAGTATATAAGGTGAAATAAGTTTAAAAGTATCAACTATGATCTATTGTTAGTCGGTATTTTTACCTGACTCTTTCTTAATTTTTTTTTTTGTAAAGAAATACACCAATATTGCCAAAAACGATAAAGGTCTTTCAGTGAATAATTCAAATCATTATCAGAACAGTGAACAGTAAACTAAACAAGGAAATCTCCTATGTACTAGTGTAATCAAATAATCGCTCGTTGCATCGTCCATTCTTCCTAATGCGAGGATATGAGGTGTCCCGAGGGCGCCACCGTCACGCAATCCGACAATACTCCGACATTCACGCAATTTACTGCACCGTTATTCTGAATATACGGTACTACAAATGTACTGAAGGAATTTATCCACATTGTGACACGAAAAATGTGTGCTATTTCGTCATATAAACAACTAAGTATATCAAATTTTAAGTAGGTACTTAACTCAAATCATGAATTGAAGATTTTTTGGATAAATTAGATTTAGAATTAAATTTTAGTAAACGTATCTCTTATCGTATCGTGGCGGGCGGCCGTTGGTTGCAGGCGGCACAGGACCGTTTGCAGTGGCGTAAATTAGGTGAGGCCTATGTTCAGCAGTGGACGTCGTTGGGCTGATATGATGATGATGATGATGAAACGTATCTCTTATATAATATTATATATTGAAGCGATGGTGGCTGAATGGATAAGGGACCGGAGCGGCGTGCAAATCACGCGGCCCGAGTTCGATCCCGATCGGCAGAAACATCGTGAGGAAACCCACATGCCCTAGAAGAAATTCTATGAGTATGTCTGATCCACCAACCCGCACTAGGCCAGCGTGAATGGATTATGGCGTAAACCCTCTCAGCTCTCTAGTTAGAGGAGAGGAGACCCGAGCCCAGCAGTGGGACTTAATGGGTTGCTGATGAAACGTATCTTTAAACAATTAGAATGAAAATTAGTATTGGGATAAAGTGTTGTCTGTATAAGTGATATCTTTGTGACAAAACAAATAATTGGATCTAAACCCTGTTAAGGCCATTCCGTGACATTTTAAAATACTGGCATATAACATGTCCTGGCATTGATTATGTTAAGTGGTATTATAAAGGAGGACCAATACTTGATTAAAAATTTGCAGCAATAATACTTACTCAGAGACATTACTTAAATATATATTTTATTTAGTAAAAACGTGTAATACTTAAGTCTATACGCCTAAAGACGATTATTCAATAAAAAAATTGTCCTAATGGTAGATTACTGCTAATTGACGTATCTGAGTGCGGCAGTAAATTCAGCAGATTATCTGGAAAATGGAATTCAAAAAATCTATTTCTAGAATACACGTCTCTCAGACTTGTTACTTACAATATTATGCATAGTAAATGTGTACTGTGTAGGTAGGTAGTATCATCGATCACCTTGTCAACCGTGAGTAAACTATCACATGTAGTTCTTGTAATAGCCGAGCGTAATAAGGAAATTTAATGCATATCTGATATGTTTGCTCTCACTAATATTTCAAACCAATCCATTTATAGAAGAAAAGAGATAGATATAGCATTTACAATACCAATAAAGGTTTGCGTTTAGCCTGTGTAAATAAACCCTCCTACCTTTGTTTTGAATGAAAGAATTTATTTTTTGGAAAACCACGGGACAATTAGCAATTCGAATGGTATTATTTTTACGTGTAAATTTCAATAAATTGTACAGCATTGCGAAGGCGGATCGTTTGTTATAAAATAAATATATTTAATTATTTATATACTTTTAGAGCCATATATGCAGAACTGATGTCCGATGACGCTGAAAATTCCTTGAGTTGAGGCCACACATCGGCAAGCGTAGCGTAGGACAGACGATGGACAGATGATCTTGGGGGCTAAAAAGTGACAATCTATCTCTTCTAACTACATGTCAAATTAGTACATTGATCACATGACATGTCGATAGCTTATGTCAGGAATATGTTCAAATGTATTGAAGTGACGTTTAAATTATTTCGAATCAGCCAATTGCTACTTGTCTGATCCGAACCGCAGAGTAGCGTTGGATGCAAGCCAAGCAGCATATTACCGGTCCGATTGGCTATCTTTTGAGAAGGCCTACGTCCAGCAGTGGACGTTCTACGGCTGATATGATGATTATCATTTTCAATCTTATATTCTTACTTGGCACCTACCTGTTCTCACCTCTGCATCACCCAAAGGTTGGCTGGTAGAGAATGCTTTTAGCATTAAGCCCGCCTTTTGTACACAAATTTTGTGCAATAAAGTTTTATAAATAAATAAATAAATAGCCATTTAGATTACATTTTTTATTTGCCAGACATAGACAAGTGAGTTCACAAGGGCTACTTGTACTGTATTGTGTACATTATCGTAGTTTTTAAGTCATATTAATTAATTATATTAATAAGTAGGATAAGTTCTTTTCTATTGTTTTTAAATTCTATACCATTGCATCAGGTTAAGTTAAGTACATGTAATGATGGCTGTATGTATGGAAATAAAAAAATAAAAAATAAATAAAATGGTGGTTTTGGTATAAATAATAATTCATAACCACAACTATATAACCACGAACCACTTAAAACAAAATATATTCCCGACATTATGTCGCTATATGAAACGTGCTCATAAAGAAATAGCTCTATTATCATAAACGCGTGTAATGCCGGGAAGACACGAACACTTTTATATAATCATATCTATAACAGTAACTGTAATGTGCAATTAAAACTTAACTGTCCGTATATCTACGGGTTTTGTTCCATTACAATATTAAAGGTGTTTCGCTTTTGTAAATATTTTTTTGTATTCGTAATCCGGGTCACGCCAAAGCGTGGTAGAGGTTTACTTTAGTTAGCCCTTGATGTAAAATACAACCATAATATCGCATTGTCAATGTAAAACAGGCATAAGATGAGATCAGTCTGTGTGACAATTTCCGTCTTCTACGTCTTATTCTAAGGTTCAATATTGCCCAGTAGTGTTTTGTGACATAACTTATAACTCTTTCTGTCTGTTAATAGTGCGATATTATTGTACTTATTTGGTAATATAGCGACGTTTACTCGCAAACGGTAGGTAGATAGTGAATCTTACGATTACGCAAACTGGCATCATCCACCATCATCATCAATGATTTTTATAATTATCTTACGATAACAGATCGATATATTATGAAATGAAATGAAATCTCGTTTATTCATCTAGGTTACAAGGTAACACTTATGAAAGTCACAAGTTAAGAACGTAATTACGTAACAGGTTATCCGAAATGTAGTGTCAGCAAATTTGCCTACGACCAGTTCGCTGACGGGGTGGAGCTATGAGAAGAACTATCAAGAAACCAATATGTGATCAACTACCCATTATTCCATCTATAATGACACCACTAAAGTAACCTTATAAAGCTCAAAACATTTCCATAATATTTGCTGTTACGTGTTACTTACTCCACGCATTAATTACACTTAACACACCTGAATTACTTACTTATTATATAAGTGGCAGTATATTTGTTAGCGAATCAACACGAATAAATTATAAAGGAAACCCACCAAAGAAATAAATGGAAACCACAAGTACCTATTGTTGGAAATTTCTCACAATTTCAAGGACATCGAAGTAAACGAGCTTCATATTACGATATCGATCGTTTTCAAATTGAATTGGGCTAATGAAATGGCAGACTTTATAAATAAGAACGGACACTTCTAGATGGATTTTAAAACAGCTGTCAGTTACTCTTTTGTTTCATATCTTTGTTAAGATATTTGGTTTTCTGACGTTAATTTTATTGGTTTTGACAGTTTTTTTTCACCAGGGGTGTAAAATACTTTTTTCTCTCTTTGAAATTTAAATTTGCAATGACTGGTAGCTCGGTATAGGCAATGACGATTGGAATGAATGTTTGTACGATGACAGTTCCTTGTCAAGTTTATGTAAGATATCTTCTTGCTTTCTTCGTTTAGTTTAAAAAATACGCTTATGTCCTAAGGGTCTCGGCATTCAACTTAGTCAAAAGTGCATAAAAGTTAGGCCACCCTTTTAATTAGATCCTACTATTTTCATTATATTTTTAAAATTATTTACCAAGTTTTAAGTAAAATGATATGCATTTCATGTGTCGTTTCAAAAATAAATATGAAAATCGTAGGAATTAATTTAAAACACGTAAATTTAAAGCTTTTAAAGTCGAATAAATAAATATAGAGAGAAATAATTACCGACGTGAAAAAACTACAATGTTGCATACAAATTGGCCGAGAAAACGATTTGTATCAATACATCCTGATCGTTATCAACTACTACTATTAACTGTACTGTGACAAGTATTTAAACTAATGATCTACAAAGGTAGAGTTGATAAGTTTTATTTTGATTAAGTTAATTAATACCTTCTGTTTAAGAATTTTAGGAATAACATTCTTGGTTAAAAAAAGCTTCTAAATATTTTTCGTCCTGTTTTTATTATAATGATTAAAATTGCCTCTAAACAAATCTTTCATTAATTTTCATTCTTGGGTTGAATTCCAGAATAGAATAAAATATTTGTATAGTCCTCAAGTACATAGTTGTTCCGAATCTGTGTATAATTTGTGTGGGCATCTTTATAAATGAAACATATTTTCAAATGACACAATGTACATACATCTTAAAACATTTCCAAAATGTATTAGTTTGACAACGCTGTTTCGTATTCCGCCCGACCTTCAAATCACAGGTAATAAAAAGATATTCTCTGCAAAAAATAGTCGAATTTCAGTATGAAATATCAACAAGTTGGTCTTAGAATTCTCTATTGTAACACGAGCCCTAGATCGTTCACCTTATAACCCTCAATTTTACGACTTTCATCAAAAGAACTACTCGACCATAGTTCGCATTCGATGGAAAATCTATGAAAAAAAATCTAAAGAAACGTTAATATGTCATCGCCACAATGTTTAGAATGGCACACGGCACATAAATATTTGTTAAATTTTTATTTTTGTCTCACGTATCTAGTCTTATCGCTGGAAGCTTGGATTACACAACAACGTCCGTTTTCAAAAGGCACGAGTGCTTTATACAGTTTTATACAAAAATGGGTTGAATGTTTGAAAGGTTAGAGGTCAACATCTACCGGTGGCATTCGTCGTTCCAGAAAATTATGCTTAAAACGCGTCTCGTATCGCGAAATAAGTAAGCTTTGCAGAATTATGGCCTAGATTACATACTGACTACGAATAACTACTGTTTACTATATGTTTTTTATTCAAATAACAGGGGATTGTGGATTTATTGCTATGGGGGAGGAATATATATGTATAGTATGCTTGAGTTGAAGATGTTTATGTACATATTTTATTAATGTTAGCTATTTCTAAGGTATCTTGACGAGTAATCGATGCAGAAACTTTGTTTTTACCCACGACGGAACGGAGACGGTATATGCGTTTGGGGTGAGAGGCTGTGTGTTTGTGAGTTTGTGTGTTTGTGTGTTTGTGTGTTCCAACATAATGCCTTATATCACGGAAACGGTTTGACCGATTTAGATGCGGTTTTCTGTAAAGTGTGTGCGGCTCTTGAGGACAGGTTATTAGATAGGTGTTATGTTAATAGCTCGCCAGGGGGCGCTACAATACACTGATTTCGTTGAATCCTTTGTGCCCTCCTATCTTTAAAACGATTAGACTGATTTCGATACGGTTTTCTGTAATGTATTTGTGATTTATCGAGGATTGTTTTTGGATTCAAGATTTCGTATTTTTTCGCTAGGGGGCGCTGCAATAGACTAGGCAAACCTATGTTGATTTCGTTGAAACCTTTGTGCCCTCCTATCTTTAAAACGATTAAACCGATTTCGATACGGTTTTCTGTAATGTATTTGTGATTTATCGAGGATGACTTTTGGATACACGATATTGTATTTTTTCGCCAGGGGGCGCTGCAATAGACTAAGCAAACTTATATTTACAGTTATCTGTAAAATAATTAGACCTGTTACTGTATAGGGATACGTAGCATTGTAGTACTGAGATATTGATTACACTCATGAGGTTAAGCAACTTCGGATAAGGTCAGTTCATAGATGGGTGACCGTTTATGCAATTTTAGGGTTCTGTACCTCAAAAGAAAAAAACGGAACCCTTATAGTACCACTCCGTTGTATGTCTGTCTGTCCGTCTGTCTAGAATATTTTTCTCAAGAACGCATAGAGGTATAAAGCTGAAATTTATATCATTTACTTGGGTCTGCAAACCCTCGGCGTAAAATAAAAATCAAAATTCTAAGTTAACGCAATCAAAAGATACAGCTGTTTATGCTCCATTTTTGACGATTTATCTTGACGATCATAATATATAGGGAACTTACCGTTGACCTAGAATCATGAAATTTGGCCAGAAGCAATAACAAGTTGCACAAGTAAAGGAAAAAATCCGAAAACCGATCTTGTGTTGTTATATCACTGAATATTAGTACTGAGGTATACAATGATAAGCCTAAAAAAAATTAGTAAGAGTGAGAGTTTATTCCAGACTGACGTTATATAAACACCTACCTACCTTATTTATTCTAACTTATAGGTATCCCGTGCTCGGGGTGTAACCAAATTTTCATCATTTTTGCGATAGCACTCACCGTTTTCGAGATACAAGCTATTATAAGTGGAAATCTGCGCTAACGCCGAAGGCAGTCCGGCTACGGCAATTAATGTGTGATAGCTAAACTTAACACCTCCCGATTCAGAGCAATCCGAATCGGACTGGTTAGGTTAGGGTTATTTTTTTTTTTCAAACCACCCAGAAGTAGGAGCCCCGCGAAGCGGGGCTCCGGCGACCTTTGTGCGACGGATGAGCACACAAGTCAACAAAAAATAAAATATATATAATATAGTCGAAGCTCCATGCAAATTCCATTCATTCTAGAGCTTACGGATGATATGTTTACTTATAAGGCGCTCCTTAAAAAGTTTAAAATAAGAAAATTAAAATGATAATTTCAAGTTATAAGACTTACTGCAACAGTAAATTAAAAAAAATGTGTTTGTTCTATAACTTAGTATAAAACTTCTATTTATCTGTCAAGGTTCTTAAAATTTTATACGAGTTACTTACAGTTAGTAAGATAGGGCGCTCTTTGAAAATATTTAAAATAAAAAACAAAATTAAAAATTTTGAAAAAACCCACGACGATAACATCTATACAAAATAAGAAATGTAACATATAAAAAGGTTTAAATAACTTTATTTTAAATCCCCGACGAAAAGATAATAAGTAGCGTAAAAACAATCCCAAGAAAATTCGTCGGGGGCTGCCAATATCATTACTGTTTCTAGTATTAAATATATATTGTAAACTAAATATTGTTAATAATTAGGTAGGTATCAAATACATAAAACTGCAATACTTTCGTTCATTTCAAGTCAGGGTATGGCAGCCCCCGACGGATTTTCTTGGGATTGTTTTTACGCTACTTATTATCTTTTCGTCGGGGATTTAAAATAAAGTTATTTAAACCTTTTTATATGTTACGTTTCTTATTTTGTATAGATGTTATCGTCGTGGGTTTTTTCAAAATTTTTAATTTTGTTTTTTATTCAACATTGATATAGGAGTTTGAGAATTATACTAAAACTATCTTCGTCCGCGAGCTATATAGATAATAAAATCATATATTTTAACCCTATCTTATGAATTTATCTATCTCAGTAGATAGAGTAATTTATAAAAAAATACTGAAATTTATAAAGTAAATAAGGTAAAAACCGCAAATAAATCCGTTGCGTAGTTTAGAAGATCTATGTGGATATACAAACGAAAGTATACGTCATTTTATAATAGAAAACGTGCGGGCTTTCGCTTCGGTCGTTCTATGGCCACAGCTCAGCTCCTATTGGCCGTAGCGTGATGTTATATAGCCTATAACCTTCCTCGATAAATGGGCTATCCAACACTAAAGGAATTTTTCAAATCGAACCAGTAGTTTCTGAGATACTAGTGTTCAACCAAACAAACAGACTCTTCAGCTGTATAATATTAGTATAGATTATGCAAGGATTTGGTTCACAGGACCATAAAAACTTTTCTCCTATACAATGTTATTACGATCTTTATTGGAATTTTTGCCATCTTTCCCCTCATAAAACGTTCCTTGGACTTCCGAATATTTAAAAAACAAATAGCCTACTTGCTCAATTCGCTCTCAAGTTTTACACACGTTAGTAACACATTTAGTTATTCAGTTTTATTTATAAACATATGGCTTATAAGTTTATATTGATTGCATTTTATGTTATAACACATTTATATTCGTCATTGATCGCAATTTTTTAAGTAAAATCGACGTGCCTTGTTGAATATAAAATTATAAGTTACTCGTTATAAAAAGAACACGTGTTTAAAATTAAAATATTATTAAACAAAATATGTGCATCCAATACAAAATAACCTAACGCAAGTTTTGAAAAATCGCAAAAATCGTATTTAATGTTTATACGCTTTAATTCCATGTTTGCTTAGCACACAACTATAGCAGATTCATCAAATAAAAATTCATCAATTTAAATACAAAGGTACATTTATATACAAACATAATATGTGCATAACTGTATAAAAGTGATTGTCAACATATTATGAGTTATGACAAAAATTTTCAATACGATATGAAGGGTCTGCTCACATAGACCGGCTCAGAGAGGACAGCAGATTTTTATTACATTTAAAACACATTCAAAACACATTCTTTTATTAATCAATAACAAAAGAATCTTAATAACAAAAGAAGTGACGTGTAAAAATAAACCATATTACAATGATTCAAAACTCTGTTTTAAACTTAATAAAAACCTGCTCTCCTCTTCGAGCCGGTCTGTGTGAACGGACCCGAAGACGAACTTTTATTAATAGGTTCGTGAATTAAACAATACCCTTAATGTTACAGACAGGTAAAGATACTTTGTGCATAATACAAAAATACTGTTACATCTAGACTGTATAGATCATAAAGAATTTTGTCATTAACATAATATATTTACAATAAAACAGCAAATTTTTCAAATTTTTTTTATTTAATTATTACTAATAAAAAACTTTACATATTTAATATAATAACAGACTATAAACCACTAAGGTAAAAAAAATGAGGATGTAATGTAGATCTTAACTTGGACGTTTTGGCGTCTCAATTCGTGTTCTCATTTGCGGTACGAAACTTAGTCCAACCACCAATACCAAGAAAAATCGCCGACCGATAATACTCTTAAACTGAAAGTCAAACTTGTACATCATTACTAAGTTTTGTGACTTAAACTCTGTGAGCTTTAAACCAACTTGAAATAAATGGATTTGGTACGAAATAAATTTATTATTTTACAATTTCGCTCACAAAGACAGATTCTAAAACTTCCGAAGTGTGCAGTGGGTGCGAGTGATAAATAACTTTAATAAAAATGTCGCCAAAAACATTTTTTCTCTGTGACACGGAAACTTTTGAATGACGCAAAATTATTATGAACAAAATGGTATGGTAAAGGTCACCAGCTGTACCATAATAATACACTTTATTTTGTAGACTAAAACTGCAGATCTTATGCTAGTGGAAATTACTTTGATATTCTAAGAGATGTCGCTATCTGCGTTTTGGAATATTGTACGTGTTTTTCCATGACAGATAAATTAGAAAAGATAAATTATTAAAAAAAAAAAATGAAAATCGCTGGAGCCGTATCTTAGTTATCAGTTTAGTATAAATAGTATAATAATAGTAGCTTAATTGTTTATGACATTGAGAGCATAATTTCCATTTTTGTTGAAAAATGGTTCCAGCTATATTATACCGAGGTTATTTGATCTTATTGACAAAACTATTCAGACCTCAATTAATTCATTATTGAAAGAGTTTCCTCCACAAACTGTCTCAGCATTTAGGATGATTTGGAAATTATTGTGTATCTTCCAATTTATATCTGAAATTGGTCGATTAAAACCAATATCTTATCTGCTTGTATTCTTAGGACGTAAGATCCTTTCGATCTTGATACTTTTTATTTCTGCAGCATAGTACATTTAATTTCTCTTCATTATAAAGATATTATTGTAATAATAAATATATATATTATTGTAAAATAGCATAATCCATACATATTATAAAAGGCTTTGTCCTGACTGACTGACTGACACACTGACAGATTGTATGAAACTTCTTTGTTTTTTAACTTAAAGATTTGAAAATTTGTTTTGGGGTACTACTATCAAAATAAAAAATAACCTCATCAATATTTTTGACAAGGGTGGCTTTTGAAGGGTGAAATTGGGGATGAAACATTGTATGAAAAGATCTTTGTTTTGAAGTTAACGTTTTGCAAATTAGTATTGGAATAGGAATTTAAAATGTTGTTTTTAATATTTTTGATAGGGTTTTTCAAGTTATATGTGAACTTCAGCTAAGAAGTGAGTTGATGGGCTGTTTTTGGTGTTTGAAAAACTTACCCTAAGGGATGAAATAGGTGTGAAAATTATTAGAAATTGATATGGATGTCGTTTTCAAGGTTTTTAGGGACGCTGATTACGAAAATGTTATCTATATTGACGTAAAATGAAATTCAACTCCTGTAGTGGGGTGTTGTGGAATTCATGAATTGCACTTAAAACAAAGATCTATGTAATATCGAAATCTACGCGGACGAAGTCGCGGGCAAAAGCTAGTTACTAATATGTTGATTAATTTAGACTTTTAGACCTCCTCTACTGTACTCGTACTTTACACATCCAAACAATGTCAGCAACTTAGCTTGCGATCTAATTGATCCAATGTTTCATGAGGAATCTCAAATACAGCAAATAACGGTTTCTTCCTGAGCCAATAAAATATCTATTCTAACAGTTCAATAAATAAATATCGTTCAACATTTTCGACATTCTTACGTTTAACAATGCGACTGATTATTTATTCAAGAAATCCTCATCAATAACAAAAGAGATGAATGACTTGTTTGTGGGGAAACGAATTATTTTTAATGTTCACAATGAAAGAGTAGCGATCGTAAAAAAGTCGTAAGAATTCAAGTTACATCAACTAGTCGAATATCGGTGAATAAATGCGGAATACGACTTGTCTAGCTATTTACTAGACCAGATATATGGGAGCGATATTGAATAGGAGAATCCATAAAAGGATTTACGCATCTGAATAGATGGATGCTTTGCTCATACGTTTTGAAGAGCGTAACTCTTGTTTTATTTTATTGAACCTAATAGAAGTATAGGTTCTCTTCTGTCACTTGTTTATCTTTGTAGTTCAGCGTTTGAACGAACTTTTATTTTTACCCGACTGTCAAAAGAGGGACCTTTTGTAGCCTAAACGGATTGGCTGACTTTAAAGTGTGAGGTGTCATTAGATTTGTATTTTTCCCCCGAGTGTCATAGGCTATGTGACGTCAACAATAAACCAATATGGCGGACTAAAATTGTCAAAAGAGACGTATTTTTAGTGCTATCGCAATATGGGTATCAGATGAAGGCTAATTAATAGCCTAATTCAATGATATATGCACTAACTATTGCCCACGGCTCCACTTGTTTCTTCTAACCTAAATAGCTTGATCGATTTTGAAGTGCAAGGTGTTGTTATATTCGTATTCATCACCGAATCTCTATATCTAAGCCTACAGACCTTTTACACTGGTAAAAGGTCTGTAGAATTTTTAATTTGACTATCGAAGGCTTACTTTTAGGCAGTCGGGTTATTTGGTTTTTTAAATTAATTCTTGTTAATGTTAGATGTGTTTTCATGTGATGTATACTACGAACGGCCACGTATTGGAAGGCGCAGCGTGGGACGGCCCCCCACCAGATGGACCGACGACCTGGTCAGGGTGGCGGGCGGCCGTTGGTTGCAGGCGGCACAGGACCGTTCGCAGTGGCGTAAATTAGGTGAGGCCTATGTTCAGCAGTGGACGTCGTTGGGCTGATATGTGATGATGATATTACGTACTACGACAACTCCTAAAGTAAGCGAGAAGAATGAATGACAGACAAATGTAAAGAAGAAAATCAATACTGTTAACAAGTAAATATAATTAAAAAAATTAATAACCCGACTGCAACAACAATACCAACAGAGAGCACCGCACCAAAAAGACCGTAAAATTATTGTAATATTATTATACCTGATTAAATTTAAATACATAACATATGTATATATTTGTAATCTCCATTTGATTCCCTTTATTTTGATACTCTACTCGATAGGTTTGGTTAAAAAAAATAATAGAACTACTTACAATTTGGAACCATTTAATTATGTATAATCTCTTTTTGAATGAATGTAATCTCCTTTTGATTCTCTTTATTTTGATACTAAAATCGATAGGTTTGGTTAAAAAAAAAATTAACTTCTTACAATTTGGCGTCAAAAGCCCGCCTTTTAAGTCTTTTTATTCTTAAAACCTATCTAAGGACACTTGGGTTTTCTAGACGAATCTAACGATACCCTAATTGTCAAAATCCATCCAACCGTTCGGAAGATTCGTGGGAATAAATAAATTTACAAACATACAAGATACGCGCGAAAAACAATACCCGTCCTGACGGTAGTCGGGTAAAAATATAGTCGCTGTGATATCGCATCGGTTGTTCACTGTAAAAGTTTTGAACTTGCAGTAACCTTAAAAAATTACAAAACCGTTATCCTGTTTGACTTTGCGTCTCGATACACAAAAGTTTATAAGTAAATTTTATGTACATCACAACCAACAAATCAACAAGAACTTTTATAAGAAAAACATTAATACATAAAAAGCTTGTTGTTGTTTCAACTTTGTCTTGTAAAATTTTCACAAGTAAATGGGAAATGTTTGTATATCTATTTAATATTGTTTATAAGTAATAACCCTTTTCAAGTGCATTAGCATTATATTTATGCTGTCTTTATAGGATTATCGTTTTGAAAGAGGTTTCAGTTCTCATTTTGTGAAAAGCTCCGCCGTTCTCAATTTATATTAATACTATGTAATAAGAATTTTTTGTTTATATGTAAATATATTTATGTATATTCGTACATGGTGATAGTGGCAAAAAAGCGAAGGTGGCTGAATGGATAAGTGACCGGCGTGCTAAACACGCGGTCCGAGTTCGATTCCGACCAGCAGTACCAATGTGGATTTCACTTTGTGGAATTTATATGTACTAGTCATGTGACTTACTATCTGGTGACGGTGAAGGAAAACATCGTGAGCAAACCCACATACCCTAGAAGAAATTCTAAGTGTATGTCTGATCCACCAACCCGCATTAGGCCAGCGTGAGTGGATTATGGCCTAAACCCTCTCAGCTCTCTAGATAGAGGAGAGGAGACCCGAGCCCAGCAGTGAGACATTAATTGGTCGCTGATGATATTCGTACATTTATAAATGGAATGGTATCTCCGAAACAGCCCTGACGATTCTGATAAAGTCAATGTTAATATATTACGCGACTGCCAAAAATCCTCCAAGCCAAAAATCTCCTGAATGTATTTACTCGTAGAATTGTTCAAGCTATATAAGTAAATAATTTCCCTTAAATCCAATCAATTTGTAGTTCATTGCACACTGTGTAGATATTCTAACACAGTGTTAACTAAAACATAATGATACGGCATAAAATGTAAAGTTTTACGAGTTACGTGATCGTAATCGTAAACTTTTATTGGCAACTGTTCTCCCATCTTCTGTCCTTGTCTAGCATAGTGTATAAGAAAAGGATAAAACAGAATTTTATTGTTTATGATGTAATGTAATTATTGATATTTAGTTTATTAGACTTGAGGCTTGATTACAGGAATTTACAAAATATATCTGACGGATAAAATTGAGTATGATTATGTATTTGTTACAGTTGTTTATTGCGAGTTCGTCTGTTTGCATTTTATATATATTTAGATACTAAAACTGTCATAGAACTAACACAGACACAAAATAATCAAATAAATATGTTTATTTTTATCTTTTTCAGGTAAGTTCTACTTTCTTAATTGACAAGAAATCAACCGTTGCGTTGCTACTTTCGACGTAAGTAATTTTTTCCTGATTTAAACACATTTTATGATTGGGCAAACTAATATTATTAGATATTTATGAAGTATAAACAACATAACATAACATAGCATCACGCCTTTTTCCACGAAGGGTAGGCAGAGGTGTTTCACACCCACATTTCGCCAGCTATGTTTGGTCCATGAAGTATAAAGTACGTATTAATATTGATCAGTTATATATTTACTGATTTACGAGTCTCTTTTATAAGCTAACACGATTTAAAATGGTTTTATACTTTTTAATTAGAAGCAGTAAAATTTTTCAAATTTCGAAGTCTATAATAATTTCCTGAAAAACCTGTGCTGACCTCTGCAGCTAGAGTAATGTTGATTTTTTAGTGGCTCTGTATTAATATTGTTTAAGTCAATAAACTAACTATCTATCAATCTATTTTATGCAACTGCCTTGTCAAAAGTGTTCTGAAGTACGCTGCCGTCGCCCATTTTGCAAATCACTCTTAGAGTAGAGCGCATTCAAAAGCGGTTTATTTTATATTATCTGTTTTATAAAAGTAACAACGGTAAAACGAAACCTTAACTACAACCGGGCAACACAGCCCACTGTGCATAGTTACCCAACTATTTCGGACAAAATCAACAAACGTATATTTGCATAGTTTCCTCAGCCGAAAATCTCTTTGGTTGCACTAAACCGGCATAACATACAACTATAACTACAATGTTAGTACAAACAGTGTGACGTCAGAGCTTTGTATCGTGTGAGCCACAAAACGCACTGTGCTGTGTGGACATCACGGGTATAGGTTAGTTTGTCTGTGATTATTTGCTGATTAAGGCTCAGACACCACGAAAGCTGAGATGAGATGAGAAAATTGGTTATCTCTTGTAAATCTATACTATCTGTTTAATAAAATATTTATTATATTATAAAGCTAAAGAGTTTGTTTGTTTGGTTGAACGCTAAAATCTCAGGAACTACTGGTCCGATTAGAAAAATTCTTTTATTATTGTATAGCTCATTTATCGAGAAAGGTTACAGGCTGCTGTCATTTTCAAGCGTTGACAATGTGATATGTTATGTCAGAATGCTGGCCCTTTGACGTAAAACTTAACTACAGTACTGCATCAATTATGGATAGACATGTAGAAAAGATAAAATGTATTTAGGCATGTTATATCCAAATATTGGAGTTAAATTGCCAACTATCGCCTCATTTTGCTATAAATAGTTTGCTTAATGTAAACTCGTCCTTAAGCTTAGCGTAGCACGTCACAATAAACAGAATTCTAGATTCAAACGGTACGATGAATGAATATTTCGAGTGTTTAGTCGAATAGTCAGCATTTGGTAGTCGTGTTTTAGAATAGTAAATGTGAAAATGTATATCCCGGTCGACATTTGCGAGCCTTTGAAGTAGCGCTACAGAATTAAATAATATGTCATTTTATTTAACAGTAAATAATTATTATTACTATCCATTCAAATTTTACTCCTGAACAACAAAATAATCTAATCGAAAATCTGTTTCTGAACGGCGTTTTCTTCTTTTTTTTAAATTTGGAATAAAAAGTAGAGTACACCAGTTTAAAAAAAATCCAAAGAAATAAAAAAAATAACAAAAACAGCAAAGTAACGTTGTTCGATTTCGTTTTGAATATTTGAAAAAAGAACACTAGAAAAATAAAGATATCATTGTAAACAAGTGTGAGCACTCATTCAAATTAATTTATACAGTTGAAAATGGCGGCATACGGCGTACATACGTCAGCGAAGCGCATTATTATTTCACACAGTGTCATTCGTCTAACCTTCACCCATTCTGAATAATAACTGATTTTATAGCATAGCATAGCGGTCTGTACGAATGTCACTTAATATACTATAACTACATCTACGCTTGTCTTTTCTGCCACAATTAATACCGCTAAAAGTTTTTTTTTGTAAATATTTATTATTTTTAACTATTAAATTATTTTAATTCAGTAAGTGGGGCAGAGTGTAGCGTCGCGATTAGATGTATAAATTATTAATGTATGATACAAGCATAGCATATAATTTCAATACCACGATTAGAAGTAAGTTAAAAATTACTTTCAAACTTTGATTACGTTACTTCCATATGACGTTATTTTGAAAAAAGCGTGTTATTTATAAACTAGATAAATATATTGAAGTATAGTAGTTTTAATAGAGACAAAGTGGGAGCTATGGAGAGGGCAATGCTCGGCGTCTTTCTGCGTGATCGAATCAGAAATGAGGAGATCCGCAAGAATCAAAGTTACCGACATTGCTCACCGGATTAGCAAGTTGAAATGGCAGTGGGCAGGGCACATATCACGCAGAACTGATGGCCGATGGGGCCGAAAAGTTCTTGAATGGAGACCACGCACCGGCAAGCGCAGCGTAGAACGTCCACCCACAAGGTGGACAAATGATCTGATCCGAATAGCAGGATCGCGCTGGATGCAGGCCGCATACAACCGGTCCTATTGAAAGTCTCTTAAGGAGGCCTATGTCTGATATAATGAGTGTCCCAGTGGGAAAGGAAAATTTTAAAATAATAAAAAAAAAAAAAGGGATTGGCATACAAAACATGCGGTCTAAGTTCGATTTCCACTCACAGTACCAATGTGGATTTCACTTTGTGGAACACCAGTCATATGGTTTATATTCTGCGAAAGCTGAAGAAAAATATGAGGAAATCCACATACCTAAAAATAACTTCTAAGTATATGCCTAATCCACCAAACATTGCCACCAACCCACTTTAGTCAAGTGCTTGTCCAACAGTAGGGCGTGTGTTGCTATTAATATTAATAATCTAGATAAATCTAATCAAAGCAGTTATAGTGTTGTAAAGCATTAAAAGTTCACTGAATTAACTCACGAATATATCGTTACGCATGATGTTCTATCGATTCAAGTAAATAATATATTATTTGTTTAGAACACACACATGTATATGTGCAGACATCATGCAGACGTAACGACAGGGGCCAGCACAGATAGAATATTTTAATACAAATGAGCTCTTCGATATTGTTTTAGGAGAGAAAAACAACTATCTTGATTTAGGCTTGTGAAAATATCGGAGATGTAAAAGGTTTTCTTATAAGAATTGTTTACTTATGGTAAGCTTGTTCTAAGAGCCGTGCTAATATGCAACTGCATAAGAGGGCCCTACGATAAAATTAAATATTTTATATTCCAAATTATTTTATATTTGTGTCGATTCGACACAAATGTTTTTACAACGAATCGTATGAAATTGTGATCTAAAACATATTGTTCGATATTTTATCTTCGGATTATGTTTCATATTAGTTGTATAGTTGCGTGCAATTTCGCTTAAACAGCAAATCGCTAATCACAAAACTCGACATAATATAGTATATCCTTGCACGAAGAATACAGAGCTTAACTTAGTTAGCCTCTTGTTTCATTCTCCGGAAAATTAGTTATTAAGAACGAGGATCGAAATTAATTCTGTCTCTAATACCCAATTAACAGACGCTGCCTAGAATGGCGGCTTCAAAAGAATTCTTAGAACACCTGCGTCTTAAAAAGGTCTGGGTTACATCGCTTTATTTCGTAACCTTAAGACCTTTAAGGTTACCAGAATTATTTCAACCTCAAAGAAAATTGGAATAAAAACATATTACGTTTCTTAATTATCCATTGTTAACCAAGAACCAAGTTATTCGTTTGTAAACCTCTAATTTGACCAACCAACCCTCAAGGCAATTACAATCGGTTTGTTAATTTCCAACGTTTAAATTCGGCTTTCTACATCCAAAAGTTTTGTTCAAACATTGGCCAAACACGTACCTTATTGTAAACAAAGCCTTTGTCCAATGACAATTGTGTGTACACGATTGTGGTCATTATTGTTTTGTGCCCACGGGATCAAAACTATTTCGGACCTCTATGGGTCTCTCGAACTTTAATATACTCAGCTTTATTCAGAACATGTTATTTAAGTTTGTCTGTTTATCATGTGTTATATATAACCCGAGATCTTATTATGTATGACGGGATGAAGAGACAGTGATTGTCATTTCTCGCAGTCGTAAATGTCAGAAGTGAATCAGATATTGTTTTGAGGTAAAGCTATTTAACTAAAACTAGTCTCTTCTTGTATTATACTTAGGTGTTTTAAATGAGAATAGAATCGAAGACGATTGCGGAAATCTGACAGATATACGAGTACATAGTAATTTCCATCAGATATTTTTCCAAACTGATTTAATTGCTTCATAAAATAGACAGGGTCGATTTCGACGATCGATTGTAAAAACGTGATTAACTTTAGAAATTTATTATTTATAGACAATTAATAAATTTGAAATAGACCCTCGTGTTGTCGTTTTATTGTTAGGTTATCCAATTTTAAAACATGGTAAGCAGCTAATTTCATTTTCATTCACATTCCACAAATGAATGCGGACAAGTGGGCACGAGTCGTCACACAGTGGGTGCCTGAAGATGGGCACCGTCGCCGAGGCAGGCCTAAAAAACGCTGGTGTGACGACTTGGATAACTTCGACAAGGAATGGTGGAATAAGGCTGGAGATAGGCAGCAGTGGAAGGTTCAGGGGGAGGCCTTTGCCCAGCAGTTGGATGACACAGGCTAAATAAAAAAAAAAGCAGCAAATTAAAGAGATATTTATGTAGTGGACAGTGTCAGCTATTTTGATCATATCGATAATCATAATATTGATTTTAATATAAATATATTATGTGGATTTCACTTGGTAGTTTTGTAATATTTGAATAATAATGTATGTTGTATAGATGTAGTGTGTACACGGCATCAAAATTTAGATGCTGCCTTCTACAAACATTGAAAACTACGCCTCAATATTATATATATTTTTTTAAGTTACCGGAGCTTTAGACTTGGAAATGTTGGAAACCTTGGGTATTTTGGAGGTTGGGTTCATAATTATGGTTCACGTTTTACATTTTTTTTTAAACATAAATGAAATACTTAGCGAGATGTTTAAAACAGTTTTTAACAAGTTGATCTTTTAAAATCTTTAGTTCGTAGTTGGTAGATAGCCTTAAAACTTGTGTTGCAGTAAACTTAAAGCTGGTAATGGGCAAGTTTGAAAGTTACAAAACTGCTCTTCGTAACTTGTTCGCTTGTGCAAAGTGCAATACTTACGTTCTCGTTAATTTTCTTGTTGAGTAGCGTTTACAGCCATTCGTAGTTTGTTAGTTTATAATTTGTAGTTAAAAAAAAGGTATAGTTTATAGTGCGGTTTTTATATTTTTTTATTTAGATTATTTAGAAAGTTAAGTTTTAATTTAATATGACGGAAATTATATTGTATTGTATTTTGTGAAATAAACAAAAAGTATATTATATAATTATTATGTATTAATTAATTTGATACTAAAATGAAAATGTAGAATAAATATGTATGCTTTATGAATGTAACTGTGTTTAGAAAACAAATACTAACAATCATTACATATAATATTCTTAAGCAATGCATAAACGTTTGTAAATTAAATTTTAAATTTTGTAACTTTTTTCTTTATAATAAAATAAAAACCTAAACCAGTTTTCACTATTTATCTATATATAAATAGTGAAAACTGGTATATATAACTAATAGGGCCGAACAATAACAATAACCGGTCAAGTGCAAGGGACTCGCACACTGAGCGTTCCGTACAAAAGAAATATTTAAAAAAAATAAAAAAAAACACGGAACAAAATCGCTCGCTGCTGCGGCGGAAATTAGGTGAGACCTATGTTCTGCTTATGTTCAACAGTGGACGTCATTGGGCTGATATGATGATGATGATCGAAATGTTAGGTGTTGGTAGGTAAGCTGTTTATTTTTTTTTTCTACCACATTTACCCAGCGCCATCTAGTCCCAAATTAAGTAATTATATTTGCTTGTGTTATGGGTACTAAACAAATAGGTATACTTCTTAATTTTTTTTTTAAAATACATACATATTATAAATAAATCACACCCAGACACAGAACAAACCTTTATGCTCATTACACAAAGATTTGTCCTGGGTGGGGATCGAACCTACGGTTTAGCAGTCAGGGTAACAGAATGCAGCAGAAAACTAATAATTTAGAAATGAACGGACAGTAGTGACAAACGCATCTTGTATAAATGTTGCAACATTATTAGTTTGCATGGCGATCAGATAAACCTAAACCTAGGTCTTATAATAATCTATATTTACGTGCCTATGTCATAGCTGACCTAAATGAGTACCTATTTTGAGCATTCTATGTCAGTGACGTCAACGGCGTGATATATTTTTATTATTATATTTTTATATTATTGATCTAAATATATTGTTTTTGACTGCCTTGGCGGTATAGTTATACCGTTACTGAGGTCTCGGGTTCGATGCCCGGGTCAGAACAAAATATTTGTATGATCTAGAAATATTTGTTTCGGAATTTGGGTGTTTCGTTGTGTATATGTTTATTGTATTCAGAAATAAATGTGTATGTTTGTAAGTTGTAACGCAAGCTTATATTAGCTTACTTTGGGCTAGATGGCGTTGTGTAAAAAAATAGATAGGTATCCCATAAAAAAATTAAGCTGGCTAGTTTTAACGATAGATCATACGAGTGAAGCCGAGGGTGGAAGCTAGCATGTTATTTACTAGCAGTTGGTCGCAGCTCCGCCCACTTCCAATTTGAATACTTAACCATATAATTATTTCCCCTTTTCTTCCTCATAAGAAACTTTCTCTTATAAAAAACAGTTCACAACTCATGTGGCCGTTGTAAAATATCCAGGACTCTTATGAAAATGCTCAAACGAGTTTGAAGAAAATACTAAAAAAATAAATAGACTGGCCTGTTGGTCTAGTGGTTAGTGACCCTGACTGCTAAGCCGGAGGTCGTGGGTTCGATCCCCACCAAATCTTTGTGTGATGAGCATAAAAAGGTTTGTTCTGTGTCTGGGTGTAATTTATCTATAATATGTATGTATTTACAAAAAAAAAATGTATTGAAGTAGTATATCAGTTGTTTAGTACCCATAACACAAGCAAATATAATTGCTTACTTTGGGACTAGATGGCGCTGTGTGAATGTGGTAGAATATTATTATTATTATTATATTATTAAATAATCAAATCTCTATTAATGCCATTAGAATCTTTACTACAGCCATGGGCGTAGCCAGGGGTAGGGTTTTGGGAGTTCAAATCCACCAAGAAATGTTTAAAGTACTTATTACATTAATACAAGATGGTACCCATATATAATTGTGTAGTTGTAGTGTCTGTTGTCCCCCCCCCCCCCTCCCCAGAAACTAAAACCAGGCTACGCCCGTGACTACAGCACTATTGTCCGAAGAAATCATCTCTAAAATCAACTCTCAAAAAATTTTAATTTTATTTTTATTTCGTTCATACATTTTTCTAAAAGGATTTTTTTGTTTGTTTTAAGTTTATATTTTCGTTTCCCGCTTTCGTTTCTAATTAAAAACAAATAACTTAATAAATTGAGCTTCTGTCTAGTTAATGTCAGGAAACTTATTAGTTGGCTTAAGACACTTTTGTTATTGGCACTACCAACAAAGTTAATCTCATATTTATTATTATTAACTTTTATTAAAACCTAACTCAGATTTAATACAATGACCGCATTTGTTGGTGGTACCTAATCTCTTATGTATGTGTATTATAAACAAGCTGTAAAGTTTCTTTTGCAATAAATAAATAAACTCATAAAGTTGAGTCACTAACATCACTCTTACTAAACCATTTAACATAGGTACATCTCCATTCACAATTCACAGCATACCACAATGTCGGTATTCAAGGGCCGTAATATGACTTAAGTTACGCAAACCATGAGCCCTCTCACCGCACATGTCGAAGGGTAGCTATTCATAACAGTACACCGCAAAAATAGCCTTACGATTATAAACCTTCGCATAACGCCACAACGCACACAAAAAGGTATTTGTCTCGCATTTCATAGGAGTTTATGACGTGTAAGATATACGTGAAACGAATGGGACATATAAAACAACCTGTGGACATTTAATTCGCAATGTTTCGGCATTCTTCGTTCGTGTTTGGATGAATAAACATGGCGGATTTTTGGCGCGCTTTTTTGACGTTTATGTCATGTTTGTTTATGGTTTAATTGTATAAGATTATTTTGTTTTTTTTTTGTGTTTGTACTGTAAATTGTTTAAATTTATATAATAGATGATATAAATTTTAATGGAAACTCGTTACCCGTTGTTTATTGTTACCTATTATTTATCTTACAATCTGTCGAAAATTTATTTTGTTTGCCAAGAATATTAATAAATTTTGACCAAAATAAGTTTAAACAGTTTTCGCCATTTTATTTTGCCATAAATCTATATTGAAGCGAGTGTCAAGCGCTTGAGCGGTTTTTGAAAAGTTTGACTGATTGATGAATGATTGACAAGAGATTGAGAGAGAACTTCAAGTTAGTTAGAATTACAAAGGTGATAGACAAGCTACTTGGCCACGTGCTGGTAAGTAATGACCCCTGATACTCACACTAGAGATACTAATATAATAAAACAAGCCTAAGTTTTTGTGCCTAAGTCATTTAGAGACTTAGAAACGATCCAACAGATGCCGCTGTGCCCCAAACCGATTTAATTAGAAAGGAAGTATTGTGGAGATGGTTTTAGGCTACTAAAATAAAAAAAAAACACATTTGGTCACGGGAATTAAAATCCATGCACGCGGAACCGCGGGCAACAGCTAATAGAACGATTTTGGTCTACTGTTACCTACTACGCTGTCAAGACTAAGCTGTCAAGACGGGGTAATTTAAATTTCTATTTATTGTAAAAGTTAATTGTATCTACAGTCACCTACGTCATCTTGAGTGTAAAAGAGTGATTACACATTATATTTTTACTTCGCCAACACCACACAAAAAGGTACTCACCATTGATTCAATTTCGATACTTTATCGTAATTGGTGCCCATTCAAACAGTTTTCTATTGGAAAACTATAACTTCTAATTTAATGGAAACTGAGAACTCGATAAAAAAACTTTTCAACAACTTTATTATTGAACACGCAGAAAACCGCTGCGAAGTTTTCTTCTCCATTTTTTAAACAAAAACATTGGGACGAGATGGGAACATTCATTCGAACTTTGACAAGTGATCGTTGAGCTGGAGAACGAATGAAATGAACTAAAGCCTGCCATCTTTCTTGAGCGGAAAACTTTGGAGTATGTCCGCCCCCGTCCTCCCTATATTTGTTAACAGTCTAGTGACGTGAACTTGTCGATAAAAGAACCTTTATTTAGTTCAACTATTTTTATTTGACATTTATTTTCGACAGTGCTTGACAGGTTGGCCCATCAGTGTAGGTAGTATTAAATAATTCTCAATGTTGATGTTGAACTTTTGTTGAATGTTTCGCGTTTTATTTCATTATGAACGCGATTGATTATCACACAAGCCAGTGATTACAGGAAGTGATTACACACTTTGATTGTTCAATCAACTCGTAGGTTTCGTAGCAATCGGTCGAAAATGATCCAGACGTATGTAATTTTTAGTTTTTGATTGAGAGCAAAACCACTGAACGTCATGTGCCATCAATAGCTTAATTATACGACAGATGCGTCCAAATGATGCATACAATAATTATGTGTGTAGTTGATCGATCATGACATTAGTAAGTAATTCTCTAATGACTGATAATTATGTACACAGTACTGTTCGTGTATGAACCAATTCTATGTCTTGAGTAAATAAATAGGATTATGTGACGTAGTGATTGAGGCGGGCCATTTACGTCGACGTGCCAAATGTCGTGGATTCGATTATCACACGAGACTTAGTATTTGTGTGATTTTTAGATATTTGTTTCGGTTCTGGGTATACGCGTTTTACCCAGCACATCATTTGTTCTTTAAAGTAGGCGTTGTCTTAAAAAAATATAAAGCTGAAGAGTTTGTTTATTAGTTTGGTTGAACACACTATTCTCAGGAACTATTGCACCGAATTCAAAAATCCTTTTAGTGTTGGATAGCTCTTTTATCGAGGAAAGCTATGGGCTATATAACATCACGCTACAACCAATAGGGGTAGCGTGAGTAGAGTAGTAAACAAAGATCTACGGGAGGCAAGCACCAGCCAGTTTATCGATGAAAAATATTTTAGCTAAGCACATCACTACACGACTTTGACCGACTGATCATTGGTATGCGAGATTGCAGCTTAAAAGTGATTATTCAACAATGCTCGGACAATCCTCGAAATACCGAACGTTTGTGATTGCTGTTCTTACAAATACCTCTTGTTGTCAGTTCCTTTGGAATTGAATCAGTTCCCGCACGGAACGAATGTTTTTGATTCTGGAATTGGTTGAGAAAGTTAAATATATTGCTTTATAGTGATAGAGAAAGAAAAAAAAGGGAATTCCTTTTTAAGAAGGTTGTACAATTGTAGAGTTTGGGTCTTGACGTAGTTTAAATGTTTATATAGTAACTATATGCAGTATATGCGACTGCTAAAAAGAGGGTAATATAAAAACATTCCCTCCTTTTTAGCAGTCGTGTAAAAATAATACGAATACTTATTTTATTTAAAAAGTTAAATTAATATTTTCGTAAGTGTATGATGAGCTAGCAACTCGCATGTAAAGCTCCCAGTATTGCTATTAAAAAAATCTATGGTTCAACCAAATAAATAATTTGTAAAAACTCGTTCTATACTAGTGTCTTGCTAAAGAAAAAGTTCAGAGAATAATACATCTTAATTAATTTGCATTACGTGCGTTTTTGTGTAACTAGTTTAATGTAAATGCGTCGTTCTTTCTTAGCAAGGCAGACTAGACAGATTAAATGACTGGCCTGTTGATCTAGTGGTTAGTGACCCTGACTGCTAAGCCGGAGGTTGTGGGTTCGATCCCCACCCAGGACAAATCTTTGTGTGATGAGCATAAAGGTTTGTTCTGTGTCTGGGTGTAAATTATCTATAATATGTATGTATTTACAAAAAAAAAAAAATGTATTTAAGTAGTGTATCAGTTGTTTAGTACCCATAACACAAGCAAATATAATTGCTTACTTTGGGACTAGATGGCGCTGTGTGAATGTTGTGGAATATTATTATTATTATATTATTATTATTAAATAATTATTCTAATTTTGTGTCAGATTTTGTTTACTAAACGTAAAGGTGAATGTTAACACAGTTTACAATATAAACGAATAATAATTTAGATTCGGTATAAACCCGTAAATACTTGAAATTTCGACCGGTCGAACAGGTCTAACCGACTACCGGACAACGGTGGCTGTTAAAAGTTTTGGGTTGCACAATTAAAGGGTAAAGAGGAGTTAAAATGTGGATTCTATTAGAATTTTGTGTTCAACTATTGTTGTGTAATTAGGTTATAATCTTTGTGTACAAAGTTTTGATGTAAATACGTAACCCTTTTTGTTTATTCCACTATTTGTATGTAAATTTGTGTGTAACGCATATTTTTATATCGTCAAAAAATCGGGAATGTAATGTGCTTAAATGTGGTGGTAAAATATCAAATACAAATAAAACAACGGTTATCTGAAGTATTTGCAATCAGAACTTTAGCAGCTATTTTTGTATTACAGACAAACACTTCACATCCAATTGATGTTTTTAATTATATTAGCAATTATCCATACGTTATTTACATATCAATAGGTACTGGTGATTATATCAGGTTTGGAATATGATTGATTTTTAAATCTATATTATTTATAAAGCTGAAAACAATTGTTTGTTTGATTGAACGTTAGGATCTCAGGAACTACTGGTCCGATTTGAATAATTAATGTTGGATAGCCCATTTATCGAGAAAAGTTATAGAAGGGTATATAAATATCTCTGTAATTGTTCTAACGATTTAAATGAAACATTTTACATCGATAAACTGTTGCATTTTAAAGTTATCTTTATTGCGGTTATTTCTACGAAAACGACGAAATATTTTTTGGACAAAAACTTTTTTACTTCAGCGCCATCCCGTGGAACTTTGAGAAAATTCTTGTACTGAAACTCCAGATATTTAATGGTTAATACTCGTATTGGCAAAATATTTAATTGCTATTGAAAAGGCTATCTATCTTAACGAGAATCGGTCTTATAACTATTGTTCAGAATGTATTGGAATTTAGTTAAGTGCCCCGTTGTTATTATATCGTTCAATTGTGACCGCAAAACAACTTAGACCATTACGCCTGTCTAGACTCACTGTAAGTAATACCTAGGTCTGTACACAGGGTCTGTATATGAAAGGTAACCTTCAATATCAAAGAGATGTAAGTAATGAGAACAATATTGCATTGTTATTGTCAGCCTTCTGTACAGGCGGATAAAGTTTCGTCTTATTAGTCCCTTCTTTTCTATTTCTCGATGTAGCTTTAGTTCGATAAATTCAAACAAAAATAAATAATGACATATAGTGTCATTACTCATCTAAAATAAAACTTTTCATGCAATAAATAAATAATACGCACTTTCTTGTCACAATACGTGAGTTGCAAAAAAATAAGCAACTCTGGGATTCTACCACTTAACACATGTCAGAGACAAACATTAAATAAATAAAAAAATAACAAAGGTAAATAAGACATGACAATAATTTTAAAGCACTCAGCAGTAGTCTAGCCAAGTTTATGGAATTGCGTGAGACATTCCGAATTTATTACATAAATAATTGACTACTAGAAGAAAATTTATTTATTTCAGAAGTCTATTTAAAATTAACTAAATTAAATTAAATAATATTAAAACTAAAAAAACATAGGTAATATTTACAACTTAAAAAACATGAATTAATAAAAAGGAAAATTAATTAAATTAAATGAATTAAGAAAAATTAATTAAAAAATAACATCATAAAATACTACCGCATCGCTGCCTTTGACTATGTTATTACCAATTCCTTTTAGCGAAAAAACATAACCTACATTAAATTGTCGGTGAGGCCTAAGTTCAGCAGTGGATGTCGTTGGGCTGATATGATGCTTACCATCAGGCGGACCGTACGTCGGTTTGCCACCGTGGTGGTATAAAATAAAAAAATTATGATGATGATGATACATTAAAAATAGTTATAGAAAAAATATATAGTTTCCTAATATTTTAGAATAAAGCATAATTTCTGTCCAAAATAATCTTATTATTATCCAATATATTGTTGTTCTTGTCACGCATTCTTATTCTACTGTTTGTTAAAAAAATAAGAATAATATTCAACTTTGGAATGAGGGAGCTGGTGGCACTATTCAGCAGTTTATCAATAAATCGATCTCCATACTTTAACGTCAAAAAGCGTTGTTAAATTAATATTGTTCTAGTCCTCTAATGTCGAATATATTTCAAGATATCTCTTCCTTCACACATTTCTTTTTGTTGGTTTGTTAAAAAATGCCAAGACATTCGAGACTAAAATTGTTTTGGAAAAGGAGTTGGCTACACTACTCAACGGTTTACTAATAAATCCGTCTCCATACTTTGACGTGGGTTATTAAAGGTCTTGTCAATGCGGTCCCACGTGTGATTGAGCTAATATAGTTCGACAGTTTGGGACCCTACTTGGTGACGTCATTACTACTTTGAAGTTTTGTTGTGAAACTGTTGGAAACTTATTATTTTCGCATTTGTAATGGGCGTGCAGAAAGTTTTAAGCTTGTGTACGTCATAGTTTTGAGTTGTAATTTTACGATATTAAAATGCAAGTATTCTTTCACTTTTTGCCAGTAATGCTACGAGTATGTCCCATGTAATAGGAAGCGAGCCCTTTAACCGGGCACATTTTACAAAACTCCGAGCTGATACTAAAAACATCAAGACAGAAAAACCATACCACTATTCTCGGGAATCGAACCCAAGACCTCTTGTGCTGCAGTCGTGCAATACTTCCGTTGCGAAGCAGCTGGAACCAAGTTCTGTTCATAAAAATATTCCAACAAATTAAGCTATATCTATAGACGCGTGCCGTATCAGATAAAAAATATTTTTTATATCTATAATTCTATAGTAACGTGGGCGCACAGACGCGGTCCAACAAGAGCTGTCAAATTCTATAGAAAATATATAATGTTGTCTGTAACGGCACGTTCTACGTCACGAAATATAACTCTTTAGAAAAAGACGACTAATGGACTAACTTAAAGAAACAAGAGCACTACGAGAAAAGGACAGTTCGTAACAAAAACCCAATACCAAACCGTTTAGCCAGCGTCTTATAGTTGGCTAAATTCCCTCCAAAATATTTGAACGAGACCCGTGCCGAGCTGTGGGACATTAATTGATGGGTTGTAATAATGATGATGTATGCGATGGTGGCTGAATGGATAAGGGACCGGCGTGCAAATCACGCGGTTCGAGTTCGATCCCGACTAGCAGTACCAATGTGGATTCCACTTTGTGGAATTTATATGTACTAGTCAAGTGACTTACCATCTGCTAACGGTGAAGGAAAACATCGTGAGGAAACCCACATACTCTAGAAGAAATTCTATGAGTATGTCTGATCCACCAACCCGCACTAGGCCAGCGTGTGTGGATTATGGCCTAAACCCTCTCAGCTCTCTAGTTAGAGGAGAGGAGACCCGAGCCCAGCAGTGGGACTTAATGGGTTGCTGATGAATAATGATGATACGGTACGCGTCTCAAACATACCGCTAATTTAGTCGTAAAATACTTTAAACAAATAAATAGTAACGTATGTAAGTTTGTCTGGTAGTGACGTGAATAACGCTAGGATCGGGGTGAACAGTGTGCTAAGTAAGTCGTTAGCCTGTAGACGGACGGATTTGTGCGAGAGATAAAACTGACAAGATTAAAGGATCCGTCCGACTCTGTGATTAGAACGTGGAAGTAGCGAATTATTAGCTCGTAAATGATGAGGATGCGGGTTTTAAATGGTTACATTACATTGTTATATATATTAACCGTGTAGTAGTCGTCTTATAAACTTTGTCTAAGTCATAGTCATCATCTCTGCCTATTTCAGTTCATTGCTGGACATAGACCTCTCCTAAGAAATCTAGCCAAAAAAGTCTTTCAAATCATTCTTCTCAAATCTAGCCATAAAAAAATAATAATAGTAAAAAAATCATATTGGCAAAAGAAACAAAATATGGCTAGATTGGTTTTGTATATTAAATGGTTTGGTATTGTATATCCTAAAAGTGCAAAAGATGACCGAAGTACCGTCAAATCCAGTGCAATTGTGTGAGGCACACAATTGCTTGCATAATGCACAATGCACAATTGATATTATGTATTCTTAATCTGTCACTACACGGTCTAATTTTGTGTCATACCATTGGTGATTCTTCCGCCAATAAGTCTGCGCCAACTCCCTTCAAAACATTATAAACTAAATTTAAAACCTTACAACAGCTCACATTTCGTTACACACGTATGTATGTACTTACATATCTTACAGTACATTATGTAGTGTACGTGTCTTGTCAGGATTAATTCCCGCAAGTTTTGAATTAGACCTGTTTCCGTCATTTCACTACAGCCGTCACACACACGCCACAGTGTAATACTACACAACGGCCATGTCGCTGTCAAACTATGCAATCAGATGTGTTATAAAACTTCTGAGGCTCGAACTCTATTAATGTGGAGACGATACGAGAAATCGAGATGTGTTGTTATTTGGATGTCTGTGTCATAATTAGTTTTGTGCTGTGATACGACATTTCTGTCTGTACCTTGAATGAGAATTCTGTCTCGTGCCACTGGTGGATCGTATTGATAACACGATGATGTCTCAAAAACAAAATGTGAATCGGTCTACTTAAACGGATATATTGGTTTTTATTAAAACAAAATAAAATATTCAAATGTTTAGAAAAAATAAGTAACAATCGCAACTGCAATATATAGTTATGTAATAAATTATGCGAGGGAGCAACATGTCTTAACCAAATGACTACCACAAGGTACTTTAAATTTTAAGGGCTGGGAACCATAATAATAACCACATTACAAAATGCCTTTCAGTTTCTTGTGGCAATGTTTTATTTATACATAGCTAGTATTACCTCGCATATTTATCTCTTCTTACATCACTAATCCGCTTCTATGGATCGCAGCGTAATATACTTCAATTAACACGCTATGCAGCTAAAATGCTTCTGAGTCGCAGTGAAAGTGTAAATTCTCAGTATCAGTCCAGAGTTTGGCATAAAATTGTTCTCACTAAATGGCAATAGGTTCGCTCACTACTATACGGGATATCATATTCTCGTAAGTGGCTAAATTTGGTCATGATGCACCTCTGCTTAAACCAACTGGGAACTAAGGTGTGATGCTATGGTTATGTATGTTTCTTTCAAACAAAGTCCTCAGCTGTATTCATAATGTAGTCGGTGTCCAGACGTTTGCTAATACAGCGACATTTACTATCTAGCTGCGACACAAATAAACTATCTAAGTATTAATACGATGTTCGCCGAGTTTTGTGCTTCCCACGTTTCTTAGAAGTAGTTAACTAATTTAATCAGAAGATTGACTGTAGTACGTAGTGCTCTCAAAAACACTGGGGTTTCTAGGCAAGTTTTTGATTAGGTGGATATTTTGGGAAATAATCTCGCCAAAATTAGCAAAAATTGTGCCTCCCCCCCCTATCTTCTTAATCGTAAGACCTAAAAATATAAAAAAAAATCACAAAGGTAATGAAAATTATTTTGAACATGATCGGACGTACCGTTTTTGTGTAATTGTCGAAAAGCTGCGCTACTTAACAAAAACACGTAAGTTCCATACTTATGCTGCGGAACCCTACATTGAGCACGACATGCTCTTACCCGTTTTTAATTATAATTTTTTAAAGAAAAATCTACCTATGTTGTCTTGTTCACATCGACTGATTTTATTTATCACAAGTTAAAACTGTTACCATCTTACAGTCTCGACGTAAATTTCATTAAACGTTAATAATTTTATCGCTTCAACAGACCTGTCGATAACGTAGATTATTAAATTACGTCATCGTTAGGCTTTACTCTGTGATGTTGGGAGGGGGAGGAGGGAGGGATAAAGGCTTCTACACAGGTGTGATTTATCTGATTTAAAGTCTTTGAAACTACTGCCGAATTTAGAAGTATCTCGATTTGAGATACTTTCCTTTGAATTTGTGGCTAGAATCAAAAATGAACTGGTCGTATTATCGCGTTCTCTGACAAAAAATCTAATAAATATCCTTTCTTTCAACGTTATTGGTTCGACATTAATACTAAAACGTCGCCATTACGTTACCTTACATAAATATTATTTATAATTGTCATATAATTGGCTGTTATTCTCTGAGTATATTCATCACTTATTTATTTACAATATAATATAATATTTCACCTCATTTACACAGCGCCATCTAGTTCCAAAGTAAGCAGTTATATTTGCTTGTGCTATGGGTACTAAACAACTGATATACTACTTTAATTTATATATTTTTTTGTAAATACATACTACACAGATAAAATATGACACCCAGACACAGAACAAACCTTTATGCTCATCACACAAAGATTTGTCCTGGGTGGGGATCGAACCCACGACCTCCGGCTCAGCGGTCAGGGTCACTAACCACTAGACCAACAGACCAGTCAATAATATAATTCAATGAATACGTTTTTTTTCATTCGGTTCTTCATCATCAATGAACGCACGTTCTCCGTAATTTTAGTGAAAATGTGACGTCTCTATAAACTACGCTAACGCCAGCAATAAATCAAGGAGCATCGGTAAACGATCCGAGTCGCGACTCGATACATCAAAAATCGATTTCGAACGACTTCAATTACCGGTGAAATATCTGTATTTGTCGTTAGTTACCGGTTTCTTATTTTGTTGTCATATGATTCAATAGCAGGTGCTGATGAAATATTTTTATCTTTTTATATTTCTGGTAAAAAATATTGAAGTTTCAATGGCGGTAATAACTATGTTTGTTGATAGAAAAATCTTGCCTTACAATATTTTATCGACTATTTTGTTATTATTTTATAGGATTATAAAGCTGTAGAGTTTGTTTGTTTGTATGGTTAAACGCTAGGATCTCAGGAACTACTGGTCCGATTTGAAAAACTATTTTAGTGTTGGGCCAGTTGAAATTTGAATTGAAATCTGAAATATGTAATTAAATGATTAAGTGTGATTATAACTTATCATTATTACAACCTATTAAAGTCCCACTGCTGGGCATGAGTCTCCTCCAAACATTGTGGTAGGAATTTAGCCTACTATACCACGCTGGCCAGACGGGATAGTATAGTGTTTGTTTAGAATTTTCCATTTCTCGCAGTGTTCTTGTTTACCTAAGGTGTGTATCAATACGATTATAACTAGGATGTCATCAAAATAACTCAACGGCCTTCAACAAGTTGGAATGTTCTGGAAGGTTCCTTGGAAGCTGATAGAAACAAGGTCCATTTAGTACCTACAATATTTAGCCTCGTGCCACCACGCACCAGACTTACTCACTTAAACAGGGAGATTACACAAGTCATAAGTAATGCCTAAATCTAATTGCTTAGCTACTTATGCGTTTCACCAAAAACTTCCCATCACATAGTTGAAGACAAAGAAATACTCTAAGGGACAAAACTTTCTGACGATAATAGGGCCGCAGCTTTGTAAGACCGATGTCTTCGCTTTGTTGGAACGCCTTTGTCGTTTCGTTTCCTTCCTCAATCTTGTATCTGCCATAATTATCTGAACGAACCTCAGAGAACATACTTTCTGATAGGCAACTTGATTGGAAATTACTTTGGGTGTATTCTTTGAAATTGCTATCTATGATTTCATACGTAAGGAACGTAAGTAGGTATACAAAAACATAGAAATCGCGTAAGCGACAGAAATCAAATTTCACAGGAGAAGGCTTTTTAAAAATATTTTTGTTCTGAAATTTTCTATTTAATTTGCTTAAAAGTTGCTATATGATTTCAATTAGTGTATTTTGGCGAAAAACGTATATTTTCCCTCGCATTCGATCTCATAAACGGCTTACGACATCGTGAGGTTTTCAAGAACTTTTCTTTTGGGTAAAACGTTGGCAGGTACTTTGTAATTTACTGCCTTATCATTGTCACTTCTGATATAGAAATATCAGAAGGTATCTGTAAAGTAACTGACGATTTCATAGTTAATTTTTTTTTAACAATTATTTGGATAATGGCCAAACTTTATTTAAGTATAATGCCAGACGCACATTATATGCGTGTTGTATAAACAGATCCAGAATCCTGTAAAAGGCTTCGGAAAACAGTCAGCTTGTATACCAATAACCAATAAGAAAGACAGAATTATACAAATCAGATATGAAATCTCCAGACATTCAAGCAACGCACGTCACAAATCGCACCGACGATATGCAAAAAGGTGTTTTACGTACTACTTTCCAACAATTTTGAACCTTATTCAATCAACATAAGGTGTGAAATTCGTTACAGGAGTACTTCAACTTACAAAGTTTTGCCCCAGAGGCTTCCAAATATCATGCCCACAATACGCTAGTACTCGAAAAAGTGGAATACTCATAAATATTATAATAACATTGTCACCCGATCCATCTTATTTGTTATCAAAGAAAAATTCACATTTTTCTCACGTTTTCCTTACTAAACGCACTCAGTGCTTTGAATAAATGAATATGCTTTAATGACGGGATTTTGATACTATATTTCTTTATTTAGGACGATTTATCGACAATGTTTGCAAATGCTCTTTGTTTGAGCCGCGTTCTATTTGCTTAGGTCTCGGTGGAAAATATTCGATTTACATTTGCCTTTTTGTTGTTAGTTTTTCAAGACTTATTCTTTCTTATTGTATGCTGAGGCTATAGAAAGTTCAATTTTTCTATAATTTTCATTTGAGTACATGCTTCAATTTTTAAGCAAGTTATCTGCTTTCTGTAAATAATTCGACTAGTTCAGAACTTGGCATTCACTTATATCTGTCTGCAAAATTAACAACCACTAGTATTCTTGAACTAGGCACCCATTTTCACATTTATGTTTTTGTGGGATTTAGTTCAAGTATTGTCGGTGGTAATGTTAATTATGGAGGTTCGATAGCTTGATGGTTTAAAAATAAGACGTATTGTATAATGCGTAATGTTTATAATGTATTTATAATTAGTCAAAACTATAACAAAAATAATAATGGGAATAAAAGGCGTGACGCCTATAAGTTATAATATAATAATAATAATAATATTCTACCACATTCACACAGCGCCATCTAGTCCTAAATTAAGCAATTATATTTGCTTGTGTTATGGGTAAGTACTAAACAACTGATATACTACTTAAATATATATTTTTTTGTAAATACATACATATTATAGATAAATTACACCCAGACACAGAACAAATCTTTATGCTCATCACACAAAGATTTGTCCTGGGTGGGGATCGAACCCACGACCTCCGGCTTAGCAGTCAGGGTCACTAACCACTAGACCAACAGGCCAGTCATTCAGTCAAGTTTTTCAGTCATGGTGACTACTTCAACTCCGTTCGGGGGCTGGCATGTGACTAACGTAGCCAATCTTATTTACAATAGTCCTCGCACATTGCGGGCATGTCAGCACACCTCTATAATTATAATTGATTGCCGCAAGTGGTTGGGCTTTCAATTAGTCACGCCCACTATTGAGGTCAGCTTTTGAAAGCATTGACTTTGTATTTGATCAAAGACCTCCACTCTGGTCTTTTGGTGAATCTAGACTGCTGATAAACGTACATACATACATAGAGTTTATTATTGCATAGTTTAAGTTGTATTTGGTTCTTCAAAAAAGGAGTGAATAGGTTTCTTAAGGGTCAGCAATGCGCTCGTGATGCCCCTGGTGTTGCAGGCGCCCATAGGTTACGGTAACCGCTTACCATCAGGCGGACCGTACGTCTGTTTGCCACCGTCGTGGTATAAAAAAAAAAGTTAACACTCATTAAATTCCACTCACGTCTGCGTCAATCAATTAACAAAGTTGAAAAATAAATATTGAGAGAACGTAACTTATGTGTTTTTAGTATTTAAAGTGGCAAATTGATAAGTACCAATGTGTATACAAGTACATACTATGTCTCAAATTATTATAAACTAGAAGTCCCGCGGGGCTTCGCTCCCGACGTTCTTTATTTGGTCACTGCTCAGCTCCTTTTGGCCGTAGTGTGATGTTATATATATAAATAACCTTTAACCTTCCTCGACAATGCTATCCAACACTAAAAGAATTTTTCAAATCGGACCTTGATCGGTTCTTGAGATCCAAGCGTTCAACCAAATAAACTCGTATTTGTTTGTTTCGACCCAGGGGTCACCACCACTGCGCTAACGAGGCAGTTTTTTTTTCATACAATACAGTTCCTCTCATCTCAACTTTGGTGGAATCAGCCCTCATAATTTCAACCCATAATCGTCCCACTGCTGGACACGGGTCTCCTCCAAAGAATGTGGAGGGAATTTAGCCTACTATACCACGCTGGCCAGACGGGTTGGTATAGGGTTTGTTTCGAATTTTCCTTTTCTCACATTGCTCTTGTCTGCATAAGGTTACTCCCATAGTCGCCTTGTACGACACCCACGGGTTGAGATGGGGTAGTGACATTATGTATTCTTAATCCGTCACTACACGGATAGCCCCGCCGTCGCCCTAACCGTTGGTACCTAATTAAACTGTATTGCGAAGTATTTCCACAAACAAACAAGCGATTATTCTAATGTTATTATAAGGAAGAAAGTTTATTTGTGTGTGTTCATAGGGATTTGTTCATAAACAGTTAATCCTGTATATACGATAATATCCTTCGGTGGTAAGCTTTGAATATACTTGGAATATATGGCTTTGTTTTTGAAGTGGTATAAATGTTTTGTTTATAATTATTTGTTGTGTGCAGTTTTGTTTGTTTTTTAGGGTGGCAAGCCATTGAAGAAAACCTATTTCTTTTTCTTAACACAGTTAGACTAACATGAATTTTGACTTATACTGAGAAATTACAAAAAATACTACCTCTCAATCTTTGTTTTACTTATAGAACTTTTTTCACTTAGTATTTGCATTCACTTGATTTTTAAATTATGACTTTCAATAGAATATGAATATTCTCATCTATTTTGTCTTCAAGCAAAAATCTTATCTCAATTCAAAACTGATTAGTTCTTCGCTCGACAACTAAATTCAAAGCCCACATTACACGTGTTCCCCTTCACATCTGTACATCCGTAGATCCGTATTCGTCTTAACATCCGTAGTACACCTTGTTCTGCCGATTCCGCTCGCATTCACATGTAAATCCGTTCGTTGGGACCATTAGCCGTGGAAGATATTCTGAGACAGGGTTGGTGTATGCAGCCTTTATGCAGAACGATTACCTCTTTCAGCTGTAATGACTTAATTTTGTTGTAATATTTGAAATGGAGGTATGTGTCTTGTGATATGATGGTGTTATTTTTGGAGTATCCATACGATATAAAATGATATAACGCTAAGTATGGAAATAAATCACAAAGCCAATCTGGATACAATGTATGAACAAATATCGCCTGACTAATATTCATCATTCCTTCCAATTGAAACCTCAATGGCTCAGTGGTTAGTGTCATTGACTGCTGAGACAGAGGTCGTGGGTTCGATTCCCACCCAGGACATCCTTGTGTGATGAGAAAAAAACATTGTTCTGTTTCTGGGTGCCGTTGATTATCCTTTTTCTATATGCACAAGAAAATTTATAAATAATAAAAAGCAAAGATATATTCATTAAAGTTGTAGAATATTCCAGACGTTACATTAGCAACCCTACCGTCCCAACCTTCTTAATGCACTGCCTACTGCCGTGAATACGTCAGGTTGAAAGGTTGTATTAGCATACATTTGCTTTCATCACTGTAATTGTACCTCTGCCTACTATTTGAGACTTCAAACGTGACGTGTGTTACGTCATCAGGATTGTCAATGTTAGCGTGAAGGTATATCACAATTATTTTACTTTAAAATGTATTTTGTTGAAGTGTAAAATAATCATACCACAACGGCTGCCATTTAGTTCCATTTCCACTGAAAGTCTATTTTTAAATTTAAATTTGATGATACATTTGAAAGAATAATATTGGTCAAATATCACCAAATGCACGTTAGTAAGAAAAAAAAACCATTTATTGGTACATCAGTGAAGACAGCAATTATGAAAAATAATACAATAAGTTATAGGTACAAACAATTTATAAATACAACAAAATATAAAACCATAATAGCCGTGCCACACGGGTATAAACTTGCTTTCCACAGAGGTGACCTTGGTGGGAACTTGGCTGCCATCCGCGTAGTTTGTATAAAATTTGGTTTACAACAGGTCACCTCTGTTGGAAAGCAAGTTTATAACCGTGTGGCACGCATTTAACAACAACATAACATACCATCTGTAGTAAATATGTATGTGTCTCGCGACTGCAACCAAATGACGCGATGACGTCCAGTTCAGCATTGAAGTCAGGTCACTACTTATAGGTACTTACTCATTTTACGCGATTTTTGATTGATGCTAGCAATACATTGACACATTACTTTTGCATTATCCTATACCTACATTTGTGCTTACCCCGTACGTACAGCAATGCATCAAGTGGGTCTATACTGTAGCCAAATCACAGTACCTTTGAAGGTCAAGGTTGAGGGCAATAAATCTGTCAGCGCCCTTACAAGACGTATAGTCTGCAGACCCTTGCTGCCCTTACACAGAAGGGAGAATTATTGGCGAGACTTAGATGGGTTAGAAGGGTTGCTATATATTATTTGAATTAAGAATGCAGTGATATAGAAATACAGTTTGTTTTATGAGAGGGCTGTAAGTCGTATTTTTACCCGATTGCCAAAAAGGAGGGATAAAAACAGGAGAGAAGAGAAAAACATTTTATCTTCTCTAGATAGCATTACAACCTGAGGAAAAGAATATAATAATATAATATAATATTCTACCACATTCACACAGCGCCATCTAGTCCCAAATTAAGCAATTATATTTGCTTGTGTTATGGGCACTAAACAACTGATATACTACTTAATTTTTTTTTTTTGTAAGAACATACATATTATAGATAAATTACACCCAGATACAGAACAAACCTTTATGCTCATCACACAAAGATTTGTCCTGGGTGGGGATCGAACCCACGACCTCCGGCTTAGCAGTCAGGGTCACTAACCACTAGACCAACAGGCCAGTCAAGAAGACAACTCCAAATTAGATACATAGATACACAGTCAAACCACAAAATAGTTTTGTGGGTAAAATTAAATTTGTATTTTATGTATGCAATAAATAAATAAAATAAAATAAATAAATAAAATTGGTTATCACTTTGGCGTAGCAGTTATGGTGGTTGGCTCACCACTAACATACCTGTGTCGTAGGACAATAAGACAATACCCGCACTAGGGAACAAGCCCTGTGACGCGGAGGCCATTACAAACATACAATTACCGGACGCAAAGAACACTTAGACACGAATAAATATCTATGAATCACACAAATATTTGTCTCGTGTGGAAATCGAACCCACAACACTCGAACAGCTATTTTAGTGGAGGCGACCATCTTAACCTTAACTCTACGGTGACAATAGGTAAATAGGTAAATATTCACAAAAAAAAAAACACCTTTGAAACTATTTACAGTCTGCAAACAAAAGTATTGTTAAGTAATGTAGGTATGCTACGGTATACAAGCGTTTTGAAATTTGGAATATGTTCAGCTACTTTTGTTGTTGACTGTACCTACTAAATTTTTAACATACATCTTGAGGGTTTGACACATATTTTTTGTTTTTTTGTTTTTAAAAGACAACGCCCGCTCTAGGGAACAAGCCCTGTATCGCGGGGAGCTTTACAAACATGAAACTAACGGACACAAAGTACACCCAGACTAGAAACAAATATCTATGCATCACACAAATATTTGTCTCGTGTGGGAATCGAACCCACGTCACCCAGCACGGCGATGTAGTGGCGAGGCGACCACCTTAACCACTGCGCCACGGTGACAGTCAAAACATTATTATTAGCAAAAAGCTTAAAAAAATGCGGTATTCATTAATAGGTGTTCTACACGGTTATAAACTTGCGTTCCAACCTTGGTTTGGCTAGGTTGCCATCCGCGTAGTTTGTATGAAATTTGGTTTACAACAGCCGGCTACATGATTCGAATCCACCAAGGGCACCTCTGTGGAAGGCAAGTTTATAACCATGTAGCACCTGCTTAACAGAAAAGTTTTTAACACGTTGTTTTCGTGAATGTTTTGACAATGCAGATATAGGTACGGTGTATCATTATATTCTATTACACAACCCATATTATCATCTCCTTATAAAGCCTCTAACAGTTGTATTGATAGTAAATCGTCATTTTCACACTAAGTAAATACAGTCCAAACATAAGTTGGGAGGGTAAATAAACTCATACACTGCCAATATTCTACCGACGATTTATTGTAAGGCTCGGTGTACATTAGAGCTGGTCCGTTTCTACCCGGGCCGTTACGTCGGTAAACTTTGTTAAGCAAAAAACTGAGTATGCTAATAAACTGGTGTCTTGAAACATTGGATAATATAAATGATACACGTAATTACACTCTAAATGCAGACCATTAACTATCATTTTGGAATTAAGTATAGAAATTTTTTGTAAAAATTAAAATTTGACTGCATTGGATATAATGTTTTTATAGCGATATACCTTAAAGTTTAAGTCTTAAACAGATAAGAGCACATTGAGAAAAGGAAAATTCGAAACAAACTCTTGTGGTGGTAATGATAATGATGTAGCGATATTAAGTCAAAGGAGCGTTCTACATACCTACATAGCATACGCCTTTTTCCCCGAAGGGGTAGCCAGAGGTGTTTCACACCCATATTTCGCCAGCAAATTATAGCCATTTATAGCGTTCTAGCAATTAAGAATTGTAGACAATCAAGAAAATAAACATATTATAACAAATTATTATCATATTTAATGATATACTGATGTCATCAATATGGTAATTATGTAAAACGAAATATTGAATCTTTGTTTGCATCTTGTTTGATTTTCTTAGTGGCCCGGCCCATATGTGTACGAGCCTTATTCGAACGAAAGCTCGAAGCTTTTCTCAGAAGGAGAGTATTGAATATTATCTCTCACAAAGTATCAAATCTATTATATTTACATGAGGAAGGACGCCCTATTGAATAATATTGAAGTGGTTATAACGTTTATGGAGGTTTTTCTACTCACGTATCACAATATCCAACCAAATAATATTGGTAGCGAACAAATTGCACTGTTATATTGATTTCAAGAGCAACCCATTATTGTTAGACTATTGGGTAGCGGTCTCTTCGCCTAATAATAACTAGCTTCCGCCCGCTGCTTCGCCTGCGTGGTATGTATTTTATACCTATAAACCTTCCTCTTGAATCAGTCTATCTATTAAAAAAAACCGCATCAAAATCCGTTGCGTAGTTTTGAATATTTAAGCATACATAGGGATATTTATTTATTTAATTAAGGTTCACCAACAGTTGTGACAGATATTACAAAGCTAGAAACATACAATGACATGTATTTGTGTCTTAAGTCTAACTGCACAACTAATTTATAGGCAAACACCACATGCAGAGTGTTTTTTGTACTAACATCTGTTGTATTACATAGTAAATAAGTTAAAAGTTATATAATAGTAGATAAGATATAGGGACAGAGAAAGCGACTTTGTTTTATACTAAGTAGTGATAAGGAAGATGAGAGAATTTAATGCATGACAATTAATTATATGATGTATTGACTGGCCGGAGGTCGTGGGTTCGATCCCCACCCAGGACAAATGTTTGTGTGATGAGCATAAAGGTTTGTTCTGTGTCTGGGTGTAATTTATCTATAATATGTAAGTATTTACAAAAAAAAATGTATTTAAGTAGTATATCAGTTGTTTAGTACCCATAACACAAGCAAATATAATTGCTTACTTTGGGACTAGATGGCGCTGTGTGAATGTGGTAGAATATTATTATTCTATTATTATTATGTTAGGAAGTACATCTTACAAAAGATTGTAACTTTAAATTTTTTTTAGAGTGGTATGAATTTCTTTGCAGTTATTCTCATAGCTCTACCCTGTCAGCGAACTGGTCGTGGGTAAATTTATAATATCATACATTTAAAAAACGATATGGTGATGATGATATTATAATACACATATTATTATAAGGCTGTAGAGTTTGTTTGTTTGAACGCTATGATCTCAGGAACTAAGGGTACGATTTGAAAAGTTCTTTTAGTACCGGATAGCCCATTTATCGAGGTTTTATAACATCATCACCCTACGGCCAATAGGGGCTGAGCAGTGGCCAAACAAAGAACAACGGCAGCGAAGCCCCGCGCGACTTCTAGTCTTTCATAAACTAAATAAATAAATAAATAAATTGTTTATTCAGCATAAATAGTACACTATTACATAATTCTTAAGATTAAAGATAAGGTACAATAATGTTTGGTGCCTGCACTAGGAATATTCCTGTGTCGCAGGCAGTGTATGAGCACATTTTATATTACTGTACAAAGTGTACAATCAAATCATAAACCATGTTTCGTAATGAATTAGATTGAATTAGAACTGTGTTTCATTTATAAACAGATACTATTGGCGACTGGCCTGTTGGTCTAGTGGTCAGTGACCCTGACTGCTAAGATGGAGTTCGTGGGTTCGATCCCCACCTAGGACAAATCTTTGTGTGATGAGCATAAAGGTTTGTTCTGTGTCTGGGTGTAATTTATCTATAATATGTATGTATTTACAAAAAAAAAAATGTATTTAAGTAGTATATCAGTTGTTTAGTACCCATAACACAAGCAAATATAATTGCTTACTTTGGGACTAGATGGCGCTGTGTGAATGTGGTAGAATATTATTATTATTATTAATAGTAAACAAAAATTGAAGAAGGTTTCAGTAGTTTACATAGCAACACACGTGTAGTGAAAGAGGCTTTGAAGGAATTTATATGAGCGTCTTATATACCGTGTAGCATTTACTCTGAGCTCAATAAGAGCACACGACTCACAAGATGAAGTATGCACGGATAGGTAATGGTACGTGTTGAAATGAACGTCCCTCCCTACCTAAGGTTTATTTCATAAGCTCAAGGTCAATTATATTCTAATTCTAAAGAGATTTTTGCTGTTCATTGATACACTAACATTCAGACATAAAGACGTTCTTAAAAAATCTAAAAGGTATTCCACAGAGAGTAAATACATCTTGTTTTTTGTCTTGTACTAGAATTGTCAGTTTTTTGTTTTTTTAAATTATTTAAATAAATAAACTGCCTCGGTGGCGCAGCGGGAAGTATATACGACTGCTGTGCCAGAGGTCCTGGGTTCCATTTCCGGGTCGGGTAAAGATGATATTGGGTTTTTCTATCAGGATTTCCAGGAGTTTAGCAAACAAATGTTCCCAGTTGATAAAAAAAAATAGATACGCCTCCTATTTCATGAGACCAAACATAGCTGGCGAAATGTGGGTGTGATACACCTCTACCTAACCCTTCGGGGAAAAATACGTGATGCTATGTTTTATTCCCATTATTACGTTTCAAAAATACCTATCTATATTGTAGTTTCTCCAGCTTTTGCAATAGACTGTTTATTGAACAGTTCTATTGTAATGTTTAAATTTGCAGACTGATAAAGCTCATGATTGGAAAAATAATTATTTAAAACATCCTATTTTAGCCGTTATCGCCTTAACCCTAAAAAACTCCGTTATTTTCAATCACCCTTAATCGGCGAACATTGAATACGGACGGCGGCGTCACGGGTTGAATTCGGCAAAGCTCACAATTTAAGGTCGAATGCCAATATTGGGCCTTGAGCCGTTAACCAAGAACGGTGTGAATACTGAAACGGCCGAGCCATGTCACAAATTGCCGTTGTAACTTTATTTGGAGGTTATTAAACGGGCCTTTTTATATTGAAACTTTTTATCGGGAGCTCTTAAATAGTGTGAGTAAATAGAATGGATGGTTATTGCTCTTATCTTGACGTTTTGAGCCCTTTTTTCGTGAACTATCACAGAGAGCTTTAAGCTGAGCTTTAATACACAATTTAACCACTGCGAATTTATACTTTACGATTTTAAAGTGTGAAACTAAATCACAAACGACTCGATAGCGAACGAGTTTTTTTCGCAGTGCGTGTATTGCTCCAAACGCCATAATCGCGAAGAAAAGAAACTCACGAACAATGATTTCAAGTGAAGTATGCCGTTCGCACTTGACGAGAAAACATCGGAAGTGTAATTAAATTAACATTCTTTTTGTTTGTTTCAGGTAAGAGAAACTTGTATAAGTTCACGGCGTCGAACTTGTGAACTGTCCAGTCAACCGTGGGACGATACAAGATATGAGAGATAGCGGAAGATAGATTCTTCTCTATTTCTGAGGGTATCAAACAGCGTTCAAATTTAATAACTGACTCTATAAAATCTACCTGCCTTTCAACCTGCAATAGACTTCGTAACACAGTCATTATGGCCTGAAAAATGGTGGTAAGCTTACAATAATTGTTGGAATCACCATTATCATCATCAGCAACCCATTAAGTCCCACTGCTGGGCTCGGGTCTACCCTCCTCTTACTAGAGAGCTAGGGTTTAGGCCATAATCTACTCACGCTGGCCTAGTGCGGGTTGGTGGATCAGACATACTCATAGAATTTCTTCTAGGGTATGTGGGTTTCCTCACGATGTTTTCCTTCACCGTTAGCAGATCGTAAATCAAATGACTAGTATATATAAATTCCACAAAGTGGAATCCACATTGGTACTGCCGGTCGGGATCAAACTCAGACCGCGTGATTTGCACGCCGGTCCTTAACAATAAACAAAATGCGACTGTCCGTGTAGTGACGGTTTAAGAATAGGTACATAATGTCACTACCCTACTAAATGGGGTAGTCACCTGTTACGACTAATAGGCGACTAAGGGAGTAAACTTTAGGTTAAACTCCCTCCACATTCCTTGGAGGAGACACGTGCCCAACAGTAGACGTTTATGGGTCTAAATGATGATGATGATTACCATACTGAAGACTGAAATAGAGGACTTCATGATAGAAAAACCAATATCGTTTTAAAAACACAGCGGGTAGGTATAAAATAATAGAACAGCTCATGTTGCAGTTCCTTTGGTAGTAATATTAAGTAATTTATCGCGTCGCGTCGCGGGGTTAGTGGGCCGACCTCAATACACTTGAGTAGGGTTATACTTATGACAAAAGGCTTCAGTATAAATAATGTATGTGTTTTTTATTCATTGTTCCGCCTAAGTGTGGTCAATATCCACTGTTTATTCCCAAAGCTCGAAATTGCCACCGAAACGGTTTATAACTATATTTTTGGACGCAAACTTTTTTTGACAGCATTATGAAGTATAATAAATAGTGGATTTAGGCTGTTTATTATTTCAATATAATTTCGTTAAATCATCGAAGTAAGGCATAATTTGGCAAGGTGCATTTTTAGTCATCAAATAAACGTTTTCAAGGTCATAGTGATCAGATATATAAATACAATACAAGCCATATTAAACGAAAAAGTTAACTTTTCCTTTACAAGGCTTAACTCGTATTTCTGTTGCTATTCTTGGTATAATTTAGTTTTTTTTTTTCGTTATTCTATATCTGATTTATATGACCTAGATATTTTAGAGATAATTTTTTCCAACTCCCGCCATATACTTCGGATTAATTATCCAGGACAGTAGGTAATACATACGAGTACATTCTCTGGGACTCCCGAATGTCAAAACTCGGTGTTCGTAAGGGTAATCGTTGTTAGTGCTGGCTCACAGGAGTTCTAGTGGTGGTCATGAGGGTGGAATTGTCCCGTATGACCTAGAGCGACCGCTTGTGGCATCTTTATCCAAATTTTATTGAATTTGATTTAGTATGGTGTTTTGGTTCTGTACTTTCTGTGATTATTCAAACTGTAACCAATTAAAATTGTAACAACTATGGCGATTGAAAAGAGTGGCCTGAGTTTCTTGCCAAGTTCTTCTCAGAGCTCAACCTTGTCAGTGAACTGGCCGTAGGCAAATTTACTGACACTGTTTCTGGCTTTGTATGACGTTCATAAGTATCATGTATGTGATCCAAATGAAATAAAAAGATTTGACTTTGACTTTGACTTTATGTTTGCCTCTCCGGGCTGCTAGAGGCACCTGGCAGCGTTGGTTTCGTTACCACCTAATGTGATAGTCTTTAAGTTAGAAGCCTATTGGGCAAGTTGATAAACTCCAACACCAGGATCTGCTTCTAGGATATACGGTTATAATACTTATAGCTTTCACTTATAACTTAGACCACACAACAAAGCGTTACCTGGTCTACTGTAAATGGACCGCAAAACGCGGACGTTTTTAATTAACTAAAGGGTTCTAAATTTTTCTTCCTACATAAATCACTTTTACTTTTTCATCCTTCCAAACTTGGGATAACATTATAATTATTTTAAATTGTGTCTTTATTTTTATGGTTAATACAAGCTTTTGCTATTATGGTAGGTTTAATATATGTATTTGTCGCATTTAGAGACATTAAATGATTAGTTAAACATCTCCTTAGCATAGATTTAGCTTTTAAATTCTGAAATATTATGCCTTTTCTCTCCTAAAGGGTATAAATAGTAGTAGAAATAGTGAGAGATCAAACAAAAAATTGTCAAACCTATTGTCCTATTTAAATTTTAAAATTAGGCGCCATATTGTTCCATTTTCAAACTCCAACTTTGTTCTCAGCCAGTTATATTTTATAGTCACAGCACCGTCTAGTAATCCTTCTACAAAAAAGTAATTTAATTTATTTTCATCTTGAAACCATCGTGTTAAAACTGACAAGAAAAATTTAAAGTACTGCCGTGGGTCACTTATTAAATAGTAGGGGTTGTGAAGAATTTCGGGGAACATCGCAGCCAATTAGAAGAACTGCCTTTGGACGTGCAGTGAATATCTGATGAACTGTTGTCTATTAGCATAAATGATTAACACGATATTTCAAATAACTTTAAGGGAAAATTATCCTACTATGGCGCAATGGTTGGAGCTGAAGCCCGATTTTAATTATGGGCTGCCGATTTAGAGCGAAAATCTCCAAATATACTGTATCTGTCTCTCAAAATGTAAAAGTCGCAGGTTCTGACTGCCGAAAACGCAGTTAGGTTTCCGATTCTCACGTAGAACAAATATTTGATCTGAGCTAGTGTGTATTTTGTGAACATTAACTGTACGTTTGTTAAGTCTTACGTATATGTTATTAGGTTTAAACCGTATCGAGAATGTTCGTGTAATGAAAAAGAATATACCTTTATATTTAACTTGTCGAGCATCAACAAGTTTATTAAATTACAGAAACCAATTTTACACTCGTTGACGTCATAAAACATCAAAGACCACGATAAAAATAAATATACACAAGTAAGAGTAAAACCTTATTTGGTGGCATGGAGGAAAAAAAGTTATGGCCTGTTTGGTGGTAAACATTTGCCGCTGTCTATGGACGTCTGCAGTTTCAGGAGAATCACATACGCGATCCTATAAAACCTCTTCCCTCTCCAATGAACTTTGGATTCTCTTACTAGCCACTAGATTTATTTTTTAAGAAGTCGCGCAGGGTTTCGTTCCCGTCCTTCTTTATTGGGCCACCTTCTTCGATAAATGAGCTATCCAACATTTTATAAAAAAGGTTCTTTATTTCACACGTAAGTCAAGTAAACAATACAGTGTAAGTTAGCAATAGATGCAGTTACAATCAATAAAACTAAAGGAACTTTATACAGGCTAAATTTAAACGTCTTTGAAACTTTACTAAAATGATTACCCTACATGTTTTTATATAATAACAAGTAAATAATTTAAAAACTATAATAACCCGTCTATATAAAATCAACAGATAAGCAACGCACTAAAAATACCGAAAAATGGTTGTAATTATTGTTCCTGATTAAATTTAAATACATAAAATATGTATAGATTTGAAATCTCCATTTGATTCTCTTTATTTTGATACCCTACTCGATACGTTTGGTAAAAAAAAATGTTAATTACTTACAATTTGGCGCCAAAAGTCCGCCATTTTGTTTTTTTTATTTATTAGTACCTATCTAAGGACACTTGGGTTGACGAGAAGAATGTAATGATACCTTAATTGTCTAAATCCATCCAGCCGTTCGGAAGAAACGTGGGAAAAAAGAAATTTACAAACATATAAGATACGCACGAAAAACTATACTCGTCCTGACAGTCGGGTAAAAAGTTAAAACTACATACTCGAGTGACAGTAATTGAAATAAGTATTATGATGCGAGCTATTGTAAATAGTTTCGCTTGTTACATAACTTAGGTTAAGGTTAAATTATGGACTTATAAGTATGTACTATGAATGAATACAAAAATTATATTAAGAAGGTTGTATTAAGAAATCACAAACAAATTCACTTTTGCAATTATAATAAGATTAAGATTATGATGCAACGTTTGTGTTGAACAAACGGCATTGTCGACGCCCCCTATTACTCGTACATCAGCATAATAATCCCGTCTTTATTACGCCCAGGGGTAAGAATTTGACAAATAGCCGAGCTCAACTTTTAACAAAACGTTTTATCGTTTAACTTTTTTCTTACGTTACCATCTTCTGAAGGTGGTAAGGTTAGTCTTCTGTATTTCTCCAACTTGCTAAATGGTATTTATCTTAAAAACAGCTTCTTTGAATATTATTTTGTCATAGCTAATTCTTTGTTATTATTTAGATCACATAAGTACGTCATAAAAAGAAAAGAAAACAAAGTTGTCAGTAAATTTTTGTAAGGGCAGTTCGCTGACAATGTTTTTTTTAAAGCTTCGATTAGATTGAAAGTTAACATTGCTTAAGTTGTTGTTGTTGCCTTTCAAAAATGACAAATTTGCCCAGCCCCACCATTTTTTTCTACAAGTTAACGAGTGTCAAACATAGCCAGACCAATGAGATGAGAATTGCCATATGCCGTGCCAAGTGTTACCCAGATATCAAAGGATAACCTCAAAATAGCTTTTGAAGTCCTCCATCTTAATATAGATTAAATTCGTTGCGGGTTTCCAGGTAGTAAGTTAGGGTTTGTCTGAGACTCCTCAGTATCATACTCGTAGTTTGGTACTCGCAAGATTTCATCATTCATTGCTGATCCTGGCTGATGCGATGGTGGCCGAATGACCGGCATACAAATCATGCGGTGCGTTTGATTCCGACCGGCAGTAACAATGTGGATTTCACTTTGTGGAATTCATATGTACTAGTATGTGACTTACCATCTGTTAACGGTGAAGAAAAATATAGTGAGGAAACCCACATATCCTAGAAGAAATTATGAGGGTACGCACTAGGCTAGCGTGTGAGGATTATGGCCTAAACACTCTCGGCTCTCTACATAGAGGAGAGGAGACCAGAACTCAGCAGTCTGACATAAATGGGTTGCTGATGATGATGATCCTAGCCTATAGGAGCCACAGTATATGGGTATGTCAATAATTAAAAGTAATTTCTCTTTGTTCATCTGTAATGAACTAAGAATGGTCATTATCAACAAAAACAATAGGCATATTCAGCAAAGGCTATTAGAACTAACAACGTTAATGGATGAACTAAACTTATATTCATTAATTCTCATTCTGACACGATAATTAATGATACCCGATTGACGCTTATACTTATAAAAAACCTTAAGTAGTTGCCTATGAAAGCTTTCGAACAAAAACGAGTGGATTCGGCGAAAATACACTGTGATAGGAAAACATAGACATTAAGGTAAATCCATATATGTTAATTTAAAAAAATATTCCGCGTATCTATATCTGTTCTACATAATTATGAGATGTATAAATAAAAACTAATTTTTATACTAAAAAACTTTAGAAGTACAAATAATGCTAATTTTATTGCTTTTTAGTGACATTCTATTAGGGGCCCGATCCTGTTAAATTACTCACGTCGATAGAAGACCGATGGACTAATATCGACCAGTCACAGGCCGGCAATATGGTGCGATTGACTTAGTAAGCCAATCACAGCTGTCGAATGAAACCATCGGCTTATCATTGTGTTAGCAGGATCGGGCCCCAAATATATTACTTCAAAGTGCACCAAGTGCAAAGTCAAAGTGCAAGTCCACCAAGAGTGATCCATCACCTATTTTAAATTCACGTAAAATAATCAAAAGCCTATAATTTCAATTAATATCACAACAATACCGAATGTCACAAATGAACCACAATATAACAATGGGAGAGATAACAGAAAGCGAAATGTCCATTAATTGTCCGTAATGTCCATTAGATGTCGCTTAGAGCCATATAAAAGATAAATTAAGCTAACTTTCAATGGATTCTATTCTACCAAATGAAATGGGAAAAAAGAAAGATTTAAATTAGGCTTTAAGATATATTTTCTCTTTTTTCGCAAGAATAAAAGCTCATATATTACAAAAAAGTTGGACCTTCAGATTGGTTTTTAGTTTTTGCGTAACTTTGTCTTAGGTTATCGCTTCAGGTAATTAGACTTTTTCCTACAGTTAGCTTAAGGACTTTCTAGGAATCTACCAATCGACTTAATCGATTTCGATATCAATAAGAACTTAAAGCCTTCTTCAATGAACTACCTAATGCAATAAGATGTGGCTTGACTGGACTTATGAATTCTAAGTAAAGATATATTAAACGAACACACAAACTATAACTATATAATATTAGTATATTCAAACTACATCTTTATAACATTAGTATAAATATTGTATGTATTTTCTTGAGGCAAGGTGGTGGCGTCTATTCCAAGATGGCCTGAGGGTTATACAATTTCATTTAAGATTCGCTGTACTTGGAAATGTGTTTTGTATGTGAACGTTTAATATAAGTAAAATGTGTGCTGGAGGGAATGGGAATGCTCAGAAAATTAAAAGTAGGATTTACTAAGTTTTTATATCGCCCTACATCGCCTCTTTACAAGAACAACGTGATATGTTTTAAACCTCAACTTTACAGAAGAGCAATTTTAAACATTTAAGCGTTGATAAATTCTAAAATATTAATAATTTTACTTAGAAGAAAAGTGAATGACTTTTAAAATGCCGCGTTTTTGTAGAAAATAAAATTCGACATCGCGGTTTTAAATATCAAATAATTAAAAAAAACGTTTTTATGAGATGTCACGTTGCTCTTGTAAAGAGGCGATATGTATATGACTGCTGCACTTGTATTGGTTTTAATTCTCGGCTCGAGCAAAAATTGTATTGGGTTTTTCTATAAAACATTTCTTAGTATCAGTTCAAAGTTTGGAAATTCGACCAGTTAATGGCAATAGTTTTGCGCCCGGATAGGGAACGTAGGACATGGAATATGGGAAATGGCAAATAACATAGCTGTGGATTGGCGAAATGTGGATATAATGCCTCTCTAGCTACTCGCTCCCAATAAAAGGTATGATACTATATTTTGTGTTATGAGCTGTATTCCTGTTGTGTGACAGACCCTGTACAAGAATATCTTTATACATATAGGCTAACGTTAATCGACATACCACGGAGAAAGTCACGTGAAGAAACTAGGCTTGAATAAAACGTTAAGATATCTTTCTGAAAAGTTTGTTTGGTTGAACGTTAGGATCTCAGAAACTACTGGTCTGATTTAAAACATTGTTTAGTGTTGGATAGCCCATTTATCGAAGAAGGTTATAGGCTATAAAACATCACGGTACGGCCAATAGAAGCTAAGCAGTGACCAAATAAAGATAGACGGGAGCGAAACCCGGCGCGACTTCCAGTGTTATAATAATTTAAGACATAGTATGTACTTGTATTCACGTTGGTACTTATCAATTTGCCACTTTAAATACCTAAAAACACATAACCCAATATTTATTTTTCAACTTTGTTAATTGACTGACGCAGACGTGAGTGGAATTTAATGAGTGTTAACTTAAACTATGCAATAATAAGCTCTGTTGTAAACGTATTAAGGTGAATTATGGATCCGAAATCATATTCAGGTGGCGTTTAAATGGGTGTAAGTTATGTAAGGGGTTTCAGATAAAAACATAATCTAGATTGGTTTTTCCCGACTGCCAGAAGGGTATTCTATTTCACGCGTATCTTGTATGTTTGTAAATTTCTTTATTCCCACGTTTCTTCCAAACGGCTAGATGGTGTTGTGATTTCGACAATTAAGGTATCGTTAGATAGGCATAAAAAAGTCAAAATGGCGGACTTTTGTCGCCAAATTGTAAGTAGTTAACATTTTTATTTCAACCAAATGTATCGAGTGGGGTATCAAAAAAAAAGAATCAAATGGAGAATACAAATATATATACATATGTTATGTATTTCAATTCAAATCAGGAATAATAATAACAACCAATTTTCGGCTTTTTAGTACTATCTTTATTTTTATTTTTTTATTATTTACTTGTTATAATATAACGATTCAAAGTAGTGTTAAAACTCTTTCAAATATTCTTGCAATCTCAAAGTTTATAATCACTTAGTAGACGAACAAGAAATTTTCTACATAAGGGACTACCTTTCACACAATATAGCTCTACAAAAATTTGTCATCAATATTAAGTATATAGCTTTTTATGTGACTGTGAATAGCTTAACAAAATATATTTATTTTACATTAATTTTATTACAAATATCGACAAAATAATATAAACGATATATTTGGATAGAGCTGTCAATTCATACAACAGTGAGACATAAATATAATTCAGGTATCCGACCCAGTTGTCTATAATCGAATTTGAACGTTTATGTTATTTCTTGTTGGTCAATTTGAGGTCCATTGAGAATTATTGAGCTCAATTATGTTGGAACGTTTCTCACGTACTAAGTGGTGTGGGCGCTTTTAATTCTCGTTGCTGACTTGTTGATTGAATCTGGCGTTTAAAGTTGTGTTTACATTAGCGATTGTTGCAATTTTAATTTGTATATATTATAAAGCGTAGAGTTTGTTTGTTTGAAGGATCTCTAGGATCTCAGCAACTACTGATCCGTTTGAAAAACTATTTTACTGTTGGATAGCCCATTTATCAAGAAAGGTTATTATCTAATGTTAGTGTATATTATTAGAAGGAACATTTATAGGGAGACTAGATTGGCAGCAGGTTGTTGGGTACTCTGGTACTTTGGTACTCACCCACTTTCCCCACATAGGGCTACAATTAAAACCCTCCGCTATCACAATCAGAAGACTATTGGAGCTGTCCCTCACCCTGCGCATCAAGGATGCGATCCTTTTACGTATAATCGCATGAAAGCGTTCGTTATAGGGTATATAACATCACGCTATAGGCAATAGGAGCTGAGCAGTGGCAAAATAAAAACGACGGGAGCGAAGCCCCGCACATCTTCTAGTCTTAAAAATAAAATGGAATCTAGTTTATTTATCTAGAGTGCAAAGTCACTCTTAAAAAAGTGTTGGAATTATATTCATGGTTATATACTTACGGGCAAAATACTCTTGACATTTTATTCTTGAGATGCATTTTTCCGTAGCTTATTTTGAGTTTCTTTGTTAAAAAATGCATTATTCTCAAAGAGCACAATAAAATTCTTTTACTGTTAAATACTTTAGTGTTAGAAGTTACTGTCGAACTTTGAAGCTAAAGTTCACTTCTTAAATATATAAAATAAATATGAAAAGTGCAAAATAATAGTTTTAGTAGTAGTATAGATACTTTTACGTAAAAAAGTGCCCTACTTGTATACTTTGGTAGTGCCAGCGTAGATGAAGTTTAAAGCAATTTGTTTATATTCTAGTTGTTAATTATTTATAATTCAAAAATCTTTTACAATATGCTTTGACTTTAATTAAAAAAAATTAACTTTTAATCAAAGACTCCAATCTGAACTACATTCTCCTTTGTCGCAATCGCAAATGCGTGCCAAACCTTATCTAAATTTGACAAATAAGGCAGCTAATAGCTCTTGACGCGGTCCAACATGGGTATCTCGATAAATACTTTTTATAGAAATAAATAATTCTAATAGCACTCGTTTAACTGTTTGAAAATACCGATAGTGCGCTTAATTGGCTCTTTTACCCTATTTGTAAGTGTTTACTGGTTATTGGCTAATTTATATACGAGTCACGAAATGAATATACATAACTGAGGAAGTGTGAACAACGTGGTTAAAATTTATGGGTTTTCTGGTGTATTTATTTGTTACTTAGTTTTGAGTTTTTTGGAATAAAATTAACAAAATTCCTTATAAGTTCGAGACAATTTACTTCTTAACTTGCTGCATGTACTGCTGCACATGTGCCTCACCTAATTTCCGCCAATGTCGAGGTATAAAAAAAAAAAAATCAACGGCCACCCACAATCTTGACCAAGTCGTCGGTCTTTCTGGTGGGTGCTGTTCTACACTGCGCTTTCCAATACGTAGCTGCCACTCGAGAACCTTTTTCCTCCATCGGCCATCAGTTCTGCGAGCTATGTGCAAAGTCTTAATTTGCATAAAATAACCTTATTAATTTCTAAAGAAACTAAAATGTAACTATAAAACTGAAATTAACTTTATCTTTCTAATTCCAAAGTAAGATGGAAATATCTTTAATTAGCCTAGAGGCTAGCGGGTTAATCCAGCCTTTTCTATAGACGAAATTCTTAATTGAAGTTTGCTTCGACCTTTGTCTATTTGTAAAAGACAAGTTTTGAGTGTTAGATAATGAACATTGACCAAAATGGAATGAGATTTTTTTATTGTCCGATGGCAGACGAGAAAGCGGCCCACCTATGGTAACCAAGTTGTAACCGCCGTCAAATTCAAATCAAAATCATAAAATACATACATTTTAAGGCATTATCATCATCATCATTTTCATCAGGGGTCTCCTCCAAAGAATGTGGAGGGAATTTAGCCTACTATACCACGCTGACCAGACGGGTTGAAATAGGGTTTGTTTCGAATTTTCCTTTTCTCGCAGTGCTGTTGTCTGCATAAGATTACTCTCTTACGGCCGATTTCATTAATCTATCTATCTATGGATTTGGCTACTAAAGTTAGATTTTTGACATATTTTTTGACAATTATTGAAATCGGCCATTAGTCGCTTTTTACGACACCCACGGGTAGAGATGGGGTAGTGACAATATGTATTCTTAATCCACACACACATTATTACCCTTTCTTTTATTACCAGCTTGCATGCTTTTCCGTACACGGAAAAGCATGCAAGCTGGTAATAAAAGAAAGGATCAGACATGTTTTAGCCTTTATCAGTGGCATTCAAATAATAAACAAATTGTCACAAAAAAAAATAAAGATAATAATGATGTAAGTTAGAAGAAATAATAAATGTCCAATGGACATATGTCTGCGTCTTTTAGCGTCGATTGTGTGAAGAAAACACAACCAAGCCAGAAATAGGGAGGAAAGAGAAAACTAAGGAAATTGGAAGAAGGAGTTAGGCCTTTATTTGCGGCAAGTGTCTGAATGCCATAATGTTTATGTATAATCACCACGTGATACAAATATTATTGTTATTATATTTTAAGTTTTTTTTCGTAATGTTTAGGTAACATAGTATCACGCTTTTTACCCGTAAGGGGTAAATAGATGTGTATCACACCCACATGATTATCGTCTACGATTTGGTCCCATAAAATAGGCGAGCTTATTGCCATCAACCGGCCACGTTTACAGACTCCAGATGGTCGATTCTGCTAATTTACACACGTTAGCAGACCGATGGACCAATCACAGGCCGGAAATATGGCGCGATTGACTTAGTAAGCCAATCACAGCTGTCGAATGAGACCATCGGCTTAGTTTCTGTTAGCATATTTGGCCCAATTTTGATTAGTTACCGACATACTAGGCGAGCATTACCCTAAACAGAAGTTAGTAATCTTATAAATCCACAATGTAGTTTGGTAAGTACTAATATGTCTATAAAATTGTAACTCCAGCACTGTGGACGATTTTGTCAGTGGCAACCCTGTTAATATTTAACAGAGGTCTCTTAGACCTTGGACGAAAACTCGCACAAGTGTACCGGTCAGTCTCCCAGTGTTAAGCGAATGCTATAATATATAAGCGCGATAAAAAAAACAAATCGATAAAAAGGCAAAATTTTAACTAACAAATTAAAATATGGCATCATAAAATTCTTCCTACATATTTTTTGAATTTTAATTGCAACTTTATTAATCAAAGAAAGTGCTCTAATTTCTATGATTAGGTATAGTCTATAGAAATGTAAAAGGATTTTTATATTTTAAGTTAATATGTGTACCTACATCTAATTTTTTAATGAACGATTTAAGTATTTAGTATTTACTTCGGAACTGACATTTTATTTACTAAAATGAAACACCAATAAAATGATTTTCATACTTTTATTGTATATAAATAGTAATACGATTACAATCACACTACTTTTATAAGCTTGATTATTATTAAACCATATTATTATTCGAGTAGGTACAGAAACGGTTAAAATAATTTATTTCTAAACGATTACAAATCAGTTAATAACGTATATGCAAAAGATATCCTTTGTATAGCTAAGATAAAAGCATAATTTAGAAATAAATATATTAACCATTAAATTAAGAGCAGTACTGCACCAGTTCGTCGATCGTACAGGAATTCACGCAGCACTTGGTAGCGACTCCATCACTGACATCATTTCGTTTTGACAGTAAGCTCATGGTATATCGTTTGTTCCACGGCCAGCCGTAAACTATATTATCGTATCGCATATCGTTCACACTTGCCCGTTTCAACAGCTTCTCACTGTACGATGTCGGACAAAACTGTTCCAATGCCAATGGTAATCTTCTTCCACAAAATCTCATTCTCGCGTTGTCACATTTTACTATAGCAATCACAAAGCCGACCGCGAAAATTACGTAGAATAACTTCATTATGTGCATGGTGAAAGCTGAATGTGCTGCGGAGGTAAACCCAGCCCTTTATATAGTGGTAGTTCATTAATATTCCAATATATTATGAACACTAGATTGCGCTAATAAGACCTAAATGTATGCAGATATGCTTGGATATTGACGTCATAAAGGTTTCATGGTTCAGTAAGCTTCAGGTTTGCATATGACTACGTGTTTGACTGGCAGTTACTATAAATAAACTTTTATTAAATAATTTGTTATTCATTATAGTGGGTATATTTAGAAAAGTGACTAAATCAGATTAATGTCTTAAATCCTGTACTCGAATCGTATTGTATGAGATATATGAGATTTTTAAAATTTCAGAATTAATTGAAAATATATACTATCCGTGTAGTATTAAGAATACATGATGTCACCCCCATACCCGATTTCTGCCCGTGGGTGTCGTAAAAGGTGACTAAGGGCGTAATACTAAGCAAACAGGAGCTCTGCGAGAACAGGAAATTACGAAACAAATCCTATACCAACCCGTCTGGCCAGCGCGGTATAGTAGGCTAAATTCCCTTCACAATATTTGGAGGAGACCCGTGCCTAGCTGTGAGACGTTTATGGCTTGAAATGATGATGATGAATTGAGATGACAAAATGAGTATATTGAATGACCCGCAAGCAACATTGTTATATACTTTTAAATGGGGCAGATATATTAGTACCACACGCAAACTGTTGATTCAAAACAGAGTTTGTTTTTGTGCTATTACGGGCAGTTCTTTTTTTTAACTTCAGCTGTCCCACTGTTATTGCTTACTCTGACCGGAGTCGTCATTACGCTAACCTTGTCTATGACTACTTCGAAAATGCCACGGCCAACCTCAGACGCCCATTTTTGTATTAATACAATATTTTTATAATTTATGTAAACCATGTGCTTGTAAAATTATGATATCACAGCAATAACATATAAAATAATAAGCCATCATTTAAATTTATAGCTTCAATATATCTTGAGTAATTAACAGTATATCTTTCAGTGTGACACGGTGTTATGTTTTGCTAAAGTAACAGTTTACATAATTTATGTTTAACGGAGAGAAATGACTCAAACTCCAGGGTCATACGAACATTTTAATCATATTCATGTTTTAATAATTAAAAGTTCAGTGAAGTGCGACTATTTGTGTTGGCGTTACACTATAATGTATAAAGACCCATATAGCCAATGCCTTATACCTTCCCTGGCTTTCTCTATGACTAAGACAAAGCGATTACGAAAATTGTCATGCAAAATTTGCACCGAATTCTAATATTCATTATAATTAAAGCGTCCGACCACGACTCGTATGTCGGTGAAAAGTTGCCATGTTTTCTACCCGAAGGGAATTTCAACACAAACTGAGTTTGTAGGGTTATCAGTTTAAATTTGAACATGATTAATTTGATGTTTTTAGTAATCATAGTCACGGACTTAAATATAATATGCCCGGTTTCTGAACCATCCAATAAAAGTTATTCGTCGACTAAAGTATAACCTGACTGAATATAAAAGTAAAACAATAGAACTAGTTTATTCATTCAACTGTCATTTTTAATTTGTTTATGTTATATTTTATTCTATTAATCACTTTTGTTTGATGGTTCAGAAACTGAGTATTAGATGTTTAAATTGTAATGTTTCCTTCCATTATTATTAATAGACGAGTGATCATCCGGCGGCGAGCCATCTCATTTTCTTTTTAAATTTACGTTCATAACAGCCCTCGTAATCTCGCTAAACGTATCTTTTAAATATTGTTACAAGTATTTTCCTCTTTATATTATTTCTTACAAACTGCGGTTTCTATAGGAGGTAATCTTTAATACAAATACAATGTGGAATATTATTTACCTAAATTTTGGCGTAGTATATTAAAGTAGGTGTCTGAAGCTTCGCCGCGTGGATCTTTGTTTAGCCACTACCTACTCAGCTCCTATTCATCGTAACGTGATGTTATGTAGATAGCCTTCCTCGATAAATGGACTCATTATCATCCACAATGTCCACGAAGAGAAGTGAGCGATTTTGTGCCACTTGCAACCAACGGCCACCCGCAATCTTGACCAGATCCTCGGTCCTTATGGCGGGGGGCCGTCCTACGTTTTGCCTTCCAATATGTGACCGCCAATCGAGAGCCTCTTTCCCCCATCGGCCATCATGGATAAATGGACTATCCAGCACTAGAAGATTTTTTAAATTCGAAGTAATAGTTCCTAAGATTAGCACCACAGAAACTTGTCCTCAGTATATTTGTGTTTGTTTTTTTATAAACTTAATCTCTTAATAAAAACTTTTCTCGGAATTCAACACCAGGAGTTTTTGCGGTTTTCTAGAGAAAATATTAAGATACAAAAAATAAATTATCCTTTTGACAGAAAATTTCTTTGAAATTTCCTTTTTCATGGCTCTTTTATTTGTATAATTCTTTTATAGATTGATGCTCATATACTTCCTTATTTGTTTTCAAAAGATACGAGTATTAAAAATAGTATTAAGTGTTAAGTAGGATTTATGGTCACACTTTGATATTCTGTATTCAAGTTATATAACGAACATATTCGTTTAGTATAATTTGAAACACAACGTGTTAACATTTCTGTGAGCAGTTAATTAAGAGTTAAAAATTACATCGGTGGTTAGTAGGTAGCTGTAATTAGACGACGTTCGTGTATTGTATTGTTATTGGCTCGTTAGGATCACAGTGTTGTTATACTAATGAGGTGATGATGAGAGCCTCGAGAAACTGGTCATTGTTGGCAACACGGAGGGTAAACGAGCCAGGGGACGTTCACCAAATGTTTCGCCCGCCAGTTTTTCGCCCGAGCGGGTGAAACGACAAGTCCAAATTTTTATAATTTTTGATCGGGTGATTCGCCCGATGCAACTTTTATTGCTTTTCATGTACAGACAGCATCAAAAAAAGATTGCGTATTAATACGTAAATAAAACAAAAACTCAAATGTTTCATATTATTTCTATAATGCTGTCGTTACTTTGTGTCTAAATTGTAACAAAAACTCGATCGGGCGAAACGCCTGATCAAATATTATAAAAATTTGGACTTGGTCGTTTTGCCCGAGCGGACGAAAAACTGGAGGGCGAACCGACCGATAACTCGGAGCGATCACATTATACGTTTACCAACAACCAACTTTTGCTCGGCTGTCCGAACCGCCATGGATAGATGCTGGTGGAGGCAGAACATCCAAAACAGGGGCAAACCATCCACATCAAATGATCACGATCCTCAGCCATGAAGGACCGACTAGAGAGAGATCAGCTACTAATATTATAAAGAGGTAAAGTTTGTGAGTTCGTGACGTTGTAGGGTATATCTCGGGATATATTAAACCGATTTTCAAAATTAAAATTATTTTAGTGTTGGATAGCCCATTTATCGGGGTAGGTTATTTGGTATATAACATCACGCCACGGGCAATAGGTGCTGAGCAGTGACAAAATAAAGAACGAGTGCGACTTTTAGTGATATTTTAAGCTACTCTGCGTCTAATTCCAGTCAAATCGTAAGCTAATAAACTATTCGCAGCAGTAATTCGGGCTATAAACTCAAATATGATTTACACGCACAATAAATGTGTCTCATAAATCTGTATCTGTCATGAGCAATACTTTATGAATATATTTTCTTATAAGAAGTACGACGTACGTAGAATATTGAGGCAGAATTTTATTAGATATTTCCTTTTTTATACCAACTATAGAGGTGGCTCATCTACTTGGTGGACAACAGATGGTGGTATGGATTTGGTGTTTAAAAGCAGCATTTATTTTTATTTCAATAAATTCAGTAGAATTTACTGCTAACAATATGAGCTATATTCCTAGCCCTTTAGGACACGTATATCTTAAATTTAAAAAAAATGTATGTGTCACAATGCTTGTTGGTATATGCTATCCTCGGAAACCGCCCAACCAGTTTCAAAGAAATTTACTGAATCTGTCTGGTTAATTCCAGTTTGAAAGATAGAAAGAAGTTTTGGAGTCTATAGATAGCGCTACTAGCATTCAACCTTTTTTGGAGTCGTTTAAATTAATAAGACTATTCCTTCATATCATTAAAAGCAAAATATCTCATCAAGTCATCATTAAGAATGCAACCAAACAAAAAACCTATCTTTTATATAGCCTTTGTCTCAATATATCACTCAAATACGTCAATCACATGTTTATAGTAAGTACTAAAACTAAGTAATATTTCTAATTAAAATGCTGTTAACAAGATGCCATATTAAGTCACATCATGACCGCATACATTCGTTCTAGATCAAGGTTCCCCCCCTGCTGGTATCTAGGTTCAATTCTAGCTAAACAGGGCTAGGATTTTGTTAGCTTTTTATAATATACATACATACACGTACCCATAGATCACGGCCCTATCCCAACAGAGATCAGCCCCCTGATTCTGACTCGTCGGATTGCTCCCGGATCGTAAACTTTTAACTTTTACTTTTTTTACATAGGCTACGGTAACCGCTTACCATCAGGCGGACCGTACGTCTGTTTGCCACCGTCGTGGTATAAAAAAAAAAAAATCTTAGTACGACGTATTTTTACGGCTTAAGTTATTTATTGTTAGAAAATAGTCTACCGTATAGAAAATTAAAATCTGATTAATTTAAGGTTTTTTCCTACAACCATTTATTTCTTTAACATTATGTTTTTTAACTTTAATTACACTGACATTACGGGCCGAAAATTTTCCGACAGCTTAGAATCAGGGGGCAGGGCCCTTATTCTGAGCTGTAGGAAATGTTAGTTTATTTCAAGTTAAAAATATATAATTTCAAATAATAGATTGTTGCAAAAAATAATCTAATATCAATCACATTTTAATTTCTTAAACGATATTTTCTACCAATACGTAAATACCATAATTCGAAAAAGTTTACGTTCCAACATTCCGACGGCTCAGAATCAGGGGGCTGATTAGATCTGATCTGATATGAAATAACTTTTAACAACTCTAGGTATACTGCTTTTCGCAAATTACTAAATAAGTAAGTAAGTACTTTTATTAAGATATTTTTCAATTTTGCATTGGTAGAACTGCGCTGTGAAACGTGACATTATGTACCTAAGGGAATGCACACGATTATTGTGTGTGCGAGCTTCGAAATTCGAAAATTAACGAGCCCGCACGACGCATCGCAAGAACTTGCGAATTGATTTCGCACTACGCATTTTTGCGATATTACGTCATCTTTGTTTTTCAGTAGAGTTGACAGTCTCTCTCATCTAATTATTTAATTTATTACATTTCATATTGACATACACTTATTATTATTATTATATTACCCTTTAGGACATTCTCAATTTTCGTTTTAGAATGCTATATTAATATGCAATTGAACTTATTTATCTATTTATGTATTGTAGTAATATTCAAACACGTGAAAAGGAGGCACGAAATCGCTTCGCAATTTTATGCGTCGAGAATTTGCAACGCGCCGTATCGCAGTTTTGTATTTAAGCCCTAATAAGTACCTATGTTTTTAATTAGATTTCTATAGGATTTCGTCTGATACATACATAATAGGTATACTATATCAAGTGGTATTAATTGAAACCCTTTGTGGTCTCACAGATTAATTAATTAACATTACACCGATATTAATAAACGAGCTTAATTAATTTATATTAATGGTATGCGTGATAACATCTGAGAAGGTAATATGACGCAGAATTAAATAGGTTGAGTTAAATAGGTGTTTAGTGAAAAGAAAAACTGAATTCACAGGTTTTTAAACATGTTCTTTGTTCGGGTCTACGTCGGGGACCACGAAACTTTGGGACTACGGTGTCAGTCGCGGAACGGCCTTTTTTGAATGCGATCCCGGACATATTTAAAAATAAAACTAATGTAATTTCTATTTGGACATCGATTACGTAGGTTTTCAGCAGTAATGTTATTATGAAACATGATGATATCTAAAATGAATAAAATGTATAAATTTTACAGATTTTATAGATTTGTATAGATTTTTAATCTTCTTCTTATCGTGTGGGCTTGAGGCTGAGGAGGCTTCCAACTTGACTTAACGACTACCACATTAAGTGATAACCGGGACCAACGGTTTTACGTGCCTTCCGAAGCACGTAGACGCTCGAGAATTAAATTTCCACAAACGGTCACCCATCATGGACTGACCTTGCTGAGTGTTGCTTAACCTCGATGATCGTAACGAACATCTCAATACCACAATGCTACGAGCGTCTCATTTACGACTGCTGTGCAAGTGGTCCCGGGTTCGATTCCCGGGTCGGGTGAAAATGGTATTGGGCTTTTCTATCACGAAGTTTGCTAAACAAATGTTACCGGTTGACGACAATAGGCTCGCCCCCTATGGCACCTAACATAGCTGGTGAATTGTGTGTCTGCGTAGGCAGACACACAATATATAACAACACAATAACAACACAATAAATAACATAGCATCACGCCTTTTTCCCCAAAGGGGTAGCCCTTTGGGGAAAAAGGCGTGATGCTATGTTATGTTTATGTTATGTATAGATTTTCATATAAACGGGCCCTATCAAATGGGGTAAGCTTGTCAAGGGGCGTCTCTCTAATCATGGTTCCTAAGAACAGATCTTCGTATCTCTTGTAGTTTCAGACTTGCCCATACTGACCGTTCTAAATGTGACACCCTGTATACTCCGTAGCAACTATTAGCAACATTATCGCCTTTCAAACGGGATTCCTCCAACCTATTGACAACATAAGCGGGTCCCGTATATACAATATTTGAAAAACATCTTTACTTACCGGGTACTATAGTAAAATACTTTTTTTGCTCAACTCGCGAAGAATCCCAATGGAATGCCGCCGAGGCGATAAGTGTTTATCTCTGGGATAAATGGAGCTTGTAGGGTTGAACTTGAACGAATTTTGTATATTGGTACGTCTATTTAGTTATTGTTATATAGAAAATGTATTAGGTATATTTCTCTGGGAGAGATTTAATCAGCACCCTGATTCTGAGCCGTCGGAATCCCGCTTCGTAAACTTTTTCAAATCATAAAAGTTTATTTACGTTTTATATTATTTATTGGTAGAAAATAGGTTATAGTATAAGAAATTAATAACTGATTAATATAAGATTTTTTCTACAACTATTTATTTTATTTAGATATTTTTACTTTAAATAAACCGTTAGCTCAGAATCAGGGCCCTGATGAACCTGAAAACCTCTGCTTATTAAAAACAGAAGAACATATACATAGTATGTACCCGCAGTCAAGTCATAATAATGAATGTATAGAATCGATCAGAGATTCAGACATAATAATAATATTATCTTACATTCGACGTTGTGGACTATGTACAGACTACCATATTGCCATAAGTGATGGGTGGGGGGAAGTATATAATAATAATAATAATATTCTACCACATTTACACAGCGCCATCTAGTCCCAAATTAAGCAATTATATTTGCTTGTGTTATGGGTACTAAACAACTGATATACTACTTAAATACATTTTTTTTTGTAAATACATACATATTATAGATAAATTACACCCAGACACAGAACAAACAATTATGCTCATCACACAAAGATTTGTCCTGGGTGGGGATCGAACCCACGACCTCCGGCTTAGCAGTCAGGGTCACTAACCACTAGACCAACAGGCCAGTCAATATAAAATGAGGTCAGAACATTTATTTATTAACTAGTATCGAAGAGAACTTACTAATACAATAAATCAATTGACAGTGTTAAATATTTTAATCATGACGTTAAATTCGGGTCGTATTTTTAGTTGAGGTTGAATCTTGAGGGTCCAACGGGTACGCAGCCATCATTTCGTTTTCTCTCTCGTCATTGTTAATTCGTGCACCAATGAAATTTTTACCTATTATTTTTTTTCGAGGAAAAATGAAAATATATCCCTATTTCAAATAATTTTGTCTCATAAATACTTATAATAGGTTATGCTTGACTTAATTTTCAAGCGGGTAACAATTTCTAAACTTTAAATTTGAATTATCTTCATATTATTTAGGTTATTTTGCCCCATTGAAGGCATAGTAGGTAAACTTAAAAAGTATTCCAAGTGAAACCGTAGGCAGAACTACTATCCCACTGCTATCCCTAAAAACACTCAAAAAAAAACATACTCACAACTCGCTTCCAAACTTACCGAACTCACTTGACCAAACTTCTTGGAATAAGATTCATTAATAAAGTTGTACCCTCTCTTTCCTTCACCACTTTAATTAGTTCCAAAAGTTCACGTTTGTAGAGTACCTACCCTCAACTTCGAAGGTATTCCACACTAATTCTATTAACAACTAGACCGTGTCACTTTGGAAACGATTTAAATAATTTTCGCATTGAAAAGTTTGTGCCAGCCGTACCTGAAATAGAACTTTATTCATTTAAACTATTATTTTATATTACTTGGTAGATTTTTAAATTGTTTTGTGTTGTTAAACTTGGATAGATTTCGATCACACTTGTCTGACGTAACATTTGTACTTCAAAAAGTTCATATCAGTTTAAAATCGACAGTTAAAACTTGCATCTGAAACATAAGAGTTACTGAAATATATCGATTTTAGTACCAAATTAGCGATCCGGTTACCACAATCGGCGTAAGATAAAGTTGAATTTATCGTATATACTTATATAATTTTATATATAAACAAGAACCACATAATAATCCAAGTGGTCCAAGCAAGAATATGCCATTCTTGCCAAGAGCGCCATCAGATCCAAAATTATTTTATCTAACTTTTAAACTGAAATCAATCAAACAGATCCACAATATCATATCAATGAAATTTCGTAAATGGTTTTAGAGATTAGCTAGATATCTGGACAGGCAAGTTTTGTATTATATTTTAGGACTAGCTGTACCCGCGACTTCGTTCGTGTGGACAACTTATCCCGCATTCATGTTTTTTTTTTTTTACGGAACCTTGATATTTTTTCAAAATCAAAGTAGCCTAAGTTACTCCTTGTGACATTAGTTATCCGCCAGTGAAAGTCCCGTCGAAATCGGTCCAGCCGTTCTAAAGATTAGCTGGAACAAACAGACAGACAAAAATTGCAAAAAAATTATTTTGGTAGTAAGTAAAAAACGGTTATTTTATCATTACAAACAGACAAATCAATTTTATTTATTTGTATAGATTAACTATATATTAGGTATATCAAGATAGGTACTTTCAATCCTTTTAGTGGTTGATCCTTGTGTAAAAGACTTTTTTCATAAAGATAACATCTGTAGGTACAAATTATTTATATAAAGTTTTATATTGTGTGAACTTACCCATACCGTTCATGTACTCAGACCTTTAAGTTAAATAGAAGCACTCAACAGCCCTCTCGGAACAAGGAAAACTTGTAATTGAAGCAAAAAGCACTTAATTGGCGACGAATAAACAGACAAAATAACTAAATTGACACAAATTAACACACTTTTAATGAAGCTGTGAACTGTCAAACGATTTGAAATTCAATTATATAAATGTACGTTTGCATGTTCGCGGATTTTCTCAAAAAGTAATGGATCGAAGACATGAAATCATTTTCTTTATAACATAATTCTCTCCACTCTCCTGTTATAATGATATATCTAACAATTTATTATAAGTATATAAACAGTGTACACAACGTAATAACTTAATCATTATCATAATATCAGCTCCCGGACCTTCACGGTTGAACATAGGTCAAGTCCAGTCGCAATCCCGAAGTGGACCCACAGACTATCAGTTCGTCGCCAGATGATGACGTGCTGTTGGTTAAGCGCGGTCGTCTATTGGCTATGTGGCCATTTTAGGTTTTTTTTTTAAACCTAACCACTGTGGAATTCCACTATCATTAAATATTAATATGAAGTAAAAATCATAATGAACGTAGCAACTCCATATACTCAATCCACTATCATCATAACATTGTATTGTGATCTAAAATAATGCCTCGATGACGCAGCAGGAGTGTGACACTGCAACCAACTCACAACTTGCTTCCACCACCGAAGCAGTGAAAATAGGTAATTTTTGTTTTTTTTTAAAGACAACGCCCGCACTAGGGAACAAGCCCTGTGTCGCGGGGAGCTTTACAAACATGAAACTAACGGACACAAAGTACACCCAGACTAGAAAAAGGCTCGGCGATGTAGTGGGGAAGGCGACCACCTTAACCACTGTGCCACGGTGACAGTCATTGACTTCCAAGATTTGATTATTTAGCTTTATTTAGCTGTTCTTACTAAAATATACTCGTATTACCAAGCAATACTGTCCTTCTAAGCTTTCCCAAAACATCTGACACTTCCTAATCTGATCAGACCTCATCCACTTATCCGTCATGACGTTAAGCCATCCCAGCTTATATACTTACACATTTACAACTGACAGCATTGAGATAGAACAACTATACGTACAAAATGTGTTTACATCGCGACACATAAAGTGTAGTCACTGTTTTACTGAGAAAAACTTGTAATTATTTGAAGAATACATATAAGTATTTAATTTTCTTTGGTAGGTTTGCTCTTTGAGCTCATGGCTAGATACAAGATTTAGGCTTCATCATCATCATGATCATCATATCAGCTCAACGACGTCCACTGCTGAACATAGGCTCACAGGGTCATTTATGCCACCGTGAGCGGTCCTGTGCCGTCTGCTACCAACCAATTTAGGCTTATATGTTGGTAAATACGTGACAATTATAAGCTACATTATACCACATATCAAAATGATGATGAATATGTGATGTCAAGTGATGACATTGTCTTTCTAGTAACATGAATAAAAAATTACTGATATGTGGCCATATGCGAAATGGCTACGTTTTGCTAGTCAGCTGCCAGTTTAGTAAGTTAGAAACATTTATATCAATGGCTGACAGACTCATAAAGAGTGCTTGCGAACTGTTTATAGTTTCCCTTAGCGTTAAACTTGTGTTCACTTGATAGTAAAGTAGTTTAGCATTTGGAAGATCACTTTTATGTAGATCTAGCTGATTAATTCTTTCAAGGGTTTTTGAAGACAAAATCGATGAAAGAAAATTTTGCAAAATTTAATTGACCTTTTGTCAGCAATTTTAAGTAGTATGGAGAGGATACGAACGGGTTTAAAAAATATGATCATTATTTTTTAAACCCTATTTTACTTTGGTAAGGAAAATAGGGTTTCATTATTTTTTAAATATCTGCCTACCCGTTTAACCAGATAGACAGCTTAACTTATGAGATGAATCTATATGACCTTCCTAAACTTCCATATGAAAATTGTAATCAGAAGTAGTTAGGTCAATTATTGAGTTTTGTGGTTTCTTTAGTTGGATTTTTTCATATAATAAATGTGCCAGTATGAAATGTCAATTCTATGAACAAAACACAAGCATGTCAATATTCCGTCCACGCTCGACCCTCACAGAAAGGTTACGAATTAACTTTTATTTCTCGTGTAAATGTCACAGCCAGTTTGTCTCAGTAGGAACAGTAGGTGGCCTTTTATTTGATTTGTTTGGTCCACTTCTTTAATAGTTTGTTGATGGGTTTCTTCCTTTCCTAAAAGAGATGAAAATATCCGGACCAAGAAGTACTTTCTTGGCAATGCTGCATTAACAGTAGACTCTATAGTATGGCGCTCGTAGCATTGTGGTAGTGAGATGTGGGTTACGATCATCGAGGTTAAGCAACACTCAGCAAGGTCAGTCCATGATGGGTGACCGTTTGTGGCAATTTCATTCTCGAGCGTCTCCGTGCTTTGGAAGGCATGTAAAGCTTTTGGTCCCGGTTACCACATAATGTGGTCGTCGTTAAGTCAAGTTGGAAGCCTTCTGGGCGACTTGATAAATTCCAACACCAGGGTCTGCCTCAAGCCGATACGATAAGAGAAAGAAAGTAGACCCACCAGAAGTCCATAGTTTTGAATGATTTTACGGAATAATTTTAAATACGTACGTTGGCACAATTAATGAATTTTGTAGAATAGGTCCTATAAAATTGAATCGGAAACATATTTTTTCGGTTTTAAAGTGGTAAAAATAAATTGTGGTTCGCTATAGGTAATTCAAAACTTATAAATTTCATGATGGCCTACCAATTATATAGTAATGTAATTAAACGAAGATCAATCCACAGAATAGAGTTAGTATGAAAATAAAATATGTATTTTAACTCTAACTTCATAGTCCGCACTGGGGCCATCTAATTTAGTTACTTTTATATGAAAATGCACTAAATGGATTAGCGGCTACCGTAGACTGACTATGTTTTCCACGTGAATTAAGTATTTTCAACTCTAAAAGCAATTTTAATTTAAAGTAACATTTGATAGATGTAATAGCGAAAATGGAAAGCGGGGGGATCCTTCTTTCTGGATAATGTTTTTTTTCCTAAGATATGTTTTTTTAATATAATTTTTGGGTCAGATGCCATAGAGGCATCTTTATCCAGTTACTGATCTATTGTCAGTTAGATTTACTTCTACTAATATGTGGGCTTCTTCACGATGTTTTCCTTCACCGTCAGCAGATGGTAAGTCATAATATGTAACTACATATAAATTACACAAAGTGAAATTAATATTGGTATTGCCGGTCGGAATCGGACTCGATCCGCATAACTTGCATGCAAGCCATATAGCCGTTTGGCCATCATCGCTTGTGTTAATATACCTACGTTAAAATAACTATTAAATTTTTTGTCATAATAAAATAACCATATTCGAGCCCTGCTCGCTATTTTATCATGCGACACTTCCAACGAAATTGAGATTTATTCTTAGACAATCGGGCCAGTGACCTACTGGCCTTTTGGCGTCTTTCGGCCACCACTCTCTAGCTGTCTTGGTCAACCATCTGTCCACCCTTCCGTTTCCATTATTTTGAATCATCTTGCATACATATCAAAACGTTGCAAACCATTGAACTAAAGCAAATCAAACACTTGTCCTTTAGGTCAACAACTCAAGTAGTGATTGAATCAGCCGATTTAATTTCGATCCGTTCGGCTTCACATCAATGAGGGAAAGATATACACCTTCTGTATCTATGGACAAGCTTTCAGCTACACAACCCACAAAATTTTAACCTCTACGTCTATGGAGATATGGTACAGTTTACCTTGTATTATTTTAAGAAGCTTTCTCTATGTCGGGTCGGACGTTATTAGGGGCATCAATGTGCTGTATATATAAATATCAGGTAATAATGTTATGGAATTATTGAACTTGAAACTATAAATAGAAAGTGATATATAAATAAGGTATAAGGCCCTGTTTCACATCTGGCTGTTATATTTATCAGGCACATAAGTGTCGGATAATTTATCCGCAAAATCTGTAAATATTTTGACAATTTTACTAGTCTGAAAACAGCCAATTATTTTGAGTAATTTTTAATGATACTTCATAACCAATAATGAAGTAAAATCACTATAAGGATGTATTTTCTTTAAAAGGGTTTTAAAAGAGTCCCTTTTTAAACCTTTATCAACCTCTTCTATATTCCCACCAATCACGAAGTACATTTATATGGAGATTTAAGTATAGGCGTCGCAAAAGTTGAAAGCTTTCCACCTTCGATTTTAACAGAAAAAATCTTGAATCGAATTGAAAAGAGGTAAGTAAAAGAAAAAGGTTTAAATACAAACACATCCGTATTCCAAGCAACAGGTTTGCAATTAGTTTTGGGCTGTCTCTGGCATGCTTATAACCAACGTTTGCCAAACTTTATTCATTTTTGTATTCAGAATGATACATTTTAGATGTTGGCTGATGTGTACCAATCTTTGAGACTAAAAAGGCCTGAAGCCCTGGCACGGTTTGAAAACAGTGAAACGTTTACATTGTGAGTCGCTGGGGCGATTCTGCTGTAGATACAACTTTTATTTGCACTGCTGAAATGTTTTTGCGGAGCTTTGTGTAAGCTCTGTTGGCAAAACTTCTGCATAACTGCACGTATAGAATTCAATTAAAACGCGGTTAAATATGATATGTTATATTTTTTCGAATCCCTTATAATGTCGGTGTAATTGTTTTATTACAATGAATATACACCTTACCTAGTAAATAAATAATAAAATAAAATAAGTCTTTATTTTCCTTCACAAAAGGCATCTTAATAACTAAATGAGTCTAGATTACAAATTGGAAGCTTCTAGTGCAAATTTGTGAAGGACTGGTGCCAGAAATAGATATATAATATCTGTGCTACTGGTCACCAGGCCCATCAAGTTGCAGGTTGCGTGCGTGTCACATTTTCAGTGTCGCGTTTTGCGTTCTATCATTTCTTTAGTTAGATGCTATATGTTAGGTTTTATTGTACATTTTTCAAATTGATAGGTTTAAGTTTAAGTTGTAACTAATTTTATAATGTTATGACTATAAAGTAAGTAGTCTTTATATTGTTGATTGAAATTAAAGAATAATTGGTTTTACTTAAGTTCTATACTTACTGAGTAAACCGTGCAAGAATACATAATGTCACTACCCCATCTCAACCCGTGGGTGTCGTAAAAAGCGACTAAGGGAGTAACTATAAGCAGACAAGTGTATCGCGAGAAAAGGAAAATTCGAAACAAAAGCTTATACCAACCCCGCCAGCGTGTTTAGTAGGCTAAATTCCCTCGAAAATGCTTGGAGGAGACCCGTGCCCAGCAGTGGGATATACCTATATGGGTTGTAATGATGATGATGTACTTGCTGATGAGACAATGATGAATACCTATATTTTGTTGACAGCAACATTATGTAGCTGAAACAGTGTAGCACTTAAGTCATATACTTTAAAGTTCTTTTTTTCTTTTTTCCCCCTCATCTGTCACTCTTAATTGTGTATTTGCGGCAAGCCAAAGTGGGTATTGAATTGTTAACAGTATCATCATAGAATCGATTTAGTTTTGAACGTTGCTTTGGGAATGGAGGCTTTTGTGTCTGAGGCATAGGGTTCAGTTTTATATAAACTGCCTCTTATAAGATCCAGACTTCACCAAAGTAAAGACGACAAGAAAAAAAAGCAGTAGGAGTCCATATTTATGTAGAAAACCTTTTTCTACATAATCTGTGACTAACGTAAAACTGCATTGCAACCTCCTTGAAACTGTATCGTAATGGAAAAAAAAATTACTACGCAGTTGTCATACAAGAACTGTATAAATTAATTACTCTGTGCGTAAAGACTGTCATTAAAGTTTTATTTTTAATTCTTTAATCTTGACATTACAGTATGAGAGTAGATAAATATATTAACACCATACCTACATTTGACACCTCAATCATAAAATCCAAATAGATAATTAGCAGTCATATTACCATAAAACATCGGAGCATAATTGTTTAAGTTGTACTTGTAAGTGGTGTTCACCTGTTGCGGCGCGCGCACATCGACCCACTGCATTGTACCCGATTGTTAACCTAGCGAATGTGGGTCGGCCACTCTTTCACTGTGCCGATACCTGCCTACTACCTGACCGCATCACCTTGTAGATTGTACGGCATGGATATGAGTGTCTAAAGCTGCATTTATATCTACAGAAACGTCGCGTGCCGTATCAGACAAAATATATCTATACTAATATTATAAATCTGAAGAGTAACTTTGTTTGTTTGGTTGGTCGAACGCTAGAATCTCAGAAACTACAGGTCCGATTTGATAAATTCTTTTAGTGTTGGATAACCCATTTATCGAGGAAAGATATAGGCTATATAACATCACGCTATGGTCAATAGGAGCTGAGCATTGGCCAAATAAAGAACGACGGGAGCGCAGCCCCGCGCGTTTAGTGTTGGATAGCCCATTTATCGAGGAAAGTTTTGGTTTATATAACATCACGCTATGGTCAATAGGAGCTGAACATTGGCCAAATAAAGAACGACGGGAGCGCAGCCCCGCGCGGCTTCTAGTTCTTTTATACAGTTTGTACCAAGTTCTTCTCAGAGCTCAACCTTGTCAGCGAACTGGCCTTAGGTAAATTTGCTGACACTTTCTTTTGGCATTGTATGACGTGCATAAGTATCATTACAACCCACAAACGTCCCACCTCCGGGCTCGGGTCTCCTCCTAATATTGTGGAGGGAATTGTGTTGACGGGCCTCGTTGGCGTAGTGGTAGTGTGTGGTTGTGATATTTGAGGTCTGGGGTTCGATCACCGCGTCGGAATAAATATTTGTAAGATCTTCTAATGGTTTTTTCGGAGTATGTGTGTTTCATATTTATGTATTTATGTTTATCAGTTCTTTAGATCCCATAACACAAGCTTATATGCGAAAGTCCCAAGTATTTATTTATGGTCAAAGTGTTACTTGCTTGAACGAGACTCAGTATTTCTTTTATATAATTTAACGATTGTATCGAAGTTGCTGGCCGTACTCAATTTAATCAAGGAGGCTAAATTGCGACGAATTTACGAACAACGCGAAATTAGCTTTTTATACTTAAATGTCCCTGGTATATTTTATTTATTATTGAATGTAAAGCTATTAATACCTGCGGATTTAAAAGATGATGAATATTCAAAACACCTTCTTTGTGAAGTAGTACGAATAGTAATTTTGAGTGTAATGTTAGATTAAAATAACAGAATAATACTTGCGTTTACTATAAGTTGTCGTACTTGTTAAATACATACATTAACAATAACTAGAAATCGCGCGGAGCTTCACTCCCGTCGTTTTTATTTGACCACTGCTCAACTCCTATTGGCCGTAGCGCGATGTTATATAGCCTATTACCTTCTTCGATAATTGGGCTATCCAACACTAAAATATTTTTTCAAATCGGACCAGTAGCTTCTGAGATCCTACCGTTCAACCAAAAAACAAACTCTACAACTTTATAATATTAGTATAGATTTTTAACCGACTGCCAAAAAGCAGGGTAATGTTTTTATATTTGTTGAAATGGTAAACAAAGGAATACCTCTGTTTACCATTTCAACAAATATTTTAATTATAATTAATAATAATTCATCGGTATACATATGTCGCTGTCGCATCATGTCATCAAAGATTCGCGATTCCGTAAACATGTTATAAGTAACATTTCATTTAGTAATGAAATGAAATGAAATCTCGTTTATTCATCTAGGTTACAAGGTAACACATTTCATTATGAAAGTCACAAGAATGTAACAGGTTATCCGAAAAGTAGTATCAGCAAATTTGCCTACGAACAGTTCGCTGACGGGGTGGAGCTATGAGAAGAACTGGCAAGATACTCAGGCCAACCTTTTAAAAAAAATGGATAGTTACGTTAGATAGTGAACTAGTGAACCCAAAAAGAATGTAAGGTAGGTTACCTTCTTTGCTTTAGCTAAAATCTAAAAGATCTACCGTTCTTGTATCTTTCTGCAAACTTTCGTAAACTGTACAAAGAGGTTGTCGTTTGTCAAGTAAAAACAGTGGAGGTTCTGCTAAACTGGTCCCGATATGATTCAATAACACAAGGTCGGGGGTCGCAGCTATTCCGACGTCCGATATCCGTATTATTTCCGACATTGCACACAGATGTCTTTATCCTATAAATAATACGTATTATTTTATGTAACTATTCATTTTATAATGAATTTGATTATTGTAATATTGAATCTATTGCTCTATATGTATTGAATGTTGAAGAAGCGAAAGATGTGTGAGAATCGTAGCCGGTTAAAAGAAATGGTATCTGCCTACCCCTTTGTTGGAAAAGAGGCGTGAGCTTTATGTATTTAGGTACGTATTGTACATATGTATGTATTAATCTTTTGCAATTATAAAACTTAATTTTACGCATTTTATTACCAAAGCAGTAGTGTGGTGGAAGCGAGCCTATTGTTATTAAACCAGCACATTTCCAAACACCGCGCCAATAATGAGAAAGTCATGATAGAAAAATTCAATACTAATCTTACCCGTCCTGGGAGTTAATCCCAGAACTTCTTGGGCTACAATCGTACGAGTATACTCCCAAAACGCCAGACAAGGCAATTTAAACTTAAATTTCTAATAGTTAAATTAGGTTTTTCAAAACCATTTAAAGAACAAAAGTCTACAAATGGTGACATGAGATGAGATTGAATGGGAACACCAAAATAATTTCAACCTAACATTGGGGGCGGCACAAAATCGCTCGCAGTGGCGGAAATTAGGTGAAGCCTATGTTCAACAGTGGACGTCATTGGGCTGATATGATGATGATTGCACAAATGAGTGCACATAACGCACAATCAGCCAAGTTCCCGCTTGACCAGTTTCCAAACATTTGCTGTTTATTATTGGACTGTTGAATCTTCTTGTATATGTACCTGTGCTGTTATTCAGACGATTGAACGCTTAACTGTCGACTCGTGCATTTTAAATGTACTTGAACCTTCATCATTACGAACAAAAACAAAGAAAAATGTTTGGAAAATGGTCGAGCAAAGATGGCAGACTGTATATTGATTTATCAAGTAATATCAACATTATCATATCAGTCATAGGACGTCCATTGTTGGAAATGCCTCCCAAGAGATTTCTAATAGAACCGATTGTGTACGACTTGCATTCCGCGCGTTCCCGCTCTACAATATAACAGATATTATTGTGTTTGAATCCTTTGTCTGCACTGTACAAGCTTTGTATTTGCTGCAACTAAGAGCTTCTCCTAATGGATACTGATTTATAATTGGCTGGACGACGACGACCCTTTGGTCTTTACGTGTTGAGATACTGCTTCTGTCTTAATAAAGTTGAAAATGTTATTGTATTTTGTGTCGAAATAATTTAAGCTATCTTACATTTTACTTACATAATGCTGGTCTAGTGGTTAGTGACCCTGATTGGTAAGCCAAATGTCGTGTGTTCGATTCCCACCCAGGACAAATCTTTGTTGGATGAGCATGATTGTTTGTTCTGTCTGGGTGTAATTTATCTATACCTAGTACGGATTTACATAAAAAAAATTAAGTACCTAGTATAATATATCAGTTGTTTAGTACCCATAACACAAGCAAATGTAAATGTTTAATTTGGGACTAGATGGCGCTATGAATGTGGTAAAATATTATTATATTATACTTACATCTTTAGCCCGCAGCATCGTCCGCGTGGTGAGTCCCTAAAAAGTAGTCAGAGTAGCCTATGCGCTATTCCAGATTATAATCTATCTGTTCACTAAATTGCGTATAGATCCTTACGTTATTTTGGCCTGATTGAGAAATATTTGTTGTGTCCATCCATACAACCTTTTCATTTCTAATATTGGAAGAATGACTACGATGAACCGTTCAAAAACGAACTGCCTTTACCATTTATCCCAAATTAAAGACATTCCACGTAGGAAACCAGACCTTTGGCTTGAGGGACTTTATAATTAACAAATATAAATGACACCAGATTTAGGCTCATTGCTGATCTTGCAAATGCTTGTACTATCTGTGGATCAACCCTGCAACATTCGCTATACCAATGAGGCAATATTTTGTTTTCTATTTTTACAATATAATAATAATAAAAAATTATAAGTAGGTAACTATGCCCTGGCTCAAAAACTAGGAGATTGTCATTTAGAAAACAGGTGTACTGTGACGGAGACATAGTTTAACAAACCGCAGCGCAGAACAAAGGCTTTTGACCGCCCGAAATACTGCCGCATGCCATCCGTAAGGGTTATGTTGGTGTTCATGTCCTTAAAGTAGGTTCAATATATTGTTTATGTTTTCAAACATTTATTATATTTACCTCAAATCCTTGTAAATCAACTGCTCAAATTAAGTTGTTAACAATTTGAGTACGTCTCGACGCATTTGGTTGATTTGGAGAACAATTACATCCCGACAATCATAAATTCAAAATTTATAATGTTTTATTTGAAATGTCTACTAGTAAAACCTATTCGAAACGTCGATGGTATTTAATGAAAATACTTGGCGAAATTAAGGTGGGTCTACGACTACAAACAATAAATTGATTGTTGACGATATCATAGCACAATTTCTCGCATAGTATTTTCAAAATCTTCGTTGGTGTGAAATAAATAATCAGTTGGCAACACTAGTCGTATCGGACCCTCAACGAACATTTTGATAAAAACTCTTTAATTTTCGTCAGTGTTACGCTGACTAAAACAAACGCCTATAAAACAGAATAGGGCTAAACAAGCCGTAAAAAGCTCGGCTACGACCACGCAATCAATTATTTATTCTTTTGAAGCCACAAGTTGGAATATTTACGTAATTTTGAAGGGATTTTAGATGTTTCTTGGCTTTCGAGAACAGAATATTATACTGATTACCTTCTTAGCTGAAATTTTATTATTAATATGGGTTGCCTTAAGCCTACGGCAATCCTCTACTTTACAATAACTTTGTACAAATATGTATTTTAATTAGACGAACAATACAAGCTTTGCTCTACGTAGATTTTTCGGGTAGCTAATTTATCTAATTGGTGAGTTTTTATGTCGTGATAAATATTAACGGACCAATCACAATGCTTCATTACTCCCATATAGATCTTGGAGACTTTATCATTAGCTCTAATAATACCTAATTATGGTGGCTGTAAAGAGTCTGAACTGCGTATTAAGCTGTGTATTTACAGACATGGAGCGTGCCGTTTCAGACAATTTCTTTTCCATTTTTATTTCACAAGTGCTATCGGTCAACGTCTGTACGGCCATAGTGCGTTACGATAAATATAAATGGGTTAATACAGACTGTATAACTGTATAGAATTTTTTTTTACTTATATGTCACGCGTCAGAAACGTTCTGTGACTAAAGATATAAACGCAACTTTAACAAACAGCAAGTTTTGCTTTTGACCAATTTTTGATGACAGTCTCCATAAAAATTGTCAAAACTTCAAAAGTGATCTTGCAACTATAAAAGTAGCCTAAGTATAAAGGCCTTTCACATCACCACAATAAATTTGTGATCCACATAGGTACATATAACAAATAAGTTAGTAATTAACCTGTTGAGTGGTCTGATGAGCCCTCAGGGTCTGAAACTTGTGATCAAAGAGGCCATCTTAGACGATAGTTGAGTTGTTAAGTAGGCCCGCAATCTCTTGTTTGTTCAATTGTGCACAAAGGAGTTTATTTAGTTTGAAATTGAATATGAATTTGCGATGAGTGTATAATGTTAGTTAGGTAGTGGTGTTATGACCGGTTTCGATATCTTAATAACGAAGTTTTATCTATGGATAGTGTTTTTAGAGTTCTGTACGAAAAACGTACAAAAAGAACCCTATGGTCTATTGGGTCTATCTATCCCTATGGGGTGAGGGGAGGGATTGAATTTATAAATTGAGACTATTACATCAAGTGGGGTATCAAATGAAAGGGCTATGTTTCCACATTCTAAAACCTATTTTTAATTATTTTTACGCTTTACAGTTTTTGAATTAGTATTAGAAATATCAATAATAGTACCTACTATTATAATATTAGTACTATAGACTTATCTATACTAATATTACAAAGCTGAAGAGATGTTTGTTTGTTTGGTTGATTGAACGCGCTAATTTCAGCAACTAGGTACTGTCACATTTGAAAAAATATTTTATTGTTGGATAGATTGAGGAAGGCTATAGGTGATATATGATCACGCCACGGCCAATAGGAGCTGAGCAGTGGCCAAATAAATAACAACGGGAGCAAAGCCCCGGGCGACGGCTGGTATATCATGTAATATCGGTCATTTAAGTCATAGATAGTTTATCAGACATTTATCTGCCAGTTATGAAACAGGACCTTTAAAAATGGCTTACAAGTGATTGGCATCGGTGTAACTGTAAACATTTCAATTTGATATGCCTTCTTTGTTAGTTACTTACTTAAATTTTTTATCATACCTAACATCCTACTGTTATTTTAAAGAAAGAATTAACTTAATCAGCATTTATTTACATAATCAAGTCGCAAACGTGTAGATCTTTTGAGCGAGCTTGTCTCAAGAGGCTCACACAATTACACTAATTTACAACGAATTGCGTGTTCCCAGTTAGAATGTTGAAGAAAATTGTACCAAAGAGCTTCGTTGGCTCTTCGTCGACCGAAACAAACACTTGGACAAATAAATTTTACCCTCCCTTTGTTGGTTCGTGATTTAGAGTGGCGGAGCGGTAAGCATAGAGAGCTTGTACACGCTAAGAAAAGTCGCCGGGTCTACTTAGTTTCTATATACCTACTTACTATGTACTTTGCTCTGTCGCTAACCAGGAAAAAATTATTATGTCAACCCATAAACATCCCACTGCTGGCCACGGGTCTCCTCCAAAGAATGTGGAAGGAACCCAGTCTACTGTACCACGCTGGGCAGACAGGTTAGAATAGGTTTTGTTTTGAATTTTCCGTTTTACGCAGAGCTCTTGTCTGCATACTTACTCTTGACTGCCTCGGTGGCGCAGCGGGAAGTGTATACGACTGCTGTGCAAGAGGTCCCGGGTTCGATTCCCGGGTCGGATGAAAATGGTATTGGGTTTTTCTATCATGAAATTCCAGATTGAGATTTTCCCGGAGTTTGGTAAACAAATGTTCCCGGTTGATGACAATAGGCTCGCCCCCTATTTCATGGGACCAAACATAGCTGGCGAAATGTGGGTGTAAAACGCCTCTGCTTACCCCTTCGGGGAAAAAGGCGTGATGCTATGTTATGTTATGCTCTTGTCTGCATAAGGTTACTTACTCCCTTAGTAGCCTCTGACGACACCTACGGGTTGTCATTGTGTAGTGACATTATGTATTCTTTATCCGTTACTTCACGGATAAATCTGACAAAATTGTCTTGATGAACGTGATGAAATTGAAACGATACGAATTCTTACGTAGACTCGGCGATTTTTCTTGGTGTGTGTTGGATGTGATTGTTAAGAGCCGACGAAACCCCTTCATTTATCTAGCACTGCTTAGAGTTCAGGTTTTAAGAGTCGTTAGCACTTTCGCTAAGCCGCCACCTAGATAGTTCAGATAACTTCAATTTAAAGTGATTAATATTAAGTCTCCAATTTCAACCTGCTCTTTTAGTGAGCTGCTTCTGACCCGCAACCATTGCATTTCGCTTAGGTACCGCTTCTTGCTTCGCCTGTTACAATGTCCCCTACCTTAGGTAGGATTGAAAGAGAATTTTAATATATTAACAGAAAGTACGGGCCGGGATTGATAAATATTTATTAGACGTTAACCGACTCCCGATGCTTTCACGATTTTGTTTTCTTTCTCCTATGGTAAGAGAAAAGTAAGAGAAAGTTTTAACTTGTCAAAACAACGTTTCAGATTTGGCCATTGAAAAGACGGGAACAACTTATTTAAAAATGTTGTTGAATGAATAAAAGACTGCTTCAGTGGAATGGTGGTCTTAGCAACTGCTGAACTCGAGGTTGCAGGCTCGATTCCCACATAGGACAAATTTGAGGGGTCCATAAATAATTTAGTATTTTGAGTCTGGTGTCTGGTGGTGTACTTTGTGTCCGTTATTGTATATTTGTTAAGTCCCCCGTGACTTGTTTACTAAGCTTGTCTTCTAAAGCTTATGTGCTATGATATTTTGAAAAAATATAAGATCCTCTTTAAATCATTTATTTATCGACCCCAAAACTGGTGTATAAATGTTTATTTTAAACGTGGGTTCTAAATAAAATGAAAAATCACCAAGAGAAGAACACCTATATAAAACATTTGCCTCCTATCACTGCGAGTGTTCATTTGCGTACAGAACTTAGCCACAGTATTTGATTACCCTAAGATATTCTACGTGTTTCAAATACAGAGAATATTGAAATATTATTCTCTTTACCTATAAAATATACGTTGATTTTATTTTTGTTCCATAACCCACTGCTCGTTTGCGTATATTTTAAATTATTACAATATATTATGTAGCGCCATCTATATAAGAAATTGATGTTACTTATACCGCCATCTATGTTCCGTGTAGTGACGGATTAAGAATACATGGCGTCACTACCCCATTTCTACCCGTGGGTATCGTAAAAGTCGACTGAGGGAGTAACCTTGAGCAGACAAGAGCACTGCGAGAGAAGGAAAATTCGAAACAAACCCTATACCAACCCGTCTGGCCAGCGTGGTATAGTAGGCTAAATTCCCTCCACAATCTTTGGAGGAGACCCGTGCCCAGCAGTGGGACGTTTATGGGTTGAAATGATGATATCTATGGAAAAGAAAAGAAACTATTTAAAATTCATGTTAAAAATGTATTAATGTGTGTATAGTGCCGCTATCTATAGAATGGAAAAGAAACTAAATAAAAACATTTTTAATTCTATGCCAAAATCAGGCTCAGGCAATTTTTATCAGTATAGTGGTTTAGTGACGGAATGAAACACAGAGTACTTACATAATATATTTCTGTGGCAAATTAAAAAAGTTTAAAGCAGTCAATGTAATTACAAATTAGCAATATGATTAAAAAATTACTTTTATTTTCCACCAGCTACAAAATTTGAAAACCTCATAACATTAATTCGCCTTTTTGCTCTTAACAATTGTATTTAATTACTTTCACTTGAAAATTCGTTATGAAAAATTCTTTATGTTGTCAATTATCGTATTACTGAGAAAATAAACAGTACTTTTTATAAAGTTTACCGACTGGTTTAATTATAATAATAAACAAATGTTCGAATAACTGGAAATTATAATTGCTACTCGTTTTTTGTCGGCCCTTTATAATTCAAACTGACGCTTGACGGGGGCCCTTTATAAAACCTAAAAGAACCAGCATAAATATGATGGATTCCCTTGTAAATTAATTGCAGAATTTTTACGAATTAAGTAGGCGTGCACCCTAAGAAGGAATTATAATAATTAAAAGACTATTTTCGTGATAAGGTAGCTGTGTTATACTTTCATTGTCTGAACTAGCAAATAGGTTGAATTTAAAAGAAAAAATAGTAATTGCCGCCTAAAATTATTTGTACACTCAGTACTCTATTTTTTTTAAACTAGACGTTTCTAAGTTACCCGCAGTGCATACATTTACTAAATATAGAAGTTTAATAGTACCTACTATTAGAATTTAACTACAAATGCTAATTAACATTCCAACTGAATCTTGTATCTGCAAACCCCTTGATTAGTATACAACAGTACAAGTCAAACCACACACGACAACATTGCTAATTTCCCAATACATTGCTGGTATATACCGTGTACATAAAGAACATATTAGCTCAGACACAGCCTTGTCTACGTTGCAATTATGGGCGATCACCTTGCGGTGAGTTCCGAACCGCAGACATTACTGGCATACCGCACGGCTGAAATCTAAGACGAGAAAGCCAGTATTGAATTGTGTAGTCTAATTGCGGTTATGTAAGGCATGAAATCGTTTGAAATGTTGATTGAATTTGTGGAATGATTTGTAGTCTGACGAATGTTAAGGATGTAGTCAATATAGGATAATATTTTCGCACAATAGTCTATTGATTGGGAGCAAAAAAAAAGCTCCACTAAGTCCACCTAATCGCTCCGCTTAGGAGGAAACATCCTTTTTAGGATGGAACTTTATGCTGGCTATAAATGCCAGTAATACAATAATAACTTATAATCCACGCTTTATCTAACAACAAATACTTGTATAAAATACATTCATAAAAAATGTGGGTATTTAGAAGCATTGTTTGTTTTCAAACCCATATGTCATACAGCACGGGTGGAGTGGGGGACTATTCATTCTGTGTTCGAATACCGAAGTGATAGCACGTATTAGTGCGTCGCCGTTTCGACATGTAAAAAAAAGGTTTAATTTATAAAACGCTAAAAATTCTAATTCTCTACAGGAGTAATTTGTTCGTAGGTTGTTAATAGGTATACCATCATGGAGATGTAAAGGCAGATACAAACATTGGCTTTTGATGTGTGTTTGAACAGAATTAACAACATAATCTGAAGGTTTATATTAATGCTTTGCTAACATAGGTATCTTTGAATAATTTATTTGTAATGTGTACCCTGATGCGGCTAGTGGGTTAGTAGTAGCAGGATGTTAAGCTACGTTATTACCGTCAGTTCTTAGATGGGTAACAGTTTTTTTGATTTTTTATATGGCACCTGTTCAGAGAGTAATTTAAGCAGTTGCTTTTCAAACTGATATACTATAACAGATTGACAAATTAGTGTTTGTAAATCGTCACTTACAGTGTAATATTTTTAATTATTGATTTTATTTACATAAGATACGAGTAAATCTAATATTCATGTTATAAAGTGGTCCTGAGTGAGTAAAGTGAGACCTGTTTATAAACGTTTTATTTTTTTTTAATCTCTACTCTATAATGAAACTTTAACTATTGGTTTATTATGCTTTCTCGGCAATATCACTGAAAATATTTTAATGGTATTTGATTAACATGTTCTACGACTTGGAAAATGAAATAAACAATTTGTATCGACATATCACACGAGAGACTGCAGCAATAAGATTCATAAGTACTTATACGTTATATTATAGCCAAAGAACCTTACCACACGTAATATTTTATCACATATTTACATGAACCATTAGGAGGATTCGTGTACCATTTGTTTTGGTTATAACAGTATTTACCGAAACACATTATCACCCCATAAAAGTTCAATAATCGTTATGTTCGCGATTTATAGAGGCAATGTTGAGAATTGGTTCAATTTCGATTCTTAGGAAATTGGGACGACTTATGAGAGCACAAAGTTTTACCTTAGAGGTGTATGTCTCTAAAGTAGGGAATTGAATGATTAGTTGCTGAGTAAAAGTGTAGTTATCATTCGTGTTGGAGAAGAAAAAACCTTTACTATACTGCGAGGACGCATTAGTGAATCGTAGATGTCTTCATCAGGGAGTACGGGTTTGAACTCCTTGGACTGGGCGCCAATGTATTGTTTCATCCGAATTCAGATTTCGAGACCTTAATCTATAATTATTTATCTATTATAAAAGGAGATATTGACTGACTGATATATTAAGCCACAGCATAAATTGCTGGAAATAGATACTGGAACTGGAATTCCATACACAGATTCCATATCGACAGGCCTGTATTGGTCTAGTGGTTAGTGACCCTGACTGCTAAGCCGGAGGTCGTAGGTTCGATCCCCACCCAGGACAAATCTTTGTGTGATGAGCATAAAGGTTTGTTCTGTGTCTGGATGAAATTTATCTATAATATGTATATATTTACAAAAAAAAATGTATTTAACTAGTATATCAGTTGTTTAGTACCCATAATACAAGCAAATATAATTGCTTACTTTGGGACTAGATGGCGCTGTGTGAAAGTGGTAGAATATTATTATATTAGATATGTAGTAGATTTTCAAAATTCCCACGTGATAGGAGAATTATTAGAGAATATATTTTTGCTTTAAGGTAAGTCTATTGCCTTATCTACGGTTAGGTAACAAAACTTGAAATTTAACATGTTCAAATTTGAAATGCTAACCCCCAGTAATTCCCTTAAGGTAGAGAACATGGCAACTTTGTACCGACATACCACGTGGACGAAGCCGTGGGCGGCAGCTAGTCTAGTATACATACATAATACGGGCTTATTTAATAAACAAACTTTCAAAGTCGAGAGATTTAAAGTCGTATGTAAGGCTTGATCTGCGTAATATCGACACGTGTGTACGTGACGCGCTGCGTTTTAACTTTGTGTTTTGGTATCATATTGTTTAAAACATTGTTTGTTTTGGGGGTGTATCGTATGGTTAAAACAATTGTTTTAGAAGGGGGAAAAGTGCTTTGAAAGCTCATGTATGTGTTAAACTTTATTATAAACAAATTTGATTAAATGCTGATTATTAAGATTCGTACATATCGATTTCGGACATGGTACGCTCATTGCTGCAAATGAAGACCTACTGAAGATTACTCCTTAGGTTGCCAGCACTGAGCAAGGTTCGTCACTTTAAAAGAAAATATGAAAAAGACATTAGCCCTCTTTATTTTTATTTCAAGCAAGAAATTCTAGAATAACTAATAGACTAATAGCTTTTCCAAGAAATTGAAATGGAAAGTTGTGAAATATGAAAAAGCATTTTCTATCAATGCTTTCATGTTCTGTAACTTTTATTTTAATCTGGTGCCGTCATATTTCCATATTTTTATGAAATCTTTTCTGGCGGCCATTTGTATCACAGTAGGATGTAAAAAAATATTACATCAATGTGTTTTTAGAAGAAGAGCTTTCTATTTTTTTCGTAACTTCGGTGTTGCCTGAATTTCTGGTATTGTTTGCTACTTTTAGATAAGTATATATAGCATCAAGCCCTTTTCACCGAAGTGGTATGCAGACGTTTATCATACGCACATTTCGCCAACTATATATTTTTTTAAATGTATTTATTATCACGGCTCGTGTCTGACACGTCCAATGTCTGATAAACGCATCTTAGTAAGTCACATCAAACAAATGAAATTTCTCATATAAATAGTATATAAAAATAAATTTACATGCATTTTCTTTATCACACAAATTTCCCTTCAACCCTATAATATCTTTATAACCATTCTATGTAGAACAATAAAATTCTAGCTGCAGATGAAGTCTATTTACTATCGGCATTAAGTATACGGAAATAAAACTCACTAACCGTTAACTACTTATGCCCGAGTAAGTGAATTACTCGCAAGTAAACTTTTACGACAAGAAACACATGGTTCACTCTTTTGCTATGGATTTCCGTTGAATAAAGTAAAATTTTTCATTTTAAAAATAGATCTTGTGACGCGAATTGAAAAAGGAATGTTAAACTGGTTTGGATATGTCATGTCATGAAAACAAATATATATGAGGCGAATGTGAAAGGAAATGTTGGAAGGGGAAGACCTAGAAGAACGTACCATGACCAAATAGGTGACATTTTAAAGAAGGGACAGATCAGGAGTACCATCAACTGGCGAGAATGCATGAAAGGATTGATGAATGTTGCAGAAGCTAAAAATGTATGTATGTTAGAATCGTAGCAAGTGGAAGGAAATAGTCTGTGCCTACCCCTCTGTTGGAAAAGAGGCGTGATCTATATGTATACGTACCTATGTATACATATAGATCACGCCTCTATATTTGTCAACAAGATCTATGGATATATGTAATGTGTTCATTTTCAAGTTTATTTGTGGTATTAATTTCCTTAAAAACAAAAATTTTCAAAAAATAATTTTAAAAAAAATAATATAAAAATAAATAATATAATAATAATTTTAAAATTTTCAAAAAAATCAAATGCAATACAAAAATCGGAACGAAAGACAAGTGTCACCGGGTCCTTGTAATCAACTGTCAATCGCAGACGTCGCTTCGAATAGACGTTATTAAAGTTTGACAGGCCAATCAAAGTTGTATTGAGTGATTTTAACACGGAATGCCTCTTAATACGAACCGTTTTATTGTTCAATCGTTTTCATTTATAACACTTAAGTACAGCGCTTTGAGATATAAACTTTTAATTGTTTTATTTAGTTGATAGTTTTGTCGGTTTGTGCGGGTTTTATATTATTACTTAGTGGTGTTGTTATATTTTTAATGTTTCAGAACTACTAGTAGCGTGGTTGAAATCGACCATATTTCTAATCAAGAGTAACCCATTTATATCCAACTTCTGGGCTCAGATTTCCTCTATCTAGAGTGCTGATAGGGTTTAGGCAGTAATCCACACTCGCTGGCCTAGTGCGGGTATATTTCGCATCATCATCATCATATCAGCCCAATGACGTCCACTGCTGAACATAGGCCTCACCTAATTTCCGCCACAGCGAGCGATTTTGTGCCGCCCGCATCCAACGGCCACCCGCAATCTTTACCAGATCGTCGGTCCATCTGGCGGGGGGCCGCCCCACGCTGCGCTTTCCAGTAGTATATTTCGCATATATCAATTTAATTTAAGCGTCTCGTACTTTTTATGGAGTAAAGTATAAGTGAATGCTCAAGTCTATTAGCACCTTAACACAGTTGAGCCGTACCTACATCGTTATATTCGGTACCACAATACAAACAGTTTTTGATGAAAAATAAATCGTGTCTTGTCCTTTCAGCTTAGTGTACACAGGTTTTGTAAATACCGCATTCATCAGGTAAACTAAACGTATTTGCGTATGCTTTCATCTTTTTTCACTTTGACTTGGGCAATATATTTTTTTACTTTTGAAGCTTGTCAAATGGATCACGGCAAATTAACTTTGCGTATGTTGATGAACAAATTTAGTTGTGCAAATAAATAATGTTTTAAAGATATTTTTCAGCGTTTTCATTATGATTTAGACCAAATGTTGTGATAGCTACACAAAATATGTGTGAAAGGCTGTTAAATGATTCCAATACCAACTAAAACTACTTATTGTTGGATGTTTTAAGGTAATATACCTATATTGACATGAAATAACTAGGTATTTGTGACAGTACAACCCAAATTTTAAATTGTCTCTATTCTACTTAATTTTACATTTTACTGCCTTTTTTACCTAAATATGTCTACTCGCCATTTTGCCGCACTCCAAATTTAAATACAATAGAATTTCAAGTTGTTCTTCATTTAAAATCGAACGGAGGGAATTCTATAATAATTAGAAGAGTAAAAAGCGCTCGTTCTATATCGATGGTACTCCCGAGAGCCATTGTGAAGTAGAACTGGCACGCAACATCCCCCCACTACGTCCCACTTTTGAATCTGGAGAACCGACGCGGTTTCAACGACTTTTTTTTTATTCTTTGAAGAGATTGCGGCCAGTGCTTTCGCTCGAGTTATGAATCGCGTTCCGATTATGTTGCCAGTATTACGTTGTAAATGCAATTTGTGAACAGTTGTTTCTTGAACAATAGTGAATTACTGTAACATTAAATTAAAAATCTCCTTTGTCTACAAGTCCTTGTGGAAACATGATTTAAGAAAAGAAAATAAAAGTACAGAGAGTAATTATTTTCCTGTTTAATATACTAGACTTTACGGCGTTTACTAAGACAGGTGACGACGAGCAATGGTCTGCGACTGATGATGACAGGTACACCGAAAATACTGCATACATTTTTATGTTATTTGCTATGGATTTTAATAAAATAAAAAGAGTGTAATTATTTAACCAAATGTACAAAACCTCATAAAGACATAATCCACATTGGTACTCCCAGTCGGAATTGAAATCGGACCGAATATTTTCCGTGCCGGTTACGTATCCATTCGACTACCATCACTCTTTGATATATTTTGCCTCTCTAGAAGGTAGAATGCGTGACTCATTCACACCTCGCAGCGCTAATCTCAATTACGGCCTGCGAATGTTTATGTCGGTCGTTTCGCACTTGACCGTTTCCCGTTAGGACTGCCTCTCTGAGTGCTCTCCACGGGTCATGGAACAATTTACGAGCTAGGCATCATCATGACAATGTGCTTACGAACCAAATATATGTGGGGAATTTTATTGGCTTTGTTATATGAGAAGCAAGAACAAACTTCGCCCAGAGTTCATTGGGGGGAGGGGAGACGCACTTAATAGTAAGGAGGTATCTTGAGCCGTTTTAAGCATCTCTTAATTAGTACATTATCATCATAATCCATATTGAATCTATCAACTTTCAATCGTCTTTAATCACACTAGAAAATGAGTAATATGACTAGTACGAGTAGCGGACATGACAAATTTATCGAAATAAACACAGAATTGAAATTTTTTGTGGTTCATACAAATATTTAGTTCCATGTAAACTCCTACTACTTCAGTTTCATTGGCGCAATTACTGAAACCACTAGCCTAGACGTGCAGTAAAAATCACTACAATCTTTAATAATAATTATACATGTTCAAAAGGTATTGTACCGTAACACTACAATCACGCGCTAACGACGGCATAGACAAAACTGAGCTGTCATACCGCTACATAAATAATTACACTGGCAACCCGCCAACTACACGCTCTGGCAACACTATTGGCAAATAAAAGCCTATTTAAATGACACCCGACATAACGAACATTTATTTAAAAATAACAATTGAATTTAGAAAAGAATATCGAAATTTTAAAATCTATTGATTATGACACAATTATTATTTACTTTGAAAAAAGAATTCACACATCCACACGTTATAAGCGTCAAAACATATTATCAATATGGCATTAGATTTTTATCTTTTTGATAAATTATTTCGTGTTTCGTTTAACTCTGTATAATAAATGTTTCTTATAATTTATACAGATTACACAATTAATTTACATTATGGAACAACCATTTAAATGCTGCTGCATAAATCTCCCATTCATAAAACGTGGCGACGAGTGAGCCATTCACAAGAATTTATTACTTAGATACATAATAAAAATCACATAAAATCGTCAGAATTTACTTGAATTATATTAAGAGTTATATGCGTTTAACCTATAAACCGCCAGTCGTCATCATTGACAGATAAAAATGCAACCAATTCTTTAAACAATAAGAGCACATTTTCATAAACGTGTCCTACAAACCACTAAAGCCAACATGACAAATAAATATGCACATATGAGTCTAAGAAATAAGATCACAATTCCATTGTCAAGGCAGAAGCGTAAAGATTAAACCCATAGGAGTGGAAAGAAGATCCATAGAAATAATATCGTAAGTATACCAAGGAATCTATAAAAATATAATCAGTTTTTATGACGTCACCTACATTCTTACGTGTGATCGCTTCTACGATGTGAAGAAATAATTTTTCTTCCATTTTATATGAAGACCGTGTGACTGCGGTATTAAATTCCAAATACTGCTAAGAATGATATGGATATTTATAATTATACTAACAGCCGTTGCCCGAGACTTCGCTCCCGTAGATAATTGTTTGGCCAGTTGGTCAGTACTCAGTTCTTATTGGTCGTAGCGTGATGTTATAGACTTATAGCCTTCCTCGATAAATGGGTATCCAAAGCTAAAAGAATTTTTAATTCAGGCCTGTACTGTGTAATACAGTAGTTCCAGAGATTATCGCGATCGACCAAACTCTTTATAATATTGTCATAGATAAATTTAAATAAATTAATATCTTTATTTTCCTATAACTTTACATTTATAATAATTTATTTTTTTATCCGTAAATTCATAATATAATAAAACATTCTAGAAAATGCCACTGACGGATTGAACATAGCCAAGAGAGCAGAACGTACGCGACGATGACCTATCAACTTACAAATCATCTGATTTTTGCCGGTATCACGTCAAGTACATTTACATACATAACTGGCGTAATAATATGGATGTGTTTCACGTCTGTCTACCCATCCGGGAGAAAAAGTGGTGATTCTATAATTATTTTGTTGTCAAGTCAAATGACAAGAAACAGTTACATGACCTTTAAGGCTTCCGACCTTTTCTTTGTGGATATGGAACATAAAAAACTAATTATACAATTTTTTTTTTGAACCATAATAAATTATGACTCAAAAAAAAAATTGTGTAATAAAACAAAAATAAAAAAAAAGTTAAATTATAATTTAATCTCATTTTTAAATCAGAATTATGATGATACAGCATAATTATTGCAGTAAAAATAGTAAAGTACCACATTCTTTATGGTTCTCTGTAAAATGTTTTATTGAGAAAAGCGTTTCCCCTTCTAACCAGTACACTAAGTACAGTGCAGAAACACTATACTGACGTGATATACTGCTATTACTGATTTAATTCAGTATGTGCTGAGCACGATATTAAATGTAGACTGTTTCGAAATGTGCGGTTAATAAAAAGATAGAAATTGTTTATTTTTTGTATATGGAACGCATTTGTGACGCATTGGGTTCACTGCTCGCTGAATATCATTTGTCATCAAATAGGATTAAAATTTTTGTATTTTTATTCTCTTTTTAAAAACAACGGGAATTTTGTTTTCAGTGAATGTTGTAGCATTGCCATCATAAAAACAATAACTTAATTATAATCATAGATTAACTACGTCATACTTTCGTACACAAAGAAGGTGGTATTCTATGAAAGGCTCTTTGTTTTGTTTGCAACCTATTTAGATCTGTGGTGAAGATTTGTATAGATTGAACAATTTACTCAATTAAACGTTAACTCATTGCTCTTCTCGTAAAATATGAAATAAATTTATGTTCAACATTTTGAGGTGTACTACTTGTGATTTTCATGAAAAGATATGTATGTTTCGAAATGTCGTTGGCACACACTTTTAATGAACCAATTTACAGTCTATATTGCTCCGGACAGATTTTAAAGTTTTAACATTTTAATAAAGATAAAACTAGGAAATAGTAATTTTGTACCTCGGTCTGTCGACAAAAAAAAAAGATATATACTAAGCGTTCTCGAACTTATTTCACCTTAACGTAATCGGTATTACTCTTAAGTCAAAATGCGGGTTATGTCAAATTGATATCCACCCGCATATTCTGAATCACTTATTTTCAAAGGACTAGATAGATAGCCTCAAAAAGTGAAATTATTTATAATTTGAGTATTAGATAGATGTTAAATTTTATCAGTCTAAACGTTCTTGGGTTGACCTACTTGACCTTTATCCTTAGAACAAGTAGTGATTTCTGTTTTTCGATTAACGAAACATAAGATTCTGAAACAAAGTGTAGGTAACCAATAAGAACCAATACTAAGAAATACTTAAGTACAGTACCAAAACATGAGCACAGATAAAACCTTTCAATATCTTGCCGCAAAAGACAATAAAATATAAAATTTTAAAAAAGAATTTCCTTTTCACTAGGCGTTACGTGGCTGAATGGGAAAGTGACCGGGCGGCGTGGAAAACATGCGGTCCGAGTTCGATTCCGATTGGCAGTGCCAATGTGGATTTTCCTTGGTGGTATTTAAATCTATTAGTTCAATTTCTTACTAATGCTAATAGTTAAAGAAATATCGTGAGGACCACCACAGAAAAATTTTAATGGATCAGGTAATATGGCCTTAACCGAAAGAAGAGATGACCTCTGCCCAGTAGTGGGACATTAATGTTACGTTTTCATTATTTATTTCCACAATGGGAAATGGAGTCATTAATATTCGTAGAAAACGATAATGGTATTACAAAAAAGTGATTTATGCTTATTACTGTGACAGTTAAAATAATTTATGTGACATAATCATGCCGCGTCATATGGTAGGGACCTGGCGCGTTTCCAGATGAACTATTAATACAGATAATATATTTTATAGAGGTGCAACAGATTTATGTTTACTCTGTGCGCGATTTTACGCGCGAATTGGCTCCATGAATGTTTTGATTTTCGAATTGTGTTTGGAAATCATTTGATGGCTCATTCGTTGTAATAATGTTAGTAAAATTTGCGCTAAATTGTGTAGAATATTTTGTAATGTTATACGGTTGAAATGATATTCTATTCGAGGTTAATATTGTGTTATGTATCTGTATCTATAAAAATATAAGGCAGGTAGTTATTATTAGTAGATACAGATACATCATCACAATCATCATCATGATGATGATGATGATTGTGTTAATTTGTGTTATGTAAAAATATAAGGCAGGTAGTTATTTATATGACTAATCAAAGTAATATTTACCCGTGAGACCATGACATAATTGCTCTGGAGTTGCCAGTATTGTAATTAATTCTTCTAAATACATTCAATGGACTTTTCAAATATTGCCAGTAAACAAAATCTAAATGTCACCAGCGTCTGTATGACACATAATTCACAATAAAAATAAACTAATAAAATTGCCGAGCTTATGTAAATTTCACTCGAACAATTTTTTTTTTTAAAGTGAATGTTTTTATAAATGCAATACATACTTATATGTTTTTAGATTTGTGACACAATAGTTTTGTACCAGTCGTTCGATTATATTTTAAAATGTAATGTGCACAATAATATGTTTAATCTCATCATCATCATCATTTCAAACCATAAACGTCTCAATACTGAACACGGGTCTCCTCCAAACAATGTGAAGGGAATTTAGCCTACTATACCATGCTGGCCAGACGGGTTGAGTTTTTCCTTAGTCGCCTTTTATGGGTTCCGTTTTATTCTTTTGAGGTAGGTACCTCTATAAATTAACTTGAATTTAGGCTTATAATTTATCATGTTCACCGGTGGCAGACATTTTAGCGCTTTGATCTTGCTCCTAATTATAAATTTATTCCTATTTTTTAACAAAACAATATGGCGGAATTAATTGGAAGTCTAATTACTGTATTATGGTTTTGTATTACTCTGTCTGCGCAATACGGAGCCGCTTGATCTGAAAGTTAAGATATTAACATTTCCAAGAAACTTAATTCTTCGTTTACAAAGCAAATTTTCTTAGGTATATTGTTTGTGTAATGGTAATTAACATTTGGAAAGTAATTTGTAATAACATTATGAAAACATTTACTGGTGTAGTTATAATAGAAATTCTATGATGTTAAAGCTCTGTATCACCACTGGTTGATAAGTGCATGATAACCTATTTGAAACTAAAATTACGGATTTTTTATTTTTTTTAAATATGTCAAAAATGCCTAATTTATCAGCCAATGGTAAAACAGCCTTAATATTTTTTCAGTAACCTAGGACAATTAATTCTTCTTGAATTATATAGTACTTATCCATGCATTTATCTATTTCACATATTATTCTTTTCACTCCTGACGGAAGATCTGTCGCGTAAAATCACCCTCGGTCGCGTTACGTGAGAACGGTCAAATCCATTCAAAAACGTCGGATGTTTCACACTTGATTGATGATCCGTCAGCGCATTCCCCATACAAAAATGATTATACCCGACGGATCTTCCGCCAAGATAAGAAAGGAGCCACAATATTGAAAAATAACGGAACATTCAATTTTTGAAAAATTACCTTATCGAAATTTTAAAAATAGAATCTGTTGTCACAAGTCAAAACTTAGGATTTTTTTTTATTATTCTTCGTAGATACTCCGTACATGAAAACAGTTATACGTAGAAGATTTCCTCCTTAGGGAAAGTATATGAGGTTTATATGAACTTGCAGCTAAATGTTCTCTATTTACTTAATACTCACATAATATATTTGAGTCACGTATGCCTCGTTTGTCTCCGAAGGGCTGTGTACACAAAAAATATATTACTCGTAGATACCTTTCATTCTTCAAGATACATAATCATATTTATATGACGCTGGAATTTCTGAACGATATAACGTTCCATTTGTACGGTGTTCTAGGAAATATAAAACATTCCAATTGGACAAATTAAGTTTTTATTTTTCTTTGAATAGGTAATTATATGTTATTGGATTTTTCTTTGAATTGGCTTTGAGTGTTCATATTTGGAATGGAATTGTTATAGTAATATTTAACATTTTATATAAATGTTAAAAAATTAATCGAAGATTCAAACCCACCCCAGGTGTCGAACCAAGGCCTCTTACGCCACAAAGCAAATTGATCGAAACGGGTTGCGTTTTGCGTAATAAAATATCTTTATTTAACAAGGCACAATCTCATGGGGTATACAGTCGACCTTTGCCCAGTAATGGACCTAACTGGCATGCAAATCATGCGGTCTGAGTTCGATTCCAACCTGGCGGTGGATTTCACCAATGTGGATTTCACTTTGTGGTATTTATATGTACTAGTCAAGTGCTTACGGTGAAGGAAACATCGCGAAGAAACTCACATACTCTACAAAAAAATGTATGTGTATGTGTGGGCATTATAATAGATCAGTAACTGGTCGACGTAGCAAAGAACCCTCTCAATATCATCATCATCATCATCATCATCAGTCCAATGACGTCCACTTTTGAACATAGGCCTAACCTAATTTCCGCCACAGCGAGTGATTCAGCAATTTTTTTTAGGCATATACCCCAAAAGGACTAAGGTACCTCAAATTTAACTGTCGATAAAAGGGTTAGTGGATGACTAATGAAGGGATTACGATACTTAGTAATTAATAGATACGACCCAAGGGAGTGGCCTTCATAACGTATCAAGTTAGCATCCCTTAGTAAGGCGACACTTTCAAATTTATTAATGGGTATCGTAAATAATACTTATATACTGAACTATATAGAATAGACGATGGTAATGTTATGTTAGTCATCATCATTACAAATCATAAACTGCTGGGCACAGGTCTCCTCGAAAGAATATGGAGGGAATTTAGCCTACTAAGTATCCTACGCTGGCCAGATAGGTTAGTATAGAGTTTGTTTCAAATTTTCCTTTTCGCGCAGTGCTCTTGTCTGTATAAGGTTACTCCCTTAGTTGTCTTTTACGACACCCACGGGTTGAGATTTTATATTGAAACCGCTATAACGCTATTTCCTCCGAAAGAATATCGCTTATTCACAACAGAAACAAAAACGAAACAGTGAATACTCTTAAACATATGACAATTCCATTCCAAATATGAACTCTCCAATAAATACACTCAACGTTCAGTCGAGAGCAATAATTTCCTCGAGTTTTTTTCTTCCATTGTGTTACCAACATATAAATTCTAACAGCATCGCGCCAATGAAGGGCGGCGGTGGCGCAGGGGTGCCAATTTTACGGCCCAATGACGCGAGAGAGCCGATTGGAAAACGCTGATGACTATGTAGTGATTATATGTACTTGCTGTTCTAATTTTGTGTGCGTCGTTCGTTTTATAAATTTCATTATTTTATGTTTTATGTTTGAGGTGTGAAATATTACCTACGTCGTAAAAAAAAATACCAATCGAATTGAGAACCTCCTCCTTTTTGAAGTTGGTTTAAAAGAATAAAAAGTAAAGTAATTCTGGGCCAGTTTTTACAAATATCGAGATTTATAAATGAAAAGCAGTTTTCAGGTAACTCAAAAAGTAGATATATAAAGTTTAAATAGATGTCTTTATGCTACTCTGAAAATCAAGATCAAGTTTTGAGCTTGTTTTTGACAGCTGGTGTAGTACTGCTCGCAATTTTGTTTTTGCTGAAATAAAAACACTTCACCTTCAGGGAGGGCTATTCTCACGCAATAGAGATAATATCATCTCTATAGAAATTGTCTCGAATTTGTCATCGTCATTCTTTTTCAAATGTTTCTATAGATATAATACGTATCTCTATTCCGCGAAAATACGGCCCCAGGTCGAAGTCGACTCGTAGAGCTCAATTTAGTAAAGACCTCGTTGTGTATCATCGTTTTAAAGCCTGCTATTAAAAAAAAGACATTTATTTTCTCTTCTAAAATTCAAAACGATTAAAGAAATTCGCTTTTACTGTTGCTTAGTTATAATTTGTGAAGTATTGTGTATTAATAATTTAGTTCTCAGCCGTCCATGTTGACATAGTAGGCGGTGAACTGTTTGCTTTGTGAATAAAGTATATGTCGCGTGAAAGAAAACCTTTTTACTCGAAAATGATGTCAGCTTTGTATGAAATATAAATCATTGGGTAATTTTTCTGACTTCTTTAGGTTTTAATATTTTTATGAAATCAATAAATATGCTGGTAATAGTGTAACTACCCTACAATTCTACAAGATGGCGCTGAACAGAATATATATGAATTATCGCATTTTCAGGCAACTTACGCATACTTACTGCTAAACTTGAAAATTGAAACCATCGACGTAATTTTTTTTTTCAATTTTCATTGAAACTGTTAGACTGTCTAGAAACAGAGACATTATTGTAAATTTATTAATTTATTAACAAAAATGTCTCCTGTAGATAATTGTATTAGAGAGAAAGGTATTTTTTTAATTCTGGTATTAACATTTTATGTAACTATAATGCATGATAGAGCAGAAGGTTTTTTTTTGTAAAAAGTATTAATTAATTATATTATTTGTGATACACATAGAGAGTAAACAATAGTAATAAGTAATATAAAATAATTAATAGTGTTTTCAGTTCATAAACCCTTAACCCTTTCCACCAAATATATAAATTATTTCATAAAAATGCCACAATATAATCAGATCTCAAGTATTGTCTCTTTGAAAGTCAAAATTCTGAAGCTCGAGATGTTGAATTGATTGATTTGAACCTTCAAACAAATTACAAAGTTTGATACTGTACACTCAAATTAATTTGCTTAAAACTCGTGGACTGCTACCGATTTTGATATCGCTATTAATTAAAATTAATCTTGCCTCTCTTTCTAATACAAAGTAAAGAAAAGAGACGAATAAATGACAGTAACAAGAACATTGTAAAAACAAACAACTTGACAACCTATTTATTAGAAAATTGCTATAAATTTATATTTTATATACAAAAGCTTAAACACGGCTTATCTTTTATATTTATTCTCATTTGTTAATTTAAATTAGTTGACGTAGGACTTCTGATTGAATATATTTGACTTAAATTTACAAAGCATTCTTTATTCTTTTAGAGGGGGGGGGGGGGGACGCCCTACTCGAACAAAAATTTGCTCTTTAATGTTTAATATTTCGTAAATGGACCATTAAATCGAAAAATAATGTTAGTTACCCCCAAGTCATTTTAGAAGACCTATTCAACGATACCCCACACGATGGGGTAGACGACAAAAACAATATTCATCCCCACTCCACATGTATGGGAGCTACCCTAAAAAAAAATATTTACAGCTTTCTAGTACTAACGGTCTCTTAGCAAAACCTCGGACAGACAGACAGACGGACATAACGAAACTATAAGGGTCCTAGTCAGAACTACGGAACCCTAAAAAGGAGTTTGAATTGAAAACTATTTGTATTGAGAACGCGATTTTATCTCTCACTGCGGCGTCTCCTTCGTCCGGCATGTGCCGTGACAACTGCGCTCAAAAGGCGGGTCTCAGCTGTTGTTCTCGCTACTAGCGACGGTATGAGACGAGAATGATGCACAGAATACCTTTACTGTATTGAATTGTAGCTTTTTTGTATGTTTTTGAATTAAGAATCCTTATTCTTTGCGTATTTTTTTTAGTATTTTGTTACTTGTTTTTTTTTTTTAAATTGTATGAAACAACTGTTTTTGCTAAATCTGTTCAACACAAATATCTATCTGTCTAATAATAACTATATTATTTGTAATATTTGATTTATCTATCTAATACAAGGTATTTAAATAGCATTTAATTTGACTATACTATTATTTTAATTTATCCATTGATATCGCGGAAACGGCTCTAACAATTTAGATGTAAATTTGTACTTCGTTAAAGTTTTTAATTATATTTGTATTCCTCGAGTAATATTTTTTTTCTAAACAAAAATCGTATCCGCCATCTGTCGAGCGAAACACGGTGTCGAGTATAGTATTATTTAATTAATATGAACGCCTCTATCACACCTAGGATAATATAAGTAAATTAAACTGATCCTTAGAAAATTTGATTTAGCGATGCTTTGAGATCAATGTATTAGGTCAAAGGCAGGTTCGTCGAATCACTCAGACAAGTCACAGGGATGAATATTCAGAATATCGCGTCGTGTTCTAGTTTATTCTACTGTACTGTTAAATATTTATGTTTGAATAAACATGGCCGACGCAGACTAGTGACGAAATTATTTGGGAGGCAAATATTATTGTGATTGCCCACAACATCGGTGGATTTGTCTTGATATGCTGATAAATTAATTTTGTCTGCAAGCTTGTGCTATATAATTAATTGTGTTGGTTAAGATAAACATACTTAATTTATGGTTTAAGGTAGATTCCGATACGTCTCCTCCTTTCATTTTATTGGCGCTATTGTCTTTGAATATTTTTTACATAGAACAATTAATTTTATAACTTTTCTACAATAAATAGACCCGCGAATTGACAGTCATTTCTTTTGTTTTTTTTTTGCTCAATAAAATAGGCAAGCAACCTAAAACTCAAATGTTTGATCCATCAAACGGTTAACCAATTTTAATAAAATTTGGTATTGAGGCAGCTGATACCCTGAATTAACACATAGGCTATTTTTTAAACCACGAATAAAACCGCGTGGCGCCGCTAGTTTAAATTTAAAATAAAGTCACGTATTATATTTGTGAGTAATACTCGTAGGTATTACTAATGTGATAGAATATTAAATTATGAAAAATTGACGTTTTCGTACGGTTTTTTATAGGAATATGTTAATGTAATATTTCATAATATTCGCCGTGTATTGTGTATGAATTATTAAAACATTTTGCATACTCGTACGTGTATAATAATATTGTATAAACATTGATGCGAACGATTGATTTATATTATTTTTTATGGGCACCACACTGGCTGACTAAGGTTTTTCTATTTTTAAATTTCGAAAAATATTTTTCTTAAAATGTCTTGAAATTTTGAAAAAGGTTTGATATATAGGCCATAATTCGTCGTTATCATTATCAGTGTCAGGCCGTACGGCTGTTTATCGCCGTGATAATATAAAAAACGAACTTCTTAAAATTACCACTTTCAATGATAATAACAATACAAACCGTGTAATCGATTCCACTTTACCGATATAGTCGTTCTATAATCGAATCGATATCTTTTAATGTCGAAACTCAATTTCGCTGTACATTAAGCTACAGGTCCATTTAGTCAATCGACGTAACATAGGTAGGCACACTGCAATACTCCGGTAATGAAGTAATGGTTCTCGCAACGGACTTCGATTCAATTGCCGTTTACGATTTAAAGTGAATATTCATGCACAAAGCGATTTTGGCTGAATGGACAGTCACATGTGTGCTAAACAAAAAAGTATTGGTGTTGTCAAACTTCAAGTTCGCTCTGAAGTTGCACCCTGCTGCTGTTTAACATAGTAAATCACATCTTGTGTATGTTTTTATATATCCTAAAATATTTTTAGAAAATTACCTTTAAATACATATATAATTGAAAGTTGAAAAATGATGCAACGTGAAAAAAGTGCCCAGACAGACGTTAGTGCTTTTAAAAATCGAGATCTTTGAACGTTAGAAAAAAGAAATGTACGTGATATCTCACTACATCCCTTTCGAGCCTCACGTGATTAATGGACGACCCCTAGGTTTAATTATATACCACGCAAGTGAAGCCGCAGCGGAAGCTAGTATTGATATAAAGGCATGATAATAATGTTTTGTTAATCTTTTGTAGTCGTACTAATTCTATGTAGGTATATGGCACGAGAATGTGTGAAATAACTCACCTATGGAGCTCAGTGGATGGTGAAGGTTATCAGAATTAATCCATTCTTGATCCTGCAACCTATTAAACGTCCATTAAGATTAGAGATAAAATCCCCCTATCTGTAGCTAGCATAGCTGCATTAATCAATTTCCTTACTGATATATCTTTTCTTTTTGTTCACAGGGGTTTTGGCAAACAAGGTTTCCAGTGTCAAGGTAAGAGTGCCGAAAATACTTACAATATTAAATAGACACCAAAAATATACCATTACAAGTATTCCATAGAAACACGATGTATGTGGAATACGTAAAGATAGCTACGCATAACCGTAGAGAGGCTACGAGGTTCTACGGAGTCTCGTAGTACCAGCGTAGCACTTTCAAAAGTGCTTGTAAGCCATGCGTAGATCCTTGGGCCTTACTCTGAATTTCGAAATTCGATTAGTTGGTTTTGGTGTCGCTGTCAAATGTTTGAAAGTGTCATTGACCATATCTAAATTTCCTTAAATTTGACAACGACTTCAAAACTGACTAATGGAATGTCGAAATTCAGATTCGACTACTCGTCTACTTTGGTGTTAGATATTTTTTTCTATATTGTACCGAAGAATGAAAAAGGGAAGGGAGCCAAAAATCACTTACAATCAGATGATTTGACTGGTCGTTTACAACCATACCAACGCGCTCTGGTCAGCGTGGCAACAAGAACTGTAACTGTCTGTAATTTTTTTCTGGATTTATTTTTGGGGAGAAAACAACTCCACGCCATCTTGGGATGGGTGACGGGTTTCCACGACCCCAATGACCACTATATGGGTCACGTTATTGTCCGCAGTATGCAGTTTCGTGGTGCACAAGCGATGCCACGAGTACGTCACATTCACCTGCCCTGGCGCAGACAAAGGTGCCGACTCCGACGTAAGTACCTACACTTATATATAACAAATATATCGCACTCACACTGGAAAACAGTCATAAAACAGATTGTCTGCTGGGAAATTTTAAACTTTATTATAATAAGCAGAATGTGATTTTTTTATCTGGCAATTTTTACCAAATTGCCAGATAAAAAAATCACACTTATATCTGTTCTATTGTCAGTGCGATACGCTAGTTTGTAAATGAGAGAAGTGTTTACTACTTAGATTATATTATATGTAAAAAAAGTAGAAAAAATGTTTTGTTAAAAAATTATAATTTAGGCCATTGGTGTGGGACGCGACTTGCGTCGATACCCTTGCGCCATCTCATCTTCCAAATACAACAGTTTCCGCCAGCGCTGCTGCTGCATCTGCTGAAACTTCCAAGCGGCGCAAATATACCAACCTCGCTGGAGATTATCTATTTGTGCCGTTTGGAGTCGAAACACTTGGGCCGTGGGGTTCAGGTGCTCGCACTCTATTTAAAGAGCTTTCAAAGCGATTGTCCGACGCTTCCCGTGACCGACAGGCTGGCTATTTTCTTGCACAAAGAATAAGCATTGCCATCCAGCGTGGCAATGCTGCCAGTCTGTTGGGCACTTTTCCCACAGACAATGGCAGCGATGCGGAGGAATTTTATGATGCCGTATTTTAATTTGTAATTTCCTCCCCCTTTTTTATTTTAATGATACATTTAGTTAGTTTTTATTTGTAAATATTATTTTTAAATTTAGTTTAAATAATAAGTGTATAATAAAGATTAAAATATTTATTTAGATCTAGCGATGCTTTGAAATTTGTCTGTCTATAACATTTTAAGACTGTGTAAAATCGCATTTTTATTTAAATTATAAATTATAATAAACGGGAATTCATTCAATTATGCACTGGGTAGTTATATATCTTATTTATGCTTGACGCTGACGTTTCGGCCAGGCCGTGGTCATGAGCTAACTGAATTTCACTGAACTAACCCGTGTGTACCTATGTGTGAATACCCGTTATATACCTAATTGAAATATCAATGATATTTAATGTTATTATATCATGTAACTTTTATTTATTTTTAATATTATAGTTTATTATTTTTTGTTAAAAACTCTAAATTTAGCTTTTCTTGTTTTGAGTAATGTTTGTCGGCATATTACCAGAATTAAATTCTATAATAATTTCTTGTCCTCTATACTTGCGTAAAATGGTTTGTAGCTAACAATGTTTAGAAAGAGACACTTAGAAGTATGTTAACAATAATAATGTACTAATAAACAGTAGTAGTAGATATAGATTTGTGTAACGCTATTTTAAAACTAACGTAATTTAAATTATATTGATATACAGACATGGTGTATTGTGGTGATGTGAAAGGCTTTTATACTTAGGCCCCTTTTATACTTATCACTATTGATTGACACTGTTGATATATTTTTATTTATTTTCAAATATATGACAAATGAACTGATTGTGCTGAATAAAAGGATACGTTTCTCGGTATCGAAAATTGGAGATAATATTAATGTTTTTGAATACAATGGTTACTGTCTTGGGTTCGATCCTGGGTCGGAACAAATATTTTGTATGATCTGCAAATGTTTGTTTCGGAGTTTGGGTGTTTTATATGTATAATATGTATATATTTAGATATATATAAAACAAGTTTCTATTAGTTTACAATTGACTAGATCATAGATGGCGCTGTGTATAAAAATGTCCGAAAATGGCACAGATCACTAAAGTGCATATATGTATATGCAGCTTTAGTTGCGCAAACTGTGAGTCATTGACCTTTGAACTCATGAAACAGCTGAACACTATAGATTACTCAAATCTAAAGTAAAACAAATTTTAAAAAGTCGAGCCCTTCGGGCCTTTTTATTATTGTAAGCGACACTTTTATTGAAATTTAGATTTTTATATTAAAGGGTAACGGACCAATCTGGTTGTCGTTTTGCGCCAAAATATACAAATTAAAAAGATACAGCAACATTCAAGTCAATTAGATAAAACATTTCAGTACTTATAAAAATAATTTTTAAAAACCTTCTCCTGTAAAATTAGTTTCTGTCGCTTACGATAATGGCGAGAAGAGCTCGAAGTATCTACATTAATTCTTCCATCATTTTCAGTTGATATTCACGATTACAGATAGTTTGGCGGCATTAAAATATAAATACCTACATTTTCTATTACATTCTTGTGCCATTGTATCAATAACCAACACTCTCACCAGTTTTCGTTACCGAGGAGAAGGATATAGAAGGATCTACTTCTAACCCTGTAAATATTTGAAAAGATATATAAAATAGATTCATCTGGAATAATGCAGTCCATTGTTATAGATATTGTCTTTAAGTTTATGTTATTTTAACTGAAATATACTTATAAAGAGATAACCTCACGCCTTTCTCCCCGAAGGGGTAGACAGGGGTATCACACCCATATTTCGTAAGCTATGTTTGGTCCCATGTAATAGGGGGCGAGCCTATTGCCATTAATATTGAGAATTTTGAGAACATTTTGAGATAAAAAAACGCATCAAAATCAGCCCAGTCGTTTAGGAGCTATGATGTCACAGACAGACACACAGACACGTCTTACTTATAACACTCCAATTTTTCTATCGGGGTTAAAAATAATATTACTTACCATTTGACTGGCCTGTTGGTCTAGTGCTTAGTGACCCTAACTGCTAAGCCGGAGGTCGTGGGTTCGATCCCCACCCAGGACAAATCTTTGTGTGGTGAGCATGATTGTTTGTACAGTAATGGGTGTAGTTTATCTATAATATGTATGTATTTACAAAAAAAGTAAGTAGTATGTCAATTGTTTAGTACCCATAACAAAAGCAAATATAATTGCTTAATTTGGGACTAGATGGCGCTGTGTGAATGTGGTGAAATATAATTATTATTTGATCTTTACCGCTTTTGATAATTAATTTATATCGACGTCTACTTTCTTGACATTGTAGTATATTATGTTCTGTATATGTGGAAAATATAAATTGTAGAATACCTATAACCAATCTTGGTGTTTCATTGGTTGAGATCGATGTCTATTAGTTAACAAACCACTATCATATATCGCAAAAGTAAATTAATATCAATTTATTTCTTGAGGGTAGTTTTTATAATAAAAAAAAATTTTTTTTACAATAATGATTTAAAATTCATTCAAATTTATTATGTTTGTTAGAGCGACAGTGACAAGTAGAAATAGAAATAGAAATAGAAATACATTTATTTACGAGAAATGTGGTTACAATGGTGTTACATATTAATAGTTCCAACACATTCTACCATAACAATGGTACGTAAATATTAAAATTAAAGATAAAACAATTAGTGATACAAAAATTATAAATTAGATGTCAAAAGTTATGTTCCAGTGATACTTAATTAATTAATGTCATTCAATATTATATATGTCAAAGTTTGATGTCACGAATGTCATAGTAGTGATTTAATTGTGATTAATATACTAATGAATTAAATTATATTATTACCAGCATCAATTAATTAAATGTCATGAGTTTCTTTAAATTCCATAAATTCTTTCAAATTATAAAAACATTTCTCAATAAGCCATGAGGTTATTCTCTTTTTGAAAATAGTAAGAGGCAAGTCTTTGAAACTATTAGGTAATTTGTTAGTACAAATAATACCTCTAAGATTTTTTTTATAAAGAAATATATTATATTCATTGTTAGTTCAAACCACATTTGTTTTAATTGTGATTTCGTTATTTTTCCAATATATGATGAAACTTCAAGGCTGAGATGAAAAAAAGAAAATAGCCAAACCATTTCTTTTACTACCCTTCGCCCATGGCTTCACCTGTGTGGCATGTCGTTAAAAAGTAGCCTATATTTTAAGTTAGACCTCTAGCAATACATTAGTGAAATCCGCATTCAATTCCATGCAGTAATTTTTGCGTGATGCGTGTGCAAAAGAGACAGACAAATTCTAAAAATTGTTGGTTTGGCTCTAAAAAAGACCCCCTAAATAATTTTTTCTTCAATATCTTTAATGTACAGACAAATTTACAACCGAAAATTACAATTTTATTATGTGTATATATTATTTTATATATGTATTTTTTTTTATTATACTGCTATTTAGGGTGGAAACAAATGTAAAAAAATCAACGTCAAAAATCGTTCCACCCGCTCTTGGGTTCTAAATTTAATGTGGTCTAGTGTAACTTATCAAACTATGTTATATATCTATAGATATGTAATGCAATTTATTAAATTATTATAAGTTCGCGTGCATGCCAGTTAAACTGTGGTCATGATGGGGTGTCTTGCACTCCGACCTAATGAGTTTTGTATACACCTTTATGGCTGTCTTTTACAGTTTCAGGTAAGCCTCAGGGACGCTATCATAGCATATGAAAGGTAATGTTAAAAGCATTTGCTTAATTAAACTTTGTGAATTAATTTGTTTTGAGTTTACATTTTGATATAATATAATAATAATTTTTCTCTTACATACCTATACAATTATATACTATACAGTATGTTATTTTTATGTGGAATAACGAATAGAATAACATTGGCAAATAAAAAATATTATTATATTACGTTTTTATTAAAACGAACAAAATTATTTTTAATTTTTATTCTATTCTATTTTTAAACGTTAATTTAAAACTAAGCTTTGTTTAAAACTGTAGGAAAATTGACTGACACATTTATATCTGTGTTACTTGTTATATTCTTAATTTATGACTTTCGGAAGAGTTACTTTGTAGCCTAGATGAATATTATATGAATTTTTATTCATTTTGAAATCTTTAACTAAATTTGAAGATTATTAAAATTAATTATTGTCTATTATCCATCCATCTCTTCTTCTTTCGGTTTTTAACTGAAAGTAGCGTAATACAAAAAGGTAAATATGACAAAAATAGGTCAAACATTAAAATATCAAGTTACAAAATTGTTTAATAGCGTACCGTTGTTTCAAATAATACGTTTTTGGATCAAGCCGCGGCCGCCATGTTGAATTAATTAGCGGGAACGAGATACGGCCATTTTGTAGTAAATAGTTCACAATTGGTGCAATTTAGTAAATCAACGACGCTATTAGGACTTGTGGAATAAATGCTTAGACGAATTTAGTTCTATTTAATAACTTGAGTAAGTTTTGAAACCTTGAATTTAAAATTTAAATTTAAAAAAAAAGAAGTGTTTCGTCTAGAATTATGTTTAATATAACAAAAACATGAAAATTCTAAACTCGAGAGTAACTGACACGCGGTACAGTTACGTCTAAAAATTTAAATACATAATTGTAAATGTCTGAAAATAACCACTCCACGATTCTAGAACATTTTGAGACCTAGTTCTGTAGGCAGATGGAGGGTTGAAATAATAAAAGGCAACTAACGCCAGAGGAGAGGGTTAATTAAGCCCCAAAAGATAACATTTTTATGTGTTTTCTGAGTACTTGAACAGGCATTGTTTGTCTGACAAGAATTTAGTACCCAATTAAAATGTATTACAACGGGTTTCATAGAACAGAATATTCTTCTACTAAAATATTTAAATTTCTGAGAATTATTTTTTTGATAGCAGTGTAATTTCTAAAGTATTTTTGTGAATTTAACAAGGTGAATGTTTAGTTAGTTTCATAATTATTTATGTAACCTCATTTACTTATTCAGGTCGCGAAGTAACTCGCATAAACTTCATAAATTATAAATATATTTACGGTTAATCTAGATATATAAAATGTCGCCAATTTTGTCTACGCCTAGTTTGCTGGCAATGCAGTTGAGAAGACCATGAAAGCTATGAGAAGCACTGGCATGAAACTGATGCAAAGTTTTTATTTGCGTTAATAATATTAGTTTTTAATTACTAACAATTCTTTCTTTTATTAAGCATATCGTGATCGAATTTCGGTCATATTTTACCCTAACTAATAGTATACATGCACAGTGAGTTTGTGTGTTGCGCTTTCACATCTTATATATTAAACCGATCTTAATGAAATTACGTAAATATATCATATGATATGAATGTCTAGGCGCTGGCAAAGGACATAATATGCTACTTATGATCTGCAAATATTTGTTACAGAGTTGATTAAATGTTTATTTTGAAATATAACTATGTCAAAATCATATTGTATACCTACTAGCTCAATATATTGGTACCTCAAACAAGCTTCAATTTCTAGTATAACGCCCGGGCTAAATCAGGCGAAACGCGACGAGAATAGAAAATATGTATTGAATACAGCCAATCTTAAAACATAGCGTCCCATTTCTCTGAAAGGATAGGCTGGTGCATCACTACGTAGGGTCCCGAACACATTTTCAAACTCCGGGCTAATTTTGGGAACCAATTTGTCATTGTGTCTTCAGGAAACCATAGTCCGTGGAGTACCTAAATACAAGGAATCACTGGTCCAAACCGATTCAAGTTTATTTTCAAACATCCATTGTGATGCTATCCATATTTAATGTTACAGCGTATGCAACTCTATGCTACTGTTTAGGGTTGTCAAGCATTTATATTTTGATTTTTGCAAAATCATATTTGTGGATGCGAAAAAAATCGACTCCCAAACGATGAAATAATTAAAGTATTGAGAGATAATGGTCGATAGAAATGATTGCAAAAGCTTTTATCGTTGAAATATCGCATAAGGTACACAAATACAAGTGCAAACTCTGCAATCATAAGATGGTTATATTAGACAACTGAATATTTAGCAATTTGTCTTTGCTTCAGGCATTAGTAGTGTGATTTAGTCCAGTCGCAAATTCAAAATTTTCTTTACGTTCATAGATTCACTCTTAAATCTCCACAGCAGACCTACATTTCGCAAGCTATGTTAAATCCCATGTAATAAGAGGAGTTTATTGCCTTTAACCGTGAAAATTGCCGGAGTTCGGGCTGATAATAAAAAAGTAAGGTTTTTTTCATATTCTATTTTATTCTATGCTTATTTTTACTATTTTATTCTAATCTAATCTATGCTTTTCTACTTTTATATATTCTTTTCTCTACTTTTCTACATTATTATATTCTTTGTAGATTAGATTCTTATTTGGTAAGTAAATTAATAAATAAACCAGGCAACCATGTTTGTTAGAAGTGACAGCCCTAGCTACGAAACAATCGGATTATTCAACGCGACGTAGAATGCATTTACCATTTGTAACGTACAGATGGATAGACAGCCTTTGGGAGGAAGCATTACGTTTCTATACGTACTGGTATATTATAATAGAGGCGCTTGTAGCATTGTGGTACTGAGATATTCGTTACGATCATCAAGGTTAAGCAATATTCGGCGAGGTCAGCCCCTAGATGGGTGACCGTTTCTGACATTATCATTCTCAAGTGACTTTGTGCTTCGGAGGGCACGTAAAACTGTTGATCCCGTAACCACTTAATGTGGTCGTTATATCAAGTTGGAATTGGAATCCTTCTCGACGACTTAAAGCCAGGGTCAGCTAGGTGGCCGCCTCGACTAAAGTTGCCGTGCTGATGACGTGGGTTCGATTCCCACACGACTCAAATGTTAGTATAATTCATATATATTTGTTTCGAGCCTGGGTGTACTTTGTGTCCTTTAATTGTATGTTTCTGAAGTACCCCGCGACACGGGGCTATTTTTCTAGTGCAGACGTAGTCTTTTTACTTTAAAAAAATAACTGTTAGTCCGTTCTTCGTTCGTATAACGCCCTCTATTGGCAACACAGCGCAGTTAGTGCAAACACAATTTTGTCAGCTACCCACGCTCGTCGAAGCGAATTACCGAGCACACAGTAACGTTAATTGAAAATTGTAATAACCATCTCTTTGAATAGAATTTGTTAAAATATCTATGAGAATTATTAGTTTTGTACTTTTAAATTCACCTTTTGATGAAATAATTACCGCGAACTATGTGTGTTCATCTATTCCCTCATGCATTCTGAACTAACCGTCCTAATTTGATAAATTTTGATTTTAACGAGTGACGTGGGTTCAATTCCCACAATATTTGTGCGTATTTGTTGTGAGTCTGGATGTACTTTGTGCCCGTTAATTCTATGTTAGTAAATTAGTCTCAAAGGTCTTTAAAGAAAAGAACGGAAAACAAAATAGAGATATAACTCAATATTAACATTCTATTTTGATGTCACTGAAATTGGAGGTACGATCTCAGAACACTGCATCTTTAACAAGCTCTCAATTAACTCAGTAAAGTTGCTTCTTTTTATGAAAAAAATCTTAAAATGAAATATGGATAAAAAATCTTCGCCTGGTCCTGGAGTCTAGACTATCTTTAACTTATTACGCCAACGCCAACGCCAACCTCGGCTGTAACCGACAGAAACAGGTGACGTAAAATAAAAAAGAATATTAAATCATTACCTGAAGTTCTTAGCTTGACATACAGGAGATGAAGATGCCGTTATGTCATTAAAAAGGTTAATATAATTTCATGAAGCACGGTTGAGTATTTATGTGAAAGCGTATCAAAAAACTCACTTTGGCATTTAAGGCCATGATAATCTAATTGATTTTTTCCACGAGAAACAACAACCACACTCAATCAATAAATATTTAATATTTATAAATCTATAAAAGCGAAGATGGTCAACTGGAAAAGTGACAGGAATGTAAAGCATGCCGTCCAGGATTGATTCCGACCGGCGCGTTAGCAAAGTGGATTTCACTTTGTAGAATTTATATGTACTAGTGTAAGGACTGTCTGCTAACGGTGAAGGATAACACTGTGAAGAAACCCACATATACTCGTAGAAATTCTAAGCGTATGTCTGATCCATCAACTCACATGGGGCAAGTTTGTGCGAATTATGGCCTAAACCCTCAGATCTTTAAATAGAGCAATTAATGAAATATATATAATATTTATTCGATTATTAAAGATATGATTAAAATCATAAGATTTAATTAATCAATAGCTATTAAAATATTCCGCTAATGGAAAGCTTTTAAACTACATATTATTGCGTGAATATTAATCGCATTGCAATCATGCTTACGCGTATGCAACTCAATCCATTACAAATTAAGAGGCTTAACTCTTAATATAGATAGGGTAACTGATCCAAATGCTAGCACTGCACCAAATAATCAGCACTCCGAATAAATAGGAAAATTATAAGGTTTTCACTAATTAATTTGGGTTATTACTTTAAAAAATAAATAAATGGATGTTTTTGGAATCCTACTACTGGAAACTCTATACTTTCCGACTTCACAATGGCGAAAATTTTGTAAACAAACGTTTGTGTCCTGCAGTTCGTCCTATTTTTGCCTGTTCTTAGTGGTCGAAGGTAAGTTCACATGTTTACATTTTATACTATATTAGATGTTTTAGATATTTTATACTGAAACTTTAGATTTTTCTGATTTCTTAGATAGTTTATGAGCATAGTATGAAAAGAAATATTTGAGGTTATAGTGAAATAGTGTTAAAAAATGGGGTGCTGATATATGGATCGAATATTTTGCAAATTCCAAATTATCAGCACTGGTGTTGATAAATGGAAAATAGTATGTAAATACTTATTCAATATTTTTAATTGTAAACCGTGTTTATTTATTCATAGAATTCAATTTTTTTCGTAAAAGTATAATACATTTTCCATTTGTCATAATTTGTAATAATTGGATAAAAAGCATGCTGATAATTTGGTTCTCCTTTTCCTTTTTTCAGACCCACCTACCATGAAACCAAAGAAAGTAAATATGCCAAATAAAAGAAAAAATACTGCAATTCGTATGTCTTGATAGTCAACAATATTTATTAACTCCAGTCAAATTACAGGACGTATTGGTTACCGAAAAATGCCTGAACGAAAAAGTGTTAAAAATGTCGAGAGATCATCATTCGTTCTTACATCAGATGAATGGCAGAAGACTGAAAACGACAAATTAAAAGCTAAACAACTTAAAGAAGAAGAACAGGTGACTCGTAAGAAGAACAGATTACTGAAACAAGAAGAAAAAAATAACGCGAAAGTAGAAACCACTAGAAACAAATATATATTATCAAATTTTCTTACTGCTAAATGTTTTTTAAACTTTTTCACAAAGTCGCTCGTTGTGGCGGAAATTAGGTGAGGCCTATGTTCAACAGTGGACGTCATTGGGCTGATATGATGATGATGATGAAATGTTTGTACTTACCTATCTAGGTACTAGTAATACCTACCTACCATATTATTAAGTAAGACAGTTTCTAATGAGATTGAACTAAATTAGGTACCTACATAAGTATAAAGATGAACTTTGTTAAGTTTATAAATACTATTAGATTAGAAGTAAAATATTTTTTCTATCCTCAGTCCCCCTCAGTACCCCTAGTCAATAAAAGAGATAATAACCTAATAACAATTTTTTATTTCATATAATTTCAATACCACCCTCACAGTGCTGTTAATTAGCTCAGCCTATGCTAGTAATTGGTGGTCATGGTGCTAGTAAATGGTGAGATGGTCATTTTTTACTCTTGCCTATCTAAAAAAGAAATTGGATAAAGATAAACATGTTTTTTTAAATAATCATCTTACTGATTTAATATTGAAACTAGAAAACTCGTCATAACGGGTGGAACAGTATTTTTCAATGTGATAAACGGGTTTAAATTAGGACTAACTCTTAAAGTGCTGATAATTGGATCAGTGCCCCTACATATTCATTAATTGGCTTGTGGTCCTTAAAATATGTATGTGCAAGTTTGGATTACGCATTTGTCTCTAAAAATATATCTAAATGTTTCTAAATATGTCTATTTTTTATAGTTAATGTATTGTAATAAGAAAATAAATCATTAATATTGACTACAATTTTTTTTTTTAATTGCCTAAAGTGGCAGACGAGTAGACGGCCCACCTGATGGTAAGTGGTTACCGCCGCTCATGGACGTTCGCAATGCCAGAGGCACAGCCAGGCCGCTGCCTACCTTGAGAGGATAGCTCACTGATATATATTATGATACTTAACGTTGCTAAATATACTTTCGTAAATCAGACGTACCCTTAAAATTTCTAGTAAATAAGTGACTCAGTATGCGGTTTTCTTCACGCGATGACATAACTATCACTAGTTTAGAAAATAATAAGGTACTCAGCTTTAAACAATGGACTTTATTATATCCAGATGGAACTGCAACAAATTGCTATTATGTCCTTTTAGAAGAAAGGACAAATAGCATAGCAATCTTCTGTCAACTACTATTATACCTTGCCTTAGAAGAAGCAGATTATGGATAATATAACATTCATGACAATATTTTTAACATCAAGAAATACAATAAAGAAATTGTGCACTATGTTTTTTTAACCTTTTTATTCCAATCTAGGTGGTAATGCTGTAAGTATACTTATGTATCTTTGTTATAATAAACCGCGTCTCCATATGAGTCAGCCATGGGTTGAGCACTTGCCTCGAGTTTAACTGGAGACCGTGTCGCGAGTCGAGGCTTTGACGCTACGCGGCTTTACTCAGCCCGAGGCACGCTCTCCATGAGGCAGCTGCTCAAATGGAGACTCGGCTATAGACGTATCACTGTTTTACAACCCAAAACAGACGAACAGTGGTTAGTCCACGACGAGCTACAACAGAGACGTTAACAGGATATATGGCCTACAGGACACTCGCACGAGACACAACTTCCGCGTCCACACGTACGCGTCTCCGACATTCTGCGATCACTGCGGCTCCCTGCTGTACGGCCTCATCCACCAGGGCCTCAAGTGTCAAGGTACCAGCGGAGGAACTAACGCTTGGACATGCTATGTGTTCTAGAACTTTCTTTCAGATCGGTGATGGTGCTTTCTGCTAATGCTTTTTAATTTTTTGTATCCTTAGCCTCTTTATTACCTTCTTCGGGGTTCTGTTCATTTTATAATGCTTTATTAATTTAATCTTTATGATTGCAAAGGCGGCCTACGCTCCCCACAAATGGAACACATGGACGTTTCTTGCTCCAACTTTTTGTGACCACTGCGGTACTTTACTCCATGGTCTCGCGCACCAGGGATTTAAATGCGGAGGTATAATATAGAATTGTCTTTAGAATGAAACTAACGAGAGGAAACTAGTTCCTGGATAGCGAATGCTTTAACACAACAACAAAATGTATGCAACTAAAAGAATATATGTTGTCAGCACAGACGGTTCCACGTCCACGATAAGTACCTGTTTAGTGAGACAAAAGAGAATTCCTTTGCACGTGTCTGGATCGTGAGTAAATGTGTAAAGTCTCGGTAATAAATGACGAAGTTCCCTCGTAGGTGCGCCTGACGATACAACTTGCTTTGTTACTTTATTTGTTACTCTGTCTTCTTCTGTGTATGTTCAGCCACTTGAGTTTGTTTGCAGACAGAATCTGCATGTTTTCAATAATGCTCTTTCTCTATTGTAGTTTGCGGTTTATTGAACTATTTACCTTGCCGAAGTTGGTATTAGATCTATTATTGGTGTTATACGTAATACGTAACTTACGCCGTTTATTATGGTAGCTGTATTTGCTTTTGTATTATTAATGAGTAGTATATTACCCAATCCACTTGCATACTAATGTACTCAACCGCTTCGACGTAATGTTCACTTAATAATACAATCGAAATTTCACCGAACTATCTACGAAATAGTTTAATTAAATTTGAATGTATATATTACTTATCCAAGCAATAATTTACCTGAATTATTAATTAGAATTAGTTCGGCCTGGAAAATACTAGTTAAGCCTAAAGTATTTTGGCTAAATCTGGAATGTATTGATTATTATTTGCATGCCAATTAGGTTAAATATGGAGGACTTAAACAAGAATGTAAAATCTTATACTGTACCTATATTTGCAAATAAAATGATTGAATTGAATTGAATTGAAATCATAATAATATATGGGTTAAACGAGTACATCCTCACACAAGTATGATTTGATTTGGTCTAGGACAAACTGGTTTGTTCTTAAATTGGCTTAGCCGGTATAACATATATTTGTTGCGTATACATATTAATTATAACAACGCAGTTGTAGTTCAAATTTAAACAATGAACATTCAACTGTAATCCAAACAAGTACGTTTCAGTTTGCATTGTTTAAGAGTCTATAAACCAAGTGTTTACACTGTCAAATCAAAGTTAAATCCCCGTAGTACAATAAACGCTTTACCCATTTCTCAGTTGAGGTATAAGGCTGCATATTTATTTCTCAAAGGCGCTACATTAATAAGCATCAAGTTACTTTATAAAAGTTTTTTTGAACGTCTACTTAAGATAACTTAGAGAACATCTCATAAAATACAAGATTTTATCTTATATTTTCCTTAATTTACGCAGATTTTCTGAGTTAATCGTACCATTTTTATTCAATTGATACTAAATATAGAAAGATTTAATTAAATTTTGAGACACTATAAATTATAGACGTAACGACATCAATACAACGAAATATTGCCGTCTTTCTCAAAAGATACGCGAAGGCGGCACGTGCGACAGAGTTCAATATTGAAACTAAATCGTTGCTTATTGGAGCTTGCTTCGTTATCAATATTAATCTTATTCAAATGAAACAAAGATACAAAATAGCTTAAGATTACCTAGAAGAGCTTTCACAAGTCGATAAGGCTGCCTATCTTTGGCAGGATAAATTTCAATATTATTATTTTTATTGTAACAGTTAGAACAGCCAGACTATGAACTTATTGTATCAGAACTTCTTATAAACTCTTTGTAATGAGCTTTTAAATTAACTAGTTTTATTAAACATAGAATTGAAAAATATCTTTTTATTAAGTTTATAAGAAAAATTATCCGTGTAATAACGGATTAAGAATAATGTCACTACCCCATCTCAACCCGTGGGTGTCGTAAAAAGCGACTCAGGGAGACAAGAACACTGCGAGGAAAGGAAAATTCGTATCAAACCCTATACCAACCCGTCTGGCCAACGTGGTATAGTAGGCTTGACACATTCTTTAGACCCGTGCCCAGCAGTGGACGTTTTTAGGTTGAAATGATGATAGAATTGAAGCCTTTATCAAAATTTTAAAAATCTTTGAGTCGTGTTACAAGTTATACTCTCATATTTTGTGACCTTATTTTATTAATTACGGAAAAGCGGTTGCGTATTACCCTCCTAACGTTACAATTATTCTGAGAAATTAATATGTTTTTCTACTCTGCTTTTGTTTACATGCTCGCTTTCAATGAATTTGTCTTTTGTTTTGCTTAGGTATTTTTTTTTTGTTTTTTGTTTATGCTTGAGGCGTCTAAACTAATTATTCGTTAGATTTTTGCATGTTAAAAGAACCCATAGTGCCGAAGAGTAATAAGTTTTTGACATCTTAGGTCTGTGTCGATTAATGAATTGTTTTACTGAGTTATTTTTGAGTAAAACATAGAATGATTGAAAAGAAAGTGATAACAAAAAGTAATTTCAATTTGGTATGTGATACAATAACTACTGATTTTTATGTCGATATATTAAGCAGCATTATAATGTATTTGATAAGATTGTATTTGAGGATATCGTCAGTTTTATCACATACCTCCAATTTGATCATTGTAGCATTGATGGGTCACTTTCATATCAAATTATTATCCTAAATTTAAAAAATTAAAATGTTGTTACTAACAAAACGAGCCATAGATATTTGAATAAATGATTATTTAATATTATTATTATATTATTATAAAATCCTATAATAAATGAAATTTTATTTTATGTACCTACATCATAAATTTAGCGAGGGAGTCAATTAACTATGTTATTCCCACGAGAACTTATGGGTATTCAGACCTAATTACGCTTGCTTGCTTATATGTTAATAATAAATTGCATTTTACTGTGTGTTTCTTTTGGTTTCACGTAATTTTCAGTATGTAGCAACTTTATTATATTTAGTACCTATGCACTGCATCTGTGGTGCCTTATAAATTCATGAGCTGTAAGTAACGTAATTTCATGCAATAATGAGATTTGTTTTAAAATTGCTACGGTTGAAAATAGCGTGGATGATATGAATAAATTTATTTTGCTAAATAGGATCTGAGAATATTAAGTAAGCTGTAGAATTTTCTAGTTTGCTCTTTGAAATTTTTGATACTTTAATTTACATTTGTTTTAATGAATAAATGTTTCGTATTTTCTGAGTTAAAAAAAGTAAGTATTGATATAAAATAAACAGTAAATCGATTTAGTTTAATATTTTTTACCTAATCCACTAAAAACAATACAAAAAAAATATAATACATTCGTTACCTTAATTACTAAAGTCTAATATGAAAGCACCCATTTATTAGCGTATTTGTTCAAACATTTGCTATATTGGTCACAAACAAATTAAACATGCAAATACGATTGGTTTTATTTTGCACAAATCACAAATATTTGATCAAATAACTGCACTACATAAATTCTAATAGACGACCCTACACATTTTGCACAAATAGCTTTATATATTTGTAGCATCTATAAAACAAATTTTATAAATTGATAGAAAGATGCAGCAATATTTGCGGCATTTATAAATAAAATTTTAAAATGTTTGAACTGATGCAGCATGCGACATGAACGTACACAAACGGTGCGAGGAGTCTGTACCGAACCTGTGCGGCTGCGACCACACGGAGCGGAGAGGGCGCATACTACTCTCTATTACCACGCAGGGGAATAAGCTCTCTGTTGAAGGTAAAGTACAATATACTGTCGTGCCTTTCTAACTATATACGAAAGGATATGCATGAGCAGGATAGAAACACATTGTATTACAAAATAAATTCATCAAAGTGCGATAAATTAGGATGGAACGTGAAGCGTGTTGAAAGGAATTCAAATGATTTTATATTCTTTGAACAGAATCACACTATAAATATGAGACAAGACGCGTAGTGCGTTTTGAATTTACTTCTCGGTACGTCCGATTTAAAAAAGTTTTTTTTTTACCTAAATCTTGGCTTATCCCGTGGTCAACTATTCACTAAATGTCCCATTTACCATTGGCAAAATTTATATATTTTGTATATTAATCAAAAATGGGTCAAGCAATATTAATAGGTATACATAAATTCTGTATGTGTATGTTACTGAAATCCTCCTAAACGGATAAACAGATTATGATTATTTTTGAATGGATCTCGGGATGGATATCCAGAATTGGACCTGGTAGATGTTGTTTTTTTTTAGGAAAAAGGTTACCTTTTCAGGGACTGCAAGTAAATAATATGATTATACTAAAATGTTTTTCAACCCCATAGTGAAACAAGGGCGTAACTTGATACCGATGGACCCGAACGGTCTCTCGGACCCATACGTCAAGATGAAGTTGATCCCGGACTCGGACAACGTGAAGAAAAAAACCAAGACGATTCGCAGCACGCTCAACCCTGTGTGGAACGAGACCCTCACCTTCGAGCTGAAGGCTGAGGATAAGGATCGGAGGCTCTTGATTGAGGTAGGTACCATACAACTTACATATCGCAATGTAAGACAGATATAGTCGTAGGTTGATATTTTTCTGTACGGCAGTTTGTCTGTGTATATTCATAAGATTCTAAATTGCGTTCCAACGTGTATTAAAAAGTAAGTATTCGTAAAGCTTCGTTATTTTACTATGAAAATAACGCTCTGCAAGTTCCAATGTGTTATTTGTATACAGGGTGTCCCGAAACTCAACGTCAAGCGCTAACCGGACGATGGTATAGGCTGTACCTGTTCTGAGAAAAATATAAAAAAAAACCAAGTCATATGGTTCTGTCATAAAATTTGTTTTTTCAAAATGATGAAACACTTAGGTACTGCTATGACATAGTGCCAGATATTGCCACGATTTTTTTTACATAACCCTTATTAAGTATACTTTAGTTTGCTGTTACAAATTCAAAAGCTATTTGTGTAAATTTTGTAGAAAAAAAAATGTTCATAGAGTCATGGTAAAAAAAGTGTAGTATTCAAATGTTTGAGCCCTATTTTCTATAAAAATATGTATTACGCTAACCTAGGCAAGTTATTTAAAAAAGTAGCCCATTTAATCAAGAATTTATAATGGTACGCAACTTGGTACTTATCTCACAAGAAAAAGTAGCAATAATTCGTTGTTTGCAAAAGGGTCATGTGTAAAAAAAAGTTTCCCTGCATAATAATTCACACCACAACAATTTTTTATGACAGAACCATATGACATGGATTTTTTTTATATTTTTCTCAGAACAGGTACAGCCTATACCATCGCCCGGTAGCCGCTTGACGTTGAGTTTCGGGACAATCTGTATAAAAACAACTGTAAAGGCAATAATTGCTTACGTTTTTCACACTTTTCATATATTTCATATATATACCTGCGATTAAATAATAAAAATTGAAAACCACGATTTTTAACTGCGACGTCCCCGTTCTTATGTATTATATAAACAAACGCTCTTCCACTTAAAGTATATTAAATAAAAGACCTGTCATCTTCACAAAAACTTCGTTTTCTTTTTATTACCTTCAATTATCATATTAATTGTAAACTCATAATCTAAATTAGAATTTATTACCTTCTACCTTTGAATATTATAAAAGAATTTCATAATTTTATATTAAAATGTTTCCAAGTTTTTAATTCAGTTCGTTCGCAGCTCGCAGCCGACTTGCAAATTAACTCATAATGGATCTTGTTCTGATTTAATTCTGTACTAAACTATTCATGTTATAATTCTCATTAGGCCTATTCATGTAGCCATGTTGTCTGGGTACGTACCCAAATGAGCCAGTGACTAACAATTTCACTATTTATTCTTTACTTTAATTTTTATTACGAGTTAGATTTATTGAAATCTCTCGTCGTTCTTTATTTGGCCACTGCTCAGCTCCTATTGGGCATAGCGTGATGTTATATAGCCTATAACCTTTCTCAATAAATGGGCTATTCACCACTAAAAGAATTTTGAAAATTGGTTCAGTAGATCCCGAGATTAAAACTACTGTACATGCAGTACAGCAGCCATATCAAACGGCTTTCTTATATATATATATAATCGATAAATTATACCCAGACACAGAACAAACAATCATGCTCATCACACAAAGATTTGTCCTGGGTGGGAATCGAACCCACGACCTCCGGCTTAGCAGTCAGGGTTACTAACTACTAGACCAACAGGCCAGTCAGATAATGCTGTTTATATGCTAATGTTCATTATTCTAAACCAATCCTTTCGACTTCTAGTTATGGGACTGGGACCGCACCTCTCGGAACGATTTCATGGGCTCCTTATCCTTCGGTATCTCTGAGCTGATGAAAGCCCCGGCTGACGGCTGGTTCAAGCTTTTGACTCAAGAGGAAGGCGAGTTTTACAATGTGCCGGTGCCCGAGGAAGGCACAGATCTTGCCCAGCTCAAGAATCAGATGAGAGCGACCAGCGTTGGAGCCAGACGACCACCGCCACCACCGGACAGGGAGGTACCACATAACATGGCGGCCGCTGACGTCATCAGAGCATCTGATTTCAACTTCATTATGGTGCTCGGTAAAGGATCTTTTGGCAAGGTACGTCTAGACCGGGTGTTGAAATTTACAGTTTTAGTATAGGGCCAATTGAAAAACGCTTTTCTTTGTTTAGACTCATTATGGCTTTTATTTGGCCAAATGCGACTCTTATTTCAAGAAACAACAAAAGTAATTGCGATCAAATTAATTGCAATTAAATTAGGTAATCGCAACTTAACTTTTAATTGCATGTTAATCGTTAACCGCAATAAAATTTGCTATTAACACTTAAAATTGTTTTATGGAACAATTATAACTAACAATTAATATACATACTTTGAACTAATCACTACTTAGTATAAAACAAAGTCGCTTTCTCTGTCCCTATATCCCTATGTATGCTTAAATGTTTAAAACTACGCAACGGATTTTGATGAGGTTTTTTTAATAGATACACTGATTCAAGGAAGGTTTATAGGTATAAAATACATACCACTCGGGCGAAGCAGCGGACGGAAGCTAGTATCAAATAAAAGTATTACTTACAAGATTATGATAACTTTATCTACATCAATAGAAATCACATATTAATATTTTCATGTACTTAAAATGTTTTCATTTGTGCAATGTTTGAAGATCGTCTATTACTTTGACTACAAACACAAAAAGTTGCTAACTCGTGCCATGTTTATGTTTGTGTTGTAAGTCTGTGAACACAAGACTGCTCTCGCCTCTCGCTCTTACGCAACTTCTATCTACTCATTTTTGAGCCGTTGGCTTCCATTCAGTGCTCACTTACTCTGCACCTGACAGTTCATTCCACATCTTACCTAGTTCTAACTAAAGACTGATTTGCTTAGGTAATGTTAGCTGAACGCCGCGGCACCGATGAGCTATACGCCATCAAGATCCTGAAGAAAGACATCATCATTCAGGACGACGACGTGGAGTGTACCATGGTGGAGAAGAGAGTCTTGGCGCTGAGCAGCAAGCCGCCCTTCTTAGTGCAGCTGCATTCTTGCTTCCAGACTATGGTAAGGAACGAATTAGAGAATATAGAACTCGGTACCGATGGTCAAGCTCACCGCGACCCCCAAAGGGCATATCTGCAGAGCTACAAACACGAAAAATTTGGGTCTTCCAACTCGCAAACCAGCTAATTTTTTTCAGCTTTCTAAAAGCGCTCGTGAAGCCCCTGGTGTTTCAGCCGTCCGCGTCCGCTTACGATCAGGGCAGTTACGTCAGTTTAACACCATTTTAATATAAAAAAAAAATTAAAAAGAATTTTCTGCTCTCATTTTCACTGTTTTTTATGTACATGATGAGGCAACACTTTTGAAAAACTAATTTTAAATTATTAACACTATTATATTTTTTTATGTGTGATGTTAGGCTTCAACTAAGCATCAGCAACCCATTAAGTCCCACTGCTGGGCTCGGGTCTCCTCTCCTCTAACTAGAGAGCTGAGAGGGTTTAGGCCATAATCCACTCACGCTGGCCTAGTGCGGGTTGGTGGATCAGACATACTCATAGAATTTCTTCTAGGGTATGTGGGTTTCCTCACGATGTTTTCCTTCACCGTTAGCAGATGGTAAGTCACTTGACTAGTATATATAAATTCCACAAAGTGGAATCCACATTGGTACTGCCGGTCGGGATCGAACCGCGTGATTTGCACGCCGGTCCCTTATCCATTCAGCCACCATCGCTTTTCAACTAAGCCGTTATGACAACTCATCTAGGTACTAAGTACTTGCGATTTGTATGATGATCTGACTGTTGTTATCTTGAATTCCAGGATCGACTTTACTTTGTGATGGAGTATGTGAATGGCGGAGACTTGATGTTCCAGATACAACAGTGTGGCAAATTTAAGGAGCCCGTCGCTGTGTAAGTAATTAATAATTAAGTATCTAAAGGCGTTCTGTGTGGCGTTTCTGTATAACTTTTACATCTTTCCTCTCTTTCTCCATTTAATAGCTGTGTACTGGCCAGAGAGAGCAGAAACCAAATTTTTTTACTACCTTGTAATTACATTGTACATACATTGTATTAAAAAAAAATTAATGTGTGTTACTGATAACTTTGCTAATAAGATATATGAGGCAAGTGGGTAATTCACGGAATGGGGCCTCCCTGTAAATTATCTTGACGTTGTATTTAGTTTCAATTTAGAGAATCACTATATAACTTTATTGTTTCACTTTACTTTGTTTTAGAGAATATTTAAATAAGTGGTAAGATAATGTTTGCGGCCTCTCCGGCCTTGGGGCCCTCTTGGGCTGGAAGGCATTGACGTTTTGCACTCTCTGCCACTCTATAGTTACGCCACTGTATATAAAATACCTTAATATTCCAGATTCTACGCAGCAGAAATCGCCATCGGCCTGTTCTTCCTCCACGCCCGCGGCATCGTGTACCGCGACCTCAAACTTGACAACGTGCTCCTCGACCAGGACGGCCACATCAAGATCGCTGACTTCGGCATGTGTAAAGAGGGCATCACGGGTGACAAAACTACCAAGACCTTCTGTGGCACACCGGACTATATCGCGCCAGAGATCATCTTATACCAGCCGTATGGCAAGTCCGTTGATTGGTGGGCGTACGGAGTGTTGCTCTATGAAATGTTGGTAGGACAACCACCGTTTGATGGGGAAGATGAGGAAGAATTATTCGCCGCTATAACTGATAACAGTGTTTCTTATCCGAAGACTTTGAGTAAGGTTAGATTCAGGTTGAATCTTGAATTTTAGCTTGATGCGCAAATGTTGATACGACTTTTTGTTACTCGGTCTCTATGTCATGGGAGCTGACACAGCTGATGAATGATGTGGGTATGGTGTTATATATCTCTGACTTTTTCTTCAGGGATAAGGTTGATTTTATTTTAACTTTTTTATTTACATGAGAGACCATTATAAAAAGCTGTTCTTTTTTCATTTGACAAATGAATAATATGGCGGACATAATCCGACCGATTTAATTTATTTCAATAAATTCAATTATTTTATTAGTTTAGTGAAAAAACCTAGTTAAAGACACTGATTTACATATCTAAATAGGCCGCACTTCATTTTTAAAATAAACATGTGTAATATTCTAACTCGTATGACGTAACATTACAGGAAGCAAAGGACTCCTGCAAGTCGTTCCTGACCAAGAACCCTCAGAAGCGCCTGGGCTGCGGCGCCCGCGGTGAGGAGGATGTCCGCACGCATCCCTTCTTCCGACGCATCGACTGGGCCAGGATCGAGGCCAGGGATGTACAGCCGCCGTTCAAGCCTAAGATTGTTAGTGCACATTGTTTTAACCCTCTTCTTTTGAAAAAAATATTATCTGTGACGTAGCTCAAATGATTGTAACATACGTATAAACTTTTATTTCGATCTTTTATCAAGTTTCCGCGCTATTTGATAACTCAAATAGTAAACAGAGACACATTTTTGGACTGACTCGCTAACGTATTATATGAAAATGACAGCACTGAGTTAGTTCTCAATTCAAATTTAATACGAGTTTAAATTGTCGCTGGTGTAACTGACATCGTTTTTTCAACTGCCATTTTTATAACTATAGTAAACTATAATACATACGTTAATGCTGATGGTGGTGGTGAACTTATAGTCGGAATTTTCTCTGAAAAACACACATTATATTCTGAAAACGTATTTGACATGTAAAAAATAAAAGAAAAACATAAAAAAACAAAACCAGTTTGTGGCCAGTGATATAAATGTAAGAGAAGGCCCAAACTAGGAGGCCGTAGCCGTTGCGTCATTAACACGTATTATATTTATAAAAATGGCAGTTGAAAAAACGGTGTCAGGTGTGCGTTGAAAACCTGCAGAGCAAAAATTTTCATATTGAATTTAAATAGCAAAATCATGTTTCTCCGATTTAATCTTCGTTTTGAACAAACTACCATTTACAATTCTTCGACTACATTATATATATTTGTTGTACAGAAACACCGCAAGGATGTGTCGAACTTCGACAAGCAGTTCACGACAGAGAAGACAGAACTAACGCCGACCGACAAGCTGTTCATGATGAACCTCGACCAGACTGAGTTCATGGGCTTCTCCTTCCTTAACCCCGAGTTTGTGCAGCATGTTTGAGCTTACTAGGTACTACAGGTTTCTTTACTTATTTACTTACTACATAGAAGCCTCTGTGGCTCAGTGGTTAGTGACCCTGACTGCTGAGGTCGTTGGTTCGATTCCCACCTAGCACAAATCTTTGTGTGACGAGCATGATGGTTTGTTCTGTGTCTGGGTGTAATTTATCTATAATTATGTATGTATTTACAAAAAAAAATGTATTTAAGTAGTATATCAGTTGTTTAGTACTTATAACACAAGCAAATACAATTGCTTAATTTAGGGCTACATGGCGCTGTGTGAATGTGGTAAAATATTTTTTTTTTTTTTCGTAACAACCTTAATGTCCCACTGCTGGGCTCGGGTCTCCTCTCCTCTAACTTGAGAGCTGAGAGGGTTTAGGCCATAATCCACTCACGCTGGCCTAGTGCGGGTTGGTGGATCAGACATACTCATAGAATTTCTTCTAGGTATGTGGGTTTCCTCACGATGTATTCCTTCACCGTTAGCAGATGGTAAGTCACTTGACTAGTACATATAAATTCCACAAAGTGGAATCCACATTGGTACTGCCGGTAGGGATCGAACTCGAACCGCGTGATTTGCACGCCGGGCCCTTATCCATTCAGCCACCATCGCTTATATTATATTAATATAATTAATTAATGTATATAACGGGGCACCAGGTACATCAGAGTTTTTAAAAGCTGTGACGTCAGCTGAGCTGACGTCACTTATCTCAATAGACTGATCAGTCATAGCAAATAATGAAACACGCTATGTATGTAACAATTATAATTTGCACACAAAATTATAGGTACATTTAAAAGATACAGTGAGAATACAAATTGATAGGTACTTACAAGATTTATGTCTTGCCTCGAAGGAGACTCGCCAAAGAATGGCTGGCTGCACAACGCCTTTGCCGAACACACATAAGATGGCGGACGTTGTGCAGTCAATACACAATCATAATATTTTACAACTATTTTAACACACACTTCCCTAATAATTGTAATTTAATTACGTTAATTCTTCACAACATATTAACATGCTGTTTTAAATATTAGAACATTTTAATTTTAGTTTAAATAATTATTATAACAACCAACGTTTTTGACTCTTAAACTTAATCTCCAAATAAAGGATTCAAATTACTTTGAACTTAACAAAAACGACTTAGAAATCAATTTGTTCTTGCTTAAAAATCAAGATATGAATTTAGCAATGTTTAATTACTTTAAAATGAATGTTTAGAATAAATTGGTAAGTAATAGTTTGCAGTTTCGAACAACAACAAACCATTACAAACACCTATTCTAAACCAGACTGATAAAACTCACATAAACAATGTAGTAATCATTAAATGATTTTAGTAAATGAATTAGACACGTGGTTAAAGTAAATAAATGATGAATTAATATCTCAGAATAATTAATTGTGCGGACTTCCGTCAACATATTACAATTAAGTACTTATTTTAAACAAGAACTGATAAAACTTACATAAACAATGTAGTAATCAATAAATGATTTTAGTAAATGAATTAGACACGTGATTAATCTCAATAAATGGTGAATTACTGTCTTATAATAATGAGTCGTACGAACTTCCGCCGACACGGCCATTCTGCGAGACAAGGTGCGTGCTCAGCACCAGTCGCGTAGTTATCTGAAATAGAAGATAAGTTTTCTGAGCTAGGTATCCACTCAATGGTACACTAGCTAACAACTTGGTTATACTTCACCACGTAATGATCTCTTATTTGGATAATAAAATGTTTAATGCCTTTGATAGCCGATTCCAACAACCAAGTTATCAGCTCAATTATTTTGTACCATGACATTGTAAATTCACGATAATATTAACTTGCGTGGTTATGTGGGCATATAAATAAGAATAGAAATTTGTGTACAGGAAGTGAGCGAAATTTTATGCAAGTGCTTCACGCTTGCTTGCATAATTTTATTTTTGTTTATTTTTACATGCAGATGCTCCACGCATTCCTGCAGTTTGATTATAATTTATTTGATTAATGCAATATGCCTCCACGCATAACTGCATTTTTATTTCTCGTAGACAAGGTTGATGCTGTGGTTCTGAGCGGTCTTGTACGCCGTGGTCCACAGGGGCCCTAAGGATTGGGAAGGTCGATGCTGGGGCCTGGGCCTTGTATTTTATGACCGTGGTCCCCAGTGGCTCTGAAAAATGTTGACACATAAAAGCTCACGGGAAATTGATGCTGTGGTGCTGGGCGGTTTTGTACGCCGTGGTCCACAGGGGCTCTAAAGGATTGGGAAGGTCGATGCTAGGGCCTGGGTCGTACTTTTATGACCGTGGTCCCTAGTGGCTCTGAAAATGATGAAAGTAGGAAGGGATGAAAGGGAATAAATAGTGAGTACACTGTACAATCATATAATTGATTTGTAATCAATAATGCATATCTGTTATAACAGTATCACGCCACCTTCTCGATGGAATGGGTGGAGATATAACATAATGAGATTTAGCCCCATAGGCTAGATGCGTATCGCATAGGTACGTTTTGCTTATAAGTTCATGTGTACCACTCTACCAAAGTTAGAGCACTCAAATTAGACAAGAAGATACTCACCAATTTTTTTAGCCATCCAGTAGCCTGGCAGCTCGTGATGTTGACGGCTGCGGTTGAGTGACATCGGGCAGGCCGGATGAGTCATCAGGTAGCTCAGGTGCAACGCGTGAGGCACCCTCTGCATCCGCCGACACGGTTTCCTGTTCGCCTGGCTGTGGTGCCCGTCGCAATTGATCGTGAGCGACCTTACGCGGGCGCCCCCTGCCAATCACTCGCTTAACCAAGTAACGATCATTATCAAGAATTCTACATATTTCATATGGTTCGCTGTATTTGAGGTCTAAAGAAGTCTGATTGCGGGGATTATTTTTGATGAGTACATATTCTCCTCGCTGGAATGGGCGTACTTTCGCCTTACTTTTATCAAAACGCTGTTTGTCGTACTGGGCCGCTGCAGTCATTTTCTGCTGTACGTGTTGTTCAAGCAAGTTGAAATCCATAGTTTCATTATCGATGTCCACTAACCTTAGAAGATCTGGTGGTACACACTGTTGGCGTCGGGTCAAGAGTGTAAGTGGTGCTACACCTGTCACTCTATGTGGGGTGCAGTTAAAAGCAAGCTGTAAAGCTCCCAGCGCCGTGTGCCATTCTTCGGTGTTATAGTTTTTAATCATTGTTAGTGCATTTTTCAATGTACCCATAGTACGTTCTATCTGCCCGTTTGCTCGGCTAGTTCCTGGCGCAATCGAGTGTATATCTATACCAAAACGGTCACAATACACCTTAAATTGGCCAAGAAATTCTCGACCACCATCCACAACGATCTGTACGGGGGCACCAAACAAATGTACGACACGTTTTAGTGCTGCGAGGCTGCTGCATTGACTCTTGTCGTTGGAATAATCCAATAGTGTGTATTTAGTGAATGCATCAATAGTTGCAATCACATACTCATCTTGACCTTCCGCATTCCTAGTACCAAGCTTGCCAGTGATATCCATATGTATGACTTGGAATGCTGCAGTGGGCTTTTGAATCGGGTGAAGCTGCGCTTGTATAGCACCCGACGGCCCTTTAGAGGTTCTACAGACAACACAGTTATCGACAAATCTTCTGACAATAGTACTCATGTTTTCAAACCAGTAGGTTTCCCTCAACTTTTGTAAAGTTTTCTCCCAGCCAGGGTGTTGCAGGGAAGTATGAAAGGAGTTAATTAAACTCCACTGGAATGACTTGGGTACTACGGCTACCGATTTACGGGGCCCCAGTGTGGAATCTGGAAGCCGTCGCTTCAGTACACCATCGTCCATAACAAAGTCTAAAGCTGGGTTGTCACTTGTGCTGCTATCAATCAACGGGCGAAGAATATCATCGCGCCGCTGTTCAATTTGCAACCATTCAGTGTCTTTAGTCATGATGTTAACGGACAATTCAGTGGATGGATTCCGACTGAAAAAGTCAGCGTGTTGTAGACTCTTCCCCTTTCTATACTCGACCTCAAACTCAAAATTTTGTAGGAACGCCCACCACCTGTGAACTCGTGGAAGCAAATCCTTTTTGTGTTTGGATGCTTTTAAAGCGTTACAGTCTGTTATTACTTTAAATTTGCGACCATACAAGTAGTGTCTAAAATGTTTTATAGCTCTTACCACCGCCAGGGTCTCGAGCTCGTAAGAGTGATATCGGCTTTCCGCGTCGGTGGTTCGCTGGCTCATGTATGCGACTGGATGCTGGCGACCGCCGTGGAGTTGAATCAGCACTGCTCCGTAACCGATGCTACTAGCATCAGTGTAGAGCTCGATTGGTGCGTTCTCCTGAAAGAGAGTAAGGGTGGGCGCAGTAGACAAGTGTTGTATAATGTGATTTCGTGCCTCATCGTGCCGTTCATTCCATTCCCATTTAGCCTCATTCTTCGTTAACTCGTAAAGGGGAACCATTACTCGTGAGAAATCAGGAATAAATCGTCTGAAATACCCAGCTAGACCATTAAACTGTCTAACCTGCTTGACTGTTTTTGGAATCGGTGCCCTCGTTAAGGCCTCTATTTTTCTGGGACTAGGACTAACTTGACCGTCTGATATAATATTACCCAGGTATTCAATAGAGCGCTTAAAGAAGGCACATTTTTCAACGTTAATGGAAAATCCAGCACTTTGCAAGGCAGTCAATATTCTTTCCATATGGGATAGTCCCTCAGGGAATCCCCTACATTTAGAAAGTACATCATCGACATACACTTGGCAGACCTGGTCCGAATTAGTGCTTGTATTAGAGCCTGGACACAGAAGGTGAGATAGAGCTCGATTTATACAACGTTGATATACCGAAACAGCATTACAAAGCCCGAACGGCATGGTTAAATATTCAAATAAACCATCCGGCGTAACAAAAGCGGTTTTTTCAATCGATCCCTCGGATATAGGAATCTGGTGGAACCCCGCTGCCATATCAAATGTAGAGAAGTATAAGCCACCTGCCAGCTGATCTATCTGATCAGAGATAATCGGTAACGGATAATGGTCCCGCAGAGTGTTTCTATTAAGTTCGCGATAATCTACGCACATGCGATCCTTGCCGTTTTTCTTTTTAACTAATATTATTGGACTGGCAAATGGTGACCTACTTTCACGAATAATATTATGGTCAAGTAACTCTTTGACAATATTACGAACAGTTTCTCGCTCAATCGGACTTAATCGGTATGGTCTACGTTCAACATACTTGCTATCATCCTTTAGCCGTATCTCAAGCTCACCCGTATTGACCCGTGAGCAAGGGTAACCTCGAATAAATAAATGTTCAAACTTGTTCAGTAATATTTTTAAATCGCGAATTTGATCAGCATTTGTTAAGTCACAATCAAGGTTGTCGAATTTTTCACTTTGAGATCGCATGTGGTATACTACTGGTTGTTGAACTAATGTCGCACCTTGAGCGTTTACTATCACACTTAAATTTGTATTTTCAACCAGATTCATGCCTATCAACATATCTGAACATATTTCATAGTCTGGAACGACGTGAAACTGTAGTTCTATTCTTAAATTATTAATGACACAAACAGTTGTCAATATCGATAGCGATACTACTGTGAACTGCCCCAAACCTTTCAAATATCGAACCTTATCTATTCTTTTACCCGATAGTTTTGCCGCAATGGATTCGCGTATTACGGAGCATTCAGCCCCACTATCGAAAATTGCAAACAGTTTTAGATTATCTACAATTACTGGTATTGAATTTAATTTAGGCATACCTACAAAATTGACATTAGAAACTACAGCTCGCTCCCGCTTATAACATGTTTCAAATGTATGACCTACCCGGGAACAGAACGTACAAGTTGGCCTACTGGTGTTTTGTGGCACAGATTTATTATCATGCTGACGCGGTTGAGGGTTATCACTTTTATCGCTTTTATCGCGATATCGACAATCACGCGTGTCATGACCTGGCTTTTTACAAATTTGGCAAAACAGAGATGCCTTATCGAGCCGCGATCGTTTACTGGGGCCCTGATGTGCCCCAGTTGTCCCAGAATGAGGTCGCTTAACACTCCGTATAGAAGATGCAATTGAAATTAATTCTGGGACTGATGTAGCCCTCGCGTTCAACAATTCAATTCTTAATCGCTCATCCCCGATACAAGCTATCACGGCCTCAACAGCGTCATCATTGGGTAATTTATCCTTAGTGATGCGTCGCCATAGTACCCACGCCTGAGACAAGAACTGCGCAATATCTTTACTGTTGTCGTATGAATGTTCTCTAAAGCGAAAAATATCACGAGAATATCTATTTTCTGGTTCAAAGGTAGTAATTAAAACATCGCGCAGCTCCGACCACGTGGCGGTAGATACGAGCCAACTGTCAACATACAACCTTGCACGACCCTTAAGCAAACTACCAGCTTTCATTCTCACTTCATAATCACGAAGGTTGTAAGTCTCCATGGCTGTGGTGACAAGTTGACACCACTCCCTAACTCCAAGATTTGAATCAGGATCGTATGACGGCAAAAACACATCACTTATTTTTATTTTAGAATCTGTCGGTGCCGCCATTCGATCAGACACGTGCTTCATCATTTGCAACATTTGTGTAAAAAACTCTGCTGGCACGCCGCTAACAGAAGCATTACTTCCACTGTTAGAATCAGATGGACGAGCAGAAGTGGGGCTCAATCCCACTTCTGATAACGGGGCACCAGGTACATCAGAGTTTTTAAAAGCTGTGACGTCAGCTGAGCTGACGTCACTTATCTCAATAGACTGATCAGTCATAGCAAATAATGAAACACGCTATGTATGTAACAATTATAATTTGCACACAAAATTATAGGTACATTTAAAAGATACAGTGAGAATACAAATTGATAGGTACTTACAAGATTTATGTCTTGCCTCGAAGGAGACTCGCCAAAGAATGGCTGGCTGCACAACGCCTTTGCCGAACACACATAAGATGGCGGACGTTGTGCAGTCAATACACAATCATAATATTTTACAACTATTTTAACACACACTTCCCTAATAATTGTAATTTAATTACGTTAATTCTTCACAACATATTAACATGCTGTTTTAAATATTAGAACATTTTAATTTTAGTTTAAATAATTATTATAACAACCAACGTTTTTGACTCTTAAACTTAATCTCCAAATAAAGGATTCAAATTACTTTGAACTTAACAAAAACGACTTAGAAATCAATTTGTTCTTGCTTAAAAATCAAGATATGAATTTAGCAATGTTTAATTACTTTAAAATGAATGTTTAGAATAAATTGGTAAGTAATAGTTTGCAGTTTCGAACAACAACAAACCATTACAAACACCTATTCTAAACCAGACTGATAAAACTCACATAAACAATGTAGTAATAATTAAATGATTTTAGTAAATGAATTAGACACGTGGTTAAAGTAAATAAATGATGAATTAATATCTCAGAATAATTAATTGTGCGGACTTCCGTCAACATATTACAATTAAGTACTTATTTTAAACAAGAACTGATAAAACTTACATAAACAATGTAGTAATCAATAAATGATTTTAGTAAATGAATTAGACACGTGATTAATCTCAATAAATGGTGAATTACTGTCTTATAATAATGAGTCGTACGAACTTCCGCCGACATATACATTGTTAAACTTATTTTTTTTTACGTTCCAGGGTTGAATTTCTCGTCATATTTGAAGCTGGCTCGCTGGCGGTGACCGCCCGGGGCCGCACTTCACTCCATCTGTCGATTGTCTCTGTCACTCATACGACGTCGTTCGTTCGCTATCTCACTCTCAACTGTTCATCGATCGTTGATTCTAGAGGGAATGCTGTCTTAGGCTCTTCAGGGAAACGGTAGGAGAAATTAATGTATTTGCTCATGCCTGTTGTTTTAACTACTCTTAATTTTAGTCGATGATATTCTCACACCATCCTATACGACATGACTCAGTTTGTTTTGTTTTGTATTCAATATCGATATTTAGATTTGTCATTGTATATTTGCTTCATATAATATCTCATTATAGTTACCAATGTGCATAGACTTCTCTTTATCGATGTTGAATTATTTTTAATTATAAGAGTAGTATTTTATTTAAGTATATTTGCCACAATAATTAATTTAATCGCAATAATGTTTGAGAAAATGTAATTTAACGAATTTCGCTAAGCAATATTAAATCGAGTAAAAACTTATTGTTGAATTTTGCTCTCTATTTTTAACATTGGCAATATTACGTTAGGTTTTTTTTTAATATGGTAACATGAGAATCACTGTCAGAATCTCGACGCATTGGCAATCTCTTTATCATGATCTTGGGGCCACTTGATAATGTAATAAATGTTATTGAGCCGCAGAGTTTTTACACTTTCTGTCAAAATACATTCTACTCCATTAGAAGTTATTAAAGTTTATATTCGCTTGCAATTTTGACAGATCGCGTTAAACTGTGTGGTGAACTGTTTTCGTTGATTTTCACGTTTTATCACATATCAGTGTTGTTTATAATGTAAATACTGTCGTGTCGTGTGGATGGCTATATTGTTAAGCGTTTTAAAAGCCCCATGGGAACTTATAGAGACATATTTAGCTTACGTTATGGTATAATGATAAGCCTAAATTCTTTATTATTAAGGCCACGCTCTTTCAGCCATATGAAACATTCTTATGAGGTTTTATACATTTATTACGATTATTTTGAATTATTAAAAAAAAACAACGTATCGTTCTGTCCAAACAAAAATTGCAGCATATTGGTGTCCACTGCTGATTGGTTGTGACCGCCTCTACTGATTACTTGGTAGGAGAAGAGACAACCAGTGCAGTGTCCAATCTGTTTTCTACATTGGTCATGATGACACGCCAGACATATCTCATCATTGATGAGATATGTCTGAGTATCAGTCATCAACATGTCACGTAATCAATGTATTGATGTCACATGTTGAAAATAGTACACTAAGGCTACGTTTTCACCAGAGATATGCAAAGATGCTTGGCGAGGGATGTGTTTGTAATAAATGAAGCGATTCTGCGTGTGCGTCCTCGCACATCTCTAATGGAAACGCAGCCTTAAGTCATGCGTTCTTAGCTCTTATAAAATTAAGGCTTGTACACAAAACTGCAATACGAAATGTAGTACTTGCATGATGCATCGCGTATTTCTGCGATGTTACTTGTTGTTCAATACGGTTGAATGTCGTCAAAGGAGCGGTCTCCTTATTTGAGGAAGGGAGAAACTTAAATCGTATCGCATCAATCGCATTTAAAGCGCATCGCATCACGTCGCAGTTTTCTGCGTAACAAATTAGCATTGCTCCGATTCCGTTTTGTGTATAATCTCTTATAGGTTTACTGCAAGTAATGGCTGTATCTATATATATAAATAAATAATAACTTAACGATAGCTGAATATGTCTCTTGTCCATATTATTTAGCTCATATTTTAAGTTTTAGAATCTCTTCTTATTTAGTTATACCGATTTAATGTTGACTTGATTGTTTTTGGGCGATTGGTCACTCCCTTTATGTGCCCAAAATGTCATCATATTTTATTTTTATTGTGGACTGTATTGCCATGCTAAAAAATAACAACGTGGTGGAATGATAGCCATGAGAAAACACATGTATTTCATAGGAAATTAGACGCATTTTCCCTGAAACTGTGTCATTCAGTTACGTTGTTTCTTTTTAGCATGGCAGAGTAATTTGACGGAGCTCGTAGTTATAAGTTGGACTCAATATTTTCATATTTAAAATTCTTAAATCAGATTATATCAAAAAGAATTCTAATACATTCTTAAATTTATAAGAATTCTTTTAGATACTTAAATTTATTACTGAATTTTAAATTTAGAATAACTAACAACAGTTTTAAAAAATGAAACGAGAACTTTATGATCGTTCCGAAATTGAGTTCAATTTAAAAATACAAGTCTATAATTAAGTTTTCATTCTCTATGGTAACACGTTATTTGTTTATAGGGTTCCTTACAGTGAACGCATTTTGTGATTGAGTGATCTAATGTGTTGTATGAGCTTGACTGTTAGCTTGTATGTTTGAGAGTGACTGTGTGTGTGATAGTTCATTTATATGCATGGGTGGGTGTGTTTCGTTTCGATTCCGATTTATATCGATATTAAGGGTTAAATCTTATTGCATATTAAAATATTCATTTTAATGTCCATATTGTTTTTTTTTATGGAAAGATTGATGAATGTTGTATATTAATAAGCGAAAGATGTATGTCAGAATCGGGGCAGGTGGAAAGAAATAGTCTCTATCTACCCCTCTGTTGGGTAAGAGGCGTGTCTATTATGTGTTTTTATTTAAATATATTTATGAGTGATTTTAATTAATTGTTCATTGACAATAATAATATAATTTCTATTACTTTTTAAACGCCCGACGCAAAAAGAGGGTTGCGGTGTTATAAGTTTGACGTGTCTGTGTGTCTGTCAGTGGTATCGTAGCTCTTAAACGAAAAGACCGAATTTGATGCGGTTTTTTTATGTTTGATATCTGACATGATCGTGATGGTTCTTAGACATGTTTTATTTAAATTGGTGTTGCCGTTTCAATGTTATCATTGTCGGGGATTTAATTTTATTATTCGTGCCCTAATAATATCGGTATAAATCGCCACAGCTGTTAGCTGTCAATAATCGTCTACTAAAATAGCCTTACTAACTTAATTAATATAATCGCTAAAATAAATACATTTTAAAATCGTATATACATTTTGCTAGATAAATTAATGTGGATTTAAAAATAAAAGGAAAGCATTTGATTCTAAATTGAAACGTAATAAAATGACATTAGGTGTTTTTATTTTGTTTTTAGCTATAATCTTTCAATAGTGTTCTTATAGTTCGCTAATTTCCATTGCGGATTAGCTATAAACAATGTATTAGGATTTTTTGAAATTCTTTTTGTAGGTTTAAGTGTACTTTAGGAGTGATGGCTCATATTCACGTAGGTACCTACGAGTTTAATTATTATTATTTTACTACATCGATTTTGTGCTTTTTTTAAGTACCTAAGTATCTACCTATGTAAATAAAATCTACATATCGTAATCAGTGGTATTCGCAATAAATAATGTTAAATCAATTGGTTTAAGATGTATTAACTAAAATAATTTTATAAGACGTATTAGCTATTGCATTACAAAATATTTTTTATTAATTTTATTTTCATAATTTTAGTAAAAAAATTGAATTATTTTTTGAAATTCGAATAGTATATTTATTTGACCTTGTATTACATTTGAAACCTTTTTGAACTAATTTAGTATTATAATATTTTATTTTTATTACGTATTAAAAATCGTTACCTTTCCTTTTGGCTTCGCCGTATTCGGGTAAAAATTAAATTCGTATTAAGTATTACAGTATTAACCTACGCGTATTTAAGTACATACACAAATATGTTTAAAAACGTGAAAATGAGCCAACATAGTAGGTAGGTAAGTAAGTATCAGCTGGAGCGGGAGTCAACGTAGAGGGTGCGTATACGCAACCCAACCCCCCACCCTTCTCTACACATACGCAGAGATACCCATCCCATCTCTAGAGATACTCAGAGACTATAGAGCCACCCGTCTCTAGAGATACTCGGAGACTATAGAGAATACACTACCCGTCTCTAAGTAAACGCAATACATTGTCCCCATCTCTGCATCACTCAAGTATTGTAGAATGCACCCGAAGGTCCCGAATGACCTTTTCATTATTATAAACACTTTTAAACATTTTCGATGAAAGACAATGATGGCTAAGCAAAAAAGAATAAATATATTTTGATCAAATTCTGTTAAAAAATATCGTGTCATCATATCAAAATAAATAAGCAAGTTTCAAGCGCAACCAAAGTGGAAAAATGATGTTAGAAAATGTCTCGATTGAAAAGTTGTTTTACTCTAAAAATTGAAATTTGCAGCAGTGTAAATAAAAAATGTAAGTTCATCAGTACATGTCTGTGCACATCAGTCCATAAAATCTAGGCGAGTTTTGTTGGTTTCTACACTGGACAAATTTAATGTGAGTTCTTTGATAAATTGGTGTAAATTTGTACCTTAATATATGCCCGCGATGCGAAAATAATGACCTAGTTAATAAGTTATTTTATTTTTTTGTGAGAGTACCTAAGTGTTGCCGACGATTGAAAAGTTACCAGTGTTTATAATAATAAAAATCTAAAATCCTCCCCAGCATCATGTTCTTTATAACTAGATTTAATAGCTTATCTATTCTGTTTTAACTTAAGTACCTACGACACAAAAATAAAATAATTTCAGTATTGCACGTTGAGTCGAAAATAAATTATAAAAATATCGATATGATTGCACCAAATTCGATTTAAAAACGCTTGAATAAATTAATTCGAAGTTTAAAAGTTTGAATTTTGTAAATTATTCTTGTGTTGTTTCTGGCAATATTTTATCTGATAAAATTGTCGTCGTCATTTTTTATTTATGAAGTTATTTTTATTTTTTTTATATCATCAAGATACTTACGCTCGGGTTCGAATGTATGTGGGCCTCCAAATGCCTGTGCATGCATGTTTTGTTCGCAACTGGACTAATTCAGTACTGAGCTAGTTATCTGACTGCCAAGGACAGGTTATGTTTTTTTTGTCTTGAAATTCAATCATAACTTCATAATATATCCAAACAAAATGATAGCAACACATGAATATTAATTAACATTATATTGTCTCCACAATTGTTAACACTAAAACTCATAACTCTACCATTATTAAACTTTAATTACGTTTCTTAATTTTAATTAGTGTCTGCTAGTTAACGCCTTTTACACCCTATTTTACTCTGACTTGGTCAATAATAGAATAATAATATATTTAAAAAGTTTATAAAACTTAAACTTAGCTATTTATTTATATCTAACCATTAATATAAGATCTCACTTGTAAATAAGGCATAGTTACGTGTTAAGCCTCCACAAACGCGGTTTACTTTGCTTGCACCCGACATATTGACAAAAGAATATTATGATAACAATAATATGTCATTGCGTGAGTGGAATAACCTTCTGGTCATAATTTTTAAGTCGTTTCCATTTAACCCGATTTAAAATAATAATAAAGTTAGGCATAAGTATTATTTAGCTTCACATTACCGCCGTTAAATTAACTTGCTTTGTACGCTTTCTCATTTAATTTTGTGCTGTGACAACACCGAGTATTTGTTTAAAAAAATATTTTGACGTTCCATTGACATTTCTTGGATATTCCAACTGTTGATTATTATTACTATTCAATGGATTATATCTGAGTCAGTATAAAAGTATGTTTAATGTTAAATAGTTATTGTATGTGTTCAGTGAGAATTAGTTATAATATATCTTGATATTATTTAGTATAGACTATGATATCGTGTTAGTTAGGTTGCTCTTCTTGACAGTTTTCTACCCTATTTGAAATGTTGCTAGATAAAAAATGTTATAGAGGGCTGCAAAGAAAGCGCAGTTACCTAAAGTCCCCAATGTAGCCGGTGTTTTGGTATTATATTTAAGTCTCATTTTATTAACATTGAGTGAGTCTCAGTTTAGAACGTTATGTTTTGAAATGAAATTTTATTTATGTATGGTGGAATTTTACGACCACGATAATGTGGCAACACCGGGGACTAATATTAAAAGCAAATTATATTCGTAAAATTATGCATTTTCATAGAGATATTGTTTTAGTTTTTTGTTTAATATCTCATAAATAGGCCTAAAGTCACCTTTCTTTAGATTAAGCCCGTAGTTAATACAGGTCTTAGTATACTTTTGAAATATTTTACTAATGAATATAAATGTTTAAAGTTTTACAAATGACGATGTCGCTAACTGCACCATCACCTGTGCCAAAAATATGTAAATATTTTTCCATAATTAGTATTCTATTGAATATTGTAACCGGACATTTTATCATATTACCTATCATTTATGATTCTTTATTTTATTACTGCGATTACAGCACGAATTAAGCCTTGAATATATATTTAATATTTATATTAAATTTATTGGCAACAATTTTGACAACGTCAGTAAAAATTTTAAAGTAAGGCCCCTTTCACACCTTTCTTGAATGGTGGAAGATCTATCGGGCATTATCACTTGTTTTAAGGGAAATGTAAGAAATGTCATTCGCTATGCAAAAGTGATTACTCCCGACGGATCTTCCGCCAGGTATGAAAAAAGCATAATGCTGTATTCCAAAAATAAAATAAAGAAGATAATTTAATCGTATTTATTATCTACATAATTTGCACGTTTTCCTACTAGAGAAAACAGATCTTGTATTAATCTCCTTTTTGTTCTTAATTTCTTTTTTGTAAACAATGAGCGTTGTTTTGATTTAGAATAAAATAACAAGTACTGGCTTAGATTGTAGAAGAACTATGATGGAAAAAAAAAATCAAAGTTTTAAACAACGCTATTGTCTATTGTATAGAAATACAGTTTTGATAATACATTTAATTTAGTTGCAATACTATCACTATAACTAAACTGCAACTATTACTGTGATAAATCATCATTTCACAACAATGGAGAGTTGTTTAGAATAGGCTTATAACTAGAGGAATCTTTAATTTAAATCGTCAACACAATCTTTACTGTTATTTAAGAATAAATGTGCCAAAACGTTTTTATTACAATTTTTTTAATACCTTTTTCCATCAAAAACTTAATTCTAAACAACTCTTTTAAATTATCTTTTTAACTGTCTATTCAAAATGGCACCCATTGTCTATGGCTTTAAAAAGCGCGCGAAATTTTGCCGCCATATTTGAAAAGATCTTTTATTCATAAATATAAAGTGCACTTTCACTGTTCTGTTAGTCTACCGTCGTCTCCTCACTAGAAATAATTAATAATTATTAAAAATTTTGAATTTTAACCAATTTTCGAGAGTAAGAAATGGTCGCTTGCGGATACACACAGAGAGGGTGTCAGCTCGCGAACATGGTTTATGAGATTTTATTGCATATTCTACATATTATTAATATCGATAGTGTAGTGACAGTATTTCGATTTGTAGTATTAAATTTGTCATTTTCAAGGATTTTGGAGCGTGTAGGCATGTGCCGGCGAGTAATACACTCACTAGATCTGTACCTGGGATCTCTGGTTGTTTGTATGGATTTTCTCGAAAGTGAATGTCGATTGTACTCAACAATATAAATTTCTAATCCATTAGAATTTATCTGTGTTTTATTTATAATATTCCTTTACAACAACAACAAAGTTCTTACACATGTGAACACCGTAACAAACTTAGCTCTAGGTACACTATGTTGTGTATAAAATATGCCCAAATTACGCCAACAGCAAACAGATAATACGTAGTAAAACTGGGCATTATATTAACCCTATACCTATAGATCAAATAAGTTAAAAGATAGACGGCGTATCGCGAACTTCAACAATGAAGCCACATGTTTGTTTATTTGTGTGTTGGAAGAGTTACCATTTGTTAAACTTTTTCCCTATAATTTGGGGAATAATAATATTATGTGGATAGGATAAATATATTGTACGAGTAACATATTTTAGAGTTGCCGACCCTTATGAAACCTATTTACTCCATTTTTGATGAACTCCATACTAGTTTCTAGTTATTTTGGAAAATAAATAAAAATAAAATAAGTGAATATTTAAATTTAATTTAACTATTTTTAACCTTTTGTAGACAATACACTGTATAGGTAGTGTTATTGTCAAAATAAATTATTTATTATAGGTATAAATCGTTTTATTTGTAAATTCAATTATTTCGATTTAGGTATGTAGGTAGGTAAGTATGCCGAATCGTTCAAAAATTATTCTAAAAAAAAAATCGTTAATTATTTTAAATCGAATCGATAATGTATGAGGTCATCACAAATTTGTATACTCACAAACTGTCAAAAAGAATATAAACGAATGGATAGAAAAAATCAGACGATGGCTGAATGACTCTTCCTTTGGCGACAAAGAAAACAACAGAGTTCAATTGAATGGGGAAGTGAAATATCAAATCATAATTACCTACATATTGTTTTTATTTGTTGACGTTTTCTGTTCACTAATTAAGAAATTAAGTTAATTATGTAATTAGGTACAAGTGAAAAGTGATTCCGTGAGATTTTTTATGTGAGCTAGGTGTTATTTTTGCAACATTTCACTACACAGGAAGGCATAATTCTATTATTTATTTGAGATAAATTCTAGACAACGCGGCGACGACTCGTGACGTACTTGTACTTGCGTACTACAAGCTATGTACTACGTACTTACTAAAAGCAATCGACATCATGTTGACGTGTTCGTGTAAGTGTGGTGTGTGCGTTAGCTTGAAGCTTGTGCGTTTATTTGCACCGGCACGGAATAATTGGCTTCAATGTTACTTTATGTGGTGAGTCGTTTAACTTTTTTGTTGGTCTAAGGTCATGACTTACATAATATAATAATAAAATATACACATTATCAATTACCTACACTACAACTTTATCTCCTGATCTCCTTTCAAAACTTGACTCAGCATCTGGTTGCAGAGAGCTGCGTACGGATTCAATTCCACTACCTGAAAAGAAAAATAAATTTGAGTGTGATTTTGTAATAAACATATGAATATCGTTACAGTCCCCAATGTTCCAGGGAGGGTAAGGCAGTGCAGGTATTGGGGCCCTCCATCCTTTGGGCTGGATAATCTTAGACAAATATTAGTTAGTTAGTCATTCTAATCAATTCGCAATCATTCTAATCAACCTAACAGCTGGTGAAATGGGTGTGACGCAGCACTGTCTACCCCGAATAATATTGTGATGCTATGAAAACATTAACTAAGTAAATTGATGCAGTTTTAAAAGTTTTGGAAAAATGATTTTCCGCACAAAATATTTCAGAACTAAGGTAACTGGGTAACTGTCGCCCGCGTGGTGTGTCGTAAAAAAGTAACTAACTACTTAATCTATGTGCTATTTCAGACTATAAGTAATCTCTCTGTGTGCAAAATTTCATACACCTAGATATATTCTGCCGTTATGGCGTAATTGAGTAGCAAACATTCATCCTAACCTACGACTTTATATTAACCTTTTGACAGCTACGTTAGCCCACGTCAAATCGGCATCTCCATGATGTTCAGTTTTTAATATTTAGTAGGTAATAAAACATAAAAGTATTTACTTAATGATTTAAGTAATATTATATTTATCTTGTACCTATTTTTATCGACTTAAGTCTTGTCATTCAAAAACATACGTGTCAAATTGAGAACCTCCTCCTTCTGTTTTTGATGTCGGGTGAAAATATACCTGTTTCCTAGCAAAGCTGCTGCCTAGTTTGGCGGCTTCACCGAAGGCGGCGCGGGCTTCGTCGTCGGCGCCACGCTTGCGCAGTAACATACCTCGTTGGCACAGCGCAAGAGCGCGGGCGCGACTCTTCTTACCAACCGTCAGTTGGAGCGCAAGGTCTAGGTCTAATATTGCTTCTGAAAGACATAAGATTTAGTTGTTCATATTCATCAGCAACCTATTATTATATTGTCCCACTACTGGGCTCGGGTCTCCTATCCTCTATCTAGGGAGCTGAGAGGGTTTAGGCCATAATCCACACACGCTGGTCTAGTGCGGATTGGTTGATTATTTGCATATAAATAGAACTGTAAACCTTTTGAACACTTTTTATCTAATTCTAAAAAGTGTATTGAACAAATTTTTAAAATATAGCTCCGATTAAATTAAAAAAAATTAAAACCCCGAAATATGACACTAAATTGCGATGTTGTCGTTCGTATAAACACTCCTAAGACGCTCAGTGTTATCGTACAATTTACTGGTGAAATCATTTTTAAATCGGTTCAGTAGTTTCGGAGTCTAATTCACCATAAGTAGGTACTTAAGGAAATTGTAACAATTAACTAGGTACTATCTACAATTCATACCATCATCCTTCTGCATGAGTCGTAGTAACTGCGCCCTGTCATTGTAAGAGGCAGCTCGATCAGGTGCCGCCTCCACACCTTTAGTTATAAGCTCCAAAGCTCCTTCCAGTTTCCCCGCTTCAGCGAGCTGCACTCCTTGAGCGCATAGTGAAGATGCTTCTTTATATGCATCGGTTACAGGCTCTGTTAAAGTAAAGAGACTCGTGGGAAGGTCGCGCATCGTAAACTTCGAATCTAAAGGGCCCTACAGATTATCAGTTGGCCCGACGATGACGGTCTGGTAGGCATCGAGACCCCTTCGAACAAGGTGTAATTTACAGCTAAGTTATTAAAAAAGAAAATTCTACCTTAAAGATTATACTTATAATAGAGATTTTAGCACAAACATCTAGTTTATCAGACGCATTGATGTTTCTGGTCGAAAACTTTCTGACAGTTTATAATTAGAGCCCAGCAAACACTCGCGTTGGTTCCCGAGAAATATCGCCACAAATAGTAAAATAAACCGTCCCACCTAACCTTACTACGACTACAAACAGCAAAAACAACACAATTCACATACCCTCTTCTTCAACAAATTTATCCCCTTCATCCTCGACAGCATCTCCTATAGTCGCAGTAGGATCGAAGATACTCCTCAGAACAGCTCTATCTCTTTCACTCAAGTTTTCTAGAGCCGCCATATTGTAACACTACTACTTCCACAAAGATCTTGTTGTAAACTGACGAGAAATAAGTACTAATAAAACTTGTTTGGTTGATATTCCAGCACGTTATTCCGCAACTTGGTTTATTTGCATATTTAATTACTTAAGTTGTTTACTTTGTCTTAAATTAGGTTCTGTTGCAAAAGGGTTATCGGACTTATCCCCATTGGAAATTCTCCTCAAATGGGGATTTAGAACTGTTCTTCCACAAATCCGAAAGAAAAGTACCTACACAAATCCCCTTTGATGGGGATCCTGATTGATGCAATAGGAGTGTGTACGATTGCTGCGCAAGAGGTCTCGAGGTCTATACCCGGATCAGACAAAAACGGTAGGTACTGGGTTCAGCAGTGGGCGTTATTGGGCTGATATGATGATAGCTGGAGAATAAGTAATTTATAATATATGTCCACGGGACAGTTCCCGTGTACCTACGTAATAATGTCGTAGGGTACTTAACACTTATATTACTTCAATAATTATAATTTTATTTCTATCATGAACTGCAAGACAGAAATTCATATGACAGTCTCATCTCTATTTATACTATGGTCTCCTCCATAAATGATGGATTCTTGCAAACACACGAGTTATGACACTCGGGAGTCCCAGGGTCTGCCTAACCTACTGCCTTACAACGAAATGAATCAGAATTTAATGGAGAACACACTTGAAAAGTAATCGCATTTATCTTTAAATATTAACCTACCTAATTAAATCAATACACCAGCCACCTTACAGACAACCTTCGACAACTAGATGTAGAACTGGTTCCACGCTCGCTTATTTGTGCGCATTATAATTATCGAGAGCGACAAAGATATAATCTATATTACAAATGCTGCAATAACTAATTAATTTGTGATAATTTTGGTCTAATTCTCACAGAGCTTATGTTAAACTTTTTATGGCATTATTTCGGTGAACGAGTAGGTACCTACACAATTCAATTAGATGGTGGATTATTTAGGAAATAAAGTTATTTGCTTTTATTTGAACTCCTGCAGTAGGGAGCAAGCCGTGTTGCGTGGGACTACCGTTACAGGGTTATAACAATTAACGGAGACAAAGTAAACCCAGACTTGATACAAATGACAAAGATATTAAAAACGGGGCACTTTTACGCTATTATAGATTTTTCAGCAGATTTACGCCATCTTAGCAGACCAAATAAAACAATTAATCATTTTAACAATTTTAATAGTTGTTGGTTAAAATATAAATTTACAAACTAAAATACCTATTTGTTACAAATAAAGAGAGTTGGTTGTTTTTGTTACCACGCTTTTCAGTATAAAAAGTATAGCAGTAGACATATTGGTACATTTATCCGTCGGTAGATGGCGTTAGATGTACATTTCTTTCATAAACGAAATGTAGGTGGCGTTTTTTGCAATAAAAAGGATCAAAACATTTGCCACTCATGTAATACGAATACTGCTTTACTTTATTGACATTTTGTTAAAAAGCCTGAGTACATAGTTTTGAGTCAAACTTAGGCCTAGAATAGCAAAAGAACTGTAGAAACCGTAATATCCACAAGTTTGTATTTAAAATGATTGATTTTAATGTGACTAGTTATGGTGGACATCGGTTTAGTACAGAGAGTGTAGGCCTTAAAAACATGACGCTATGTGCTTTGACATCCTCAAGGACAGATAGATATTATGTACCTACAAAAATTATATTGAAACTCTCAAAATAAATGCTCAAATTTGTTGTTGAAATCAAACAACTTTAAACCATTGATTTTTTTTCTTCGCGTTTACCCTATTGGCGTTATTTCTCCTGTTTAATGACGCATGCGCTTCTTTATGTCTCTAATCTAAACTATTTGTAATGATCGTGTATGCGATAGTACCTATTATATTAACTAATAAATATATAATCATTATGTACATACATATATCTGAGCAAATATTATGAGAGACTGATACATATTCAGACTTGCATAGTATTGTTTATGTTCCTTTACAAATACTGTTAAACTCACAGCCAATGTAAGAGTATTATAGAATATTAAAACTATCCACTGTTTGCCGGAATCAATATAGATAAAGAAACAAAAACTGCGGATTCTAAGTGCTGAATATGTTTCAAAACAGATTATATACACTTGTGGGCGTAGCCAGGGGGGTACACAGATCACCAATAATTAAGGAGTATTTTCACAAAGCGATACAACAAGTATTTTTTTGATTTTAACGTTTTTACACCTTTTCTGCTTGTCAATTCAGCACCATCGAATTAATCGAGCCTAAACGATTTTGTTTTATTATAAGTCACGCAAAATCGATAAGACACTACAATGCTGAATCATTTTCTGATAATGCTCCTCAATAGCTCATGAAATGGCAAAATATATAAGGTTATTATACTACAATGTATATTTAAATACTAATATTTTTAAATACAGCTGACAACATTTTATTCAAGCTTCACAAATTTCTCACTTTTCATAAGATTTAACTATATTTGAAATAAGGTAGTGCGGGTGTATGAACAGAATTAGATCTGGAAAAGTCGAACGTTACATTAAAATATATCATGAAATAAGATATGTAGCATCGCAATAAAATACAAAACAATAAATATGTTAAATTGGCACTAATTTGTTCATAACACTATGAACTTATTCTATATAATTTATTATTAAATTTATTACCAAAAATACTTATTAAATTTGGTGTTCAATGAAGTAAGTAATAAGCATTCAGATTGCAAATTTAATTTAATAAATACTTACTTATGTATTTCATTTATCATCAAAATTATGATAACAATATGTAAAAATATAATTTATTTTGTCAATATGTTAAACCTAATTTTATCCTATCTACATATTTTGAACGTCTTTATCAGCCACCACGCGGCGCCACTTGCAATATTTATTATTCAATATTTTTATAGTCAGAGGGTGAGTTCGATGTGATCAGGGTGAAAAGCGATTCAAAAGGTAATAGTGATAGAATGATAATTTATATTTTATGAACTACACAATTTTATAAGGCCAATGAAATTACTTTTGGTGGTTTATATGTTTTTGAACTCCTCAGGGCTTATTTTGTCCATTTACTGAAGGAATTGGTATGCTATTTACTGTAGCAAAAGTTAGTATTGTTATTGAGCGCCCTCTAGTGAAATAACTTTAATTAGGAACCGGACTAGTAGTACGACCAAGGTATGTGTAAAAATAGAGGGCGGCACTATTTATTTTGTCCAGTCACGTAAACTTATAATTTAATAATGTACCTATGACATATTTTTTTTTATGATGTTCTTATAACAAAGACGTTCAAAATATTAACATTAAAATCTAATAATGTCATTGTATCGCCAAAATAAGTGTAGGCACTGTGAGAGAAAAAGCCCCATATTAACTAACCTAAAATATTTAGGGTGAATAAAAAATTAAGAGGTGAATAAAAATGTCGTCGTTCACGTCAATTCGAAAACAAATTTTGATTTATTTTCAAAATGAATTGTAACGTTTGTTTGGATTTTTTTTGAGTCAATTGTTCTGATGAGATTCTTGGCTAGCAGTAGTACTTACTGGGCATATTGATGAAGTATCAATAGCATGTGGATCCACCCGATGTTCCATCTACCACTGGATTGGAAAGCAACAAGTTATTTATAAAAATAACCAATTCAGTCCCTACTCTAAGACTCTAACCAGACAACAAATTTGTAATTTATTAGTTAAAATGCTATAGACGTTTAAGCCGTCGAGCGTTATACCGATTAAAATGTTTATCTTTCGGGCAGTTTCCATTTTCTTTCTATTAACATAAGGTTCAAAATTAAGTACTCCTTGATATTTCTCACCATAGAATCTTTTTCCATAAACTGCGATACAATCATTTGCAGGTTGATAGTTACATTTTTATTCACCGTCCAAATTTAATTCACCCGTCAAATACCTAGATTTGGCGAGCATGAGGTGTCTAAATCTAATAACTATAGAAAAGAGTAAGACCAAGCCATGATATATGAGCACAACCTTGTGTCGAATGAAACGGCACTTACGTCGTTACCCTGTAGGGGAGGGCGAGTCTCTGAATACATGAAACTACACAAATATATCCCTCGTACATATAGTGAATTAAGGCCTTATTATGCCAAAATATATTAAAATCTATACTTGTGTGATGAAGTTGATTTGTCAAATGTTTGAAGAAATTGTTATTAAATTATTAATTCCAAACTCAATATGTAAATTCGGTCGTAATTACTTAAATTTTCGAATGCCATGTTCCATTTATAGACGACATAACAATAAAACAAAATTAAATACTGTTTTATTATTTTCACAATAGAACACATTTTAGTTTGTGAGCTTTTTTTCTTTCCTTGGTGGTCAATAAATCAACTTGAAGCTACTTTTTTTACTACACTAAATAGGCGAATTGTTTGTGTTCTTTTTCATAATCACGTTTTTGTAAATAAGAAATTTACTTGTACTACCATTGTTGCAACTAGTTGGAATAGCATATATACAGGGTGTATACGACGATACGACATTAAATGATAAGGCAGCCAGTGTTAACCCTTATAAACATAATATTCTAATAAAAATTATTAAAAAAAAATTAAAAAAAAAAGTACACATTTAAAGTCGAAAAATTTAAGAATATAAAACTACACATTATTTTCCTATCATGACGTTTCGACATGACGACGACAAAAGTGCGGAACAGAGTAAGAGATAAGATAATATGAAAGAGTCAGAGATATTTAAATGAATTTAATGACGTAATGACAACATACGATCAACATAAATACCTACAGGTTGTTTAAAACTGTGAACAACTGTGACATAAAGAAAGTACATTTGCTTCTAAACTATTGCAAATTTCTGTTTAATTTTTTTGGTATAGCCTTCTAACATCACATGCTACACGTGGTTTCATTTAATGTCGTAACGTCGTATACACCCTGTATAATAGGGTCGCAGGTTCAAATACCCGTCACCGGATCATATTTTTTAATTATTGTCTATCTTCATTAGTATTAATAAACACTAATTTTGGCGTGATATTGAACTTGTTAGTTCAAATGAAAAATATAATAAAAAGTTGTGAGGTATGGTTTATTGAATATTTACAAATTATAGTCTCACATATTTAATTAAGAAAAAAATTGTCGATAAAAATGGTAACCACATTGGGTTAGATTATTTATACACCTACAAGGGCCGGATTGTTAAAGCTTTTGGTCAATACTGTTGCCTTATTAACAAATGGTTTCAAAATCGCTTTTATGACTATAATAATAAGGTGGTAATCATAATAAAAAAATATCTTGTCTCGATGTTCTTACAAACTAATTTTCGAAACCATCCAACCCATTGCTATGTGATTTTGTTTGCAGGGTTATAGCTTGAAAGTTAAGCTAGTTTTGGTATTGATAGTGGCGGTCGACAAACGTCTGCGGCAGAACAAATTTGGTTAGTTCGTAAAAATGATTAAAGTTTTAAACTAAAATGACGAAAGTTTGAAAAGTCGTATACTTTTATACGACTTTTCAAACTTTCGTGTAAAGTACCTACACGAAAGTTTGAAAAGTCGTATAAAAGAATTGTAATTTATAAACCGCATATAAAAATATTTGTATACCTAAGCTTTTATTTAGTTTCACCTGTCCCAATGTTTGTCTGTAATTAAATTAAACCGGTTTCCGATTGAGCTGATATTTTGCACGCATATATTATGCTGACAGCCACATGTCAGCATAATATATGCGTGAAATATGCGTGGAAGGTGGCCATAGGAACTTTGCAATAAAGCTAGGCAACCCCATCGAATTTGGGTTCGTATGATTCGTCTTGACGAGTACTTTGTCTTTAGATGGCATCCAGGGTCTGATGATGGAGCTGGAAACGATGTGCACACATCGAGTTTGGGTTCAATTGATTTCTTTTGACGAGTACCAAATCAAAAAGCTTGTTTGAAAAATAAACTTTTTCTAAATAAAACTTGTTTATTAGAACAACAGTATTGACCTCTAAACATTTGTTTCATATTTGTTCAGAGAACTCCCCATTCCTATATGTTTGTCTAGCTATAGTATGTGTACAGTTAATTCCATAATACCTGTATAAACATTATTTAAATGGAATAATTGTCTGTACATGATACTCAACTACTTCTTCTTATAAATAGGCAAATTGTTAATAGTAATAATAAAGTTCACACTATTTGATACCATACGTTTTATACGGAATGGAATTTAAAATATATATTAGAACAGTTTCTCAAATTCGATGTTGACTATTCTGTTAGATGAGTATTTGAACAGTAGTATCTTTATTAGGGGCCGTAGTGGCAATCATTTGGAAAATAAAAATTGCTCTATAAAGTACTGAAAAAATAATAGTTATTGTAAGATCAGTGGCTGTGAGTTATCAGACGGTTTAAACCTGATAAAAAATACTTTAAAATAAACATTAACCTTAAACATTTAAATAATGTCTTATTTCGAGTCGATTAAAATGGTTTACCTATCAAATATAATAGTCAGAAGTCGGCTAGTCATTACAGTCTGTGGTTAGCTAGTGTTTAGAGATCATATTAAGGCCCGTGGTAAGATACTTATACAGTAAATTAAAAAAAGGATCATCGAAAAATCAGCACACATACAGTTCTTAGTTATTTTGTGCTTAATAATAATAAATAAATATGTTTTATATTCCATTCCATATACATTTAAATGACATGTCTAAGGTAGGACGCATACATACGGGGTCCTATGCGGAAATCAAATTCGGAAACCTTTTTCACATGAGTTTTCACATATTCGGAAAATATGTGTATCCTGCTTTAAATGTTGAATCTAAGCCGATAATTTTGATTTCCGAGTCAGGGAAACCATATAAGGTGAGAATTCGGGTTTCGGAATATGAATTCCGAATCAGAAACCATACGTAAGCGCCCTAAGCATTGACGTCATATTCTATCCCTATACTTGTTCCTATGTGAGTCAAGCTCTTAATTATCCGTATGTTTGTACAAGTATATAGACTTAGTTGGACAAGGTTGTAATAAGATAATAATTATTCTATATCACAATCCTCATTATATAAGACATAAGCTAGCGTTGGTTTAAAAAGGACCATCATTATTTTGCATTATATTTATTTATGTACTATTCATTAGGCAATGAAAAATTAATACACACGTCTGGAACGCACCCGGGACTTGAAGATATCAGAAACTAAAATAAAAACGTATTAAGGCTTAAACAAACCAACACGTTCAGCCCGCGTCCGCTATGGCGTGCACAATGACGTACACTCGCATCGCGTTCTAATTGGACGACGCGGAAAATGACAGCCATCGTGCACGCAGGACGCAGGCTGAACGCATTGGTTTGGAATAGGCTTTATAGTTAATAAAACTCTGAGATAATTATTTGCCTGATCATTTCTATCTTCTGTTTCTAAACATAAGGTTTAAAATTGCCGATTTTTCTCATCTTAATATCTTTTTTAGTGTGAGTGCGATGACAACATCAGCTTAGTCCGTCTTTATCCCAAGTACGTCCCTGGTATTTTGATCGACCGTTAGCGTTCAACAGTTTTAAGATTGTTCGGAAATCTAATCATAGCCTCCGTAAGTAGACTAAGAGCATGTCACCTAAAACCAACCCTATATAATTTGTCATAAGGTAAAAAATTCTGTACAAACGTGTCAATTACGACTTTATACTAACGGAGGCTACGATATTCATGGTGAATGATAATTATAAATAGAAGATTTTGATAGAAGAAAAATAAATTAATTATCATCACCATTTAATTTCTTAAACTTACATTGCAACAAAACTATTTTTGTAATTTAAAATTTATACAAAAATGTTTCATTCACAGCTGGGCCAAGGTAATGAGTAAAATAAATTTAAAAATAAAAAAATAGTTTTATTTCAATGTAAACATTTTCAGACAGTCTTTTTTATTACATAGGTTAGCGTTGTCATAGTTATCCGACAAAATGCTACAAGCGGGCACACGATACTACAAAGACATTTGTCGTTATGTATTATGTAGCATTCGTCTCTCATCTATGACAATCTTTAGGTCAAACACACACCTTTTCATTATTTCATATGGTATAGTACTTGTATATCTTTAATTAAATAGCTTATAATAAATTCTCAGTTGTAGGATATCAATAAAACCATGTGCTAACCTAAGATATTTAAACTTTTGACCACTAAACTCATCATAACCGGTCAATAAAAATACGATCTACCTACCACATAATAAGATCAAATTTGCATTAACCAGTTTATCGTTTATAAAGTCGGTTAAGAGTAGGTATATAAATAATTATATCCAAAATAATGTCTGGTCAAATCTCACACACCATTCAATCACACTTGTAATGCAATTTAACATTATTTGTGTCGACTCCATTGCGTTTTTATTCACCCGAGGTGAATACTATTATAAACTAGTTAATATAAAGGTGAATAGTCTGGAGAATACACACGCAGGGTAAATACAACGATAAATTCGGTAAAGTCGACACAAACAATGAAAAAGCATTAAAAAACTTAACATAGTAAAACAATATGCTATAAATATACAATTAGCAATATCTTACCCTAAAAATATGCTATACATGTAGAAAAACTGTATATAAAAAGTTTAAACGCTAAAACTTTTAATTTTAGTAATATATAATCGTATTCACACAATCGCAATAGAATTAGACAATTTCCTAAATTCATATAATTTTTGTGAGTGAAAATGTAACTGTTAAATTATGCTTTTTTAAGTAAAAATAACACCCTCTGCGGAGAAATGGCTTATAATGAAAAATTTCCCGCAATTTTTCACCTTAGGTTTACCAACGCAAGGTGTAAAATTACATAATACAGGTATCTCTTTAAGCCATTATTCCACAGAGGGAGCGTATCAATGCGCACGCATTTTCAATGTTTTAATTAATAGAATCTCATTATTAATCTATCCAAATTTTCGTTCTACAAAAAACGATATAACAACAACACTGATTGTTCCCTAACTGAGCACTCTTTATATGTAATATTTCACAATTTTTAATTCATTCCTTACCTTAACTAACTGATTAATGAATTGATCAATGATTGATAATGTTTGGTGCTTTTGTGTGCAGAGGCGGATCTATGACCGTAGGGGCCCCTATAATAATAATAATTATGTTCTACCACATTTACACAGCGCCATCTAGTCCCAAAGTAAGCAATTATATTTGCTTGTGTTATGGATACTAAACAACTGATATACTACTTAAATACATTTTTTTTTGTAAATACATACATATTATAGATAAATTACAACCAGACACAGAACAAACCTTTATGCTCATCACACAAAGATTTGTCCTGGGTAGGGATCGAACCCACGACCTCCGGTTTAGCAGTCAGGGTCACTAACCACTAGACCAACAGGCCAGTCAAGTCCCCTAGTCCTAATATTTATTTGTTACATTGTGAATTACAAAAAATCATACCTATGGTTAAGTTCATAAAATATAGACAGACCCCCAGGGGTCCCCGAGTAGTATCAGCACAGGGCCCCACAAACTCACGAGCCGCCCCTGTACGTGTGGTAGTAATTCGAGCAGAACCTCTATAGTACACAACTACACACCTTGGAATATGCAAATGTCTGCTAATAATGATAATAACTGCTAATTCAAATCAATCCCATTTGCGTGTGGTGCAATTCTGATTTGGTAACCAAGTTTTACATATAGACAGGCCTTTTATAACCAATTGAAGACAGTGTTGTCTATTTGCAGTTTTGTCTAGTTTTAAACATTCCGAGCGTGAGCGTGCTAATATATTTGAGCATAGATAAACGAGAATGCTCATTACAAGATATTACAAGATAAGGAGCACTGTCGTTAATGTTACATTACAGCAAAATAAAATTTTAAGGTTAGACCACAGTTGGCCGCACCGAATCGCAGTTTCCTATGACATTCTCCTTTTTTCTCACTTACAAGCTAGAAAGAGCGGGAGTGCGAACACACGAAGCGCTCGGCTCGTAATCTCCATAAGTGACAGAAAAAGATATGAGCATTGAAAAGTGCTATTCGAAAGTTTTTTTTTTTTGCCTAAACGCCTGAATAAGAAGAATTGAATGAGCAGCCGATATAAAATACATAATAAGGTAGCAACTCTATAACTATTTCGATGTAAAATAGAGGTAGTGACCGACGATTACCGACGACCTGACGCACACCTAAAGACAGTTGATATGCTTCGAGCTTTTTGTCGGCAGCACACGCAACCGTCAAGTAAGACATTTCGTAAAGAATATTTTTTACGAACATTGATTAGAGAGTTCAATGTTCAGTTCGACGTTCGTCAAAAATGACGAATGCTCGATGTAATGTTTTGAATGGTCTAGCAGTCTGCCTACAGTTATAACTCGGTCGAATTTCACATTGAAATTATGAACTTTCAAATAAACACAATTAAGTGAAACAAATAATTGATTAGACAAATATATGAATATAACTAAAAATTGTGAAATAATTGCATGCTTAATATCATAAATGACAGAATAATTATATTTCAAACATTGAATGGGAAAGTCGTATGGATGGAAGTGAATTACGTCTTTGTGAAGTTGTATTGATTTTCTATTTCGGTTGTGCTACCTTTTCTGGAATCCTTTTGTGCCGTCTGGACCCCTTGGTGTCCGGATGACGAGGACCCCACGGGGGGGTGGGGAGGGGAAGACACCCGCAGCGGTAGCCCCGCTCGGGAGTCGAGTTAGAACTTTCCGTTCTTTTCCTTTGGTATTATTGTCACTCTGTGTAGTCTTTGTCTTACCACTATTTTGATTGTCATTGAGATTGTTTGCTTGGAGTTTATCTTGAAGCCGGCTGAGACTGGAAAATAATTTTAAGATTAATTTATTTATTGTTCGCACGACATTGGCAGTACATACCTATTTTAATCAGAATGGGCTTTTAAAATTACCCAATTACATCTCTTGCACAAGTATACTGTGATTTGTACTTTTTCATCAACACACAGAGAATAAAAGCGATACTGTATTTTATTATGATATCAGCCTATAAAGTCCACTGCTGGACATAAGCCTCACCTAATTTTCGCCACAGCGAGCGACATGCTTTAATAAATTACATTTAAAATTATTAGTCTTCAATCATAACAATTTCAGAAGTTTCCCAACTTGTCCCAACATCCACTACATTCAGTGGCAACTCCGACTGGTTAAGATTACTTCCGAAACACGTAGACTCAATAGTACAACCTACTTCAGTCAGTTAGAATTTTGACATATTTTGTATGGAGCTTATGTCAAAGTTACAACTTTAGTAGCCAAATCCATAGATAGATAGATTATTGAAATCGGCCGTTAAAGTTTAAAAAAGAGTTTATATTACATATTAGATATACAGTTAACAAAGTTTCCGTGTCGTGAATAGCTAATTAAACAAAACATCTTTGTTTACATAATATCAGAGTGTTAAACCTTCCGGCCATTGTTATGTACCTAGTATCTATATAATATGTATTTTTTTTATAATATAAGTAAATGAGTTCAAATATGCCTTTTCTTTATTTAAAAAGGATGCAAATAACGTTTGCCGCGTAGTTCAGAGAAACGGGTCAGGTAAGCCGCTCTGGACCAAATATAGCTCAAGGTTTAAATACGCTCTGTGCCTCAATACCCCAATAGCACTCTATGCACCAGAAGTTAGTACATTTTGGAATGATGACTGGTACAGTCACAGTCATATCCTCTTTTTTACAAGGAAGTACGGAGACCACTATCGACTAGAAGACGATTGTTGGGTAGACAGTATTTTAAACATGATGTATTTATTGTATGTCCATTCCCAAATATGATTTTCACTGATGCATAGTGGTTAAGGCACCAACTTAGGCCCTTGCCACTATTTCTGGTCCTAAGCCCTGACTTCGCCTTACCGAGTGCCGTGAGTTCGATTCCAACATGAGACAAAAGTCTGCGTGATTCTTAGAATTCGTTTCTAGATGTAACTTTGTGTATTATTATAATATATGTTTGTAAAGTACCCCGCAACTCATAATATATTAGCTAGTGCGGCAGATGTCTTTTAAAACGAAACAAAAACACGTCCAAGTCGTAAGAAAAAACCTATTTTCACATTTATATAAAAACAAACTATTAACAATTGTATATAAATCATCAATCTATTGTATTATCCAAGTACCTATCACTCATGTAATGATATAAAAACATTTACACTGTTCTGCAGTAGATTTTAATAGCCTTATTATGTACACAATATGAGATGCATGAGACATTACTAAAAAGCATGTTATAGTATATCCATCTGTTGACACAAATTATAGTATTGATTTGTCCAAGTTTTCTTTTAATAGGTATTGAAACCTTGTTATTACTATTCACTATTGTTTTCCAATATCTACTCTGCCTATTATGCTCCTATCTGCATCATCCTAAAGCTTCGGTCCCGAAATCAGCGGGCTGCGGATCGGTGGCTGCAATGGCACGGGAGCGACGCGTTTCAATGCATACATTTAAATGGAACTGGGCACGAAGACAGCGGCGCGCTGGCGTCGCGGGAGCGGTAGGTTGGTCTGAATCGTACCGTATACGAGTGGTGCGTTCCAGTCTAACGGTGTCTACGAAATGCAGACGGCATTGCCGTAGTGTTGTAAATTGTATGTTTCTGTTTTTTACAAATGACAAAACTTTCACAATACAGCACTACGCTGCTGAAGCGGCGCACGACCTGACCGACTGCGACATTCGTGACCGGGTATATGTTGCCACGCCGCTCCCCACGCTGCCGCCTACGCCGCTCCGCTAGTCGGTGACTTAGTGACCGAAGCCTAAGGTTGGCTGGTTGATAATGCATTTGGCATTCACCCTACCTCTCTACTACATTGAGAAAATAGTATTCAATAAACAAATAAAAGACCTATTATAATAAGAATCAACAGAGATTTCTGATCCTATGTATAATAACTTGGAAAGTCGGTACAAGTGCATTCAACTCCGACACAGCTGGTTTTGTTTAGAAAGATTTTTTTTCCCTTTTTAGGAGTCCGAAAATCTTACATTATTTGTCTTGTTTTAGGTATTATAGATACGAATCACACAATTATTTGTCAAGTGTTTGTTGCATGAAAAACCGCACAATCCAAAATAAAACCACAAGATCCAAAATAATCCTTATTTCATGGTGAGTAAGATTTACATTAATATCGGCCAAACTGAAGTAGTGATGTGACAAAATATCATTATCGTTATGAATATGAGTCTTACTAACAATGAAATAAGGACTATTTTGGATCTTGTTGTATTATTAACTTTTCAAAATTTTGAATTGTGTGGATATATTTTAAACTTGTGACTGTCATTGCATATGAATAATATAATAAACTAGAACTCATGCGGGGCTTCATTCCCATCATTCTTTATTTAGCCATTGCTCAGCTCCTATTGGCCGAAGCGTGATGTTATATAGCCTAGAACCTTCCCAGATAAATGGGCTATTCAACACAAAAATAATTTTACAAATCGGACCAGTAGTGCCTGAGATCCAAACAAACAAACAAACTCTTCAGCTTTAGAATATTAAATATAGATAATGAAGTTTTCATAGTAAACTTTAGTTCATCATTTCAGCCTATTGCAGTCCACTACTGTAAACTTTAGTTACATATAATTAATTTTTTTTGCAATAAATTAACTTTTATCATAGCTTTTGCCCATAAACTAATTATTCCGACAATATATGTTTTTTTATTAATTAGCTGCGTTATTTTTTTTAGAACAAAGTCAACTTATTTCTAAATTAATACAGAAAAGAAAATATAAAGCATAACTACAGACAAGCAATTAATTAGTTGAGCCAAAATTAGGTTGTCTGGCATTGAAATATAAAATGTTACATTCTAAATTTATTTTTTAAATAAATATTTATCAGAATGCTTAGACAGTTATTGTATGGACAATACAAAGGTTAATAAAGCTATGAAATATTAAAATAATAATAAAATATTTTAATTTTTCAGTACTTTTGAAAACTATTCATCGCGATAGTAATTCATCAATGTAGAAATATTATGTTTTTTGGATGTGGAATCATGAACAGACCTATGATTCTCTAAAGGTATTCCAATTTAGAGTTTTTATTGATAAAAAATTAGCTATATCTTCTTTTTTGAGAATAGCGCCTGTGATTGTGTGACTATTTTGCACAACAAATAAATATCTTATGACAAATAAACATGGTAGGTTTAGTGCATATATGAGAAACAGAAATGTCACATTTTAACACTTCAAATTTTGAGGTATTAACTACTCAGCTGGTCAAAAAGTTTAGCCTTTCTCTACTTTATAAGTTAAAAATAGGTATAAAATTTTACATCTAAAGTATATATTGCCTTATAATTAAGAATATTTACCATCGTTTATTTATTTATCATATACCCAATTGATGTTCCCATTGATATTATTGACATGTTAAAAACTTGGCTTGAACCTGGTCTAATGTAATTGCACTATGTGATTATTGTTCACTGTTTGATAATTTAAAGGCACTGGAAATGTGTAAATAGTTGTTCTAAATTATTTCTTATGTTTATTTACCCTGTTGGAGCTAGAATACTCTGTAGCCAACGTTATGAGCACGTCAATAGCTAATAGACAGATATTTTTGATATTAAAATACGAAATAGTCACACAAATATGCATCAAGTTCAATGTCACTGCCTAGTGTTATGTAAAGAGGTATCACTACGATTGATAAATGAAACCGGCCTTACTTATCATCGATGACGTCCTCGGGGCTACGAGCTTCCCCCAGGATCCGCAGACGAGCCTCCGCGTACTCTTTCTGTCTTTGTTCAAGTGTTTTGACCGGCCGAGCGCGACTCTCCCCGTTCAGTTGCCCGCTACCTGACGACGACGGCCTTTTCAAGATACGAATAGCTGGCTCTGGCATCACGCACTGAGATCCAATACACGCGTTTTCTTCAACAGTAACCTTGCAACCTTTGAGCGAAGTTTGCACTGGCGCGCAGTCACTTGACATCAGCCTGATCTTCTGGTCCAACTGAAATAGAGAAACCCACTTATGAGTAACACGACCGCGGCCAGCGCCGACGCGGGAAACCTCCAGGTTCAGGTTCCACAGTTACACTTACGCCAATTTCGTCCATATCCTCCCAACTTTCACATACGTCAACTTCATCTTGGGCCGCCATGTTGACTGACTGACTTGACATTGCCACATCAAAAAAGGTAGCAAAACATAATGACTGTGAAACAAAATGTACCGGTTTTCGTAAACGGTTTTTCATGATTGTCAAGGAACGAAATAATGTTGCCAATGTTATAAAAATAATGTAATGTCAAAACAATGTGCTGTAGAGATGTTATATTAGGGTCAATTTCGCATAATCCTAATATAGGATATATTAGTTTCATCATATTCTAATACCATACCTATTACTCGATATTAGTCAGATAATAGGGTAAGGAGTGAACGTTTTAGTATTATGCACTATATCTAGTATTCGTTCGCGTAGTCTCTGGATAATACTTGACTAATATCGAGTAACCTAATAGATGAATATAGGAATTATAACCTAATATGAATACGGGTCGCTCGTATTATAATATGCATACCTAATATGAGTATATTCGTTTCATCTCTAATGTGCTGAAGTTTGAACAGGTAGTGTAGGTAATTAGGTGGAACAGCTGAATACAAGCAATTTCAAGAAATTGTGAAGTTGATATTGTGTACTTATAATAATAATTGTAAATTTCTTAAAATAGTATGCAATAACAAGTAAGTGAACAAAATAACTACTAAATTACATTCCACTAATTAGTATTTAAATAATTACTTTATCTCATCAAGTTAAGGTTATGTCATGCCGTGTTTATTTTTATAAATATTTGTTTCTTTTACAGATATCTACCGAAAATGGCTTTCACGTCAGCGATGGCATCTCCAGCTGCGCATCTAACATCGGTGGACCCAGATTATATCCAATTTCTGATGTTTAATGATGAAGATGTCAAGAAGTTAAGTGTATCAAAAATTACGAATTTTCAAAGCTTTGACGCATTAGGGAATGCTACTAAAGGAGGTTTGTATGATTCCGCTCTCGGACCACTACGAGACAGGAACGAAACTTGTGGGACTTGCAACAGCGTATTGTTACATTGTCCCGGACACTTTGGACACATAGAACTACCTCTTGTTGTAATCAATCCACTTTTTATCAAAAACATTTATACACTGTTCCGTGTCAGCTGTCTAAAATGTTACAAAATACAAATGAGTGATCAAATGAAGTTTATCTTGAAGCTGCAATTGGACTTGGTCGATGCGGGGCATATCACAGCTGCACTAGACCTTGATAACTTCGTAGGAGAGATTACTAGCAAAAGTGAGAGCTCTCCGCAAAAACCTAGCAAGGTAATAAGAAAATACCAGAAGCTTTTGAAGAAACAAGATGCTGTTACTGAAACTTTCCAAAATAAAAATGTAGACAAAATAAGAACAAAATTATTAAGTAATTATTTTAAAGTTATTAATGTAGCTAAGAATTGTGCCTTCTGCTCAAGCAAACTTGTAAAAGTAACAACATCTGAGAATAAGATCATGTATAATTTGAGTGCGGAAACTGTTGAAAAAGGTATTAAAGGAATCAAAATATTAATGGCTGATGAGATCAAACGATACTGCACTGCCATTGCTGAGAATGATGCAGACATATTAAAACATTGCTTTCCTATTTTGAAACATTCTAAAGTGCATCCTCTAACTGATATATTCTTCATGGAAGTTATACCTGTTTTGCCACCTTGTGTAAGACCTTGCAATGTACTGAGAGGAGAACTTGTAGAACATCCTCAGACTAATGTTTATAAAAGTATTTTACAGAATGCTTTTACTGCTCGAGCAGTCTTACATGTACTGTCAGCATCAGACCAACAAAAAGCAATTGATTGTCTTGACCAACTACCGAGACAAGCTTATGAGAGTGTTCAAGGAAAATCCCCACCAGAAAAGCTTCATGCTTGCTGGCAAGAGCTTCAAAAGAGTATCAACAATCTTCTTAATTGTGAAGGACAAGGATTGAATAGCCAAGGGCTAAAACAAATTTTAGAGAAAAAAACTGGATTGATTAGAATGCACATGATGGGAAAACGTGTTAATTTTGCTGCCCGGTCTGTCATCACACCTGATCCTAATGTGGACATTGATGAAATAGGTATTCCAGATGCATTCGCTACCAAGCTTACTTATCCTGTCCCAGTAACAGAATGGAATGTTGATGAACTTAGGAAGATGGTGATAAATGGTCCAAACAAACATCCTGGTGCTGAAAAGATTGAGATAAAGAACGGCAGAACTATCAGAATACCTACAGATTCGATTCAGAAGCGAAAGAGTCTTGCGAAAAGGTTACTTACACCAGAGGAATATAAAACACCTGGCTTAAAAATTGTTCACAGACATTTACTGAATGGGGATGTCCTTATATTGAACCGCCAGCCTTCACTGCATAAACCTAGTATGATGGCTCACAGAGCAAGGATATTGAAGGGAGAAAAGACTCTTAGATTGCACTATGCTAATTGTAAATCTTATAACGCCGATTTTGACGGTGACGAAATGAATGCTCACTTTCCACAAAACGAAATTGCTAGAAGCGAAGCATACAACATAATGTCGGTGCGAAAACAGTATCTTGTTCCAAAAGATGGAACACCATTGAGTGGTTTAATTCAAGATCATGTAATTTCTGGAGTAAAGATGTCTTTGAGGGGAACATTTTTTACAAAATCTGATTACCAGCAACTGGTCTTCCAAGCCTTACCTAGTCATAGAGGTCCAATCAAACTACTGCCACCAACTATTCTAAAACCAGTAGTTCTTTGGTCTGGTAAACAAGTTCTTTCTACAATCATCATCAACACTACGCCTAAAGATAAACCTTGTCTTACTCTGATTGGTAAAGCAAAAATTAGTTCTAAGGCTTGGCAGAAATATCCCCCAAGAACATGGAAAGCCGGTGGCACTGAGTTCTCTGACCCAAATATAATGACAGAGGCAGAAGTTGTTATAAGAAAGGGAGAGCTTCTATCTGGAGTATTAGATAAGACCCATTATGGTGCAACACCTTATGGTTTAGTCCATTGCATGTATGAGCTGTATGGAGGTGACAGCTCCAGTGCCTTGCTAAGCTCCTTTTCAAAAGTTTTCACATTTTATTTACAGTGGATTGGCTTTACTCTTGGTGTAAAGGATATTCTGGTAGTTGAAGATTCTGATAAAAAGCGTGACGATTTTATTTGTTTAGTACGAAGTGTTGGTAGAGTCGCGGCTGTAAAGGCAACCGATTTACCTACAGATATAGAAGAAGAAAAATTAAAAGAAACTATTGAAGTAATGTACACCAAGGATCCTAAATTTCGAGCTAGTTTGGATAGACAATACAAAAATATACTTGATTCCTATACAAACAACATCAATACCGCTTGCTTAGGTGAAGGTTTACTGGAAAAATTCCCTTATAATAATTTACAATTGATGGTGCAGTCTGGTGCCAAGGGGTCGACTGTTAACACTATGCAGATATCATGTTTACTTGGTCAAATTGAACTTGAAGGTAAAAGACCACCTTTGATGATATCTGGCCGCTCTCTACCTAGTTTTCCCCCGCACGACGTATCTCCAAGAGCAGGTGGATTTATCGATGGTCGGTTCATGACTGGAATACAACCTCAAGAGTTTTTTTTCCATTGTATGGCAGGTCGTGAAGGTCTTATCGATACTGCTGTGAAAACAAGTCGCTCAGGTTACTTGCAAAGATGTTTGATCAAGCATTTGGAAAGTTTGGCGATTGCCTACGATCATACGGTACGAGATGCAGATCACAGCGTTATTCAGTTCGCTTATGGAGAAGACGGTTTGGATGTACTCAAATGTCAGTTCCTTAGAAAAGAGCAATTCCCATTTCTAGACACTAATTCTGGTGCTGTTGTTGGACAATCTGTTATTAAAAAACTCAAAGAAGATTCTGACGCTAAAGGTGTTACTAAAGATTTAAAGTCGTTGAAGAAATGGAAGAAAAAGTTTGGAAGTTCCTTCGAGAGAGTTCGAACAAGTGGCTTTGGTCATTTCTCGTATCTTACGAAGAAAGAAATCGTTCTGGATGAATTGCCAACTGATAGGACCAGAGATCCGTTTTACTGGGAATTGGAGAAGAGATGGCGCGCTTTAGATGACGAGGAAAAACTACAGTATGCAAGAAAGAAGTGTCCTGATCCTCTTCTAAGCAAAATTTCACCAGAATTCAAATTCGGCGTTATTAACGAACACTTAGACGACTTAGTGCAGAGTTATCTGAAGAAACGTCATGCAAATATTTACGACGAATATACTGAAAAAGATAAATTCGTAGAAATAATGAGTGCGAAATATCTAGAATCAATGGCAGATCCTGGTGAACCAGTAGGTTTGTTAGCTGCACAATCTATAGGGGAGCCTTCAACTCAGATGACACTCAACACTTTCCATTTCGCCGGTCGTGGTGACATGAATGTCACCCTTGGTATCCCTCGTCTTAGAGAAATTCTTATGACTGCATCAGCTAAACTAAAGACTCCAAACATGGATATTCCGTTTAGAGATGATATACCAGATTTGACTAAGAAAGCTGAGAGATTGAGGCAGAAATTGAATAGAGTTACTGTATCAGATGTTCTAGAAAAGATAGATGTGCAATGTCAAATTGTTACTAGGCCAGAAAGGCAGTTGAAAACAACGATGCGCTTCCAATTTTTGCCGCATTCACAATACAAAACTCAGTACGCTGTGAAACCTGCGCAAATTATAAAGCATATGCAGAATAAATTCTTTGATGAGATGTTCTCTATAGTAAGAAAGCAGGCGAAAACGACTTGTGGCGTGGTCTGGTCTACAGAGAAGCCTAAGAAACGATCTAAAGCTAATAACGATGATGACGATGATGGTGAAGATGTTCCGGCTGCGGAGCGTGCGAACAATGCTGATCTGGACAGCTCAGATGATGAAGCCCCCAATGAAGATGATGACAATACTGATGTAAGTTTATATTATTTCCACCACTTTTTTCATACCTAAGTTATCGTAAAGGACGATTATCAAAATAACTCGTAAAAGACGCAAGAGAAGACATACTCGATAAATCCTATGTATCAACTCAATTTACCAGCATGGTAATATTATGGTTTCGTCCCTAAACTTATATATGTTTACCCGATTTATTAGATTTATTATTATGTTTACAAAAATAGTAGCCTGTTTGAATATGATTTTTTAAAGTATTAGTGTTACTATTTGTTATCATATATTATAAATTCTCAAACTTAAATCGCGAAATAAGCTTGTCTTACAGATACTTTTCGTAGTGTCTTACTATCTATATTATAGATTTCAGTGATTGTTATAATAGTTACACTTATTATAATTAGCTACCATTTCAATTTCCAGGCCAAAATCCGTAAAAAGAGGACCGAAGAACAAGAATACGAAGATCCCGAATCAGAAGAAGAGGAGAAATCAGACGATGAAGTGGAATTCACGGACGAGCAGGCAAAAGAAAATGACAAAACGTTAGCTGAGACCAGCAAGATAGTGTCCGAAGTAGTTGATAACATTAAAAACGCTACCAATTACAGTTTTGATACGGAACATCATAAGTGGTGCGAATTAACAGTTCTCTTCCCCATTGCTTTTCTAAAAATCGATCTATCGCAAGCACTTCGTGAGACTGCCAAGAAATCCGTGGTCCATGAAGTGAAACACATTAAGCGAGCGATTACAAATAAAGAAAAAAATGAATTGTTCCTTAAAACGGAGGGAATTAACATCTTACAGATGTTCAAATACGATCATCTCTTAGATTTGAACAAATTATATAGCAACGATATCCATGCTATAGCTAACACTTATGGCATAGAAGCGGCCAGCAAAGTGATAATAAAAGAAATTCAGAATGTATTCAAAGTCTATGGCATTGAAGTGGATCCTAGACATTTATCGCTTGTAGCAGATTATATGACGTATAATGGAGTGTTTGAGCCTATGAGCAGGAAAGGGATGGAAGCATCTTCCTCACCACTCCAACAAATGTCTTTTGAATCATCTTTGATATTTTTGAAAGAAGCTGTTATGAACTCTAAAAAGGATAACATAAGGTCGGCATCTAGTTGTCTGATGTTGGGACAGCCTTGTAGAAGCGGGACAGGTTCGTTTAGTTTACAACACTACAGTAAATTTATAAGTTAAGTACAAAATCTATACATACTGATCATTTTAGTATCTTAATCAAGTAAATAATCATTTATTTTTTGTGTAACAAATAAAAGTTTTGTTATTTTAAATGTTTTTTTATGTTTTGAAAGGTAGAGGACAGCTGTAACCCCCACTCAAATTGACCTTCTAGGGAACTACCATTAATACAGAAGGCCGTAGGTGTGCCTATAGCCTTGAGCTGGCCACAACGTCCATGCTGCAGGCTGATACTGATCTGATAATTTTTAGTCAGAAATACCCAAATACCAATTTTCCCTTCTTTCCCGTAGTCAATAAATAAAGTGCTTGTTCATAAGCTTAAAAAAAGGCTACCCTCTCCCAAAGTGTTAAACATTGTATTGTATGTGAACAAAGTACTAGGCTAGCATAAGCTTGTAGGAGGTTGTTATAAAAGTATATACTTACATACTTTTATAAATGTCTAGGATTCTCTTGCACGCTTATGTTATATATATATCAAACGCCGAAACGCGATATAATATAGTACTAGGATAACAGAAGGCGGGAGCGAAGCGAAGATATTATCCTTAGTCTTTGTGGTTTTTTTTTTTTAGCCTTGAAATACCTGGGCAAATCAGCCTTGAATTGGTTATGTATGTTGGAAGGCTAGGGTAAACACTATCCACTCTGTTAAATGAATGGCCTAAGAATTAGCCAGCCAGTTCATTAAATGTTGCATTTAACGATCCGGCTGAATTTTATTTAGGCCGTTAGTTGAACGCCGCCGTTTAGTTACACGGCTGGGCAGTTAATTAAATGGCTGATTTAACCACTTGGCTGCGACATATATACTTTTATTACAACCTCCTACAAGCTTATGCTAGTACTTTGTTCAAAAAGTATTAGGATAGCAGATAGGGCAAATGAGCACATCGCGTATCGACTTTCATATGTCAATAAGCCCGCGATATAATATAGTACTAGGGTAAAAGAAGCGTGCAAGAGATTTCTAAACATTTATAAAATTATGTAGGTTTATACTTTTATAACAACCTCCTACAAGCTTATGCTAGCCTAGTACTTTGTTCACATACAATACAATGTTAAACTGTTTGGAAGAGTGCAGCCTTTTTAAACGACTTCAAAAAAGGAGGAGGTTAATGTTCGACTGTATGTATTTTTAAAGCTTATGAACAAGCACTTTATTGATTGACTGTTCACATTTTTAACTTAACATTTATACAGGGAGGATAGTTAGACAAGTTTGACCACGAGGAAACGTAATTCCTCATAGTCAAACCAGTTTGACTGCCAGGAAAAAGGGCCAATTTTCCCTTTGTCTCGGGCCTGATTCTGACTCGTCGGATTGCTCCCGGATCGTAAACTTTTTCGAATCTTAGAACGAGGTATTTTTACGGCATAAGTTATATAATTTTAGAAAATAGTTTACCGTATATACAATAATGTTTTTTAACTTTAAATAAACTGATATTTCCGACCGAAAATTTTCCGACAGCTCAGTATTAGGGGGGATCAACACCGAGACCTCTTGCGCGGCATTGGCACATAGTCACCGAGGCACTAACCGCAAGTTATGAAGAAGACAGTGAGGATATAATAGTAAAACTACAAAATTAATTAAAAATAAAAGTTGTATTTGTCGTATTAGGTACATAGAACTTACGATACAAAACGACTAAGTAATTAATTACAGCGATGGTGGACAACATTTAGCGTATTTAACACGCCGGGTAACCAGAACTTGTACTATTACTACCAAGGCACATAACATTGTCACAAACATGGCGTTTAATATTTATGTGTGATCATTTTTTACAGCGGGCAACTTTTCTGGATGATGTTTCAGGATTCGGGTAAATCAGGGAAATAGTGCCGAAATTATTGAATTTCGTATTTTATTTCTTGACCAATGACATGTTTAGTTATGTAAAATTTATAGTCAAGAATTTCCAGTGTTCTCCAATTGTATCTATGTTTTCCCCGATTAACTTTATTTACTATAGTTATTATGACAATAATAGTTAGGTATTTATCATCCAATCTGTGTGAGGCTTTAATTTAACCATATTATATATATTATATTTCAGAATCACATTAGCTCCGGGCGTTCAGCGTCTTTTTAGCGTGACAATATCAATCCATAAATATTATATTTTATTCATAAAACATTTTATTATACGCATAAATAACGCAACAACATTCGCTTTAAGCGAACAATTAATGATTTTAGAAATCAGAGTTCACAACACAATATTTACCGTTTTGGCACTAACTCAAAGACATAGACTACAAGGAATTTGTCGCCAAAACAAAGGCATTACGAATAATAAATTATAATTATCATTTTTAATAAAATGCACCTATGTCAAATGCTTATATTGTCATAAGTAAATATAGGTACACTAATAATGAATTATAGAATAAATAAACTTTAGTTTTATACATTTTTTAGCTATTATAAGTAGGTATTCCTTAGTCTATGACAAGGATTAGTGAAAAATGTGGGTATTTAGACTTTAGCCGCTTATATTCGAAAAAACTGCGACTTTGTATCAAAATGCTTGGATGGCACTAACGAAAACATTAAATATGGACATTTTTAAAAAGTCACTGGCTAGGACGGTAACAATTGTTTCATTTGGACCCAGGAATAGGTTTTCTCTTTCATACGTCTCTATTTTAAGCTATAAAATAACTAACAATACTTGTATGGTATTTATAATTAACCTAGATTTAATAAATAGCAAGTTTATGAAATAGTCGCTAAAAAGTTGACCGAATGCGAGTTCATCGTGTATTTGTACACACGATTGTTATCAGTTATCACAGCCCTATTGATGTGCGTCTTATACATTTTAAAAATACAAGACAGGTGAAAAGACTGTACCTAAGTTATAAAGCATGCATGTTTGTCTAACACAAGAAACGATTAACAGTCATACATAAAAATTAAACAAAAAAGAAACTAAAAATAATTTGCATAAACAGTCTCACCTATTAAAAAATTGAACTCGCATTCGGTCCGACGTCCACAGCAAACACAACAGATTTTAAAATTCGAACGATAGCAAAGCATTTTTTTTTTAAAACTTCGTGGCTAGCATTTGTTGCCTACTTTCTACTTTACTACTTTATGTTCGGGACCTTGTTATTTGTAACATTGTATTTTACTTGAAATATTTTACATTAAAGTTGGGTTTGCTGTAGACTATGCTCATAACTTCTTCTAACATTAATGCGTGGTTTCCGCTTCACTCGCGAATTTCTGTTTTTTGGCAGCTCTCTCTTTTTGTTTCTCTTCGGCTTTTTTCGCATTTGCTTCATCATCAGCTGGGTTGTCCCACGCTTGCCTTTTACCCGATGAGAACACGTTGAAGAATGTTGCGCAGAATATGTAGACACCAGCGGCAATGTAGAATACTTTTCTCCATTGAGCTTGTGTGGGCTAAAAAGGAAAAAAATCATCAATAGAATTCGATCTGAACATTCAAAATCCCTTCAATAATGATAATGGAATTTTCTGACGATGTACGGTTACAGTATGAGGAGTAACAAAAAAAGAATCATTAAAATTGGTTCATAAACAACAGAATGAGGGCTGAAGAGAGTATGACTAAGAGCACTATGGTACTTAAATGAAATTAAAAAATAAGGTTCAAAATAAAAAGTACCAATACAATTTATCAGGAGTCCGGCGCATCTTTTGTTGACATTGAAGACTATATTAAGTAAAGAGTACTTGTTTGGTTTGTGCTTTTCCCTAATACATTTTTTAACTTTAAAATTTAAAGAGTTATCTTTACATACCCTGCCCTCAATGATGTATCCAGCAATAATGGGAGCCATAAGACCGGTCAAGTTCGCAAGACAGTTGGTGAACGCCATCAGGATCCCGGCGAAACGGGGCGAAATATCCAAGTGGTTCACCTAAAACATAATAAAATAATGATTAAAAATGTCATTTTTTTTTTCCTGAGTAGGTAGTTTGAAATAAATTGGTTATCCTTATGCGATTATAGGGCAAAATCGATTCCCATTAGCAGAATTTGTAAGCCATCTAGACGAAAAAAAATCCAGGTAGGTATTATTTATTCTTTATCGGCAACCATTTACCCATTACGAATAATATTAATTGATAAAATTAAGTGTGTGTAAAGTAATGAAAAGATAAGTATTGTAAATTAAGTGATACTTACTTTAAAACCAGAGTAGATACCACCGTTGAGGCCGACGCCGACGGCGAGTACAGCTACTGTCGTGGCTGGGTTACATCCAGTGTTAGCTGCAATTACTAGACCGATAGCGGGACCGTATTGACCTGAAGCAGAATAAGTTAAGAATTAAACCTCACTTTATAAGCGAATAAAAAATAACATAATGGCAGAAAAATCTTTATTTAATATTTTCTTTAGATACCTACATAGAGACATTAAAAAAAATAAAGAATTGTGAACTTAAAACTTTTTGAGAAATTTGAAGAAAATCACCTGAGTCTTGGGTTGGAAAATCAACTTGATAATTGTGTGTGGCCCCCCCCCACACACAATTTTCCTATTTACCCGATTTTTCCTATTTCTCTAAGGAGTCAGTCACGAAGTCAGCGGAGCGGGGGTGGCGATGGCGGCGCGGCTCCGATCTCTCCAATCGGTTATATTCCTGTTTTCGGATACGGCCGACTGTCGAACGTATGTTTATAGTGCTACTAATCTTTGTGAAACTCTCTCTTAGACAAAGAAACAAATTTGTAAAAGCAGCTTTATAAATATCACCTAGACGCAGTCGGACGACTGGAGTGCACCGCACCACCCGCCGCTGCTCCGCTGCTTGTTACTTACCGATACTGTTGATGATTTTCCTGACGTGTGTGTGTGTTAGGCGTCCACTGGACAACATCCAGTCGGCCACCACAGAGATAAACATGGAGAACAGCCACATGCACAGGTACGGAAGAGCAGACACGAAGCCGTTCTGTTTACAACAAAAGAACATATTTTGAGGGACTTATAAAATATGTTCTAGCGTATCAAGGGAGTAGGGTTAGCTGAAGGCGGCTTCCTCCCACTCTCCCTTGAATTATATATCTACCTATTCGTGTTGGTAAAAGTTTTATTAAAGTAATAATTAGATTTCAGAAAACCGTTTTGCGTTTACCCACGCCGAGTCAAGTCACTCGGGCGCCGATAGGTTTTAACAATTTACACAATTTTATAAACCAATAATATTCTACAAAATACTGTAATCTTGTGTGAAAGCAACTCAAAATGTAATTTCGAATACTTAAGTACACGGCGAGCCGCGCTTCGCTGAGACTGATTTTGCCAGCGGAAGTGGCAAAAATTCAGGCTCAATGATACAGTGTAGGATACATCTTCGAGACTTGTCTCTTATAGCCCCCACCCTCATGCTAGTGAACCTACATTGTTACATTAGGATTATTACTTGACACAATACGCCTGATGAGAAAATTGCTACAGTGCAGTGACACAAACGCATCCTCCTGATCGCATTATGTCTTTGTGTTGAGTGCTCAGTATATTTCCGTGAGTCAATCTTACACTCGAGCGAAGCTGTGATTCATATGGCTATGATCCAGGGTTATCACTATAAGTTACAACGAGAAAGGGTCTTTGCCAAAACCTCGAATTCTCTTTTTGTTATTCCTACAGAACTTATCTAATAAAAAGTAAGAAAATTAAAGATCGGATTAATTTGAGAGCGACAGGAAAAGTTCGAAATTTAAATGCACCCTTACGAAGCCGGAGTGACCATCCACTCCAGCTATAATGAAATGTGCAAACTGTATGCTATAATATCGCTATCAATAATAATAAAAACGTTCTTAATTGAAATCTAGACTTTACCTACTTTTAAAAATTAAAAATTTTATTGTACAAAAATGGGTAATTGAGTATACATACAAACCAATTCAGTCAAAATTAACATTAAGACATGCATAAATGCAGATAATCTTGTACCAAACCATAATACGGCAGTTACCGAACCATAATATAGCAAACTCAAATCAATCATCCTCAAAAACAAGAATAGTAAAAAGTCTATTCAATTCATCGGTTCATTTCTATAAACCTAAAAATGGCGACCCTAGTCAGATGACCAATTGACCGCGTCTGAACTCCTGACCTGACGATGCGACAAAAGATTAATAACCCTCAACGAACCAAATTGTGTTATATTCCCGACATTATTGACTATAAAATAGCTTTAGAATTGATTTATTTGTTCATCAAGGTATGCGAATTGGAACTCTATGGGCACTATTATATAGCATTTATCTGTTGGCTTACCTATGAAGTAGAAATCAATGATCTAGTAATATAAATAGGTACACTTAGAAATCAATGTTGTGGTAATATAAATAATAAGGGCGAATTTAGTTGTAATGTTTTTTTCTGAAGAAATGAATAGGTAGGTATGTAGATAGAGGGTAGGTACTATAGTTTTCACTGCTTATATTACATACTTTTTATTTAACGCATATTAGGTACCTTTATGGATAAAAAAATCCAGACTTAAGGCTCTCATAGAGGAACAAATAATGCAGTCAGTTAAAAAAATATCATAGAATAAAAATACTTACATCTTTAATAGAGAAGTGCAGCACTTGACGCATGAAGGTTGGAAGCTCAGTCATCAGGGTCTCGTAACCATAATTTTGTCCCATATGCGCCAACATGATAGCCCAGAAAGGCATTGAAACTAAGATCTTGCCCCAAGGAATCGGTGGTGACTGTAAAAGGAAACACGAGTGTTAAATAAATACATAGATACAGTTGGAAATAACTCTTAACGACTAACAGTAAGGGTTTTGTCAAACTAACTTATCAGCTCGCCTAGCGCCTGTCAATTAAAGTACGAAGAATCTGTAAGGATTTCTGTAATACGGTTTCTTACAGAAACATTTTGGAGAACCTTTTGAAGCTATGTCACTGTATTCCATTATCTACATTATCGCGCGGGGTTTCACTCCAAATTTTACAAATCGGGCCAGTAGTTCCTGAGATTAGCGTGTTGAAACAAACTCTTCAGCTTTATAATATTAAGTAGGTATAGTCTAGATTACGAATTAAAAGATTTTTTATCGAAAGCTAGTTTCATGAATTCTCTTTAAAATAATTAAAGAAATAAATTACAGAAAATGAACTAAATTTATGCAAATTGTGTTGCATAAATTTAGTTCATTTGTGTGTGTGCAAATGACATTTTTAAATTCATAAGTAGGTTATATGTATAAACGTGATAGTGACGGTGTTTATTAAATTAAAGCTGAACCACTAAACTGTATTAAATTTGTCTTAGAGATAATCTAGGATTTGGAGAAATTTGACTCGGACTTTGGCGCGCCGCCGCGCCGGCGCCGTTTTAATACCCCGCGTATTTTACTTTTCATTGTAGAAAAGTGATGAAAAGAATATTTATATGTAAAATGAGTAAAAAAATGTCTATGTTTTTATACATAGACATTTTATGAGCTTTAGCACAGTTAAATATAAATATGAAAAAGCAACTTACGCTGGATCCAGCACGACCCCACAACGAGTTTAAGATGTATCTCTTCTCAGACTCTTTGATCCTGGGGCATTGCTCAGGGTCTTCAGACACGAATACGAGGAAGGCGATGCACCAGATCGTGCCAGCGAGCCCAAAGACGTAAAAGATTGAAGGCCAACCTCCAGAGAAACCGTACGCGGAGAGAAGACCGGACAGAGGCATCGATATGACCGTGCCGAATTGTGCTCCTACAGGAATAAAAGATAAGTATTAATATATACTACCCGTCTAGTGACGGATTAAAAATACATAATGTCACTACCCCATCTCAACAACCACCCTATACCAACCCGTCTGGCCAGCGTCGTTTAGTAGGCTACATTTCCTACTTATTCTTTGGAGGAGACCCGTGCCCAGCAGTGGGACGATTATGGGTTGAAATGATGAATTTAATTGAATGAATTGAAGTTCAATGAATATACTTGCTGTTGCGCGAGGCTTTGCTCCCGTGGATCTTTGTTTAGCCATTGCTCAGCTCCTATCGGCCGTAGCATAATGTTCTATAGGTAGCCTATATCATTATTTCTTACGTGCGTGTAGTGAGTAGTAGTGATGGATTAAGAATACAAAATAATTTCACTATCCCATTTCAACCTGTGGGTGTCGTAAAAGACAATTAAGGGAGTCAAGACTTTAAGTAGACAACAGCACTGTGAGAAAAGGAAAAGAAGGCAAAGGGTACGATTACTTACCATCAGGCGAGCCGTGCGTTAGATTGCCACCGTCATCGTATATAAAAAAAAAAATAAGGCCTCATGTTGTAGCGCGAATTGCGAGAGGCATTTGTGCAGCATTGGACTACTGTATTACTGATGTTTATTACAGGTAAATATAAAATATGATTATCTTACCAGCATAAACAGCGGCACCCATCCTGCTCCTTTCATTGGGTGGAATCCATTTGGCCAACATAGCGTGAGTACATGGCACGATTGGTCCCTACAATAAAACAAAATTATTATTCACACACGTCTTCTTAATACATTGCATAGCTTAGGAAGTATCAGTCTGGTGTTCAAATAGGTAAATCGCATTGTTCTTACAATCTCGTGCTTCGAAACTGCGATAATTATCTTGTTCCCGGTTGCCAAATTTAGTGGTCGGTTAGACCAAGTCGAAAGCGTTTTGTTCTGACAACAAGATGCCATAAGCCAGTAAGAAAGATTATGTTTTTGACGATGCATCTGCCATACATTCCAAAAACTGTAGTTATATCTTTATAAGACAGATGATTGACCTGTTGGCGTAGTGGTTAGTAACCCTGACTGCTAAGCTGGAGGCCGTGAGTTCGATTCCCTCCCAGGACAAATCTTTGTGTTATGAGCATGATTGTTTGTTCTGTCTGTGGGTGTAATTTATCTATAATACATATGAATGTATTTATAAAAAAAAATGTATATAAGTAGGTGTATCAGTTGTATAGTAACCTTAAAAATGGCGCTGTGAGATTGTGTGAAAATATTATATTAATAACTGACTAGGACAGTCTGAACTTACCTCTCCCAATCCTTGGATGAATCGAATCACAATGAGGTATCCGACGCCCGCGTTGGCCGCGACTGGCACGAGCAGACCAAAGACAGAGTTGATCAACATTCCGTAGCCTAAGAACCGACGTGCTCCGTACCTGAGGAACAAATACAAGGTTATAAACCTCAACAAAACTATAGAGGTAAAGATACTTGATAGACTGTCCCCGTGGCATAGAGGTTAAGGTGGTCACTTCGCCACTAACATCGCCGTGCTGAGTGACGTGGGTTCGATTCCCACACTAGACATTTGTTATGACAACTTGTCCACGCGACACAAGCGTCCCCAGGACGTTGTATTTTTAAAATGTAATAGTTATGTAACAAGTGTAGTTTACTGGCTAAGGGTGATCCCCTTCTCATTTCAACTACACCCAGAATAGTGGTTCCGTGATCAACACACGCATCTCGCCATGATAAGCATCCAAGTTATATATTTTTTTCCATATAAAAGTAAATTCATTATTTTGACTTACTTTTTGGACAAAATCCCGAATGGAATCTGCGTGATGACATAACCGTAAAAGAACGAAGAGAGGATGTATCCTTGCAGTGATGAACTCCACACGAACGAGCCATCTTGATTCGCCATAGATGCCTATAACATAAAATAAATATTAAACGTCATGAAACGAATCCCTGCCTAATTTTATTTTTCTGGACGAGTAAGATGAGCCATAGGCTGCTTTCATACCTGGCGAAAGATCCGTCGGGTGTAATCACATTTATAAAGGAAATGTCAAAAATGAGAGCGCATTCCCTTCACAAAAGTGATTATATATCCCTTAGAGAGACATTTTATGGCGTTTAGAGACGAGCTTCAATTGAAATATATAGCGATATTTATATAAAAATCTCTCTATTTTTAAAAAAAAATTATGATATTGATTTCAAAAAAGTCTAGATGTAGTCTAGATTTTATAAATGCAAAAAAATCTGTGTTACTGTAACTGTTTGAATCCCTTTATCAGCTAGACTACTAAAATGAACACAGAGATAGTCCAAGACCTCTGCAACAACCTTGGTAGGTTTTCATATTTATTGGGTTAGTATGTTATTTATTGCGACTAAAAAAACCTTATTAAGGAGCACTGCGAGAAAAGGAGAATTCGAAAACAAAATCCTATAGCAACCAGTCTGGCTAGTGTGTTAAAGTAGGCTAAATTCCCTCCACATTCTTTTGAGGAGACCCTTGCCCAGCAGTGGGACGTTTATGGATTAATAATAATAATAATCTTAATTGTCTTCTCACAATCACCGTTACAGTATCAAATTAAGTAAAAACAACAATTTTCTGGAAGACAGTAATTGCGAGAGGACTGGTGTCTGAAAAGGCATTAGCCTGTATCTCAGATCACCAGGCACTCCCCTAGTTATAAACATTGTTTTGCTAACTTTACTTAATTATACATAATAATAATACTAAATTTTGTCAGAGAAGATACACAAATTTTGAAGATTATACCTATTACTAGATACAAATGAAAAGAATAAAATAAAATATAAATCTTTTGATTGAAATGATAATGATGAAATAAGAAAAAACAGACTTTAGAAAAGGACATGTCAGCCCATGTCCCACTATGGTCTGTTTATGCTTAGGTACGTGACTCTTATTTGTAAAGTAAACAATAGGTAGTACGACCTAGGTACTTTTGTCGACATAACAGGTGCAGGCAGAAGCAATTAGGTATACCCAGAGTACTGTACTCCTGCTAGAAAAGGAAAATTCGAAACAAACCCTATACCAACCCGTCTGGCCAGCGTGGTATAGTAAGCTAAACTCCCTCCTTATTCTCTGGAGGAGACCCGTGCCCAGCAGTGGGACATTTATAGGCTGAAATGATGAGTACAAACGTGACACTTACATGGGTCATATTAACATCCTCGCCGCACTCAGTATCCATAGCCTCGGTGATAACGGGCAGCGCCGTGTGGTTCACCATGGCGACGATAGCCACCGACATGTTAGTCCTCATGATGTAAGCGTTCGCCATGCCTAGGAACAGCATGAACGTCACCCAGTGACGTGTTCCTAGGCCACCTGAGGACAAACAATAAATAAATTTAAAAAAAAATGTTTATTGCAATTACACAAATAATAACAGCTAGGTTTACAATTGGAAATCGCCTTTTAAGCAAGAGGTTGCTTGTGTCCCTTGTGTGGGTCTTTCCTCTTTGGGACCACAAAACTTTGGGACTACGGTGTCAATCGCGGAACGGCCTTTTTTGAATTGGCTGTTTCACACCAAGACCAAACCGTGGTCCTAATCAGGAATTCAAAATGAGACCTCCGCGATTCACCCCCAGCTAATAAAAATGATAAAACGATGATTTGATGAATGTTAGGCGACTCCGCTCCTCTGATACCTATTACATAAATATATTTGTGGTGAAATAATTACATAATTTAGGACAAACAAGAGAGAATTAAATAAGTGAACAGAAAATATAATTTTAATAGATATTAACAAGAAAAGTGTGATGATGAGAAGCTCTCTTGTGTTATTAGAAGTACACCGATCGCAAAGGCACGTCTTTTGTCCAGGACTTGGACTCTGGATCAACAAAAGTACCTATTCCTATCTCGTTGTCAAAACATTTAATTCAGCGACTATCACTGCCGTTTTCAAACATCTAATTTTGACAACAATATAAAATAAACTATTTTTAACAAAAAAATATTAAAACGACTTCAAATCAGTACTAAAAAGCGAAAAATAAACTGAATTAGATATTTAATTCCAAGCTAAAAAATACCTACCTACCTGTTTAAAGTATAATACTCTATTACTAATCTGTTTGAAGTCGGTGCCAAGCCTAAAGAGTTTGTTAAGCTATGTACTACTTAGTACGTACATCTGTTACCGCTCGCTACTTCACACCACCTCGCACTTGCGTGTACCTAGTGGACGGCTCCAACTGAGTGATACAACCTCATTAGGCTGGCACCGACTTCAAACAGATTAGTAATAGAGTATTATACTTTAAACAGGTAGGTAGGTATTTTTTAGCTTGGAATTAAATATCTAATTCAGTTTATTTTTCGCTTTTTAGTACTGATTTGAAGTCGTTTTAATATTTTTTTGTTAAAAATAGTTTATTTTTCCATTTTTAGTGTACTTTTTATCTAGCAGATTTAATAATACTGGCTGGCAAACTAAGACGGAAACTGAAATAAAGAATCTTCGATAAAAGGGAACGTCTATTTAAATATTTTAACAACACAACCTGATTGTAGAGTAGAGGATTCTCAAAACTCTTAGCTTTTTATGTCTTTCTTTTTTCCTATAAAATGCGACAGGTAACAAGTATAGGTATACAATGCAGGTTAGATACTATATCGAAAACTTAAAATATCATCTAAGAATTCCTTTGAATTATACAACTTTATCTTCCATCAAGAGCTCTCACCTCAGACACTTGAAATAACACAACTTAAGGTTTATACATGGATGTGATATTTAAAGAAATCATCTTCTTACTCCTAAACATTAAGAAGTTTCCCTTCCAGTGACAATTCACCTAAATAACCTACAAGAATACAACTATAGGTTTATAAGTACCTAGAATGTTGAAGGAATTATCCTCCAACTCCTAAAAGTTAAGGAGTTATACCTTCCAGTGACAGCTCACCTGAATAACCTACAAGAATACAACTATAGGTTTATAAGTACCTATAATGTCGAAAGAATTATCCTCCAACTCCTAAGAGTCAAGGAGTTATACCTTCCACTGACAGCTCACCTGAATAACCTACAAGAATACAACTATAGGTTTATAAGTACCTATAATATTGAAAGAATTATCCTCCAACTCCTAATAGTTAAGGAGTTATACCTTCCAGTATCAGCTCACCTAAATAACCTACAAGAATACAACTATTGGTTTATAAGAACCTATAACGTCGAAAGAATTATCCTCCAACTCCTAACAGTTAAGGAGTTATACCTTCCATCACCAGCTCATCAACATGAGATGTTGACTCTCAGACGTAAATACTTGAATAACTATAAAAAATATATGAAAAACGTAACATGTGCCTATAAAATTTGAGGGTTGCCTTCGATTTCCCTGAGATTCCATCATCAGAACTTGACGTGATGAATAGGGGACCAATTCGGAAGTATACCCTTTCAAACAAAAAAAGAATTTTTTAAATCGGTTCAGGCATCTCCGAGTAATCGTTGAACATACATAAAAAAAAAAAAAAATACATACAGTCGAACATATAACCTCCTCCTTTTTTGAAGTCGTTTAAAAATAGGGACACTGTGAGTGTAGTGTGTGATAGTGCGTGGATAAACAATAATATGAGGGTAGATTTAAATGAATTTCAGCGACCCGCCTCGGCTTCGCATGGTTGTTATTGTAATAGTGAAACCATGATAACCCTTTGTCATAGTTGAATAAAAACGGATCGTTAGGCTCTATAAGACCTTCCCAATGATACCCTATGATAAAAGCTGTGAAATGTTAACGAATGAACTTTATTTTGTTTAATAAACATGTCAAGCCATAATACAAATATGATGACAATGACCTTGGGTGAGAACGATACGGTTCTATTACATTATCCACGGTAGATAACTTGTGTATGAAAATTGGATCGATTGCACTTGATAACCGACATCGAAATAAGGATAAATCTAAATGATTGATGAATAGATGTAAATTTATATAACAAACATAATCATACTATTTATTTCAGTAAATACTTTTTACCCACGACGGAACGGAGACGGTATATGCGTTTGGGGTGAGAGGCTGTGTGTTTGTGTGTTTGTGTGTTTGTGTGTTTGTGTGTTCCAACATAATGCCTTATATCACGGAAACGGTTTGACCGATTTAGATGCGGTTTTCTGTAAAGTGTGTGCGGCTCTTGGGGACAGGTTATTAGATAGGTGTTATGTTAATAGCTCGCCAGGGGGCGCTACAATACACTGATTTCATTGAATCCTTTGTGCCCTCCTATCTTTAAAACGATTAGACTGATTTCGATACGGTTTTCTGTAATGTATTTATGATTTATCGAGGATTGTTTTTGGATTCAAGATTTTGTAATTTTTCGCCAGGGGGCGCTGCTATAGACTAGGCAAACCTATGTTGATTTCGTTGAAACCTTTGTGCCCTCCTATCTTTAAAACGATTAAAGCGATTTCGATACGGTTTTCTATTATGTATTTGTGATTTATCGAGGATGACTTTTGGATATACGATATTGTATTTTTTCGCCAGGGGGCGCTGCAATAGACTAAGCAAACTTATATTTACAGTTATCTGTAAAATAATTAGACCTGTTACTGTATAGGGACACGTAGCATTGTAGTACTGAGATATTGATTACACTCATGAGGTTAAGCAACTTCAGATAAGGTCAGTTCATAGATGGGTGACCGTTTATGCAATTTTAGGGTTCTGTACCTCAAAAGAAAAAAACGGAACCCTTATAGGATCACTCCGTTGTATATCTGTCTGTCTGTCTGTCTGTCCGTCTGTCTAGAATATTTTTATCAAGAACGCATAGAGATATAAAGCTGAAATTAATATCATATACTTGGGTCTGCAAAACCTCGGCGTAAAATAAAAATCAAAATTCTAAGTTAACGCAATCAAAAGATACAGCTGTTTATGCTCCATTTATCTTGACGATCATAATCTATAGGGAACTTACCGTTGACCTAGAATCATGATATTTGGCCAGAAGCAATAACAAGTTGCACAAGTAAAGGAATAAATCCGAAAACCGATCTCGTGTTGTTATATCACTGAATATTAGTACTGAGGTATACAATGATAAGCCTAAAAAAAATTAGTAAGAGTGAGAGTTTATTCCAGACTGACGTTATATAAACACCTACCCACCTTATTTATTCTAACTTACAGGTATCCCGTGCTCGGGGTGTAACCAAATTTTCATCATTTTTGCGATAGCACTCACCGTTTTCGAGATACAAACTATTATAGGTGGAAATCTGCGCTAACGCCGAAGGCAGTCCGGCTACGGCAATCAATGTGCGATAGCTAAACTTAACACCCCCGATTCAGAGCAATCCGCATCGGACTGGTTAGGTTAGGGTTTTTTTTTTTTCAAACCACCCAGAAGTAGGAGCCCCGCCAAGCGGGGCTCCGGCGACTTTTGTGCGACGGATGAGCACACAAGTCAACAAAAAATTAAAATATATATAATATAGTCGAAGCTCCGTGCAAATTCCATTCATTCTAGAGCTTACATGGTAGAATAAGGCGCTCTTTAAAAAGGTTAAAATAAGAAAATTAAAATGATAATTTCAAGTTATAAGACTTACTTACAGTTAGTAAGATAGGGCGCTCTTTGAAAATATTTAAAATAAAAACAAAATTAAAAATTTTGAAAAAACCCACGACGATAACATCTATACAAAATAAGAAACGTAACATATAAAAAGATTTAAATAACTATATTTTAAATCCCCGACGAAAAGATAATAAGTAGCGTAAAAACAATCCCAAGAAAATTCGTCGGGGGCTGCCAATATCATTACTGTTTCTAGTATTAAATAAATATTAATAATATTGTTAATAATTAGGTAGGTATCAAATACATAAAACTGCAATACTTTCGTTCATTTCAAGTCTGGGTATGGCAGCCCCCGACGGATTTTCTTGGGATTGTTTTTACGCTACTTATTATCTTTTCGTCGGGGATTTAAAATATAGTTATTTAAATCTTTTTATATGTTACGTTTCTTATTTTGTATAGATGTTATCGTCGTGGGTTTTTTCAAAATTTTTAATTTTGTTTTTATTATGTATAATTTATATAAGTACTTTGTTTATGTTTAGCTTATGAATTTTATTTAAGAATTTTAGTTTATGAATACTTTATCATATTGTTGACTGGCCTGTTGGTCTAGTGGTGAGTGACCCTGACTGCTAAGCCGGAGGTCGTGGGTTCGATCCCCACCCAGGACAAATTTTTGTGTGATGAGCATAAAGGTTTGTTCTGTGTCTGGGTGAAATTTATCTATAATATGTATGTATTTACAAAAAAAATGAATTTAAGTAGTATATCAGTTGTTTAGCACCCATAACACAAGCAAATATAATTGCTTACTATGAGATTAGATGGCGTTGTATGAATGTGTAGAATATTATTATTATTATTATAATTACAACAAACGTAATATGTTTAAAATGAAGTTATTCAATGTATGGACATCGACCCGTTTTAATTAGATTATATGGATAACAGACCATACAAACATCCATCATGTATTGAAGAAGTGTAGGTAAATTTATATCTTCATTTTGACCAAACCTTCTGATTAGCTGTTCAATTGAGTAAAGTATGGATCTAGGTTTACGTACACCGAGACGCTTGACGTCACTTTATGACATATTTCGGCACACCAATTTGTTACCAATAGGTTTAGGTGACATAAAACGTTGCCACATAAATAATTTACAGCTACACGAATAATAAGTAGACAGTGGGTAGACTTGAAGTCTGAATACATAGCGATTAGTCATGAAGCGGAGAGGAGGGAAATTGTTGTCAACTTGCAATGTTCGGGTCAAAAATATTGGACCTGAATAGTAAAAGCAGTTTATTCAAACGATTGAGATAAAATTTTGCAGGTATATAATAACCTACCTATATGATAACCTACCTACCTATATATACATTGGATGACAATGCAATATTTTTATGCAAAGGAAATGGAGCCGGAAGGTGGACTTGGGTTGAACTCTGTTATAAAACGTCAGGAAGTATAACCATTGAGTTTGGATTTATTTGATTTGTTTTGAAGAGGACTACAATCTGTACACATTAAGAACTTCAGAGAGGAAAAACTTAAAAATATTGACATTTCAATGTTCAACATTTTGTTTTATATAAACAGAAAAGTTTGTTTTTGCTAGAAATGGACGTTTACTTTGCGTCAGTGTATAATGCTATGATTTCATCTTCATCATTTTGAACAGTTCTGAAAATAACTTGCTCTTATAGTAATAATAATAATGTTCCAAAGAGTTTGATGTGTGTGCGGGTAAATAAAAACACACACCTAGGTACTTCATTTATTTATTTTAAAGACTGCAAAAAAGATGTTAAAATTTATTTTAGATTAAAATTACGAACGTGTGTGTATGCAACACAATATTATAAATTAGCTTGTGTTCTAGTATGTTATAAGAGGACAGAAAATTCATTTTTGACATAGTACTTACTACATAGGTACCTAAGATAAATTTTGACGCACTTTGGCGTCAAATCAATGGAAGTAATAAATCTAAAAACAGACCTAGCAACACTATACGTTACAGAAAGACGAATAGCCATAAATAATTTTAAATATTATAAATTAATTTTACAAAAATCCCCTGTTATGTCCGAACAAGCCGATCACCACTCCAGCTAGGAAGATAGGATGATTTGGAATCTGGTGGTGGCGTTGTTGGCAGGAAATCGTCGGCCGAGCCCACTGGCAGGTAGATACCTATCATAATTAATTCTGTCTACCATTGAACATGAGAAAAAGTGTGCTAAAATTAATTCTCCTATGATGTAGAAAATTGTAGATGGCTTTAATAAATCTTGGCAATAAAACATAAAGTACGAGCCAAAATGACAATATCTATTTGGATAATATTCGTAATATTTACTAAAATCTTCTATTTAAACATAATTATGTCTTGGATCATCATCATCATCATATCAGCCCAATGACGTCCACTGTTGAACATAGGCCTCACCTAGTTTCCTAGAACTTATGCCAGTTAAGACGATTTAAAGAACTAGCTTCGTTCGCGTGGTATGTGAATAAAAACTAGCCTCTTATGTCCTTCCCTAGGTCTTAGATTATCTTATTATCAAATTTCATTCAGATCTGTTCTGTACGAAGTCCTGGTGTGAGTAAAACACACATTGACATTTATAATATAAGTAAAGATGACATCGCTTCGCTACAGCTGCAAGAAGCCGGCTTACTCCTATTGTGGATAAAACTTTACACTCGGGTATTTATCCCACAGCTGAGATTTGAAGAAATACTTTGACTATAAGTTCAAACCCTACCCGATCTTCACCTATTCTACACGACAGTTCTAAAAGATCAAAACTTCCATGACTAAATCAACATTTCAATTTTGAAGTACCTCAACCCTCTTTTTAAAAAAGTGTTCACAAAACAAGACAACCTAACAACAAAAGCAAAGGAAGAACATTATAAGAGAATTCAAGGCATAGAATAGACATCGCTTCCCCTTGAAGAAACAAAATCAAGACATAAAAGACACGAGCAAAGAAGTACCAAGTCCCTCGACCACTGAATAGCCATTGACAATGAACTAGCAGCTGTATTCCCAAACAAACCGGTTCCTCACCTTGAAACGTCAACAAACTTGAATTACTAAAGCGGGCCTTCCCGAAGGATGAGATCTGAAAGCGCTTAAAATAGCACTACCAAGTTTAATAACACGTGTACTGTGTCATAAATAAATCTGTGCATGTATTAATTTCAACACCAGAATATTAATAGATATAGGTAATGTCAATCTGGAGAAACTAGGATCCGCAAAAACTATCAACAGTGATATCTGAAGATACAAAATATCTGCTAGACTAATGTATTATCATGATTACTATTTTACTATTTTTTTCGTCTAAGTATATAGGTACTGTTTGTGCCGCATACCCTGTGAAAGACTACGTTCACTTGGTAACGGCCTACCAGCATGGGCTGTTTATGTTTTGGTGTGTAAGGTTTGAAGTAACAAAGATTTAAAAGATATTTTTGAAGAATATACTGGAAAAGCACAAAAACAAGGCGATTATAGACTCATAAAGTAATTCTTGAATCTTAAGTATTAGGAGGAGACCCATGTTTAGCATCCTAAATGTCTACAGAGTTCTATTTTATTTTATTTCCATAGCTAACCAGTATTTTACGTTTTTTATTCATTCAGATCTTTTACATGATACTTAGGAACGTCATTTAAATCCAAAAAGTTGCAGCAAATTTTTCTACGATCAGTTCGCTGACAATAGAAGAAAATCTTGTATATCTGTTTAGAAATCGACAAATAGCTCTTAGAAGAAGTACCCATGAGTGAGATGAAATACCTATGTTATTCTTACAATATGATAGAACATCCGTTCCATAATGTCTCGCATTGCAATAAAGTGTCGAGAAATGTTTAGGTTAGGAACGTTTAATGCCACTTCGATGAGTACCGAGAAAAGTTATGATGACCCTGGCTACAAAAAAGTCATGCTGTTATTTCGCTACGTGTGTATACAGTCTAATATGGTCCCGAAATATCGTACCACAAATTCGGATATTACGAATGCTAAGGGAGAAGCCAATTTTTGTATACCAATGATGCTAAGCAAAAGATTTGTTGGTGGTATTATACCTACGGTCTCCTTTAGCCCTTGCGCAAAAAAGATGTCTGTCTTTGGCATCGTAGATTTACCGACCGATTTTAATGATATAGGTAGTCGTAATGTTTTTTAGGCATATTTTATTTAAAATGGTGCAGCCGTTTCGATCAATCTTATTTAAACACACTCCCCCTTATTACAAAATATGGACTAAGTATTAAAGCAGGTTTAAATTGACATTAGGCATTGTTGTCAAAGTTGTCAATTTAAACCTGGTTTAATGCTTAGTTCGTATTTTGTAATAAGGGGGAATAAATACTGTAATGGTTCTTCATAAACTGTAAACCACACACAAATTAACTTGCCTCAGTCCATACGAAAGCAGTTATAGAGCTTCCCTGCAATGAGTACATAATATTATATTACTCATTTCAGGGAAATAATAAATTAGATGATATATGAAAGGGTAGGAAAATTACATTAGCTCTGTGACAGAGTAACAAAATATCGTATTTTAAAGGCTTTATTCTAACACTATCAAACTTAATCAAGACATAATATTAACCAAACGCGTGTATACCATACCTTTCAAATATGTGTCGGCCATTAAGAAATATTTGATGATTAAGATATTATGATTTTTTGCTTAGAAGGGTTAAGTAGACTAGTGTAAATCTATACTAATATTTTGGTGTTGGATAGTCCATTTATCGAGGCTATATAAGGCTATAGGCTATTTAACATCACGCTACGGTCAATAGAAGCTGAGCAGTGGGTAACCAAAGAACGAAGGGAGCGAAGCCCTGCGCGACTTCTATTTTTTTGATAATTTTAACTTGGCCGGAATAGAGCTATGAATAAGCACACTTTAATCACACTTATTGATAACACGTAGCATTATGACTTGCACGACTATCACTGTACGGTCAAAAGTATAGCTAATCATTGTCGGTATTATTTATACCAATAATTTAAAGCTGAAAAGTTTGTTTGTTTGTTTGAACGCGATAATCTCAGGAGCTACAGGTCCGATATGAAAAAATATTGTAATGTTGGATAGCCTAGGCTATATACCATCACGTTACGGCCAATAGGAGCTGAGCAGTGTCTAAACAAAGAACGACGGGAGTGACTAGCGCTACTTCTAGTTTCTCCTTTTCTCCGTACTCCAACTAACTACCTATTTAAGGACGGTTTCGTACATCATAGACTATGACTGCATGACTTGCAATCGTCTCAGTAATTATCATCATATTTTAAGTATAATAATTCACCTGAGAAAAAAGCGATGGTGGCTGAATGGATAAGAGACCGGTGTGCAAATCACGCGGTCCGAGTTCGATCCCGACCAGCAGTACCAATGTGGATTCTACTTTGTGGAATTTATATGTACTAGTCAAGTGACCTATCTGCTAACGGTGAAGGAAAACATCGTGAGAAAACCCACATACCCTAGAAAAAATTGTATGAGTATGTTTGATCCACCAACCCGCACTAGGCCAGCGTGAGTGGACTATGGCCTAAACCCTCTCAGCTCTCTAGTTAGAGGAGAGGAGACCCGAGCCCAGCAGTGACACTTAATGGGTTGCTGAAGCTGAATTCACCTGAAAACATGTTACGTTTGCAACCAAGGCCAAATTTGAGAACACCTTGTTACCATCGTGTTAATGAAAGCTAATCAATTGTAAACGCATCATAAATATCTGTGTAAAGTGTTACGTAATGTAACGACGACGTAAAGACAACGGAAAGGCTATTTACCTGGCATATTGTACAGATTTTCGTGTTTCACACATAATGCTCGTTCGGTTAGATACGTTTCATAGGTTTGAACATACGAAAATTTTTCAAACATACAATTCGTCTCATTAGAAGAATAATGTCTAATAAATAAAATTAAAAAATTCGGCATTAAAAACCATAAACTATCGATTGATCAAATTTTTATTTTATTCTTTAGTCAGTATTTTACAAAATACTAATTTGATCAATCGATAGTTTACGGTTTTTAATGCCGAATTTTTTAATAATTTCAGTTTTGTTTTATGTGAAGATAAAACATTATTCTTCTAATGGGACGAATTATTGACTGACAAAGGAGAATCGGTAGTCTAATTCATAAAGACCAATGAGCTTATTAATCTGTGTAATGACGGATAAAGAATACATAATGTCCCCCATTTCTACCCGCTTTCATAAAAGGCGACTAAAGGTGTAATTCTAAGCAAACAAGAGCACTGCAATAAAAGGAAAATTGGAAACAAACCCTATACCAACCCGACTGGGGCGTCTGGTCAGCGTGGTATAGTAAGCTAAATTCCCTCCACATTCTTTAGAGGAGACCGGGACGTTTATGGGTTGAAATGATGGATGAGCTTAAGTAGTCTGCGAACTTTGCCGATATTAGCTTTGTACCAAAACTCACATCCCTAACGAAGCCAAATCGTTCAGCAAAGCTACCTATGTTATGCGCGGCGCCCAAAACACCAATGTGGTAAGCAGATATATAGATATCTGCTTTTCGTTATAATAGTATGACGAAAAGCTACATACAGTACGTATTATCAGAATAACTACAGAATGCAGAATGACGCTCAGATATTGTGTCATTGTATCACTGTGACGTTGTTCAGAGACCTTGAAAGTTAGATTATGGCTGATTAAAATACCGTGATACGACCACAAACTGACTTTAATATACACAGCGCCACGCCTTTTATCCCCAGAGGGGGAGGCAGAGGTGCCTCACTTACTATGTTAAGATGTTAAGTCCTATGGTATAGGGGATAAGCCTTTTGCAATTACCGGGGCTCATTTTCCGAGGCTGATAGATGCTGAGAATTACATAACAGAAAAATCCACCACCGTTTTTATCCGTGGAGTTTTTTCCTCAACAGTTGTGACTAAAACATGGTTACCTAGGTAACCGATGTCCTACTCTAAGTGCAAGGCTATTTCTATGTCAAATAACATCATAATCGGTTCCGTAGTCTAATAGTGAAAATGTAGCAGACACTTAGACTTAAACGTCCCACTGCTGGGCACTGGTCTCCTCCAAAGAATTTAGAGGAAATTTATTTTAGGCTACTGTACCACGCTGGCCAGACGGGTTGGTATAGGGTTTGATTCGAATTTTCCTTTTCTCGCAGTACTTTTGTCTGCTTAAGGTTACTTTTACAATTATTATATCAGCTAGAAATCGCGCGGGTCTTTGCTCCCATTGTTATTTATTTGGCCACTGCTCAGCTTCTATTGACCGTAGCATGATATTATGTAACCTCAATAAATGGACTATCCAACACTAAAATATTTTTTCGGATCAGTAGTTCCTGAGATCCTAGCGTTCAACGAAACAAACAAACTCTTGAGCTAATTAATATTAGTATAGATTATGTAAGTAAGTTAAAATATGAATACAGCAGTTCACGGAAACGCGACACAAGTATATAAATAAAACGTATTAAACACTTTTTGCTGAATTAGTAAAATTACTGCAAGTTACCTGAGGAGTGTTTATGCCAGCAATATTTATAACAACAATTTAATGGCTATTTCCTGCTGCTTAGCTTGGAGCTTATATAACGATCACGTTTTGAAATTATGATGTCAATTTGAAAAAGTAATAAAATTTTTAACCTTTTTTAACTGTGCCCTACCTTAGATATAGGAAAATACCCCATATCTTTCTTTGACACAAAATCTTGTGCATAAATCGTGCAAGTGAAAAGTTTTATCTAACTTTAAAACTAATTTACCCGAACAGTGAGAAGAAAAGTGAACAAATAATTATTTAACAGCTAGGCAGGTTATAATTTTAACAAAAAGTACAACAAACAAAAAGTATTTGTTCATACGAAAATTAAAGACAACTGAAAATAAAGAATGTCACGCTTCCTCATTAAAAAATCTGAAAGTTTTCTGGAAAACACATACCGATTATATTCCAAAAACTCTAGCTATTCGCTTCTCAAATCAAATGGATCTGTTATTTGCATTCATAGAAAAAAATTAGAAGAAAAGTGTTAAGTCAAAAATATCAGTTTATATACTGTGCTAATATTAATTTATATAATAATGATTACATACTCGTATAAATGTCTACCTAATGTCTTCTACAAAAAGAAAACAAGAAATTATATTTCTTTGGGGCGATTGTTAGTAAACTACATTATAAGACAACAATCATAATCCACACCCTTAAGATACATCCTTACCCATGACGTCATAGAGGGAGCGACATTATTGACGCAACAAGTAGGTAAACAGCCGACTCACCAGAATAACTCCTAGGACACTGGTCTTCAACGCCCGGTTGCTCCCACACCAAAATATGGACACCGCGAGTAGAAGAAACCATTTTAGAGAAAAAAAAAAGAGAAATACGCAAAAAAAATCTAAATTAACCCCTTAAAATTAAAGCGAGGACGAACGTGATAACCTACGTGACGTTGGTAAGTGAGCCAACGGTAAGTAATTTGTGCACAGACATCGCGAGGGTTGCGCGTGATGGGATATTAAAGGCTGTGCTGAAGCGGACTGAAAGCCGACTGACGGACGGAGTGACGGTTCCTCTCGCAAACAACGCGCCGGTAAATATAGAGGAGGACGAGGGGTGTGTTGAGACGGGAGGGGGGACGGAGGAGGGGGACACGGCGCACGCGCTCAGAGCATGCAGTGACGTGAGCTGGTTCAACTTTTTTACTGAACGCTGAAAGCAATCTGCAGTTAGAAATGGACAGGACGATTATCAAATAATGTGTTTGTTTATCTTTGGAATGTGTTTGGATGAAAATTATAAATCATGTATTATTAGAATATACTCTTTTACTCTTACCTACTAATAACAAAACAACATCAAATTATGCAATGTGTAAATAAAGAGCCTAATTAAAAATGATGTTTGAAACCAAATCAAGGTTAAAATAGGTACTATCCAAATTTGACTGTAGACTTTTTCAGCGATACAGGAATATGAATATAAGTGAGAAAAGCTGGGGACAATTTCTAGTAAACTGCTAAATTGAAATAGACGTCGTGAATAAATTTCACGGCTTGTGAACGTTTTCAGCGTCAGTGTCCACCAGATGGATGCAGCAATTTTAAAAGCCAGATTTATATTCTATTTAATTTAACAACATCGATTTATATCGATGCTGTTATATGTCCTAGAGTAAATAGTTTGAATTTAAACAGACGGTAGTCTATGATAACGACGAAAGTATTTTCGATTTTATGATAAACCATAAACACTGATAAATTGAAATGAAACCTTTTATAACGTATCGGCTGTTGACATGCGTAGCTAGACTAGCTAGTTAATGCAATAGTAGGTATAGATAAACAGTTCGCAAGGAAAAAATTTAAAACATTAATTTAAACTCGAGTAACTTTTAATACAAAGAAGATTAAAATCCATTATTTTTTATTTATTTATTTGTAACCCCAATATTATTTCTAATATATCTAATATAATATTCGTTGGGGATCAACACAGAAGATTAATTTCCCGAGTCTTACACACAGTGCTTGCTTGGTTCATCAGTGTTAATATAGGCTTACAGGTGCCACAGTGATGGGTGTATAGGAGGGATTATACCATGGTACCACCAATTAAGAAAATGCTTGTATTCAAACTTTATGGTCATTCAGACTTTGTATTAGATTGTATCATGTACCGATGCCTACCCTAATTGGTCTACAGATTAGATAAAATATCTAATAATGTATGATCGCGTTAATTAATACCAGACATATTTAACTTCAAATTATGCAGTAAGAAAACTTTCTTACATACAAATTATGTATCAAGTACCTAGTTAATGTAATAACACATTCCAAATAATCAAATAAGGCTCATTTTTTTTTAGTTATTCGTCAACTCTCGGCTGTGCATTGTCAAGCTTACAAATAAGGGCCACTATCTCAATTAATTAATATATTATTAACTCTGACTCATGAGGAAAACCCATTACTGAACGTAACAAGCCCGTGCTTTTCAACGTAAAAGTAGGCAATATGGCGATGCTAAAAATACATCGAATGGTTCGTTCTAACAATGTTTATAATAAGCTAGTGATGACAGCAATGTATTAGTATAAATAAACAGTTGAGAATTCACACGTGAGAATGATTTATGTGATATGTTTTACTCGGATAAGTCCTAAGTTAATATAAGTCCTCGGATAAGTTTCGATAAGTACCTATCTACTTATCGAAAAGAGTCGATAAATACTATTGCAGAAGTTACTTGTATTAAAAAGTACTAAAAAAGTTAAAGCCAAATTTTCACATTCAATGATAGATGAATTATTGAATAAAAAATGGTATCGGTCCTAAAGTGCTACCCTGGGGTACACCTTGGTATGAATAGGTACTTTATAAAATCAATTCTATTTATGTATATACTTTTATAATACTATTGCGTGGCTTAAGTACATAAAATCCTCATTATCATAAAACTAGGGTCAACGCTTGGTCTCCTAGGACTAGCTTAGTAAAGTTAATACAATGAAACAGCTATTTTATTAACTCTGTTCACATTAGCCCGATTAAACAATCTAGGTATAAAATTTTGCTTTGAAAATAAAAAAATGTTACTATTTTGTAAATAGACACAGTAAACGGAATACTCATACTTTTTCATCACAATTTAAAATATTAATTCTAATTACATTGATTTTCAACTACGTGATTCCCTTCCTTTATATCTGTTCCTGGTGACTGATCTGACTGACAAAGTCTTTTTTTTTTTATTATTTAAAAAAGACAACGCCCGCACTAGGGAACAAGCCCTGTGTCGCGGGGAGCTTTACAAACATGAAACTAACGGACACAAAGTACACCCAGACTAGAAACAAATATCTATGAATGACACAAATATTTGTCTCGTGTGGGAATCGAACCCACGTCACCCAGCACGGCGATGTAGTGGCGAGGCGACCACCTTAACCACTGCGCCACGGTGACAGTCAGACTTTGTCAGTCAGTTTGACTGACAAAGTCTATGCTGGGAAGTTAAATTTATCAAATTATGGGCGATACAGGAATTGTTTTTATTTTAAAACTGCACCTACACAGAGAGACATGCCCCATATGATGGGGACCATAGATAAATGGGAACTATAAAACTGTAAACCAAATGCGATACTCGCCTTGTAGTGCCATCTATCGGTTCATATCTGAACTCTGTCGACTATCATCTAGTACTTATGAAGTTATGACACTGCGATTTCAAGTTTCAGTTCGTACCTAGTTTAGAAACGTGTTCACAGATGTCGCTGTAGTCCAGATTATGGAAATAATGTTTAATAAACGTTCATTGCGCCCAATTCCAAATATTAATAAAAAATTCCTAAAAATTGTCACAATAAATAAAATAGGTGTGCAATTACAAAAAATATTAAAATCATATCTTTCTATCTCACTAAAAGCAGTGGCTTAGACAGAGATCAAGTTAGTCTACCAATTCAATAAAATATAATATTTGGACCAAAGAACGCACCCTGTGAAACCCATAAGATTAATAATGCCTACTAGGTATGACTTTTATTGGTTTATGAATTTTATTGGTGTTTTTCAACACACTAGTATATTTAAATTTAAATGAGACTACAGGATGTCTATAGACCATTATTCAGATAATCTTAACCCATTTACGTCGATTACCGATTCTACGACGTAATTAATTTAACAAAATCAAAGGCCAATGCAGAGTCGGGTAATTCTTCCACATGTAAATATTCCATAGTGGTCGAAATCACTTTCCCGCATATCCTTTGTATTCTCATCAATGTAGGTATTCGACATTTGATCTACATAAAAATATATTCACCAACTCTTTCCCATTGTATTTCACAAAGGACTATTATTGCACCGAGATTGAATAATGACGAGCACTGTTCAGATCTCATTGTGGACCCGGACGACGCCATATTAAATTACTCCGCGCCCACATACATATAGCGAACCTAAAGGTGAGTACAGATTACTTTTAGCAAAACATCGAATTATGTAGGTCACCCTCATTCGTCATGAACTGTTAGCAGTTCTTTTATATTCTATACCTACTACTTTTCAATTTAGGGAAGTAATTATTATCTAATCTGTGGTTTAGATCAGCGGGAGATACACGAGTGCTACGCAAGAGGTCCTGTTCTATCCTTGGGCAGGGCAAAATTATATTGCGTTTTTCTGCATTGATAGTCTCAGTATCAGCTCGGGGTCAGGAAGTGTACCCGGTTAACGATGGCAAAGGGCTCGCCCTTTTGACATGGAAACATAGTCGACGAAATCTGAGTATTGTATTGTAACTCCGCCTACCTCTTCGACATAAAAGAAACCTTTGAACCTTTAAAAGAATGAAGCTACGTATGTAGTTCTTTTTGTATTATATGCCTTATTCTCACGTTATATTTTCTTGACTACATTTTCGTTATTGTGTTAAGCCGTGTAACATTATTAATGATTTAGTTTATATTCATTCATATACCTAATAAGAACTCAAGCGTGTCTATAAACTAGGCGCATTCCTTGAACTATGAATGCTGCGAATTTGGTGCTTAGTTTACAAGTTCTTGCGTCTATTAAGAGGGTTCATACAGAAATCCATGAAATCACGAGATTTCCACGTTCGCTACAGAATATGTCTTTATATGTAGCGAAGTAATTTTTGGCATACATAGACAACAGTTTTCTTGTCTAAAAAGTGTATTAAGAAAAACAGAGTATTTATTATTAGTATTTTAGTTAGAACAGTTCTTTCGCATAGCGTTTTAAGAAATTCTACGAAACAAGCCTACTTTCAGATTCGCCAGGGACTAAAGTAATTGAAATGCATAGAAAAAAAAGCTTGTTTTAAGGTCTACATATAGTCCTTTAGTTAGTGTATTGAAAAAATATTAGAAATATTCATTTTTTTATAACTAAAACTTAAGAACTAAAATTTTTAAAAACGTTGAACTTTGATCAAGTTTGATTAGAATTTTGGTACACTATATGTGTTTAAAAAGTCGATTTTTTTACATTTAATTATTAAGCAAGATGTTGTCATTTATAAATGTCCATAATATTTTCGAAATCCCTTTAGAAATATTTTAAAATGATTTTTGAAAAGAGCCTAAAAACGCCTTATATTTCGGCGCACAGGCCGTGAGAAATCAGTACCGGCTGAGGCCTTCTAGAGAGAGGACGTAACGCTTTGCTTCCCGCGCTCCCGGTCCGATGTTTACGTAATATTTGTATATTTCAAGAGAGTTCAATACCAGTTGATACTTTGTTATGGAATTTTTTTTTTATTAAAGATCAAATTATTAACTTTGCTGTTTTTGGGCTGATGAACTCTAAAATCGATATCTGACGATCCCATTGGTCACTTGGCATAGTTCTGAAGTCAAAATTGTAAAAATGACCGCCATTTTGAACTTTGTTGTTTTTGGGCTGAGTGATACCAAAATCGATATTTGACGATCCCATTGGTCACTGGGCATAGTTCTAAAGTCAAAATTGTAAAAATGCCCGCCATCTTGAACTTTGTTGTTTTTGGGCTGAGTGATACCAAAATCGATATTTGACGATCCCATTGGTCACTGGGCATAGTTCTGAAGTCAAAATAGTAAAAACGCCCACCATCTTGAACTTTGTTGTTTTTGGGCTGAGTGATACCATAATCGATATCTGACTATCCCATAGCTCTTTGGGCATAGTTCTGAAGTCAAAATTGTAAAAATGCCCGCCATCTTGAACTTTGTTGTTTTTGGGCTGAGTGATACCAAAATCGATATTTGACGATCCCATTGGTCACCGGGCATAGTTCTGAAGTCAAAATTGTAAAAATGCCCGCCATCTTGAACTTTGTTGTTTTTGGACTGAGTGATACCAAAATCGATATTTGACGATCCCATTAGTCACTGGGCATAATTCTAAAGCCAAAATTGTAAAAATGCCCGCCATATTGAACTTTGTTGTTTTTGGGCTACGTGATACCATAATCGATATCTGACTATCCCATAGCTCATTGGGCATAGTTCTGAAGTCAAAATTGTACAAATGCCCGCCATCTTGAACTTTGTTGTTTTTGGGCTGAGAGATACCAAAATCGATATCTGACGATCCCATTGGTCACTGGGCATAATTCTGAAGCCAAAATTGTAAAAATGCCCGCCATCTTGAACTTTGTTGTTTTCGGGCTGAGTGATACCATAATCGATATTTGACGATCCCATTGGTCACTTCAGTCACTTGGCATAGTTCTGAAGTCAAAATCGTAAAAATGCCCGCCATCTTGAACTTTGTTTTTTTTTGGCTGAGTGATACCAAAATCGATATTTGACGATCCCATTGGTCACCGGGCATAGTTCTGAAATCAAAATAGTAAAAATGCCCACCGTCTTGAACTTTGTTGTTTTTGGGCTTAGTGATACCGAAATCGATATCTGACTATCCCATTGATCTGCTGGGCATAGTTCTGTAGTCAAAATTTGTAAAAATGCCCGTCATCTTGAACTTGAATTTTGACTTCAGAACTATGCTCGGTGACCAATGGGATCGTCAAATATCGATTTTGGTATTACTCAGCCCGAAAACAACAAAGTTCAAGATGGCGGGCATTTTTACAATTTTGACTTCAGAACTATGCCCAATGAGTAATGGGATAGTCAGATATCGATTTCGGTATCACTCAGCCCAAAAACAACAAAGTTCAAGATGGTGGGCGTTTTTACAATTTTGACTTAAGAACTATGCCCAGTGAGTAATGGGATAGTCAGATATCGATTTTGGTATCATTCAGCCCAAAAACAACAAAGTTCAAGATGGCGGGCATTTTTACAATTTTGACTTCAGAACTATGCGCAGTGACCAATGGGATCGTCAAATATCGATTTTGGTATCATTCGGCCCAAAAACAACAAAGTTCAAGATGGCGGGCATTTTTACAATTTTGACTTCAGAACTATGCCCAGTGACCAATGGGATAGTCAGATATCGATTTTGGTATCAATCAGCCCAAAAACAACAAAGTTCAAGATGGTGGGCATTTTCACAATTTTGACTTCAGAACTATGCCCAGTGACGAATGGGATCGTCAGATATCAATTTTGGTATCACTCAGCCCAAAAACAACAAAGTTCAAGATGGCGGGCATTTTTATAATTTTGATTTCAGAACTATGCCCAGTGACCAATGGGATCGTCAGATATCGATTTTGGTATCACTCAGCCCAAAAAAAACAAAGTTCAAGATGGCGGGCATTTTTATAATTTTGATTTCAGAACTATGCCCAGTGACCAATGGGATCGTCAGATATCGATTTTGGTATCAATCAGCCCAAAAACAACAAAGTTCAAGATGGAGGGCATTTTTACAATTTTGACTTCAGAACTATGCCCAGTGATCAGTGGGATTGTCAGATATCGATTTTGGAGGCGATCAGCCCAAAAACAACTAAGTTCAAGATGGCGGACATTTTCACCACTTTGACCTCAAATAGTCACATTCATCATCATATCAGCCGCAGTTATTATTGAGAAATTAATTGTTAGTCTTATATAAAATTAATTGTATTTTTCTTTCTTTCTAATAAAATTGTATTTTAATTGTTTATAGAATACAATACGATTAATAACAATTAATTATATTGATTAATTTAATTTGAAATTTTGTCCTATCCAACTTTAACAAAATACGAGGTTAGAAAATACCAAACTCATTAGTACGCTCTATATTGTTGTACCACACAGCATTAGAGAAGTGTGCATGTTTCGGCTCTGTGTGCGTAATTTAAAAACCTATTTGCGAGCAACTTGAAAATGTATGAACCCTCTTAAGATGATACGGTTAACGAACATTATCAAGGATATTCGATTGAAGATCAGTGAAGCGTGTTAATCAGTAAGATTTTAATTTTAGTCAACTGCATAATTAATAATTGCAGCTTAACTTTTGTTATGTAGGTATGATTCTTATTTATTACCCGACTGCCAAAAAGGAGGGTAATGTTTTGATGTACTCAAAATTTAAGTGATAGCCGTTTATTTCTTTCTTTCCAATGCCATTACAGTTACATTTGCACAAAAACTGCAAGCCACCATTATCATTACATTACCATAACCTAGTGAGGTAGATACCGTAGATAACAATCTAAGCATCGCAGAATCAATGAGACACGACTTAATCATAAATTTATTCATCGTCATCAATATTATAATATGTTTGAAAATGTCTATAACTATTTATATGCGAACACTACTGCTACACCCAAACAGCTGTACAGTTCTGGATGAAATTTGGCACATAAATAAATTATAATCTAGAATAGCGCTTATTTGGCTACTTTTTACGGTTTTTACCGATAGACCACGCTGATATATCGGTGTCCAACATGACGTGTCTATTATTTTAAATATACCTATTTGTAAACAGTACCTTCATACTATCTAACGGGCATCAACGTGATAAATATCAAGCCCGTGAATTTATCGCGCGTAGGACAATGTCAAAGTATTCATTCATACAACGAAAGCCATTGACATTCTCAACGGTTCTCTTGTCCTAGTATGCGGTGCTCACCAGCAGATGTCGTTCTATTGTTTAGGTACTGCAAGTTTGGTAGGTATGTAAGTACCTAGTCGGTAATTTTAAATTTTGAATATTTTATACTGCCTCTTAAAAAAATGATTTACTGTTGTTTATTGACATCGTTCTTTGTTAACAGAACTTTTTTAATGATCTCTCGATGCATTAATGTTGTGTGGGTGCAAAAATAAAAAATACTGGGCCCTATTTACTTCCTTGATGGCGCAGTGTACGACTCTACTGTGCAGGTGCAAGAGGTTCCAGCTTCAATCACTGATTCGGTCAATAATAGGTTTTCCTATCTTGAAATTCTCAGGGTCAGCCTGGACTCAGAAATGTGTCCAACTTGGGAATCGCTTCGGTCCCTATTACTTGGGATCTTTACCTATGAAATGTTCTATTTAATAAATTAAATAATTGCTTTATCTTTTTAATTGATGTATTTTGGCAGGAATGGCTCGTATACATATAATTATGTGCTTAATTTATCCTGAGCTGGTACCTATGTGTCCGATATAAGATTAATTCTAACAAGTTGCACTCTAAGTATCAAAAATTTTGCAAACTCGGTCCTGAGAACGTGTTAAGTTTATTAATATAGGGTCCAGGTTGAAACAAGCTATATTTGGGCTGAAACAACCTCTATAAGACGAACAACTTCTACTTGCTGAAAACTAACACATACAGACCTACATATTTCTTAAATCTTAGATAAATTTTAAAGAACCTATGAAAATTTTTGCTTGTAGGTACAGCACGACTCGAACACACGACTCTCGTAATACGTTCCAAAGTTTTGCCAACTGAGCTACACAGCAGCACCATTGATCAATTTTTTTCATTATTTGTTTACACACTGACGTCATTGAGATATACTACTTATCACCTTATGATCTTAACACAGTCTATAAATTACTACAAATTATTTACTTTGATAATAGATCGCAACCGGACAATAACATTTTAACGTGGGAAACTGCATTATTTAATGGTAATCACGATATCTCAGCACGTGTCAATAAGATCATAAATATGCATTGTATATATTATGTAAAGTACATACTACATACGGTGATTACGGTCATTCTGCTGTTTGCATTTCATCAACGCTTTTCCCGTCTTTCTAATTGAAAGGAAAGTTCGCTGCAAATTAATGAGAGACGCGTCGTTTGTTCTTTACCATCTTTAGGCTGGTAATTCACTAAAAAGACGGGTTTCAACTACTAATATTGACAATATAATATCGCCATAGACACACAGCTCAAAAGCTCATTACAAGTCTATAAGTTTTTAAAACATATTTCTTCTCGTGTGCTGTAATGGAGCATGGGCTTTTATGCTCTTCAAATGTGAGTAGCGTATAGTCAGTTGCGTATCGCCAGAATGAACAAATAAATAATAAATTATTCAACCTTATACCCTTAGCTGACAAAGCATTAGTGCGTCGAGAGTCGAGACTCGAGCATACACCATGCACTTTCGGTTTACTAACAAACTTCCAAGACATAATAATGAGAATTGATATACATCTATCTAGCCATATTATAAAAAAAAAACAATTTATTAATTTCAAGTTTTCCTTTATACTGTTTGTGTTTCTATTGAGATTCATAGTGCATTTTTTTTATTATTATTCATTTGTTTATTAAGATCTAGATATGTGTTTATATCTAATGACCTAGACAAAATTTGTAAGACGACCAAAAGTGCACGGTATATGTTAAGGGATGCATCTGCCGTCAACGAAACCAAACAAATTTCAATATTTGTCAATGTAATCTAAACTCTGATACTGATAAGAACTTCAAGATGGAAAAATCCAATACCATTTTTCTGATCAGGGGATTGAACCTGGGACTTCTTGCACAGTACAAATTCACACACCACGGCGCCATCGATACAGTCTAGACTACGCTATCAATTACCATCGCTTTCTTTAAAGGACATTTCATTTTGTCCCGCTCATACGTCAGCTGAATCACCACAACAGAAATGTATTGCGATGAACTCCGATGGCCTTTAAGTGAACTTGTATATACCAGTAGAAATCTAACAGTTAACGGGACACGGTAGTGACAAAACATTTGATTGTCATATCGAACCAACTGTTCTTGCAATCAAAACATGTGCACAAAATACAAACAGACCTACACAAACATGAATCATTGTAACCATTCGAGGTGATTCAAAGAAAAAATATAGGTAAGCGTACAAAAAAACTAGTCGCCTTGGTATTGATCTAACTTTAGATTTCGATAATGCAATTAATTGAACCGTACTTTTTACCAAGTGTAATTTTGTGAGTAGTAAATTATGCGATAAATAATTTAAGCTTCATTTAGTTTTATGTAAAAGCCAATTTTGTGTCACACAGATTAAAAATACAATTACACAGTGCATATCACGCAACTCACAAGTGAAAAATTACGTTTGTTTTGTGTCAGCCTAAAATATAAAGGTCAAGTTGCTTTCGTCAGGGCCTATTGGTGAATGGAAGAAATCGGTACCCTGCAGGCTATTTATTAAGCAATTAAAGGCTTAGGTTAAAGAAAGGCTGCTAACTTAAACGTAACATTTCAAGATGGACAACGGGTCAACAGGTACAACAACAGTAGAAGACTGTATCTAAGCTTATATCACTACATACCTATTATAAAACGAGTCCCGTGATTCGTCTGTCTATCTGTACCTGTACGAAGCATTGAAGGTATGTTCGCGGTAATCTCAAATTATCTCTAAAGAACGGAGTGTTTTATGGGAAAAGTTTATGTCTTTATTTATTTGAATTATAAATACGTATACTGCTAGTTCCATTCATAATGACTGTCACTGGAGAAGAAGGACACAGAAGGACTGTCACCGTGGCGCAGTGGTTAAGGTGGTCGCCTCGCCACTACATCGCCGTGCTGGGTGACGTGGGTTCGATTCCCACACGAGACAAATATTTATGTGATTCATAGATATTTGTTTCTAGTCTGGGTGTACTTTGTGTCCGTTAGTTTCATGTTTGTAAAGTTCCCCGCGACACAGGGCTTGTTCCCTAGTGCGGGCGTTGTCTTTTTTAGAAAAAAAAAAAAACAAATAAATTAAAAAAAAAAAAATATTTTGTCATTATGAGGCCTTCTTCTCAATCCTCCTAAGACCTATTCACAAGTTCACGTTGATCAAAGGCTGTTTTGTTTACTCATCTAATCACCGCGTGCGCGACAGTTGAAACAACTATCTTATCACAACTAGGAAGTTGTAACAGTTCGGTAATCTTATACAAATGCCGAATATATTATTTAACTTAGGCGAATATTTGCTGTCTTTTTGCTATTACGTTTAACAAATTAAATAATAAAAATGTTATCTACAATATTTTTATTTCAATATTAGGCATATCATGATCATTTATCAGCCCAATGACGTCCACTGCTGAACATAGGCCTATAGGCTTATGCATATCATCATCATCATATCAGCCCAACGACGTCCACTGTTGAACATAGGCCTCACCTAATTTCCGCCACAACGAGCGATTTATATGCATATACAAGTTATAAATTAAATTAAAATTTCCGAATTTTATTTAATACCCACTTTACCTGATAGTTATGAACGCATTAAAAACAATACCCGTCCTGTCAGTCGGGTAAAAAGATAAAAGATGAATTAGCCAGGCAGTTCTCAAGTTTTGGTCTTTCTAAGATGGAATTTGGACGGTCTGGGCCCTTGATGCAGCAATTGATTAATAACACAGATATAAAAGTTTAAGACCGAACGCGATGGAGGATCACTGTGGACGCCCTCTGCCCCAACCAGGGCACTTAGGATATTAGGAAGTCAAGTCAAAAGTTTAAGCTAAGCTTGCATATACAGGGTGTATACGACGATACGACATTAAATGACAAGGTAGCCAGTGTTAACCCTTATAAACATATTCTAATATAAATTATTAAAAAAAAAAGAAAAAAAAAAAAATAAAAAAAAAAAAAAAAAAGCTACACATTATTTAAAGTCGAAAAATTTAAGAATATAAAACTACACATTATTTTTCTATCATGTCGTTTTCGGCATGACGACGACAACTGTGCGGAACAGAGTAAGAGATAAGATAATATGAAAGAGTCAGAGATATTTAAATGAATTGAATGACGTAATGACAACATACGATCAACGTAAATACCTACAGGTTGTTTAAAACTGTGAACAACTGTGACATAAAGAAAGTACATTTGCGTCTAAACTATTGCAAATTTCTGTTTAATTTTTTTGGTATAGCCTTCTAACATCACATGCTACACGTGGTTTCATTTAATGTCGTATCGTCGTATACACCCTGTATACTTAGGGATTAGTTAGTAAATTCAGTTTCACTGCATTATTTTAACATATTTCTTCCAGTTAAATATGTATTGTGAGAATAGAATAAATATTTTTTCTTTCTTTCTTTCTAGTGGACTGCTCTTTCCCCTTTGGGACCACGATACTTTGGGACTACGGTGTCAATCGCGGAAAGGCCTTTTTTGAATTTCCAGGATAGACCAAACGGAACACGGTTTGGGCTTGGTGTGAAACAGCCAATTCAAAAAAGGCCGTTCCGCGATTGACACTTTAGTCCCAAAGTATCGTGGTCCCAAAGGGGAAAGACCCACTAGCAGTGGTGAATTTTGCGTTAGTAAGAATTCAATTACTACATCACGTAAGTAAATAAATTCATAATTTAATTTGCAACTCATTGACGTCGATGTTCTGTTGCCGTCAAATTAACTACGAATCGTACCCGGAATTATTTGCCATAAGAAACAATGATATTACAAGTTATGACACAAACCACGAAGCAATATAACTAAGTACTTATATTTACTTATTATGAAGCTCAACCACTAACTGTACACTGGGTTACGAGTAACTATCTATATCGGTAGACTAGATGTCGCGCGGGATTTCGCTCCCATCGTTCTTTATTTCGCCACTGCTCAGCTCCAATTGGCCATAGCGTAATATTAAATAGCCTATAACCTTCCTCGATAAATGGGCTATCCAAGACTAAAATACTTTTCTAATCAGACCAAGTAGTTCCTGAGATACTAGTATTCAACCAAACAAACAAATTCTACAGCTTTAAAATATAAATATAGATATTATTGTTTAGTAACAAAACGTGATTATCAAAAACATTATCGGGAGAGGCGTACTTGTAAATGGTGACAGAGCTTTTAGGGTTCTTTTAGGTATAGTTCCTACAGAACCACTTATTCTCTAAACAGTCTATCCTTATTATGACTATATTATGACTGGCCTGTTGGTCTAGTGGTTAGTGACCCTGACTGCTAAGCCCGGAGGTCGTGGGTTCGATCCCCACCCAGGACAAATCTTTGTGTGATGAGCATAAAGGTTTGTTCTGTGTCTGGTTGTAATTTATCTATGTTATTTGTATTTACAAAAAAAAAATGTATTTAAGTAGATATATCAGTTGTTTAGTACCCATAACACAAGCAAATATAATTGCTTACTTTGGGACTAGATGGCGCTGTGTGAATGTGGTAGAATATTATTATAATTATATTATTATTAATTTTGCGTAATAAGTAACGAATTAATAAATGATATTAGATCACTAAGTAATTGTTACGTAATGTAGGTAATGCCTAAGTTACTTATGTCTTAACATGTTCGTTGTATTATATTAAACGCATTACAAAAAGGTATAATACCTAATTATTATTCATTTGTTATTTTGTGACCCACTTTTAATGGTTTGTTAATCAGAATATAATTAGAAGTAAATTTTCGGCCACCCAAGTGTAGCCTAGGCCTACATAATATATTATTGTAGGTATAACTACCAGTTATTGACCGCTTTACTATGCTTTTAACTAACAATTAGGTTTATGTAGATTAAGTAGATAGCTGTATTTTTTTTTTTGCAATTATGATCACGGCTATGTGACATGGAGAAATATACTTACCTAAGTATCCGTCAATTAAGTTCATATTGTCTATAGATGGACAAAAGAGTATGGAAATAGAAGAAATAGACATTCTTGCCCGATCATCACTAATCTTTGCCGATTTGAAGTCAATCGAGAGATTGACTTCAAATCTTAGATTTTATCTCTATTTCATAATAAAATGTACCTTACGTCATTGCCTTTAGGCTTAGTATTGTCTGGCCGTTGAAACTCCGAAGTGAAATCAACTTACCTGAAATAGAGAGACACATTCATTAATATAACTAATTATATAGAAATGTTACCCGCATGACCCAAAAGAACAATCGGAATAAATAAATTTTATTATAGTCTAGGTCAGAGCTGTCCAAACAAAGGCCCGCAGTTTATATTGGCGACCCGTGAGACGCAGACGTGACGGATTCTGAATTTCTGATCTACCACAAAATATGAAAACTTACGTTGTATAAAACTATACTATATCAATTAAATATATTATAAATTTATTTACTTATTTAAAAACATACACCTGGGTGTAACCTGTAAAGCTAATCTTTACAGGTGACACCCAATACGACAAGTGCTGTGTGCAAGTGTAAATAAATGAATGAAGCAATTTGTTAGCGATAGGGTCTTTCAATAATTAATGTAGATATTTGTTTACGTTGCCCTCCGATCTATTTCATGATTTGTATCGGCCCGAGATCGTATCTTGTTTGGAAAGCCCTGGACTATCTCACTTTGCAGTCCTCCAACTATTCCTATGAGGACGGGGATCTGCCAAATGGAACAAATAAGTGATGTGATGTGTAATTCATAGAAAATTCTAATGTAAATCTCCGCTCTAAGTCTTTATACAATCCTATTGGTTAATATTTCTCCGCTTATCCGCTCCGCGTTAATGGACATGCAGTCCAAATCTTGCTTATCAGTCTGATTAGCAACTCCCCACGGCGCTACCGCATGATTAAACCGAAGTAAAAATACTACAAAATATTATTAATTTACATTAATTAAAAATAGATTACAAATTATGTAATAATGGCATTCTCGTATTGTTGCATTAGTCTAATTTCTTTAATCATTAATACGCATTTAGTAATTCGTGATTACTGACTATCAGTAAAGCTTATTTATTTATTTTCTAATAATATCTATCTATTGTATTTGATTTCCTTGTTAGATCATTGTCATTTGCACCAAGCGCCATGGAATTTAGGGATTATAAACTGGCTAGTTATCCCAACTTGGCACGGTCCGATTTTCATAGAAATACAATGAATATTGAATACTATCCTAATTTCTGCCATTTCCAGTGAAGATTCCAAATATTTTCTTTCTTACTAACAATGTCCTGACAGCTTATTCCTGTGCACCCCAAATTTATAATTCTCCAAAAAATATTTTTTAAGATTCATTCCTAGGAGCTTCAAGTATTTTTATTTTTTAAATAGTTAATACCTTGGTAACGATTTTAATACAATTTAATAACAATATTTTTTAGCGGTTGAGAGTAAAATCGTGGAGCGGACAGGAATAAGCCATCCTGACAATATGAATACAATAAAAATGTAATTATCTAAAGAAATATGTAGAGCTGTTCTGAAATGATTCGCTTACAGATAGGTACTGATTTTTATGTGAATGAAAAATGAATTTTTAAGTGACCAGGATATTATGTTTAGATGTGTGTTACTCTAGTATGAAAAAAGTACTAAATATATTTTGCCAAAAAATACAATAGCTACATAATAAACTTTCAGAATAACAATAGCTATAAATCTACGTCAAAAATGCGATACCATGGCACACAAGGGCAAGGCCACGAGTAGAAACTTGATGTATAAAATTAAAATAATTACGATTTATTTATAGAAAACAGGCTTTTAAATTAATTATGATTTTGCATTAAATTTTGACATTGACAGCAATCGATCGAGGTCTATCGGCTATTGGCTTAAAAACAACAAGATATACATAATATTTGACTTTGACTTGATTACTACATTTAGTAAACATGCAAAACGAGCAATAAGCTCGCCGTCTAAACATACAGAATTATGCAAAAATGTTCATATACACAAGATGAATGAACTCTAATTACTGTTACGACTTTGTTGTCTTCATTTGGAGATGTTTGCTTATTTAATACAAGCAGATTCCATGTTTTTAATAAAACAGGGAAACTAATGCATTAAAGTTGAACTAGAGCTTAGTTTGGTGGCATATTAGGTCTATTTGTGTTCGGTCTTTGTCTTTTGTTTCACCAAAATACATGTTTTTTTCTTTATTTTTTAATATTATAATAAGTTGCTAGTCATCTTCAGAGCTCATTGGGGTAACTCTATAATCTATATCGGTTATAGATGAAACTTTGTCTTTTAGGCAATGCCAGAGGTTTGGCTTTTCTCATATTGTCTATGTTCATAGCCAGTGATTATACGGAGGTTTAACTAATATGCCAGTTCCAAAAATAAAAACAAAAACTATTAGCTAAACTAGTCGTTTCTTTGATTTATTGGCCAAACTGTAATATCATTTCCAGTTGCCTACAATCACTTATAGAAATCTTTATATTTAAGTAAGTACGAAAAATAATTTTCTTCTAGGTTTTGTGAAGAAAATTGATGTATATATATATATCTATAATAATGGAATCTGAGCAACTCCACCCACCTTATGTCATGGTTGCCTTCGTGTTAAATGATCATTTCTCACAATTTGATAGCCCATCTACAATTTATATACAAGAGGCTAGGTTTAGCGTGTAAATTATTGCGCTAATGAGACGTTTTTGTACGAATACTAAACTTTGTTTGCTTGAAAAAGTAAGAAACATCCTAAAACACAACTCCAATCTATATGTTTGTAACTCATTGACACTTATATCTGCTCCTTCCCCTTACCCCCCTCCCCCTAGACAAGTGGCACATCGCTGATTCTATTCGAAATATTTAAATATCACCTCAATACATTTGAACCAAGGAACATATCTCCTAACTAGCGAGATATAAGGTTCTTAATTTGAACACATCCCTGACATAAGCTATTGACATGTCATGTGATTAATGTACTAATTTGACATGTCGATAGAACTCGTCACTCGATAGAATAGATAGATCGAATCGATTACCATTTGTCTAGATGGACTCACATGTCGTTCGAATAGATAGATCAAATCGATTGTCACTTGACTAATGGGGCTCATCATCATCATCATCATATTATTATCAGCCCAATGACGTCCACTGTTGAACTGCTGATAAATTCACTTAGAAAAAATTTGCGAAACGACTCCACTACCAATCTGAATGAAATTCACATCTAAGAGATAATCTAAGACCTGGAGAAGGATATAGGCTGCTTTTTACTGATATAACACGCGGGCGAAACCGCGGGTGTCTACTTATAGAATAAATGAAGATATCCGTTATACGACGTGACTTTGAACTCGAAGTAGTCGAAGTACCTACTACGTACCTGGTCTATTGTAACACGACAGATTAGAAGTGGGCGCATCCCGAGGATGTCTTTATGTGGTTTAGTTAACACGCACACTTGAAACAATCACATTTATCGGCCCTGATACTGTCAGATGTTATCAAATCATGGTAGCCGTTTACGTCAAGAAATTATTTTATTAGTTCTTGGCGATGGGAACACGTCGGTATATATATGTATATATGTATTTATAAGTATGATATGTACTCTTCAGTCTATCAATTGAATTAATTGACTATAACCGTGGCGTTCAAATGGTCGTTTCGCCACCAACATCCACCATGCCAAGTGACATGGGTTCGATTCCCATACGAGACAAATATTTTTTTGTGATTCATAAATATTTGTTTCGAGTCTGGGTGTACTTTGTGTCTGTTAATGTATGTTTGTTAAGTCCCCCGCGCCACAGGGCAAATTCGGGTAGGCACGTGACACGTCGACTTTAAAAATAAATATAAAATCCTATGCAAAAAATATGAGAATAAAGATAATTTAAGCAAGAATGAAAATTATTTTATTTTTTGGCGAATCAGGCTTAATGGTCCCATAACAGACGCCAAGGCAAGATACATATTTATATCAAATAAATATCTTTTAAGCCATTGACATTTTGACAGATTAAAATCAAAAACTGGACACATCAAATTTAATTAAAAATACGATCAAAAAACCTTCCTTCTAAATAAACTTAAATTACTAGCATTTTTCTAAACTTTTATAATTAAAAGCATATTGTTTTATGACTAACTAAAAATAAGTAATAAATTAGAACACCTTCAGGTACATTTAATACAATGAACACATGTGTATTATTGTTTTGTATTGTCCATAAAATTCATTCAAATTGACACAGCTTTTGTACAATGCCCCTATTACAAATTATTATCTTTGTGAGTTGTCGCTATAAGAACAAAGAAATGAGCGAAAGTATTTAAATACTTAATTGTAAAGCAAGAGTATTTTACACAAAGAAAGGCACAAGTTACATATTGCACCTCTCAAACAATAAAATTATTAAGTCCAAAAAGTCGATTTTTTTTATTAGTGTTTCGAAACCTACATAGATTGTTTTCTCTATAAAATGCTTTGACAAAGGTATTTGTAGCTTAAATAGTTTCTCAGATATAACAACATATTTCTTTTTTGACTGTTCACTCATGCTATCTCTGAAACAGTCAAACGCTCGTATCTTAGTTGATTCAGTTGCGGCACAGAGATCGTACGAGCTACACGAATCAACTTCGAGTTGCAACACAATGGTTGTTAATTTTGGAGCAAAAACGAATTTTTGTTAGTATTCTATACAGTATTATTTTGACTTAATACTGTTAAGTTTTAATTAATTTGTTTGCCATTTGAACTGATGAAACAGTATCTTCTTCACCCATGCATATAAAAGTGCTAATAAAACTAAAACCACTCACGAAATTTACTCAACATAAAGTATAAGAATGTAATAAAAAATCTAAGTTCATATAAATTAAGAAAGAACAGATATCAATTTTTAAACTTTCAAAAGCGATTATCTCAAAACACTGTTTTTGAAGTTAATACTCTTTTGTTTGTGTCGTGCGATATATTATGTACCCTTCTTACCCACCTTCTTAGGTAGAGTGCACGTCTCTTAGTCATGTTAGTAAACGACTCTTTTATGTTTCTGTATATATGTTGAAACAAAACATTTTCGTACTAATAACAAACAGGAATTTAAAGAAAATTGCTTTAAAGCTATATTGAATGTATAAAAATAATAAAATATAGTTATTTTCAATAAACATTTTGAGCTAAATCAATTTTAAAACCGCGCTATCCAAACCAATATTGTATTTATTTGCGGTTATATGTAGGTACTACAGAGAAGTTGATGATTTATTAACCGAGAATGTAGTTCAGAGGTTTTCGAACACACATGAAGTCATACTTATTAAATTAATTATTCAATACTCGCGAAAAACAGATTGACGCAATTCGAATCCTTATTAAATTACGTGTAGGTAGGAGCAGTAAACTTCTTCATTTACGTCAAACAAAATGATTGGCTATTTGTCATAAATTCAATAACCCATTGTTGTGTACCCTAACGAGGTTATAATGCCTGTATTCTGTAAATACCATAGACCTAGGATCCGCGCGCTACCGATCTATGGTAAATACAACAAATTAATTGCGTTGGCAATTTGTAATTGTTAACTTTGGCATTGAAGATTTGGGGTCGAATTGGGAATACATACTATTGCAAGGTATGTTTGCGGGGTACGAGAAAAAGCCCAGACCTTTTTAGAAATACTGATTGAACTATATTAATAAGTCATTTTCACAATACAGGTTGGCAAAATAAAGTTTAATTGCATTTATATGCGTTGAATAGCAGCAAAAAGACGTACCTACACCTAATTAAGTAAATACTTAAGATTTCTGTGAACCTTGATTTATTAAAAAACTGTCGTGTTGTTATAATGGTTACCTATTATAAATATTTATTTATGTTGAAGCTTAGTTTTTTTTTGTCATTCACGAATACAAAAAACTATATACAAATAATTTCACACACTAAAAAATACTCTTCAACAATAATACAATTAAAAAAAATTAATAACCCGACTACAAGAATCAACAGAGAGCAACGCCCTAAAAAGACCGTAAAATTATTGTAATATTATTATACCTGATTAAATTTAAATACATAACATATGTATATATTTGTAATCTCCATTTGATTCCCTTTATTTTGATACTCTACTGGAACCAAACCTTGGTTAAAAAAAATAGTAGAACTACTTACAATTTGGAACCATTCAATTATGTATCTTTTTGAATATATGTAATATCCTTTTGATTCTCTTTATTTTGATACCCAAAACGATAGGTTAGGTTAAATAAAATTTAACTTCTTACTTTTTGGCGTCAAAAGCCGTTTAAGTCTTTTTATTGTACCTATTTAAAGGTTTTCTAGACGAATCTAACGATACCCTAATTGTCAAAATCCATCCCGCCGTTTGAAAGATTCGTGGGAATAAAGAAATTTACAAACATACAAGATACGCGCGAAAAACAATACCCGTCCTGACAGTCGGGTAAAAACTGGGTCAAGTCTGGACTTTGGACTAATTTCTGCTGTATATTTGTCGAATACCTATTAAATGTCACAGATTTTGGTCGGGTTTAAAAAAAAATGTTTTGAGGTGAGTTCTCTATATATAACTTGGTTAAATATTTAATTATGTAGATATGAGGAATGTTAATGACACACGTGCAAATTCATGTGAAATACGATGAAATCACTACTCTAACAATACGTGATGATAAAAACACCATGAATAGGTACAGTAATAGTCTCTCATTGTTCGGATTTATTCATATCTTTGTTAAATACAATGTATCGAATAAAATATTGTTATTTTTTATCAATAAATGAACATGGATTGCATTATAAAAATGAGATTTCGAAAAAGCACACGCAACTCGGAGGGTGTTCTGTTCTGCCTTTTTTTGAGCTGTCGGAAAATTTTCGGCCGGAAATAGATGGTTGTAGGAAAAAATCTTAAATTAATCTGTTTTTAATTTTAGTAGGTAGACTATTTTCTAAAATTAAATAACTTAAGCCGTAAAAAACGTCGTACTTAGATTCGAAAAAGTTTACGATCCGGGAGCAATCCGACTAGTCAGAATCAGGGGGTAGAACTACTTAATTACTTTTATAGGTTGTTCCGAAATTGCCTCGTTTTATATTTAAGGGCCCAAGGAAAGAACAAAAGGTTTAAGTTTAGAATAAATGACGTGAACTCAGTTCAGCAATAAATAAGATTGTTTTATAATTCGTGTATTGTCTAACCACGTTCACTGATATTCAGTCCAAAAAAAAATACTCCATAATCAGATAATCACTCAATAGTGAAGGCTGATACATTTCTTTGATTGTTTTTTTTACAGAAGCACGGCAGCCGTGACCGACAAGGTTACCAATTCGTTAAGCATTTAAATAATAATATATAATGTTTGAATTTCCTTCATCTGATAACACTATGTGAAAATTCCTTTAATTTATCCTTTGAGATAAGACTACCAGGTACTTACTAGGTAATTTTATATTTTTAATATAGTTGTCTTGTTGTTTCTAAGTTTGTAGATAGAATTAGTTAGGTAACTTTTCTTTAAGTTTTGTTTACATATTAGAAGATGTCAGGCATAAGGCAGACATACAAGACTTTAACAGTGGCAAAATTACGAAAAATCAAACGAAAAAAAGGCTGTGTAGTGACGACGAAGATGACGTAATGTCACTACCCCATTTCAACCCGTGGTTGTAGTAAAAAGCGACTAATCGAGTTGGTAATTAACCTTATATCGTAAACAAGAGCACTCGAGAAAAGGAAAATTCGAAACAAAACCCTATACCGTCCCGTCCACCAGCGTGGTATAGTAGGCTAAATTTCATCCCAAAGTTTGAAGGAGACTCGTGCCCAGCAGTGGGACGTTTATAGGTATTAATGATGAAACGAAAGAAAATACAAGTTGTAAGTAAACATTTTCTAATATCGTCACTATTTAGACAACACCACGTGCTACTATGTAATACCTAGGTAACTCACGAACAGTTTTCTCCTAACCACCATTGTTATGTAAAATACCATTGACTACGACAATATATAACGTTGTAAATAGTATTCTATATTACATAGACATATGACATAAATATTTAATAACACAATATTTTTTTGGAATGCAAGGGTATATAATGTTGAATTGTTTAATTATTTAATGAGACTAATTTAATTTAATTAATATGTAGATTTTAAGACAAAATGTATTGCATGCTCTATAGCAGAATATGGCGACCTAAAACCTTTACTGTAATTAACACCTTTTAACTGTACCTTTATTCGCAATAAATGATTTATGAATTATTTTAAGTTACTACTGCATATATAATCTATAATATGGTATCACTACATAGTATAAAACAAAGTCGCTGTCGCTATATTCTGTCCGTCCCTATGTATGCTTAAATCTTTAAAATTACGCAACGGATTTTGATTATCGGTTTCTTTTAATAGATAGACAGATTCAAGAGGAAGGTTTATAGGTATAAAATACATACCACGTGGGCGAAGCAGCGGGTGGAAGCTAGTCTATAATATTATAAAGAGGTAAAGTCTGTGAGTTTGTGTCTTTGTAGGAGGTAATCTCGGGATCTTCTGAACCGATTTTCAAAATTATTTTAGCGTTGGATAGCCCATTTATCGAGGAAGTTTATAGGCTATATAACCTCACGCTACGCCCAATAGGAGCTGAGCAGTGGCCAAATAAAGAACGACGAGTGAAGCCCCGCGTGACGTCTAGATATATATAAAATATTGGTAGCTATAGATGAATAACGCTGTAAATAGAAGTGATACCACTAAAGAGCGGCGATGAAACAAGAAAAGATATTATAAACAAGTTTTTACCAGCGGCTTTGTTCGTGTAGTATACCGGTACAAAGTGGTCTATGTCCTTCTTCAGGTTCAAGACTGTACTGTATGTTATATTTTACGAGGATCGGTTCAGTAATTAAGGTGTGAAAGCGTTACAAACAAACAGTTACTTTCGCATATATAAGTACTAGAAAAATTAACAAAATAATTTACAACTCTAACATAACTATTAGACCTTATACTTTCATATGAATATTTACTATATTTAACACAAATAAAAATGTATACTAATATCACAAAGCTCAACAGTTTGTTTTGTTAGACGCGCTAATCCTAGGAACTATTGAACCAAATTAAAAAAATATTTTATTGTTCGATAGTCCATTTAAAGAGGAAGGCTATAAGGCTATATAACAACAACACGCTAAACAATACGAGCTGAGCAGTGGCCAAACAAAAGAACGTAGGGAGCGTAGCCATTTCAACCCAGAACTGTCCCACTACTGGGCACGGTTCTCCTCCAAAAAAACCTATACCTATACCTTAGTAAAATTAAATTATTTCAATATACACGTCTCGAAATATAACCTATATTTTTTACGCATGACAGTAGTTGAAAGAGATATAAGAAATTTATATATTTATCTTGTCCCCATCTTACCCTTTACATACAAGTTTAAACATAGTAGGTAAGGACGTCTTTTCATGACAACCGTTTACATAGAAACATGATAAATCTTACAGATTTAATCAAAACAAAATATGTTATATACTTAATACAAGTATATTTTAATAAACAAAATGCGTATTAGCATAAAACTAAATAACGTATTTGTAAAGTTGAATAGAATACAAATTATATTATTATCCTAATTTAAATTACAATATACTTCTTGGAGTTAAATATACGTAATGGCCCTTACCGTGAAAACGTAAATAGTTTAAATATTTCAGGCTGTATAAATAACAAGTAAACGTCTTAATTTTAATTATAATACAATCTTGGTACGCTGATATCATCTTATACCTACTTAATATTATTCAGCTGTAGAGTTTGTTTGTTTGAACGCTAGGATCTCAGAAACTACTGGTCCGATTTGAAATATTATTCAGCGCTGGATAGACGGAACGATAGGAAGGTAGGCTATATAACATCGCCAATGGGTATGGCCAATAGGAGTTGAGCAGTGGCCAAAAAATATTTCTTCAAATCGCTGCAGTAGTTAGTTTTTGAGTTCATCGCGAACAGACAGACAGATGCAGCGGAGGACTTTATTTTATAATAAGTAGTGAGTAGTGATTATAAGAATATTATTCGCTATATTAATTTACTAGAAGTCGCGCGGGGCTTCGCTCCCGTCGCTTTTTTTTGGCTACTGCTCAGCTCCTTTTGGCTGTAGCTTGATGTTATATAGCCTATAACCTTCCTAAATAAATGGGCTATCTGACACTAAAATAATTTTTCAAATCGAATCAGCAGTTCCTGAGATCCTAGCGTTCAAACAAACAAACTCTTCAGCTTTATAATATTAGTATAGATTTCAATTTTAACTTCGTATTTAACTGCTGAAGTTGTAAAGTACCTATGTCGAAATTATGAAACTTGATGCAATATCACACAATTGAAATAATGTTTACCTTGTGCTACAATAGACATAATTATGTAACTTGCAATTACGTTTGTATTGTTATTATTATCAACACCTAATAACAATATAATAAGGTTATAAATACTTATTTAATGTTCTTTATATAAGATTCTTTACTTCACGTATTTGTGTTAGAAAGAGATTGGATGCAAATTTTAGTAAGCTTCACTTTCCAAGCCCTTAACGTAAATAAATCCATTCAATGTATCTGTACGAGTGAATAGAAAAGGTAGGTGCCTTCTAGTAATATACATATTATATAATATAGTATAATTTTGATAACTATCCAAATTCCCCACCGACGTATACCTACCCAAAATAAAATTAAAATGAGGTTAGATACTTACATTTGATAATATTTATTATAAGTAACCTATTTACAATATGGCTTCCAGAAAAATATACAGAAATCTTGAGACCTTTAAGAAAGGAGATCATCGACTAAAAACGCGATTGAACATATTCGACTCGAAAAAATACACAAATATTTTTTTTCTTTTTTTTTATACCACACGGTGGCAAAGAGACGTACCTACGGTCCGCCTGATGGTAAGCGGTTACCGTAGACTATGATATGATATATGGATAACCTGTTACATTCTTGTGACTTTCATAAGTGTTACCTTGTAACCTAGATGAATAAACGAGATTTCATTTCATTTCATATGGGCGCCTGCAACACCAGGGGCATCAAATGTAGGTACCTCTCACTTGCACTATTTTTTCCGTGAGATGTTATATGTAATGCATATTATAATAATGAAATGACTACTTAATTATTAAAACTAATATACAATTAATTACAATTGAAAATGTTCTTAAAAATAATACAAGTAAGTAGTATTTTGTACCAAACATTCGTAAAACTCATATCTTACTATTTCAGCCACAATTCTACTAAATATCTCATATATCATCCATAGGATATTTCCAATAGGTTATGCGGCTTCCATCCAGAGCGCGAGGCTACTGTTCGCATCAGTACCTAATTATCTGACAACCCTACCGATAACAAATCTCGTTAATCGGCCATTTGTCGCTGCTCGAGTTGCACATAACAAATAAACACACGTGTGCTAAGACAAAACGTATCTAAGTAAATAAACATCTGATATGACAATCTGTTCTATTCCATTGAAGATTAAGTACCACGCTTCATATTTAGAACCCAATTTTCCATAGTGTTGTGAAAATTTACGTAAGCGGTATAGCTATAGCATTCACAATGGGGTCCGTAGGTCCCAAAATGTAAAAATAAATAGTAGATTTTGCGCCAGGTTTGAATATAAAAAAAAAAAATTTGTCGTTGTCATTTCCAAAAGTCGTATGAAAAATTTCACTATTTGTTACGTCTTGGAACACAATCTTCAATGTGTCATAATGTCATAGTAGGTAGGTATGTTGTGTTTGGCGATATTAGAGTTTAAGGTAATAATTAAAAAGTTTTACCTCAAATGCCTTTGTCAAATCGCCTCAAGTCGAACATAAGACTTTTTGAAATGACAGCAAAGTATGTTATTCTGTGGTATGAAAAATCCCTTCTGCGATTTCATTTTCTTTCGTAGGTGTCAGTAGTCGCTCGGAGTTTAGAAATTGGCTCGGATGTGGCTCATCCTATTGATGTAATGGACCTCTCATAAAAGGCCGGCCGCTATGTTATTTGAAAATTACTACACATTCAAAATTTTATCATTAACAGTAGAAGGAAGCATCTATGGACCTATTTAGTCATAAAAACTCAATATGTTTATTGTTTTTGCCTTTAGCATTGTTAACGACAAGATTATTACCATATTCCGTGAATATAGTTAAAGTGGTGTCTACAATATAATGCAGTGTCATCCAATTATTTCGTACCAAAGCCTCTAATGACCGTATAACGTACGTAATGGATGTATTAAAGCCACAAAACATCAAATCAAGGCCGTGGAATATTTTGTTAATAGAATTCACGTTAAAAAAATGTCAAGTTACAAAGTTTTTACATGAGAAATACGCAGAAAATGTTTATTTTAGAGCGGTAAATGAGTAACGCTTGATATTGTTTAATGAACCGTAAAGAAATTGTAGGTAAATTTTATCGTATAGGTTTTGAACACATTATGATACTGAAATAAAATCGAAGAGAGATTGTTCAAAAAAATAATATAATTTTTTGCTACTGACAATTTTAGGGCCTTCTCGTCTCTAGGATGAATTATATTTATTTCTGTAAACTTCTAGATATTTTCTAAATATTTTGCTCTAAAAATTGCAATGGATGCGTAAAAGTTACAATCAATGATAGCAAATTAAAGTTACACGTCTTATTTCCGAATGGGAAACCAGAGGTGCCTCTAGGTCCCATGTAAAAGCTAGCAAGTAATGGAGACGGATATGTTATGCTTTTTCATTCATAGTTCTAATAAGTAAGGTAAATGATCTGAAAGCATTAATATAAATATTGAAATTCTATTGATTGTTAACAGATATCTTATCTCATCATACATTCTTTTATACAAATCAACTCTTACAACATTGAATGGTATGCAGTGCATAGAAGGTGATATTATAGTTTATTAATTCTTATTGTGACACAAAAAGAAGAATAGAAATGTCACTTAGTAAAATTCAAAACTGACAACTGATATTAAATTTTACACTGTGTCAAAAGCTGACCTTGTTGAGTTGACAGGATGTCAATTTTGACGTATATCTGCTTATTTCCTCAACAGCAGTCAAGACTTTATGACAAAATTGACAAACAACTTATACATAAATACTAAGCTCACAAAGCTGTCTTAACTAGACAGACGCATTTTAAACAAGAGTCTGCGCCGGTGACTCGCTGTCAAAAAATGTCAGAAGTGTCATAACTCAGAGAAAAATTGTAAAAAGACCACATCTAGCCGGAAAATTGTTGTTTGTTCAACTGCTTCACACTAATTCTTTAGTCAAAACTGTTCTAGAATAGGTATTACATTAGTGTATATATTGTATTGTCATGTAATATTACGGATTTTTTAAAGGCTTATCGAAATTTCTGATTAGATTCTCAGCTAAAAATAGCATCCAAAATGATTTTTTTAAGGTGAGAAAAGAAAATAGCGCCTAAAAATAGTTATGAAATAGCAAAAACAGCTTGGGACTTTTATTTTTTACTTTTTTCGTAGACACCGGCTTTAAGATTGTATGCCCATTGCCTTTATCTATGGCCATGCTCATCTCCCATTATTAGCAAAAGCTTTTATATCAGCTAGAGTGCAATTTCATCAGAAATTTCAAGGATACTTTACAAAATTTATTAAACAACAAGTGCCACAGATAATAAAAACGTGTTGCACCATACTTAACATTATCTATGGCGCCGATAACTTGTAGTTACGTTACAAAATTAAAATAGAATAAAAATAAAACTATTGCAATGATAACACTTTTCTTGGTAGGTATTTGTATTACGACACTGTATTATATAGTTTAAGTAAGCGTAACTATCGTTCTTAGAACAAAACAATAGCTTATATAATATATGTATTTACTTTAGTAGCACTGCTATCGATAAACCTTGAAGTGGTTTAAATTCAGGTTAATTGGTAGGTAGTAATACCTTTTCAACATCTATACATAATATTATACAAAGTGAAGAGTGAAGAAGTGAGTGAGAAAAAAACTGAAGAGTCTGTTTCTTTGCTTGTTTGATGGATAAACGCACTAATCTTAAGAATAGCTAAATGGATAGCCCATTTATGAAGGAAGGCTACATCACGCCATGACTTATAGGAGCTGAGTAGTGCCAAAGAAAGATCCAACATCTTGTTGTCTAGATATATATTTACCTCCTTTAGGTATTGTACAAGAGGGTATAACTAAAAATAAAAGGCCTGTATTACGCCATCTGGACAACGTGGTAACAGTAGGATTTTATCCACGATTTTTACTAGTATATTAAGAAATACCTATAATGTGGGATACTTTCAATGTTAATACACTACCCATACATAAAGTCGGTCTTAGGATTGGACTAATGCTGTTTACAAAATCATTCCATTCAATGATCTATCGGTCTACTAATAGATTCGGCGTAAATTCGCCGTGAGAATAGATGGCTCTAACAGCAATTTTATTTTGTTTTTTTAGGGTTTCCTACAACACCCTTTTGTATATGTGATTAAGTATGAGTTGTTGTTGTAAGTATGTATGATGAAATGGTTTCTTCTGTAGAAGTACACCGGAAATTTTAATTTCATCATGTAGGTACCACGACTAGAATTTTGTCGGAACTAGAAACGAATTTTTTTCATGGACCTTATTATAGGGCGTGTGACGCGGCGCAAACAAAATTTTTTTCTTGTTTATTAGTTATTTATACAATTATATGTAAATGCTTAAAAGTACAGACAATGTCCCACAAAACTGCACAGGCAGTTTGTCTGTGGGATCGGAACATTACACTTATACTAACAAGTTCTACTTATACTAAATTAACTACTATATAATATGCAGTGCTTACATTATGAGATCATGGTAATAGGCTCAACAGATGCTTTTTTAATTTAATTTTAAAATTATTCCTATTTGTTTCATTTCTTATATCTATGGTAGTATTTAGTAGATAGGAGATACAATGTACACAATTGTTGTGTAGAATCGACAAGAATTGTTGCGTTGAGTTTCCCGTTGAGTTTTCTTAGCATGTACTAGATGCCTTAGACAGCCTCTCGCACTTGTCAATTAACGATACCACATTATTATTCAGTTAACTAACAATGTTAGCAGCTGCTGTTACGTTGATCCAACTGTTTAAACAAAACTTTTAGTATAAACAGTACCAATATTTTGCCTTACCCACATATCGCCCATAAGCAGTATATATAGTAGCAGCAGTAAACGATGGTGGCTGAATGGATAAAGGACTTGCATGCAAATCATGCGGTCTGAGTTCGATCCCGACCACGAGTACCAATGTGGGTCCCACTTTGTGGTATTTATATGTACTAGTCAAGTGACTTAACATCTGCTAACGGTGAAGGAAAACATCGTGAGGAAACCCATACATACACTAGAAGAAATTCTATGAGCATGTCTGATCCACCAACCCACATTAGGCCAGCGTGTGTGGATTATGGCCTAAACATTATCAGCTCTCTAGTTAGAGGAGAGGAGACCCGAGCCCAGCAGTGGGACTTAATTGGTTGCTGATGATGACATATCGCCCTTATCAAATATACATGCATGCTAGAAGGCCAGCACCAGAAACCCTCCGTGAATAAAACCCTGCGTTATCCTGTCCACAGTTGTAACTGTAAGATAACATCCTTGAATTCATTATTGAATTTCATAGTGTTATGTATTATTTTCTTGGACGTAGCTAATTTGTTTAACTTGTTTTATGGTGAGTCAGTTTTTCTTCCTTACTCCTTCTGAGAGCGGAACCCATAACAATGTAACTGTGTGACTTATTGGTCTGTTGATATTAGATGTCAATTCTCAATCAAATAATTCCCACGAGACTAGGACTACTATATAGGACTAGGTTTTACCCAGGTTCCTGCTCGATGCAGAACAGTTGTTTTTTTTTCTGTCAAGAGAGCCCTATCTTGAGAATCATCTAAATATATAAGTACCTTCAGATAGTTGTTTTCCAAAATCCTTACTCGGGCCGAATTAGACACCTATAGAATGTTTACAAACAAATCACTGTCAAAGTGCTGTGAAATTACTTTAATTTTCATAAAATGTTCTTATATCGATATCAGTATTTTAAAGCCTATATATAGCCTTCCTCAATAAATGGGCCATCCAACACTAATTTTTCAAATCGGACCAGCAGTTCATGAGCGTTGCGCGAACAAACATACAAAGTCTGAGCTTTATAATATTAGTATAGATTTCTGGGAAGCCTAGCAATTTGGCCCCCAAAGCACCTGTCATCATCATGACTAACACATTTATTACGAATCTACTGTCCGTCGTACGCAATACAGATCCAGATAAGATTTTTATTGTCTTTGTGTAAGTAACACCTGTACATGTACAACTGTCCATATCCACTTAACTGCATATTCTACTGATAACAATCGTTCATATAACGCGAACCTATTGTTCATAATTTTATACCTACTAACGTATTTGTATAACTATTTCATTTATTTAAATTGGACGGTATAATTAAGGGATACCTGTATCTATGTAAATACGTTATATTTTTTTAACCGACTTCCAAACCAAAAGGAGGCAGGTTCTCAATTCGACACGTATGTTTTTGTATGTATGTGACGCGATTTCTCAGCCGATCATGAACTATTGTATAAATTTTAAATACATTATTATCTAATTCGAGAATGGTAGATTTTCAACTCTTTTTTAGGGTTCCGTACCACAAAAGGAAAAAACGAAACACTTATAGGATCACTCCGTTGTCCGTCTGACTCTCTGTCTGTCTATCCAACTGTCAAGAATATTTTTCTCTAGAACGCATAGAGGTATCAAGCGGAAATTAATATGAAATACTCGGGTAATATCACTGAATTACTTTATTTGGAAGGGGTTATTCCTATTTTATTTTATTTTTTTTATTAAAAATATATTTATCTTTTATTTTTAATGACAATTAATAATATAAATTAGAAAAACCTCAAACTTGCTAATAATATCCTCGCCAATCCATTCACAAATGAATATGTAAGTATACAATATTGTTTGTTGAGAAACCAGGAGATCATTAAGTGCAATTATTTTAATTTATTGCTCGATTTAAAATAAAGACAAAGCTTCGTTGTCTATTAACAGTATAAAATAAATTACAAAACATGCCTTCCTCATACTAGGCATAATTCTTTTTTTTCCTGCAACCTATTGATTTGCATTCCAATAAAATTGTGAAACTAAAAACAGTTTTATTCAATTTATCATTTAGTTCCAGTATTTTTTTTTTTAAATATCAAGTTGTTAAAATAGTAAAAACAAAAATTAGACTCGTTGTGACACCAACATTTCTAAGCAATTATAATATTCATAATATTCTACCATTTCACACAGCGCCATCTAGTCCCAAAATAAACAATTATATTTGCTTGTATTATGGGTACTAAACAACGGATAAATTACTTAAATACATTTTTTTTTGTAAATCCATACATATTATATTATAGATAAATTATACTCAGGCACAGAACAAACCTTTATGCTTGTCACACAAAGATTTGTCCTCGGTGGGGATCGAACCATCGACCTCCGGCTTAGCAGTCAGGGTCACTAACCACTAGACCACTAGACCAACAGGCCAGTCAATTGGAAGTCTTTTTTATTTTACTAAAGAGCGTGGCTATTTTTAATTGTTTCCATATTGCTTAACATACTTTTACCGATGTATTAGCAATATTTGATGATGAATCGTAACATTACTTTATACATTTACTTTTTCTATTAGGTACATGTTGTAATAGGTTCGTTAGGTAAGAAGCAATCACAAACATTGTATCAAACGCAGGCGACGCGCGACGTTTGTTCATAATATTATTCACTAATTCAAATATGACGATTAAAAAAACCGAGTCCGAGTCGTGCTTTGAGGGTTCCGTACGAAAATGCAATTTTTTCATTTTTTTTTGTGATTGTAATGTAAGATATTAGTAGGTAACGGGATAGCTTAAGTTAGAATAAATGTTTACGAAAAGGTAGGCAGGTGCACCATCTATATGTAACGTCAGTCCGGAATAAACTCTCACTCTTACTCAATTTTTTTAGGCTTATCATTGTAGACCCCAGTACTCATATTCAGTGATATACGCTACTACACTTTAAATTTTTTCCTTTACTTGTGCAACTTGATATTGCTTCTTACCAAATTTCATGATTCTAGGTTAACGGGAAGTAACCTAAAGGTTTGACTTTTTGATCGCCATGATACCTAGGCGACAAAAATGGAGCATAAACGATTCTATCATTTGATTGCGGTTAGTCAGCACTCTGATTTTTTTATTGCACCAAGGGATTGCAGACCAGAGTACAGGCCACGGAGTGAACTTATAAGGGTTCAGTTTTTCCTTTAAAGGTACGGAACCCTAAAAATTAAAAAACTATGAAATCTCACGCAAAATAAGTCGCGAGCACGTCTAGTATCAAATAAACACAAAAGTAACATAATAGTGATTGTATTATGACATAGTTTATTTTCTGAACTACATATATAAATATTTATCGCATGCATTGTACGAGTAACTCGTGTTACCAACAGTGTAGGACTGTTTACGCACTAGATGGAAACAATAAAATCGCTACTGTTCGCGTGACAATCTACACTACTGCTTATGCCAGCTGTACAAACACATTACCGCGATGTTATCGGGAAAATCTTTGTACTTATTTATTATTTTAGTAAAAGAATTACACGAGTTGTTTGTGGTTTTCGTTTAACGAGTCAGAGTAGGCTAAGGCTATTTTGTTTTTTCAATTTTGATTGTTATTTCGATCCATTGAAATTTTAAAATACTAGAATTAGAAGAACTGGGTTCTTCTACAAATATCTTTTTAGGGTTCCAGGTAGCCAATATGGCTACAAGGGAACCCATCTTTATCACTCCGTGCGTCAGCTATATGTAAGTTTATTATTCTCTTTAAAAAAGAAACAAAAAGAAACGACTCATTTTGGAAACTCGCATGACACATTTTTATTCTTTGTTGGTTGGTGCGTAAAACTCAAAACCTGTTTTGTTTCGTATCTTGAATACACGACGTCCTGCGCATGAGTTAAGGACTTCCAAAAAGGTGTTATTACCTCATACAAAGGTCGGAAAACGAGTATAATAATGATTGTACATACCGCCCTTGGTGGCGTGGCATAAGGAAAGTTCGCAATAAAGTCGCTAATATATTATTGTCCCTAAACATAAGGAAAATATAGTAAAGGCTCAAGAAAGGCATAAAAATCTTTATTTTTATTCTTAACGATAATATAATAATTTTGAAAATTGCAAAAGCAATATATTTTTACCAGGTAAAGTTTAAGGGGTCAATGAGCATAATTTATTAGGAGGTCACCGACTTAAATTTAAATTTTTGTATGAAAATTCAACGTTGAAATAAAAAAATAATAACTTTAAAATTTATGTTGGCTGTAAGTGCCGGTTTTCAAACGGAATAACTCGTGTCACAATGCACCTGCATTTACGGAGAACCGGCAATTAATTCAGTATATCTTTTTAAATCTCTTTCTGATAGTTCAGAATTAGGGCGCAGGGTCGTAGAAGAAGTGTTGTCAATTTATTAATAGACATCAGTCTTCGTATTGTTAGAGTTCGTACTTGATTGTATCATATTACACGTATTGAATGCAATAAACAACATTCTATTTTCTATATCCACCTGACCGTAATCACGTTTTTGTTGCAACATGCACCAACCCTAAATACGACAATTACAAAATGACCTACGTGACTATTGCATATCAAAACAATCATAGCTCTTTTATAATTTGTTTTTTTTTATGTATTGAACAATATTACTTTATCGGCTACATAATTATTCTTTCACCAATGATAGGTCAAATTCTTTAGTTTCATGATGAAATATTTACACGTAAAAATACGGTACGTTTATCAATATTGGCTGTGCCTTGTGTCAATTTTTAAATCTGACATAGACCTACATAAACTTTCAAGAACTCAGAGTTGATCAGCTCTACAGTGACGTGTGTGGCATGCCTTATTGCTCTGCCTCATAAATCACAATGCAACGCCTTTTATAGCTCAGAACCTTCTTAGCCTTACTCACATTTATAATAATTTAGTTAGGTTATCGCAAGGGGTGAAGATATACCCCTAAAACAATGTAGAACATGGTTTATTTTAAGAATCCGATTATTACCTTTTATTTTGCAATATGGACTATCCGGTATTATATTTTTTTACAAATGTGAAACTTATTTTGTTTGACATGGAATATTATCGTTAATTAATTTTACACTTGTATACACCGAATATTATGGTAACAATTCATTACTGAGTCAGTTAATATAGTGACAAAACTGTGAAACTGAACTATTATATGTAGCTCACTGTCGACAGTTTACCCGAATAAAATCGTATTGTTACTTTACGGATGAAGATTCTATTTCAAATTATGGTAATATACATTTTCACTTATAACTTCAATCTAGTATACTTTTTTTTTATAATATATCGCAATATCTAAGGAAAAAACACCTATCTTTTGGTATATAAATGATTTTTCTATGTAAACCTAGTAAAAAGTTATAAGTAAGCCAAAAACCGTATTTTATTTTTCCTGTAAAATTTAGATTTTACGATTACAGTATTATTCGGTGGGGGCGGCGAATGATTTCATAATATATTATATTGATCCCATTATTTTTATGGAGTAAGTATGCTTCACGCTTCAAGTGCTTTTTGGAGATTTTTTTTTAAACCTACACATATTGTCATCTATTTAAGACCTCAAAAAAGAGATAACGAGGGCTCATGAAGTCTACTACTAGTCACTAAGGCTACTTGAAAACCTCAATGCTAACATTGGTGATCAACTGATCACAAGTATATAACTTTGCCCAGAGATTCAATTCATACAAGGCCGCAAACAACTACGCCATTCATACAACACATAATTACTAACACAATAGACGGTTACATAAATCTATCACAATTTTCCTTCCCATCATCACGGAAATAGGATGACTAAGCCATTTATTACTCCAGTTGACACTACTAGCATACTAAGTGTCGTAAAGTAAGTATTTCTAGTACCGCACTAGTGCCAACTGAGGATAACTTTTGTGACGATTGTGTTGCGTGCGTATTGAAGGAAAAATCAAGACAAAATACTTTCCTCATTAATATTGAAATTCCTTTAATTTTATTATTGCAATATTATATTAGATGTCAATTCTGTGTTGGTCAACGTGTCCAAGACCACAAAGACCTTTGCCATAATGATGTCGATTAATATCACACACAATCTTTTGGACAGAAAATTGGGCGCAGGAAAAAGGGACTTCTGCGTAAGGAACAGTTTCAATAAACATAAAGGTTACAGTTTTTTTAGTAGCGATAAATTTGCAAAAAGTTATTTTTACAGAATTTTCAAACAAGAATAGATTCTATTATTAAAATTTGCTAAATATTTAGCGCGAAAATGTAAACGTTTTTTTTTTTTTTTTTTTTATCTTTATTTCAATTACAATCTAGCCAATTTAAAGACTAATAAATAATTTTATTTTAACCTAATTTGCTAAGTAAACATTAAGCTAAGAATGAGTCCAATAACTTTTCTTAGTATCTGTTAAGGGGGAGTCACTTTGTTCATGTGTTCATAATAACGGCACTTATCACATTTTGTTTTTCACTATAAATTACACTAACTCGAAAGGTTTAGTCCTTTTTAGTCTTTTAACTAGGTTCGTGTTGTCAAGGAGCTGGATTGCCTCGACGTTCACGTGATGATGAAGTCTACGGTCATGTGCTTCTGCATATCTTTGGATAACAGTGTCCACAACATCCATATTTGTCAACAAGTGACAACAAGACAAGTGTACTTACCTATTTAGTTTACTAGGACTAAAAGAACCCGTGTTGTTCTAAGAAATAATTCAGGGTTTTTTCGTTACAAAGTGGCTATATGTCAACGCCACATTTATTAGCAGTTGTAACAATATACTTCACATTAGTAGGAAAACAATTAACTACTGAAACACAAAGTAGGTAGGTAGGTAGGTAGGTACACGTCACAATGCCCTTCAAACATTTCCTTGAAATCACGTTCAGATCATCAAATTCGCTACTGACTGCCATTACTTCTGTAGACATATTTGTTCAAATATTGGCGATGGCGTATGCCGAAAAAAATTCAACCTAATTTTGACACAACTTAAGATCTATTTTCTTTTAGATCAATCATGCAGATGTTTCTACCCAACATGCCAAGATATTGGCATGTTAACTAAGAAGCCCTATCACATCATCTCAATGTTATCAGTTCAGTATCGAACGTTTGACACATACAAGTGAATGACCTTGAGTTGTCTGATAAAAATGATACCTTTCATATTATGATAAGTGATCTGATTTCAAAATCATGAGCAATAAGGTTCAACAGAAGTTGCGTAGGTACTAACAAAATTGCACATGTTTTGAGGAGTTCAAACTGAGCTGCCCACCTTAAGAAATACCTCCAGGGATGTTGCGAATATTCGCATCCGTATCTGGAAATACGGAGCTTCCGCATTAATTGCGGATGCAAATTGCAGATGCAGATCTCCATTTATCTGCAATTTGTATCCGCTCTCGCAATAATAATTGCAGATTTTCTTGCGGATGCAGATGTAGCACGGACGTGACAAAAAGGAAAGCAGGTGGGGGTCGGCGACTACGAGCCGTATGCACGTGCGCATTGACCAATAGCTGCGAAGATTTCGTTCGATGACCAAATCCGACACGTTTATCATTTGTTTCTCGTAAATCACTCGTAACGTGTTTATTTAGTTGCGCTTATTGTATTAAAACTAAAAACATTGCATTTTTCGACTTTTCGAGCTTAACTGTAAAATTGTGAATACCACATTGAGCTTGAGCATTTTGTGTTAAGTGATATTTCTAGTTAGATAAAAAAAAGTGAATTTACATTTTGTTCCGGAAAAATTCTAAGCGCGAGAGAAGTCGGGAGCAGAAGCTAGCTTTTATAAAATAAAATAAGATCCGCATCCGCATCTGTGGATGTGAGCCTTCTAATATCCGCCTCCGCATCTGCATCAGCGGATCTATAATAAAACCTACACCCTACAGAAGACCTGGTGAGTAGGTAGTGCAGCAAAACAGTTAGTAATGTCCGGCGCGGCGCGGGCTGCTACAGCCGCGTGCAAACGAACTAAAGCTAATTAAGCATAAAACGTTTAATATACACGTGCACTATAATATCAGTGTCGATAAGGTGAATACTTGAGATTCGTTACAATATCAACTAGCGTCTAAACATTGTTTCGTCACACATGATAAATTCGCCCCGTGAAGATTTTTTACTGTTAGTGACGCAAACGTTTCAGGAAAATTATTATAATATGTATAATATTATTAAACTCTTGGCAACCAATGATCTTTGAATACGGGATCTAGGATACTAGGAACGAACTGACCAATAGTCGCAACGACTAGCGTAGCGCCCCTATTCTCAACCTTCGGTTCAAAATTCAAGTTTTCAGATTTTTTTTTATTGCCCGGGTAGCAAACAGCCGTACGAGTATGACCTGCCTGATGGTAAATGGTTACCGTATTATGACGCAACACCAGGGACATCACATGTGCATCGCCGACCCTTTAGGAATCTTTACATCCCCGATGAGCTATGGAAATACTGTTTCCACATTTTAAAGTTACACATTGGTAGAAAATTAAAACGAGTGTTTTTAAACAAACTCTATTTTAACCATTTCCTCCGTCCGAAAATCAAGCCCAGTAAAGTTATGTACTTTACTGGGCTTGATTTTCGGACGAAAACCCATTGCTCAGGTGTTGATTGCACTATGACCTAAAAGCGACATAAAGACCTTTAAGAATGCCTAATTCACAAACAAGTTTCCGTCAAATTATAATTTAATTGTTATTAAATAACACTAACACCAGACACGCGAGTACTGACCAATGACCATAGCACTTAATTGATATGACACGGCTCAGATTTGCTCACTATCATTGCGTCACCAAGTAATTGAGATGAAAAACTACAAAGCTAAGCAAAGCTAGCTAAAGATAAGCAAGATTAATTGCACGAATTTGTATGTTAACAATATGTTCGTCAAACCGGTCGTTTATAATAGAATAATTATTCTAATATTAGCTTTTTTATACGGCTTTTTTTTTCAGTTCAGCGGTTACAATCAATTCGCATGCAATTACGGATAGATGTTAAATAATTATGTAAGATGACTGCTGTCTTAGAGATAATATCGCCACGAATATAATTGCATTGTAAAACAGATTTAAGTTGAGATTTTTCCGTCTGGCAATTTTCATTTTCACGTATTAAATTTTTATCCAAAACATTGGAACTATGTAGTTACGCTTGGCTTAGTGTAGGTTGGAAATTGCATCTTGAGGAAGAGAAATCGCTTAGAGATCCTATAGTTATGCTGTCACTGTTTAAATCTGTAATCGGTGTTTTAATCCTTATAGGAAATAATATATAATATATAGATTTTAAAAAAAAATTAGGTGAGGCCTATGTTCAACAGTGGACGTCATTGGGCTGATATGATGATGATGATGATGATATAGATTTTATTCTAATATATTCAATTCGATTATATTCTACATCTGATTCTGATTAAGGGATGTTTAATTGTCTGTGTCATTGGAATGGTCAATTCACCGGGTTACTTAACCCTAAATTATAATTTTCAAATGGAATATTCAGACGAATGAATCCGGTAGGCGAGCAGTAATTAATATATTCATACAAACCAAACACTACAAACAAATGTGAAGTGTTCGACACACAATACTATATTGATTTTCAATTCACTAAGGTTTTAATAGCCACACACAGAATCGCGATTAATACGGAGAATAGGTATCTACTAAGTGTTAATATAAAATTATTTCAAAGGTTCATATAGACAATCATGCATTTTGACTCTAGAAACTCTAAGGAACCCTCCAGCTAGGTGGACGCCGACCACCGACTGAAAACCTGAAAAGACGACCTGAAAAGGTCGCTGGGTCTGACTAGATGCGGAAGGCGGAGGACCGTGTGTTATGGCGCGTAAGAAAGGCCTATGTCCAGCAGTGGACTACAAGGCAGAAATGATGATAACGATGATACAATATTCGTAAAATACTATAGAATAAGCACTAATTTATTGCTATACTACAACTTACATGAATAAATAGCTGTATAGGTACCTACTTACAATATATTTTTGTTTGTTTTTAAATATATCAATTCTTTAATTACTTTGCTATATTTAAAATAAAACAGGTAGGCAGGTGGTCAATAATTAAATTTATAGTAAAGCGATCGTGTTTTTTTATTCTAAAAAAAAATCAACAGGCGTCTTAAATAATGTTCTGTCATCACAGCTTGTAATAAAGATAATATTAATAAATCTACCATAATTATATTATTATTAACATATATAATAAATATCTACAATAAATAAAACAACAGCCGAAAACTAGTAATTTATTTGGCAATAAAAAGTCGTTACGTCTAAAAATATCCTATAAAGTAGTTCAACGATCGGTATTGTAAAGACGAGTGGTGGAAAACTGGAAACCTTTGAGTTGGAGGTTGTTATTAAGTGTCATAAATTATTCATAATTCTAACATAAGTATGTATTATGTATCACTCCTATATTTAGCGTACTGGTTAAGAATAGATATTTTATTATTTACGTTTTTTTTGCGATTTTCTTTTGAACTGTTTTTCGTGACTTTATGGTAAGGTACCTATTCCGAAAACGGATGACGACCTCATGAAAAATTGAATTGCTTTTCAAGTTTAACTGTCGGAAATATTTTTATTATATAAGTAAGTAAAAAATTTAAATAAACAATAAAAGCGAACGAAAAGAAAAATTTGGCTATTGTTAGGTTGCCTAAAGTTTTGTCCAAGCGCTAGACATTTCATCATCATTCAGTCATCTTTTTTCGCAACTCACACTCTATTAGTATCGAATCTTTGACTGTATTTACCTTAATTACTTTTGTTGTTATTACTGGCTTTTGTATTTTGTTTAGTTTGTTTTAATAATAATGTTTATATAAATTATTGTCGACGAATCTAAATAGCATTGTCAGAAACCTGATAAGGTTTATTAATGTTATTAGTTTATAAATAAAAATTGTAAAAACTGTTTATTTGATAAATAAAAAAAAATTGCAAAGCTTTTTTTTATAAACTTCCTAAGTTAATTTATTTATTAACTCTGATTAACTTCTTAAGACTCTAAATAACATACCTTTTGGCGATAGTTCTGCCTTGATATTCACTAACAAGAACTATGTATGTGTGAGCTATTGAATAAAAAAAGAATGTCTAATAACAAACCGATTAGGGTTAATTTCAATTCAAAATTGTATCCTTATAAACAATACCTACACCGTACACCGGTGTCACTGACCACAGATAACGCATTGTATCTTCTCATTACTATCTTAATCGCCTTCACTTTTATGTATGACCTTGAAAAAAAAAACAGTACACCTGTATTTTATCCTAGCAGGAAACATTCGAGTTCATGTGACATTCTAAAAGCAAGTATCGCTTATAAAATCACTACATAGTATAAAACAAAGTCGCTGTCGCTGTCTGTCCGTCCCCATGTATGCTTATTCAATCTTTAAAACTACGCAATGAATTTTTATGCGGTCTTTTTTAATAGATAGACTGAATCAAGAAGAAGGTGGTATCTGGTGTGGTGGTATGGTATCTATTTTATACCTATAAAGGTATAAAATAGATACCATGCGGGCGAAGCAGCGAGCGAAAGCTAGTGTCCTATAAACTTTTAATTTTTTTAATTGTATCATCAGAATATTCATCTATTCATCATCATCATTGTTTTTTATACCACGGCGGTGGCAAATAGACGTACGGCCCGCCTGATGATAAGCGGATACGGAAGCCTAGCACCTACAACACCAAGGGCATCACGAGCGCGTTGCCGACCCTTAAGAAACCTATTCACTCCTCTTTTAAAGAACCCCATACTGTATTCCCTTAGGAAAACCTCGTTAGGGAGTTCATTCCACACCTGATTGTTCTTGGGAGGAAATTCTTCTGAAACCACGCGGTGCGAGACCATTTCGGCGCCAAGGTGAATGAGGATGAACTCCCTGCCGATGGCCAACGGTGCCATTATAGAAAGTGGCCGTAAGCATCATCTCAAACAGTTCTTCAGAGAACCAATAATGTCCACTGGGTGGTGGAAGACCATCCAATCAGAATGATATTGAACATTTTAATTTATATCCGTATCAGAAAATCTAAATAACCAGGAAGGCCTTAGCTATGTGACACAGTCACTGTACTGCATTAAATTTTCCAAAGTACCTAAAAATCACACAAACACAAATGCAGAAACAATTGTGACCAGCGATTGAGAAATTAACCCCTCAAAGTGACGCACTGGTCACGTGCAAAGGAAGACATCGATTTACTCAACCATTTCACAACAGTGCCATCCGTTTAGACGGTCGGTACAATTGACAGATGGGCGGACTCGCCGACTTATTGCGAATCCATTCAAAGTTAATACTGATAAATTACACGTTTGACCGACTATAGATCTATCGTGGTTGTTTGCAATACCTTGTTCAGATGGTTCAATTAGTCAAATCTTAGTTGGAATGAGAATAAGTAGATTTAGTATTTTTTTACTAATTCTCTTCATACGACGGAAATTATAGCGATCATGCATTCTGTATTTACCCTATTTATTTATTTTTTTATTTATTTATTTACAACGGTTTACACCAATTACAGTAAATAATACAATTGTTTTAATTTAAATTAAAAAAATAAAGTTTTACATAAAAAGAATAAAAATAAAAAGAAACATAAAAAGCATAAATTAATTCATACATCTAAACACACTTATACATTTCTCTCACAGTACCCCAAGCATTCTGATAATATCACCTTCCATTCATCCGCAAACACATCACATTGAGGTTTTTGGTCCAGAAGAGTGTTCAGAGCAGCTAGTGTTCGCGGAATAGGGGAATTAACTCGAGCAACTGTCCTACAGGTAGGAACAACAAACAATCTATGGTGCCTACCTCGGCAATAATTATCGGGCACAAACAGGGAACATAGCTCGGTGTTCAGCTCAGGAGCATCAATTTTTCCTCTGAGGATCTTGCACCCAATAATTAATTGGTCGTTAGCCCTTCTGACTTCTAAAGAATTAAAGCCCAGGCACCCTAAGAGGCACCCTAAGACCCCTAATTTCAGTTGACGCTTCTAATAGAGAACCTACTCGGAATCTCGAAGTTCTATTTCATTGGTTTTGATATTGTTGTCATATGATTAAAAATAACGGCGACCATAATATTTCCATCAGAATCGACTACTGAAATTGCAAGTGCTGAGGTCACAAGCTGTCAGCTTGTATTGTACTATTTAATATTCTCCAATATTAGAGACATAAGTATTTGAAAAATTCGTATATTGTTGTAGGCAGGACGGAACAAGTGATTGATGAGGCCATTACGTACCTATAATGCCCGGGCATTATGAATAATAACAAGCTTACTACAACGATTTCCATGGCTTGTGTAATGAAATTACGTCGTCTTTATTTTGCATGGCAATAATATTATTTTATTGTCTAATGAAAAAATAAAAATTGCAGAGGTGACTTAAAACAAAAGAAGGAAACAAACAGTAGCAGAAATAAACGAGTCATACCTATTCATTAAGGATATTCAAAGGAAAATACCAAATCATACATTCTAGGTAAAGAAAGGCAGACAACATCAAGCGAAAGTCCGCATGCACAATTGCGCACACAAAAGGTTCATATTACAAACCGTTACTTTGCAGTGAAACATCTTTTGTCGCAATTGCTAATGAAATAAGAACCGCATTAATAACTCTTTGAATGCATTTATGGTTTATTTTGAATAATTTATTTATAAGTAGAACACTGGCCTTTATGTAAGGTCAGATAAAAAAACTGAATAAATACATAAAGGCTAAAGCAATAAGGTAAACCTAAACAGTTTACTAACTAGTAGGAAAACATTTTTTTAATCTTTTAATTACAGACAGGTATATTACAAGTATTTAAAGTAGTCCTTATACCTGCCACACACTTTCAAGTATACTTGCACAAACTGCAAATATACCGTAATGTGTGTGGGGAGAGTTTGCGCAATTTTGTTATTGTTGTAGATTTGCACATGTCTGAGTTTGTGCAAACATAGGTAGGTACTTGAAGGTGTGTGTCGGGCATTACTTCCTCAATTCTTTATTACATTATATTATAAAGAATTTGATTGATTTGATTGATATCTGTGTACGAAATTTCAAACAGATCCTTCCAATTGTTCTGGCGTGACTGAGTAAGATATGTCCACCCATACATCCATTTATGCTAACTTTCGCATTTATCATTTTAGTAGGACACAAAATGATTTATCAAATCTGAAAATCCAAAAATCATTCATCATTTTAACCCACAAACGTCCCACTGCTGGGCAAGGGTCTCCGCCAAAGATTGTGGAGGGAATTAAGCCTACTATACCCCGCTGGCCAGACGGGTTGGTATTGGGTTTTGGTACAAATTTGCCTTTTCTCGCAGTACTCTTATCTGCATAAGGTACTCCCTTAGTCGCTCGATGGGGTAGTGACATTATGTACACGTCACTACACGGATTGAAAGTCCAGAAATTCAGAACTAATCGTGTAATTAGCTTTGGTATGAGATCCTAATCAAACGCACTATGCATATGCAATAACAAATACCCATCTATGTACACAATTACGAACAATTACATAACAATAATTTGTGTACTACTTTTACATACATAACGAAACAAAATAGGTGTGTCAGTCAAAACAACAATAGAATCAAGTTCACTATAAATGACACGGTTTTTCGCTTAGCGGCTCGAATTTCAACACCCGAAGTGCGTCAGGTACTTACATACTGTGCAAAATTCTAGGGAAAGGACTTTAATACAAAATCGCTGTGCCCGTGATTTCTTCGTGTGGACAATTATCCCTCATTTATTGTTTTTTTAATTTTTTTACGGAGCACTCATATTTTTTTAAAAAACAATGTATCTATGTGTCATTAGCTATGCGGTTCAGTTGTTTCGGAGTCTACCTCAAACAAACAGACAGACAAAATTTTGAAGTGTGTTTTTGTTATAAAACGTAGATGGTAGGTTATACATACTTTCATATGCCTAAAAGCTGTTATTTTTGATGTTACAATAAGAATATCATTTATTTGTATAAATATGGACTACTTATACTAAAAAAAATGTCTGCCAACGGTAGATATTGTTGCTTATAAATATGAAAACTAATATGTTTTACCTTAGACCTTTTAGGCCTAAGGCCTTTAGCGTTGCATAACTAATAAATTGGACGAATTAACGAGAAAATAACTTTATAAAACAATTACAGAAAAGTTTATTTGACAAAAAATAATTATTCTAAGTAAGTACTACCTTAAGTATTGCATTCTACTCACAAAAAGACTTGTATCTCTAGTAATATATACATAAGTAATTATATAAAATATTTAAAAAATATTTTGGAAGAGTACCCTTTAAAAGGCACAAAGGTCCTTCACCTTTCCGAATCCTTTGTAAGTGCACGTAAAAGTACTGACCAGTTATTTTACATGAAAATTGTGCATCCTGTTTATTCGAGACGCAACGCACACGATTATCATCCATCATTCTGTGAATCTGTGTCGTGACACTCACATTTCATTTATATAACAGTACTTTAGTATTTTGGGTTGAGATGATGAACAGAACTTTAGTACATATAGTACGAATGTGACGATTATAAAATTTTATAGTTATTTCTCTATCTACAACTACCAGATTCATATTCATTGCTAATTAATAAATTAGTGGCCGATTTTAATGTATAATACTTATTATATTATCATGAGTTGACTTATTATAATAATAATAAACTAACTAACTGTCCGATGTCCGTAGTCTGTTAAAGCTGTGCTACATGGTTATAAACTTGCCTTCCACAGAGGTACCCTTGGTGGATTCCAACCGTGTAGCCCGCTGTTGTAAATCAAATTTCATACGAACTACACGGATAGCAACCAAGCTCCCACCAAGGTCACTCTGTTGGAACGCATGTTTATAACCGTGTAGAACACCTGTTAGTCCACATATTCTTAGGCCTTCAACACACGGCGGTCGGCTGACCCACCCCGGCCCGCCGTGTGCTGAAGGCCTTAGCTGACTAATATTATAAATGCAAAAGTAGGGATGGCTGTTTGTTACCTACTCAATCACGCGAAGAAAGGATCTGTGTGAAAATTGGCACGCAGATAGCGTTTAGTCTGGTATAGCCTATAGGCTTTTTATCGACATATAGGTTTATCATCCGGACGGAACCGCGGGTGGACGCTAGTATCTATATAAAAATTAGAAAATCCTCACGAGTGTTCCCTAAAGCTCACAAACAATAAATTTGACAGGTTTATTTTTGTTGATTTTAAGTTTTTCAACATCAAACATACCTTTTAAGACAGTATTTTACTCATTTTCCAATAAATATGCGGCGGGCACCATCTTTGCTGCATTAAAACTTCAATGAATATTTATTTATACCTTATTGGTCGTGAGAAGATATTAAACGATCACGTCACAGGCAAATCCTTGACATGCATTCTTGTATCGATACAAAATTAAATTTTGCATTTCGCAATTTTTATTGATTAAAAAGCAAACATAAAAAAAATAATTGCAATTTCTTAATAAATTAAAGTAAGTTAAAAACCGATAACAAAGGTTTCATAGTGGTACCTACTTACTTGCGTACTACAAGCGATCTCCCTGATTTTGTGCAGCAACATTAAATTTTCTCCAAATGAAATATGTAAATGAAAATCAATAAGGGTGCAAACCATTTTTAGGTTTAATCCCATCTAGTCACACTCAAACCTGACACCTGACACACAATTCCCATCATGTCACTGTTACTTGATGCAACTTTTTTTGTCCCAACCAGTAACACTGCCAAATATTGGTGTTACTGGTTGGGACAAAAAAGGTTGCATCGAGTCACACTGTGTCTCGTTGGGCAAAGGAAACATTTTATATTCCCATCGAGTCACACTATTTTCTTAATCTCTAAAAAAAACATACCTACTGAAAACTATCATCAAGTAGACAAACAAGTGCACAAACAGACGAGGATGACATTGTTGCATACTAATTAGGTAATAGTGCAATATGTATTATATAACGGTCAAGTGCGTGCAGCGACCTTCTCGCGAATGATGGTCAATTATCATAATCGTTTAGCTATGAAACGATTAATTCCATAGCCAGTCTAAATAAGGCTAAATCATCTCATTCCCGTCAGAAAATAAATCAGCTGTTTAAGATTTTCGCTACCTTCCTAAACAATTCATCAGTCTATTGGTAAAACAGTATGAAAATTCGCAATCGATAAATAAGTAATGAAATTCTAAGGGTATCTATATCTGATTTACCAACCCGCATTAGGTAAGCATGTGTAGATTATGGCCTAAACCCTCTCAGATCTCTAGATAGAGGAGACCCCAGCCCAGCAGAGGGACATTAATGAGTTGCTGATGATGGTGGTGTTGTAATAAAAGTCAATGATTTTAATTTAATCACAAAAAAAAAATATGGTAAATTACGCGAAGTGAAGCATTGTATACTAATAAAGTAAGTACTAAAACGAATAGGCAAATATCTATTGGTTTTCTTTAGAAGTAACTTTAGCTAGGTTTAAACTGTGCGAAAAATATGTGCATTATTTGTATTATCGGTGTTCCATTTAATGTGCTTGAAAATGCATTGTTTTAATAGCAATATGGGTCATGATAAAATTACATAAATATATTTTGTTTTAACTCTTTTTTTATGTAACACTCAAGGAAGGGCCTCAAGGACACAAGCTACATACAAACACACGTCACTTTTTTTCAACTACAGGAGAGTTAAGAGTTCCCTACGTTTATCATCAAATAGGTTATATACCTGAGTATACCGGTTTATTTTGATAAATAAAAACCTGTCATGATATAACCAACACACATAAGATGATAAGATAACCGGTTTACACCGTAAATGATCGATATTTATTTCGATTTTACCGTATCGCATTTGAAATTATCTGAATAAAGATTAACAACAAACAAACGACGGTTAAACACAGATCTAACGTTGTTCTTAGACTATTGTAATTTTTATTATTTATATCGACTCGTATAATGATAGTGAAAGCAAAAACACATCTATTTTGAGCTTCAAACAATCGTTAAGAGCGTTTATACCAACAGAGTGGCAACGTCGCAATTTAGTGTTATATTTCGTGGTTTTCAATTTTTAATCGGGGCTATATTTTAAAAATAATTTTGATATACTTTTTAGAATTCGGTGGAAAGTGTGTAAAAGGTAAGAAATCATTGTATTCACAGTTCTATTTTATGCAAATAACACTTTGGAAACTTGCAGGGCGTTATATTTGTAGTAAAATAACTGTAGGTAAGCATTACGGATACTTACTTTTTAATACACTTTTATGTAATTCTAAAAAGTGTATTCATTTTAAATTTTTTAGTAATTGATATTTGATAATATTATAATTTTGTTTTAAATTATCACACTCTGTAGATAATATTATTAATTACAAACTTTTTATGAGCCAATAATATGACAAATGAAAAGCAATAACTTTTTAAGTATTCAGACGTTCCGTGACTGAGTTAATAACAGATTTAACAATAATCTACTAATATGACGCCTTGCAAGAACCTTTACGTTCTTCTAATTCTAATATCGCTTCACATTATTCTAATTCAATGCGTCCATTTCAAAGGGCCTTCTACCTACCTGTTTTGATTATTTCAGGTGCTGGATTGGCCCATTGAAAAAATATACAACTGTATATAACTCTAGCTCTTTCAGAGAAGAGACTGTAAAAATATATCGTTTATATTTCAAAATGGTGTTTGTTCGTGTTTCACTGCCAAACCACAGAACTGGGTGGCTATACAAGACAAGGGGTAATCTATTCTATCGACCACTTTATACCAACCTGTTTGGCCAGCGTGGTATAGAAGGTTAAATTCCCTCCAAAATCTTTGGAGGAGACCTGTGCCGCTGTGGGAAGTTTATGGGTTGAAATGTTGATTCTAACGAAATGTCAAATTAGTACATTGGTCACATGAAATATGTCTATAACTTATGTCAGGGAAGTGTTCAAATGTTTTGAAGTAGGGGGAGGGGGCAGTTTTTAATGAAATTTGTAATGTAATTATTTTGTTTTACTTTCATCGTAAACACAAGAAAACATCATAAAGTAAGTATGCATCATTAATTTTACTTACTCATTGTTTGATTTCATTGTGCATATAAAGCACCTATTATTTTCAACTTCTAATGTTGTCATTGATTAATCTAGCATTGTCTTTGCTTCCAATAATTATAGGGATCTTGCTGAATGACAAAAATATTACTTCAACAACAGTGGTAAAGAGACCGGTGCTTTCCTAATATTCTAATAATTAACCTAATAGAAATACCAGTGTATGAAGACTTAAAATAATAGTAACCCATTAATATACCGCTGCTGGACAAGGGACTCCTTCTATCTCTTCTGCTCTATCTAGAGAGCTAGAGGGTTTAGCCATATTCGACACACGCTGACCTAAAGAGCTTATACAAGCTACACAATATTCAGGTTCACTTTAAGGCACCTCCTGAACACTATGACAGTGTAAAATACTATTGATTCTTTAGTATATTACACTCTGAAATGAGGGCTTGCCTATCTCTTCGTCTTCCTCATAATCAGACAAAAAAGGCCTCGACTCGGTCTATTTGGAACTACATAGCTTCGCCAACGTACTAAGGCATGACCAAACATTTGCAGAGTAAGGCTACGTTTCCACCAGAGATATTATGAACCAATAGAATCGTTTCATTTACCTGACGTTACCTGGTGGTCACAACTCTGGTGAAAACGCAGCCTAAAGCTCTGCAAGCTATTTAGGGCATGTCGTAATAAAATGCTGGTCATACTAGGTCACGGCATATTACTTAACATAGAACTGTATGTGTAGAAAACAATTAATTTTAACACGTACAGTCGTACACTGTTCAGCTATCGATCTCACGGTCCTTCGGAAGGTTGGTGAACTTAATTTCACTAGGTAAGGTCAATTTATGGAACACCTAACAATACGGTTGAATAGCTTTTGGTATGGTAAAGAAGCATGATATTTTTTTAAGTTAAAATTAAGTGCCTGGCTACACAGAACGATTTGATCGGCACTTTTTGACTGGTAAGTCGTAATTAAGGCTTAAGGGCAAGTTTTCCCTTGATATAGGTATATAAATATATAAGTCTTTTTCTATTAAGGTTTACCCAGCTCATTAATAAAATAAATAAATAAAATAAAATTCGTTTATTTCGAACCGGAATTCATTAATACATTCTATGCTGTCACGTGTCGCGACTTTCAGATATTTATTATTATTATACAATGTTAGGTATGTATGGCAGAATGCTCTATGTTATAGTTTCCGTAATATAAAATAAACACATATATTTTTTTGAAGCAAAGCAAAAATCCTTTTTGTATTAATATTTGCCTGAAGTAGGTATGTTACATTTATATCTTTACCTATATATCATTAATATTATATTCATATTTGTATGAATTACGCAGCCAGTTCATTGCAAGTGGATATATAATTACTGAGCTAGCATATATCCACTATGGTGCTCGCGAGAAAATTACTATAATTGTTTTTCACACTATCGGTTAAAAACATTGTTCTAAATTGTAATTTAGTATAGATATTAGGTATGAATGATTTCTTTCCACCGAACGCATACCAAATTCCATATTTGAGCGTTTTTAAACGACTTAATAGCATTATAGTATGAAAATATACACATAATTTTCGATGTATTTTGAAACTCTAATGCTTTTATAGTGCCAGTTCATATCCAAGATTATCATGTCAATATAATGTTACAAACATTAACATTAAACTCATGTAATAATATAAAAATTGTCATATTTGAAAATGATTACGTTTCCGGCATTTTCAATTTTTTTATTACAAAATAGCTACACTTAAATCTATTTTTTCAGCCGATGGAATATTTTAGTTTAATTATCTGTGTATAAAAGAGGCGATCACGATTTTTTCATTAGTATCTGTAATAGTATTGCCACACCTGATAAATTACATATTATTAGATTAGGCAACACACGATTATCGAATGTTTTTCGTCACATGAGGTTTATTTTAAAGATTTTTATTGTCATAATGGGATGATGGATTGTGTTGTATTGCTCGTGCTCAGTCAGATTTTTTTAAATATATTTAGATGAAATGCTGATTGATCCTAATGCTCGGGGTCGCCAACTGCAGTTGTGCATAGCTATACAGGCCTAAAGTTGGTCAGTGACCTTAAAATTTGTGAGCTAGCTGATTTATTGAACGTAATTAAATTTCTTTTTCTAATTTAAAGAAAACCATTCAATAATTTTCGGCATGGCAAAATCGCAAAATTTGAAATACCTATGTATTTTTTTTTTAAATATCACATTTCTCTTTTCAAGATTTCATAGGCAGCTAAACTGGTGGCCAGTAAAGACTGCATTTATTTTCTTTAGTGATACAAAAATAAATTAAATATTCGTATTTTATTAGATACCTTCAACTGTAAAATTGACCGAGATTGTATGAAAAAATTACATCCGTGTGTTAATTTTAAGCACAACTACCTATTGAAGTGGCAACTTGTAATGTTTTCCTATTTGCACATAACTATCTGGTTACAATATCAGATAGGTATCAGCAAATAGGGAAAAATTACAAATAGGTACATAATTTATTTATTAACCAATAAAGAAATCCACCTGTGCACACAATGCACTTTTTTGTCACTTATTAATAAACAGTTAAATTCAAGTCAAATGTACCATAGCGTGAATTATCTACCTACGAAATTTTTAATTAATTAATCTTTTATTAAATTTTTTCATGTTATTTCACTTGAAAAGCATTAAAACACTTGCGCTCTATAGAGTATAAGTAGATTTGCACACCGCAATTGAATAATCATAAACTAAATTGGTTATAAATGGATCTACCATTTATAAGCAATTAGTATTATCAGTCAACATGAAAATACACGTGAACAATCAATCATCTCTCATCATAATAATAAAACGTAAACACTTGCTTCAAAACCTTAAGGGTGTATATTTATTTATGTAGGGACTTCCTAGAAGTAAATAAATATATTTGCATATAGGTTTATATACTACGGTGGCAGGTAAGCCATCCGGCAAGTTGTATACTTGTTATCCACATTATACAACTACAATGTGGATAATTAATATTGAATGAATTATGTAAATACGAATATTATAAATAGGAAAACTAATTTTGCCGCCAAATCTATAAAACTTTTTAATTGTGTTTACATACCTATCTCTGGCTGGTTTTTTTACACTGACCTCGTATTAACACCCGCATTATAAAAATAATTTATTGTTCATGAAACTTTTTCTGAGGAAGTAAAATAATTTTACTTTTTCAGTAAACTATTCGCCAGGTACCTGTATAGTGTTTACTGATATGGAGAAATGTTTTTTTAGCCTTATTTTAATTTTACTTTTTAAGTAGACTGACTGGTGTAAAATTTTCCTTCATAAAACTAGCATAAGTAGGTAAATGCATAAACAACTGTAAGTTTATTGTGTAAGTATTGTTTTATATTCACAGTCATACAATTTCCCCATTGTAACCAATAGTCAATAGAATAACTCAACAAAAGTAGGTAATATTCTTAAACATGTATTTTGTCGAGAATACTAATTAATAAAAAAGTACGAATGTGAAACACTGAAAAATTAAAAAATATATAAAATCGTACCTATCTATAACTTTTTATTCAAATAATTAAAAAAAAAACTTAATATTTCTTTCCGATTCTTATGCTCTACTTTTTACACAATACCTATTAAAAATGATTTTTATTACTAATTTATACGTATTTAATTGGTAATGAAAATAATATAGGTAGGTAAGTAGTTTTGAAAATAATCGAAACTTTTCCATTTGCAAAATAAACTTCGAGGTTTTTATATTTACCCTCTAAAATTCAATGTCAATGAATCTTGCGTAACAATAAAATATACGTTTTAATAAAAAATTAAGATATCAATAAATTATTAGGACCGGTTTATGCAAAAAATTATTTAACATTGACGTGCTGTAATTGATTGCTATTTTATATGTCATTTATGAAAAATAGTAATTTAGTTGCCATTTTATAACATTAGCCAATATAGATAGACGGAATCCTACCTACCTATGTACATACCTATATAATATTTAAAATAATACTTCGAAGAAGACATTCTATAGATTCGTATTGTTTATTATTACATTTTCGATATTTGAATTAGTCTTATTACTACTACCCACGAAAATTCCAATTTCGAATAGAACTTTCAATGGGTATAACAATTAAATTTACATAACTTTTACAAAAAACACTCACTTGGCTTATCTGAAGCGTCGTCATCCATAATCGCCAATTTGCTCGGCCTCGTGTCTTCGGCTTTCAAACCCATTTTCACTGGCGGAAAATTAACAAAAAAAAATGCAAATTTAAAAATCAAACGGTTTATCCCGCTGCTCACTTATTGCACAGATTATTAAAAAATATTTTTTTTTAATGTCAACTGGGTATTTTAAACTGAAAATAAATTATTATTGCCGATTGTATAAAATAAATACGCGCGCGTCAGTTAGCCATGCTCGCGACAGGTAAGCCTGGCCGCGTACTCCGTCTACGAAGGTTGGTATCGACTGTCACGGTACAATGGACTAGCCTTGTTTTTAAGGCACGCGAGTTGTGTTGCAGACACACCGCACGCAGCCTATCGCGCGTACGTATGTAGGTACGGATGAGTGAAATTGACATAGCAATTGACAAGGCTGATTGGGATATTTATTGTATGTGGGCAGGGTACTTGAAATAAATATTATACCACAACCAAAATTAACTTCTTATAATAAATTATTATATTATTATTAATAGATATCATCAGCTTATGAAAAATCTTGACTGTCCATTGGCCGTGTTGGAAAATGTTACTATATAAACCACGTTAATTTTTCATTCTTTTTTTACTAAATTCTTTATTTTATACACAGTTTCACAGTAGGTATATAATAATATATTAAACATCCCGACAGTAAGAGCACATAATAATAATTATGTAAGTACTTATTATACATAAATGGCATTTGCAATACTTACCCACAATTTTATTACATTTCAATAGTTCTTGTCATTTGGTATGTTTGTTATCATGACATGACAGTTATGCGAGATTAAATGTTTATTAAAAAATCCTTATTCAAACATCATAGGTGCGCAAGTATATTTCTTTAAATTAAAATATATTTCTTTAAAATGCGACGATTTAAAGTATATTTCTTTAAATCGCCGCATTTTTAAAAAAATTTGGATCTTAATTGCAGCATAAATGTAAAGTAAGAAAAGAGCGAGTTTTTTTGTAGATTGTTATGATTTTTTCGTACTGTTACACAGATAGTAAATTCATAAAAGTTAATATAATCTGAAGACCATGCGCGAGACCACTTGTTCAATTATTTATTGACACGTAATTTAATTATACTAATTGTAGGTCTATCTACTTTTCTATAAATGAATTATCAAACTATACAACATTAAAAATATATATATTATAGGTACTACTTGCTTTTGTTTTAATAATATTATTGGTAGTATGACGAAGAATATAAGAAAAATATAAACTGTATTTTAGTCAATAATACGTTTTAGAAACGGACACAAACGCGCTAAGCAATACACAACTGGCAAAATAACTTATTTCAGTTATAAATTTATAACAAAACCTGCTCTTAGATTTAGTGTAACGAGTTGACAATAATAATTATGTTCATAATATGGAATCGATTAAGTTTTACCTCGCTCATTACACAGAATAAAATAGGTACTTCATTTAATATAATCGAGTAAATTAACTGTAATTAGTTTAAAATATTTTTGTGCATGACGTAAATAAAATTGTAAGCAATATTTTAAACCAAAAGTATCCCACCAATGAAGTTAAATGCATACCCAAGACAATGGACAAAAATGATGCGGATTTATTTTAAAATTTTGCTCTGAGAGCAAAAATTGTATTTAAATTATTCTTTCTTAGGACAGACCCTCTCTGCACCCAGCACTGCAGCTCCTGTAAAACAGGATTAACAGCGTTAAACTCTTAGAAACACCGAGTTTTGAAACTCGGGAGTCCCAAGGAATCCCAAACCTACTATCTTGGATCCTACAACAAAATGAATCAGAATTAAATAGGGGACCTACTTTAACCCAATTTGCCTTGCAAGTTTCTGGCATTCTAAGCGTAGATTGACTCCTGTATCTAACTGTTTACAAACTGCCAGGATTCCTGCTTGCCCATCGCAAGCAGGAATCCTGGCTGTTTGTCGAACATAATTTTTAAAAGAATTAAAAGAAACTCCCAGAAGCGTGTACAAATTATATTATTATGATACTAAATATCTTCTTTAATCTTGATAATCGTATACAAATGTTTTATAATAACAATGTTTATTAACTTATGGCTTAGCAAGAAAATGATAACGCCGCGTGAGGTAGTTACAAATAATTTATAATATCATTATTATATTCTAACTAAGTTAGAATAATGATCGTTGTCTCTTCATCACGATTTATGTGACAATACATTGTTGTTATCTCTACATTTATACAGAGACAAGTGACATAGAAACTGCTCGATTTAAATATTCAGATCAGGAGTATCCTCAACCGACGAGAATGCATGAAAAGACTGATGAATGTTGTTTGTCAGAATCGTAGTAAGTGGAAGGAAATAATCTCTGCCTACCCCTCTGTTGGGAAAGAGGTGTGATCTATATGTATGTATGTATGGTCTCAGGTGGGTACTAAGTAGATCCAAACCTACTATTTTTTTACTTATGACACTAATGACTTACACACTATTACATTCAAGTTAGCATCAGGTACATAAACTTGCATACTAGAGTGAATTTTTCACTTATATGTAGGTGTACACAGCACTCACAAATATTGGGATAGATGAACAAAAAAAAATATTTTAAGTAGAATTCTTTATCTGAAAATCTGGTCTGACGATTTGAGCACCTTACGCATTTCTAGATTGCGGGCTGATACTGAGAATTTGAAACAGAAAAACCCGACCCAGGACAGAATCTCAGACCTTACAGCAGTGGTACGTATACCCGTTATGCCACTGAGGCTATCCATCTTCAGGTGGTTTCCACTATAGGATTGTTTTAAAAATATTTAGTACTAACTCATGAAATTCAGATTAAGGGTGAGCGAGGTTCGGTTTCTGGCTGTAAGTTCTTTAATCAATCAATAAATTTATTTATTGTGATCATTGGTGCATACAAAATTTGTTGAAGATTATAAACAGTCCTCAATGTTCCGCCTAAAAGGCATACAATAAGTTTTCATGCATAATAAGTATAACATAATTTTTCAATTTTTTTACATACGTTTTATAAGATACGAGGGCACTTCAACACAAAATGTCAGATTTGTTGGGAATAATTATAGTATGTCAGTCAAGAAGTAATTTAAGGACGTTGACGTTGATGTTAAGTAAATCAGATTATCTTAATCAGACGACTTAAAAGAATAACCTGACCACCTTCAAAGCGAAGCTTGCCGGTTACCTAACCACGTGCAATGCCAGGGCCAGTAACATGACATTGTTATTTGCTACATTGCCACCCTATATATAAAATACCAGTAGTATCCTCAAGGGTCTACCCTTGTTGTTTCCGTGTGTAAACAAAAATGGTACTGAGTACATTACCTGACGTATTTTGACATTCTTTCACCTTCAGTCTCATGACGACCTACGTAAATTGATTTTGTATTTATAGACATTCAGGTAAGAAAAAATCTCGACCAAATTTTGTCATACTATTAAATCAATAAAAATAAAAGTGTTTTTTAAATACACATACATGCACTAGGTGCCAGAGATTCTACCAGAGTTCCTAGGCTCTAACCTAATAGGACATGGGTGATCAAAACGCGGTCCACCGGACGTCGTCTTACAACCAGCGAACTTTGCTATTATGTCTCTCTTATATTTTGCGTTATGAACAAAAATAAATTAACATCCCACTAATACTAATAATATAAATGTGTAAGTTTAGATGATAAATGTTTGTTACTCAATAACGCCAGAACGATACAAAGTTAGATTAAACCTACCTAGGTGTATAAGTAATATAATTTAATCAAGCCACAATTTTTTCTTTTATTTTTCCACCTATTATGTTCTTCTCTGCATCACCCTAAGGTTGGCGGGTAAACAATGCCTTTGGCATTAGTCCACCATTGTGCCTAATGTTTTAAAATACATAAAATTAATTATAGTCAGGAATAGATCTTAAGCTTCTTATTACCGACATACTACGCAGACAGAAGCTAGTTATTTATATATTTGAAAGTAGCTACTGGCTTGCGGTTTTGCTCGCGTACGTATATTCTCCGGCCCTCCAACTATTCGTATGTAAAAATCCCATTGTCCCGTTACTGCGTTGCAACGTGGAAGAAGCACAAACATTTCGCATTTTTTTTTATTAAAAACATATTGAAATTCTATTGATTGTTTACATCATATCCTTCTTCTTGTCTCCGATCTGATGGAATCTTACTCTAGGTATTATCAAGGCCAACTTCATCAATGTGACGATATTTTCCCAGTCGGAGAGGCTCAGCGTCCTAATAAAGACGGTCATAGGCATATAATACAGCTAATAGCTAGGTGCCAAAAGTACCGAAATACATTTTGCACATGCGTGTAATTATATTATTTTTGGTTGAAGAAGTGAAAGATCGATTGACGAAGTGAAGAAGATGTCAGAGTCGTAGCAGATGGAAGGAAGCGGTTTCTGTCTACCTCTCTTTTTGGAATGAGGTTTGATATATTTAAATGTATTCGGAAATACAATAAAAGAACGTGTAGGTACACATATGAATGTAATTACTTAAAATATATTATTTACACTTATGATGCACGAAAAATATTGTTAAAGGTAAGTAATTGGATGTGGTACCATGGTATAATAATTTAAGTATCATTTTTGCAACCCTATGACCTGACTTGCCACACTGCAGATGTGCTAAATTTCAATTTGTAGAAGAATAAATGTATAAATCTTATAGCGAGAGGCCAAAATTATACATATATATCAATGCTTGTTGCGAATAAAGCTAAATAAATAAATGAAATCATAAAAAGCCCTTTTGGAAACAACGTCTTACTGATTAGTAACATGAGTGTTTCGAAAACGAACATTTTATTGTTACCAAGAACACAATAAACTTTCCTTAGCTGTTCTACAACCAGTTATTTTGTACTTGGACGAAACTGCCTGATTGGACATTCGAGGCACGTTGATGCTAGGGTCACCATTCGTCGGGATTTAGAAGGTTCAGAATTTTTGTAAACTGGTCAAGAGCTTTTTCGTTTATACAGTTCTCAGTTGATGAAATTACGTCTCTCGATTTATACATTTAAAGAAAATTTTGCTTAAAAACTACCCTAATTTAGTAATCACTTTGGTAACAATATTCATTTAGGTCCATCACTGCTTTCTGTCCAAAATATAGATTGTTAACATAAGAAATTTTCTCAACGCGGTAAACTTATTTTCTGTATCACTTCTTCAGTAGTTTCGGAAGTCTTAGTTTGCTCTCTCTCTCTATCTCTTAATTTAAGAAATGTGCTCTTGTCGGTGGAGTAAACGCCAACCGTCTCTTGCTTCTGCTAATTCTTTATCCTCCTGGTAAGACACCACCCGTACCTCTCCTTAATTTTTTCAATAAGTCCTCGGTCTACCTCTTCCTCTCTTGCCTTTGTTTGTAAGTTAAGTAAAATAATAAGACAATATAATAAGATTACCAATATGATGATTAACAAAGATAACAATGAAAAATAACTATTGTTTTTTTATTTTTTTATACATTTTCTTAGCAATGTGTAATGAAAGTTGGTAAGAGACACTAACTACGAGTATAAACATGATAATAAAAAAATAACAGACAAATAACTTGCAAGAATTCAACTAATGGTCAAGAAGTGTCTATAATGTTTAAAGAATTCTGCCCTGAATCCTACCTACCCGATAAGTAACTTTATCTTTCATCATCAGCCCAGCAATATAAGACGATGACTTCAAGATACAAATAAAAAAGAAAATATAAATATGAAAAACAACAAGTGCTTGGAAAATTTGGAGGTTGCTCTCGATTACTCCAGGATGCCATCATCAGATCTTTCCTTAATGGGAATGGGACTAACGTATATACTAAAGTATACCATTTTACACAAAATAAATATTTTCTAAATCTACATCTCTATAACTATATTCGACTAATCGAGTAAAAAACATTAAAAAAATCGAAAAAAATATTGCGATGAATTGTGAATTTCCATTTTTTTTAAATCGATTAAAAAGTTTTAAATTTTTACTAAAATCTTTTTTGACAGGACATTTCATTCCTGGTAGCCCTACACAGGACCGATGGGTCACCGAATTCGACAGCCTACATGACAGGTTTATGACGTCATATAGCCACAGGACAGACTGATGACCAACAGAAATGAACATGTGCTACACACAAAGTGAGTAAGAACGATAGTCATTGTCCTACGTTCAAAACTAAAACGAAGGATAATTCAAGGGTCAGGAAAATATAATATTATTATAACGTAAAAGCTCCTATTAACGACCCCCTAAAATGTGACTATTAACGATCCAATTTTTAAATCACTCATATTGGACATAAAATAGAGTTTCAGAAATATCATACCTTAAAAATTAGTTACGTATTTTTGTTGGCCACCAAAAAGAGTAAAGTTTGTGTGTTTAAATAGCCAGTGAAAGAAATAATTTGAATGTTAATGGGACGCGCCCGAAGCGGACGCACATTTCATAGTGTCGCGTCTCCAGCCACGTAAGTACACCTAAATATTACTTAAGGAAAATAACACACTAAAAATGGATTTGTCTTCTTGTTATCACATTACAACTGTAACGTATATATTCTTTTTCTAAACTAACTCTTAATATAATACTTTTTATTGGTTTTTGTGTTATAAAATCATGTTTTAATTTAAGGCGGTAATACAATCCAAATTTCAAAACTTGATTCTAATAACGACCCATGGCGTTGTTAAAAATTTTGAGAACATTTAGTATTTTAAAATAATATCAATTATAAACTACCTCATTTGATTTTATTGTTTTCTTGTTCAGTTCTTAAAATTATTTTACATCGTTAGATCTATTAACGACAAAGCTATTTCTTAAAGATTTTGTGTAAAACTCGATTCAACGTTAGACAATATCCCTATTATTATAATGGGTCGCTAATAGACCTTCATACTTGATTCTATTACCGACTCAAAACTGTGACGATATTTTTGGTGATATAGTACACAAAAATAAAATGTATATTTTTGAACAATTTGGCTTATTTCTTGCATACGTGACGTTTTGAGAGATTTTGTCACAGGACATATTATTAATGTAAAATAATATTTGCTATCCAGTTTCAGTCATGCTTCATGGCATTGGCTATATTTCATATGTTTTCAAATCAAATAAAAATGCCGGGACGGAATGCGGGCCATGTAACTTATATCTCTATCTATATGTCTTTAAAGATTGTGTTCTTTTATAGAATCATGGAGCCGTAGAAGCGCAAGCAGTACGCCTCTGCTCAACTAGAAGCTGCGCTTCTAGCTATAAATGAAGGGACCAGCATATACGAAGCTTCAAAACCCTATGGCATACCGAGGACAACTTTGCGTGACAAGAGAAAAAATAAATATATATATATATAATTAAAATAACAAAAAATAAGTGCTCTAAGCTTTGCAATAAATAATTATGTTCATATTGTAATAATGTTGATCTCATAACTATTGTTATTATAAATGCCTTAAAATCGATTTTTTATTTTATTTAATAGTATAGAAGAAGTGAGAACTTTGTACCGGTCAGTAAAAGAAGTTGAAAAATCGGTAATAGAATCTTGCCGCATTCTATGGGTCGGTAATAGAATCAACTACTCTTTAGGATTAAATAATTATTTAGTAACTATTGTGTTATTGAATATTGAATTTAAGTACTGAATTGCAAAGAATACTTCGTTTAGATTAATTATAAATTATAACATCTTTCCTAACATAACAGCTTATATCTATTTTTTTAAAGTGAATCCTAAGACAGCTAAAACTGGCGGTAATAGGAGCATTTACGTTATTAGGTATATATTTCCTTGTCAGTAAAAAGGGGTAAATATTGCATTTTTTATTTTTAAACGTAACTTTTATGACCTTAAGCTAATAAAAGTTACTTTAAAAAATAGAGAGAGAGATAGAGAGAAAAAAGAGGTTTCTTTTATATAGATTTTTACCGAAAACCGGTGCACAGATTTCAACAATTGACGATTATTGCCAAGTAAAATCGCAACTAAGGTAGAAATAAAAATTAAGTTGGGTGAGTCTTATAATTTCCGGTTTTCATTCTGCAACCCGATCTTTATTTGTTTTTTGAAAGTCATGCTCTGAGATCATTGGGGTCAACTTTTGGATGGTATATTATTTTTCCAAATAAAGGAGACGAATTGAGCAATACGAATTGAGAAGTTTCTTGCATTACAGAAGAATGCGAAAGTGTTATTATTGAATTTCACTGGCGGTTTAGTGGTCTCCAGAACTTAGAATACATTCATAATCATATCAGCCTCACAACGTCACTGCTAGACATATCAGCAACCCATTAAGTCCCACTGCTGGGATCAGGTCTCCTCTTCTCTAACTAGAGAGCTGAGAGGGTTTAGGCCATAATCCAGTCACGCTGACCTAGTGTGTGTTGGTGGATCAGACATACTCATAGAATTTCTTCTAGGGTATGTGGGTTTCCTCACGATGTTTTTCCTTCACCCTCAGCAGATGGTAAGTCACCTGACTAGTACATATAAATTCCACAAAGTGGAATCCACATTGGTACTGCTGGTCGGGATCGAACTCGGACCGCGTGACTAATTTCAGACAATTAATTTAGGATACATTATAGGTACATATTTACACAGTAGGTTCCTACCTACACTATAAATATATCTCGATATGTACACCTAAAACTTATTCTCCTCCTCTTGCAACTTGAGCAAAAACTTACTTATAATAAGAGGAATGTCCGCCATAATGACTATCATTATATTTCGGCACCTGAACAACATACAACTAGGTAGGTACTTAAATTACTGTAATTTTAAACCACTTTTCTTGTATAAAGGCCCGTTCATCCGTGGTGCAAATGCGATTGAGAATCTACGTATATATTTAATTGATTAAATATGCATTTTTAGTGCGGCTGGCCGAACTATGACCAGTTCTCGGTGAATGGAAGAATCTTCTTCTATATAGCTTAAATACCTGATATTACACTGTTAAAGTGGCAGAGGGTAGGGCACTAATCACTCAAAACTGATGGCTAATGCGGGCGAAAAGTTCTCGAGACGTGACCAAGTGGCTAGGGCAGCGTAGAGCGTCCACCGATCAACCTACAAGATGGCAGATGATCTGATCCGAGCGGCTGCAAGCCGCATACAACCTTAATGGAAATCTTTTGAGCTGATATGATAATGATGATGTATGTAATATAATATGTATGAAAAAACAAATGTAAAACTGAAGAGTATGATTTAGTGAAAAGAAGATATTATCTAAACATGTCTAACAAAAATATCTATCCGTACAAATCCAGGGCAAGCCAGCAATTTGTTGTAAAATTGTAAGCAATCATTCACAATAATTATAAGAAAGGAAGATATCGACACTATAAAGCTTGATCCGCTAGAATTTGAGCAATTTAGTATTAACATAAAGTTCGCAGTGGCGTAAATTAGGTGAGGCCTATGTTCAGCAGTGGACGTCGTTAGGCTGATATGATGATGATGATGATAATACTAATAGGTATTTCCTTAATAATTATGAGCATTGCTGTTATGATGAATATCATTTACATTAAGGGAGCCACCTTTCTGACATTCATGTCAGTGACCCTAACCTTGCTTACGTCCAGTTCAATAAACACTTATAACCTTTTGCTAATATTATGTAGGCACGTATTTTCCCAGTCAGCCTGCTCAAAACATTCGAAAGATCTTATTGCGCCTTACCGCATAATAAAATTGAATCTTGTTATAAACTACTTGTACTTGTAACTTGGTGTTAAGGAAAATTAAGGGTATTCCCCTAATTTTACCTTAACTTAAATGAAATTCACATCTGAAACAACGTGTACCTACATGAACTATCTCTGTGCCTGCTCTTTCGAGTTAAATAGCGTTAATCAGATTGATGTATTAGCATTTACTGATTTTCGTTCTTTGTCAACTTTTATCTTTTTTTCTCCTCCATGAATTTAATGGCTTTGGCGACTTTTTATAATGTATATTGGCCTAATATTCGACAGCTACATTTGACGTTTATAAAATTTATTACCTCACTGTAATGGTATACGTTGTATTAGATACAATTTTCTTATGCCTTCAAGCACGGTGTCGTCTATTTATTCGAACAGTGAATGTTCTCCATTGTTAACTTATACTAGTGTAGTATCATCTACAGATATGATACCGCAGAATGTGCCAATATATTTGATTGTAAATTAATAATAATAAAAGTAGGAAGTAATAATATGTATGATATGTATCAATGGTCCCATTTTATGGCCTATTGCCAATGACCTGTCATATTTCCAGACTCCGGGCGCGCGGTTTAATAAACATTTAAACATCGAAGTCAAAATTGGATATTTTGAAACAGAACAATGACGTCAGACTATGCAAGACTTGCACAATGTATACGAGGCTTTAGTAAAACAACTGATATTCATCCGTTTCTAAGAAGATAACGCGTAAGATCAGTACAAACTATAGCAATCACTTGTCTATCGAGTTTATAGATAAGATTGTTACACTGTAACTCGTTGTAAAATTCCTGTATTGTAAATACATTAAATACTTTCTAGTAAGTCTAACTAGGTATGATGCTTTGTTTACATTATGCAAGTATTTCTCATCAAGCATTATGCAGTTTCCCTTTATAATGCAAAGGCAACTTTTTCATTAAGGAAATACCGTAGATCGCGGGGAACTTTATACAAACATACAATTAACGAACACAAAGTAGTAGTAAGTAGTAAGATCAATAAACACAAACTCGAAACAAATATCTATCAGTCAAATAAACATTTATCTCGTGTAAAAATCAAAGCCACGACACTTCAAACATTTGGAGACAACCATATTTAACCTCTATGCGGCCACAATGACAGCCAGACAATAATTATGTAATTTAATTATTGCTAGAGTTAGTAAGTAGGGATTTAGTTAAATGAACCTCTCTTCCTCCAAGGCTAAAAGCTCCGAAATAGTAATCTATACATATAATTTAATCGTTCGACTAAGAGATAACAAATACATCGTGTAAATTACAGCTCAGATTGTTCTAACGTCTCTATAACACGGCCTACTTATACGAGTTTCCGAGCCTTAACGTATGCCAAATCTATGTAACGTGAAGCCTGAGAGGATCTGCCCTCTGCCCCGTCCAGCGGACATAGGATATTAATGTATGTACCTATACCACTTGGGAATAATCCAATCTGAATATTTCAATATCGGTATCAGTGTGATCAATACCGTGATTATATGATTACGGTATTGAACACAAACTCCAGTATTGGAAGCCCTAAGACGCAAATAAAAACTGTGATGATGATGTCAACCATAAGACTTCCATAAAGTCTAAGTCTATTCATTTACTTATCAAATCATTTATGTTGAGATAATCTTCACGTTTAGATCAGCCAGCTCCTTGCCCATAGCATGATGATGCCGTTACAATGCGTGTGGATTAGAATTGTCAGATTATGGTGTTCAAATGTGCTTTATACACAAGCACACTTAAGCACCTCGTAAAGATAGTCTATCACTTCATTATATGTACATATTTGTGCGTAGACTGTTATTGCTTATTGCAATAAACTACTTAAAAGCTTGGTTGTTACGTACAATGATTTGATAATTAAAATTTTAGGATACCTAAGATTTTGCAAAAACATGGATAGGTATTAGACGATTGTGAAAATGTCTCAAAAAAAACCACGGAGCCTTCTCAACTAACTTATCCATGTCTGATCCGCTCTAAAAGCAAAAACCCGATCTTTATCTTATCAGTTAAAATTGGAATAATCCGTTTCAAATTCCATTATACGTTGTTAAAATTGGAACTATAAAATCATTCTACAAAAACATCATAACATAGCATCACGCCTTTTTCCCCGAAGGGGTAGGCAGAGGTGTTTCACACCCATATTTCGCCAGCTATGTTTGGTCCCATAAAATAGGGGGCGAGCCTATTGTCATCAACCGGGAACATTTGTTTACCAAACTCCGGGAAAATCTCAATACTGGAATTTCATGATAGAAAAGCCCAATACATTTTCACTCGACCCGGGAATCGAACCCGGGACCTCTTGCACAGCAGTCTTATACACTTCCTGCTGCGCCACCGAGACAGTTCATCATTCTACAACTTGCCTACATAGTATATTGAATATCTACCCACGTCACACTAAATTAGGATTAAAAGCGTTAGCGTTTTAAAATTGAAGTGTAGCGACGAATTAAGAATACATAATGTCACTACCGCATCTCAAGTCATGGGTAGTAAAAGGCGACTAAGGAAGTAACTTATGCAGACAATAACACTGCAAAAAAAGGAAAATTCGAAACAAACCCTATACCAACCGTCTGGCCAGCGTGGTATAGAAGGCTAAATTCACTCCATATTCTTTGGAGGAGACCAGTGCCCAGAGACGTTTATGAGATAAAATGATGATGATGAAGTTTACCTTTTCTTTTTATAATATTATATTATATTAGTACCGAAGAACCTAGACGAAATCAGCTGTTTCGAAAAATAAACACTTGCTGCTTTCAAGGATTTTGGGTCAATAAATCCACACCAACACCGAATCAGCGTGATTTTTTGAATTCGAAAACATATTATTTATTATTTAGAGGACCGGCGAATATAAATTATCCCGATGATCATTTCGCAGTATTAAACATACATACTCAGTTTGTATAGCACAGTTACTTCCATTATCTTATCAATTTGTCATCGAAAGAGATCTTCATCACACGAACACCAAACGAAAAGCTAAAAATATCGGACAATTTTATCAAAAGCTTGATCAAATAGAAATTATCTATGAAGAAAACGAACAAAAATATTAACATTCAAACGTTTGGCGACAGTACATGCACGTGAAAAAACATCGTTCAGACACTTGAAACAAATCATGAAACACTCGAATGATTTCTTTGATCACGTGCAACTTTATAGATATTAACAGTCGAGAAAGAGGTGTGTTAGTCTGCGTTACATCTTGAAAGAAAGTTTAAGATATAATTATTATGCTGAGTGCACTCATAATATTGAATCGATACGAAATTACTGAAAATCGAAACTCAACTATTGACTTGAAAAGTCGACATTCCATTTCTTCAAATTTTATATCAGTATCGAGTCAAAATGGGCCAATATCGTTAAGACGCCTTTATATCGATGCTGAGAATCCACCGTAACAGGATTTGAGGATTGTGTATTAGGGTCTTAAAATTATCTGATGAGTTAAAATAAAATTATAGAATAGGGAAAGAGGACTTAAGTAAGAATCTACTCGTATACCTTGTCGAAGTTTGTGTGTATGAAGGTATGACCCGACCATGTCTTTGCTAAAACTAAGTAAACAGAAAAGATCTGAATGAAGAGAAGAAAGATCAAAATGAAGTCATTAGTCTAATCTCACTGAATCATCATCATCATTATCAGCTACTCGTCCTCTGCTGGACATACGCCTCACCTAATTTCTGCCACAGCGAGCGATTTTGTCCCGCCTACAACCAACGGCCACCCGCTACATTAACCAAGTCGTCGATCCATCTGGTTGGCGGCCGTCCTATGCTGCGCCATCGGCCATCAGTTCTAAGAGCTGAGCGGAGTCCTCTTCACACTAGTTAACCACAGGCCGCGGAAACACAGCCAGAAACTTTAGTCAACTTACGCTATCGTATGCAAAATGGTGTTTCAACATTTGATTGTTCAGAAACAGAAATATTTATTTGTAAAAATTATTTGTTTAAATTTACAGATCTTGCGTTATTAAAAAAATCAGCGCTACATTTTACCCAAATATTATTTAAGATTAAAAAAAAAGAAATTAATTAATAACAGTTAATAACTATAATACAAACTAGACAATAAACAAATAACAAACGTAAGGTTTAACTATTTAAATCTAAAAATTCAGAAAGTGAATAAAAACATTTTTCTATTAAAAACTTCTTTAAGATTCTTTTAAAAATATTTAAATTTAAGCCCCTAATTTCACTAGGAATTTTATTATTCCTGAGATGTATAGGTATAAAATGTAATAGGTAAGTGCGTTTATCACGTAAAGTTCCTTATTAAAACCTCATTGCTTTAAACTGCATGAATCATAAACCTTAATTGAGTGATTCACTCGAAATCTGAGGTAGGTATACTTACATGACTAAATATACACATAGATAGACAGTCACGGAAAAGATAACTGAAAAACTAACAATAGATAGAAAATATAAAAGGATATTGGATTCTTCTGTCATCAAATTCTCTGTATCCACCTGGAGTTTAGTTTATAAAATCTGCTTGGCAGCAAACTCGCGCCTTAACACATGGCACATCTGCTGGCGAACTGTCATGTCGTCGGTGTGTATGGTGTGATGCAACTCTGCCTATCCCTTTACGATAAAAAACAAAATTAAAAATTTTGAAAAAAACCCACGACGATAACATCTATACAAAATAAGAAACGTAACATATAAAAAGGTTTAAATAACTTTATTTTAAATCCCCGACGAAAAGAAAATAAGTAGCGTAAAAACAATCCCAAGAAAATCCGTCGAGGGCTGCCATACCCTGACTTGAAATGAACGAAAGTATTGCAGTTTTATGTATTTGATACCTACCTAATTATTAACAATATTTAGTTTATAATATATATTTAATACTAGAAACAGTAATGATATTGGCAGCCCCCGACGAATTTTCTTGGGATTGTTTTTACGCTACTTATTTTCTTTTCGTCGGGGATTTAAAATAAAGTTATTTAAACCTTTTTATATGTTACGTTTCTTATTTTGTATAGATGTTATCGTCGTGGGTTTTTTTCAAAATTTTTAATTTTGTTTTTTATTTTAAATATTTTCAAAGAGCGCTATCTTACTAACTGTAAGTAACTCGTATAAAATTTTAAGAACCTTGACAGATAAATAAAAGTTTTATACTAAGTTATAGCAGAAACACATTTTTTTTTAATTTACTGTTGCAGTAAGTCTTATAACTTGAAATTATCATTTGAATTTTCTTATTTTAAACTTCTTAAGAAGCGCCTTATCTTACCATGTATGTATATGAATTTGTATGGAGCTTCGACTATATTATATGTATTTTATTTTTTTGTTGACTTGTGTGCTCATCCGTCGCACAAAGGTCGCCGGAGCCCCGCTTCGCGGGGCTCTTACTTCTGGGTGGTGTGAAAAAAAAAAAAACCCTAACCTCCTAACCAGTCCGATTCGGATTGCTTTGAATCGGGGGGTGTTAAGTTTAGCTATCGCACATTGATTGCCGTAGCCGGATTGCCTTCGGCGTTAGCGCAGATTTCCACCTATAATAGCTTGTATCTCGAAAACGGTACGTGCTATCGCAAAAATGATGAAAATTTGGTTACACCCCGAGCACGGGATACCTATAAGTTAGAATAAATAAGGTAGGTAGGTGTTTATATAACGTCAGTCTGGAATAAATTCTCACTCTTACTAATTTTTTTTAGGCTTATTATTGTACACCTCAGTACTAATATTCAGTGATATAACAACACAAGATCGGTTTTCGGATTTTTTCCTTTACTTGTGCAACTTGTTATTGCTTCTGGCCAAATTTCATGATTCTAGGTCAACGGTAAGTTCCCTATAGATTATGATCGTCAAGATAAATCGTCAAAAATGGAGCATCTTTTGATTGCGTTAACTTAGAATTTTTATTTTTATTTTACGCTTAGGGTTTGCAGATCCAAGTAAATGATATTAATTTCAGCTTTATATCTCTATACGTTCTTGAGAAAAATATTCTAGACAGACGGACAGACAGACAGACAGACAGACAGACAGACATACAACGGAGTGACCCTATAAGGGTTCCGTTTTTTTCTTTTGAGGTACAGAACCCTAAAATTGCATAAACGGTCACCCATCTATGAACTGACCTTATCCGAAGTTGCTTAACCTCATGAGTGTAATCAATATCTCAGTACTACAATGCTACGTGTCCCTATGCAGTAACAGGTCTAATTATTTTACAGATAACTGTAAATATAAGTTTGCTTAGTCTATTGCAGCGCCCCCTGGCGAAAAAATACAATATCGTGTATCCAAAAGTCATCCTCGATAAATCACAAATACATTACAGAAAACTGTATCGAAATCGCTTTAATCGTTTTAAAGATAGGAGGGCACAAAGGTTTCAACGAAATCAACATAGGTTTGCCTAGTCTATAGCAGCGCCCCCTGGCGAAAAAATACAAAATCTTGAATCCAAAAACAATCCTCGATAAATCACAAATACATTACAGAAAACCGTATCGAAATCAGTCTAATCGTTTTAAAGATAGGAGGGCACAAAGGATTCAATGAAATCAGTGTATTGTACCGCCCCCTGGCGAGCTATTAACATAACACCTATCTAATAACCTGTCCCCAAGAGCCGCACACACTTTACAGAAAACCGCATCTAAATCGGTCAAACCGTTTCCGTGCTATAAGGCATTATGTTGGAACACACAAACACACAAACACACAAACACACAGCCTCTCACCCCAAACGCATATACCGTCTCCGTTCCGTCGTGGGTAAAAAAGGTGTAATGTATGTTATGTTATGAAACAGATGTATGATGTGATGATGTAGACGTAGGTACGTACAACGTGACTTTACTTTTTCTATAGAAATAATTAGTACCTACACGGCAAGAAGTTATAGTATCCGAATAACGAGCTATCGTAGGTCACACGCGCGCAACTTGGCTTATTATTCTGTAGAGATGTTATATTAGGGTCAATTTCGCATAATCCTAATATAGGATATATTAGTTTTGTCATATTCTAATACCATACCTATTACTCGATATTAGTCAGATAATAGGGTAAGGAGTGAACGTTTTAGTATTATGCTCTATATCTAGTATTCGTTCGCGTAGTCTCTGGCTAATACTTGACTAATATCGAGTAACCTAATAGATGACATTCCTATAACCTAATATGAATACGGGTCGCTCGTATTATAATATGCATACCTAATATGAGTATATTCGTTTCATCTCTATTATTCTGACAGCTGTTCTGTTTTGTCGACCTTAGTCGTACATTGAACGACAACAATACGGTTAATAAAGAATTAGGTTAGCTTTCAGTAGCGTTGGTTTAAGACTTAAGTGTCTTTTATATTTTCATTCCATCGTTTATAATGTACGAGTATGTGGATGTTAGGGAGTTGCTGCTCGGGCCAGTGAGCCTAGGTTTACCATATCTCAGGATTTGTCCTGAGATTTCAGGAATTTTCGACTTTTCTCAGGATTGCGGCTGCATTTTGCAAATCTCGTGATATGTCAGGATTTTTAATAAAATACAGGTTACATTTTAAAGATCTCTTTAATTTAAAGTTAAACCAGCTAAAATAATCTTTTTTTGGGTAACAATTGAACAGTTAAAATCAATACTTATTTATCTCAGTAAGTTGCGTGCAAGTTGCTACGCGTGAGCTAGAGCCGCAGAGTATAAAACGATAATAATACGTTTTTGAGAGAAAATTCTCAAACTGTATAAAATCTCAGGAGTTTTCCATGGAAATCAGGCCTTTTCTCCGGTCTTTTGATTTTTACATCTGGTAACCCTAAGTGTAAGTAAGTAGATGCGATGGTGGCTGAATGGATAAGAGACCGGCGTGCAAATCACGCGGTCCGAGTTCGATCCCGACCGGCAGTACCAATGTGGATTTCATTTTGTGGAATTTATATGTACTAGTCAAGTGACTTACCATGTGCTAACGGTGAAGGAAAACATCGTGAGGAAACCCACATACCCTAGAAGAAATTCTATGAGTATGTCTGATCCACCAACCCGCACTAGGCTAGCGTGTGTGGATTATGGCCTAAACCCTCTCAGCTCTCTAGTTAGAGGAAAGGAGACCCGAGCCCAGCAGTGGGACTTAATGGGTTTCTGATGAACCCTAAGTGAGCCTCACATCACAACCGCTTAACCGTCCCGTTTCCCCAAACGATGGGATATGCATGCCACGCATCGTCAGTCCCTTAATGACGTAACTACCACAACAGAGTGGACCGACGTTGAATGAGATCACTCGGTCAAATTCCTGATTCACATACAAACAAGAGTTATACTCGCACATCATCATATACGTCATCTACTTAAGTACAGATACGTTCAACTGCAAAACAAATTGATACAATATGTTCTTTTTATTTTTTATTACATATGTAGGTAATCCGTGTAGTGCTAGCCGTGTAGTGCCCCCTTTCAACCCGTGGGTGTCGTAAGAGGCGATTTAGGGAGTAATTTTAAGTAGAGCAATGCGAGAAAAGGAAATTAGAAGGTTATTTAATGGACCAATTTCGGGCAATTGGTAAGATTAGGTCATAGGTTTGCCAGATTATATGTGTATAAAATATATTAATTTAGTTTATTTTGTAATTCAAATAATGGAAACTTATATACTTACCTATTAGGTACATAAAGTAATCATTATCAAATTGAATTTGACTTTTCAGTTTATTGCACGCACAACGGTGTGAGATTCGACGTTCCTACTCAGGTAGGTAGTTAATTTATATCGATTACGATATGACCGCTGAATTTTTAAAATATTAAGTACCTATGTACCTAGTATATATAGTATGTACCTAATTATAAAAAGAATAGGTATATAAAAACCTACGACGGCAGCGCTCCAAATTGAACCGAACCCTACTCGCAATATTTAAATTCGATTGGTCGATTTACGTCACAATACTAGCACAATGGATACCCATTCAGTTTATTTATTTATTGATATACGTAGTTAAAAGGCATATTCTCACCACTACATAATTATTATTTATAACATATTTGCTCGTAAAGGGTCTCTTATTTCACCAATTTCAGTGTCGTAATGTATCTCATTACGCACTAGTGCGGTAATGTAAAGTAAAATGCACGGCTTCTCACGATCACAGACTATAGTAATCAAGACGCTCCGTCTAAAACGAACGGTACTTTTTTAAATCTTAGCAAAGAGTTGTTATGTCAGAAAAGTGGTCAACATTTTATGGGTGAATTTCCCAAGCACGATTTTGGAGCGGCGTCGCTGAAAATCGATGTGTAAAATTTAACTAGCGTATAATAAATAATTCTATAATATAGTTCACATTGTTATCTACACGGTGCCAAAGCTTTTTAGCAATTAACTATTTATTTTCATATTTAAAAAAAATCTTAAAGGGCTAATTTCTAATTACGATGGAGTGTCCCGATTCCATTTTTACGCACGAATTGCTTTATTTCGAGTTTTTGATAAACTTAATCTAAGAAATAGTGAATTATTCTTAAAATACATTAGATAACGACATTCAAAATATTTAGTTCGTTTAATTTATCTAATATTTTAGTATTTAAAACTGCCCTCCGAAAATGTCCCGAGGAAAAAAGCAATTACGCTGGCACAATTTGAACACTCCATAACTTGTGGCAACATTACATATGAGTCATCGAACTATAGTCACCCTCACCCCGTAGTTGCCCTCTTGCGAGCGGGATAGATGGTTGTGTGTTGTGCTGTACGAGGGTCACACCAAACATGCAAGTACGTGTTACGCTGGCATTGGAATACATTTTTTTACAATTACTGTGGCATCATTATTGTTAAAACTATAAGGTAGATTAATACGAAATTCCTTATACAAATTAAGATTAAAGCACATTACCTTCATTATAGACTAAATTTTATGTAGGAACAATATAATTTTTAATAATCTTAGTTTTGTCTCTTTATCTAAGTACGGTGGCGCAATTCCAGTGGCTCCAGTGGCGAAAAGTCGTGCCACCGTAATTGATCAGTACCACCGTAATTGATTTAATGGTGTTTTTCTCGATTTTTATGGGTTTTATATAATTTAATTAACAAAATTATATCTTTTATCAGAGTCATTTTTATAGAGTTACAGACCATATCAGAGAATGTCAATATGCCTTTATAATAAAGGCAGTGCCTAAAGGTAATGCCTAAGCATTACCTGTAGAACTAGCTTCTTTTCGTATTAGCCTAGAAAAGAAGCTAGTTCTGTACACACGAAGCCAGAGAAACTAGCTTGTTAACTTACTAACACTAGTAAAGTAAGCTACTAAATCTGACTTCGTGTGTACGGAACTATTACTAGCTAATTGGGCTTGAATAGAAGCTAGTTCTTGTCACGTATAGATTTCTGCACTAGCTTGCTATCCTGTATATTCTGGAAATGACACTAGCTTACTATTCTAGGTTGAGAAACTAGCTCAATGCCTACGGTACACGAGGCTACTTTTTCAAGCTAGGACAAGAAGCTAGTAACTTTGACTTTGTGTATACAGAATTATCTTCTTTTCTAGGCTAGTAATAGTTCCTTGTACACGAAGTCAGAATTATTAGCTTTCTGGCACTGACTTGCTATCATAGCTTCGTGTGTCTCAGGTATTGGCATGCCTAGACTGTCTAGTCCCCGCGCAGTAACTGCAAAGTCAAGTCAGGTGTATATAAAATTATGTGTGATGTACATATAATTTTATATAAATTCAACCCATTTTTTTTTCTTGTATGAGCAAAGACAAAGACAAAGACAAAGACAAAGATATTTATTTTGTGAAAACATGTGTGTGGATGATATCTGGTGTACAATAAATTGTTTGTTTCAACATGTTCAACCATTACTGGTGTACAAATATTAGGTATAGTAATAATATAATTAATTACTAATGAAATAATATAAATTAAACATTAATCCCAAAAATTATAATGACAAAACCAAACCTAAAATGTAAACAATAATTTAAAACATAAATGCAATACTAAATAAATGGATTTACAATTATAACAAATGCATTAAATTAATTAAATGAGCTAATAAAACAGTACATTATAGTCACAGAGTTGAATCAGTCAGAAAATCTTTTATGTCATAGTAACATTTTTCAGCTAACAGTTTTTTAAATGATCTTTTAAAAAGGTTTGTACTCATTTGTTGAATAGTATTTGGTATCTTATTGAAAATTATTGGAGCTTTGCATACAATACTTTTATGTAACAATGCTGTTTTTGAAGGGTGGACACAAAGTTTATTATTACGGCGATTACGCTGTACGTTATCCGACAAATGAGGGAATAAATTAGTGTTATTTTTAACAAATATGCTTACTTCTAATATATACAGCGATGATAGTGTAAGAATTTTATATTTCTTAAATAACGGCTTACAACTTTCAGTGCTCTTGATGCCGAACATAGCTCGTATACATCGCTTTTGTATTTTAAATATTATTTCTTTGTCGGTCGAATTTGCCCAAAAAATAATACCGTATCTGAGTAAGGGTTCAACGAGACCAAAATATGCTGATAGTAATGCATCAGTGTTGACAATTGGAGCAAGTTTATATAAAGCATATGATAAACTACTAATCTTTTTACTGAGAGCTTCAATATGTTCTTTCCAATTTAGCTTATTATCTATGGTTAATCCAAGAAAACGTACACTGTTTAATTCTTGTATAGTATTGTCATCATATGTCAGATTAACATTTAATTTATTTTGAATTCTTTGACCAAAGTGCATTATATTAGTTTTCTTTAAATTGATTTTTAGGTTATTGTTTTGCAACCATGAAATAATATGAGTCAATGTATTATTAATGTCAAAATTGTAATCGTTTATGTCTTTGCATGCAATTGTAACGGTACTATCATCAGCGAATAATGTCATAGGGTGAGTCGTTGCATTTGGCAAGTCGTTAATATATATAATAAACAAAAGCGGTCCCAATACGCTACCTTGAGGCACGCCGTATGTTACGTGGCGCGTCTTTGAAGTGAATGTTTCTTCACTTTTTGATTTAAGATTCACTCTAGTTATTTGTGTTATTTGTTGACGATTCGTTAAATATGATTGTATTAGGCTTAAGACATTGCCTCTAATGCCATAACTTTCAAGTTTATCAATTAGTATATTATGATCTACGTAATCAAAAGCCTGTGACATATCACAGTAAATAGAGCATATGGGCGTTTTTTTATCAATATGATTCACAACATTCTTCACGAAATCGTAGATAGCCATATTAATAGTTTTATTTTGACGAAAGCCTTTTTGTTCATTGCAGAATATTTTATTTTTTTCTAAATAATTATTGAGTTCATTATAAAGATATTTTTCAAAAATTTTGGAAAATGTTGATAATAGTGCAATGGGTCTATAATTTTCGATCAACTCTTTATTATCTTTTTTGAACAGGGGCTTTATAATTGTTAGTTTAAGTTCCGTTGGAAAGATTTCTGCCGTTATACATAGGTTTATTATGTGATGGTAACAAATATCATTGTTTACTTTCTTAATTATTTTGGTGGAAATACCATCGTATCCTACACTGTTGGTATTTTTTAATTTTGTTATTATTCTGTATACCTGAGCGGGGGAACTGGGTGCGAGGAACATGGAATTTACTTGGCGATTTATTGAAAAGTTGATATTTTGTCTAGAATTTGAAATTGGTTCAATCTTATCGATAAAATAATCATTGAATACATCAGCTATTTCTGCAGGTTTATTAATATAAATATTGTCGTCAATTTTTATTTTATCAATCGGTTCTTTTGGTAGATTGAGCCTCGTTTTGTTAATAATACGCCATGCCGTTTTAGATTTGTTATTCGAGGTTTTAATTTTATGATTATTTTGAGCACGCTTTGTTAGTGAAATAATTTTTTTTAAAACTTTGGAATAATGTACATATCTTGATTTATTTTCCCTGGTAGGATTTAATCTATATTGCCACAGGAAATCTTTTTTCCGTCTACTACATATTTTAATTCCACGGGATATCCATTTTTGTTTATCGTTAACTTTTATTGTATATCGTTTTTGTGGGAAGCATAGATCATAAAAAAGCTTAAATTCGTCTATAAAATATTTATACGCTTCATTTGGATCAATAGTCTCATAAATATTAGAGAAGGATAAGCTCTTTATGCACATTTGAAACTTTTTAATATTTTCTGTACTATAGTCACGCTTTAAAGTGTGCCAGAAGGTTAAGCTACATTTTTGTTTTACAGGCAGTTTAATTAGTTGAGCAGTATGATCAGAGAGTCCTAAATCTAAGATTTCGCTTTTACAGCCTTTCTTGAAATTATGTGCAAAATTATCAATACAACTTTGACTACTTAGTCTCGTAGGTTCACGTAGTGCTAGTCTAAGGTTATAATTTAATAGTAAACATTCAAAATTTAGTGAAATATTTTTTTTTTTTTTAGAATATCTATGTTATAATCGCCTGCAATAATGACATTTTTATATTTACGTTTGGTTATATGAATCAAGAGCTTCTCCAGCTTATTAAAGAATGTATGTATGTTATTATGGTTAGGTACTCTATATATACATATAATAACAACACTATAGTCAATAAGTTCGACAGCGCAGCATTCAAATACATGATCTACAGAATATTTGATCGTTTCTGAAAGTTTTCTGAATCTTATATGATTTTTCAATAATATACACGCTCCTCCCCTTTTACTATTGCCTCGACAATAGGATGTGGCCAGAGTGTAGTTTGGTAGATTAAGGTTTATGTCGTGGCCTTCTATCATAAAATGCTCAGTGATGCATATGACATTCACAGTTTTATTTTCTTCTTTCAATTCTTCTAAATTAACTAATAGTTCATCAACTTTATTCCGAAGTCCCGCTATATTCTGATGGAAGATGTAAATATGTTTATGAGAGAAAAAACTGAGAATCAGTTTCTTCTTTGTTAATATTATAATGTAAGAAATCAGTCTGTGTGCACCTATCTATATGTGTATTTAGATTGTGTTCTGGATTATTATAGGAGGAACAAATTTCAACGTAATTGTTATACTTAAGCTTATAATCAATACATAGGATTTCTTTAAGTAACGATTGACATTTATATTGAACTAAAAATTGACGATTAGGTAAAAAGACGCTGTAATTCATATCAATAAATCTGGCATGTTGAAATTTAGAACATATATATTTTAACTCATAATTAAATTTATGCTCATTCAGGTATCTATTATTATATAATTACAACAGGTATAATTTTTTCTTCTTCCTTAAGTCTAATGTATCTTTGTTTGTCTTTTCCTTTCAAAGCAGCATATAATAAAGGATCGTTCTTTATTTTCTCTTTTCTTCTTCTGTCTGCTATTCGCTTTTTTTCCAACCTTTCTTCTCTAATCTGTTTTTTTTTAGGGCGCCATGCTAAAACAATAGATATTTAGATGGCCATAAATGCTAATACAAGAAAAGAAAAAAAAATGGGTTGAAAATTATATGTACACCACATATAATTTTATATACACCTGTTTTGACTTTGCAGTTGCTACGCGGAGACTAGACAGTCTAGGCATGCTAATGCCTGAGACACACAAAGCTATGATAGCAAGTCAGTGCCAGTAAGCTAATAATTCTGGCTTCGTGTACAAGGAACTATTACTAGCCTAGAAAAGAAGATAATTCTGTATATACAAAGTCAAAATTACTAGCTTCTTATCCTAGCTTGAAAAACTAGCCTCGTGTACACTAGGCAATGAGCTAGTTGCTCAACCTAGAATAGTAAGCTAGTGTCTTTCTTTGCTAATAAGTAGATATGTAGAAAAAACATGTGATAACAATATTATCTATATAAGAATTTGTTTGTTACCGAGTTTATTTTGATATAATAAAAAGATTTTTTAAATAAAGTTGATTTGAAATACATTGTTTTTTAAATATTTCTAATTCCACTGGCATTATGCAATTTCGGTGGAACGGTTTTCAATTTCGGTGGGCCAAATCTAATTACGGTGGCGTTTGAAGATTTCAAATTCAAATATCTCAAAAACTAAACATATTTTTTTGATCTCTACCATAGTACTCAAAATGTTATTTATTCAGCTACCTGTTAACATAAAAAAATCTTTTGAAAACAAGCAAATAAAATTCGCCACCGGAATTAGGCAAAAATCGAAGTTGTTGAAATTCACCCTTATGAATAAAATTAACTTTGGGAGATAAAATAATTATGATATAATTATAAAATAAACATTTAATTCTTTAACTTAATTAATTTAGGCCATAAATTACAACCATTTATCTGTAATAAAACACAAAAATATTAATTTACTTTATTAGTAATATTTGCTGTTTTTGTGTTTTTGCCTTAAAAAAAAGCGCTCATGTGCGCGCATCGATAATTTATTTATTTATTTATTTATTTAACACTTCATACAAAATATGTACAGGCGGACTTAATGCCATTAGGCATTCTCTACCAGTCAACCATTTGGGTGATGCAGAGAGTTAGTTGAAGTAGGCGCATAAATAAACGTAACGAGGAAATCAAGCAAAAAATCATAGATTGATAAATAATTAAATTTATAATATATAAATATATATAAGTAAATAATATAATTAAGTGTAAATACAATAATAATAATAATAATAATAATAAAATATATATGTATATATATATATCTATATTATAATACGGTAGAGGTGAATAAACTAGTTACAGAGATGAAACTGCCAGACTATTCACAACGAAGGAGTTCATGAATCCTCTTCTTAAACGCATAACGGTTAGTGGACATCCTGATTTCAAGAGGAAGGGCGTTCCATAGAAGGATGGATTGTATAGAAAAAGAAGAGTGAATAAAATCAGACGTGTGAGAAGGACATGCAAGAAGGAGGTTATTAGAAGAACGAAGATTTCGATCATTAATAGAGCAGAGATAGGGAAAGTCATGGATTAAGTAGGAAGGTGGAGTGGGAGATGTTAGGATAGAGTAGAGTGTGGTGAGAGCACGCATCTTACGGCGTTGAATAATAGGCAACCATTTTAATTGAGAGCGATACGTAGACACATGGTCATACTTGCGAAGATTGAAAATAAATCGAATGCAGTTATTTAGAAGACGGTCAAGTTTGTTGAGAAGGTCTGCATTCAGGTCAAAATAACACACATCACCATAGTCGATTTGAGGAAAAATTAAAGTCTGCACAAGCATCACCTTGGTTTTGTAGGGAAAGAAGTTTTTGAAACGATAGAGAGCACGTAGGGTACCGGTGACCTTTTGGCTTACATGAGTAACTTGGGCTTGCCAGCATAAGGTGGAGTCTATGTGTAAACCAAGATTTCTGACGGTTGGAGACAGTTTAATGACGGAACCATCAAAAACAATAGGAGGAAGAGTGTCAGTGTCCAACCTGGTCAGAAGCCGTTGGCTACCTACGACGATTGCTTGACACTTCGAGGGATTGACCATTAAGCCAAACCTGGAAGACCAATCTTTACTAATATATATATATAATTATATATAGATAATTTGTGACAAGTAAAAATTATTCCGCGCGCTTTTTCTTTTCGCTGTATTTGTTTTTTTTTCTAAGAAAGTCCGAATTTTATTTATTTCCTCGCAAATATGTTATAAAACGTCGTATGACATTCGTGCGCTTTGATAATTACAGCCTCTGCTTTCTTGATGTCGCCTCGCCTGCGGCTCGGTCTAGCAATATCGCCTCGGCTGTAATTATCAACTTACCGCACTTATATCATAATGTACTATTATTATATTGATCACACATACCCTTATTTAGCCCTTCTTTTGAAGCCGTAGCTCTCGCCCCGTGATCGTCATTTTCCTTAAAACAGTAATAAATAAATATTAAACCAGGTATATGAGAATAGTTTGGACCGAATCAGTTCCTTCAGAACGCGAAATTGAAAATTTGGCATTTTAAGTTCGTAAGTGAATGGCTGTTGCCCAGGGCATCGTTCCCATCGTTTTTGTTTGCCCACTGCTCAGCTACTATTGGGTGTAGCGTGATGTTATATAACTTATAGCCTGCATCGTTAGACCTTAGATTAGCAAACAAACAAACTCTTCAACTTTATAATATTAGTAGGTACTTGTTGGATAGATTAAAAATTTTATGTCCGCCATATTTAGTTGTACATTTGGCATCCTTTCTCACAAAAATCGGTAAATAACGAGATATTATTTTCCCTCTTTCACCAACACTATCTATTAAAGACTTAAAAAGCCGCTTATACGACGTAGAACTTTTATCTACATATATAATCCACATCTTTACCTAATACCTCGTATTAGGCATGGCGATCAGAATCGTAAGAAAACCTGAATCACCATATTCCCAAATGATTTTGCTACACAGAGTTTATCATCATCAGAAACCCATTAATGTCCCACCGCTGGGCGCATTAGGCCAGCGTGTGTGGATTATGGCCTAAACCATCTCAGCTCTCTAAATAGAGGAGAGGAGACAGAGTTTATACTTTTTACATATTTTATGTTTTAGTTTACCATCTCAACTCAATATTGAGCTGCTGAGCAACTTTCCTCCTGGTTGCCTGGCACTCATTTCACGTAGGTAATCCTAATATTTACAATAACACTTTCAAAAATTTAGTTCAGGATGTTCAATTCACATAATGTACTTAAAATAATTACCACTACTTGAACTTAGAGATTTACAACAAAGAGAATAAGACCACTCTGTTAAATACATATAGGAAGATTATACTAATATCCACTACGTTTTCTTTAGATAAATTTTTTAAACGACTTCCACAGAACTAATAGTAGAACACTAGCGTTGACGACTTCATTATTTGACGCGACGCGTAAGCGACAAAAGCCATTTTTTTTATGAATGAAATGAATGAAATGAATACATGCCAACGGAACTAAACTGAAAATACAAGTTTCTCAAAAAAAATTAAAACAATCGGAGGTCAGTGCAACAAGATCAATCTTTTTAAACATAGCTATTATTCTTTATTATTAGTTAAACTACGGGCTGAAGTTTCGATCCCCACAAGGATAAATAAATTTAGAGGTCCACAATAAATACGAATCTAGCGGCAATGTCAAGGAGATAAACCAATGTATACCTTAACTGTTAGATTGCCTTAAATTTCTTCTACAAATAATAATTAACCCACAGATTCACTGTGCTGCATATCAAAACACAGATTGACCGTCGATATCGAAATCAAATCTTGGATCCTGATGAATGTGCCTTGACAATATTTATCTCAGTGGTCAATCGTTACAATATTTTTTCATGCATGCGTTTTGATCTCTAATATCTTTATTAGACTAAGTACTAAAATCCCACAAAAATAAAAATTTTGGTGTGAAGTCGCCACTGCCTGTGCCGATATATTTAACTTATTGATCTGTTTGTATTGTGTTCTCTTTACATTATTAATGACGCATTTTTTAAAATTATCTGTGACAAGGAGATATTGGTTGAGATATTGTCATAAAACTGATGAAAATATCTGACCTTCATATCTCAGTTATTTTGGTATTTCCTGCTTTCATACGTGATTATGTAATATTATAATAATGTGATAAGGTTATACCTAATGTTTGTATAAAGTTACCTATTTGGAGTTTAGTACTAGAAATTTACTAAAACATATCTTAATCTGATTTATTAGAACAGTGAGCAACCCCCATGTAACCCCTTTTCTAAATATTGATATTTTTAAACATGGCAATCTTGAAATTTTGTTGAAACCCCCTTATTTATTACCATATTATAGACGCTTACCTCCTCATTGAGGTATGAAACCCCGAGATAATTTTAAATGTATACTCCAGGGACGCTCAACATGGCAAACTAAACGTCGTGGTATAAAAAAAAAAAAAAAACTTCGAAACAAACATTTGCATATAACACAAATATTTGCTCCAACCCGACGATCGAACACGCGACCTCATTAACCGCAACCGGAAAGGTTCGGAAAGATTAAACATCTATTTAAACGAAAAATAAATTACATAACTGTGTTCTCAGTATTAGCTAGCTAAAAACAACCAAGCCGCCTACCGAAAAGGAAAACCGTAACCCAAAAAGGAGGAATTGGACCTCCAACGCTCCATCCATGGTTATACTCACTAGCCCTTAGGTGGTGGGCATCTAACGTAAACTAAAACTTTACTCTCAATGGCGGTCCGTACACAGTCAATCTAGATCGAGATCCGAGATCGTGATTATAATAATAATAATAACTAGGTAGCTGGATAAAAGGCCTGATACAGAAGGCAGTAGGTACTCCTCGACACGGCACCTAGGTATTGTGAGGAGGTTCCTTTCTCTGGAGCCCTAACCGTCGGCACCTTCGACTCTGTTCCCGATGTCGGCGGGCCACCATATTTTTATTTATTATTATTTTTAAATGTATTTTTTTTATATTTATATTTGAAAATGTAAGAATGGGAGAATTTATTTTAAATAAAGGGAATAATAATTATTTATTTATCAAGTAACTAGACTCAGTGTGTTAGTAACAATATTTCTTAAACCTATGTTAGTACCTATTCTAAACACAATATAAATAATTATAATTTGTATGTGAACCACTACCACTTGCTCGGCACCTAGGTGGAAAGCTTGCAGCAGTGACTCACATACAAACAGTCGAGTCTGCTCGCTATACAGCGCAGAATACTGTTGGGGCTGGCCCGAACCCGACGCACTAGGGAAGCGCATCGTTTTCTCATTGTTGTATAAAAACAATCGACACGAGCTTCGGCAAAGTGATTTTGATCCAGATTGTCTATTGACGGATCACAAGTTATCTAATTTTTTTGAAATCAATCATCGCGATCTATATTGACTGTGTACGGGCCGCCTATCTATTTAAATTGAACAGTTCATAACACCATTATGTAAAGATGAGTCGTACCAAAGTCGTAGGTACTACCTATCCTTCTTCTGACTCATAACTGTCAACTAAAGTCTTGAGATTCTGTGACGAATGGTCCATGTGGAGTTCAGTAAACCATCTCGTGTACGATAACAATAGGTATATAATACAATAATAATAATATTCTACCACATTCACGCAGCGCCATCTAGTCCCAAAGTAAGCATTTATATTTGCTTGTGTTATGGGTACTAAACAACTGATAATACTACCTACTTAATTTTTTTTTTTTTGTAAATACATATTATAGATAAATAACACCCAGATACAAAACAAACCTTTATGCTCACCACACAAAGATTTGTCCTGGGTGGGGATTAAACCCACGACCTCCGGCTCAGCAGTCAGGGTCACTAACCACTAGACCAACAGGCCAGTCAAATATTTAATCCATTAGTGTCATCTTTTAAGGATACCTGTGCCCAGCTGTGGGTTAATGGATTCGTGTATAAAAATTCATCAGCATAGGCCTTTATTATTAATATATATAAAAAATGATTCATCATGTCAACCTATTAACGTCCCACTGCTGGGCACGGGTCTCCTCCAAAGAATGTGGAGGGAATTTAGCCTACTAAGTATACCACGTTGGCCAGACGGATTGGTAAAAGATGAATAAGCAACGTCCATTTTCTAGGTTTGGCAGGCTTCTATTTGGATAAGAATCATAACAATACCGTTATTTACGTCTCAATAAGTAATCAAGCCGCCGAAATAATGAAATAAATTAATAGAATTCAATGATAACTACTTTATGAGTTAAGAACTTATGACCCTGGAATCAAACTTGAGAACTCAACACAGTTCGTAAATAAGTAATCGTAATATCCCTATTTTATTATTAATTCCTATTAATTCCCTATTAAGAAAATTAACTAACAAATTAAACTAAAATTAATTAACTTTAAGACAAATAAACACATGGTGTGTTTATTTGTCTAACCATAGACAGGTATCATTTAAATAGACCAAAATAGCAATCGCAGTCATGAATTTGGATTACATCCAAATTTGGATTTTAGATATCCAAAAAATCATGAAGGCAAACAAAAATGTAAGGACTTTTTGAACGTTGACCTATCAGATTGACAACAAGGTTGATTTAAATTTTATTTATTTAGGTACCTAAGTATATAGATTCTTTAATTCATACTTATTTAAGCATGTTTTTGTCATGATTAAACTCACATAACCTAGAATCAGTTTTAAAACTAACTCCAACACAATTAGATAAACGCGACCGTTTAAGAAAACATCGCCGCGGAACGGAAGCATCAATTTCAAGGCATGCTAATACCTACACAAGTACCTATGCTCGAGACTACTTTTCGCGAATTTTATCCATGAACACGCACGACAGCGTCAACAAACCTCTATGGTGTCATCAGACGTCATTAGTAAATAAATAATAAGTAAGTAAATAATATTTGGAAAAACGCGGTAATGCTTTAAAAAAAGTTTGAACTGTAAACATAATTATTGAAAACTCAATTTACAATGCACAAATTTCGTTCCAAAAAGCGCATCCATACAGTTCTGTGGTAATATAAGTTAAAGTTAAGAAGTGACTACTGCCGAACTTGACGGAAAGTTAACTTTTAAGTATAAAAGTAAACTCATACCTAACCCCCAAACACTTTCTCGTCCTAAGCAAAGTATATGAACAGTGTAATAATGTAATATGTATGCGTGAACAAGTAAAAGTCAAAACAAACAACACTATCCGTCTTGGCTCGTGTACACAAAACACACAGACACAAATATTTGCAGCTTTTTATATACACATCACGAATTTGTATTTGGATACATGTCATGTGTTGCAAATAAGATTTTTTTTTAAAAAGACAACGCCCTTTGTCGCAGAGGAATTCACAAACATACAATTTACGGATACAAAGAACACTTGACATAAAGCTATGAATTAAACAAATATTTGTTTAGTGAGGAAATCGAACCACGTCATTCGACATGGCGATGTTAGTGGGGAGGCGACCACCAACTGCTCCAATGTTTATTATTTGAAGTTATTTTGCACGTTACCGATATAAGAGAACCTACTCGGAAACTTGACTTGAATAGAGGGCTAACTAGGGGTTTTAAAATTGCCTTTAAGAACCTATGGCTGAAAATGTTCTGTTTCGAGCTCAAAACTTTGAACTAGTTGTTGCCCGGAACTTCGCTCCCATGGATCGTTGTTTGGCTGTTGGTCGTAGGGTGATGTTATATATCCTATTAGCCTTCCTAGATAAATCAGCTATCCAACACTAAAATAATTTTTGGATTCGAATCAGTAGTTCCTGAGATTAGCGCGTTCTATCAAACGTTCAAACAAACAACTCTTTTGCTTTTATATAAGTATCTAAAGGAAATTTTTCAACATAATCTCAAGGAAGAAAAATACAGATTAGCTGATAAAAACCGGCCAAGTGCGATTCGGACTTGCGCACCGAGGGCTCCGTACGATTATGGAATTTTTATATTTTTTGATTCAAATGTAAGATCGTAGAGTAAGATATTAAGTAACTGGATAGCTATAAAGTTAGAATTTAAGAATTCTAACACTAAACTATTCACGTAAAGGTAAGTAATACCATCATTTACTTGTGCTACTTGATACCTATTGCTTCTTACCAAATTTCATGATTCTAGCTCAACGGGAGTACCCTATAGGTTTTGATTTTTTTGATCGTCAAGATAATCGACAAAAATGGAGCTTAAACGGCTGTATCTTTTGATTGTGTTTACTTATCTGATTTTTTATTGCGCGGATTGCACACCCGAATATTTTATATTAATTAAACACATTACCATTTGTATTATTATTTATTTATAGTATTGTAAATAGAAGTTGTAGATATGTAAGTAAATAGGTAATAACGTTATAATCTATAATATAAAAATGAATCGCTAAATGTGTTGGTAAGCGCATAACTCAACAACGCCTGGACCAATTTGGTCAATTCTTTTTTTAAATGTTCGTTGAAGTTCAAGGATGGTTTTTGGGTTTTTTTTTGTAGGTAGGGTAGGTAGGTATACTTTCATAAAATCATAAATTAAGTAGGTGGTACGAAGTTCGCCGGGACAGCTAGTTATAAATAAAGTAAATATTACTTAAATAAATTATTTCAGCTTGATACCACTTGAAAAATATTCTTGACAGACAGAAGGACAACGAGGTAATCCTAGGGTTCGGTTTTTTCTTTTGAGTTACGGTACCCTAAAAATAGGACTAAGTTGCTCAGGAAAATATGACAGGAATACTACAAAGATCCCTAGACGTTATCACTTATCAAACTACAAGTACAATCATAAAACTGTATACTCATAATCTTCTGACAGCACTTCAAAAGATAACATGAGTACTGCAGTGTGGCTCTCATCAACCAATCAGCATTCAGGGTTGAACCCACGCCTCCATCTCATGGGTGTCATGAGAGAAACAAATGCCGCACATGAGTCTCTCACAGATGTGTCACAGGAGTAAGATAGTGATAAGCAATCTTAATGCTTAGGCAAATAAGTATATAATCCTTTACAGACGAGCCTCCGAGCTTCACAAATATTAAGGTAGGGTTAACACATGTTTTTTGTTTGCTTATGTTTATTGACGAGTATGTATGGTCTAGCTATTGCCTTTGCCATTAAATAGTCTGGCTTTATGACTGTGTCCGTGAATGCATGCTTGTATAATCACCTCTAAAATACTAACAGGAAGAAGTACCTAATGCATAATTGAGAATTATAAAACTTGCCACCGGCGCGGCGGCGTTGTTGTCAACAAAGTCATGTAGGACATGACTTGACGAGCCAGAACATTGCGCACGCCCGAGTTCATCTTCTACAGTCAGAGAATTACAGTGCTATCCTATCAACCTATCATCATCATCTAATCAACCCATAAACGTCCTCCTGTCGGGCACGGGTCTCTCCCATACATTTTTGAGGGAATTAGGCCTACTATACCACACTACACAAAAAAGCGATGTTGGCTGAATGGAATAGGGACCGGCGTGCAAATCACGCGATCCGAGTTCAATCCTGACCGGCAGTACCAATGCGGATTCCACTTTGTGGAATTTATTATGTACTAGTCAATTGACTTACCATCTGCTAACGGTGAAGGAAAACATCGTGAGGAAACCCACATAGCCTAGAAGAAATTCTATTAGTATGTCTGATCCACCAACCCGCACTAGTCCAGTGTGAGTGGATTATGGCCTAAACCCTCTCAGGTCTCTAGATAGAGGAGAGGAGACCCGAGCCCAACAGTGGGACTTAATGGGTTGCTGATGATGCTGATGATACCACACTAGCCAGACGGGTTTTGTTTCGAATTTTCCTTTTCTCGCAGTGCTCCTGTAAAGGATATTTTACCCAAAATATAATTAAGCAGTTTGTCTGGAGATTTTTTCAGGCGTCTGGAGATCGCTGTGAATGTTGGGAGAATCCAGACAAATCCCGATTCCCGACCATCTGACAACCCTAATTACAGGGATCTAGCATATCTCGCGAATGTGAGTATGATGCACTCGTTCAGGCACAAAATACGTGACAATAATGTCTGTGTCTATGTAGACACAGACATAGACATAGACTACGTATTAACTTATGGCAATGCCAAGCCTTCCATGCACATGTAAGCCATATCTACCAAAGGTGTGGTGGTAAACCGGAACGAAAATACTAAAGTACACGTCACACCCTACTTAAAAATGGTTTCAATATTGATTAGTCGTATACCATTGTTTACTTTACGTACCTTTTCCGGAGTCAGTATCATAAAATTCGAACAACATGAATTTTTAGGTACTATTTTTAAATAGCTACACGTGTACCCAGGCCACAGCTACCTCTATCTCCCATATTAATGATCCCGTGTTCTATGACTCCATGTGTATGCGACATGGACTGATTTTTTAATGAAAAATCATAGCTCGATATTTGAAGTTCACAAAAGGGCCTCCCAACTGTCTTTGATACAGAAGCGATGATCTGCAAAAGACTGACTAGTAACTGTGCTACCTTCCCTCCAACAAAGTCCACAGACCTCTATAGTCTATAGTTTCAATACTAGTAAATTGAAAAATGCGTATTCCCACACTAATGTCTACCACACATTTTACAATTCATTATATCAGGCCTCCCCAAGAGATTACACTACACTACAAATATAGGTAGTATAATTATAACTTAATCGAACTCTGATTTGCCTGACTTGACAAATCTGAGTTTCGGTGTATCTATAGGCTATTAGGCCACATAGCCCGCAGAACTGACTGTCACCGTGGCGCAGTGGTTAAGGTGGTTGCCTCGCCATTCATCGCCGTGCTGGGTGACGTGGGTTCGATTCCCACACGAGACAAATATTTGTGTGATTTATAGATATTTGTTTCTAGTCTGGGTGTACTTTTTGTCCGTTAGTAGTTTGTTTGTAAAGCTCCCCGCGACACAGGGCTAGTTCCATAGTACGGACGATGTCTTTTTAAACAAAAAAAAAACTGATGGTCGATGGGGCAAAAAAGTTCTCGAATGGCGGCCACGCATTGGAAAGCGCAGCGTGGGGCGGCCTCTGCCAGATGGACCGACAATCTAGTAAAGGTTGTGGGTGGCCGACTGGCCGTTGGATGCGGGCGACACAAAATCGCTCGCTGTTGCGGAAATTAGGTGAGAGTGAGACCTATGTTCAACAGTGGACGTCATTGGGCTGTTATGATAATGATGATGATGATAGCCTTTAGGTAGCGTTTGCGTAATTTTTCAGTTAGACTTGCACAAACTTTGCACAACTTCATGTGCAAAGTTTGCGCAAGTCTACCGTTACGTTTGTATTTGATCAATCGGAACATTAGCTGAGCGCGTGTGCGGAAGTATAAAAACATCGTATTTACTTGTCGAGTTTATACTCATACGGTAATTGGAGCAGAAAGCCTACAGTTGACAAGATTATCTACAATAAAGTCCAAATCTTGTTCGCACTCAGACTATTAGCGCCTATTGTTAAAGCACTTTGTTATAAAATCGTGATGTCCATTACCTAGCACTTGTTAACTAGGTACCATGACTATAAAAAAATGAGAAAATTATAATATCATCTGCTGACAGCGTGATAAAGCACGAGATAGTGTGTTAACACGATCACGTTATCCACGCGGGCGGAACTGAGGACTGTTGGAAAAGATCCTACAAATTAGCCCAAATTTCTAATCTCTGATTCTGACTGTCGGGATGTTTAAGGGAACTGAATGCAAAATGGACCATGATGGCAAAACGGAACTATTAAATGATTTTAAAACTACTAGAGCCATCTTTTTGATGAGTACTACAACTAATTAGTCCCGTCTACACCGCTTTGGGTCAGTGTCGCGAAACCTGCCACGTTTGACAGTGAATTTTTATCACGAAAAGTTTTTTTTTTGTAGTTTGATGTAAAAACCTTAAATTTTGATCCGCCTACACTTTTGTTGTATTCAGTATTCTCAATTTATTCATATATCGTAGTCATTTGCATTATTTAATCTTAATTATGGTATCTCAATAATGAAAACTGATTGAAAATTTAAGCTCAAATTTTTACTTTGATTCAAAAGCAACTAAAAGGCAAAACGGCCCCAGGCAAAATGGACCATGTGAATCTTATGATAGATACTAAGCAGCAGACGAATGAAGAAAGAAAAGACAAAAAAGCAATACCAAGGCAGAAAATGAATTAAAAAGGGTTTAACGTTTCATGAAGAAGAGAAAGCCACAGATAATATATATTAATATTCTACCACATTCACACAGCGCCATCTAGTCCCAAAGTAAGCAATTATATTTGCTTGTGTTATGGGTACTAAACAACTGATATAGTTACTACTTAGATACATTTTTTTTTTTGTAAATACATACATATCATAGATAAATTACACCCAGACACAGAACAAACCTTTATGCTCATCACCCAAAGATTTGTCCTGGGTGGGGATCGAACCCACGACCTCTGGCTTAGCAGTCAGGGTCACTAACCACTAGACCAACAGGCCAGTCACAGAGTGCTTCTACTGTCCTCATTTCTTTAAAGAATTCAATGAAAGTTGGGTATAATGCCTGATTTGTCTCCTCTGGGCAAATTGTAGTTGGGCGTTGAAGAAGACTATGAGATTACAAGATTTGTATTGTAAAGGTGTTCCCCCGATTAGAATTAATTGTAATTTATAATTTGAATAGTGTAAAGTGGCACTGGAGCAGCAGATTAAAGGTAGTTATAACCGTCTAGGCAAGCAGTTAGTCGTTATTAGTACGAGTGCGCCTTTACTTTACGTACTCGTAAGCAAGTAACCAAGCAAGACGCATCTGCAGAGGGCCTAGTTAGTGCCAGTTTTTGCGAGAGCGAGAGACTCTCAAAGTCGATTGTGACAACGTAAACTATTATTTTTTGCATGAAGTAAGAATAACGCCATCTAGTGACAGGCAATCAGAGCAGATGAGAATGATTTGATTTTGTAGACAGGGCATCTTAATTGAATGAATACAAATAACACTCCATTTTATTTATTCTTGTAAATGTAAGTAATACTTATTTGCAGAAAGATATTAAAGTTATTTTTCAATCAAATTTTTTTCAACTAAATTTTAGTGAAATCACAGATCACAATCAAGCAAGTAAGATTATTTGAGGGCATTTATTTAGTTGAGTGAGGGGCAAGGAACTTATGTCTCCCCCTCACCAAGGGGAACATAGATAATATCTATCTTCCCCTTGGTGGGTAGCCCCTCCTCCTAACTAGCTAGTTAGGAGATATTATCTCCTAACTAGCTAGTTAGGAGGAGGGGCTACTTTACATACATGGATCTTTACATCGTTACTCTTGCTTGCCATATGAATAAAGTACAGCAGCGCCCCCACTTAGTTTTATTTTTTTTACCTCCTCCACAACTTATAGGTTATTTTCCCTTGTATGTAGTAATTTTAAATTTCAAATAATTTGAAATTTAAAATTACTACATTATTAGGAGTACAAATAATTTTGCATTACTTAAAACTTGGTTACCCTATAAAAAAATATAATTGACCTTCAAAACTCCAACGTCTAAAAAACAAGTAGAGGTCACTTGGAAACTTATATTAAAGTTTTTAATTATGTATTAAATTTTATTTCATTATTATTTAGATTAATAAAAATTATTTTTAAATTATATTTTGTTTTTGTGCCACTAAATTTTTTAATGAATAATGAGAATAATCGATATTATTTCTCGACGTAGTACTTAGTCTATGGCACAGCTGGCGTGGCTGCATTGACATTTCATTCAATACGACGCCATTTTGCGTTGCTTTTTCCGTTGCATTTGTGTGGCTTTTGGAAACTCACTGAATTAATAATTATTTTGTTAGTATAACGCATCTGTGATTGTTAGTAATTAAGTAGTGTAAATACTTTGTTGTGTTTAACTTATTATATTCTAAGTTTTCGTGTATTTTACGGTACAATGGGCAGAAAGAAGAAGAAGGCATCTAAGCCATGGTGCTGGTATCCTTTTCCAATGTTTAACTGAATTACAAAATTAGATTTGTACGTGACCTTCGTAATCAGGTCACTCGTGAACATAACTTGTATGTACTTTAGCACATGTGGAAATTTTCCTTAACGTATATACAGGTATTGCAACAGAGAATTCGACGACGAAAAGATTCTGATTCAACATCAAAAGGCCAAGCATTTCAAATGTCACATTTGTCACAAGAAATTGTACACGGGACCTGGATTGTCAATACACTGCATGCAGGTATGTGCGTCAGTGCCATAGTTTTGGCAACCACTCCGCCCGCCCACCCACGTACAGCGCGCATTCGCTTATTTTAACTCACACACTTGTATCTTATAGATATTTTGGCGCGACTTACGGGCCCAATTTTGCTCCCATAGTAGTATACAAAATGTCTTTTCCATCTTTTCCAATATTCACTTGGGTGTGTAATCTGATTAAAAACATAAAAGTAAAAAAATAGAAACCACAAATAGGTCACTTTGTTGCTTTGTTGCAGGTCCACAAGGAAGCCATAGATAAAGTACCAAATTCATTACCAAATAGGTCAAATATAGAAATAGAAATCTATGGTATGGAAGGTATACCACCTGAAGATGTGAAGGAGCATGAGAAACAAAAATCAGGTATAAAAACTTTTTTATTTGGGCACAACTGAACCACTTTGGATTGATGTATGTACAATATATTTTTTTTTTATTATGCTTGGGACACTAGTCATTTATGTATATATAGGTGTGTAGTTTGATTGAATGTTCCGACATAAGTAGAGGTGGGTCATGGGTTCTCTTTATATGTTTTTATCTATGGACATTTGTTTAGGTGGTGGCAAAGGCTCCGACAGTGAAGATGATGAGCCCGCTGCAAAGAAAAAAGCAACGCCAGCATTGGTGAGCATAAATTTCTGTATTATATGTATTTAGTTTAAAGAATTTATCATCACAAGTTGTATGTTGAAAAATGTAATTTCTTGTTATGTTACTTCCCACTGTTTTATTGTTGCTACAATTGCACGAAGTAATTCGTTCCATGTATTGTTAGATTCATGATAATTGTGTAATGACTATAAAACAGTCTTTTAAATTAGTTCATTGTGGCATTTTCCACACAGCGTCAACTTTGTACCTATGTAATAGCTACAAAATTTTAAAATAAATTGATTCTTAGGCATGTCTGTTTATCGTAGATGATATATTAAACATTCAGAGCAACCTGACCTTCTAAATGTATTAGAAATTTAAAAAGACACATGCCACAAGGATATTTTATATTTCATGTTTTATGCTGTCTATATTCAAATACTTAGTAAATTGTCCCAGAATAAATTGACTTAATAACGTTAAGTATAGCGTTTTCGTAATCGTTGACTTGAGTAGGGCTGTTTATTATTTATTTCCCAATTGCTTTTCTCAATGGAATTTTTTTTTCTGTAGCTGGGACCTGGACCTTCAGCGGTAACACCAGGTATACTACCTACACCTATGGGCCCTGTTCCTCCAGGGATGTACCCTCACCAAATGCCTATGAATCACATGATGCCTCCTTATATGCAGGCACCTAGGTGAGTTGAATTCAGTCTACAGGTTAGGTTAATGTAATCCATGTTTATTATTATTGACATTGTTAAAAAGGCAATAATTTATTTTGAGATATGAATTTTTTTTGCTGATTGATCATATTACTGGTATCCGAATAGGTTTCTGTCAATATAATTATATCACTAAGGCCCTGTTTCACCAGTTGTTGATAAATTTCTGATAACCTATACAACTGAGTTCACAGATTTTTTAAATCACAGAAAGATTTTATAAGGTGGCCTCACATTTAACAGAAGATGCGTCGTAAATTATCAGTCGCGTAAATCCAGAACAGACAAATATATACAAAAATATTGAACCTTGTACACTTAACATATGCACTTGCATGTAAAAGGCTGTTATCTGCTGTCTTTTATTGTGTAAAAGATAAATTTATTATTATAAGTAGTTGTTAGTAGGTTAAAATAAAATTAAAATAAACTTATGATGTGCTAGCGAGCCGTTTATACGATTATGATACGCCCGACACATCTCCATCAAATATGTGACAATCCCCTAAAATCTGTCTCTTAGGCCGACCACACCGCCGGCGGTCAGTGGTCCAAATTCTGCATGCCGCATTCACTGTATCTATGCCATAGCTTAGAAATCTACACACTGCCAGCGGTCAGATAGTGTATCAGTAACAATTGAATTGATCCACAAGTGCATAAACAAAACCTATTGTAGTTTCTCTTTTAATTATGACTTTGAGATCCAATCAAATCAAGTTTCCATTCATACATTATATATATGTGTAGCAGCATCTTGTAGATATTGTGGTTTACCTTGTACTACTGTTCACTTACTGAAGGTCATACACTTATAGAAACGTTTTTTTATTGTGATTTAAACATAATGGAGCATACCATATTGTTAACAACAGCAATTGTGATTGTCTTTCTGGCATTTTAATATGGAATTCGAACTTTTTGAAATGTGATTTTTTATGATTTGCTTAATTTGATCACTGTTTGGTTTGATAATTAATGTTTATTGTCAATCATAGACCAGCTCCCAAAGACGAAAGTTTAGTTTTTGACGGTGCTTACAATTCGAAACAGTCTGTATCCAATAATTCATTCACTGAAAGCTTTTTAAAACACCTAAGTCAAAGTGAAGCACTTAAGAATGGTGAACGAAAACATCGTGAGGAAACCTACATACCCTAGATTATAATTCTAAGTGTATGTCTGATCCTGAAGTGATTCCAACCAGCATAGCAGTACCAATGTGGATTTCATTTGTGGAATATAATACATATATTAGTCATGTGACTTACCATCTACTAACGGTAAAGGATAAGAATCTTGAGGCAACTAACATACCCTAGAAGAAATTCTATGTGTTTGTCTGATCCACTAACCCGCACTAGACCAATGTTTGTGGATTATGGCTTAAATCCCCTCAACTCTCTAGATAGCCGAGAGGAGACTGAAGCCCAGCAGTGTTACATTAATGAGTTGCTGATGAAGTCAACGTGGAAGCCCTTATTGTCTGTGGCCACTTCACGTTAATCTTAAACATATTTCAGTTATATGGTACAGGTGACTATTCCATTTGAATAAAGCCTTGTTGACTTGCGTGCTTATCAGCCAGTGTAATATACAAAAACATGGTAGCTGTGACTATTGCAGATTTTGACCAAACAGTAACAATAAACCTGACTGCTCTTATTAAATACAAAATGTGTAATGGAGTCATCCAATCCAGCTTATAAAGGATTAAGGATTTCTCCTTTAATATTTTTTATCGGATTAGTAAAAAAAAACTGTATAAAAACAGATTTTTTATCAAATTATTTTTATTTTGAGAGCCTTAAACAAGTTCACAATACTTCTTAACTAAACTTAAACTAATTACAAAGTTATTAATTATTGGGCCCGATTTTGTTTCTCTTCAACCTTAAATAAAGATGAACTTAAATTTGTAAACTAAGGACACATTCTTAAATTTATGCGATCGCGTTAGTACTTAATTAAGAATACGTTCTTAAAAAACTACCAAATGCTAAAAACCTTATTTAAGGACACTACCATAGATTATAATCGGAAAAAGTGTCATAAACGTCATGTTGTTTATTTACTTTTAGATGTTAAAGTCAAAGTCAAAGTATCAGTTTGTAGATTCACAAGTTATATTTATATAGTTTACATAAATCTAATATGCCGATACATAAGCCTTCTTTTTAATCTAAAAAATAAAAAGGACCAAAATCAGAACTCGGCAAAAGTGAGGTTAGATCATTAATAAAACATGTTAAAACAAAGTAATACTTGCCGTCGAAGATCTTCATTATACTTTCTTTGTAAAATAACAGCATGAAAAGGGAATATTTTAAATAATAAGTGTTTAATTGAGCCAAGAAATATGAGTGAAATATTTAGTACACACAAATTAGGTGCGACTTAAATTAAGGTTGCACTAAGATCACAGAACTGTCAAATAAGTCGAAAGGCAATACCAATTAAGAAACTACCATCTCTAATTAAGTCAAACCATACTTATTTAAGGTCACGTCCTTAAATAACACAAACGCAAATACCAATAACGGCTTAAAATTTTAGATCAAGTTTTACACTTATTTAAGTGTATTTTTTGCACTTATTTAAGATCGGATAAGAAACGCGATCGGCCCCATTGTAAACTCACAAGTAGACCACAGTTTGCTGACAATAGTAATTTGTAAGAGCTCAGTCTAACATACATGATTCAAATTAATAAGTTATAAAAAAAAATTGTGCATTTTCTACAATAAAATAAAATGTGCTCATAAACTGCCTGCGACACAGAAATAATAATATAATATTAATAATATTCTACATATATTTGCATGTGTTAAGGGTACTGAACAACTGATATACACCACTTAAATATATATTTTTTTTAAATACGTACATATCTTAGATAAATTACACCCAGACACAGAACAAATCTTCATGCTCATCACACAAAGATTTGTCCTAGGTGGGGATCGAACCCACGACCAAAAAATGACCGAAAAATGTTTTTAAGTAGTATATCAGTCTTTTAGTACCCATAACACAAGTAAATATAATTGCTTACTTTGGGACTAGATGGCGCTGTGTGAATGTTGTAGAATATTATATTATTATTATATTAATATTATTAAAATTTAATCAATGTTCTGTATGTAAAGTGTAATGGGTTGTTATTATAAACACAACTCATTGCTATAATGTATTGGATTTCATAAACACTAAGATAATAACTTATTATGGTTAGTATATAGATATGCAAATCTTATCAAACCTGATTAGATTATATTATATACATTATGATTAAAAATCTAATAAAAAATATGATGCTAACATTTGGCTTAAGTTATATTATTAAACATATTCTAGTTGTAATTTTGCAGACTATATTACTGGTAACTGTTGCCCGTGGCTCTGCTTGCTTGGCCACAGCACTTTTTCCTTTAGGAGTTATGTTACCAAAAATCCCTTCTTACTGGTCGCCTACATCAAAAATCGTAAGTTACTTGCCAGTTCTTCTCATAGCTCCACCCCGGCGAACTGGTCGTAGCCAAATTTGCTGACACCACTTTTCGAAAAACCTGTTACATTCTTATCTTGTGACTTTCATAAGTGTTACCTTGAAACCTAGATGAATAAACGAGATTTCATTTCATTTCACAAAGCCGTGCGTAGAATTTCACATTTCTAGTTGTAGCATTTTCGATTGTACGCCGATACGTCAATCAAGTTCTTCTTTTGTATATTTTTATCATATCCTCCCTCTCATATCATCTCTACCTTATTGTGCTACTAACCCAAAAGAAAATCAACTATATTTACTAACTGTAAAGTTGATTTTGTTTTCAGCACATGACAGACATCTCTACAGTTAGACATTATGACACGTGAAGTATCTATATAAAAATGGTATAAGGAATGTTTGTTATTTTTATACATATATATATATATCTTCGTAACTAATATGCGTATGTATTGAAATGGAACTGTGCCAAATTCGTTTAGATATTTTTCTTCATTGGTTTAATACTTATACAGTGTGATTGCGAAGTTGTGAATAATAATAACTGGAAACGTCCTGCGGAAACGGAGGAATTCTTGTAGATATGTGAATTTTTACTCTGATATCTAGGAAACAGCTCTATGAATCTAGATTTCTAGATCACGGTGTGGTCAACTCGCGGGCCGCTGATCTACTTGCGGCTCGCGGTGGTCTCATTATGAATAAAAAAGTTAATTTATGTAGTACATAGAATAACCAAATTACTTTAACTAAACATAATATTGTCGCATTAACATGTAATATTATCTTATTTGAGTTCATAAATTCTCTGATTTCTTTAGTCGTAGTAGTGTTTCTATTTAAAATTGTCAACAAAATTTTCACCCAAACAGTCTCCAACCGAAAAAGTTAGTTAGTACCTATAGATGATAAATTTGTACTCTAGTAGGTTAGGTAGTTCAGATTTTTATTGAGATTTTCTGGTAATCTACCTGGGATTAAACAGACAAGCTCTTCAGCTTTTAGTATAGATATAGTTTTTTATATTACAGAATGATGATGCCGGGGATGCGACCGCTCTTCCCAGCCGCCAGTGTTCCCCCCACATCGACAAGTAAACCAACCTTCCCCGCCTATAGGTATGTCAACTTGAAGTTTGTGAACCACTTTTCAATGTCGTTGTAGATTTGATTAGAATAAGTTTTTAAATATAGAATTTTAAGACCCTTTTTAACTTCTGGCTGATATGTATCTGATAGGCTATCTGAAAGATAGTCGAAAGATTTTAGTTATATTTTACATACAAAATCTGTCACTTCAGCTTTGGATATAAGCCAGTGAAGTAGTACTCCTTTTAATATCACGTAAGTAATCAATAACAAGTAAGTATTGAAAATTGCGTGGACGTATATTATAAGCAATTTGACGGAAACGTATTTTATATATTATTTTAGATATTTAGCATGCAAAAAGACTTGTCATAGAGATTTTTCTAGACCAGAGTCTACAACGGAACATACTGAATATTCCGTTGTAGACTAAAAATTCTCTATGATGAAAACGTTACGCGAAATTACAAACAATATTAAAAAAAATCATTTACGAACAAAATATTGGACACATACAATTTGGTCGTAAAATAAGTACTTTTTTTATTTATTTTTATTTATCAAATAAACAGTTTTTTATTTTTTATTTATAAACTAATAACATTAATAAACCTTATTAGGTTTCTGACAATGCTATTTAGATTCATCGACAACAATTTATATAAACGAAAAAAAATCCATGTTGATATAAAGGTGGTCAATAAATAAATATAATAGCCAAATTGTTATCTTAAATATGTTGACAGTTGGCATCAAACATTGCCAACAAAGAATTGTCCTTTTAATTTGCCAACTTGACAATAAACAGTGTTTGAATTAAATTGTTAATTGCTGTAAAAATTATTTTTATTAACGGTTATTGACATTAACGAAGGTTAAAACGTTTATGAATTAATTTATAAAGAAATTTGGTCCACATATACAAAGGAACATTTTTTTCCAAAATATCCGAGTTTTATTCCAAATTAATTGAAATGAAATCTCGTTTATTCATCAAGGTTACAATGTAACTCTTATGAAAGTCAGAGGTTATGTTCCAAGATGTGATGATGATCATATTCCGTAAAATCTATTAAGTGGTTTTTAGGAACTGCATTAGATCAGATTGGGTAGAAAGGGCTCCAAAATGTATGCAACTCGCGTAAAATTATGACTGTCCTAAAAAAGTGTCAAAAATAATGTATTTTTACCTTTTGCCTTATTGAAGACGATCTGTTTAAAATTATTGCCTTGCATTTTTTTTTTGGACTATAACTGTAATTAGTAAGTAGGTAGGTATTCTAAAATTGACAAAACTAATAACTAGATACAAACAGCACGCAAATGAGAGTTCCAACCTAACTTGTATAATTTACAAATTTGTATGTAGTCTTTGTGAAAGTACTTCGGTACAATGAAGCTTCATAGCTACAATAATATTTGCATAACAAAATTACAAGTCCTTGCCAAGAATGTTTAGCTTATTTGCTAAGTGAACTGACTTTCAGTGAGTTTTATATAAAGGAAATTGTTTCGTAACTTTCAATGCTTTTGAAGATAGATCTTTGGTCTCAGTCTTCAAAAAATCGACATGCGTCTGATAATTATGAATAGTTCTCTAAATATTAATGTGTTCTTTGCATTCTAGTATACATAGTCATTCAAATCTTTGTTGTCACTAATTGGATAGCAAAGTTTAAATGGTAGGTATGGGGAGATGTGAAACTAATAAATAATGCCGACAATGCGTGAGCAATACAGCCGGTTTGACAAGCATTTATTGACTACTATTTGTGCTTGTTTGTCACGTTTGTAGATATAATAAAGAAAAGGAGGAGGGAATTAACGATTTGTTCAAAATTTTATTTGTTTTCACAATATGTACTTTAATATTAAAAAATATTAGGTATGTCAGCATAAAATCTAATATAATATGGTGATGGGTATTGTAAAAATTCGACCTCGTACCAAATCAAACCGCAAAATTTCCGCCACACTCCAGTAATGCTACAATAAGCGCCCCGCCTACCACGTCCACGCCGACGAGCAGCTCGGAGCACAAAGAGAACGGAGACGTGAAGCCTCCCGCCGCCAACGCGTGTCCGCTCGTCACCGCCACCGGCGCGGGCTCCAAGATCGTGCACCCCCCGGAGGACGTGTCTCTGGAGGAGATCCGAGCGAGGAACGTCAGATATAGACCCAAACCTAAACCCGACGCGCCCGTCGCACAACCGCAGCCCGCTCCCGCCATGATCACGCCCAGTACGAGTCAAGCTGAGGTATGGGTTAGTTATTTTTTATTTCTTTATATTATTAGTTTAAACACCAACACTCGAGTAGTTTGACATTTTGTCGTTGTCGTGTGGCACTCTAATTTTCAGTCACGATACACAGCTGTAGATTTTTTCGGGTACGTTCGGTAACTCGATCGGTCTATCGTCGTAAGACAAAAATTGTATATTATTTAGATAGATTTATGTTGGATTCGTGTTGTTTGATGTCAAATTTATGAGAATTTTGCATTATGATGATTGATCGACAAAGTTACTGATCGTATATAAAGACGAATGTCCGTTTTAGAGAGGCGGGTTTAAATTAATGTAAAAATTATGACTCATCTCATGACTACTTTAAAATTTTCTTTCATCATATCTTTGATGAAATTGTTGTCAATATTTACTCAAATTCAAGTGCTGTTTTCAGCAGAAAATAAATTATAATATTTATGATCTTAATTTGTCATAAAGTAAAAATAAGATCTGACAACATCTAAAGAATTGATAAATCATTCAGACGACGAAGAGATCATCTAAGCTCTAAAAGATCGGACACTCGTCTCGGTAGGTTGTCAAAGTGGAGCGTGGTCAGTGAGGCTACAGCGTGGTGTCCCTTAGGTGGCGGCGCACATGTCTGCGGCGGTGGCGGCGGCGCGGCAGCAGCACGCGGCGGCGGCGCTGCGGCGCGGGGTGCTGGGCGGGGTGGTGGGGGTGCTGCCGGGGGGCATGCAGCGCGTGCCGCACGTGCCGGTGTCGCTGCCGCAGATGCCGCCCGTCATGCCCATGCTGCCCGTCATGCCGCAGTTCAACCTCGTGCGCCCGCTGCAGCCCGGTCAGTACCCGCCCACAACGCCGAGAGCCTCGTGACTAGACCCACGACCGATGCCGTAATACTCTTCGTTTCAGACACGGACGGTTGTCTCGATATTTCTGAGGTTAATAGTTAGTGGAACCCCGAGGCAGCGTTTCCACCAGAGATGTGCGAACGCTCAGATGAAGCGATTGTATTGGTATACTTCGCCACGCGTTCTCGCACATCCCTGGTAGATACGCAGCCTAAGAGGCGCTTTCCGCCCGACCGACTCCCTAGTCCTTGACGATTAATATTCCACCAATATTCTGGACTCGATTTGATCTGTTACCGTGTTCCCTATAATTTCCCAGTTAATTGTAATGAATCGTATCAGTAAGATCCCGTCGGTTACGCTCGATACGAAGTGAACTAAACATTGTATCCCTTTCTGATCTAAGCGGAACTCCAAGATACGTACTATGATAGGTAAAAACAGTATTGCGATGTATTTGTATTAAATATAACTTTGTATAGGACATATCAAAGTATTAGGTAATCATTATATATTCTCGTTATCTTTGATGTTACACATTGACGTAAAGTTGAATGTATTTATTGTAATTAAATGTATTTTTGATGTTGAAATGGTCCAAAGCCAGAGTACCGACTCGTTGAAGTTTTGCACGACTTAAACCAAAGATAATATATGTACTGTAACATGTTAGTTAAAAGACTGGATTTTTAAAACATTCCGTTATAGAAGTAGTCCATATTTTTATATTCACATTGGCAACACAGTTCGCAATGAATGTAGACAATGTACACTTCGACACATGGTATTATTATTTTTGATCTTAATAATAATATAGAGCGGGTGGAGTTTTTATTGGCAATGTTGCATTACGATAGTTTTAGTTTAAGTTGATAGTAAAACAATCATGTTTGAGATTAAATCGTTTTATTATACACGCAAGACTGTGACTCACGAAATTTTAATTAACGTGGAAAATGGACCAGATATCATATTCCTTATACGAGTATGATACAATTTATAGAATATAGAATACAATATTGATTCTATTTTCCACGGGAACATAGATATAAATTAAGTATTGATTAACTTTAGTTAATGTTGACTGTGTGTAAGGAATTGATCGCTTATGTTTTAAGAGCGTGGAGGAGTGCTCCACTTAGTTCGCTAATGTTCCAAGTCATCGCGAGATGAGACAGTCGAGTGGTTGCTTACAGAGCAGTCTGCGAGTAGTCGGTGGGTGTGCCACTTATCATGTAACGTATGACGTAAGCACTGGGTGGTGACGTCACCGCTCGGCTGCTCAGTACACGTAACAGCTTGTCGAAACTCACACGCCCCTAACACCCCACTAACACGAGCCGGCCCCTCTCTATGTCAGTACCTACTACCTACTACCTACTACAACTCGTCCCTAGACAAAACACTGTCAAGAGTTAACTGTGATTTTGATGTGCCATCCGCACTATCGGAGGATCGGAATGAAAATGAGCGGTAATTTTATTCACATTCCTTAATGGATTTGCTTATTGTAGTAGCTCTTATCTTATTACTGTCTCGATTTTCTCGTAGTGTCATATTAAATGTGACTTTGTCGGTTTACGGGTGGGTACACTAATATTATATTTACGTACAGTAGTTTTGTCGCTTTACAATGTGCATGAAAAGAAAGAGTTTAATAGTCGTTGGCTGAATTGGATTCTACGAGCAACCATTCTCGGATCACACTGAACATGCATGAACTACGGATATTACGATTATTACATCGCCGAGTATTTTGAAAGTGTGATTTTTCATGTGAATTATTTATCCTACCTACCTGTGTTCCTTTGCTTATACTGCACCTTATCAGTGGGCGCCCCCCCTCGCAGGAGCGGGGGCGGGCCGGGCAGGTCCGGGTGACAGGCGATTGTTCAGCAGTCACCGCGGCTCCGCCGTGCGTTGGACCGGTGGTCCCCTGTTACTGGCCGCACCGGCCCGGCCCGCACTGACGCCAGTGTTGTGTGCAGGGATGCTGCTGCCGAGCGGCATGATGCCGATGGGCGCCATGTTCCCGGGGGGCATGACCGGCCTGCCCATGATGCAGCCGCGCTACCGATAGCCGCCGCAGCTCCGCAGCCGCCGCCGCCCGCCCGCCGCCTGACTGGGCCGAGCGGAGGTAGGCGCTCGTTCCGTACTCGTATATACGTCCGCTTGACCGGTTGTGTGTCCTCGGCTCGTTGCTAAACGCGGTGAGGGGCTACTAACGCTCGCAGGTAAGGCCAAGGACAGGTGATGGCAGGTCGCCCGGCGCCGAGCCGTGGTTGGGCCGGCAGTTCCCTGCGGTGGGCGGCCGCAGGCGACGACTTACCTGTCACAACGACGTGTTGTTGGATTGGCGGCCCCCTGTCCCTTAGCCATAAGTCATTATATATTCCTTACCTTACCACTGAGCTCACATAGACTGTCGACAGCAGATTTCAGTAGTGAATTCCGTTCTTAAATTTTCTGGTGTTAAGAGATGTGTGTAAGAATAATAAATAAATCAATGTTATCTGCCTTGATGATTCTCTTAAGCGTTTCCACATAAAGTTGTGACGTTTGCCTACTCTTGTAGAATTTTGACTATTTTACGCAATAAATGCTCTGGACATGATGATTACTTGTTTTATTTACCGTCGACTCCACCACCATACCATAGGTACATCGAAATTTACCACAGATCATAGCCATTGTAGACATAAAAATGATACTCTTTATATTTTCTAAACAGGATACAGTAAAATCTGTAACTTTGCGAAAAATAACGACTAGATTTGGAAGAAAACAGATCTGATCTTCGCTAGGTTTAGGCCCTATAGATTTTATGATATAAATAAAAGCTGTGGACCCGTCTTCCTCTTACTCAAACATTTCAGTCATATTGTTTTGACTATGAGGAATTACGTTTCCTCGTTGTCAAACTTGTCTTACGACCCTCCCTGTATATTTAAGTTAAAAATGTGTACAGTCAATCAATAAAAAAAATGAAAGATAATCACTAAGTGCTTGTTCATAAGCTTAAAAAAGGCTGCCCTCTCCCAATGTTTAACATTGTATTGTGTGTGAACAAAGTACTAGGCTAGCATAAGCTTGTAGGTGGTTGTTAATTTTATAAATATTTAGAAATCTGTTGCATCATTCTGAACCTAGTACTATAATTATTATATCGCGTGCTTATTGACATATGAACGTTGATCGATACGTGTTATAATATAGTACTAGGATAACAGAAGCGTGCAAGAGATTTCTAAACATTTATAAAATGATGTATATACTTTTATAATAACCTCCTACAAGCTTATGCTAACCTAGTACTTTGTTCACACACAATACAATGTTAATGTTAAGCACTTTGGGAGAGGGCAATAATAATATTAGGCCTTTTTTTTAAGCTTGCACTTTATTGACTGTACACATTTTAACGTAATTCCTCAGTCAAACCAGTTCGACTAAAAAGTTTGACTACGAGAAAGCCTTCTTCCTTATAGTGGCTGTGGAGGACTCGCAATTTGGCCACATATACCTAAACCCTTAGAACTTGAACCTGTGATTCTAATATAAAAATTATGTTTAGTGTTATTAAAATCCCCGATAGTGACGAAGCCAGTGCCACACCAATTTTTAATAAACATCGATACTAAATGAGCACACCTGCAAACCCTTACCAGTGACCGACAAATTCTAATATTTGGCAACAGTCTTTAGAAATTAAAATGTTTGATGGTGGGCGTGCCAGTGTCAGTCACACACGCAGCCAACCTACCTAACGTCTGAGGCTGTAGTAAAGTACCCTTACCTACCTTCATGAATTCTATAGAAATAGGTTGCAGAAACCAGACACGTCTCCAGCCAGAAAACTCCAGAAAGGTATCTGTCCTTTTACAGAATGGTAATGGGACTGGGACCGGCGTGCAAATCACGCGGTCCCAGTTCGATCCCGACCGGCAGTACCAATGTGGATTCCACTTTGTGGAATTTATATGTACTAGTCAAGTGACTTACCATCTGCTAACGGTGAAGGAAAACATCGTGAAGAAACCCACATAACCCTAGAAGAAATTCTATGAGTATGTCTGATCCACCAACCCGCACTAGGCCAGCGTGAGTGGATTATGGCCTAAACCCTCTCAGCTCTCTAGTTAGAGGAGAGGAGACCCGAGCCCAGCAGTGGGACTTAATGGGTTGCTGATGATGATGATGATGATCTAAGATTCTGCTGGCCTTCATTGCCAAGGTTTAATTGGAACATAGTTCAGACATTCTAAAGAAGGGACAGATCAGGAGTACCCTCAACCGGCGAGAATGCATGATAAGACTGATGAATGATGAAGAAGCCAAAGATGTATGTCAGAATCGTAGCAAGTGGAAGCTAATTGTCTCTGCCTACCCCTCTGTTGGGAAAGAGGCGTGATCTATATGTATGTATGAACATAGTTTAGTACTTAGAGAAAATAAAATAAAAATGATCATATTAATAAAGCTGTATATTGAATTACTTATACAATAATAATAATAAAAGGTCTCGTCTGTACACATAACACATTTATACACGACAACTATTCGCTATACTTGTTAGAAGAAAATATTAATAGTAGACCCTAAAATACATGAAATACAACAGGCTTAAAATAATAAAGTAATAATACAATGTATTGCATTTATCTAGTATCACCATTAAACGATTCGTTCAACCCAATTAAATATTTTTGTAAATAATTCACAACATTTAAATTTCAAATTAAAAACAAATGATGCTATTTTAAAAAATAATTTTACAACAATAACTTATCAACTAGTTATGGCAACATTTAAAACGCAATCAAATGCAAACACCTCAATATATTTTTATAGTCTGTATGTGGCATTGAATATTATCTGTTCTGTAACAACTAAGCTAAGCATACAATCTACTTGGTCTGACGAAATATAAAGTACCATTTACACCATACAAGTTTTGGAACACTTCTTTCTTTGTCTTACTCACTAAGAATAACAGAGACACCCTTACCATCCGAAATTTGCATAATAAAAATGGTGCTTAAATTTACACAATTAACTGCAACTTGTACCGACGCCGACTTAGTTACAAAACTACAAAATTTGAGCTTCCCAAAATCACAATAAATGTAATCGAATAATGTATATTATTGAACTTTCTTTATCTTTTATAATGATTATATTTCTAGCGGCCCTCTAGCCCGCAGTACGACGAGGTCCTACATTATTAGAAAAGTGTGGACTATTGACAAAATTATTATGAATTATTGTAACTACTTTAAGTAGTAAAAGTGAGATAAGTGATAGTTGATCAGTAAAAAAAGTATTTTTTGGCAGACTCAACATTTGCCATAGATAATAATATAAAAGTAAGCATCACAAGCAAACAATAATTAAACAATTTGTCTGCCAAAATTATCTTGATACTCTTTTTACAAGGCGTTGTAAAACCAAGAAAAAACCAAAAGAATAGTGTTGAAATGACTCAGCCCACTTACTAATTAATAACAAAATTACCAATTGATGATAATTCTGTGAATAGTCCAAAAACCGGCCTTAAATAAGGCTACACACCCTAAAACTAAACAACCAATCTTTTTTCGATATGTAACTGTTCGTTATAATTGCAATTTGACGAAGCTATGAAAAGAAATCACAACCGTTTAGCTAACTATGAACACACCCTTTGGCACGCTCATTCTATTACAATTGGTGTTCATTTAAGAGGACTAGCAACAATCGAATACCAAACGAATACTGATTTTTATAATAGAGGTTACAATTTTACGCAGTCACACATCTCTCTAACATTAATTACAATTACATCTCAATTTATAAATTGCAGACAATCCATTAAAATGGCGAACAGGTTTTTTACATTTATAAAGGAACTAACTGACCCGGCAAACTTCATATCGCCATATTATAATTTCATGTATATTTTCAAAAATCGAGAAAGTGTTTTACTATTTATTCCCGCCTCGGTTTCACACGTTACATACTTATAATGACAGAAAAAGGAGATAAAATCTTTCATTTACAATACGCCCATGTAAATAAATAATATTACAATTAAATAATTCTACCATAACCATTGTAATGCCTTGTAATGTACAATAAAACATTAATTAGCACAATGATAAAAGCCTCTAAACACGGTAATTGAGTATGAACAGATGACAGATAATATTAATCGTCAATCGGTTCAGCCGTTCTCGAGTTTTAGTAGGTACCTACATCTAACAACGTCAATTCATTTAAGTGTAGGTACCAATGTTAAATTTTAAAAAGACATCGTCCTCATATTTTTCTTGTAACATTTCAATAATCTTTATTTTATGCTGCATGTTTAATGCCCAGATATCAAATAAGAGTCCGATTTGGACAAATGTCTCAAAAAATCTTATGAACCATTTCTGGCAAAGTCTGCAAATTATAAATATAAGCGTTAATAATGAGCTACCCGAGGAGGTCAGGGGAGGGCGTTATGTTCCGAAATACGTCGAAGGTAGGCGACATTGACCTCGCGAGGTCGGGGCACGGCGTGTTTGTCCGAGTCATACTCTCGAACCTCTCTCGCATCGCAGCCACGTGGCCGGCTATAACACACTCTTTACGTGTCTCTTTATCATCTTTCTCTTGTCCTTGGGGCGCGGCATCCTCGTCAATCGGGGGTTTCTCTGGCACCTCTCCGTCTGAGGTTAGCGATACCTCAGACGAGGCTGTGTAGTACATTTCGCTGTTGGGTTCTGCGGTGGCGAGCGCTTGTTCCGTGTCTTCGTCTTCAGGCAGCGACACGAGCGCGTCGCTCCACCTCTCGGCCCGGTACGCGTCTACCACTCTGACGGCTACCTCCGTGGGACTCGCCAGTTCAACATCACATTCTACTACTACTTTCGCAATTTCAACAGTCTCAATCACTTCCATCACTTCGTCTATCTCACTCATTATCTCCGGTTCCAATTCCTCCACGGTTTCCGCCTCTTCGTAAGTGGAAGTCCTCATGGTTTCACAAAGTCTATTGATAGCATCGAACACGTCACGGAGGTCGCTGACGTCATCTTCGGGCATGGTCACTTCTTCTATGGGGAGGACGGTGAGGTCTTGAGCGGGTTTGGGAGCGGGTAGGATGGGTGCAGCGAGGGTGTTAGCGGGACAGAGCAGGGCGTGGGCGACGGACAGGAGCGCGTGCGCCGGGTGAGCGTCGGGCGCCAGGTGCGCGGTGCTGGCAGAGTGCGAGGGGGCGGGGGCGGGGCGAGGGGGGGCGGCGGGGGCGGGCGCCCCCCGCGCTCGCTAGCAGGCGCTCGACGTGCCCGACCAGCCCTCCAGCGGGACCCGCAGGGGCGGCAGGGGAGCCTGCGCCTTGCTCACTGTAAACATCACGCAAACTTGTCAACGTACATTATAAAAGATTAATACTACGCCCCAAGCACACTAGGACTGCAAAAACACTTCTGAGATAAAATCAAATGTTAATCTTATAATAACAAAATGCATTTGAAATCAGACCTTGTTCACACGAACTTTTTGACGTCACAAACAACAGTATGACTTTATGGTTGTAAAGAGGTCATTAGTGTGCAAACAAGAGCTTTTATTTGTAGGTTAGTTAGTAAATTGTCAAATTTGACAAACGAAACTGTGTGCTTGAGTTCACTACCTGTCGCAGAGGTCGATAACCATGTCAAAGTTTTACAATATTAATCAATTCAATTAACCTGATCTTCGATTGGCAGATAGGCCATTAATTTTAAATGTTATAAAATAGTGACTGTTACAACAGGGTAGCAACGGATTTGTAATTAAATTAGATACTGGTTACTAAAGTACTACTACTAGTCACAATTAAGTATTATGGTGACTGTTACTCTATTCGGCTATTGACTTATGCGACAGATTAGTTAGCGAATAGTAGGTACATATATGACGTCACCAGTTCCCCTAGTCTCGCTATACAGACATTTATCTTAGAAGAACTGGCACTACAAGTGTATGTACATGTACAGAGCGTTATTTGTATTTAGCTAGCCACAATTTTATCAATACTTTTTAAGTATTCATTTAGTTTTTAATATTTCATACTGTTTTATGGCAACTTATAAAGACCAGAGAAATGTACATCTTTAATTTTTTTTTTTTTCAAACCTTATAGGTACATCTATTTAAACAGGTCTATTAAAACTATAAAGGCCATGTTTCCCAAGTGCCGATAAGTGTATGATAACCTAATTTAATTGACAGATTTTAGACATGTTTTACAAATAAAATCTGTCACTTACTTAAAAATGTCAGATACTTTCACACACGCAAACAACACAGTGGGGAAACAGAGCCTAAGTAAACAATTGAGTCGACTTATTCTTTATCAATATTAATTACCTAATTACCAACTGTCGGTCGGAGCTTCGCCCCTGTGGATCTTTTGTTTGGCAACTACTCAGCTCTTATGGGTAATAATATAATTTATATAGCCTATATAGGCTTCCTCAGTAAATGGGGAATCCAATATTTTTTTAAAAATCCAACCAGTAGTTCCCGACGTTAGCGTTTTCAACCAAACAAACAGTCTTCAGCTTTATAATGTTAGTTTAAAATAGCATAGATCATTAATAAATAATATGCATCACGCTTAGTGGATTTAAGATAAATATTTATTTTTAGTTAAAACATGGTAAATTGTTGTAATAGCCAATACAACCTCTTTACAAAACAATTTTTTCACAATATAAATCCTATTTACTTTTGAATGAGAATTTGTCAATAATTACCTGTAAATAGAATTAAAAATGTCGAAATCGAAGATTTTCTTTCTGACCTAACATTTTCCGAATAAGTATATGGATTGGATGGTTTGAATCGGAGGTAAGGTGACTTTCCATAAGTCGAGTCGTGGCAATTAAAACCATGAGATTTTGACCCTCAAATATACCGCGTAAGTCTCTCGTGTGAAGCTCGCATATATTTTCAGGGTGGCGTGCATCGACTGGTACCCAAGGAAACAACCCTTGAGCTTGTACACAAAACTGCGAATCGACGCGAATTCGCGACGCAGAAAACTGAGACGCGAACTGCTGCGTTGCGATTCGTGTCTCCTTTCAACAGTTCGGGGGACTATTCCTTTCACAGCTTTCAACTTTACTGAACAATAAATATAACGTAACACCGCAGGAATGAAGGAATTCTTGCGATGCGTCGTGCAAGCTTTTAGATTTTTACGATGCGACATCGCAATATTGTGTACAAACCCTATCCCCCTTATTATAAAATACGGACTAAGCATTAAACCAGGTTTAAATTGAAAACTTTGACACTAAAACAATGGCCTATGTCATATTTTGTAATAAGGGGGAGTATAATGTATCATGCAAGTATTGGTGTAATGGACGTGCAGACTGGCACATGCAAGACTAGTGCAGACACGTAAGTAAAGTAACAAATACACAAACATGCATGATATAATAATAATTAACTTACCCACAGTTACATGCAGACCATATATTTGTAGATCACAACGTTAACTACATCGACATAGCGATTCGTGCCGAAATTATTAGACAATCGAAAGTATTTAAACGAATAAATAATACGAATGAATTGCTTAACAGGATTGTCGATCTTAAGATTGCTAATTAATTTCGGCTCTGGCAATGTTCCATTTATAAAAGAAGGTAAACATTCAAAAATTAATTTGCCAACTTTAGATTCGATATTACTTCAGCTTTGAAGTTAATGCAACAGTATGCACTGACAATTTTCAAACATTTTCTAATCTACGGACAGCTAGTGTAGTTCCGCCTAATCCGATACCCGTTACCATTGCCAATATCACTCTTAGAATATAATCAAAATTTATACTGATGTAATAATAATATGCAGCCTTTCACATTCAAATCTACATAATTTCTTATTTTGCCACACGTATAGGAAGATTCTTCAAGGCAAAATATTACAAATTAAAAATACCATAATGTTTAAAGTGAAAATTAACAACAATTTTCAACGCTTCTCATTTGCTACTAATGAAAATCGATTAAAACTTCGATTGTGTGGAAGCATAACGACGTTAAAATGTTGAACGTAGTGAATTGATTCTCTTTACTAATAAAATTTAATATTTTCATTGCATAAAATTTAGTAAGTGTCAAATTATCCACCTGACATTATTTTGTCTTTTGACTAACCCAAGTACCTAATGTGAAGTCAATTCTACACGTTCTACATAAAAAAATATGTATCTATAAACTAAACTAACTAAAATATTATAGTAGTAAGAGGGCATATTATAAAATTGTATATAGGCGAAATATAAGCACTAAAATTAAAATGGCGCTAATAACGTGGAATTCCGCCATTTTGTTTTATTGATAGATACGAAAACTATCGTTTGAAATAATTATATTGGGCGACGGTGAATACAGCGGTATTTACTCTCAAAAGCATGAGATATTGTTTAATAAGACTACAATCAATCGCCGAACATACACAAGCTATCACAACATATATGTTAGGACAATAAAATACAGGACACCTCGTTGGTAGTTAATACTCTTTTATTATCCAAAAAATAATAATATTAATATAAATACTATGAGCGTCGTACACATCACTATCACAATACCGGTTGCGTTTCAATACATAAAAGCGTCACTAGCCCATCATTAAATTACTTAACTTCAATTTAAAAAAAAAGCCAGTAACCTCAATTATTCTACCAGCAAAAATTACATATACAATAACCAAAAGGCTCGATGGGTTATTTTAGCCCAGCGTTATTTTAATCGTAATACCAATAAAGCAGAGTTAAGAGTTAAAAATACTTTTACCTTTATTTTGAATTAATTTTGATAGTCAGCCTTTTCAAAACCGATATTTTTGGAAACACGTATTATGAAATAGCAGTTAAGCAATTTACTGAGCGGCTTTTAAATAATAGTGAAATATGGTGAAGCGATACAGGTACAACAATAGCATATAAAATTCGCAATAATGGCACCTCACAATATAAAAAAAAAAAGAATCACAACATAGTTCTTTCGCCTACTCCTTTCTATCGTGCAAGCATTGTACACGAATCAAACAACCGATTCGTTAAATATATAAACTAAATTTATAATTAAAATATAATAATATATTAACTATAATTAATAATTATGTAATATAAATACACTTAATGACTCAACGCGATACATTGGTAAAAGTCCTATTTTATAACTAAAATAACACTCCGTATATAAAGGCCCTTATATAAATGAAAAATATGTTTTGGAATTTGATATTAAATTGAATGATTTAACAAGTCAATTATGACTGATATTTTGCATTGGTTTTTGGAACATGGTGTCGAAACACTGACCACGTTCTATAGTCTAAGAGACGTGGAAGAATGTCGTTTTTCCTTTATTTTTTAAAACGAATTCAACAGAAAGTTGGCTGACTACGTATTGAACAAAAATAATATATTCTACCACATTCACACAGCGCCATCTAGTCCCAAATTAAGCAATTATATTTGCTTGTGTTATGGGTACTAAACAACTGATATACTACTTAAATACAATTTTGTTTTTGTAAATTCATACATATTATAGATAAATTACACCCAGACACAGAACAAACCTTAATGCTCATCACACAAAGATTTATCCTGGGTGGGGATCGAACCCAAGACCTCCGGTTTAGCAGTCAGGGTCACTAACCACTAGACCAACAAGCCAGTCAAATAATAAAATAAATAATTTAATAAAAATTCTTTAAAATTTCGTAGTAAGAGGTCGTATAGAGACCTGGTAGACAAGAAAGTATTATCCCCTACACCTCCATGAATGCACGAGCCCAGATTAGACGCCACAGTCAGTATTTCGACAACCAAACCATAATTTGTTAGTAAAATGGAACACTGTGAAATGAAAATGTCTGTGAGTGATTTCGAAAACCAATAAAATGCTATTACAGTGTTCCTGGAATGAATAACTAAATGCTTATTCGCGGCAAGTAATATATTATGCCCAACTGATGTACTTTATTGAATTATAAATAAACATTTAGTGAAAAAAAAAAACAATATAATCAAAGCATAGTAGGTATAGTATAACTATAATAGAATCTATTCTACTATGTGCAAGTATCTAGCGAAGTAAAAGTTTCAATACATATAAAATAGTATGTACTTGGTAATTTTATCACAGTATTGTGTTTGTTAAAACAGAAAAATGTTTCCATTTTTTTATTCTTGCTTTTATTTTAATCTCAGAGTATAGCTCTACTAGGTACTTACTAAACAAAAAAATACAACAAAACTTACCGAACTCTTTTGTTTTAGTTATTTAGAATATTCAAATATATGTCTCTACTAGGACGGGATTGACAACAATTACAGCATTTTTGGTTGACTAAGCCAAAAATCTAAGAGTTTTATTCTTATTAGAATTGTTTTTTTTTTATACCACGATGGTGGTAAACAGTCTACTACTGAAAATTAAACTTATAATATTTTAGTTCTAAAACAATATGAAAACTTCTGAACAAAATTACCAAGTGCACTTTAACCAATTTCAGTCTCTATAAAGACACTTAACCAAAGTCATGCGATCATGCATATAAAATATTTTTTTAACCTTTTAACAACTGAGACAGCTATAACCGCCAAATGAAAATATACCCTGTATAATAAGTAATAGAGAATATTTTTATTTGAATAAAGGTCGGATAATAGCCAGCCTTAGCTTTCAAAAGGTCAATAACAATGAAAATTAATATTTTATAGACGATATAACAATTAAATCCTCATATTTTAGCATACTTGAAAGTATATAGTATTCTAAGATATTATGCGTGTCAATTTCGACTTGTACCTATTGCACTTAAGATTAGTCGTAATCTAATATCTACAATAACACTATGACTAAAATAGAGCATGCTTGTGCGTTGTGCTCTATAATATCGATAATTGTAATCTTTGTTTTTGTTTCAGTTATATCGATTTGAAAAAGTCGATATTCGTTTAATATCTCGAGACGTATAAAGGCTGAGTCTCGCTTAGCTGATAATACAGCCAAGTGATACAACACTTATTTTTTGTGAAACTTCAGAATTCTAGATAATATTTCTGTTTTTCTTAATCAATTTTATAGATCGATTAGTAGATCGGTTTGTTATAGTATAGGGCGCCCCGACAGGTCTACAGTATAAAATTGTTTCTTTGATCGACTAAAATTGTTATACTTTAAAATCAGTCAATTTAAAATACCCTTGTAAGGCAATGTCGTTAAATTATCGACATTATAACATGTCTTTAAGGCACATTTTCATAAGATACTTCTATCATCATCAATGTCATTTAATAGCCAAAAATTTAAAACTGAAATTAAGACAAATACCAATATGTTACCAGAGGCGCCCTTAAACACCAAGACAACATGCCTTTTGTTCTATATTATAGGAACACGAAAAAAATTCGTGTCATTTTCAATCGAGTACTAATTAACTTATAGTGACGCCACCTATAATATAATCCATACTAGTAACGCCCTCTATACTAGATGGCGCTAACTGTTAACATACTAGTCGCGCCACCTATGTCTAGTACCTTGTACCTTTCATAAAATACCCGTTACACCGTGTTCACGTGTACTTACCGGCGACTGTGGCACTGCTGTAACCCTTAGCGATTCTCATAAAGGGGTCTGGGTTAGGAAAGCACGATGGCGGGTTGAAGAACTCCGCAAACCGCGCCTCGAGGTCTAAAGAACGCATCGATGATCCGCGGACTGGTGGTGCGGGGGCTACGCCTTCGTCGCCATTTATGCTCTGTGAATTATATAGAACATTGATATAAGTAAAACAAATCACCATGCATTATATATTATTATGTTCGAAGAGGTAAGCAGAGGTGGGTCATATCCATATTTCGCCAGATTATGCTTATTTATATTATTACCGGGCATCCTCTAGTCGTGAGGAGAGACCCGTGCCCAATAGTGAAACATAACATGTTTTTGATTATTTTTACTGACTCAGTATTTAGTATTATTATTTTTACCTCTAAATATCTAAAATAATAATAAATAAATATATATATCTAGGTAGTCCTTTTTGTCACGGTGTAGTATCCTCTATTTATTGAGGAAAAATTATAATAGCATCTGTTTAAATGCAAACACGGTTTCTGTTAAACCTGTTGCAGAAACTATTACAATTTTGTGAAATCTAATATATTAAATATTATATATCAGTTAGGTCCATTTTATGTTGTTCGTAATTTACGACAGAAAATTATACCAGCTCGTTAAGAAAATAAAAAGAAACAATATTTCGTAAACTCAACATCGAAATAATGTTCAGAGATAGGCTATTTGTAACAATACAGGGAAATAATGTAAATACAATAAAAATAAACAATCTCTTGTGTTTATTTAGGAATTATGTCAATGTAAATGGTTTTAGTTACGAACATAATTTTCCTTAATACGAATACTGACATTGTGGTACAATCTTTTAGCTGTACTCATTTTAATAACAAATAAGTACTATATTGAGAAGATAGAGACTACCTACTGAATGGGATAGATGTCGTTGATATTTTCGATGTTTCTTTTTATTATTTTTTATTACAGTGTTAGACAGGCTATACTGATTTGGCAAATTAAAAAAAAAACTCCTCTACAGTTGGCACGGCAATTATGACAAAAAAAAATTAAGCGTTTGATACTATGACTCACTAACAGAAACAGAATGCTTTCGAAGTGACCGCAACTACAGCAGTCTTCTGTAGGGTGGAGATACTTCCGAGATGGGCTGCTAAACTTTTGCAAGAAATCTCACTTTGTCCTTTCTAATTAAATATGTTGTGTCGTAGTGGTACTGACATTGAGCCTGTGATGAGGCGGAGGTGGTGGCGGCGCCTGCGCATGTCTCGAGGGAGGCGGCGGGGGCGGAGCGCCGGGCGGAGGCGGTGGGCACACACCCGGGGGTCGCATTACTCGTGTCGGTCGCAATGTACCTAGTCAACATAGCATACAACATTATGGTCACGAAGAAAGGCCTTGTTGTTAAATGAATGTATGTATACCTTAGTGCAGCGAACCATGAGCACGCAGCATAAAATTCTTGCCAATAATTTATAGTACAATTGTAAATCGGGATACTCTGTTTTATCCCAATTTCCACAAAAGAGATATTTTTTATGGTGAATGTTCGCGTTTATGTGATAAGCCACGATTTGTGGCAATTTGGAAGTATGAGAATGTCCGGATTTACCAAATTACCCAAATCAATCAAGTAAGTGTAGTGACGGAATAAGAATACATAATGTCACTACCCCATTTCAAGGGATCATTTTCTTGGGGAGTAACCATACTATAATACAAGTAGGTAGTTACTTATTAATGCGAATGGTGCTAATGTTTTTTTTATCTTTTATTACTTAGTGACTCTAATGACATACAATTAACAAATAAAATGATAACATCCTGTATAATAATAATTATGATTCATATAAATTGTACGGATAAAATAATAGTTATCACAGACACTAGATGGCACCACTGTCATACGAAATTCCTACTTATGGGAATTTCAAGTTTTCTATAAATATTAATATACGAATTTAATATTAAGAACACAATTCATTTTAAATTAAAAAGCGTAATTTAAGACGTGCATTTATCACCACCTAGTGTCAAAATGATGCGATTGTCAATTACTCTGCTTTGGAATTAAAATAAAATAATTTTTTTTATCTTACCGAAATGTGAGGCGGGGTTCTTAGTACCGATGGGTGGATTGGCAGGTGCAGGCGGCAGGTTGAACGGCCGCGACCCACCCGTCTGTGGTGATGATGGAGACACTGGTGGTGACCTGACAAGGTAAAAGTTTTGAAGGTTTTTATAAAGTACAGTCAACTCACATAACACTAGGTAATCTATACAAAATGCTACTAATATTATAGAGGTGAAAGTTTGGATGGATGGATACTTATTATCTACTCAATCACGGCAGAACGGCTGAATGATCCCTATGATATTTGGCACACAGAATTATAGACCGGGAAAAGCACATAAGCCACTTTTTCACACCATGCGGGCGAAGCCACGGGTGCGAGTAATATTAAGAGTATTATAACGCAGCAATCTTAGGTACTACCTGTCCGATCTAAAAAATATGGTAGTTACCGAGTTTAACTGTCTAGTTGATATAATAATACAATTGACCGCGACCCTCATTACTCCTTGTTGATATCGTGAATACTTCAAAACGGTTCTTCTGTACAGACTACATTGCATTATTACAATTTTAATATTTGAATATTTTCTAAACTACGTACGACTCGTCCCAGAGGTGCAATTTCAGTGTAAATTAACGACATCTGAAACCAGACTCATTAAAACTTTGGCACTAACACTACAATGTCAAATTTAATTATTAAATTAGATTCAAATGTACCTAGTTTATATTGGAGAAAGTTTATATCGTAAAAATTTTATTCGATTGATTATGATTATATATTTGCTAATAATACCATTTTAAAAAGTATTTTTATGAAATATCATTCTCTATGTATTTACTCGTAACTGTTACTACTCGCATGTGTCGTAGTAACATCATTTTTCTCAAAACAATTCGCAATAAATCTATTCTAAAGCATAAAGATTTCTGATGTGCTCCGGCACTCCTGGAATTAGCACGAAAACCAAACCGAACCTTTCATTATAGTATAAGATAACCTTCATAATCATCATTAGCTTATCGTAAACCACTGTTGAACAAAACCTTCTCCAATTAACCCCAGAGGCACGTCCACTGCTGGGGGAATAGGAGACTAAAGACTATCAGAAGGTTAGTAATACAACTAGTTACAAATATATAATTACAAACCTTGGTACCCTCATACTTTGCGTTCTTCCAGCTATTTTCCCATTAGTAATTAATTTCTTCGGTGGAGGTGAAGGCTTGGTTTCATTCGCGGGGGCTAACGCAGGAGGCTTTGGTGCCAGGTTGGGTTTCCCGTGGCTAATGCGTGCAGGTCGGTCGCACAAGTCCGATGTCGATAGTGACGATGCAGGTGGTGTCGGCGGCGTTGATGATGATAGAGAGGTCATACTACCACCTGCAGCAGACAAAGTAAAGTTAGAGGCAGCACTGATGCAAAAAACGATTTTGATTTTCTTTATTGCAACACCTTTGAACGTTGCGCGAAAACAATACGAACCAAAGAGATAGCTAATTACTGTCCAAAAGAATTATTTACCCTTTGCCAGATTTTATGACATTTTAGACCCTTAACAAGATCAAAGTGTTAGATTAGATGATGTCAAGTCCTTTTGAAGATTTAAGATTGATACCGTAATTATGTTTTATTATCATCCTATCTCAAAACCTTGTGCTTGGTAAGGCTAAATTAAAACCAACAATAATCCTTTGTGGTGCAATGCAAACTAAATGACTTTATCTTATTACATTCGTAAGACTTAGCGTGGTTGAACGAGTTTTTGTGTTCTTGACATTTTTGGTTGGAATAAACTCGATGTCTCTTTTGGTGCATTGAAGCAAAATCTACTACGTACCAAGGGCCCCCTGACCTGTAGAATGTAGGGAACTCTTATTCCTGTGGAGTGTTGACGCGACATGAGGTGTTAGACCTTGTTCAGATACTTGATGCTGAAGATTACTTATACGATCCAGCACCGTGTTCGTTGTCAAAACTGAGTCCGACGAACTCTGTAACAAGAAAACACCGAACATTAATTTGGAAATAGACTTAATCTTATTGTAAACAAAATAAAAAAGAAATGATGTTTTAATTAGTTGACGAGATCTTCTTTGGCCAAAATATGACGTGAATCGCACAGAATATCAGCAAAATCTGTTTACATTTTTGCAGATCAAACACAGGGCTTACTTCAAATACGAGGTAACGAACAAAGACGTTCAATAGCCTAACATTCACATGTACAATGTGGCAATATAAATGAAATAGCAGCAAACTTATAGATAGGAAAAAGTGCTCTCTTTTAAACGTTGACGATGTTTGCTGACCAAACCCCGACACCAGACTATTGATTTTAGCAACTTTTTTACGAACACCCCTTTGCCACTGAGGTTTGGCGTGCAATGTATAATGTTACACACAGAGGTTTGCGTGCGGAGCTTGAGCTATAGAATTCTTAGGGTTATGCAAATCGATCGGACCACGAATTAACGTTGTAAATGACCAGTACAGTTAGTATATAAAACTACTTAGAGACGTTTGTATAGAGGAATTCATATTAATATTCAAGCTTATGATAGTTCATAATTCTGATAAGGTACGTTGTTATACCGTACACATACATAATATTATATTCAAACCAGCGCGCCTAAAAGTAAATGTTTTCGAAAGTGGGTTAAGTATAACAAAGCGCTGCGTGCTAATTTTACGGTCCAATACCTTAATCTTGACTCAACTCAAAAACAAACTCTGTAATTTTCAGTATGCCCTCCCTAATAGTACCCAGTAACACTTTAGAAAGCTGTAACAACTGCAAGATTGCTCATATAAAATAATTCTATTATTTAACCATAAAGTCGATTTTGAATCGTTTCTGCCACTCAAATATTACCAAAAAAGCTTTAGTTAAACCGTGATGTGATCAAATAATAGTATCAAGTTCCTTTTTCAAGGCGGCATCTACGCTTGTTTTCATCGAAAGCGCCCGACAACGACTTATTGTACCACGTAAATTTCAGAGAAATAGGTTTCTCAATGGCGTTGGCTGTGGGCCAACAATCCGTCACTTCTACTTATACGGAAACACAAAGTAACTCGCCCAGTAAGTTACAAAGTTATTGTCATTGTTCCCATGTCACAATACATCGGCATGGCTCGCGTTTTACATACTCAACATAATAATTTCTTTGGACGTTATTAATATTTGGTAAGGAAATGAAATAATTATAAAAATACAATACGTCGTTTCTTTTAATATGACAGTTGTTTACGTCACGAGTATACTTAATTTGGTCGCAGGGTTACGGAGAAATATCTTTGCTTACATACATAATCATCTGTGAAAAATTTTAATTATTCTTAGGAATGTGGGTTCAAATTTCAAATACCGTGATGGCAAAATATGCTTTAACATATAAAGAAACTGAAATAATGTTAATTTAGATATGTATGTATGGTAGGTAGGTGCATCATCTTTATGTAACATCAGTCAGGAATAAACTCTTGGTACGAGACTATGCGTATCATTTTTTAACCCCTTATATATATATATATATTTCAGTAATGTAACTTAAAGAGTACGGTTTACGGTTTATTTTCCTTTACTTATGCAAGTTGACATTGCGTCTTGCCAAATTAAATTTATTCTTATTCTACTACATTCACACAGCGCCATCTAGTCCCAAAGTAAGCAATTATATTTGCTTGTGTTATGGGTACTAAACAACTGATATACTACTTAAATACATTTTTTTTTTTGTAAATACAGACATATTATAGATAAATTACACCCAGACACAGAACAAACCCTTATGCTCATCACACAAAGATTTGTCCTGGTGGGGATCGAACCCACGACCTCCGGCTTAGCAGTCAGGGTCACTAACCACTAGACCAACAGGTCAGTCGTGATGAAATGATTCAAGACTAACGGAGAGTATCTTATTGGTATTGATTCCCTTGCGATCGTCAAAATAAGCGACAAAAATCATAAACGGCTGTATCTTAATTCTTATGATGTACTTCTCTAAGGGATTGCAGACCCAATAATTTTGATATTCCTGAGAAAATGGGTTTTGATAGACGGACAGACAGACAACTGAGAGATCCTATAAGGGTACCAGTTTTCCTTTTGAGGCACAGAGCCCTAAAAAGTCTTATGCCTGAAATTTTATTATTTTATGTTAGTGTACAAAGGTCTTTTTTCTGAGTAAGGTTTAGCAATCCACTTTTTGAAAAACTGCTCTAAATATTTAACGAACTTGGCCTCTAAATTGCTAAAGGCTATCTGTATAGTCTTCAATCTGGAGGTCAAATTGATAAGAGAACATCATTAGGCCGTCCACGAACACAAGAACATTATTAGTCATCTCTTATCTCCCAAGAACATAAGTCGTAACCTTAGAGCAAGCATCTACGTTATATTAATTATCGTTCCGCATATGCGGAAACGTCTACTACATAATTACATTAGCAGTATCCAGTTGCAATAACGATTATTTACAATACAACCAAGTTAGTAAACAAACAATGAACTGATACATAATTATTATTACATTGTCAGTATGAGTCAACGCTTGCGAATTGTCGACAAAACCTACGTGAATTCAAGTGAAGACATCTGGTTTTAGTGGTCACAGAAATTATTAAAAAGAATCATTATCATCATCAGGAACCAATTAATGTCCCACTGCTGAACTCGGGTCTCCTCTCCTCTATCTAGATAGCTGAGAGGATTTAGGCCATAATCCCCACACGCTGACCTAGTGCGGGTTGGTGGATCGTCATACATTTAGAATTTCATCTAGTGAGTCATGTTGAGTTTCCTCAAGATATTTTCTTTCACCGTTAGCAGATGGTAGGTCATAAATTCCACAAAATGAAATCCACATTGGTACTGCTGGTCGCCTGAGTTCTTTTTCGTTCACTAGTTCATTCAGCCACTATAGCTTTTTTTAAAGATTATTTAAAGGTTAAAGGTAAACTGTATTATGTGGCCTACCCACGACCGACGACCTAGTAAAGGTTGCGGGTGGCCGTTGGATGCGGGCGGCACAAAATCGCTCGCTTTGGCGGAAATTAGGTGAGGCCTATGTTCAACAGTGGACGTCATTGGACTGATATGATGATGATGATGATGAACTGTATTATATTATTTTACGTTGGATTGTATTATCTTTTAAGGCATATTTACGTCTTGTTTTGAATGCAAAGATTTTGAGTGTCAAGTGTGATTGATATTATTTTGAACTAGTGGTGCATTTATGATAGAAATTGAATTTTTAGCATTTATTACCGACGAGAAAAACTGATTATATTTATGTATATTAATAACACTTAATTTGACCTTTGAAGACTAATATGAGGTTCAGATTTTTAAAGACATGATTTTCACTACGAAAAAGGATGATATTTTATATGATAAATTTACATATGCAAGTTTATACAACGCTATACGACATAACGCATTAATTACACTGAAATTAATTCATAGCACGTAACTATTCGCAAAGGCATGTGTGGACAAAAAATCATGGCTATATTTAGATGCGAATTTCGAAAAAGAATTACGTCATTTTGTTAAATAACTTCTAAGAAAAGCGAATATAATAATCCTGTGAAATATATTATTTATAGCAATTTTGTGTATTGTACTTTCTGCCTCAGTAACGCAGTGGGGCGGTCTACGACTACTGCGATTTCATTTCGGTCCTTGTGTCGGGCGATCTTTGTATTTTTTTTGTCTAGAAATTGTCAGAATCAATCAGCCAAGCGAAAACATAGGAAACGTGTCATCCTATTAATATAGCTGACGTAAAGAGTTGATATACCTCTACATACCCTACGAGGATTGGCGTATCGTTTTGTTATGTTTGTAATGGGTATTACTAAAATCTATTTTCTAGACAACGCCGCACAATAATATTGTACAAACTTTTCCCTTTACGGATTTCCTTTAAAAGTCACAGAAATAAGCATGTATTGACAATAATAAACATGTAACACGGAGAGTAAAATAAATTTCATATTATATATTACCATAACATAGTAAATTAGGTGAGTCCATGTCCAGCATTGAATGTCATTGGTCGGATATGATGTTGGTTATGTACAATTTTCATGTGGACGTACCATAGTGCAAAATTAACATTGGTCCTAGAATATAACCCTGTGGCACACCCACTATATATTTGGTAGCCAATAAAGTTGTTTCTCCTGTTTTTTTCAAACACTATATTATATTACAACGAGCGACTTTGAGCCGTATCTGCAACCAACGAACAACCCGCTACCTTGACCTATTTGGTATCGTTCGCTGTGGCAGAAAAGGGTGAAGCTTATGTCCAGCAGTTGACGTCATTGGGCTGATATGATGAAGATTCTATAATGTACACGATAACAGAAAGAAAAAGATTTTTGTAAGAACGAGAATAATTATACTATATCAATATGGATTTATAAACACAACTTTGGGGAAGACATAAATTGAAATACCTGGGATCACCAGAAAATCTGCATCAACCTTCGCCTGAGTTTTCCAAACGGTATCTTCTTTAAAATATTAGTTGGTATTATTGTTCGTGTCAATTGTTTCAGCCTTAAAAGCCATTACGAAGCAGATGAGACCTTGATGATCAGCATTCAACAACTAGCAACGCTCTGGGCATGTTCATCACGTAGTGTGGCACAATAACTCTGCACTTTTAAAATCACAATCATTCCTCTATTGAGTGCCTCCGTTTTAAGTAGTTCACGAAATTTTTTACACAGACCAGTTGACAAAGAAGACGAACATTTATGTAAATTTTTTGCACTTATATAATTCACTTCTTTCACATACTTCTATAATCAAGAACTAAACAAAGTTTTCTTTTAAAATAAAATGGAAAAGTTCACTTAATGCACAAGATTTCAGTGTCAATGTCCACGAAGATACTGCTGTCTTTGGGTCTCTTCAGAGGGCTGTTCGTTATTAATCAATATAATGTATATATCTGTGCCACACAAACGTACTGCTATCATATACTCGTATTGTCAGGGAGAAGTTCATATAGGATATGAGAATTCTTTTGCAGAAAAAGTAGAGTTTATTGACATTGATCTTGTTGTTATAATAATACAGACATTATATACCATAAGTATAACTTTCTATTGTATATACGTTTATTATGTTCTATAAAGATCATTATTCTGTTACAATGGTGAAAATATTACCTATAAATGATATTCACTAAGATCATTTGATCTCCAGCAGTTCTAAGGTGGACAGGCGATTTATACGTAAAGTATTCAAGTATTTTCCAACGTCCAATTAATATGTATATCCCATCCAAAATCTCCCGTGGTACTACCAGACGGAGTAGTAGTACGACGGGCAAAAAATAATCCCCGTGGTACTACCAGTAGTACCGTTGAACTAAGGTAAGAACTGCCATCAAAAACCTGCAACTTGATCCGTTTGACTCATTATATGAGGACAAAGACTTATTGGTAGGTTCAATGCATTATTTTCAGAATTAGATTATAATGACCTATCCTTCAAACTTTAAAGGAAATCATCCTCCACGAAGATTGCAAGACACGATTGCTGACCGCATAACCGAAAAAACGAAATTACTTTCAGAAATTTTCGTCAAATTTTTCTTTTTATTTCTTTATTATATTACTTTTAAATTACATTCGTATTCATATTAAATCCATTATTACGATAACATTTTACACAATCCTAGAGCGTAAACAAAAATACTATTTGTGAACACAAAGGTTTTGATACAATACCGGTCATTGGCATGACAACTTGCGATGAGACCTAAACATCCCTTTTACAGAATAATAGTACATAACACAATGATACAAGGCAGGTTATCCAATGACTCAGGGGTCACACACTGTCGATGAGTCAGTGATGTTTAATGACTCAAATGATTCCATACTGGAGGGAGGTAAGTGAAACTTAGTACGTTTTATCAAGGTTCTTTGGGTCTTTATTATGTGGTAATGACTTTGAATCACCTGGTGACGAACACCACACAGAATACAAAATTCCAAACAACATAAATGCTACGTGAGATCGGTATGAGGAAATTAATTACCAGGCAATACTTCCTATAAATATGTAGGAAGTTAGAATTAATTATTATACCTTTGCCAATATCCCTATGATACACCTTTAGCATTCAATGAACAAGTGGGCAGAGTGCACCAAAATGTATTACTATAGTGGAGAATCATAATAACAATCGTAAATTCTCAGTGGAAGTCATGGCATGATAAGACGCGTGGTGTAAAAAATCTCTCCTACAGTAATTATTTGTTACAAATAATTATAATTATTATACTAACAATCTGTTTGACTAATAAATCCAATTTTTGCCAATATAAATAAGTAGGTTCAATAGGCAGACCCATATACATAAGCAATAGTTCATTTTTATACGCCTACCTCCAAAAAAATAGTGAACTCAGTTTAAAGACAATACTGAAATAGTTCTCAAAAGGATCAGACGTACCGAATACATAAGTAATTGAGAAAAGACGAGTAGAAGCTAACTTTCACCGAGAAAACAGGAAGAACTCAATGCAATTGTTTGTCTTCTATTATTCTTTAAGTTTGGTACTTCCATACATAATGGTTTTCGTTAGAACAGAGAACAAAAAGTGATATTGTGTTAATAAGTGTTAATAATTTATTTTTATCTTGAGACCTCGTCTCGTTGAGCATTCAATACCGGTGTTCTGTATACTGTAATACCGTAAAAATGCCGGGATTGAGAGATCAATACCCTGTGATTACGGGTTTTCTAAAAACCAATGTTATTATCGCGATTTTTTTTGTAATTGATTTAAATAATAGAAAATGTAATTTTGAGATAAAATTTGTAATTAATTTACCACGGCATGGTAATTACAAAACGTGCTAATTAATAATTTATAAATTTGCCATTACATTAATGAGTTGCAAAGAAATTTAACCTCCAAATATAGTAATCTGAACCGAAAGTCTACAAAAATAGATCTATCAATTCCAGATACCTGAAAACCATTATACTTCAACGTCGACTGATAGCCTCAGAGACAGGCACTTTCTCACAGTTTCACCCACAAGTCTATTTCCAAATCGAAAATAACAAATAACATCTATAGTCCGTGTTATTCGATAAAACAGCCCGCACCAACTGAAGCAATTTTTGTTCACTGGTGAAATGTAATGACGCAAGGGTAGTAAACGCAACAAAAACTTACAAAATTTAAGAAAGATTTGTGGAACAGATGTGCAAGGTGAACTAAGTTGTGGGTTATGCAATTGTTTTACTCAATCTGTGTTCACTTGTGCGAATTTGACATACGAGACCTCAAAATCTTTCGGACTCCGTCAATACGAACTAAGATGGTGGCGTAACGGAACTGCTGCACAAGAGGTCATGGACATTGAATTATTCTGATGTGAACTTCTCAGTCACAAATGTTTGGGAATATGCCCGGTTAATAGCAACAGGCTTCCCACACCCGCCGATTACATGAAAATATAAAGCGAAATGTGGGTGCGAAAGGTGAATCACACCTGTCTTCGGTTATAAAGTAATTGACATTCAGTTTTATCGAGATGAGAAAACAGATGTAAGTATTATAAATAAGCAATACACGTGCCTTGAAAGGTATCATTATATTAAGGTATTTACTACCTATTGTTAATATTGAAATCCTATTTCTAGTTTACTAAGTGGTTTAAGTGGTACAAGGCGGCTCTTTTCGTCTCGTTTCCACTTTGGTAGAGGCCGACAAAACAATCGAAGATGTATCAATTCATTGGAGCTAAGGAGGCTAGAAGGAGGCTTTACTTTTAAAGCGAGTGCCGTTTCTCTCTCTCCTATTGGATTATCTGGAAGGCGCGTCCAGAACTAACGTTACACGCCATGCAATGACCACTTATGAAGAAGACAAAGTCAAAAATCTTGTACGTAATTTTATAGGTCAAAATCTAGAGACTGAACACTCTTAAGAAATAGATAGAAATTCGAATAATTAACTCGATATAGACTCGTTTAATTACATTGAAGTTCTTTTTGACATCGATGCGATCCAATGGCGTAATACCGTGACTTGAGACCGAACTCAGGCCGACAAGATAATATAAGGGAAAGTTACATCAAATAATATGAAATTATCGTTTCGATCGATGTGAAAGCTATCATGAAAGGACTGGATACAATCACTAAAATACTAAGAGGTTAACGACATACGTTTACTACTTGTTTTTGTAAGACGAGTGTGTAACATGGTATTCCGGCACTACATGGAGAAAAAAACGACATCTCGTTGCTTAAATTATTATCGATTAAATTTAAAAAGGCCCGAGTTTCTTGCCAAGTTCTTCTCAGAGCCCAACCTTGTCACTGAAATGGCCTTAGGCAAATTCATCACCCATCATTTTGCAAGGGCTTGATGACTAAGCGGCGGTCATTCCATATATTATCAATAAAATCTCGTAGTAATTGAACAGATGTAAATGGCAAATGATTCACAATTCATTGATATTCACGGTCAGGCAACATGACTAATAGAACAGCTTCACCTTTATTTGAAGTAACTGCTTATAATTTACTTTAGATCTGTGTCACTGGGACTACGTTGGTACCTGTTTAAGTAATTAACATTTACGGATATGAAGTGATCTAGGAAAATAAATGAGAAATGTTTGTGAACATAAACACACCCAAGCCAAGAATCATGACTATGAGAACTTTTTAGAATAAAATATCTCCTGAAATGGTTTTAAAACGTGGGCTTTCATGAGATCTAGTTGTTGTATATGAATACCTACTAAACAAAGTTATGGATTGGATTCCAACAAAGACAAACCTCAGCGATGTTTTAGGATAAATATTATATAAATAAATATCATTCATTTGCCACAAAAATATTGTTGTCCAACAATATTTTTGTGGCTCGCTAATTCTTAAATAGTAAGTACATATAAAATAAAGTCACTTCCACTGTATGTACGCTATGACTTTCTAAACTACAACGCCCCTAAAATGCTTCAGCGCTCCTAATCTATTCATTCCTTGTCAGAAAAAGAAAATATTACAAAAAACAAACATGTATATCCAAGATATGAACACAATCACTACGTTATCGATTTATCTCTGATAAAATTCCGATACACTTTATTGGTTAATTAGATACTAGAGCAAGAGCCCGCGACGATCAGACCTTCGTTAGTTCATAAAAACTTGAGTTTCTCTGTGCAAATTGCACCTCGAGTTCGTTAAAATATAAAACTCCGTTTTTATATATTAATTAATTAAAGCTCAGCCATAGTCATCAGCAACCCATTAGTCCCACCGCTGGGCTCGGGTCTCCTCTCCTCTAACTAGAGAGCTGAGAGGGATTAAAGCTTAATTTTAAAATGTTACTTGACGCACTATTATCTTGGGCTAACATATTAGAACAAACAACAGTGTTATATAACGGCCGCATGAAAAAACATCTTTATTCAAATTTAAACAAAATCGATATTTTACTCGTAAATCTAGCTGTTATTTTCTGTCAGTTAATAATATCTTGATAGATAAAATTAATCTATTACTAGGGGAGATGGAACTTAACACGAATCAATTTATTAAAAGTTATTCATAAAACAGTGTTAAATCAAGAGAATTATAAATATTTATTTTTTATTGCGTCACATGTCTTTCATCATAATTATTCTGCATATTGTAGCTCAACAAACTCACACTCACACATGAATATATTAAACAGGTAAGCTCTTCCACAATTTATATACGGAATTCCGAACACACATCTGGCCTTTATTTTATGTTGGCAACTCACTTCGCCATAAAAGGGTGTAATAAACTGCCTATAAACTGGCCACTTACAAACATGCTTTCGAAAATCGAATGAACAAATTCGAATATTATGAATCGTTGTTTTAATTGCTGCGTAATCTTAATTAAAAAATATATTAACATAGACTAAAACTACACTATTTCGCTGAGCGGTTATATAAACAAACCCTATAATTAAAACCAGCTAAAACAAAAACTATTTAGTTTTATCCAGGTAATATTAGTTTTCTGTTTCTACGCGGTTCTCTAATATTATTTCTTTAATTACTTATTTTTATATTCAGTCATGTTTTTTTATTTGACGGTTCAGAAACCGGAAAGAAATAAGTAATCATTTTAACAGGTGAAATACGCCTATATTCGCGCCATAATGTAGTAAAAACGCGGTCAAATGTGCTGAAAACTAATCAAGTTTGATCTACAGTTCGTATTAACTTTATTGTTAATCCCGTTCTAAAGGTTAATTATATAATTCTATTAAAGCATGTGTGGTAACAGACTAATAATTATGAATCATAACTGTTGATCACGAAGTTGTGATTAAGATTCCTAACGAAGGCAAAATATTTGTGCGGCGAACTTAAAAGAGGGCGTTACAAGCGTTACTTTATTATGTATAATCTGTATCATATCTATTTATTTACCGAAAGTTAACATCTTTGGGTCATCAACCTTATAATTTTACAAAATAACTTCAACTAAATCGATCAAGTAGTTTGTGATCTGATAAGAGTCCTGTTTTGTCCTTTTGAGGTACGAGAACCTGTAAAACAACAATCGCATTACGGTAAGATTCCTGTCGTGAAGCAGAATAAGGTCAACTGGTTCAATTTATCTTTGTCGCGGGATACCTCGGCATAGAGTACATGAAGAGTATGAAAAGTACTGCAAAGACTAGTCTACATTGGCTCTCTCTCTCTTTTATATAAGAGCTTTGCTCTTGTCGGTGAAGCAATCGCCATTCTTCTCTATTTTCTGCTTTTTTTTTTGACTTCTTGATACGACACGACTCCTTTTTCCTTCACTTGCTGGATGAAACTTCTCCTAGGTCTACCCCTATCTCTTTCTTCTATTTTTCCTCCAACTATTGTTTTAAGGAAGTCGTCGTGTCGTATCAAGTGACCAATTAACTTTCCTCTTCTATTCTCTATTGATCTTAGTTAGCTATATATGGATCAAATTATAATTATATTATGGAGCAGTACGATGCAGCAAAATTGGTGCAAATTTACGTACTTATACGCTAAATATATATTTAAAATTGAATAAATGGGGCACCTAAAGATATTAAATAATGTGTGCGTGCACAACACAAGCTGATATTGATAATTATCAGATAAATACATGAATCAGCTAACGGCCAAACTGATAACAAGCCAATCTGCTGATAGCGCTGTGTACTGTAGTGGATAAAGTAGACAACTATATTTTTCGTTTTCATATTGATAAAGGTAAGTACGAACTACGAATATTATTATGTTACAGTACTAGGTTTTCAATCCGTGTAGTGACGGAGATGGGACGTGAAGTGGGCACGGATCTCGTCCTAAGAATGTGGAGGGAATTTAGCCTACTATACCACACTAGCCAAACGGGTTCGTATAGGGTTTGTTTTCTTAGCAGTGCATCTGCTTCTTTATTCCCTTAGTCGCCTTTTGTCGACCCACGGATTGCGATGGGGTAGTGACATTAGTAATTTTAATCGTGACGGATTAAGAATACTAATATACGGATCAACACGTATATTATATATATTTTAGTAGTATATAATTGCTTAATTTGGGACTAGATGGCGCTGTGTAAATGTGGTAGAATATTATTATTATTATTTTAGATAAATTACACCCAGACCCAGAACCAACAATCATGCTCATCACATAAAAATTTGTCCTGGGTGGGAATCGATCCCACGACATCCGGCTTAGCAGCCAGGGTCACTACCCAGGCCAACACCACATGATTTGCATGCCTGTCACTTATCCAGTCGGCAACCATCGAAGGAATTGTTTATGAATTAAAAAAATAATAACATAGATTCTAATAAAATAAACACACTCCGGTTTTAAACCATTCAAGTTATTTTATAAGATACGACAAAACCCTTTGAAACAATACAGAGTTCCTTGTGCAAATTTTTCGAGTGAGAGATTGGGTAGGTAGGTACCTATGTGAAGACCCAATTTCACAGGAACGCGTGGAGGTATCAAGCTGAAATATCAAATAGGTACTAGGGGGCGACTGGGCCTGTTGGTGTAGTGGTAATTGACCCTGACTGCTAAGCCGGAGGTCGTGGGTTCGATTCCCACACAGGATACCAGAAATATGACACTAAATTGCGACGTTCCTACTTTGGATGTATATACGCTCTTAAGCACTCAGTTCAGAATGCATCGATGTATAACTTATTTACCGCTATAGTACCACGCCCTCGTTTCCCCCATTTGACCTCAGTAATCCCTTGTTGCGCCGGAAACATTCGGAACACGAGTCTCGCCACGATTCGAACCATCCGGAATGAAACGTACAAGTAATCAGCGTAGGCATAAAAACACACCGGCGCGGCTTATCCGACAAAATATAGCTATTGTCTAGTCTTTGCACGTCATAATAGATTGTGTAACTGAGATGATTATTTCTTTATTTTGTATTATTAATTGTATTAATAAAATAAAAACTGTTTATGCAAATAGCATTTTACTGGTTTCAATAATAATATTATGTCTAATATTATGTGACGTCGGTAGTAAGACTTATTAAAATAAAATATATAGTTTTAAGTATCGTTATACAATGAATATTATTGTTTATGCAAGAACCCTTGGTGGGTGTAAAGATCTTCCAAAGTTGCCTATATTATCCTAACAAGCCAAGATCGTGTATGTTTCAATTTGTTACTAATTTACAGAAAAAGTACTAATCAATTTAAAAGTTTGTAAAATATCTAGGAATCACACACACATTTGTCTAGTGTAGGAACCCGCGTCTCTCGGCACGGCGATGTTAGTGGTTGACTGTCATCTTGGCATAGGCTGACAGTCAAAAAGGGTATATCGAAAACACAGCTTACAAGAAAAGAATTTGCTTGATTTCCCCTTCTTAACGTTCAAGCAACTGTTACCACGGGTAAAACTCTGCGTCAACTCTCGGTCAACAAAGTTTAACTTTTTTTATTTAACTCCTAATCCTAATTAGTATTTAACTCCTATAATTGCATAATTTGCCTTGTTTACACACTACACTGCAAAATTGTCGATATCAGTTAGATTTCAACGCATCCAGGTATTTTTTTTATGATATTACATCGTTTTGCGTTTTTGTGGTAATATTAAAAAAGACGATTGTTTCCTAGTAGACATGGTTGCAATTATAATATTTGTCATTTCTATACGAATTATGATATTTTTTTTTGTTTTAGCCAAAATAGCCAAAATGAAATGTAATGTATCAACTACTTAACTTTTCCTGAAAATAATGAACGGAAAATTGTACCTAATTTGTATTCATATAGAAACACGCATTAATATGTACAATTTGTAAACAGATTTCTTAACAGTAATTAATAAATCGGTGTAATTAACAGGCCAACCTTCGGCTTGTATATATATTGGACTGAAGCCTTACTGTCTATCTGTGTCTGTCAACTATCCGGTAAATCTGTTTTCAATATGTTGTTTGTTTTTTCACATTGTGTACCTCATAATATTTATCCAATTGACCAAATGTCTAATTGTTTGAACCGGCTATCTCAGTAAATTATTGATAAATAAATAACACCAAGATATTTGTTCAAGGTCAGAACGATGGCTAAGGTTATACAACATTCAGTAAAGGGCTTGTACAGAAAACTGCGATGTATCGCAGTTTGCGAGCTCGCATGACGCATCGCAAGAACTTGCGATTTGATTCGCATCGCAAATTTCCGTGGTGTTGCTACGACACACTTGTTGACTATTTTGTTCCCATTGGCGTTCATAACAGTAGTAAATTTAATCTTTTTATCAATAACAAACACAACTCTTTTTAACTGTCACATCTGTCACCTAGTTCGCAGATTACGTTCGGTACAGTTGACAGTTGTCGAACGAATGGTCAGTGGTCACCCAAACCGTGGAAGGGAGACGTCTTACCGCACGAATTTGCATCGCAGCATTTTGCGTCGCAGTTTTATACGTTGCGAATTCGCATCGCACCGATTCGCAGTTTTGTGTGAGGACTAAGGTCAGTTCAATTCGGTGACCGTTTATGACATTTCCTTACTTGAACATTTCCATGGTTCGGACGCAGGTAAAGTCGTTGTGGCGGAAATTAGGTGAAGCCTATGTTCAACAGTGGTTGTTGGGCTGATATGATGATGAAAGTCGTTGGCCGCATTTGTCATGTACTGTGGTAGTCGTTAAGATGGAAACTTTGAGAGACTTAATAAATTCCAAGGAAATGACCTTGGCTGCGACCACGGTCATGTTCTTGGAATTTATCAAGCCTTTTCAAATAGTTAATGAATCTTATTGTAATACCTACATTCGTAGCAAATAAAGCTATTCTATTGTTTGAGAGAAAACAGTTAGGTCTACTGCACCTAACTTTTTACTACTTTTTTGTACATCAGTACACCCAAATAAACTGTTATTTCCTACCACAAGCACAGATAAACAAATAATTAATCTGTAGGTCAAACGCCGCGTAGATAAAACAGCTGGTTTATGTATTTACTCTTACTTTCAAACGGAACTAACAATTACTCATATTCGCGATGACATAATACAATAAAAAATTATAGGGAAATGAGAAAAGAGGATTTTTATTTATACCAACACTTTTGAAAGAGTTTAAGACTACTTTATATACTTTTTATACTACTTTATATCTACATCGTAATTCGTAAGGCTCTCGAATTATGTTTTCACCGTTTTTTTTTCTGATCTGATCCTAATAAGGCTATAAAGCTTCTAGACGACCTAAACAGACCTAGTCAAATAGTGTGTGTTGACTAGCACAACCTTAATATTTGTTTGTGTTATGGGTACTAAACAACTGATATAGGTACTTAAATTTTTTTTTGTAAATAAATACATAAATTACATCCACAAATTTAATTATCATGTTCTTAATCTTACATTTTAATAAAAGAAAGAAAATAATGGCAGACTGCAAAGCCACAAAAGCAATGGCCCTTACAGACATAAAAATCCAGCAAATAAAAAGAAACAAACGTATCAATGGTTACCAGACCTTTTGATAAGTTCGATCTGCTAAAACAAGGTTACGGGTTCGTCAACCTATATCTAGGGCTGCCGGGATTTATCTGAAATTATACGAAGCCCCTTTCCACTATGCAAACACAATCAACCGTTAGCAGAGCGATTCGCCAAAGAGTTCTGGATATAATAATAATATGTTCAGTCAATGGACTGATTGCCAAGAGCCTCCATCGACACCTGAAGAGGCTCGCGTTAGGTGGATGGGTCGTGGGCCTGATGCAGAAGGCAGTACTTCTGGACACGGCACGCATTGTGAGGAGGTTCCTCTCTCTGGAGCCCTAACCACCGGTAGCTTGGTCCCTGTACCCGATACCGGTGGGTCTCCAAATTTTTATATTTTTAAATGTATTTTTTATATATATATTTAAAAATGTGATTTTTTGTGAATCTTTTTAATAAAGAGGAATATAATATAATAATTAGGTACTAATTAGATAGTCTTATTATTAATTTCAACCCATAAACGTCCCACTGTTGGGCACGGGTCTCCTCCAAAGAATGTGGAGGGAATTTAGCCTACTATACCACGCTGGCCAGACGGGTTGATATAGGGTTTGTTTCGAATTTTCCTTTTCTCGCAGTGGTTTTATCTACATAAGGTTACTCCCTTAGTCGCCTTATACGACACCCACGGGCTGAGATGGGGTAGTAGCATTATGTATTATTAATCCGTCACTACACGGATTTCTTAATCTGTCACTACACGGATTGGAGTCTGCTGTAGTCTTATAAACTTCGTCAGTGTTATAAAGTAATGTACTACAAAGTTTTTAAATAGTAATAATATGAGCTGGATTGGCACAATTCGTTTAAAATTTCGAGCAAATAAATAATGTATGTTACGAATAAATAAAATAAAATATCACCTGACGCGTATTTCAACCTCATCATCTCAAACGAACCAATTAACTACCACTCAAATATATTATTAATAATTAATTGCCTGTTTCGACCAGATCGGACGAGCCTCAGCGGCCGAAACGCCTAGTAAACCTAGAAATTGACAAAGGTGTAAAGTTGTAGACAATGACGTCATCAATCAATATAATAGTACTATGCCTCTAGCTAGAAATCGTATCATAATAACTCTTGACATAACAATCAACATACACACTCTAAATAAAAGTTGGGCACAAAGTCTCATTCATCAACTGCAATCAATTAAAAAAGTCGCTATATCTATTAAATACTGGATTAAAGGAGCAGTATTGAAAGCATATTCTAGGTAGTTAGGTCGTTTTCTAATTTGTGCGCAAACACTTACTATGCGATGTAGCATACCTGGCATTATTAAAAAAAAAAAAAAAAAATTTTAATCTGGTGGTCAATTACGTCCTTATGGTACCTTAACCTAACCTACATAGCTGACAGAAAATCTTCTACATTTTTAAAATTCAAATAACGCAAAAATGTTATCATGCAAACTTCTTCTAATTAGGGCCTATGCACACCTCGTTTTTTAGACGCGCCGTATACGCGCGTGCATAGCTATACGCACTCTAATCAGACGCAGCCCACATACCCAAAATCTGACTATCTTTTCGTTTCAATCTTACATGGCAAATTCCTCCTTCAATAAATAAATGAGTTTTGGTTGATAGTGTCTACTACAATGCCTACTAATTTGGCCTATTTTGATAGTAACAGAAACCGGCTGCTACTTATGACAGCTAAATTACTGTTTCCCTATTCGAGAGCGGTGAAGACGCTCATTCCAAGAATTAGCTCGTTTTTCTAGAAATTAAGGAAAGTATGTTCATTTATGGATATCAAAATACAGACAGAAGTGTTTACTCGAATAAAAACAGTAGATTTTCTATTACAAGATATATCAGAGGGTTTTAATTTAGAGAGAGAGAGATTTTTGCTGGCAGATTATCTGAAAATGTATCTATGAAAGTATAATTTTTACCCCTACTTTTCCGCGCATCTGAGTGGGATGGCACTATTTCATTGTATCGAAATTGTTGACCAGACACTTTTAATTACATATTGTAGGCACGTAGCACATCGGGCGAGCTCCAGACATGGTACAATATTGCATACACATTTTGGCCATGCAATGTAGCAACAAAAAGTCGCCTCTAAACGCAGACCTACGTTTATCTACATTTAAACTTACTTATATGAAAATCAATATGAAATAGTATTACTTGAGAATGGCTCGATGAATTTGGCTAATTTCTTTTTTGTTTTGTTTCTAACTATAAGAAGGTTTGTATAATTTTTTTTTTTTTGAATATCCCTAGGAACAGTCGCACCCGTACGATAACCGAGGTGGATCTCTTGTCTCTCTATTATATAAAACAAGAACATATTATAACACCACCCTCCCACCCTCGCCCTAAATTGAATTTTGAAGTACACAGAGTGTTTTTACTCTATTCATATCTAATAAGGGGTTCCGAGACGTTCGACAAGTCGTCAGGCATGTAGATCTTTGCTCGTTATATTTTTATATTGCTTTATGCGATGTTTTGACGACTAACGGTCTCTCTCCATAGATACTCTAACAATACGAAATACGCATTTCAAATTGTCTTCTTCAAGTCAAAATAAATAGTTACGAACCGAAAAGTTGTATTAACAATTGTGCTATATTCTTCTGAAAATGCAAATATAAACATGGTCTCCTTTTCTAGATTACTTGTCTTCATATCACAACCGAATTTTAGGAAATCTTACCGAATAATACTCCCTCAATTATACATATTATTATATTTAACATCAAACGAGTTGGTGGTCAAACGCAAACCAATCTCCAATAAAAAGAGTTTTTTTCATACACAATAACAAACCATTTTGTTGGACCACCCACATAGACAAATTTCCATGTTACTTTAAATCGCTGTTTATTGCCAAAGCCTTTAAACTTCGCTAAAATGATTTTGATCATCTTGCCTTTCTGGCCCAATTAAACACAGTCCGAATGTTTTGATCTAAATTATTTACACATAATTATGTAAACAAATATTTAATACACCGAGAAAATATCAGATTACATAGATAACCTTAAAACAACTGAGTTTTCTGCGAGCAAACTCAAGGAGTAGTGGAAAAAGAATATAACGTGAAAACAAAAGAAATTCTTTCGTGTAGTGAACGGATTAAGAATACATAATGTCACTATCCCATCTCGACCCGTGGGTTGTAAAAGACGACTAAGGGACCTTATACAGACAAGAGCACTGCAAGAAAAGGAAATTAGAACCAAACCCTATACCAACCTGCCTGGTCCGGGTGGTATAGTAGGCTCAATTCCGTCCACAATCTTAGAAGGAGACCCGTGCCTAGCAGTGGGACGAGTATGGGTTGTAATGATGAAAATCAAATGAAAAAAAGTTTACGAAGAAAGAATGAATAGAATTGAAGAAATAAGGTACATACATAATGTATAATATTAATACACACCCACGTACAAACAATTTACGTCATCGAGTAAAAAACTTAACAGATGCAAGTAAAACTAAACAAAGTTAAAATAAAGATTGCGGTGGCGCATCGCCTCACGGTGGGTAGTCAGAAAATAAACAAGTTACCAAATCGGTCTCAGATCCACCCACGTGAGCTTTTTTTTATTTCGACACGTGGCCAACATCCCCGCTAAGGGTATTTTTAACATTCACAATAGTCGAGTGGGCGGATATCTTTATTTGCAGACATATTTTTCTTATGAGTCAATGCCAATGTTAGATAATAATTCATTGCTTTGTTGATTTAACAAGGTGTGTGATAGGTGTTCTACACGGTTATAAACTTGCGTTCCAACAGAGTGACCTTGATGGGAGCTAGGTTGCCATCCGCGTAGTTTGTATGAAATTTGATTTACAACAGCCGACTACACGGTTGGAATCCACCAAGGGCACCTCTGTGCAAGGCAAGTTTATAACCATGTAGCACAGCTTTAAAGCGTATCGCAGGTTCGAAGCCCAAATAATGCTACCAATATGTTTTATAATTTTAATAGGCAGAGTGAAATTAGAGTAATTGGATAGTGAAGGAGAAAGTACCTACTTGTATTGAGGTAATCTAAGAACATTAAATAAGGCAAGAACGAATAGGTAAAATTTAATTTTTAAAATTTACACGAGACTTACAAATTATACACAAAGTAGGCGCGATGTACGTACGTATATAATATACGAAATAATTATGTGAGAGAACTTTCGTATTTCCTACAAATTCAATTGGGCTTCACGCAAAAACGACTGTATTATATAGTCGGTACAAATTATTATAAATCTATTTGCTGAAATTGTTAGGACATCTTTTAGGTCAAACTGACTTATCATTCAATCAATAGGGTAGTAAGTACCTCTTGTTGACTTAAGTAATTATTGTAAATTTATAAATTATATATATACGGTTGAACTTTTTTCTTTAGAACGCACGCCTATTTTCTGCAAACTTTCCTGCCAGCCATGTATAAATAACATGAGGTAAAAAAAAGGGATCTCTCCCTACTGCTTTCGGAAAAAAGACATGATACCATTTTCCTTTCATATTAACGTTTAACCACCTACCAAAAAAGTTGCTGACTTTCGTATTGAAACATTCGGTATGTTTCAATACGAAAGCCAACGACTTTTCCCCAAGAATATTAGTGAGTCAACAAGCATAACTAATCTTTATTACACACATTAAATCACGTATTTTGTGACGCAAGCAACGCGAGCTAATATAGTGTTGAAGTACCCACTTTCTCTACCCACAACATAAGAGGTTCCTATTTTAAATAACTATTGTTTTCAAGTATAGAACGTTGGTTAAGTTTGATAATATTGTGTGGACGCTTTCAAAGTAACAACATACCCTTAACATTGTGTCATACCTTTTATATCCGACAGTGGCGCATTACGCAAGCTGTCTTGAACCGCCATTCATTATCATCATCATCATTTCAACCCATAAAAGTCACACTGGTATCCTCCAAAGAATTTGGAGGGAATTTAGCCTACTGTACACCGCAGGCCAGACGGGTTGTTATAGGGTTTGTTTTGAATTTTCCTTTTCTCGCAGTACTCTTGTCTGCATATGGTTACTCCCTTAGTCGCCTTTCACGAACCCCCGGGTTGAGATGGAGTACTGACATTATGTATTCTTAATCCGTCACTATAAATTTCGAAGAAAAATCCCTTTTATGGGCTATATCAGGCTGTATATAGGTAATAATTATGTAAGTACTTCAAAGAATCAGCTTAATTAACAATAAACTTTAGTGAATCATTTGGATTTGCAAGTTTATAGTCACAATTCGATTACAAACTAATGAATTTCTAATGATTCATTAAACCAAATTAGTCGCGTATTTTATATTTTATTGTAAATTTACCTTATTAGTTATTTAAAGTAAACGTAAGTACTTATTAAATGTTAATTTACCTTCCTATTAAGGTTCATAAAATTTCAGTGAATAAATATTTTATTATTATGAAAGTACATTTAATTGATATAAATAAAAGAAATAATTAAAAAGGTTAAAGATACTGAGAATATTCAATACACTGAGTATTACCGTTGCTAAAAAAAAACAAAACTCAGCCTTTCATGTTGACGTTTTAAATGTCGGACGGGCCTAGAGTTACCAGATATAAAAATCAAAAGACCGGAGAAAAGGCCTGATTTCTATGGAAAAGTCCTGAGATTTTACACAGTTTGAGAATTTCTCTCAAAAACGTATTATTATCGTTTTATACACTGCGGCTCTAGCTCACGCGTTGCAACTTGCACGCAACTTACTGAGATAAGTATAAAAGTAAAGTAAAGTAGTAAAATCCGGCCGCAATCCTGAGAAAAGTCGAAAATTCCTGAAATCTCAGGATAAATCCTGAGATATGGTAACCCTAGACGGGCCGGTCTATTTTGGCGCCATTTTTTCAATATTGAGTTTTATAAAATACTCCTTCACAGCTAAACTATTAAACGGATTTTAATGTAATTAGGCATAGAGATAGTTTAGGACGTGGAGAAGGATATTTTTTATTGGACATATTTTATTTTTTAATGACAGACGTGCAGGCGGCCCCCCTGATTATCATGCTACTGTTTATCGTAATTTTAGCCTTCTGTAATTCTTCTCCCTATATTAGTTACTATAGCAAAATCTCATGCTTCTCCATGCGCGCAATTGACTTAAAAGGGACAAAGAATATCTCGAGTAAATACACGTTTCCACTTTCGCTCTAAAATTCATACGGATACGGATATCGAAATTATTTAGCACCATGAAGGTTACCCAATGGCATATCATTAATAATACAAACAGGTTTTATTCAAAAAAAGAAGAATTCTATAAGCTTATGATATTATGTATATTACTTTCACACAAAAAGATATGATATAATGATAACGGCCACATACCTGAATGGTTATCATATGGATTAGGAGATAGGAAGCAGAAAAACCAAATATTAATGATCCATTTTTAAACCGCGTGATATATTAGGCCTTTTTCGGGAAAGCAGTGTATACAACGATATATAATATATTCTTTGTCGACTCTGACTTAAACTGACATATAAACGCACAGTCGAAACTAATAGAACTAGGAACGTAAAACTTTGCACAAGGCTTTCTTTTATTTTAGCTTCCGCCCGCGGTTTCGCCCGTTCTGTAAGTCGGTAATAGCCTATATTCATCTTCAGCTCTGAATCTATATCTAAGTGTAATTTCATGAAAATCGGTTGAGTGGTTTAGATGTGAAAGAGTAACAAATCAAATCACTTTCGAATTTATAATATTCATCATTATCATCATATCAGCTCAACGACGTCCACTGCTGGACATAGGCCTCACGAGCAAGGCAAGGTAAGGCTTTATGGATGCGATTATCGAGCGATTATATTTAATTACACGATTTATAATATTAGTTGCAATTAAATTTCTCTCTTCCTCTAAGAAGAGTAGTTACTAGTTGGTATGGTCAATGGATTGGAAGGAGCAAGCGATAGTTATTCTTCAAAAGACTGCCAGTGAGTTACTCAGTTTACTTCATGTGTTTGCTTGAGAGTTTAGACCAAATTTTTGCATACTTATTTAATAACTTACACTTATGTTAATGTTATAGGTAATAACGCCAAATATCAATATAAAATGTTACGCAAACGACCACCAAACTAAGTTTTAACGAAACCTTGAACTGATTTTCTTATAGTTTATTTAGTAATAGCAATATGACCAATAACGAGGTTTAGAGCACACCTTGAATTGAAGACTACTTTCCGTTAAATATCTATGAAACAAACACGCATAAAGTTACACCAATATTACCAGTACACGCAATATTGTGAAGAAGAAGTTTTTGTGATTTTTACTGTATACGCATCAATAAAAGAATGAACGAGCCTTTATGGTCAGAAGACTTGGAAGAAGCCGAGACTGTGTCTACGTAGCACTTATTATTGTTATATTTATTGTGGTCAAATAGGTACACAATACACATAATATTATACTCCTATCTGCTGTATTGTGTGTTTACTCACGTACTGAGGGTTCCGTACGAGAATGCAATTTTATGTTTTTTATTTGTGACTGCTTTTTTTTTAAACGGGATATCTATAAGTAAAATAAATTTTCTCGTAAAGGTATGTAGGTATATCTTCATGTAACGTCAATCCGAAATAAACTCTCACTCTTACTCTATTTTTTTAGGCTTATCATTGTTTACCCCTTCCATTATAGTACTAATAATTAGTACAATAATGGAAGGGGTAAACAGGGGTATTATAATTATTATAATTCAATGATATAACTACACGAGTACGGTTTTACACGGGTTTACACCAAGGGGTTGCAGACCCGCGTATTTGATATTAATTTCAGCTTGATACCTCTACCCGTTATTGAGAAAAATATTCTTGACAGACAGGAGGACAACAGAGTGATCCTATAAGGGTTCCGTTTTTTCCTTTTGAGGTACGGAACTCTAAAAATATAGTTTCCTTTCTTATTTCTTACGAATATAGGTATATAAACATTTTATAAAATTTCATTATTTATTTAATCTTTAATGATTTCAGCGACTTACCAAAGGCATCGCAGGTTTTTGCACGGGCGGCTGTGGAGGGGGTCCTCTTGTTCTAGTATCACTTGGTTGTCTTCTAACTGCTGGTCTTGTGGGCGGTTCTCTAGCCTCCCTTGGCTCTCTATCTCTGCCAGCAAGTGCTTCTGATAACGCTGCCGATAGCGCACTTATGTTGGAGCCTCCTGTAGGCGCGGGAGGCATGGCCGGTCGAGCTTTGTCAGGGGAATTCCTTTGTGGAGACTGCTGTGGTTGTGGCGGGGGAAACCGCGGTGCATCTGTTTTGACTTGACCATTGGGAGTGGAACCTGCGAAGAAAATAGTATATAAATATTGTACTTGCAAAAGTTTAGTTAGATGGATGTTTGTAACGCAATCACACGAGAACGGCTGAAAGGTTCTGTATAAAATTTTGCACACAGATTATAATCTCGAATAGTACCTAATACTTTGGGCCAAATCAATGTAAAGTAAACAATAAAAAATTATATCTGTATTTTAATTTTATTTATTAATTTTAATTTTTTTAAATATATCATAAACTAAAAGTTGTATTGTAGGCTAAATTCCCTCCACATTCTTTTGAGGAGACCTATGCCCAGCAGTGGGACATTTATGGGTTGAAATGATGATGATGATGATAAAGTAAAAGTTAAACAAACTGTGTTAACTCATATGCATAAGCATGTTGTGTTAGCCTGTAAGTAATTATTTATTATACTCACACTTGTTTTGTATTTTTTTATGTTGTCTAATAATTGTTGGCTAGCCTATTGAAATAAATAAATAAACAACATTTGACTATCTTTTAATGTCTGTTTTTCTAAAACTAATTAAATAAATAAAAACAACTATTGTATTATTTTAAAAAGTTTAGTTTAAGTTGTAACAGCTTAATGCCACTGATATCTGAATGTAAAATATTTTTTTATAAATTAAATATTAAAATCAAATTTGACAGTGATTAGTTTACAAAACTTCTACATGTCCCGAGTATGATATAGGTTACATTTACCGACATGCCATGTGGGCAGAAGCTAGTCATTTAATTTGAGAAATTATTTAACTTTCAAAGCTAGAACACATCTATACTAATACTAAGAATGTTTAGAGAGATTTTTATTTTTACTTACTTAATATTTATGTAATTGAACAGTCATATTGTCCTACAAATTGCGTGGTACGTTATCCCGGTATTTCCTTCCCGGTACGGTATACACTTGCTACGTCTGTTAGCTACTACAATCAAACTTTTAGAATACAAAATTGTTGAGCGTCTCATCGAAATGAAGCTAGTCACGAAAAATTTGCTTGATAGTAATAAAAAAAAATTTAGACCAGGGGTGCTGGATTAATATGTGGACAATAAAGCTAATAATTTATGTTGTAGCTAACATATCTGCAATGTCATTAATAAACCATTATACACATCTCACTTTTGTACACAAACCTTAAAAGAGGTCATTATTGTATTGTTAGTATGTTCGTGAGGTGGGTTACAACAGGATATTCATTATCATTATTACAACCCATAAATGTCCCACTGTGGGGCATGTTGCTCTTCCAAACATTTTAGAGGGAATTTAGCCTACTATACCTAGCTGGCCAGACGAGTTGGTATAGGGTTTACATGTGTTACATTACAACAGAAAATTATTTAGAGTTTAATTTCTCTTTAACATTACATTACAATGTAATAACATTACATTACAAAAAAAGATCTAGCAACTTTTACATTACAAAATTTGTAATGTAAAAGATATCTTTTTTTTATAACTTGTTTTGCCTAACATAACTTACATAAATAGGTGCTTAAATTAAATTAATTGGGTTCAGATTTTTCTGTGTACAGTTAAAAGTAAGGTTTACAAGGGGTGTTTAATGACAATACATTTAGTCCTATCAAGCTTAGCAACAACTAATAATATTGCTGTTACTAAATTGACAACACTGTAATACATATTTTACGAAAACAGTTTGTACTTTGTATATCTATGTTATCATATTATGAAGATAACTATAATCTGTCGATAGAATTTAATTTTTTATCATTATGATTTCCTTACCTGCCAGTTTGCCCGTAGGTCGTAGCTTAGGCATTCCACCAGCGAACAGACCGCCCAACCCTGGCGGTCCTCCGCCACCATTCTGTAGAGGAGCTGGACTCCTTGCCGAGTTTCCTCCTGGCGATGAACCACTTGACACATTTGACACTTTCCCCGGAATTACAGGGCCACTTTTATCCACTGTAACTGTCTTTTTCAACTTGGTACCCTGTCTTATAGAACTCAATAAGGCACCTCTATCATCCGAAGAACCACCTTTAGAGCCACCCCCAAATATAGGTGGAGGCGGTGGCCCCGGTGGTGGCGGAGGACCAGGCGGTGGTGGGGGCTTCGGGCCCATTATTTCACTTTACTAACAAACACGAACACCAAATGCCATCAGTCGTAAACTAATAAATTACAATGCTGATACCGCGCACTTTTGTATTCAAGTAACGGGCTTTCAAACCTTCACAGCGAACTTCAGTGCACGTTCTAGCACGTGATGACAACACCTAATGCACAATACGTCAGTCTACACTACACCGATATTATACATACTAATTTACATAAAATATTGAAGAACCTTGTCCCAAAAGATTATCATTGTAGGAAGTACGTAGGCACTAGAAATTGTTTTTACCGAATTCACTTTATACATGGTCAGCAAAATTGTTTTTGAGGAACATCGTTTATTATTCGCCTATTTACAATTTGATCAGAATAGTAACGAGTTCGATTGAAATATTATAAAACATGTACAGCCACCTTAGAGTGCCAAAATGAACTCAATAGACATTTTGTAAAATTCACAAATGGCCGACCGACCCGAATTAATATAATAGGTAGGTATGTAGGTACTCTGAGTCTGTGCGACCGACCAGACTTGTCAAAAATCTTTTTCGCAGATAATATTATGAAATCTCCAGTATTACCTTTATAAAAAATAAAATCCGCTGAAAAATGAAATTTCTACCACTTTCATTGTCCTTATTTCCTGCGGGTAGCTTTAACCCACTTCCTTAAAAATCGTCCTTTTTTTAACTGCATATAAAGCTCTGGACCTACGGCCCGTTTTATGACAGGCCCCGCCGGCCGTGCCTGCATTCTAATTCTAATTCTAAGCCGTCGGAAATTGCCCTTTCCGTATACCAGTGGCAAGGTTTACGAAACGGGAGCCTAAATGCAATTCAGAAATCCGACATGGGAAACTTTTGACATATAGATGACATTAATTGTGGTAAAAGTTCCAGCCAACAATTTTGCGCCGGATACAACTTCCGAAGAACATTTTATTGAAATAAAAGGCTTATGAGTGGCCCTCATGCAAGGTCTTCATGAACCTGCATGAAACAAATAGTACTATTAAAATTTACACAATCAATCCCGATAAAAACAATATGAAACATTAAAAAAAAAAAATGTTACACTACTTACAGTCATAATTATTCTTTTGCATTAATAAAAGGTTTTTGAATAAGTAAAAGTCACTTTTCAAACAAATTTCTAACTTTGATTTTTGCTTTTAATTTCATAACTAAGTAAGCACCAAATATTTACTTCTTTGACGTTTGCTAAGCAGTGTTTACAAAGTTACCTACTGTCAAACTATTAGTCTAAGAAAAATAAATTATTTATATTAAAACAATAGTAAATACTAATTAACGTTTTGCTCTTATTAGGTATTACATTACATTTATTTGTAAAAAGAAATAAATAAATATTTTTTATTTGATACTAATAGCTTTCTACTACTTTAGTCAATTTTCTACCATTTTGTAACGTTATCATTAAACACATCCCTTCCGAGGAGTATCCGTTCGGATCTATGAATAGCATTTTTGTTTCCGTCGGATCGAGTTCCTGCCTAATGTGTCAAGCTATCAGTTTCTGATCGTAAAACTTTCGGACGGCTTAGAATTAATTTGACAATAATTGAACGGTTATTTATCGTTTCTGACAATAATGACCGGTCAGAACCCGCAAATACCGGGATCCCGCGGGATTGAGAATTCTGAGTCCAGCAAATACTCAGATTGAATATAGGCTGCGGGATTGGAAGCTATTCGTGAGGTGGCGAGAGGGCATCATAAAATATATTCTCGCGTACTGTAGTGCAAGCTTCCTATTAAAAGGAATAAAAATATTCAATATTCACTATACCTAATACCTTTTCTTTGTATGGTATTATATAAGTGTACATAATACATATTATGTACAAATAATAACAAATAGCGCACAGAGTAACAGCTAAACTAACTTGTAACAGCTTGTAACGCATCTTCTCGAACGGTACGTCGTTTAAAACGTAGTGAATTAATGATATAGAGTCTCGCATTTGTTTGCGAGACATGGCGAGAGCACGTGCGTGGGAGTGTAGACGGGCCCTTTTTCTTGGTGATTACACTGAAAAACGAGTACCTACGCATAATAGCATGATAATTATGAGGAATTCACGCGGTCATAACTAGTAAGTACAACCAGCTATGTTCTACAGGAAGGCTTCTTAACTTATCTTTTTCTTCTCAAACATACTCAATATTTATTTTTATGAAAAAAAAACAAACTTTTTCAAATCAATCAACAAAGTAAGCTTTCATGAAATTATAATCATTAATAAAACTAAAAACTTATTAACAGAAATTCTCAACTCCATGAGGCAATTAAATAAACCTTTTTTTAATTTTTATCCGCAGACAGATAAATTCTCTATCTACGTTTCCATCTTTTAATAAAGCCTTAGTATAATATTATTTAGTAGTAATAGGTTCTACCGCTGATACATCGGCAGAACCTAGATCCATTGAACCGTATTTTATCAAATTCGAATCGTAACTAGCTTCACTACCACCTTGTGTTTGTAATGCTTCTTCCCTCGCTGCCCTTTCAGCAGCTGCCAACTCTTCAGCTATTGCTATTTCTCTTTCAACATTCAATTCTTCAGTCTCACGTAAACGTCTCTCCCTGAGTTCCAAATTTTCCCTATAGTTAACTAGACATGAAGATAAAAACTTTATTGGATCATTAGGTTGCTGCAGCAAAACTCGACCAATACACTCACGTAGAGCTCTCCCGACAGTTTCTTTTAAATATTTAAAATCTTCAGTCACATTAACATCACCTGGGCATGTATCAAATATATCCATGTGACTTCGAACACGGACGAGGTTTCCTAAGCCATCGTTTTCATACCTGCTTGTCGAATCTGGATCTTGATATATATTTTTACCATCGTTATCAATATAATATCGGCCGTAGTTATCATAATAATATGTAATTTTATTCTTAACCTCTTTCACTTTCAAAAGTACTCCTGAGGAGTCCATCATATATTCACTAGCTTCTGAGTGTGCTTTATATATACGTTGTTTGGTTTTGACATCAACGAAGTAACGACCGCATTCATCATAATAGTAGATGTGGTCTGGATCATCACAAACACGTACCAATTCATTATGCTCATTAGGCTGATAAAGAGCATCATCATCAGGCAGATTATATATCCTTCTACTGTATTCATCTATATAGAACGTTCCAAGTTCATCAGCGAATTTCTCTCTACTTTCAGTGGCGCTTAATATTGATATCATAGACTTATCACGGCGTTCACCCAAGATCGCCGTTTCCCATAAATTGCATAACTCAGTAATCAAGCGCTCTCGACTTTCTGGAGGCAGAATGTGATTGAAAATTCTTAGAGCATAAAAATCTTCACAAATACATAATTCTTCATCAGGTATATCTTCGACATTTACACTAGTAATATTGCGAATACTTTGAAGTGTTGTTTTTAAATTTTCAATGGACTCAACTCTTTTTTCTAAATAAGCTTTTTTATTTTTCAAAGCCTCAAGACCAGCTGAAGGTTTATTTTTATCAATCGCCTCTAAACGTTCTATGCGATCTTGAAGTATAATTATCTTATTGTAGAGCTTAGTAGTTTCGAGCGCATGCGCAGTACTAAAGCGTACCATTGCACCTATTTCTGAACCTTTTACTTTGAGTTTGCTTATCATTTTTTGAGCAGCTTCAGAGTTTGATTCTTTTATATCGTAAACTATTTGCTGCAGGGGTCTTGACAGTTCATTACTAATTTGAGGAATATTTACAGGAATATATTTACTTATTTTCCTAGCAAATCCATCAGTAACTTTATCAACCCAATCAAGCAACTCATCAGCCGCCTCATTAACTTTAACTCTGTATTCTAGCTCTGTTTCCGAAGCATTTACCATTTTAGCTCTTTCCTTTAAAGAATATACTACTTCTTTGTGCATTTCTTCTATGATTTCTGATTCTGATTTTAAGTTATCGTGTTGATCAGAATCAAATAGATTTCTGTGGCGGTCCATATAAATATTATAGTGCCTTAAACGGTTATTTAGAGTTTCTATTGTGTAATCAATTAATTGTTCGAACTTTTCTCTCGGAAAACGTATTTCTAAAGCTGTCTTAAAATCTTCGATTTCATTAACCATGTATAACCACTGTAAATGGGAATCTAATATGAGATCAACTATCAGCTTCTTATCACCTCGCAGTAACGCATCATGAAAAGAGCATAGAAATTTAAATAATATATGAGAATAATCTTTATATACTACGTAAACGACTGGTGATTCGTAGAACATTTTTATTTGTTTCGTTATATCGAATAAGTATTCAACTGTCTGTTCTTCGTTCATAATTGAAAATTGATAAAAATAACTTTTTCTGCAATTAAAAAAATTACTTCACTGAAATTATTTGACAGAATTATTAAATATTTGAGTCTGGGTTGGAATTTAAATTTTAATTAGTTTAAACCTTGGGTTTCAATGTTACAAATTATCGTATAAAATATTATAAATATCTGTTATAAATGTCAATTGCAAATTGTATCAATTTCATATTTTTTTTATAGTTTAAGCCAGTACCTACGTCACGTGTTTTACTTATTATTAACTCTTTGCCCAATCATCAAATCCATTATGATGTTCCATAGATTTATTATTTGTTTCTTTGGTACTTCACTTTTCAATCTGTGCGAAAGAATACATCTGTGTAAAGTTCGAGCGTTTCAGACATAGACCTAGGATCCGCGCGATATCTATGGTTTCAGACAAGTAGTGGACTTAGAGATGGGTTGGACTAGGTAAATTACGGACTTCGCGGACGAATGTTCCTGCGCTCCCGTGACCACAGCAGAGCGCGACGAGAGGAACACCTTGGGGTTTTAGTGGGTGCGAGCCCCAAATAACCCCTCGGTTCTTTCCCCAAGACGGAGGGGTATGCGTCAGGCATTTCCCCAAGTAAAAAAAAAAAGGTTAATTACGGACTAGGTGCGCCTAGTCCTAGTCCATATAAATACGTGATCCAAATACCTGTTCCATGAAGTCCACCTAGTCCCAAGTAGTACAATGACCTTGCCTACTTCCTAAAATTGATAACTTTTATTTAAATAATATATGTAATAATACAATAATGTAAATAATTTTTAAAATGTTTTGTTTGTACTTTTTTTAATGTTTTAAATGTTTATCAATAAAATGGTCCCAAGTTATACTGCTACCTTTAGGCACCATCGATAAAGTTTTAAAACAAAAATTTCGTAATCATTTGCTTTTCTACTCTAATCAACCAACACGTAATCCGTAAGCACTTCGTATCGGGTTCTACGGGACTACATACTACTCGATATATACGTAGTATCCCTTATATATACGCGATACAGTTCACAATAAAACACCGCGAAACGTCAAATCTTGTTTGTATGTCATTATTTATAAAAAACACAGTTTCAATATGAGTAAGTGAAACAGAAACAGTGCAGTGAATGCTTAGAGATTTTACGGACTTCATGGGACTTAGTACTGTGGAAATTGGAATAGGTGCCACCTAGTATCGTAAAATACCTAATCCTCGGATCTGTTCTAGTATATACGCCTCATCTCTAAGTGGACTCAGTGTTCTACTATTAGGTCTGTGAGTGGACTGTAGTAGAAGTAGTGGCAGGCACCGACACTTGACAGACATAATTTATTTACTTACATCTAGAGTACCATAATGCTAGTTTCATACGAGGGCAGGGCAGTGAGTCAGTGCAGTTAACAGCGCAGTATTGCTACTATTTGAAATTTGAATCCACACGCGGAGACAGAACAGCACTATCTTTTATTTTACGATTATTACTCTTTTTTTGTAGTCTTTTTAACTGCCATTAAATTTTAAAATAAAAAACTTCTGCTGTTTGCACTGCACTGCCTTTGCGTTTACATGAGTCCAGTCACAAGAAAATCAGCATGCTTCATTCATACTGCCGGGCAGGTTCCCACAGACACGCACATAGACATGATTTAACATGAACCACGCAGACAAAATATTCTTTCCACAAATGTCAAATATTAGCCGGGCACGGTCGGTCGGTGTCTTTGCGGCTGAGTTACGATAGATATATGGGATATACACATTCTTTAGTAGAATATTAATTTGTATGCCAGGGTACGTGTCTAGCATTCTTCATACCTGTAGATATAAATGGGACAGCAACAAAAACTGAAATCAGACAATAATTTAATTTCCTTGGAGTTCACTGAGAAAATTTTAAAAGTATTATTTTATAGACAATATAGAACAAGCGAACGAGCCTCAAAATTTTAAATTGTCACCAATATATTTTGATTAGGCCAGATTGAGCCCATTATACGTAATATCTATGTTTGAGTCTCACTCGGTTCGTTGAAATAATATTATTATTGTGTTTTCATTGGTGTAAGCAGCAATTTAAAAGCTTATTTGTTATAGGAGTAAAACTAATTCCTACTAAAATTTCCTTCCGTTGATGTAATTACTACCAAATCGAACTAGTTGCAACTGGCAACTCTTTACGCGTCTACGATTTGTTTCTGAGGAGGTCGTCGATGACTTTGCGATTATACAAAATTACAAAGAAAAAGTGTGTCCGCTGTAGTGCTATTTTACAGTTTATCTACGTTTTTTTAGTGTAAGCATATAAATATACACAACATGGCTGGAGCGATGTTATTCGAGAGATCACGCATATCGGCGTCGAACAGAGACGAAGACGTCCGCATGACCGACAAAATGGTTAGCACTGGCGAGGTGCCTGAAGACGATGAAGAAAATATAAGGGCCAAAGAACAGGGCATCCTAAACCTTGGCGAGAAATACAAGAAAGAAGGTAAAGCTAAAGAATTAGCGGAACTTATCAAAGCGACGAGACCGTTCCTAAGTTTGATAAGCAAAGCGAAGGCAGCGAAACTGGTGCGTTCACTGGTGGACTTCTTCCTTGACTTGGAAGCAGGTATCGGAATAGAAGTACAATTGTGTAAAGAGTGTATAGAATGGGCCAAGGAGGAGCGGCGTACGTTCCTGCGACAGTCCCTGGAGGCGAGACTGATCGCCCTGTACTACGACACCAGCATGTATACAGAAGCCTTAGACCTCGCCACCGCGCTGCTCAGAGAACTGAAAAAATTAGATGATAAAAACTTACTAGTGGAAGTGCTTCTTTTAGAAAGTAAAACTTATCATGCACTTAGCAATCTACCTAAAGCCCGTGCCTCACTGACGTCAGCCAGAACTACTGCCAATGCTATCTACTGTCCACCCAAGATGCAGGCCGCGCTCGACCTACAGTCAGGTATTCTGCATGCTGCTGATGAACGTGACTTCAAAACTGCTTACTCTTACTTCTATGAGGCGTTTGAAGGTTATGACGGCGCTGACAGCCCAAAGGCACTTACAGCTCTGAAATATATGTTGCTGTCAAAGATCATGTTAAATAATGCTGAGGAGGTAGGTTCTGTCTGTAGTAGTAAGGCTGCACTCAAATATGCAGGTAGAGAACTAGAGGCAATGAGAGCAGTAGCTACTGCATCACACAAAAGGTCACTAGCTGACTTCCAGGCAGCATTAAAAACGTATAAACGTGAACTGGAAGAAGATGCAGTAGTGAGAGCTCATCTGGGAGCTCTATATGACACAATGTTAGAGCAGAACTTGTGTCGTATTGTTGAGCCATACATGCGTGTGCAAGTAGATCATGTAGCCCGTTGTATCCGTCTGCCCGTCGTACAAGTAGAGAAGAAGCTGTCCCAGATGATCCTTGACAAAAAGCTGAATGGTATCCTCGATCAAGGTGAAGGTGTTCTAATTGTGTTTGATGAGTCTCCCCTTGAGAAGACTTACGAGACGGTCCTGGAGACAATCCACCACATGAGTAAGGTTGTTGATACTCTCTACCAGAAAGCTAAGAAACTTTCATAGACCCATATAAATTTGTTGTAGCATTTAAAACAATAATGTATATCAAAGTAACATTAAATTTTCAGTTTAAACTATTTGTAAATGGAACTATTTTTTGAATGAATTCAAAATTGCATTATTTGTACCACAATGTTGTAAGTAATATAGATAATACAGAAAATGATTAAAAAAAAATTAAAAAAAAAAACCTAGTTTAGAAAAATGGGGAATGGATGCAACCCCACATTGCCTCATGTTTGCAAGGCTCGGTGTTAACACCAATCTACTACAAAAATTACGCATTTTAAAATATACTAATCCTTCATTTGATTTTACATTTCCTTTTTTAACATAAGCTAGTGAAAAATTATAATATTCTGTTTTATTGAGATAAATAAAAGGTGTTCTCCAAATGCTTGTTTTCTTCACCTTTCCACCCACACGTTTATTTAGCAAGTCATGTTGTTTCAACTTGTTGGCACACAGCACTGTGACTCATGCATACAAATGCATCTATACAACATACTGGTGCTGCACATATAACGAATTATATGCAGTTCTTGTTGATACTACTTTAGAATTGGTAACCTTACTTAGCAATATTTTTCTAGGGACATGGCTCTAATCCAATCTAGATTATTCTATCTAACTACAGAGTAACCTTATTGACTCAAAAGTAGGTACTATATTATAGCATTGACAATACAGTATAAGGATAGGAACAACATTAAACTTATTGACTGCCTTACTATATTAGATAGATTCTTATCAGATTTATAACTTTTTTGTAGAAGTTCTATTAGTTCATGAAAGCAGTTCTTGATTTTGTGCAAGTGTGGGACTATGATTAGGTATTATACTTTGGACTCGGGTGCAGAACATAGACCTCTCTGTGTGGCTGACACTGGCTTGGCCACCATCGTGGATTTTGATTTTGATGATGCAAAAAATTAGTCAATAATTGGTCATCAAATATCAGAATTGGACCTTCAATGGTTCAAAAGTTATAAGCGTTTTTATTTGGCCGATCTGGGGAGAGTCTCCCCAGCTTGGCCACATTTGTATCTCAAAAACTAGGACACCACGCGAAGATCAAATATCAGAATTGGTCGGGTCTTACGGGTACCTGGGATTCTGACTCATCGGATTGCTCCCGGATCGTAAACTTTTTCGAATCTTAGAATGACGTATTTTTACAGCTTAAGTTTAGTTTACCGTATAGAAAATTAAAAACTGATTAATTTAGATTTTTTTTCTACATCCATCTATTTTTTAACATTTTGTTTTTTAAAATTAAATAAACTGACAGTTCTGGCCGAAAATTTCCGACAGCTCAGAATCAGGGGGCAGCACAACTGAAATAGTCTTCAAGAAATTTGGCACACATACCACGCGGGCGGAGCCGCAGGTGGAAGCTGGTATTTAAATAAAAGTCTAAATTAATTTTCACCTTTAATTTGTAGCAAAAATATTTCCATTAATATTTGAACTGTGACAAATAAAATAAACATATATTTTTTTATACAGTTTTTTACTATTACGCTTTCTAATACATTGGAATAAAACCTAAATTAACATAAATGTGTATACTTAAATCACATATTTTAAGGCATGTTTAGGTAAGGCCCTATAGTTTAGACTCTATCTATGTACTACTTATATTTTTATGACATAGGTAGTAAAAATTATTCTATAAATATAAAATAATTTTTGATAATCTACTTATCTGGCCTTGTTATTTGAAACAGACTTGGTCCTTAATCTTAGTTTTTTAATTTTCGTGAGTAGTCTCCATTGAAATCACTATATAGGTCCGAATTGCCCGTTTATCTGCCAAAATGTGTGATAGATCTTTACGTACCTCTTGGCGAAAACGGCGTGATGCTATTTGTATAGGTAGGTACATGAATGGAATATTTTTGTGCAGTTTAAATTTGTATACAATAGAAAACATGACATATAAATTTACACAAGTGTAGGTGTTTTGATATCTACCGTTATATGACGTAATAGCGTAGGTACTTTAAACTGCGGTACGTTCTGCGATAAAGTCAATGTCCGAATTGTTTGACCATGGACTGTTCTTAGTGTTTTATATAAATGCATTTTACCTCTATTTATACTTAAAACTACATATATATATTTTTTTTGATAATTCAGTAGTAATGCAGTAAACTTAGTTATTAATTAAACTAGACGTAGCGCGAGGCTTCGCGACAACAAAATTTAAAAATAATCTAGTAATTCTAAGAAAACGGAGTTATTGGACTATTATAAATTACAAAAAGTATTGTATCATTCGTTTTATCTTTTATTTTATAAAGAATTCAGCAGAAGATGAGGCATGAAATGAAACATCTACTCATGCAATGATATTGTCTATAGATTCCAAATCAATGCTTTGCGAAGTGAAGTCTGAGCAAAGTCCAAGTACGCTCTATAGATCTCAGCCTTAGTGCAATCAACAGGCTCCTGGATTCTAGCTCAGAGTATGAATGTTTGTGGACGGATGGTCGAAGATTATTATCTGTAGGTACGTCTGTCGTATTGCGAGATTGAAATATATTATTGATTTATTTTTTTGTGTTTGTTTTGCCTCTTAATTGTAATTGGTACCTTAAACCATAGTAATTAAGTTGTAAGAAATAAATTTACTAAGGTTAAGAAACGTAGGTACGCTTCGTATGCAGCTTAGTATAACCAATGTTAGAACAAAATAATTATATTTATAAAATGAAGGCAAAAAAATTTAACAATCATCACAAGTTTATGCTACATTATTCCTCCTATTGAACTCTTCTGTATCTTCAGGGACATGCCACCTCGGGTTCCAGAACCCTGGCGGTGTCTTCGGCCGCTCAGGGTTGGTCACGCCGCGGTGGTGGGAGCACTCGTCAATTTTCTTCTTCATCATTTCGGGATTATCTTTGTAAAGTTCGCTGAAGAACTGTAAGTATTTAATAGTAATAAGAATAATCTTTATTGTTCAGAAGAAATTTACATAATAATAATCAAATGAATCACTGGTATCAGATCACACTAGGATTCCCTGTGTCGTGGAGGCCAGTCTCTTTCATCGTGGCACAGACATAAAATAAATATGTATCACAAAAGTAAAGGAATTTACACAAAAACAAACAAAAAAAAGTGAATGGCATGGCATTTTGTAGTGTGTTTGTGTGTGTGTGTTTGTGTATGTGTGTTTTGTTTAAAAAAAAATCGAAGTTAGAGCAAATATTTTAGCCTAAAAATTTTTGTTTTCAAGTCGAAGTCGGGCGGGGCTTCGCTTCCGTCGTCCCGTCGTATGAAAGTAATTTATACTGTGCTATTAGCAATATTGCAAATGTTTGTGAGAATGTATGTCACTTTTTTTAGCAAAACCTACTGGATGGATTTCAATGAAAATGGGCATACAAAAAGGGTATGTCTTGAGTAACACATAGGATAAGTTTCTTCTGGATAGGAATCTTATCTAGTACATAATACTTACACTAATACAGTTCTCACAGGCCCACCCAGGCAACTGACGTTTCTCTGCTCTAGTTTTAGGTGCTCGCTCTTCATTCACTATGTCTACTGCTAATTTTCTGTAAAACAAAACTTTATATTTAATTTGAACAAAATATCCAAACTTTTATAGTAGAACTAGAAGTCACGCGGGGCCTAGCTCCCATCATTTTTTATTTGGCCACTGCTCAGCTCCTATTGGCCGTAGCGTGATTTTATATAGCCTATAACCTTCCTCTATAAATGGGCTATCCAACACTAAAATTATTCAAATCGGACCAGCCCCCTGATTCTAAGCTGTCGGTAAATTTTCGGCCCGTAATGTCAGTGTAATTAAAGTTAAAAAACATAATATTAAAGAGATAAATGGTTGTAGGAAAAAACCTTAAATTAATCAAAACCATTAATCAACCTTAAATTGTAAACGATACCTACATTGACAAATAAACCATATTTCTATTTCTATCAGTTTTTAATTTTCTATATGGTAGACTATTTTCTAACATTGAATAACTTAAGCCGTAAAAATACGTCGTACTAAGATTCGCAGTTCGCAGCAGTTCCTGAGATCCTAGCGTTCATCCAAAAAAACTCAACAGCTTTATAGTAAAAATAGATAATAGATATAGTAATATATAGTATAAAAAATTATATTAACTGCCGTACTCAGAGATGTTACTTAACTTTAAAGTTTATTAAGTAATAACGTGTAATACTTAAGTCTATACGCCTAAAGACGATTATTCAATAAAAAAATTGTGTTAATGACAGATTACTGCTAACGTCCCTGAGTGCGGCAGTATTTATTATAAATTCCATTTTTAAATACCGTAAACTATCGTATCGATTGATCTAATTTGTATTTTTTCCATTCATATTTTAATTTTACTATACATATACTAAAAGATAAGTGCTCATAGCATACCTTTTGACAGTATCATTGGGTAGACGATTAACTTTAGCGTCTCGTTGTAACAGAGACATGCTTGCTTGTAACTCGTCGTCATCCGCCATGTTAGTCACGTTTATATTCTCCGCCAGGGGGCGCTTGCTTGGGCTGTAACAAAAACTAAATTGAATCTGTAACATCAACATGCGAGGTGTTTCGATTTTTTTGATGAGATGTATACCAAGAGATAAGATTTTAAAATATCAGCGTTAATTTAAAGTTTTCTAGATAGATTGAGGTCTGCAAACAAAAAATAATTCACACTTTTGTTGATATCTCATAGCAAATTTTCCAAGAAACTTAGTTAGGATCTTTTTTGTACCACTTCTAGTACAACTAAGCTGCTTTTAAGTAAGGAGTTTTTCACATCAGATCAACAAATTTAGGCCGAACTTTGAAAATATTATTTATCATTAGTACTTCTATGCTACATATTACAAAACTTTCTACTTATTGTAAAAAAAAAACAACCTAATTTAATATTGCTGGTGCAAGAATATTTATATACACGAACTCAATATGTGAAAGCTTGTTATTAGCAATTTAAGTTACTTATTTATAACCACAGATGTATCCTAAGTCTGTAAGCTTTCTGACCAGAAATAAATAAATAAATATACTATACTTAAAATAAATATTACTGTATTTTATTGGACATATTTATAAACAAATACCTTATTTGTTGGTCCAAGTGGATATCATCCAAGTTCTCAACGTGATGTAGTAAAGAGACACTAGCTTGTGTGTTACAGAATGTTGTGTCGTTATGTTCTTGTTTAAGAGGAGAATTCCTCGTGTTTTTGATAGGAAACCTAAAAAAGAGATTACATTTTTATAACTGACTGAAGTGACTCTTGTTACTATAGTGTTAAAGTTCAAACTTGTAGGAATATTAAGCAATTTAATTGGTTTTATAAATATAGGTATTATAAGATTTTCACATAAAATATGTTGTTATTGTGTTATCCAGGTCGTCTCAAACCTAGGTCCAACAGTGACGTCATTAGGGTGATATGATGATAGGCGAAAAAATTTTTTTTAGTACAAATTATTTTACCTGTTATGATTTAAAATATTAATAGATTCATCTTGCGTATAAGTAGCACTGTCGTTTAACTTCTTTGTATCGACAACTGTATTTGTCTTTTCCATTTTTATATTTCTATTTTCAATATCTTGATCACACCATTTAGATGTGTTATTCTTTTCAGTTTTATTTTTTAAACTCAGCTGTGGTTTCTTGAATTTCATTGGAGATTTGAACCTATGGAAATAATTTATACTAATATAAAGTACAGTTAGCAGCAGAGTTAATTGTGTATGGAGAACAACGCACAAACTAATCTGACCAAAAAGCTTTTTATTTTTAAATAAAGCCTAACTTATTTACGACTGGCCTGTTGGTCTAGTGGTTAGTGACCCTGACTGCTAAGCCGGAGGTCGTGGGTTCGATCCCCACCCAGGACAAATCTTTGTGTAATGAGCATAAAGGTTTGTTCTGTGTCTGGGTGTAATTTATCTATAATATGTATGTATTTACAAAAAAAAATGTATTTAAGTAGTTTATCAGTTGTTTAGTACCCATAACACAAGCAAATATAATTGCTTAATTTGGGACTAGATGGTGCTGTGTGAATGTTGTAGAATATTATTATATTATTATTGTTATTATTATTTCTTATAACATAAACGCGAAAAATTTTGTTTAAAAAAAGATTTTGACTACATTTACTTATCTATGCAGATTAAACCAATCTGACCGAAACTGTATTTTTTTAAATTGGAATTATCTTACAACGAATCCACATGATATTTTGCATGAAAGTTGCGAGAGTCAGGAATAATAATTTATAAGTATTTCTATGTACCTACCCACATATTACATTAGTTAACGTCGTAAAAATATAGTTTCAATAAACCAGACCATTGTATGACACAAGCAGGAGTGTTTAATTTCCTGTTTCCCAACTTTTTTTTTTATGCCACGACGGTGGCAAACAGACGTACGGTCCGCCTGATGGTAAGCTATTACCGTAGCCTATGGATGCCTGCAACACCAGGGGCATAACGAGCGCGTTGCCGACGCTTAAGAAACCTATTCACTCCTTTTTTGAAAAACTCCATACTGTAGTCCCTGGACTGACCTCCTGTCTGGACTACCCAGAAACAAAACATACATAGGCTACTTTTTACCGAAATGCCACGCGGGCGAACAACGGGCGGCAGCTAGTATTAATAATAAAAATTTTATTATCAGGATAACAATTTCCCATAGATAAATTATTAAACAATAGACTTACAGTGTGGAAGTAGTTGGTCCACTTGTGGGTGAAGGTAATATAGTGTCATCATTCTCTATAGATTCTTTCTTGATTAATGGCTGAAAATTTTTACAAGAACATAAGAAAATATTTTAAACATTGACCTAATAATATAAATCTGAAGAGTTTGTTTGGTTGAATGCGATAAGCTCATGAACTACTGGTCCCATTTGAAAACTTTCTTTTAGTGTTGGTTAGCACAATTATCGAGGAAGGCTATATAACATCACGCTACAGCCAATAGGAGCTGAGCAGTGGCCAAATAAAGAACAACAGAAGCGAAGCCCCGCGCGACATCTAGTCTATACTTAATATAAAGAGAAAAGATATATTTTTGTATGTAACATATAAACTTAAAAACTAACTGTTCGTTGGACGATATCAGCCGGTTACCTATTGCTTCAGCGACAGATGAGAGGAAACCTTTGCCCAGCAGTGGGACATTAATGGATTGCTATTTTATAACAATAATGAGTGATCATTAATCTAAAAGTATTACTCACCTGTACATTATTTGTTTCTTTATTGCATCTATTCCCGCCACTAAACTCCGGTGAACAAGTAATATCTATCACATTAGTAGACTTCACCGGGACTAAATTGAGCTTGGACTGCCTCAGTTTATTGTTAGTGAGTGACTTACTCCGAGACGGTGTAGAATATATTAGTTTTATAGATTTTGATTCTGGTGTTGACCTGCTTATAAGACACATAAATGCATATTTTTTTAAATATTATATAATATAATAACCTACTTACAGTTATTAAGTTATGGGACATAGTGATACAAATCCTACTAAATATTAATATTATAAATATCAAAGTTAGGATGGATGTATGGATGGACGTTTGATGATGAACACGCACACACCAAGTGTATGAATGTGATAATTTTTGTCATTGTTTTACTTGTTTTTATATTCCTTTTACTTTGTCTTTTTTTTGCTTTGCACTAATTTTTTTATTTTTTTTATATTTTTGCTAAAAAACAATCCTACGGGAACTGTAGGATAGTTTTGTTCATTACATTAAATATGAAGCAATTTCCTTTGCTTTGGTTTAACATTTTATATACAAGTAATAGAAAAATTTAAAAAAAACGTCCCGTCGTGGGTTTGATATTTTCCATTACTTGTTTAACATTTATATAAAATAGTTTTGGTCTTGTTTTTCACAAAGGAAGGTATTAAAAGTTGCTGAGGTCACGTTAATCTAATTCCACTTGGGCGCAGCTGTGGGCAACAGCAAGCAATTTACAATGTTAGGATGAGGTATTCCTATACAGCAGGGGTTCCCAAAGTGTGCGCCGCGGCGCCCTGGTGCGCCGTAGAAAGTAAATAGGGGCGCCGTGAGCCGTTTCTGTATCATTATCCGAAATCACAAATATTCGCGGGTACCTATAATATAATAAAGCAATAATAGCTGTTTTGAGCGCTCGTATCAGTAAAGAACATACTAACGTCGCTTCGCCGTCGCTCACTCGCCGAAAAGCCGAAAAGTAGTACTACGCGCTTGAAAACCGTTCAGTTTCAACTCTGAATTCTTATAAATATAATATAATCAAAAAACTCAATTTCATATTGTGAATGTTTTAATTTTTGTACCTATCTACCTAATCAAACTACTATTATTGTAGGTACTCATTTATTTCGACTGTATCGATTTCAAATAGCTGGCTAGGGCAAAGCACCGTAACAAAATACAAAACTTGTAAGTGCGCCGCGAGCTGAAATAGATTGGGAACCCCTGCTATACAGTGTAATTATAAATGACAATCTATGCTACACTATTGCAGGGTAGCAGCCCCAGCTGATATCCTGCAGCAGTGATTGATAAACACACAGCCCAGTCTGCTCGCTCTCATATTATACTCACCAATTGTCAGGGCATTTTTTCTTTTCTATCACCAAAGAGTTTTTTAACTTTTTCGACTGTATTATAGGACTTGTACGACCTGTCGGAGTGCCGTCAATCTCTGATACTGATTCATCTTTATTTGTCAAGTCCTCATTTGTATATAGTTCCTTCTTTGGACTAATAAGCTCTTCTTTAATAATAGCATCACGGCCATCTTTATGTGGTGTCTTATATGATGAGGGTGTTTCACCAAATAATATTTTAAATATTTCATCTAATATTCTCCAGTTTTTTGTTTCACTTAATCTGGTCAAATTGGATGCTGTAAGAAAAGTTTACGAAACTTATATAATATACTTAATGAAGTTAAACATAAAAGATTAAGGGCTTCAACCTTCTTAGAAATAGAATATGAATTTGCAGTATGATACTGCTCCTACCAGATGGACCGACCACCTAGTTCTAAAGGAGGTGGCCATTGGTTGCGGGTAGCACGAAATCGCTCACTGTGGCGGAAATAAGGTGAGCTTTGTGTCCAGCAGTGGACGTCATTGGGCTAGTTTTGATTTAGGAACAATTTACATTGTATTTGAATATAGACAGCAGAAAACATTAAATATAATATGCTTTTTACCCGGCTGTCAGGACGGGTATTATTTTTCGCGCATATCTTGTATGTTTGTGAATTTCTTTATTCCCACGTTTCTTCCAAACGGCTCGATGAATTTAGACAATTAAGGTATCGTTAGATTCCTCTTATAGACCCAAGTGTCCTTAGATAGATATTAATTAAAAAAAAACAAAATGATGGAATTTTAACGCCAAATTATTTGTAATTAACATTTTTTTTTTAACCAAATGTATCGAGTAGGGTATCAAAATAAAGATAATCAAATGGAGATTACAAATATACACAAATTATGTTATGTATTTAAATTTAATCAGGGGTAATAATTACATTACCATTTATCGGTCTTTTTAGTGTGTTGCTTATCTGTTGATTTTTGCAGTTGGGTTATTATAATTTTTTAATTATTTACTTGTTATTTATTAGTTTTATATAACTCATAGAATAGGATATTACATATACAAGGTACTGCATAAAAAATTAAGATTGTGTTTAGTTATTAAAGATTCTATTCATCATCAAGTCCACTTCTGGACATAAGCCTCCTCAAGAGATTTCCAATAGGGCCGGTTTTATGATAAGATAAGATTATATGACTTACCAACTAATTCTAGTATGTTATCTTTAGTTTCTAAAACTTTTTTTAACCTACAGGCACCACTGCAATTATTGCTGAAAGAAACAAAAAAAAACTTATGCAAAAAATAAAAAAAATTGTGTTCAACAGATGCAAAGTATTTTCTTAAGCTTTTATTAAACATGAAATGAATCAGTATTATACCTTTCACATTTTTCTTTTTGTTGCATATATTGTGCTTTATAATTTTCAGACTGTATGTGCAAATTTTCCATATCGATTAAAACTTCTGAAAATAAGACAAAGCAACAACAATTACCTATTTTATTGTAAAAAGACACAGACATGGAAAAGTTATCTGTAGTTTAGGTCATCTTAACTAATATTATCTTAACTAATATTAGTTATATATATATTATTTGAGGCTTTTTATTTGTTACATTTTCTCTCTTTACAACTGACACAACACATCTGAAATTTGATATGAGACAGTGTAGGACCTGGAGAAGCCTGGAGCAGAAGATAGTATATTATTTCATCATCATCAGCAACCCATTAAGTCCCACAAAATATAATATTTTATGCATATCTAAATAAAATTTGTCTATCTAAATAAAGATATGAATAAAATATTAGAGAATTCAATTCACAAAACACTGAATTATGTCTCAAGTAAAATACAATAAAATTAATGCATGATATTAGATATACCTAGAACTTGTTTTGTTTACCTTTAAAACCCAATAAGCTTTGCTGCAAGCTTGTTTCTAATGCTATTACTTTGCAGTTGGAAGATAGTGGTGCAGAAAAGGAAGTAGTAATGGTATTCGTAATCATTTCTAAGTTTTAATTAGCTAGGTATCTTAAAAACTAGTTGAAACAATTTAGCGCCAAATATAGATCTTGTTTATAATAAGTTTCTGTCAGGGCTTAACAATGCCAGATACTGATTCTTGTTTCACAACACACTTAAATTTATTTACTCATTTACTCTAACTTATTTTAATATACTGTAGATAATTCAGGTCAAATCTAGAAATAATGTATTTTTGCCTGTTCTCAACAAACTAGAAATTGAAATTCATGTTTGACAATTTTGACAGAAGATGGTGTGATCATCAAATCGCGACACAATACCGTTTTCTCTGTTAGCAACACAAAAATCTTTGACTCTCAAGTCCCACACGGCGTGTCGGCGTAAATTTTACAGAAAAGCACTTTGTGTTGTAACGTTGAAATAGATACATTCGCACTACATTTGTATGATCTTATTTATTCATTTAAAAATACCAGATTTTTTCTGATAAAAGAAAAATGATGGCAGGCAACGATTTCAGCTTTTATTTTTTATCTGCTACGTCAAATCAAATGAGGCAAAGGAAATAAAGGAATGAAGTTGTCTTCTTGTTATGCTGTACGAAATTTACCAAATACTTTCTTGTTTTATGCTACAGCATTGATTTCAAAATCACAAGTAAGTAAACAAAATCTTTATCATTCACAAATATTGAAAGATTGTAAACATTTTGGAAATTAGGTATTGTAAAGTAGGACCTTTGCATGGTAAGCTTTGTTTTCTAAAAAAAAATTAATGGCGGTCATCGTAGGCTGTCAAAATTATTTGAAAATAAATACAAAATTAATATATAATGATTTCAGTTTACAGCTGTAAATTATTCTTATGTCCAGGTTAAAGTATTGGATAACAGATTAGGTAAAACCTTTAAGTATGGACACTGAGGACGATATGATTGTTTTGGTAGTGGTCGATGATGAGAAGTCAACAGATGGAAGTTTTCCACTTCCAATGATTAAACAAGAACCTGAAAGTTCGTCTGGAGAATCCATGAAGTTAGATGATATTATTGAGACGGCAGAGAAACATGGTGAATTTGTTGCCGTGAAGATAGAGCCGGCAGATTTCGAGTGTGATCATCTTGAAGATGAAATATTACAGGTAATTAGTTTCTAAAATGATGCCTTGCCCGCCTTTTTAGCGCTGCGGAAAGTATACGACAGCTGTGCTACAGTCCATCTGGTGGGGGTGGGGGGGGAAGGGCGCCAGATGGACCGACGGCATAATAATATTTATATATTTAGAATATAATAGAAAAAACTAAATTACTGTTTATAGATGAAGATATCACTAAAAATTGTGTTGCAATCTGTTGCAGACAGTTTTAAAACCGGAACCGACTGACGAAGAATATGTAGATAATGATGACAGTCAGGATTATATACCAGATGAGGATGATGATGCTATGGATTCCGAAGAATATGTTAAAGAAGACCGTCTTGAAGTACATCGGAACAACAAACATCGGTTTACAATGCTAAAGCCGTGGCAACAACGGTCTTTTGTTGCTGAACTGAGGCAGGAGTATGCAGAACTTAGGAATGATGAGGAATTACTCATTAATACTTTGGAACAAATTATGCGGAGTGTAAAGCCACCATTACCTCCTCGAGATTTTTATATCATGAATGGGATTTTGTTTGAGTAAGTACCTATCATTGTTAATTAATTTATTAGTGCTGTATCAGCCATTGTATGTCCACTGTTGGTCAGGTTTCCCCAAGTGATTTCCCATAGAACCACCAGTTATGTAACATATTATATCATTGTTAAGTCTTTAAACGCCATGTCGGACACCACTGTCTGACAAACAATACAATTTTCATTTCATGCCAGACAACCTGGAGGAAACTCGTACCCAGTAGTGGAACATTAAATGGCTTTTAATGATGATGAATGCGTTATTTTAGTCTATCTGGATTAGCAGAGAATGTATACAGCGATAGCCCAGGATTTTCAAACTTTTTATCAGATAATAATCTATTAAGATTACTGTCTTGGTGAAAGAAAAACGGGAAAGACATTACATTATAGTAAGTACTTTGAAAGATGCTGGTTTAAATTGAATGTGTGAAAACCAATGCTTCCAAATTAATTAAAAAAAATTGGATAGTGCAATATTATCTATCATAATCACAACTTACTGAAATTTCATCTTTTCTTTTCATCTAAATATTATTTTATTACTCAGGTGCGTGCATTGTGGAACATTGTCAGAGACAATACCAGCAGCAGGTCGACACTTCCAGGAGAAGCATGGCCAACGGTACTTGGTGTGTTATGCATGCGGTGTTGATTTTAGAAGGTCAGTAACCATTAAATATTAAGAGTTGCTATCTTTATATAAGAATCTATATTAACAGTTAAAAATTACTGAAGCAAATCTGAACCTAACTATAAAGTAAAAATCTTGTATAATATTATTAGTTCAGTCAATAAAGGAGTTGTAGAGTGTGTAAATAGGAACCTAAGCAATTTCTTTGAAAATTTGTTAAGTCGAGTGCTTAGGATCTGAACATACTAAAAGTACTGACGTTTCGGAGGTGAGCCGCAGTGACAGTTGGGGGGTAAAGTTACCATTTATTAGTTTTTGTCTTATAACATACCATACATTGAATGCGTTCTAGGAAATAAAATCTACTATTTAAACATAGCTTATTAATAAATTATCTACAACTTTAATGTACAATGTTGTAACATATGTTTCAGTACAACAAACCTATACAAGCACGAGAAACGTTGCGTGGCGCCGGACGCCCACGTGGTGCTGAAGGCTCGCGCGGCCTGCGTCGGACGGAAGGGGCGCGGCAGACCTTACCTTGGGCTCAACTCGCATGACACGAAATCTGAAAGGGCCAGGTTAGTCGAATGTTACAGTTTTCTATTCTATATTTTGGTCAGGGTTATTTCATTAATCATGTGATGTTTTTAGCAATTGTTTAAACCCTCTCTGCCCGTTGATAATAGAAATAAAGAAAGATACATTTAAGAATAAGTAATAAATAAAAAAAATTATTTAAAAAATAAAGTAACCCGACTGCAAGAAATCATCATATAAGCAACGCACTAAAAAGACTGAAACAAGATTGAGAAAACAAACCACTAAAACCTAATAAACTCTACTTTGGCTTAACAGACTACATTATGAGCTGAAAGCCTAAGTTAAATAATTTACATTATGTTTGATGGCAGGCGGCACCCATTTACAAATTATAAATCGTAAGAAAGTTAATGGGTGCCGTCTGCCATCAAACATAATGTAAATTATTTAACTTAGGCTTTCAGCTCATAATGTAGTCTGTTAAGCCAAAGTAGAGTTTATTAGGTTTTAGTGGTTTGTTTTCTCAATCTTGTTTCAGTCTTTTTAGTGCGTTGCTTATATGATGATTTCTTGCAGTCGGGTTACTTTATTTTTTAAATAATTTTTTTTATTTTTGACTTTTTAGTGTTCCGTCCGGCACATTCCTATGAATGAAGGCGTGTTTGTAAATCGGGCAAAATGTAAAGATGATTGATAAGTATTATAGATAGCATGATAAACAAAACACAAATGAAAATTATAATTGACGGAAGCAGTTCAATTCCTCAAGAGAGTTTTGGTCGTGTGGTTTATGTAATAACTTTCTAGGATCTAGTGAACTAATCGTTAGACCTGAGAGTGATCTGACTCGGCTCAAAGCCACGTACGCCTGACCTTTCGCAAAAAGATTACTGCTTAAGTCAACAACCGCCCGGTCTAAAGTTGTGCCCTGCAATTTATGGACTGTCACCGCCCAGCTCAAAATTATTGGAAGCATACGTCGTTCAATTTTTCCTTTACCACGCAAAGCATCAAATTCAGTAGTACATGGCTCGATACGTACCCCAATGCCGGGTCGGTTACCAGTTATACTACTGTCATCAAACTCTAGAAATATAGCTTGAGGTAGTTCTCCTACTTCCAGTTGATCTCTGCGTAAAGCGCAGCACCATTGACAAGACCATGATTAATGTTTATATTGCGCCTTAACATTGCTCGCGACCCAATGCCGAGTTTTATCATCTTTGGTATACCACCTGTTTTATTGGGATCATCCGATATATATTCAGTTTTTGGAGACTGGCCGTATGTTTTCGGGTCCAGCGAGATATCAACTGCATTAATTTTAAAAATTGTAGCGCGTTTTTCTAGGGCGTCGGTTATGGTAGAGTTATAATTTTCTACAGTTTAGTTGCTTAGTAGTGGGGAAAATTCACACGGCTTTAAACTAATTTATTAGTTTATATCGAAGCTAATAATTAGTTTATTATATATTTAAGAATTGTTGTTTGCTTCTAAATGCTCTAGATGGCGCTACCTGTATGTTTTTTGTGTCATTTGCTAAAGTAATGCGATCAAGAGCCGCGTACGAAAAATGTTGTCAAGTTGACATACCAAGTGATGAAAAACTAATTGAATTCTGATTGGTCGAATGACCATCAAAAGTTTTGATGGACAGACCAACTAGAATCTGATTGGTAATAATAATAATAAAAATAATAAAAAGGGTAAATTAAATTGGATATGACTCTCTAGTGAAAGAATCTAAAATTGTATATTAAATTTAGTTTTTTATTTATATTTTCACTAAAAATGATTGATCATACCGTGTAAAAAATGCGTAATACGATATCCAACACACATTTGGCTAATTTAAATCCAAAATATTTGAATGCATTGATTACAAATTCGAATGATTAAATTAAAATGGTTGTAATTATTCCTGATTACATTTAATTACATATCATATGTATATATTTGTAATCTCCTTTTGATTCTCTTGATTTTGATACCCAACTTGATAGGTTTGGTAAAAAAAAATAATTGAACTACTTACAATTTGGCGTCAAAAGCCTGCCGTTTAGTCTTTTTATTCTTAAAACCTATCTAAGGACACTTGGGTTTTCTAGACGAATCGAACGATACCTTAATTGTCGAAATCCATTCAGCCGTTTGGAAGATTCGTGGGAATAAAGAAATTTACAAACATACAAGATACGCGCGAAAAACAATACCCGTCCTGACAGTCGGGTAAAAATGGATGCCGGCGGAACAAAATCGCTCGTTGTGGCGGAAATTAGGTGAGGCCTATGTTCAACAGTGGACGTCATTGGACTGATATGATGATGATGATGATGATGAATAAAAAATAAGTACCTACAATATTCCTTAGACTACTAACTAATTTCCGTACGAATACGTACTGATTATTTGGACTATTTGGCGTAATGGAAGTGTGTGTAACTGATATGAAATATTAAAACAGCCAGATATTTTTTTTTATCTGGTATGGATATTTCCTGAAGCTTGAAATCGTGATAGTAAATGTTTCTACACTCTAGAGTAAACACAGCTGGTAAATCATAGTTGTTATATTTTTTAATCAAATTAATATCATGAATTTGTTACAGATTCCCTTGCCAGCTTTGTTCAGCCGTGTTCATGACTCGCAGCAACTTACAGTCGCACGAGAACTTGCACAGAGGCGAGCGACCGTTCCGCTGTCACGTGTGCCCCTGTGCCTACACCTCGTATTCTGCGCTCTCTGTAAGTTGCACCTAGTTCCTCCTAGCAGAATATCACGCCGACTAATATCAACTGAGAGCAGCTACGCAGTTGATTAAACTGAGCAGGAGATATTGTCCAAGCACAGGCGTAGCTACAGCTTTCCTCTCTGGATAACTTTTTATATATACTTTCCTAACTTGACTCATATCTTACTAAGCTATTTCTTATTCGGTCTCTTACTTAAATTTCACATGAGCAGAAGTCCAAGTGTCTGAATATGTACTAAGATAAACTGGATTTGTCCGGGCTTCAAACAAATAACTAATTAAAATTACATTATCACATCATGTGTTTAGGGAGTAACTTTATGCAGCCATAACTTTAACCAATTTGTCTGGCCAGTGTGGTATAGTAGGCTAAATTCCCTTCATATTCTTTGTAGGAGACTCATGCCCAGCAGTGGGACGTTAATGGGTTGAAATGATGATGATGATGACACATCATGACATGTTATTAATCAATTCAATTTATTAAGGAAAGGTAGTAAGTTCGTGTGAGCTCCAAGATTTTACGATGTGACGTCACATTGCAGTCACTACTTAGTATAAAACAAAGTCGCTTTCTCTGTCCCTATATCCCTATGTAGGCTTAAATCTTTAAAACTACGCAACGGATTTTGATGCGGTTTTTTTTAATAGATAGACTTATTCAAGAGGAAGGTTTATAGGTATAAAATACATAACACGCGGGCGATGCAGTGGGCGGAAGCTAGTATTATATATAAGTGCTACGAACTGTACCTAAAATGTTACTTCATAAGGTTTAATTTTGTTTACAGCGTCACACCAAAAAGCACATGGACGTGCAGTTTATATGCGACCTCTGTAACCGAGCGTTTAAAATCAAAGCTGCGTTAGTCTCACACATGGATACACATAAACGTGAGTGTTATAAATTACTATCTATAATAATATTATAAAGCTGATGAGTTTGTTTGCTTGAACGCGCTAAGCTCAGGAACTGCTAGTCCGATTTGAAAAATACAGGTTCTGACGATCGAATTGGACTATAACTTTGTTTAAACAAAAAATCTGAGAATAACACGTTAAACAAACAAAACAGCCTATTTCTTGATTTAGAGGCTAAAATAATAAAAAATATGTATATAAAAAATATTTAACAGTATGTATATATTTTCAGCGATACGTAAGCACGGGTGTAATGAGTGCAGTCGACGGTTCGCACAGAAGTCAGCATTGTTGTTACATATAGACAGGGTACATCGCAATCTACCGCCGCCCTGTGCCTGTCAGATATGTCCCAAGAGGTGAGTCAATAATAAATGTGGTATAGTTCAAACCGCCATTTTTTTCCTTCAAATAAAATAGTTGCATCCTTTTTTTAAAAAGAGTGACGTGAGTTTCTTGTCAGTTCTTCTCATAGCTCCACCCCGTCAGCGAACTGGTCGTAGGCAAATTTGCTGACACTACCTTTCGAATAACCTGTTACATTCTTAACTTGTGACTTTCATAAGTGTTACTTTGTAACCTAGATGAATAAACGAGATTTCATTTAATTGCTCAGATTGTAAGTGAAAATGTTATAGATGACAAAAATAATGGCCAAAGCATCCCAGGTCAGCTCATAGGAATTAGGCAGGAGTAGTGATGTTACGGATATCCGTATCCGTATCCGCAGATATCAGAGGGAAAATAAATATCCGGATCCGTATTAATATCCGCTATTTTGTAGCGGATCTTTTAACTTATTAATTTTATTATTATAATAAAATTATGTATACTTGGCGTTGATATTCTGTGGGAGGGCAGGACTTCCCCATACGTGCCGCCTGCCGGTATATTCATGCTGCATGCAAGTTATAAAATGGGCATTCCTGCCGAGAACTTGGCAAACCCTGCAAGCAATGTCATTATGTATATACTTTGGCCACAATTAACTATCAAATTATTTCTTATATGTAGACTGTAGATTTTTTTTTTACTTTTTCAGGTATCCGCGAATGTCGTTGCTAAAAGCTCATATGAAGAGGGCTCATGGAATGTCTATTATTACTCGAAAGGTAAAAAATATAACAATAACATCATTTTATTGGTAAAATTTTGGTAAAGTATTTTATCTGACTAGAAGTCGCGCGGGGCTTCGCTCTCGTCGTTCTTTATTTGGCCACTGCTCAGCTCCTATTGGTGCTATCGTGATTTTATATACCTAGCCTATAACCTCCCTCAATAAATGGGCTATCAAACACTATATAAAATCGGACTAGTACTTCCTGAGATCATTCAACCAAACAAACTCTTCAGCATAATATTAACAAATGTTTTAAGACTAACTACATTATTTTGCAGAAACAGATAGATTATGTTCTGTTTATTGCAGATGTTCTTCAAATCCCTTCCAACCATGTCAGAATTAGAAGTAAAACAATCAAAAGTTATTCTCAAATCAGACCGCAACAATTTCGAGTATGCAGCTTACCAAACTGAAGACTTTGGACATTTAAAAGAAGAGAGTATAGACAATGAAGACCACAGCCAAGACGTAGACTGTGTTAAACTTGCAGAACAAATGTTTCAAACAGCAGAACAAAATATAACCGATGAACAAAGTCAGAATAATTGTTTGAAACTTGCAGAACAAATGTGCCAACAGTCTATGAAAGACGAACAAGGTCACAAAAAAGGTGAAGGTCAAAGTCTAGATGCGAACTGTATAAAAATTGAGATACCAGAAGGTAGCGATGCTTGTATAGGTGACTTTCTACAATACATACAGAGGGTGAACAATGAGGACGGTCATGTGGAGTTTGTGCAATATCAAGGAAGTGACAGTAAACACCTCGGGCCTAATGTAATATATATTGAAAATGGTGAGATTGTTCAACAAGTGGGTGCACAAGAAAATTTGATATTAGAGGTTGAAGCAATGGTTGATGGCACCGTGGGTGTGCTTCACAATTTGAATGGAGAACGTTTTCAGGCTATAGTCAAATCTGAAAATTTAGGATAGTTACTAACTGTTCTTGTCCTAAAAGTGTTAATTTATTGTAAAGTCAGACACAAGTCAACTTAAGGTTATTAACATTAGCCAACTTTTATCCGTCAGTAAAAGTTGAAGAGAGATGGACGCTTTAATGTGTCCTTGGCGGTCAAAGGGTTAAAGTCAGTAAAATTCGCTAAAACCCGGTAAGTCAGGGAAAATAAAACTAAGTATTTATTTCCAGTAAATGTAAAAGAGGATTTTGTGCTATATAGTAGTGTACCGTGATGATACAATAACGATATGTGTGGCGAAGATCACAGAGTAAAAGTCTTCGTGTTGATTTATGAGCTTGTATTGCCCACAATTTTAAAACATTACAGCATTTGATAGAAAGAAAAGACATTTAATGCAAGCATGGGACCATAAAAAATTTGGGACCTACATTTTTGAGAGAATTAACTTGTGAATTAAAAAAAATAAGTGCGGGACTCTGGGACTGCCGCGGTAAAGCTCTACTCGTCTCTTACCGTGCTAGTCGCACGCACACAAACACCGTGCCGAAGTCTGCCGAACTGAAACGACGTTAGATGAGGGTGTTAGGTTTATTTTGTTACGGAATTTCTTGATTCTGTCGCCGCGCTCAAAGCCCGCGATAAGAGCTATGCAATAGTTTAAAATGCGAAAGTAACTTGATTTTTTATTAGGTTAATTACAGAACAGTTAGTAATTCTCCATGATTGTAAATCAGCAATTCAGTTTGAATATTTTTTAATATTAGATTCAGTATAATGCATTCTGATTTTTTTATCAAAAATTATAGAAATAAGAGATAAGACGGGAATGCATGCCATTTTGCATGTAAAGTATTTATATATATACATTATATTTCGTTTGGCATTCCGACCAGTTCCATTCGACTTAGTCAATTAAGACATCGCCAGTTGTTTGACAAAAACACCATAATTAAATTTTTAGACGCCCCATAGGTAGGCCATGGTTCCTAAAAACAGATCTTCGTATTGTTTGTCTTTCGGACTTGCCCATACTGACCGATCTTAATGTTACACCCTATATTATTAAGGTATATAAATTAGTAAGTATCATTGGGCCGATAATTATAATGGTAAAGGTTTATAAATATTTAATGCAAGATCGTGCGTATTCCTGTAATATTTCTAATAGAAGCCTTACATTGTAATTGATTTGAGTGAGAAGCTTGTACAAAGACTGATTTAGTTTTTATATGATTTGATACTTTTGTAGTACTTATGGCTTATTTTCGTTGGTTGTAATTGCCCACGCGCATATAATTATGTACAGTCAGCAAAGCAGATGAGTATGCAGGACCACGCAATTATTTTTATGATGGTTATACAATAATTTAATAACCACAGCAAATCTGTCTGTATAGGGCACACTTTATCTACATTAGGGTTTCCCAAACTTTACTTCGCTGAGCCTCCCCGCACCCAAAAAAAAGTTCATCAAAATTAATAAAACATATTTTTTTTTATCACCTAATTTTTTTATTTTCAATTAGCTACAATACCTACAGATACGATATATAACGTTTTCGGAAATGTAAACGTACCTATTACGCCCCCTTGCCCCCTGATTCTGAGCTGTCGGAAAATTTTCGGCCCGAAATGTCTGTATTTAAAGTTAAAAAACATATTGTTAAATCGTTTTTTAACTTTAAATGCATTGGAGCAATCCGAGGAGTCAGAATCAGGGGGCTTGACATTTTTCTACGCCCCCCTGTTTGGAAATACATTCTTATATGTATGGATCTACATTCTTATCTGCTTTGCTGACAGTACGTATTTTCGATCAACGAAAAGAAGCCTTTATGTAGTCTAAGGCCGACTGAGGTTTACGATTACAACAATACACAAAGTACAGAGTTTAAGGGATGCTAAAGTTAAAATTGAGAAGGCCTACTCGAAATTTCGACTTTCGACTTAGTCGGTTCGGATAATGTCCAGATTCCGGGGCCCTGATTCTGACTCATCGGATTGCTCCCGGATCGTAAACTTTTTCGAATTTTAGAACGACGTATTTTTACAGCTTAAGTTATTAAGTGTTAGAAATTAATTAACCGTATAGAAAATTAAAAACTGATTAATATAGGATTAGAAAGAAATCCATCCATCTATTTTTTTAACATTCTGTTTTTTAACTTTAAAATAAACTGACAGTTCGGGCTGAAAATATTCCGACAGCTCAGAATCAGGGGGCGGGCGGGTATGCTTTCTTGTTACATATTATTTATACAGTTGAAATAATAATTATTTATTTGTTTTTATATGAACTTAATTTTGAATGATTTATATATTTAAGTATTCGAATACTCTTCAATTTTATTTATGATGTGATTGTAAATACGTTATGTGAATGGTAATTTATTCCGTGATTCGTTGTGTAGAATTAATGGCAGTAGCCAACAGTTGTCGTTTTCATTGTTAGAAAAAGGTGTTTATCCATAGCTGGTTGTCATCTCCGCTCCGCACATTTCATGTCAGTTCCGCTTCTCTTCACATAAATAAAAAGAACGTAGTAAAGATCCCTTCTTCCTCGTAGTTTGCTGACTAATAACAGGAACACAACAATGTTAGCTGCGGTCTCGTGTCGGGTGGAGGTTCTCCCGATGCGTGGCCCAGTTTGAGCGGAGGTCACATGCTATGCCGACTACGAGGAAGAAGGGGGAAAGATGAGATGAGCGAAGTACTGATGTGTCGCTAACTGATGGATCTGGATTGTTAGATTCATACTTTTGTGAATGTATGTATTTGTATATTACGTAGGTACATATAAATAAAAATGCCAAAATATTTTAATACGAAAATGTGTTTTATTACGCACTTATTATTTCAACCAAATATGTTTACTCATCTATAGCAGAATGCGTACACAATCTTTAGAAGACACCTCGAACTTTTTTTTTTATAATGCATCATTACATACTAAGAAAATACAAAAATATTAAGCGGTTTCTTGGTAAACTACACGGCATACCTTAAATATATGCGAAATGTACACATACTTAATGAAATGCACCATTTAACGCTGTTCACTCTTGGTCATCAGTTAACACTCCAAGACCTTTGTTCCAGGGCTTCTGATATATACAAATACAATGCAAAATGGTATCTATTTCTACACTATTAAGTTTCATAATACATTATTCGTTGATGTACTTTTATAAAGAATTAGTCTCAGTACCAGACTTGATTTTAAAATTATACCTTTAAATCGTAGTGGTAGGATACTTTTTTAAATTATTCGAGATACAACTATTGCATTGGCAGTTTCATCTAGACATTGAAAACTGTATTTTACTACATACGATTTAAAGATTTCATTTCAATGACAAGACTTACAGTACTGAAGTACGAAGAGGTACTTGTAAAATATATGAGAAGTCCTAAAACGCAACGGTAAAGTGTAAGGGTGCATTGTTTAGAGCTAGAAAAGCGTTTTCTCTAATCTCGACAACATTCACTTCGACCAACATCCACAAAAACTAACATCAACTCTTACTTCACTCCACGAATACTGATCATTATCTTAACAATGGTCCAAAAATATCTAATAGCACTCCTAAACGATCAAGTAGAAAAATACTTCGAATAATGCTTCACAGAATTCTAGCTTTTTAAATTTCCTTCTCACTATAGTCAAGATATATTTTTTGTTATATTTGTTTCTGTGTCTTGTCGAATTGCTTCAAAGAATACATTGTGGGTCTAAGAGTGTTAATCTATACTACTGTGACAATCTCGATAAGTTTCAATTATCATGTTGCAAAATGTTCACGATGAAAATATTACATCACTCTGTATAAAACTAAGCTTTCATCGATATCGATAGATAGAACTGAGATCCTACTCTAAGCAACGATTTACCTTCCGTTAAGCCGAGTAATAATTGTATTAATTGTCATCTTCGGCTATCGTGGTTAAGAGCATTCTATCGTTGTTTCGAGTAGGACCTCCAGATTAAAGCATTTTCGATTATTAATTCCAATCTATCGACATTCGACTGGGATTCACAGCATCGATATATCTAGCTCTAATCAAAGGATGATCTAATGAAATGCTAATTACAACATTTTGAGTTAAAACGAATGAGATAGGTATTTTGGAGGTTTACAAAATATTGTACGTAGCATTTTATTAGTAGCCTTAATAACTTTCCATATCACTATAATCGTTTAATTTATATGAATGACTTTAATACCAACGACTCACTATACATCTAATCTTAATTTCACACTATGTGACAATGGAATACTAAAAGCAACGATTTGGTCAAGATTATACATACGCACGGAACCTACCGTTAACATATTCAAATCGTTGCTTGGAGAAGGATTATCATCATGTGTTTAAATTGAGGAAAATTATACGTAATGGTCGTCGTTATTGACCTATTGTGCCAATTTATGTTACAAATTAAAATGTTACCGAATTAAGATATAAAAATAATTTGCCAGTTAATCAGTTACTTTTATACTAACAAGTTTGAAATTGCCACACCAACAAGTTTTTAAAGAACCAATAGGATTGTCATGTCACCATGGGACGTGACAAACGAAGAGATCCTGTTGGTTGTTTGCTGAACATGTCATTTATATCACACACGGCAGATGTTTCCGAGATAACTACATATTTTCGCATGCGCTTTTTAACTGACTTCAAAAATAATTAATATGTAATCTTTTTTAATTGTTTTTTTTTATGATTTTTAAACGAATATAATGTCACAGATTATAAACCGATACTTTCCGTCAACATCACACTATTCATTTGTCTTTATACATTATGGGGTTTCTCTAACCGCTACCTTTCAGCCTCTTATAGATTTTCATTGAACATTGTGCATCAATATCTTAATATTAATACTAATGATAACAGTAACACGATTACATTTAAACAGACAGTGAACTTTAATGTATTATCATTTGACCTTATTCTTACGCTCAATTAAAAAGACGTATCTGTTAGAAAGATTATTTAAGTAATTTCTTTTATGAAAATTCACTATTGCAGTTTTAGCGGATAGTAGTTAAAAAAAATTAAAAGACCAATCGCTAAATAAATCCATAATGTTTTTTTGGATATAGATCGTAGAAGCCTTTGCTTCCAAACAGATAAAGATTCATATTTTCTTACACAAAGAACTAAGTGCCTGAATATATTCGATCTAATGTCATCAGCTTTCACAATTGTCATGAATACATATTAAGTTAAACGTATTATAATTACTTGTACTAAAAATATCGACACTTTGGTGTTTCTGATTGTACCTATTTCACATATCTAACTACCACAAATACGTCTTTTAATTTAAAATGATTGTAGAATGTTATTACATTCTAAAATCAATTTTGAGAATCTAATGTAGCCATCTAATTATGTATTTTATTGTAAAAATATGTATCTATGTTTAAAGGTCCTGTTTGGCATAATAGTGGTAGCACAACTGATTATACATATTTTAAAGATAATTTTCTTATATGGCAATAGTATAATTTTCTATATTTTCACAAAGAAAATTATCTTATAAAATTTGACCCAATGTAAAAACTAGCCGTGTTCTTATTGTTCATAAGAGATTACACTGGAGATTTATGTAGGTATTCGTTGCATTTTAGAATCACTTTCAATACATTTGCAAATAGCCAGTGTGATAAGGCCCTACTATAGTATAGTACGTAGTAGGTAGGTTTAACATTAATCCCATTTTAAATACAATAGATTTTTGAGAAAGCACATGTGCGTTTATTCTCTTCATAACGAGAAATGGGCTAGATTCTAGATTAGCCTTACATTAAGAGATACGTTTTTCAAATTTTCAGTAAGAGAAAGTTACACACACTATGTTTTCCCAGAAACAGATAACTTTTTCCTTCGTATAGTTTTCGTGTATCGTTCAAAAGAGATGGCAATGTTTGGTCGTATAGAAAATATTTGATCAAAGTGGACCTCTGGTTCATTTTAGCTACCACCATTTGCAGCCAAACAATACTCTTGGGCAGAGTCCTTTACCAACAATTCAGTATTGTATAAAAAATGACGACAGATAATGGCAACACTGAATTGTATAATAAAGTACTCGTTAAACATTATGATAGTTCTGGACATATTTAGTGAAAATATTATCAAGGCATCCGCACACTAGCGATTTTTTGCGACAAGTTGCGTCAAAAACAACTCGTGTGTGCCCTTAAAAAAATTCGCGATGCTACACATTATAACTATACATTGAGTAAAATGTTAATAAAATTAGATAAATATTAAAATGGTATTTAAATATCAATGTTATTTTTTCACTATAAATGTGTCCAGAAACAAATAAAGTCATGTTGTTATAGTCCGAGCGTTCTCTTATTTTGAATTTGTATTATATTAAGTAAGTATATTACAGAGTATATACTAGTGGCAGTTATTAACGCTCTTGATATTCAACTGGTAGATTAAAACCTCACCGAGTTCGAAACAGACACAAAATGTTTTTAAATTTCAAATGACTGATTTCAACTTTGGTATTATTGGATTTCTACTAAATTAAAACGAATTTTATTTTTGGCAGTATTGTTTATAGACTGGCAATACAGTCTACGTATAAGGCTTAGTGTACATTACAAAATAGTTTCGTCTAAAAACTTTAAAATTCATGTAATTCATCAAATAATGTTGGATATTTGTGGATGTAAAAGACTCAATGAGTTTTTAATCTGAATGCGATGGCAAGTTATTGCGTACATATGTACATACAAAAAAGTACTCCAGTAACAACACTATGAAATCGGACGTCATTTAGTCAATATTAGGTATAACTATATCGGGTAATGAATCAGTGCGTATGAACCTTCCCTCCATTGGCATTGACACAAACAATCATTGATATCCAAGCTCAATTTCTTACAATGATACACTTTATATAATTATAAATGAAGTACCATGGATTATGATAAATTATACGGGTATATATGTATATAATCATTACATTTAAATGGAAACAATAAATGAATAATAAAACCGTCCGATAGCTAACTCACCATTTTCGTTCATATAAAATGAGCTCAGAATTCGTATTCCCGGCTATCAGCTAAATTGAAAACATAATAATTTGACAAAAACAAATTCCAATAGTTATAACCAAACAAAATACGAGGAATAGTCGAAAAACGTCATAATTATTAACTAAAAATCACTAAATCAGGCGCAAAATAAAATAAAATGGAAATGATCTTCCCACAACACATTCAAGGTTCGACTAGGTTCCTCACAAATAAAAAAAATAAAAAGCAAATTGTACAGCTGAAATCATTAGGAACATACAACTGACGTTACCTGAGCAACTTCTTGAAAGAATACGTTCAAGAAATTCAAAATTTCTATTACTAACATACTTATCACAGGTTAAAAGGGACAAGAGAAAGTATTAGTGTTCTCTCAATACAGTACATACGTAGCTACATAATATAAAAACTAAGACAACTTACGATGTACTACGACCGCTCGACCGCGTCGAGTCGCGACCCTCGCGTCGAGTTGCGTCGAGTCGCGGCGTCAATCAAATCGTTTTAAAATTAATGATAAATTCTAAGCCCATAGCCCCTTACGTGGGGCGGTTGAGATCGATTACTTACATTTATAACAATATAATATTACGTTGACTGGCGGTGCCAAAGCGCTGAAGCCGATTAAAAGTAAAAGAGCACATAAGGCGATATCCTCACTGCGTGCGTAGAACAGTCCACAGTCCACACTGTGCGCGAGATTGTCGTCTCCGGCCGATTAAGAATTAGTTAATGTGACAAAAATAATGTATGTTGCCGGATCCGACAAACTTGCGCCGCAGTGTTCAATCTGTCCAGCTATAGCGGCTTTTAAGATTATACCCTCGTCACCAAGCCGCTCGAGACGTGAGCCGAGCTCGGCGCCAAGGGTCGACTGTTCCCATAGTCATCAAGGCGAGCTTAACCGTCCAACTCGCCTGACACGTCATCACGAAGGCTCGAGCTCGCGCCGGGAGTCCATCGTTGCTGGCCGATTAGGGCCGAGTTATGGCCGTAAAGGAACACTCTTGGTGCATATCAGATGTTTACGGGTAATTGACGCTTCGGAAAGTTTATATAGTTGATGCGCCGGTTTGTGGGCTTCGCTTGACCACCAATCGTATCACAACAGCACTGTAGTCCACTAAGGCCTAAGTCCGGGGCCTATACACTCGGGTGTCGGCGCGCGGCCCGCCGGGGCCTGACCGCGCGCCTAGTCCCACCCGTTCTCTTTCACCATGTGAGCCAGTTCTATTATGAACTTGCCCTCTTTGTATTTCTGACTCGACTCGAACGCGTGCTCCTGTAACAATAATATCACGTTTGTCAATTCAAAGAAACATCTGCTCAAAGTGAGTGGAATTTAATACTCTGTTAGATAAACCTTTCGATTCTTCAATTTCAATGTCAATGGCACGTGCCTTATTATTTTCAAGTTTATTCAAAGATAAATAGGGTGAGGTGACCTCGGTTTAAATAAATCTTTCAATTTTCACGTCAATCGATATCTATTGTGAGTTTGGAAAGTCAACGTGGCACCTAGATCTTTTTTAGCTTGGATCAAATTCAAATTGTGACGAGGAATATAATTATCTAGAATAAGCAACTTTGCTTACTTGGAATTTTGAGAAAAAGAGAATTAATTTATTTGAATATCTATTTCAAAGACGCAGCTATAGATAAAGTTACATTAAATTAATTTTCCATTTGAAAGGAATTCGCCATTTCATATAATTTCAGTAGGTACCTAAATAAAACAATGATTAGGTATGTAGCAAAATTGCTTTTAACGTTTGTGTTTATGGATTTAAGGTTTGTATCGGTTTTAACGTTTGTATTTATGAATTTAACTAGTTTAACAATTGTTTAGTACCCTTATCACAACTAATCACAAGCAAATATACTTGCTTAATTTGGGACTAGATGGCGCTGTGTGAATGTTCTCAAAACCGAATAAAACAAAATGAAATCTTCAACAAATCAAACTCGGATACTTCCACAAAAAGCTACAATAGGTAAATGACTTTGCATTTTGCTTCGTACACTACTCCATAGATAACACATGTATATTACGGTTATGAGAAGGTTACTGTTATCTGTGGTCACACAAAGGGTCATTTGACGTTAATTAATATCTACATAATATCGTTATCAGCTTGTTGGGTTCAGAGGCTAACTGGCATGACCCTATTTATACACATTTACTTTCTACAAAACACGTAATGTAGTGTAGCACGGTAGGTAAGGTTCCAGCGATCATTCCACTTCCTACTGTGGTGTTTCCTGAGTGCTATGACATGTCCTTCTTCAAACGAGGTTAAAAGAGAGCTATCCTCTCTAGCGGCAGGGGCTTGGCTGTGCCCCTAACATGAGCGGCGGTAACAGTTTGAGCCACCTGCTTGTCTGCCACTTCAGGCAATAAAACAAAAATATGTCTAGTCTTATATTAAATACTGATCAAGGGTTATCACTTACATATTTCCATCCGAGCATGGTCTTGCAACACTCGCAGTATATGTCGGCGACAGCGTGCAGCCCTGTCAAAAGAACGCGCTCTTCTGCCGGGCCGCAACCCACATTCACACTGTAATATTTCAATATGGAACAATTAATATTAAACGTCATTTACATTATTTACCTACTATAGTAACAGCATAGAAAAACTTATTCATCGTCTATTTTATTCTTTTTAAATATCAATTAAGCTCATAATATCTTATAGTATTTTTGTCATGAAATTTGTAAATGTTACAGTCACTTTTTTTAAGGTTAGAAATTAAAAAATGAAAAGTTTATTAAACAAAAAATGTTTTACTATTAGATAAAAAATAGGGATCTATTATTTAATAGTTCACTATAATACTTATGTATGTAAATAATGTTAATAGGTATGAGCGGTATCGAAATCTATGCGGCTAGGACTTCAAACAAAGTCACCTTTAGAATGAAATAATCATGACAAAATGTAGATTAGTAGGTATACGAACAAACGAGTAATGTAGATGTAATAAATACTCACACTGAATTGAATAGATACGCGCGCCCCTGACTGCCTTGAAACGACTGAAAAACAAACAAATTTAAATTAACTGGACATTGATGACAGTTTAATAGTAATGGTTGAACACAGATGAGACAAAACGATACAACGACGATGTCAAAATAACGAGATGGCAAAAAAAATAAAAATATATTATCACGGGAATTCAAGGAACTACAGACAATTCGTTTTGCGTTTTGGTCGTGAGTCGTCACAAACGCGATTTACGTGTTAGAGCAATTTTTATGCACCACGCGTTCTTAATTTTTATTTAATCTTGGTAGAAAATATGTGCCCTATTATTGAATCAAAAATCAATGCTTTAAAATTTTACGTAGAATAATTCTAAATGCGAATTGGAAATAGAAAAAATCTTACATGAACGCAATCGTGGCCAAAAGCGATAGAGGAGGTAACATAAAAGTGAATATAAATATAATTCACAACAGGACATGTTGGGAAACATAATCAGCAAGGGCATGTTAAAGATAAAATAGATATATAGCTATAGTACATACTCGTAATGAGTCTTAAACATCATTTAACAGATAAACCAACCCTATAAGACCTTACAAATTTCAGACTAAGTATTAGATTAGACCTTCTCTATTTACTGACCAAACGACGGCCGAACTAATATTGAACATAAAAGTGTCTTATAAAGATTAAAATGTGCGAAACACAGAGCATTGTCCTTTAATTAATAGGCCTTTTAGGTCACAAACCACTTCATAAAAATTATGATTAATTGGTTACAATAACGCATTTAAATCTACAAAGCTTATTTTTTCGGCTCATGTGTGTGTTATTTTTGTCTTTTAATTACGGGTAAAAGTGTAATATAATGGATGAACTGGAATCTAATGATAATGACGTTTAATTTTTGTAAGAATCGGGAATTTTTCTTTATTATCATAGGCAAACAAGTCTAATGAATTCAGAATTCTCAACAAGCAGAATAAAATTTATAGTAAAAATATGTAACAATAGAGCTCAATAAGCATCTATTTCTTTTCAAAAAGCACATGCAGCAATATTGACGTAGATAAAATTGTGAATAGCGTAGAAGGTAGACAGGATACCCGTACTCGAAGATATGATTTGAAAGTAATGCTTAATGCTAAAAAAGAAGAGGAAGAAATGGAGTGCCTGGGTAATACTCTATCCGTTTTGTCAGTCTTTAGAGAACATTGATGATTAGGTACGTCAAATAAAACGATGAGATTTTAAGTACCCAACAATCTATACCTATAGAGAAGGTCATTGTTGGTAATAAAAACAGTCTATTATTTTTAGGAAATCTGAGTTGTTTGAAAGAGGGGCTGTCAAGGGAGTGCAGGATCATTTTATATAAACCCGAGAATATAAATGATGATCCATTGATAATGATGATAGAAGAAGACAGAGCATGAGTTGGCATGGTAAGGAAGTCAAGATACAACAGTGTTTACCTTAGATATAAGCTCGTCATGGCTGGCCAAGTGCGCGCGGCAGTGTATACAGCTGTAGGTGCGGTGCGCCGGCGGCAAGTACGCCTGGAAGGTCTTGACTGGCGTGCGCGCGGCCGTGGCGCCCCCGCCCTCGCCTGCCAGCCCGCCACGGTTAGTCACCCCGTCACGCATGAGTGCCTGCTAGCTACCAACATACACCGCCATCAAGCACCCATAGCTGGCGGACGCCCTAAGTGCACTATTGGAACCATCATCGACATTCGCAAATTTCTAAAAGATTCATCTTTGGGGACTTCCTATTCCTAATCACAAGTGGATGTCAAAAGTACTCTTTTTCAAATTCAAATTCAAATTGTTTATTTGCTATAAAAGGGGTGGGTACATAATGTGATGTCACAAAGATATGCAGAAAGTTCATTCCCATTTAGCCATAGTACATAGCATGCAAATTTAAGTGTTAATTTAATATAATGATAACAACAATGTCCTTAACAATCACAATAATTACCTAACTCAAATTCATAATTTTTATACAATGTCAAAGATATTACTTAAATGTCATTGCGTTAAAATAACAATAATAAAGTCATAAAGTCTTTCTTATCTTCATAGGCGGTATCTTCAATCCTGAAGATCGTGTCTAGTAATGTAGTGTAATGGAAGAGCTTGGTGAATCGCATGATCAAATTGAAACAACTTGAGACGTCAAATTTAAATAAATATTAAGAAAATTTAATATTCATCATCTTTATTTCAGCCGAGATTAGCGTTTATTATTCATTCAAACTAAAAAAAATATTAGGTGGTTTAGTTTTATTGAGATTTTTGATTGTTTATTTGTAATCTGTAAGTTACATATTGTGGTCAAACCTTTTATAGTCATTTAATTAATGCTGTGACACAAAGCTCCTCGCACGGAGTCTAGGTATAGACAACAAAGCGCCTATCATGACGTGACTAATGGACGGGATGGACACACGATCCTGTCACACTGGTAATCGCTGAATAGAAGCAACTCGACATCGATCACTTTGAAATCTATTGAAGAGAATGACTTGTTCAACGGTGAATGTGTGAGCAACTTTGTCAAATGAAAAAAGCCTATAGCCAATATGAGCATCGCTCTTATATCTAGATATTTCTTGCGTAAAGTTAAAATAAGCCTTGGCATTTAAGTTGAATGTTCCAGGAAGGTCATTGATTTTGAACGGAGGGGAATGCAAAGAGATTGTACAAATTGTAATTTTGTCACCATTTTCGCTCTTTGGAATCCATCCAAAATATATTATCCGTCGTAAAGCAAAAACTGCAATTTACCAAATAAATGGGCTCTCTCTCCTCTTGAGCATCTGTGATATTAAAATATTCTCCGTTTTGTTGTCAAATTTGTTTTACAAAGAGCCCCCGTAATGGTCAGAAAGTTAGCCATAAATTTAAAAAATCATTTGAATTTAACATTATGAGATATTTTAGACATGTTTTTGTAATCTCGATGGTGGTTTTAGGATATATAGTGCACGTGGGGCTTTAATAATGGCACTCATGGGACAGTAATAATATATAGTCGTATATAGATTACAAGCATTAAATATACATATATAACGGTTCTAGCATATATACTCGTACTTCAAAGAAATATGTGGACATTTACCAGCATCCAGCATCAGTTGTGTCTTATTTATAAACAACTCTCGACATGTTATCAACAGAGATTTGTAAACAAGTCATCTCCGTCATTTTTTGCGTCGTTTGCCCACTTCAGTATTTGTACGAAAATATAATATTTTAATGTTGGTACAAACGAGCCAAAAATATTTTTCAACATAGTTTTTGTAAGTAGTTGTATGTTATGCAATGTTTCTTGTTAGGTATTACGTAAATTCAGCTAATTGATGTCTATCGTATTCCTACTTGACACGCTTTATTTTGTTATTGATAGCGTTTTAGGATAGTGTTTTTGTTCGATAAATTAAAGATTCCAATTCTTGAAACTGCTCTATCTGTCTGACTGATTTTATTTTTATTTAGTCATAGACACTCAACAGTTTCTACGAATTCTCTGTGTAGATTTTATAAATATTTTATCTTCTACATAATCTTAGCTACAGAATAAAAGATTTTCTATAAACTCGACAACAACTTTCGTTGGAAACTACTGGAATATTATATTTCTGAAGCAAAACTTTAAAATCTTGAAGGAAATTTTATTAACAAACAAACATTTAATTACGAGATGGTGCCCACAATTATCTTCTTTCAATAAAATTAAAATAAGAAATATACTTATATACTTTCCATCTCACGTCTTGTTTGAGAAGACTGATCATATTTGGGATATTAGAGCAGGCTAATATGACAAGAGAACGGCGTGATTGTTCGTGAATCAGAAACAATACATAATTTAGTACATCGATCCTGGTCCAGTTACCACTTAAGCAATTGCAGCAATAGAAAGGTCCATTGACTTCTTGTCACTCAATTATGATAGTGCTTTTGTCTTGTTATATTAGCCCGTGTCTATAAATAGGAAACTCCCGCCTTGGTTTCAAATAGACAAAGATAAGTATCCATCAGGTTCAGTTTGTGCCAACAGCTTCAACAGATTGAAGACAACAATTAATTAATTAATTAAAAATAAACGTAAATTAATTCATCTTTGAAACAACTTCCAAATTTACAGGACGTAAAGCAGCCTACACCAAATCTCATGTCAAGTTTACACAAGATTCAATGTTAAGTAATTGACATGACACTATTTTTTAAAGCAAGTCTGAGCTGGTACGAGAACCTATTGGATGCCATCGTAATTCATTTATGACCGGTTTCTGAGTCTTCAAATAAAAGCTATTGAAAGGCTAAAATATAACTTAAACAAATTCAAAATGATAGTTGTATGAATAAACCAGTTCTATTGTTTTACTTTTATATTCAATCAGGTTATACTTTAATCGATGAATAACTATTATTTGATGGTTCAGAAACCGGGCATTAGACAATCTGGAGGATGTAATTAATGAACGTAAGGTATCAGCAATTTTTTTTACGACCACTGACAAGGTTAAGCCTTGAGAAGATAGAAGAAACATTTTTTAGAAGAAGTTGTTAAAGAGTTTGGCAGGAGTGTCGTATCTATGATATAGTTTGCGCTACATAATGCTTGGAGTAATAAGCTTGGTTGTTGTGAACGGACCTGCCTGGCGCGAGCAGCAAGCGCTCGCCGCCCACATCAGCCGCGCAGACCGTTGGTCACCTGTCGCGCGCGCTCGAGCACCGCGCCGCGCGCACACTCCTGGCACCCGCCACCCTCTGTGGACAATACACATACTATATTATTATACAGTCCAAAATAAACTAATCAATCAATACAAGTAGTAGCTACAGCCGTATCGACAGTGATTCAAAGTTTCATAAACGTGGTATAAATACACACTCAAGTTCACTAAGCAGCCACAATAACATTGTATTGTGTTATAGTGGTTTTCAAAGGAGAAGAGTTTTAAAGACTCGGCAACGCGCATGCGATGTTTTTGACGTTGCTGGCGCCCATAGGCTACGGTAACCGCTAACCGGTTTTTGAGTCCTACGAGCTATTAGCGTTGATTTCAGTTGCAAATGCTAAACTATTAGACTGTGTTTTAGATGCAAAAATTTCGTTGTTTTATCATGAAGAATTTATTTCAGTATTTAGGTGCCTGTTCTGCTAATTGAAATCATTACTATTAATCATATTAATTTTCTTTTTAGTTAAAAATAAGGATTTAATATAAGGAAACAATTGAATATAAATGAGGCATGAAAGTTAGAAAAGAGGTTGAAGTACCGCTGGATTGTTAAGGTATCGTTGTTCCTGATGCACAAGAACCCCGGAGCGTTGCTTGCGATGAGTTTAACAAAAGGCGATTATAGGATTAGGCACATCAGGCCAAGGCAGTCCCTCACTAACAGAGTGGAGGCTCCTATTACATGAGGAAATCTAACATCCACTTTCATGCTACAATTTACTGAACAAATTAGTGCTGTTCCTGGACGTTTAAAAAGCATAAATGTTGGCAAACTGCCAGCGTATTTAAATAGATTTCCATATTTGTAATTGCATTTGCTTATTAGCTTTGATGCAAAATAAATGTAAATTCGCGTTGAAAACTGAGAAAATGGACATGACTTTTGCGGAGAGCTCGTTTCTGGAGATTAATGTGTTTTTACGTTTTGTTTATAATAGGAGGAGCAAAAGAATTAATGGCATCTGAAAAGTAGGGCAGTAGGAAAGAAGTTTGTTTGTAACAAAAGGAATTTATACTATTTAGAGATGTATTCAAATAATTTAGTACAGAAGTAGTAAGAAGTGTAAGTATATTAAATAACTGCGATATAATTGATTGATGTATTTAAACCAATAACTCCAGAAGCCAATTATTTAATTATAACTTAGCAGCTACTGTTAACACATTAGTCAGCTTTGATAAGAAAAAAATTCCATTCGTTTGCAACCTAAAAGACGTATGTACATACTTATATACAATTGATAATAATTCGTAAAAGAATAAGTTAATTCAAATAGTGTTTCTTGTAAATCCTGTGTCTATTCGTAGAAACGACCTCGCTCAAGGATCAAGCTCAATTACGAACACAATCACGTTAGTAAAGGAGCTACGAATACAAATCATTGCATGTATTATACTGCTGCCTAGTGATATGCTAATTAGGTAGTTTATTTGCGTTTTTTTGGGTCACAAATACATACATAAATGGTGCATTTTTGGTGATTTCTTCCCTTTATTCATATTTGGGAGAGATTTAAGAAGAGTTTCGGTTAATATGACCTTAAAAGTTGTTGCATTACACCAAAAAATCGTCTACATTTTAAAAAGCAGTTTTCTAGGTTAACAAACCGTTTTAAATGCAACATGCATGATAAGTTGGTTGACCTAGAACGACAGTATTTGCAGAAGAAAATGATGTAAAATTTAACAAGCGTACGTCTCAAGCTCCCTCAGCTTTCTAAAAACAATAAAAGAGATCCATGCCCGCAGTGGGTTAATAATGGGCTGGTATTATAAAACTATATATAAAAATATACATATAGCATATATGGGCTGATATGATGATGATGATGATATAAAAATGAATGACTAAGATAGACGGACGACGGTCAAGGTTGCGGGCGGCAGAAAATCGCTCGTTGTGGCGGAAATTAGGTAAGGCCTATGTCCATTGTCCAGCATATGATGCTGGCAGCTGAGCAGCATATATGGGCTGATATGATGATGATGACAAATTAAGTGAATGAATAATTATCAACATGTGTGATGACCATAAAGGTTTGTTCTGTGTTTTACAAACTTATTTATTTACAAAAAAAAAAAATATTTAAGTAGTATATCTGTTGTTTAGTACGCATAACACAACCAAATATAATTGCTTACTTTGGGACTAGATGGTGCTGTGTGGATGTGGTAGAATATATTATATCAATATTTGTTCAAAATTAAAAAATTCGTTGAATTCCGGGGATATTTCTAATGAGGAGAAAAAGGAAAATTATGATAAAAATGTATTTTAATATGTATCTGTGGACAGAAAAACAACAATAATAACCAAGCTTCAAGTTACAACACACGACCAATAACAAAGTGAAATTAGAGAAGTTAAACCTAACATTGTTCTAGTTTCACTTCAATGATTCGACCACAAGGTTGACCTTGTCATATTTTGTATCAACAAGTGCAACACATACATTCATAATATTTAGAAACTATACATAAGTGTAGATGTGTAAGTCAACCTGACTGCAGCCATTCTTTTACGTAGTCAATAAATTTTCTATTGTATTTCTTTTATTGGCTTAGCGAGAAACATTTCTGATGTTTGCATACATCCGTACTATACTCGGGCAGAAATAGATGTAGAATAAATAATAAAAACATATAACTATCTGTTAATATTAGATTATAAATTAGACCTCAAAATACAATTTATGTTAAACTATATTACTATAAAAATAAAATAAAATATCTTCTTGTCTATAGTTTCAACTTTATTATAAACCGAGTTAATCTCCAACAAAGCAAGAATCCGGTGTAATGTGAAATGACGTTTCTGTACGACTGTAATAATCACGAACAGACTTAGTAACGCATTGATGATCGGTTAACAACCCCTTTAAGTCGAGAATCAACTTGACCGCGTTACAACGAACTTACAACATTATTTTTAACACAAAGTCTTTATTCGAATACAATTAAGTTTTTTTTTATGAATCTTGTGCAAGACACATCCTTTTAAATGATATTTAAGTCGATGGTTACCGCTTATCGTCAGGCGTGTCGTATGCCTATTTGTCACCGTTTGTCAACAGCGCTATTTTTTTAGGATTTTTAATGTTCTTAAAAGGTGTAATCGCCCATGCAAATAAATTTATATAGTTACGTTAAATACATTTATAATAACGGTTTTCTTTACGAAGAAGTTAAGTCCTTAGTTGTTAACTCGAGGCTAGTCGTTCAGGCAAATTTAAACAAATTGTCACCTAGGTACATTTTTTCCAAAAATATCGACATTTCCACATTTTAATTGGAAACATTTTCGAGATTCGATATCCACGTGACTAAGGAAACCCTATCGAAACTTGTTCTAACCTTGACATTAAACTTTGATTGAGTTATTAACTATATGTATGTTTACTATGTATGTTTTGTAACCTTCCCAAATACCTAGTACTGTAATTGCTAGAGTTTTAGTTGAAAACAATTGGGGAACAATATATCGTACATTCTAGAAAACAAGTTTGTTGTGAATTATTGAAAAAATCACGATATGTAAATTAATTTTCCACGCTGTAAAGAACAGGTTCGAAACAAGAAGTACATGTATTTTTTTATACCAGATAATGTTTTAAGTGAATTGGAAAGGTTGTTTATATTTAATGCCGAGATCTGTTGAAATATTTGGCATTATTATTTATTTGTTTCTGCTGCACTTTTTTCCTGCTGGAGGGAAGGGAAGGGGGTATTAAAGCGTTGGCATCGCGGATATGTGGCGCCTGGTGTTGCAGGCATCCATAGACAATTGTATCCACTCACTATCAGGCGATTGCTTGCAACTTGCAACCATCGTGGTATAAAAAATATGTCAAAAAGTTCGATTATGAATTTTGGTGCATGATTTCCACCAATACTGAGGCGAAAGGGTCATTAATAAATTTCTTGGCGGATTACGAACCGTCTCCATAGCCCATTATAAGGAAGAGAAAAAAAGGCATAGGTACTTTTAGTTGTCGCAATACATGTAAACAAAAACATAACTATTTCAGTCGATAAGAAACGCAGCTGAAATATGTGACCATGTTTGGACCAGAAACGAAAAGAAATTCTAATATTGCCACTATTTAATTTACGCGTTAGTTAATTGGTAACCCACAAATGTCAGTTCGTTGAAAGCAAAAAGTTTCAAGTCATGAACATTGAATAGAAGGAATTGTTTACCCACAATACCGTTTAAGTTCCACTTCTCATAACAAAAAAATGCCACTAATACCTCAATAAAAAAAAGAAAAGATAACTGTACCCATTTTAAATTTCTCACACGCGTCATAATTACCTGTTTTACTTTTAATTTGGTTGGTACAAGGACACACGGTCAATGTCTCACATGATGTATTCAGTGAATAACCTTAAAGACTTTTGTTTGCCAATTTCGTCATTTCCTCAGTTATAATGACCGTGGGGTTTTATTGCATATGGACATGAAAGAGAGTCATTTTTAAGCGGTCAAGATTGCCATAATCCCTTTTTAAATATTGGTGCCTTTTTCCAAATAAACTTTGACACTGCTGTGTTATTTCTTCAAAAGAAATATTTTATTTTTATATTTTTCACTGAATTAAATTTAGTATCAAACAGGTGAAATGTTTTGCCGGCCCGTTCGGAAAAACGAGACGTTTACATGGGGATCACTCAAAGATGGTAACGAATATCCACTAAAATTCTTATGAGCACTACCTATGAGGGGATGAACTACCACAAAACAGCAAAAACTGTAACAATCTAATAATAAAACTGTAAAGAAAAGAAAGATCATCTCTCAACGTAACGTAAATATTATTTATTATCGGCAAAATGTGAGCTGAGTTCGCGTCCAAAATGAATAAGGTTATCAGCCTTGTTTTAAAAAGAAACAAACCTAAAATTGTAACTGCTATAAAGGTCACCATACATTCAAACTGCAAAGTAAGTTTGTAATTTTAAAACAAAAGCAATTAATAATACTTATCTTCTATTACACACCTTCATTGTTTAACCACAATTAGTTTTAATTAAACCAGGAGGCAGATGTTTTATACCACGTACTGGACAGCTGGCAGGCTTTGCGGTCTCCGGCTCCGTTGGATATTGTCATAATTATCGCTGGGCTTATCGTAGCGTAGAAATATGGGGCACTAAATGCCCCATTATATTAGTGGACACCTATCACTGTTACTAGTACCTTTTTAGTTTAATTTATGAATAGTATATTTTTGGATTAAAATACTATTGCTGTTCATTGCAGATCCTAATTTGTCGCAGGCAACTTTACAATCGGCATCGCCTTTTTAAAAATGCTGGCAATAATTAAATGCCAAAGTCAAAATATTAATTACCTGGCCACTTTATAAATATAATATGACCAATATTTGATGGATAGTTCAAATGTCGTTTAAAACATGATATACGAAATTTAAGTATTTACTTCTTAGAGTTCTGGCACGCACGTCGCTTTTAAACAAAACAGAAAAAAAAACTCGTGCAAAAAAGCAGTTCCACTTCATACCTGTATATGAAAAAAGCAAGGGGGATTCATACCCAGATACTGAAACGCTAGAAATCATCTTTAAACGAGACAAAGAATATAACGAAAGTGACATCGAACGTAATTATGTTTACGCAGCGAAAAGATTCTACGCACTTCGCTTTGACAGTACGTATGTCACAGACGGGACCTCGTTGTTTTTAAAGTGTCAATTTATAGGTACATATTCTTACCTAATTATAAACTAGATAAGATCATTTGGTGAACAATATTATTCATGTTACTACGACGAAATGTTTTTCAACATTCAATGTCAATGTTTTTTGAGTAAATGCGTAGTAAATGTAAGGAGTCACATTGTTTCTATGTATTCTATTATCATTCATGGTTAGTCCCGATTTAGAACATTGTATATTGTGTCACTTTTAATGTTGGCTCAAATGTTTGAGGGATTTGGTCAATGTTTCTTAACGTGGATAATAGATATGAAAATGAACACGAATGATGGTTACTTGCCTGCTTGTAACGGTCGCACCCGTTGCAGGCTACGTCCTGCAAGACTGCACCTCTTTTGACCAACTTTTGGATCTTTTTTTATTTCTTTTTAATTTACTTTTAATAATTTAAAATCCTAAATTTATTCAAATTCGAACCGAGTCTTCGTCGGAGCATCCGTCGAAGACAGAGGGCTCATTATTATTCTAATTTCTTGTGCAGTGCACGCACTTCTTGACATTTAAAATTAATACTATAACTTCATATAAGATCAGTTGTGTTTTATTGTGAGGGCCCCACGCCCTTCCCCATATATAGCGGGATCCTACTACCATATTCTTGCCTAGCGCCCACTGGAGGGGACGGTGGAGACGCTAGATGCTTTTGTACTATTAAGTAATATTTTCCAATGATTTTCAAATTTTTTAAATTCAAGTAACTATTTAGTTTCTTTCTCCTGTATAGAAGACTACTACTAGGTGTTTAATGACCACCAGTAACTAAAAATGTTTACGTAAAAAGACTATTTTAAACTTGAACAATCAAACTAATAGAATGGATATTTATTGAGCACAATGTCTATCAATTTTATCCCTATTTATGACCTATTTGTTTACAAACTGTTAAATTTATGTTCACCTAAGGATGTTCATTCTGCTAATGATTATTACTGTTCCGTTTCAATGTACGGATTAGTCGTTAAGCCTCGCCTATCTGGTGTTTTGGATTAAATCCAGTTGACCTATATTTGAGTATTACGGGTCACGAGTAGAGCTGACTATTAACTGACATTTATCTTAATATAAATGAAATTTAATATTGCAGGAAATTTAATTAAATTGATTGAAATCTTCAAAAAGAATAACATCAAGAAATAGGTACGAGTATTTATAGAGAGCTGTTAAGCTCAGGTTGATCCAGAGTATGTTTCAGAAGGATATTAGGTACCAACTTCTCGACACAGAGGTTATCCTAAGATCGCTGACTCTGAGAGTCGTAACTGAGACCATATGAGCTTGTAAGATTTGCACAGATCTGAGTTGGGGCAAGTGTACTTGAAGGCGTGTGGCTGGTAGAAGGTTCTTATTTTTTAACAAGGAAATCATGGTGGTATTATTATTACTGGCTACTCGCAATAAATATTAAAAAGTGTAACTGTCAAATATGTCATGAACGTCAAATTTAAATTTCGAACATATTCAGTTTTGTTTCCCAATAACACAGGGCGCGTCGTCGAGTGTTCGGAACGGTGCGTGGTGATTGACACAGTTTCCATTGTGTCACATTTCTTTTGTGTTTTCCGGTTGAATATACTCAAATAGAATTTACATAAACGATTCCATTCCAAATAGGAAACAATGTATTCGTAAAATATTCTGTAAATAAAATGTATGTAGGAAAAAATCGTTTTGGACTGTGGAACAATTCAGGTCTTGTATTTCATAAATTTACTGTACCAGGTAAACTATAAATCCCAATACGAATCACGCAATTATTCAAGTAGCATTGGCTCAAGTCGGTTGTTGTCTAGTGAGCAAGATGCCTCAGGCTATAAGACAAACCGTTCAAAGAAATTAGCTGCAGACACCTGTCAATAATGAATTATGGATATCATAGAAAAAAGATGTAACTCTATAGATCATTGAAAAGTATTAGCACACAATGTTTTATGTAAATTGTTCGCAGGTGTCGAGTAGACCGCGAATACTACTTTTATTAATTAAATGCAAAACGGGTATAAGCTGATATTTGTTTTTTTTATAACATATCACGAAAGCGGGAAACGGGTTATCGTAGTCTATACTATATACTTTATACTATGGACGCCCGCAACACCAGCGGTATAACGCGCGCGTTGCCATCATTCCTTCAAACACCTTCCTTCCCCAAAGAGCTCTGGACACCAATGCAACTTTGATATGTATAGTTATTTTAGTCGCCTGCCTATTGTAATAAACTTCAAAATTGTTCAGTTGTATAATCATACAACACTTGCCGTGTTTTATATCATCGCACTTTCGGTGGCAAACAGTTCTAAGAAGATCATATCAACGTTATTGCTATTGACACAAGATGAAAATTGTAAGACTCATTTTCACTTAATACCTTGTTCCTAAAGGGTTTCGATATTTTCCCAGCTATATTCAGATTCTATTTTTAATAATTACTGCGTGAAGGTATAAAGGATGCTTTTGCGTGAATCAATTTGATATACATACATATGATCATTATAATAGTTTTTATTGATATTCGAGGTGCTTATTAAATATTTTGCACGGATTGTAGCAATCGACTTAGGTACGGGCTTACCAAGCAGATTGGACTTGATTGGAGGATAATCCTTTGTTCTTTATAACAAGGTTATATTAGATTCATGGTCCGTGTAGTGATAGATTAAGAATACATAACGTCACTACCCCATCTCAACCTGTGGGTGTCGTAAGAGGCGACTAAGGGATTATCTTTATGCAGACAAGAGCACTGAGAGAAAAGGAAAATTCGAAACAAATCCTATACCAACCCGTCTTGTCAGCGTGGTATAATAGGCTAAATACCCTTCACAATATTTGGAGGAGACCAGTGCCCAGCAGTGGATGTTTAAAATGATGATGATGAATCTCATATGAAGACCCGTTCGGATGTAGGCCTCCTCCAAAAATATCTATTTGTCTCTATCTTGTGCCATTAATCTTCAGTTATTGCCAGCTGTTCCTTTTGTGTCATCCTTCCATCTGGTCAAAGGTCGCCCTTTACCTCTCTTGTCTGGTGGGACTTTCTACCAAGTCATTTGCGCGGTCAATTTCTGGTTGTATTCTCGCAACATGACCAGCCCATTTTCATTTGAGTTGCCGTTATATTACAATACACCAATAATAATAGCCGGCGAAATATTGGTGTGATGCAACTCTCATCCCTTCGGGGGAAAAAGGCGTAAAATAAATACTTTTTTGTAGTAAGGATGTATTTGAGATTTTTACACAGAATTTGTCGATATCACGTCGGCATTCTATTGTCGTTAGTTTTTTAAATAACTTTGCTTTTGTTTTCAAAAAGACAGTAACCTCAAATATGTAAAGGCATGGTAAAATAAAGGACGACATGAATCTGTGAAATGTAAACCAAACATTGCTCTGATGCTACATTTTTGTGTTTTAAATACCATTTCCTTGATTGTTGAAAATCCCCAGAAGATAATACCAAACCTAATAATTGAGTTAACAATGCCCTGGTAAGTATTTAGACATTCTTAAGGAATCAAATATTAATTAATTAAGAATGGGGAATGTTAATATGTTAAATCATTATAACTTCATTTTTGTGTTAATAGAGAGAAAGATTCCTCAAACGAAGCAGGTTCACAGGTTTAGTTTAATTCATGCTACAGAATGCTGTCAATTAAACACACTTGAATTGAATCTAAAAATATTTTCTTTGCAATAAACCACAAATCACAGCCACAAACACTTGATCAAACCTACTTTGCGAAAGTTTACCGTAACCTTCGTGGAAGGCTCAACGTTTGTGCCAATTTTTAAAGCTTGCCTCTAAGTTTACAAACAGAATTTCCACAAACAAAGCCGGGAAATATAACAGTAGCTTCTAAATCAAGTTTAACAGCTATTTGTTTGATCGATAAAAGCTAATAATTTACGTTTAACAGGCCATTACACAATTGGTGTACATTTCGTGATTGCAAAATACTCGCACACGTGCACCAGTTGTTTCGTTATCCCCAATCTCTGTTTACGTTCGAAATTCAAATGTTTATAGAGTACACAGTCTATGGATATATCTTTGATAGAATTGGGTCTGATTGCAGTTTGGATATCGGTGTTTTGGCATGGTCATTTAAGTAAGTTGGATTTATTGTGCAACAACGTTTCGTTTGTTTCAGAATAGCGTGAATAAATTTAGACACGGCGGCCAAAAACACAAGTCAAATTTTGGTCTAAAGTTGCAAAAATACAGTCACCGTGATTATCTACGGTATACCAGCTGGAATAAGTACGTAAGTCAACGAGGCTTAATTAAAATTTAATAGTCAACTGTACCATAAAACTTATATCAAAGCTGTGATCCATCAAGCGGCGACAATAAGGACTTAAATTTTACTTAAGTGCTTTTCCTTCCGTATCTAGAAATTAAGTGAATTAAAATAGGAAGAGGAATTTAATTAAACAATTGAATTTCTTTTGTATTGGGAATTAAAAAAAGTAAATATAATTTAAAAAATTTAATAACCCGACTGCATGAAATCAACAGAGAGCAACGCACTAAAAAGACCGTAAAATTATTGTAATATTATTTATACCTGATTAAATTTAGATACAAAACATATGTATATATTTGTAATCTCCATTTGATTCCCTTTATTTTGATACTCTACTCGATAGGTTTGGTAAAAAAAATAATAGAACTACTTACAATTTGGAACCATTCAATTAGGTATGATCTCTTTTTGAATATATGTAATCTCCTTTTGATTCTCTTTATTTTGATACCCAACTCGATAGATTTGGTTAAAAAAAAATTGAACTACTTACAATTTGGCATCAAAAGCCCGCCGTTTAAGTCTTTTTATTATTAAAACCTATCTAAGGACAATTGGGTTTTCTAGACGAATCTAACGATACCCTAATTGTCAAAATCCATCCAGCCGTTTGGAAGATGCGTGGGAATAAGGAAATTTACAAACATACAAGATACGCGCGAAAAACAATACCCGTCCTGACAGTCGGGTAAAAAATAGAGCTGCAGAGGAATCTTAAAGTTAAATTTCTGTTTTGAAAGCCTAAAGGCCTGCAATATATAATGTCATTACTATGTCATCAACGTAATTCTTTTATAAATACCAAAGGGTATCGCGCTGGATGCGAACCGTATACAACCAAAGCAGCTGGACTATGTCATCCGTGGGTTGTAGTGACGGGTCGGCTAATTGAACTGATCGTCAATAGCAAGCACGAAGAGGTATACCTTCGTGCCAACACATCTCTTAGCAACCAACAATCTACCCAATATTATTCTACCAACTTCCAACAAAGAACTTCAGTAGTATTGTCTTATCGTGTCGTAACTCGGGGTCAGTGTCGATTGTTCCCTACATTGCACCAGCGACAGACCACAATGCATATTGTTCGTATAATAATCGCTTGGGAAATTATCGTATTACGACATAGCTCAGTTAATCAAGTAATGAATGTTTATATAGTTACAATAGTGTTGTCCCGTAGTTTTATTGGTACTGCCTAACTGTTAGGAGTCGCAATGTTTATAGCCTAAAACTAGTAGTAGAGTAGTAGAGGTCTCGGGAGGCAAGTAACTACATAATTATGTATTGAATGTTCGATTAAATCAATTTGACTGGCCTGTTGGTCTAGTGGTTAGTGACCCTGACTGCTAAGCTGGAAGTCGTGGGTTCGATCCCCACCCAGGACAAATCTTTGTGTGATGAGCATGATTGTTTGTTCTGTGTCTGGGTGTAATTTATCTATATGTATGTATTTACAAAAAAAAAGTATTTAAGTAGTATATCAGTTGTTTAGTACCCACAACACAAGCAAATATAATTGCTTAATTTTGGACTAGATGGCGCTGTGTAAATGTGGTGAAATATTATTATTATTATAATCTATACTAATATTATAAAGCTGGAGCGTTAGTTTGTTTGGTTGAACTGGAAGGTAGACAAATTTTTATCCGTGTAGTGACGGATTCAGAATACATAATCTCATAACTCATACCATATCTCAACCCGCGGGTGTCCTAAAAAGGTAACTAAGGGACCTTATGCAGACAAGAGCACTGCAAGAAAAGGAAAATTCGAAACAAACCCTATACCAACCCGTCAGGCCAGCGTGATATAGTAGGCTATATTCCTTCCACATTGTTTGAAGGAGACCAGTGCCCAGCAGTGAGATGTTTATGGGTTGAAATGATGTATGTCTTTAGGGTTCCGTAAAACTTGTTATTAAAGTTAATTTATTCCTTGAAATATAGGTTCTGGGGCGGCCCCCCGCCAGATGGACCGACGATCTGGTAAAGATTGCGGGTGGCCGTTGGATGCGGGCGGCACAAAATCGCTCGTTGTGGCGGAAATTAGGTGAGGCCTATGTTCAACAGTGGACGTCATTGGGCTGATATGATGATGATGATGATAATAAGTTTAACTAATATAGTTCTTAAGATTTTTTTTACATAATATTTCCAAGAAAATACCTTAAATTAAAATGCGTCTAGGAAATCCGCGGCATCAATGCCGCTGTCCGCCAGAAACGTGCCCTTTACTTGTTATTGCTTTAAAGATATGTATATTATTATGTTCTCATACATTACTTAGCAACTAAACCAGTTACAATTCAGAATAAACCTTTGAAGAACTAATAATAAAACCGCTTGTTTAAACTGTTAGAATAAATACGTACTTTATTATTTTTGTTTGAATGCATTGTTGTTTAAGTTATATAATTAGTGAACATTGTTTCTAGATGTTTTTTCTGTAAATATTGTTCGGCAAACACAATATAGGTCTGTGTTTGAGTATGTTTGTGTACAAAGTTAGTTGCGTGTGCCATGGGGCGGCTAATTAAAAGTGTTGTGGTATTTTTGTAAGTAAATAGTTCCTGTGGTTAAATGTTATGTTAAATTTATTTTGAAGTAATTACGTGCTAACATACGGATTTGATTAGTCGTAAAATTTACGTTATTTCAGCATGTTACACATACCTAATGTCCAATAACTTAGATAGAAGAAGATTTATTATTACAACACGATATTTTTTGGATAGACCATTTATCGAGGAAGGTTATAGGCTATATAACATCAAGCTACAGCTAAAAGGAGCTGAGCAGTTGCCAAATAAAGAACTATGGGAGCAAACGCGCCTCCCTCCCCCTGCGCGACTTCCAGTGCTTATATGTCTAAGAACTTCAGTTTCTAAACAGATAAGTTCTATTACGTTTTAATTAAATTATAATGATGTCAATAGGGAACTATGTTAAGTGATGATAAGCGTGTCCTTGCGACGATAGTTTATCAGCGAGTATCGGTCATACGATACTATGTAAATAAACACTATGTTTGCTAACTGCGTCTAATAATAAGTGTCAACTTGACAATTTGTTTACAAAATACTACGAAGTCCTATTTGTATTACGAATGCGAAAATTGTTGAAAGCGAATTTACTCAATTACGACGACAGAACGGCTGAGGGCATTCGTATGAAATTTGATACATAGATAGAATATAGTCTGATATAGTACAGAGGCTTTTTACGGTTCCATAGCCAAAGGTAAAAATGTAATCCTTATAGTTTCGTCATGTCCGTCCGTCCATATGTCAAAGGCATTTAATTCAAAAACTCGAATAATAAGTCTAATAAGAATAAAAATACTCGAAATTCGGAGAATATGTATCTTGTGAACGCCGCTACTGGGTTTGGTAGTTAAATAATAAAAATAAATGTTTTAAGAGGGCACTTCATACAACAAACAATTGAAAACAAACTGAAAATCAAAAAATCAAACTGATTTGAGAGCTTTTTTGTGAGTGAAAATTGTGTTCCATATTTTTTCTTTTGAATATGTGAATATTTCGGAAAATAACCCTCTGAAACTAGCATAAATTGTGTTATATTTTCTAAACCACAAATTGCAAACAAAAATATTCAAATTTATGTTTTTGAGTTATTGGCGAAAAACTGCGCTTCTCAACAAAAGGTCGTAAGTGCGATGAAGATACGTTTTTTTACTGCGTAGATGCGGATTGAGCATGGTCCGACATGCTTTTAACCAGTTTTTCTTATATGTACCTGTATGTACCTATATCATATGTTATTACCATCTATTGTAAGCATTTTGAATAATCACCTTTTGTCTCTGCAACATTATTTATAAACATTCAATAGTATTTGTTATGATAGCCTTCCGTAAACAACTTTACATACAATATGACCAATGTGTAATTAATTGGATTGAATAGAAATCTGATTCAGTAGGTTAGTAGTTCATGTAATTGTTCGTATAAAAAATAAATTGTATATTTAAATTGTATTCATTTCACATAGTAACACAAAATATATTGGCGAATTGTGAGTCGGACTCGCGCACCGAGGGTTCCCTACGATTATGCAATTGTTTATATATTTTTTTAAAATGTAATGTTTGTTTGTTTGAGCTAGGATCTAAGGAATAAATGGTTCGATTTGAAAAATTCTTAAAGTCCCCCATTTTAGCGCGTTACGTTAGCCCATTTATCGAGGAAGGTTAGGCTGTATGACATCACGCTATGGCCAATAGGAGCTGAGCAGTGGCCAAATAAAGAACGACGGGAGCGAAGTCCCGCGCGACATCTAGTAGTATAGATACAGTCTATAGCATACACACTACTTTTAGCACTAGCGACTGCATTGCGTTTTGGCGACTCTCTCCATACCTACCTACCAGTGTTAAAATAACGTGTTTTAGAGATTCTGTTACAGCATTTAGCTTCTTAAAGCCGTGCCACATTGTTATAAACTTGCCTTCCACAGAGGTGGCATTTTTTTTTATTTTTATACCACGACGGTGGCAAACAGACGTACGGTCCGCCTGATGGTAAGCGGTTACCGTAGTCTATGGGTGCCTGCAACACCAGGGGCATCACGAGCGCGTTGCCGACCCTTAAGAAACCTATTCACTCCTTTTTTCTTGCCCTTGGTGGATTCCAACCGTGTAGCCGACTGTTTTAACCAAATTTCATACAAACTACGCGGATGGCAACCAAGCTCCCGCCAAGGTCTGTTGGAACACAAGTTTATAACCGTGTAGAACACCTATTAAAAGCGACTAAAACCACACACACACCCCCACACACAGACGCACACACATGTGACACTGTATAGTCAGTTAGAAGAATATGCCATTATGTAATACCACAATAGTTATAATACCTTGCAATACTTAACTAATGTAATATCTGTATCAAATAGCAGATTGATAAATAATAAACTCTCCCTCAAAGTGGATATAACCTTAAGAGAAAATTTTTGCTTGCGCATGCTAAATGACCTTAGGGATACGCAAAAGAAAAACCACTATGTCAAAGTAACATTCACCTATCTCATAGTGCGAACAAATGCTGCATCATCCATCATTACTACGTATAAAGATAAATTCAAATGACTCTATCACCGGCAATTCACCTTTAGACAACGTCGCAAATTATAAACAAAAGAGAAAAACAAAAACACATTCTATCATATTATCTAATCGAGTTCTTATCTCGTCGGGACTAGGTATTAAATGAACTGACGTAAATACCTATTGTGACGTTTAAGATAACCACTTCAAAACATATTAGTTTATAAACACTTTCTTAAGAAAGGTCAGCCCCCTCATTATTTTCCTTAAAAACAGGCTGATAAGTGTCTCAGTTTGAGTAGTTTTCTTACCCCCAAACCAAAATACGGACTAAGCATTAAACCAGGTTTATATTGACAACTTTGACACCAAAATAAACCTGGTTTAATGCTTGGTCCGTATTATGTAACAATAATAATAATATTCTACCACATCCACACAGCGCCATCTAGTCCCATAGTAAGCAATTATATTTGCTTGTGTTATGGGTACTAAACAACTGATATACTACTTAAATACATTTTTTTTTTGTATATACATACATATTATAGATAAATTACACCCAGACACAGAACAAAGCTTTATGCTCATCACACAAAGATTTGTCCTGGGTGGGGATCGAACCCACGACCTCCGGCTTAGCAGTCAGGGTCACTAACCACTAGACCAACAGGCCAGTCAAATAAAATAAAATAACTAATAAGGGGGTTAAAGTTTCGTATTTTTCCTCTTCCATTCTCATTATCTAAATCGAAAGAATAAAAAACCACTTGCGATTCCCTACATCCATTATTTAAAACATGTTTACTCAAACAATTTCATTCGTTGGAGGTCACTCATAAATTATTAACTTGTATTGCACCGATTAGGTCCAAGTTGCACGCTAGTCGAAGGCTGAATGCCTAATCGAATATAATATCTATATCGTTTAACACTGATATCTTGCTATGTATAGTAAAATTCTTTATCACCTATAAAGAATTTTACTATTTATTAGTTTTCATAACATGTGTATAAAGTATATCACGCCTTTTTCCCCTAAGACCTCTGCCTCTGCCAGAGCTCGAGGTGCAGCATATTATTCAAATTTCGCCAGCTATGTGTGGTCCCATGTAATAGGGGAGGCGCCTATTGCCATTAACCAGATACATTTCCAGACTTGTAATAAAAATTACAAGACGGAAGATATCCCACTATACATAATTTTTGTCCGACTGAGATCGAACCTTTAGCATAACAGTCGTACTAAATCTTATTGCGCCACCAAGTCATTACTCTCCTCTGACTAAATATTTATTTCAATCCATAAACGTCCCACTGCTGAGCACGGGTTTCGGTTTGAATTTTTCTTTTCTTGCAATGCTCTTGTTTCCATAAGGTTATATACCTTTATGACACCCACGGGTTGAGATGGGGTAGTGACATTATATTGTATTCTTAATCCGTCACTTCATGGAGTAATAAATACCTACTCAAAGGAGTATAATTTCTATTGATTTTTTCTACAGGGCTTTGAACCTAAAGTAAAATTAAACTGTTTACTATAAGTAGGAAAACTTTCGAGTAAATAGAGATATGTAATTAAGTAATTTGCGATTTCAGAAAATTATTATTTCGTTATTGAGCAATTTGACGATCATTATTCTTCATCAAGATTTAAGCTTATTGCAGTTCATTGCTAAACATAGGCCTCTCACACAACACGCCATAACACTCGGTTCTCCGCCTTTCGCATTCAGTCAGACCCGGCGACCTTTTTCAGGTCATATCGGTCCACGTAACTGGGGCCCGACGCGGCGAGCGACGACCTGACCCTTATTATTTAATAAAAATATAAGGAAAATTCGAAACAAACTCTGTACCAACCCGTCTGGCCAACGTGGTAGAATAGGTTAAATTCCCACCACATTCTTTGGAGGAGACCCGTGCCATGCCTAGCATAGGCACGTATATGGGTTGAAATGATGATGATGATGAATATAAGGTTCGAAATGCAAACAAACATTACATAGCATCACGCCTTTTTCCCCGAAGGGGTAGGCAGAGGTGTTTCACACCCACTTATCGCCAGCTATGTTTGGTCCCATGAAATAGGAGGCGAGCCTATTGTCATCAACCGGGAACATTTGTTTACCAAACTCCGGGAAAATCTCAATACTGGAATTTCATGATAGAAAAGCCCAATACTATTTTCACCCGACCCGGGTATCGAATCCGAGACCTCTTGCACAGCAGTCGTATACACTTCCCGCTGCGCCACCGAGGCAGTTAAACAAAGATCTAATAAAATATTTACTTTGTAAACTTTGGGTCTTATGTCTTATGTAAACAAGCATAAACAGCTGTATATATGTAGTAGTCTCGTCTTTCACTAAACTAAGCGTTCTTTATAATGAATGTGTTGAGACTGAGTGTTGATCGATCGGAGCAACATCTATAATGAACAGTGACCGGTCACTGGCCTAGTTCACTGCACTCACTCCACCTTGCACGTTGATAAAAATATGCATGCATTTTTTGTTCGACTAATAAGATAAACTGTATGGAGGGCTTCGAAAACATCATACAAATATTTGCCTTGTATCGCGTATTGGTTTAGAGACTTTTCAATTTCAAGGGGAGCGGCCGTCCATGAATTAACAACATTTGATTTTACTAGTGTGGGGTGGATAAAGAGAGTTTTTGGGTTGGGTATTGGAACCCCTTGCAACCCATGCCTGTAACAAACCAAATAAGGCTTTATTGGGGTTATACTAAACATAAAAAGACCAGTGTATTTAGCTTAGCTTAGCGATATAAGGGTAGGATGCTCTTGGCCATGGAAAACATATTAGTAGTTCGGCGCAAAACATGAAGGGACACCAATGACCGTTTAAGGGTGGGGCGACGATGTTTTTGTTATTAATTTAATTGGTAAAGTGTTGACCATGTCGCAATAAACTTTAATGACTCTTTTCTGCAAAACTTCAAACACGTTTAAGTCAAAATAGATGTATTATAAAAAATGAAATTTATTGATTGATAAATGATGCATTTATGAAGCGATGGTGACAAAACCACGATATTATAAAGAAGAAGCAACAAGGTTTTCTCAAAATCAAATGAAAACGATACCCGGAAGAAATTTCCTTAATTGTACTGAAAAGCACACAAAATCTGCTGCGTAGTTTACTAATAATAATCGTAAAAACATACTTTATTTTATAGTGTTTAAAATTATTCTCAATCTATTTTCCATTCTTCCATCAACACTCAAGCAAATACAAAATCATTATCACTTAAAGACCCGACCATTTCCTAGTTATGAATGGTATACTAAACAGGTATTGATCTTGAAAGCTAAATGAGTACCAAGGTTGTTGGGTGATCATCTGTGCTCTAATTATAGTTAGCCACAAATAGACAGCGTTGGCGATTTCTAACCATCCCACTAAATTGATTCAGACTGCGCTGATGATACTTTGAAGACATTTGTAAGATTTGATTTGTTAGTTAACTTGTTTATAATGATTTGGTATATAAAACCGGTCCGTTTTCTATTTTTAAACAAAATATATAGCCGAAAAAACGGTCTTGATTTAATCGCTTTAAAAGTATAAACCCTCATGTAGATTATAAACTTATATATATTTTTTCTTATACCAATGAATTCTATTCGGAGTTTATCATGTAAGAATTTAACCTAATGTTTATATCTGACGGGACCATTATTGTAGAAAAATATCATTTCCTTTCATCGGTTAACTTTCTTTGTGTTTAGTTTCCTTATTATTTGATATAATAGACACGTGATTGAGGAAAATGTAATGATATTTTCTCCATAGATACGGTAGAAGTTGGATAAACTCTTACATCATTTGGAAGGTATTATTTGGGGCGAAAGTATCATCAATTACTTATAGAATATAACAATCCACTGCTAGTTATGCCTTTGTAGAGGCATCTACGTATACTGTGTCGTGGTCTCCACTCAAGAACTTATATATTCTAATGGATCTACGTTCTCTCTAATGATCACTACTCAACTCACCTAGCCCAAACACAATACTATGGTGTTCAGGACAGTTCTACTACTACACACACGATAACTCCTTGCAAACACCGAGTTATGGCACTCTTGAGTTACAGGGAATGCCTAACCTACTGCTTTGGTACTTTAATAATGAATTAGAAGTAAAAGGAGGAGTTGAAAAAAATAATCTGAATGAATGTAATCTTGTTGTGCAAGATGAAAAGTATTATTGTAATATAAAAATTTTTTTTTTCCTAAATCCGTTCAACGGTTTACGCATGATGAAATAACACACAATTTGTAGATACTCTATTAGTGTTATGAGACAGCTATCATATAATGATTTTCCTCTTACGTGTACGCATTATCTATAAATAACAAAGCAACTGTGGTACTCTCAACTCGCTGAAAATTATGACGATTTGTAAGTGTTCATGAGATAATCGTTTCTTGGCAACATGTAACTGAATGCCATAATTGTGCATTAGTGATACAGTTTTTTTATGCCAACGGCGGGTCTCGCTAGCCCGAAGATGACAAGAGGCTAGTATACCCAATGAAACCTATCTGTGCACCAACATTTTGTTTTGTAGGATGAGTTGCTAGAACCGAATATGACACTAGAGACAGCCTTCAACAAGGCACCAACAGCAGATGACAGCGCGCGTGATCACCGGGGACGCTATCCCGGGTCAACACTTAGTCCTAAACACGCAAAATGATATAATATTAAATATTGACTTTCCACTATATAAACCACCCCCGCTTACTCGGTGCTCATGCCGCCTTATTTACATTTACGAATCCAATACATAATATCTCTTTCCTTTCTAACGATACATAAAGACCGTATGTGCGATAGAGAAAACGATGAAATCTCGAAACAACCAGGAGTAAGGCTTCAGATTAGTTATGATCAAGATAAAAATGCGTTGCTACAGATTTCACTGTCAATGTTTTGGGGCTTTTGTTAGTAAACGCATCATATCAATATTGTCGCTGTCAAAAAGAATTTAGAACTACTAGTATTAAGTTGAGTTTAAAGCTACTCAATAAATGACTTTAAAATAAAGGAATTAAGGTATAAATTGCAAGTGTCTATCAGCACTGTTTTAGTTATTTACAAAAACAAGATCGAAACTAATTCCTATGTGAACAATCGAAACGGAAAGTTAAAACATTTGTATGTAATATACAAGAATGAGCTATGAACCAATTTTCCAAACTATTCTGTCTGACAAAGAGATATATATCACAGAAAGAGATGACTTATTGATTATCATTTCGATCGTTTCTCCAATCTAATCCAGGAGGACAGTCAAAAACATCCGTCGTCTGATATGTTTATCTTGTACAAAGTCACGGTGTTAGCTTCACAACTCACAAGGTTTTCCTGAATCTCCCTCCTGTCTATAAATAATTATTTTTGTTGGCGATTCCCCTATGTTTACCTGAGCACCCTTGATTTATGCTCGTGTCTTTGAAAGATGAGAAAATCGATGTTTTTCGAATAATCATGTCTTGTAGGTTGCTAACATTTTTAGCGACCTAATGTAAAAATGAAAGGAAGGCTTTTGTCCAGAAAAGGATTGACACAAGGTAAAAGCATCTCACTTTTCAAAACAAGGCACACAACCAATAAAGTGGAGATAGAGACGCAAAGAGGAGATGAGTAAAGACTAGGTGTGACAGAAGCAACTAATAGAAATAGTAGGTACATAGTTGTTTCCAGAGAGAGTTAGAGCGTCTCTTTTTTCTTTTTTTTATGTTAGTGTATCTATGTATCAAACACAAATAGCCACATACAATCGAATTAAATAGGTCAATAAACAGCGTCTTTTTACAAACCAATTACAAAGAATACAGTAATCGTGCACGACCTATCGAGTCGAGTTCAGAGCGCAATTGCGTCAAATAAACACAACTGCACAACAACTGATAAAGACAATAGTCCTCGCTCTTATGCAATGATAACGATGGCTGCGCATTTACCTACTACGCCCTATATTATACCGTAAACATACAATAATAAGGCTCATAATCACATACGGCTACTGATAAACTTTTTCATAGAGTGAACCACGCTGCCTCACAGCTGTGTATGCCATTTACATAATCTGAACGAAGCGAAACCGGCTGCGCGATCTATTTCCGATCAATTTTCAATTGAAGTACAATGTTATAAAGATCAGTTTGTAACGCAGGTTACAGTGGTGCTTGTAACCTTTGTAAAATGTGTAGGGTTAGCTGCATAGACATATTATTATAGAAACGACTTCCGCGATAATAAGTGAGTTTCTACTTGATTATTTATTATGTATGCGAATGATGGTAAGTCTATACACATCGTGTTCTACGAAATCTCACACTGAAAACATCAGCCACGTTTGTTTCTAGAGAAATCTGTGGACTACGTGTTGTATGAAGCGTGCTTACGCAAAACTTCAAAATAATGTATAGGTACTGGCTGATTATTTCCAATTATACTGATATAAATACATTTATTCCTTAACAAATTGTAGATTCTACTACACAGTAAGTAATTCAGTTATGAAAAGATAATAATGTTACGTATGGTTAAACAGGTGGATCTTGAATTCTTGATATAGGAGATTTAGAAATCCTAAATCCCTGTAGGTATTAAAACGTCATGTTTGATATGAATAATGGTCGTATTATGTATATAAAATAGTTTAAGCACGGTCTGACACAGGAATTTAAATTAGAACTTGGCTGCTATAAGGTGACTGATTAATTTATCTACTGATTGCTTATAAATGATCGAAACATGAACGAATTTAATTATAATTAATTTCAAAATGTTAAAAACAAACTCACCTTAGTTTTTCCCAAAATATTTATAGATACGTATAGTTATCACAAAAACAGTCGATTTTTATCACGAATAGTGTCTCTATGGTAGACGACAAGGATTTATTGAAACATAAATTTTAATGAGGACACAAGAAGAATACTTTAAATAGAGATACGATCGTGCCGAGAATTGAGACAATTGGAAGAACTAACCTCTATGGACAACATTATGAATGTTGGAACGAACTGGCTGAATGGTGTAACGCCTGTGTCTAACATCTCACGGAAAATGTTTACGCGGGAAAAAGTTGTGCGTCATTATCACTCTGTGGTATGTTGAGGCGTAAAAAGAACGTCGTATGTTTTATTTATTTTAAGTACTTACATATTTATTTAATTTAGTATTATTTCTGTATCAGTCTGGAGACTAAAAATGTGCCTGGCAAATGGCAATAGGCGCGCTAATGGGACCTAACATAGTTTCCGAAATGTGGGTGTGATGGATACACCACCTTTGCCTATGTTCAATCACCTACATTAAAATTAGTTTGTTAAGCGATCGATATTATTATCGATTTTTTATCGATTACGTTGTGTAAGTACATTTATTTCTTCGCTACTGAAATGTCAATGAACGTAGGGCTGTAGTTGTGCCAAGAATGTTGTAAATTAAACGTCACTTTGTTTTGTTTCCCACCAACGCACAGTGTCGCGACTCCATAGAACGTTTTATCATAAATCGGATTTCATTAAATCGGATATTTTTTGTGTTGTGTTGTGTATAAAGTGGTTACGTAAGCACAAGTAAATTATAAATAATAGATTTAAATCACAATCATTTACTCCAGGTTAAAATATTTATTTAAAATGGGGTCTACTATATCTTTTTTTTGTTTATTTCTAGATCTTACTGTTAAATTCAATGGATCAGATGTTAACAACAAGATGGTTATTAAATCCTTGTTAGTATGTGATCTAGATGTTTTGCGAGTATGCGATTCTCTGTAATTTCGAGCATCTTTATGCCTTCCTTCTAGAGCATCTTCAGAGAGCTGATCAATCGGCAAAGTAAATGACTCGATCAGTTCAGTCGAATGTATAAGTACCTTATGTATAGGTGTTGGTATATATTGTACCACGAGTATAAATACAAATCATTTGTCTCCTTTAAATTGCAGTTTATCAGTGTCTTGAGTTTTAACTAAGTTCAAAACGCGTCTTTCTTTTGAAGCTAAATTGATACCACTGAAACTGTTTTTTGGTCTTCCTCTGTTTATCTTTGTGTCTTCAAATACACATGTATCGGGTGCAACCGTTACATGTGTATTTGAAGATGTGCCCACTGATTGGTTCCCCAAAATGTAATCTTTTACCACGGTTTCAAAGACATCATAGTTATAAAGCCACGTTTTTTTCTATTGCATGCTCGCCAATAACTACCTGCTCTCATAGAAAAAAAAACCTGCAGTTTTTCTCATACTATGCTTAATAAACTGAGGAAACTCTTCCAGTCCATAAGAAAATAATAAACAATTAAAAACAGTATTAATTTTATCTTGGGGCTTGGTTGAAAGCCATTTTTCGAAGCATTCAGAATTTTTTATTTGACGGGTAATTGAACCTAAAACCAAATATCTCGTAAATCGCAAAAAAGAGCATATTGAAAGTTTTCAAATACAAAGTTCATTAATTTATCTCACTCATATAAAAAAATTAAAGATGTATTTTGATGTATATTTTTTAAAACTCTAGTCAAACTTTCAACATACTTATAATTTTCCATTAACAGTAATATGTTCAATAACTAACCAATATCGGACATTTCACTTAGTTTTGTATGACAATTTAGCAATTACAATTGTTATTTAATAATTTAAAGTCATTTTTGCAGTAATAAACACTGTTTATCACATGTAAATATAGTTATGAATTTACTCGTGTACGCTACTGATTTCAACGCATAAATAATAACTTGAACTTTGAATACCCACCATTTCTTCTGTATTTGCGTTACAAAGTTAAAACTACCCACATTCGTTAAGGAATTTAGTAAGGATTGTATTGCCATATCAAAAATGTACCCATTAGAAAAATAGAAAATCTGATTTTTGATAAAGGCACACGACACTGTGCAACGCGCCAAAGATAATATTATATATTTTTTAAATCTAAATACGGAACATACAGTCGTTAGTCGAATAAGGAAGCATGCTGTTAGGTGAAAAGCCAAATAGAGCATTAAATACCAATTTAAACGCAAATCTACTTAGTTTTATGTCTATTTTATTGTTAATTGGGACAATGACCTTATCTGAGAATTACAATAAAGAAAATTGTAATCTGAAACACGTATTTTACCATTATCGAATTATTATCGTAGGTTGATATATCTTCAACTATCTACCTAATCAGTACAACGGACACTGATATTTTGACAAGAAAAGTAAGTATAAGTCTCATCAAACTTCTAGTTCGCTCTGAAGTTGCACCCCGCTGCTGTTTAACATAATAAATGAACTTCGTTGGGGTGTGTTCGGGTCCGTTCGTATCGCAGGACGGCGCCCGAGTATTTCCGAACACGAATCACTACTCCCATCCACCGCACACACCGCAACGAAGTTCATTTACATTAATAAACAGCAGTGGGGTGCAACTTCAGACTGATCTACAAGTTTAACTAATACCTAGTTAACGAACATAGAGTTTCAGAAATATAACTAAATGAGGTATGGGGAAAACCAACCTTATATTACGTGTATAAAAATATGGGTCATAGTTATTATTCTGCATATAATATATATTAGTTAGCATATTATGTTTTAGTATTAATAGCGCTATTAGTATTCATACATATATATTGATGTACGTAACTGTTTACAATATGCCACATACAATATTTACATTCCATTCTCTTTGTCTGCCACTCACTGACCGAGAATCATAGTTAAGATGCTTTATATACACAGTAGACATCTAATACGTTTGTAGAATTATTATATTCAAAGGTGTTATTAACAGAGCACAATTATAGCTCCAAGCCGATATGGAGACAAAAATCTAGTAGTACTATTTTGATTGAAGATTGAATCTAAGACAATTTTGCAGCAGGCGAAAGCAGGCTTTAAATGACAAAGTTATCACACTAGGTATAAATATCTAAAATCGATTGTCAATACGAGTGATCTATCTATCCATTTAATGTAATGATCCAATCATGTTTCTGATCCATTAACCAGCACGCAATGGGATTATAATTCCCAAACCTATTACTGTTACCCTCGATCTCCAAGAAGTTATACAAATTTAAAAGTCACTAGACCAACTGCTTATTTTAACTGATTGGCTCTTTTCATATTTCTATGTTGGCTTTAGTGTTGGAAATTATCAAGGACGACGACTACCTCATTAAGTGGCTGCCGGGACCAACGACTTTATAACACGAAGAGTGAAAATGCCATAAACGATTATTATTTATCTATGGACTGATCTTGGGGACGTCGCTAATGCCCAATTTCTGAACCATCAAATAAAAGTTATTCATCGATTAAAGTATAAACTGACTGAATATAAAAGTAAAACAATAGAACGAGTTTATTCAAACAACTGTCATTTTAATTTTAACTTGATGGTTCAGAAGTTTGAAGCATCCATAGATCAATGTAGACAAAGGTACGTGTAAGATATTAATATTTTTTTGTGATACAAAGAGGAGGCAAATGACCTGTCTAAATGATTCATTGGTGCGAATATAAAAAACTATGACCTGATGAATCAGAATTATCTACGTTGCATGCACTTGAGAATAGGATAGAATAAAGACAAAAACAAAAAAAAAATGTTAATTTATCTACCTATGCGTGGAGCTGATTTTGTCTCTACAGGTTGGCTGATAAATATATATTTGTCATAAGACCCGCTATATACTGAATGACGTTGTGCAAGAACTTGTAGTTAAAAAAAAAAGTTTTATTATGTCTGCTTTGAACGAAGAAGTATTACATACCTAATTAATTTTCTGATAACATGGAGCCTATTGTGTGTGAAGAAACGAGAAAAAAATACACTAATCTGTTCATAATCCTGTGGTTAATTCAGCTTAAGACAGGCTATTTAACTGTTCCCAGCAGTTGTGAAGGCCATGCTGGAGAGCGAGATGAACTGGGGAGCAGTGCTCTCCTTCTGCGAAGAGGTGATGAGGCAGAAGGAGGAGGCGGAACGGCAGAGGGAAGACGATGCCCTCAGTGACCCGATCCGCCATCAAAGGGTAGGCGGGAGAAGGCGGGCTTACGCCCGCGACCTCCCGCCGTAAAAGCCCGAGAAGAGGACGCGCCCGGCTGAGCGCGTCCGCCACGCCAGGACCGGTCGACTTTGGGGAAAGTCGACCGCGAGCGTTTTCTGGTGACATGTGCGTGTTCCCGCACGTCACCGCCGGAGCTGAGCTCCGGCAGAGAGGGGGCCCGTAGCGGGCCATCGTCGCTGTGGTCGCGGACGAATGTTCCTGCGCTCCCGTGACCACAGCAGAGCGCGACGAGAGGAACACCTTGGGGTTTTAGTGGGTGCGAGCCCTATTCAGAAAAATAACGCGACATAACAGTTTTATTACGTCCATAGATAGAACTCATATATAAAAGTGGCCAGGGTGTACAAATTATAACAAGAAGGTTTTAACTTCGAACACCTCCCCGTAATTAGATCACCCTGTACGTACAATGCATGATATAAACTGATAATAAACACAAGTGACTACTAATACACAATATGACAATTAATTTATAAACATTTGAATTAATTTATAAGAATATCAAATAGCAAACTTAATATAGAAACAAATATGTATTAAACCATTATAAAAATAAAAACTTTACAGTAAACCTAATAATGTAGTTAGCTTACTGTGTCTTAGTTTAGGTAATGATTTGGTTAGTATGTCTGCTAACTGATGTGTGGTTGAGATGTACTTAACATGAATTTGATTATTTGTTAAGGCATCTCGTATGAAGTGATGACGAATATCAATATGTTTTGTGCGAGCGTGATAGGTGTCATTTGTGCTGAGTTTAAGTGAACTTTGGTTATCTGAATATATTACTATTGGTTGGTCTATTGAAAATATTTCTTTGATGAGGGAACGTACATAGATGGCTTCTTTACTTGATTCAGAAAGTGCCATATATTCGGCTTCTGTAGTCGAGAGGGCAACTGTTTTCTGTTTGCGAGCCTCCCACGAAGTTGGTGCGCCACTCATCAAAAAGGTGTAACCAGTGTATGAGCGTCTGTCAATAACACTACTACCGTAATCAGCATCAGCATAACCAATAGGTACACTTCTATCAGTATTGTAGGTGTAGTTTAGTTTCAAATTTTTAGTTGCCTTTAAGTACCTAAGTACACGTTTTGCAGCTTTCCAGTGTTCCTCCCCGTAATGAGTATTGAATTGGCTCAAATAGGAGACAGCATAGGATATGTCAGGTCTTGTGCCAATGGAAATATACATTAGTGACCCAATAAGCTGCTGATAAGGCAAATTAAATCGTTCCTCACCATCTTTTGGCCGGATTAATTTTAGTCCAAGTTCCATTGGTGTGGATACTGGAATAGCATCTTCCATGCCAAATTTATTAATCAGTTCGTCGATATAATTAGTTTGGTCGAGAGTTATACTTTTTTCACAATGAGTGACTCTCATTCCCAAACAGTCTTTAAGAATACCGAGATCTTTTACAGTGAACAGTTCTCTAAGTCCTCGTTTGAATGAATCTTTCATACTGTCATCATTTGACAGGAGGAAGAAATCGTCCACAAAGATAGCGACGACAAGAAGCTTTTTGCCTGACTTTTTATAATAAACACAGTGCTCTTTCGAACATTGAGTCAATGAAAGTTTGTTCATGGCTTCACAAACTTTTTTGTTCCATTGACGTGGAGCTTGTTTAAGCCCATACAGTGATTTTTTAAGGAGACATACCTTTTTCTTAGGTTCAAAAGCGAAACCTTCTGGCTGCTCCATGAAGATTTCTTCTTCTAAATCACCGTTGAGAAATGCAGTCTCGACATCTAAATGTTCAAGATAAAGTCCATCTTTTGCTGCAAAAGCGATTAAAAGTCTTATGGTAGATAGCCGAGTGACCGGTGAGAATGTTTCTCCGTAGTCAACGCCGTAAACTTGTGTAAAACCTTTGGCTACAAGTCTAGCTTTGAACTTCACTATCTCTCCGTTAGTATCCTTTTTAATTTTATAGACCCATTTATTTTTAACAATCTTTCGGTTTTCAGGTCTGTCAACTAAAGTCCAAGTACCATGATTGATAAGAGAGTTATACTCGACTCTCATAGCTTCCACCCATTCGTCTTTATTCGAGTCTGTCATAGCTTCTCCGTAAGTCTCAGGTTCAGAGTCGCAGGAGATCAAGCAGAGAGTAGACCTGTCGTTCTCTGGAAAACGAGTTGGAGGTTGTCGCTCTCTGGTCGGATATCGTCTTTGGTACTCTAAACTTGACTCTGGAGATGGTTCTGACTCAGCGTCATTGAATACCTCGGGTTCTAGTTCCGGTTCAGTAGGAGATTCCGGAACAGCATCATCCGAATCAGGCTGTGTATCGGATGATTCAGACGTAAAAGACGGTTCCATAACTGGTGAAGGACTCGAAAGGATCGGTTGTATGCGTGAAGAAGAGATAGAAGGCAGATGTACGTCGATCACGTAGGGTTCGTTGGGTGTTGAGGAAGGGTCAGGAGAATCTTCAATAGTAGAGTGACTAGAGGTGACCGCGGCGGGGTTGTTCTCTAGGAACACAACATCTCGAGCAACAATTATACGTCTCGGATTACGAGGATTGATTAGGCGATAGCCTTTGTGTTGTTCGGAGTAGCCAACGAATACACAAACTTCGGTTTTCGGATCAAGCTTCTTACGTTTTTCCTTAGGAATTAGCACATGAGCATTACATCCAAAAACTCGAAGGTGTGCAAGGTTTACTTTCTTGCCAGTCCATTTCTCCTCGGGGATTTCGTTCTTCAGAGCTGTGGTGGGGGAATGATTTTTCAAATAAATTGCTGTATTAACAGCTTCGCCCCAATAGGCTCTGTGAAGACCTGCATCTTGCAGCATTGACCGTGCTTTCTCAACTACAGTACGATTGACGCGTTCAGATAGTCCATTCTGTTGTGGATTATAAGGAATAGAAGTCTGATGAACTATTCCATTTGCATTCAAGAAGTCAGACATCTGACGGTTTACGTACTCACCACCGCCGTCTGAGCGGAGGGTTTTTATTTTAAGGCCTGTCTGGTTTTCCACCATACATTTAAATTCGACAAACTTCGTATATACCTCGCTCTTAGACTTTAATAAATAGCCAAAAGTTTTGCGAGAGAAGTTGTCCGTAAATGTTAATAAATATAGAGCACCACCAAATGAGCGCGTACTCATTGGGCCACAGAGGTCTGTGTGTATGAGCTCTAATCTATTACTAGTTTCTCTTTGAGAAATTTTAAAGGGCCTCTTTGCTAATTTACCTTGTATACATGGCACACAAGTATCTGGCAGTCTGTCTGAAAAACTTACGCCTATTTGTTTATTTTTTAATATATTGACGGCCTTGTCATTGAGATGTCCAAGACGTCGATGCCATAGCAACGCTGTTGGTGAACATTCATTTGTCAAATAAACTTGTTGTGCCATATCGAGTTTATAAAGATTTTTATAATTCGACGCAGTTGCTACTATTTCGCCGGAAACTTTGCAGTTTTCCCTACGAAGAATTGTAGCACCACTTTGGGAAAATACAACGACATGATTTTCACGTACAAGGCTACTTATAGATAATAAGTTCGACGCTATGTCTGGAACATATAGCACATTATCGAGTGTGCTCGAATTACCTCTAGGTAAAGGCAAAACTACGGTACCTGATCCTGAGCAAGGGATTAGATCGTTGTTGGCAACATATATTGGTCTGGATTTGGACGACTTTAAGTCCTGAAAGGAATTCTTATCCTTGCACATGTGTGCTGTTGCTCCGGAATCCAGAATCCAGTTATGTTCGAGATGGGGACCTGAGAGATTAGAACTAAAAGAAGATAAAAGTGTAACATCTGTAATAAAATTTGTTTTGTTATGTGTAGAAAGTGTTTTCATGTGTTGTTTCCTTTTTCTACAATTTAAAATAACATGTCCAAACTTCTTACAAAATTTACACTGTAATTTAGGAGTTGTGGCCGAAAAAGAAGTGTTCGTGGAGAGTTCTTCAGGTGTCTTGTGATCTTCGCTGAGAAGCCTCGTGGCTACTGAGTCTGAAGTAATTTTTGCACCTGAATGCTCCAGTGCCATGATGAGAGGCTTGAACTCTTCTGTCAAACCTGCTAGCATTATGACACCGATAAATTCATCCTCCAGTCCAGCTTCGATTTCATGGAGTTTCTCCTGTATATCTCTTATGGCATTAATATAGCTCTCAATATCTCCAAATGTTGCTAATTTTATGTTAAAAAGTTGCCTAAGTAGATTTAGCCTTCTGTCCAAACCTTTGTCGGCATATTGTGCTTTTAATTTGTTCCATGTTTCTTTTGCCGTTTTGGCAGACTTCACGACGGAGTAAACTTTTGGCGCTACAGATAGACATATTTTTGCCCTTGCCTGTTCATCCATTCTATTGAAGTCGCTTCGCTCTTTTGCGAATTCTTCTGGGCACTCGACGCACTTCCACAACCCACAGTCAATAAGGTACATTTTGATACCAAAGCTCCAAGTAGCAAAATTGGATCGCCCTTCCAACTTGGGTATTTGTGGGACACCGCTGGTAACGACTGGATGTCGGTAGGTTGCCTCCGCTAGGGGTAGGCCTTCAGCTGATGTAGCCATTTTTTATGTATATGAAGCGTTAAATATTGCCCATAACCTATTCAGAAAAATAACGCGACATAACAGTTTTATTACGTCCATAGATAGAACTCATATATAAAAGTGGCCAGGGTGTACAAATTATAACAAGAAGGTTTTAACTTCGAACAAGCCCCACATAACCCCTCGGTTTTTTCCCCAAGACCGAGGGGTATGCGTCAGGCATTTCCCCAAGTAAAAAAAAAAAAGGCTATTTAACTGTGAACATATAGCATGGTGTTTGCAATGGCTCACCATTCTGAATTCTAGCTTACAGGGAGTTATAGTGATGGGTATGTGGAATAGGACTTATTTACAAAATTATTTATTTGTCCGTCATCCTAAAAAGCCGTGACTAAAAAAGCTAAGACAAGCTGTTCAAAAACAGCTGGCTATTCCATATTCTCGACAAATCGCGACGAAGCGACAAATTTTGTCTTTAGATTCTATGACGTTAATTTCTCGTCAGCCACCTGTCTTGCTCTGACATAAAAGGCTTACAACTTCCCAAGTTATTAAAGTCATCTTTCACTCAATTTGGCGCTAATCAGGCGTGAATGAGTCGAGGCTACTTTTTGTCGTCGATTACTAAACTGAACGCTGTGGGAGCAATGGATTTAAAATCAAAGTACCTTAAGTATGATCACTTAAATAAAGTTTTTCCAATGAAAAACTTGTAATAATCATAGATAGATACCTACAATAACTTAAAAATAATTTGCTATCAATATACAATCAATTGCCGAATGTTTGTAAGCACAACATTTCAGAACCGCTGTATATATTTGGCTAATTTATTTTTTGTTGTAGTTTTAATTATTAAGACCAGTTATGTATGAAATAAGAAAGTTTGGTACGACATATGTCCAGCAGTGAATGTCACTGGACTGATAATAATAGTATGATGTATGAACGAAAATTATTGGAAAATGTACAGGAAACGTTGAAAATTTGCACCCGTGTGAATGTGAAGCCATGGCGGGTGAAAAATTCAAAGGAAGGTTTGAAGCTTGGATGTAGGATTTGTAGATCTCTTGTACAAAATTGCATCAATCACTCATCAAACTAGCCAGCGTGATAAACAACAGAAGATACCTTTGCTTAGCAGTGTGAAGAAATGTCAATACGTTAGATATTTTTGAAAAAAGAACGCCCAAAATAAAACGACATTCCGCAGAGTATTGTGTTCCCAATTCTAACGCTTTTAATCCAAACCCGGGTCAATAGTGCGATACCCCAGTTAGTTAATCTTTATATGTACGCAACGTACTCGCAAACAGTAAAGATAATATTACTTATCACTAATATCAGAATCAGGATATTCCATCGTGATAATGATAGCGCAGCACTTTAGTATCAGCGATGCAATTTATTACAAGAATTAAGTATTTCAGCTTATTTCGTAATAAATAAAGGGTGTGGTCATACTTCCTTCATTTCTCCTTATTCTTTGTACCCAAAATGTCCAGCTAAATAGCTGATCTGCCCGGCTATTTAGTTTTAAAAGCTAGCTATACAATGCGCAAGGAAGCTACTAGCTGAAAGGACTTGCATCAAATAATTTAAAAAACAGGGAAGCTACCATCACCCTCTTGCAAACATTATATTAATAAATATATTATATAGGCGGGAAAAATAATGACAAATGATTGTTTCTTTCTTAAAATAAAACTTATTCGAAATTGGAACAACTCTTTTTACTTCTAATGACCTGAAATCTGTGGGTGGTCTTTTATTATTAGACGCCAAGCTTTCCAAAGAGTATGACCTCCAACTTCGTATAACTTTAAAGATCGAACTCGGTTCGAACGTTATTTTTAAAATGTTGACGCAATGATTAGAGTTGTGGTGAGATGAAAAAGTAAATATCGATTCGGACCTCCACCGATATTGACGTCATATGCAGTTAATCGATTCATTAAATCTTTTACTTTTCAAACTAATTATTATACTTAAGTTATTTTTAGTATGTACCATTTTATTTTTTGCGAATTACGGGTAAGAATGAACTTTATTTGAAAAGAAAGTCGTTGCGCTAAGTGTAGGGGGAAAATTACCTGGGCCGGGGCCCGAGGCCGACAGTAGCTCGGTTTTGACCCTATAATAGTTGTAATCCATTCCGATTACCATCAGGTAGACGACTGTTCGTATACTACTTTCAGCAATAATATTAAAAAAATATTTACTCATTTATCATATCACGTATTCTGACAAGTGTAATAATAATAATAATAATAATAATATTTATTGGTTAACAAGTTATTCCGTTAAAACTAGTTTTTGGAGTCTCCCTTTAAGCTTAGATAAGCCTGTATAAGAAGACTCCGCTCTTCCATATCTAAATACAATTACTTGTTAATCCTAAATACAAAATTATGAATTGTATACAAATAGAAGGAGTGGTAAGTTGAAAGGTTGTGTGTGTGAGTGTGTGTGTTTGTGTGTGTGTTTTTGCGTGTGTGTGTATGTAAAATGGTTTATTCCAATAGTTTTTCCGTTTCATCATAGGAAAGTGGTGTAATCCAATCTGTTAGCATACTTTTACAATCTTTTAGGTTCTTGTCATATATGTAGATCTTTTTGTTAATTTTATTATATAGTTTCGGAGCACGTTTACTATATTGTATACTTGAGAACCTAGTCTTAGTCTGAGGAACTACAGCTACTTTATCTTTTCTTCTTTTTTTATTAATGTTAGAGTCATACGGCAAAGCTTTGTGTTTTTTTAATATAGTTTTTATAACATAAAGTTTTCTTACAGAAAGTAAATTGCTGATCTGGTAAAGGGTATGAGTGGGATATCTCCTATTTTTAAAATAAATAAGTTTAATTAGAGCACGTTGACCTCTTTCTAGATCGATGAATCTAGTCTTGGCAGCGCCACCCCAGATGGGGATACAATATACCAAGACAGATTGTACCAATGCAATGTAAACTTCATTAATGATGTTTCTAGTCTTGTGTATACTTTTTGGTACATTCTTTGGCACAACATGCCTCAGCGATTTAAATATCCAGCTCAGCTTTCGAACTCTGTTTGTGACCTGTTCAAGATGAGGAAATCAAGATAGTCTCTGATCGACGATTACCCCTAGATATTTAGTTTCAGGTACTTTATGTATCGTAGGGCATACACAGTTATTTAGATCGTCACATGTATGTACTCTTAGGGTGAAATCAGTGTTAGGTTGTGAACGAGCTGATATACTGAAACATATAAAGTTAGTTTTGTTCGTATTTAAGGTCAGTAGATTATTATTTAACCACGTGGCTATAAGAGTCAGGCCAGCTTCAGCACTACGAGCAACATCGCTCCAGCAATTCCCAGTAAAAACCACTGCAGTGTCATCCGCATAGGAAAAAATTTTTGCGTTTGGTATTTGGAGGTCGCACAGGTCATTAATGTACAATAAAAACAGCGTAGGACCGAGTACGCTACCCTGCGGAACTCCATATGTGACATTTGCATCGCAACTGTAAAAATCTCCCACTTTGACTCTTTGCTTCCTGTTTGATAGATAGTTTTTAAAAAGCTTAAGAGGAATATCTCTTATTCCCAAGGTTTCGAGTTTTTGTAGGAGGATGGGAACAGAGACGGTGTCAAATGCCTTTTTAAGGTCCAGAAATACAGTTAAGCATTTCAAGTGTTATTGGACTCATACATCAAATGTAGGAAAAATATAATGTTTTCATATTACTTTAGTATACAGTTATATTCTTAGGTCAAGGGGCCCATTTGGCCCCACCTAAGAGATCCCATATCAATGTTTCGAACGTTGTCACGACTCGGTCGTAGGCGGCTGTGGGTTTGACATGACGGCAATAAAAAAGCATGACTAATGCAATATTTTGTAGAAAAATAAAATAACACACAGTACGAAGAACTTTGATTCCTACGCGTTTGTTGTCAAAATACTTTATCGAAACAAAAGGGCCATTATCAAATGACGTGTGAAAATAAATGTGGAACATTCTAGAAATAGGCCAAAGATAGACACTTACTACTCGGCCAAAACAATAAGGCGCATGACAGCTAGACATAGTTATTTTTATAAAAATAACTAAACCAATTTTTTTTAAGTGATCGCTGTCGAGTGTGACTACACTATGGCTATATATCACTAGGGGAACCGAAGGGGTAGAAGCCAGGATGCAGGCGCCGTAACCGCATTTCTGTCATGCGCCTAATACTTTTGGTCGAGTAGTAGATAAACGGTAAACCGACATAAATGTTACTAGACAAATATTGCTGTTAAAAGGAACAATAAACCGGTTTTATACGACAAACCGGCTATGAACAACACTATACTGCATTTATCATTAAAAAGAAAACATGATGAGCCGTTTCAATTTAAAACAAAAAAAACCTGTATTATTTTTGTTTTAATTTCATTTTAGTTTTAACCGCAAGAATTTTAACCAAATGTATAATAGCCCGTTAGTACAATTTTATTGTAATTCTAAATATAATTGTAATTATTTTTGGTAGGACTATCTACATGAAATAATTTTTCATTCTGTATCTCGATTATTATGTGCCTATGTACTCCACTAATTAATTATATATTAAATAACAACCAAAGAAAAACAATTTAATTTATATTTTATTTAGCCATTAGTTTAGATAACGGTAACTTACTAAATCGCGTTATGGCCTCTTTCTATTACAAATTAGTAGCATTATAACGGCACTTTTGTGCAAAATTATAAAGTTTTATTCAGAGCGACTTGGGCGTTCTCTATTTATGTGTTTTTATGTTAATTACAAGATATATCCAAATTAATTACTTGAAAGTATTTACGTAAACCTTACGGGTAGTAGGTAAAGGTAGCATTCACACGTAGAAAGAACCACATATATTCCATGCTCACGTCTACAATTTATATTAAAAAGAATTCCATATTGGAAGTTATTAGTAAACAACGTATATATGCTGATATTCATTTTATATCTGCAGGTTTTAGATAGATTGGATTCAAATCCTGCTGGTGAACGTGTTTGGTAAATAAAATAGAATGAAATAGATACCGATTCGATGTCTCTTATTAAAATATTCTGAATAATGATTAAAGTATATTTTATTAATAGAATAACAGTATCATTTTAGCTTACCAATACGTCTAATCAATCCGTGTTTAATTGAAGTAGTTACTTGTAAAATTACCTGAAAATAAAACAAAATGCAAATTAATACATCAGAAGAAAAATAACAATTTTTAATAAAAATATTATAGCGAAAAACAAAATTCGCCATAAATTTTATTGCTTTTTTAAATATAATTTTTATACCAGAATTATAATCATTTCCACTTTTAAATTAATTTAGATTTTTTTTTCTTTAAAATAATCTTCAAGTTAAACTTGTAGATTGGTTAGATTGGTTAAGGTTAAAGTTTAAAAACGAAGACATAACTAACTAATTATAATGATTACCATAGATAAAACAGTACCACACAGGACATCCCTAATTTTATACTCATATTATTTATAATTACAATACTGAATACAATCTCATACATATGAATATAGTCATTATCACAACGGAGTAAAATTGAAAGTTGTTTGTGTAATTTGATCAGCTGATCGGGTGACCACAACCGGTCGTGAACCAGTTAGACACATCTGTTATTACTAAACAATAAACATAAATAAAAATAACGGCATTATCTATGGTAGTTTTATTATCTGTAAAAAGAATCCAACTTTCGATACGAAGTTATAGGAGAATCTGTTGTAAGAGAAACGTTGATATCAAATCAACAGATAGTGACTTTAATTTGAATTTTGTAATCCAATAATGCTTTAATATTATGCGAACTTAGCTTTACTTAGCTCGATTTACTATTACAGAACGATGACGATTTAATTAAAAAGCTCACTTTCTACCACTACTCGACCACAACAATTAGGCGCATGACAGCTAGATATTTTTATTTTTATAATATTTTTTTTTATAAATCATAAATCCACAATAAAATTACGCAATAATGAATACAATAACAGAACGTCGCATGTAACCAGTTAGCACACGGAAGAGTGCCAGTCCCACAAAGTAACCGGTATTACCAGTATGTGCTGATGGCAACACAGGTAGTGTTGCCATCTACGAGCATTAAACTCTGATATTTATTTATGCAGCCACGTTTATGCGATGCGAGGGCTTTTAGCTGTTTCATGTGCTCTGCGTGTCTAACATAAATGAAATGAAATCTCCTTTATTCATCTAAGTTACAAAGTAACTCTGTTTTCTTCCTTGAAATTCTCAATATTTGCCTCGAAAAAAAATGTGCCGGCTTAATCGCAATAAACTTGCCCCAACTACATATGAACATAGCTGGCGAAATGTGACTGAGATGCAACTTAGCCTTGCTCCTTTTTTCTACAAAAATTTGGCCAGCATATTAAGGTCTCATGCCTTGTAATAGAAATTAACTTCCTCAACAAAAAAAATCAGGCTAATATAACTTTACACGGGATACCTATTTGTGTCCAGAACCGCCACTAGAGGCCGCCGTGAGAGGCGTGGTGGGTGACCCAGCTGCCGCCTATCATACAGTTTAATTATGAAACAAAGTTTCTATTGCTCTCAGTGAATTGTCCCTTCTGGCAAAAGACTCGATTTTGGCTTGAACAAACATTATATTTAAAATGTTGAGCAACTACTCATGGAAACAAGACTTAAAGGCAAGGAAATAATATCAAACGAATGTTAATTTTCATTATACACTTACCTACCGCACTTGCATCTCATTGACGTATACCGATATTTTTTATTGATTTTAAACGGGAATTAATGCGATTATGATTAATGTATTTACATACTCGTACCTTATGGCGCTTGTCGTTTCGACCAGGTTACACCGGCCGTGGTCACAAGCTGACTGTTATTTTAAGTCCCGTTTTAAATCAATAAATATTATCATGCAACGCGAAAGTTTAAAAGTTAATATAGTTAAAGATGTCCTATTCTAGATCTACTATTAAGAAGCTGATATTTAAGGATTTGGAGGGCTATTCGGCTAGAGATATTATCTCCACATAAGAATATTCCCTAGATATTTGTCATTTGGTTTTTAAAATCTCTTAAGGAAAGATTCCTATTGCACGAGCTGGCCATCCCGAAAGCTATATTATAAAGTTCGAGCACAGTAATTAAACTTTGAAATTGGGTACGAAACAAAAGTAAATAAACGTCATATTACCTAATGTTTATCGTGTCATTGACTTATGACAACATACGTTCATTGATTTAAATTTTAATGTTCGGGATATTTTCGGCGCCAAACTGAAATTAGTTGTTTAATGACACAATGTTATGCTTGTTTGTCAGCAACAGTAGCAACGAGACCATCGCTCACACACAGCCATATTTGACTCCTGTAAGTCAAAATAAAAATAATGAATTCTTGTAAACTCCAAGCTATGATACTGGGGTTTCTAGGACAGTCTAGGAGTCAAAAATAAATTATTTCCAGAAGCGAGAGAGAGACTTCGTACTCTCTTCTACCCTATCATCTTCACTCAGGAGGATTTGGTAACTGCCTTTAACAATGTAGCTACAAATCTTACTGTCATTAAGATTAAAATCGCATGCATGACCGAATTGTCACGACTAGGCGTGTGCACCTGGATATTGCTATCAGATGTACGGGATTTTGGTCTTCAGAAACCAAGATGTTGCATTGAAAAAGCGCGGACAATTATCTGTTTTATATGCTGATGTTTCTATCAAGGGCATTTATCAAGTCAAAATTTTAAATACATAACGTAAATATGCGACTTTCAGTAGCATGTTTACCTAAGAATAATCAACATAGTAATTAGATTTTTATAAAGCTGAAGTTTGTTTGGTAGATATGCGCTAATCTTTAGAAGTATGTTTAACGAGGAAGGTTTCATCATCACGACCCATAAGTGTGCCATTCCTAGGCACGGGTGTCCTCCAAACCTTTTGGAGGGAATTTAGCCTGCTATACCATGCTGGCTAGACGGGTTTTATCAAATTTTCCTTTTTTCAAAGTGCTCTTGTCTGATTAAGGGTACTCCTTAGTGGCCTTGTACGACACCCACGGGTTAAAATGGGGTAGTGACATTATGTATTATTAATCCGTCACTACACGGATTTAATGCGATGATATTTAAAGTAGTCCATATGGACTGGAATTGCATCTACTATATTACTTACTTTATGTTAGCGAAAAAAAATAGTAAGAAACACGAGGCCAAAATGGTCAAAAGCGTTTTAGATTGACGAATTTTGGCTTGTTCTATGAAACAATAAGTTTTTGAATCTTTCTTGTGGATCTCAAGAGGACTGTTACTATAATGATGTTGTTCCACAAACCTAGCAAATAATCAGTTGGGGTATTAGGATAGTTCCTCATAGTGTTTAAGAAACGAGTATGTTTGAGTCAAATTGACAGCAGGTGAAACTGCGGGATATAACTATTTATGTTAATAAAAATTTAATGAATAATGATACGCATATTATTACATACATTACTCAGTTATTCTTCTAGAAAACATACATTAAGTGTCTATATTAACATCACAACGAACTTTCAAGGTTGTTCATTATATACATTTAACATGGCGCCGAATTTTAGAGTAATATTATTATTAGGTAACCTTGGATGTACCGTCGTGGCACGCGGTCAATTTTTTTAATAAATGTTTCAGTTTTTAGAGTTCCTTAGTTTGACGAGCCCCTAAGGAACTGTTATTTTGAGGTTATGATAATTAGTTATTTGTCGGAACTTAAGCTTTCATCTTTGCTTGTATTAAATTTAAAAAAAATGTTTATACATAAAATTACAATATGAAACTTCTGTCTTCAAATCTCCGCTGATATTGAGTCCGGGTCTAAAATAAAAACTTTTTATAATTTTATTATTAGATGATTTTTGTCTGTCTGTCAATTTCCGTACTTATTATTATTACCTATGTTAAAGTTCATAATTGCTCACCAGTGTTGCTAACCTAATCTATTTTAGACGGTAAAGACCCATTTAAACGATGCAATAATATTGCATCGTTTAAATGCATCGTTTAAATGGGTCTTTGCCAGGCAATTCTATTCTATTTTTTTTCTCTATTTTTATCTACGAGACAAAGCAAGCTAATAAAATCAGCCTTAAGTGCGAATTGGTACGGAACTATTCTATAGTTTGGCTGTATTTTAAATGCGTGCGTACGTGCGTAGGGACTACTGATTGATTGTTTCGTCCTACATTAATATTATCACTCTATTTGTATGCCAAGGGCTTCTCTGAATTGGAGATCAAAGTCAAAACTTTGCGTGATGGTAGGCCATTATGTTCCTGTTCATAAATGCTAATTCTGCATGGTAATTGTAAACACTATAATGGCTATTAACAAAATACTGCTTTATATTATCAAGGAGTAAGAAATGAAAATACAACGTGTCTACACATTATTTCAGTCTCCAGTATGTAATAACAGGCGACTAGTAGCCTTCCCAGTTAGCTTGTTAACAGGAGCAATATGTATTCTTTTCTTGTGAAAAGAGAACCCTCTTGGGGCTTGTGCAGCAATGGGATAAACGTAGCAGTTTGCTGAGAAGGTGGTCGTCTAGCAGTCTGTTGCGCTTTTGATTCCCACACGAAAATATTTGTGTCACGAACTAAATTGCGAGGGTTGTCTTTAAAAAAATGGTTGGTGATAGCTGATCATGATTGAAATAATGAATCACCTGTGAAAATGAATCAAATTCATGGCCGACCGGGACAGAAAATACAAATGCTAATGAACTCTGAAGTAAATATTGTTGAGTTTGTTCTGTCTTAAATTAGATTTAGAAATTAGATTGGCCTGGCAATTTAGGCCTTTCGAATGCTGGCGGTTTGCCTAATTTATCTGTGCAATAATATATTTTATGACATTGGTATTACTTTCACATTCTTTCTTGATTTACTTAGGGAAATGAAAAGAGATAATCAGATCTGCTGTTGTTGAAACAATCTTGTGGCCGTCACCAAGTCATAATAAGAAGTGGATGCTGTTCTTAATGATGTTATTGTTATGTCATTGTGATGTTATTCTTAATTTAGTAAGATAAGTGTGGTACTTTGGTGCTGTTTCATACTATGATAATTTGTAACAAATTGAAATTGCAATAACTTTGGCTTTTAAAAAGAGTGGCCTGAGTTTCTTGCCATTTCTTCTCAAGGCTCAACTATGTCAGTGAACTGGCCTTAGTTAAATTTAATGACACCTATTTTTGGCTTTGTATGACGTTCGTAAGTATTATGTATGTGACCTATATGACATAAAATATTGAATTACTGTTAACAAATAAAATAAACTACTTTTTTGAGTTCCGTTATCAACAAGGAGCAAGGTTCCAAGCTTACGAGGAGGGAAGGGCTTTAAAGGGTTGACAATGCGTATCTATGTTATATTCCTGTTGCATAGGCTACGGTAACCGTTTACCCTTAGGTAATCTTTTGCCACCATCGTAGTATAAAATAAAAACATTGCAATGATGTGGATGACTCGCAAATAAAGTTTAAATTAAAACAGCTATTGTCAATTTTAGCATGTAATCCTTTTTTTTCTCGAACAATTTCCTAACAAAGTAGATGTCTTAGGTTTCTATTGTATTACAAATCGAAAGTAACCATAGACAATAATAACGGACAGTTGTATGCACAGTATAAAAATTCGCAGAATGCTTAGTCGTATGTCTTCCCACGGTTCTGTTGTCTTAACTTTCTTATTAATAATCTGTGTGCCATGTACTCATTGTATCTACTTATTCTGGCCAATTCCATTTTTGGTTTAAACAAATTATTATGATGACACTGTCAGATCAAAGTTTAGTTGACGTCAGTGTTTTTCCTTTTGCGTTTTTAACTCCCGACGCGAAAAGAGTTGTGTTATAAGATTGTGTGTTTGTAAATCTGTGTGTCTGTCTGTCTTGATGCAGTTTTTTTAGTTTGAAACCTTAACCTTATGCAGACATGCAGACAAGAGCACTGCGAGAAAAGGAAAATTCGAAACAAACCCTATACTAACCCGTCTGGCCAGCGTGGTATAGTAAGCTAAATTCCCTACACATGCTTTGATGGATATCTGTGCACAGCAGTGGGACGTTTACGAGCTGAAAGAAATGATGATGATGATGATAATGAACTAAGTGGCTGTATCTTTGGCATTATCCATGCCTATATCCATGAGCGGCAGTTACATGCCACTTACGATAATAAGTAGGGTCAAAAGTGATTTAAGGACATGAAATCAACACAGGAAAAATGCATTTAAGGTAGGTACTAAACTATATGAGGATTTTCCCATATGTGTGTCAAGTATTTACCTACGTTGCTTTTAGATATCAGGTCAAAAGATTTAATTAATACTTCTTGCAAAACCTCATTGACCATGACACTTGAACATTCAGAATAAATTAATTTAATATTTATGCATTACTTAAATAATAATATTGTTTAATTGGTAGTATACCGGTGCTTATATCATTTTTAGATTAAATGATTGGAATTATCAACAAATTAATTTATAAAGATAATTATTAACACCCAAACAAGATTAATTAAGTGACGTAAATGATTAATTATTACCCGACTGCCAAAGAGGAGGGTAATGTTTTTTATCGTTGAGTTCATTGAAGGGGTGAGGAGACATGCTGCCTAGGGGAGGAAATATTAATAGAGTTCGTTTTGGAGGCGCAGCGTTAGTGTCTACGAATGCTGCGCAAGAGGTACCGGGTTCAGTTTCCGGGTCGGGAAAAATTATACATGAGACTAATCATAGGTGGCGAAATGTGGATGTGAAGCACCTGCCTACCTCTACGGGGGAAAAGGCATGAAATACAGGTTTACTAATTAAATAACATGTCGCAAAATAACGTGTCAAAAATAGTAATTGAATCATTAATTAGATGCGAGTCAATAACTGCGGTGTTAACAACCTCGCTCACTTTTTGTTGGTACGACTCGTGTAAAGAGTTGATGCGGTTTGTGACCATGAAATGTGTGGATTTGCATTATTACATCTATATATTATATCAACTTCATAGTGTGTAGAAATTGTGGCGATTATACACAGATATTAATTGATCTCGTTGGTCGAAGGATATGCGATTGCTGACCACGTGGTTATGGGCTCTATACCGATATCTAGGACGAATTAATGCAGTCCAAAGATATTTATTGTAAAGGTCTTAACGATGGAGGGCTCATAGAGCAGCTTAAAAAAACGTAAAAAGGTGAGTGTCCATTGATTGCAAGAAGCATTTTTTTCAAGGTGAATCTCACAATACGTCACCAAGGAGGGCGGTAGGGTCAAAGAATCGGCAAATTCGCCTCACGTACTTAATGAAACAACACACATGCATGACATATTGAAAAGGTAGATTTTGAAACGAAAAGCCGTATTAAAAGTGCACAGATTTCAAATTAAGAACAAGTGAAGGGAACGAACGCATCGAGTCCATTGCACCCACTCGGTATTATCGGGGTGAATGAATTGGAACAAACGCAGCAATCGATTGAGTGACGACCGACGGGTCAATGAATCGTTCGCAATATGCAAATGGCATTCGGCATAACCAATCGTGATGCCGAAGATTAGCCATGTGCTCTAAAAAGCGTTTTTTCGTTTTATACGAATAAAACATACGAGTACGGTAACAGGTTACCATACTTACCATCTACCGTTAGCATTATTTGCCACGATCATGATTTAAAGAAACATCGAAGCAATTCTTGTTATATATGTATAAGTAGATTAATTGTAAAGTTCCCTCATTCTAAATTAACATCACGCCTTATATCTCTAAAGGGTACTAGCAGAGGTCCATCATACCCATATTTCACTAGCTTAGTATGCTAGGTTCTCTACTTGTTTGGCGTACCACTCTACCAAGCGTAATAGCTCTATAAACCGCTGACTAACGTTACATAATCATCCAATCTGGATTTACAAGTTAATTGTTCTAATCGTTTCAATCAATTTGGCTTTGGGGTTGGGAAATACGTATCTAAAAACAATAACGAAATTTGCTGAAGTAATTTGTAAGTTTAAGAAATCTAGAACCCAGCAAACTTTTTTAATTTGTTTTTTAATTGTTCGACGTGACAGACAACCTGATGGTAACTGCCGCCCATATACATGGTTGTGTTCTTTTGCAGCATTGGTTGCGAAAAAAATACAACCAAGTCGCAGCCTAATGAAAAGAAAAAGAAAAATAGAGAGGTAAATGGAAATATGGAGGTAAATATAGAAATATTTTTAGAATAGACAAAAAATCAAAGTCTCATGCATGAACTAATCTCCGTCCAAAGGTGACCAGGTAAAAATCACTATCCGCGATAAGACTGATTTTACTATCTAGATTATTCTAGATACTATGCACAAATATGTTGTTGTTAATATATGTAGAATTTGGTATATCAATAATCCTACTAATATTAGAAATACGAAAGGATGGATGGATCGATGTATGGATTAATTCAATCACGTCAGAACGGCTGCAATTTGGCACACAGATAAATTATAATCTGGAATAATACGAGTACCTAGGCTGCTTATTGCCGACATACTACGCAGGCGGAAACTAATCTATACTTTTTTCTATTACAAAGCTAAAGAGTTTGTTTGTTAGTTTGGTTGGACGCGCTAATCTCAAGAACATGCTGTTTCGACTTGAAAAATTCTTTTACTGTTAGATAGCCCATTTATCCAGCAAGACTATAGGCTATTTAACATCACGCTACGTCCAATAGGAGCGGAGTAGTGGCCAAATAAAGAACGACAGGAGCGAAGCGCCGCGCGACTCCTAGTAAAATCATATCATCCCTAACAATTATATATTAGCAGAGCTATGTCCGCAAAATTATCATAGCATTCCCGTATAAAATTTAGTTTATAAATGACAAACTCGAGTGATGCTTCAAACAAAGGCTATTTCTATCCGCTATAAAGCAAATTAAAGTTTTAAATCCAATTAAAAACATTTATTTATGTTCAGAGTAACTTTATGTTCGCGAAATTGATTTAAATTCAATTTAAAGTGCTACCATTTAAGTAAAACAACTTTGTGTTTAATTTATTGGTTGTCTTGTTTCAGAAAGTATTTGAAAAGTTTAACTAATAGTTACTAACGAGTCAGTACAAGAATGGCTCGTCAATACAATGCAATAATGTAATTCTTGATATATTTGATAAAAACTTAAATAAAATTATAACAACTTTTAATGATATTCTCCTCCATAGTGAATAATTGATAAGAGCGCAACTAAATAACGTCAAACCTGTAAGAATTATACTCAACTCTAATATTACTAATATTGTCACTGTATGCTCATGAATATACTTTAAAATCCAGCTCAGAATTCTTGTGTTTATAATTGTAATGTGTTTTTGTGTCATAAATAATATAATTAAATAAATCTACACCCACTAGGTATCTTAGTTGAATAAGGGTCTCCACAAAAGGATATTCGCCTATTATTACCACAATGATATCTATAATTTTATTCTTTAGGTACCCTACATTATACATAAACACAGTTCAATATTAATAGAGATTAAATTGGTAAATAATAAAAAAATGTATTTATAAATAAAAATATACAGTTATTAAGAAAGATCACAATTCAGCTATCGGCTCAAAACGATATAAATCAGATTTCAGAGTCGATCCAGCTAATTCCAGATCTGTCAACGTTATCCGAAGTGGCGGTTAATGCTCCCGACCAAATCTTGACCAGTCAACCGTCGCAATAACGCGGATGATTCATCCGATTTATAAATCGTACGTGGTGAATAAAAATATACTGGAATTTGAGTCAAATTGGGTTACTCAAGCTCCAAGCGGCTCCGAGGACAACGTTTCTGCTGTTATTTATTCAATTGCTGTTATATAAAAGGATTACTGTTGCTTTTTTTAGGAATTAAATCTGCACTTAAAACCACCTGGATTATAAGTGCAAAAAAGTAAGAAACCCGCCTGCCCGATACATGTATATACTTTCACATGTTTTTAAAACAATACCTTCCTTTTCTTCGGCATTCGGGTGAGTTTTCAATCAATCAAGAATTGAGTACTTCAATCAATCGAGAAAATTTACGACAAGAAACAAAATTTTTTCAAACAAAATACCAAGCACATAATTACATGATTACCTGATTATGATTACTAAAAAAAAAATCATACAATCCGGTTGTCATGGCAACTAACAATAAGTTTTTCAAGGATAATTCAGTTTGCGTATACATTTGTTGATTGGATAGTGCAATTGATAAAATTGTATAACAGTGAAGTATTTATTACTAGATAATAAATTAAAAGAGTGGCGAGTAAGAATACAAAATCTCACCAGCACTCATTGTCATTTCGATCTTTTAATATCGTAGGTTGCGACGGAAAGTAACAATAAAACTGCAGGAACCGATCTGGCCAATGAAACAACAATAAGCAAAAATACTTCTTTTCTGAGGAGAAACCTCCAATGTAAAGGTTCGACGTAGAGAGTAGACACGACAAGTTTAAATCAGAATAATCATTGCATTAAAATATAGCTACCTAAATACTTTAAATAATTAAACAGTTAAGTAAATCTTCTGCATTATATAACACAAGACTATGTAGGGATATGAAAAGAATAAACATTATCTCTATGTTCAGACTTCAGTTTCAATAACGTTGCACAAATAATTTTGTATCTAAATACTCTTTCAAGTCCCGTCTGCATCAAGACGTAAATTATATGAAGAGAAGTAAATTAGTCTGCAAGCACAGCAACCCCGCGTAGACATGACATCGTCAGACATAAAAGAATTTCATAGTAAACAGGTAAGTACTGAAAACTCGCTCTTAAATAAAACTCAAAGAAAAACCTATTAAAAACTTTTAAAAGATTTCTTATAAGTTTGCTTTAGCTTCTTTTAAGATTAAAATTATATCAGAAAGATGTATTTATAGTCCTAGATGACAAATGGTTTTGTAAAAACTATTAAAAGCATTAGATAAGTCGTAAGTAAATAAAGACGGAAATAAAAAACAATAAAGTGAGAGACGGTCGCAGGTAAAAAAGGATGCAAAAAATAAACAAAGAGCGCTTTAATAAATATGTATTGTATGTGTATATGAAACAGATTCCAAGGACCCTCCGACTGGATATTATTACACAAGTTGGCCGCCAGAGTCTAGACAGGACACAATGAGCAAGACATTTAAAATCACCAAACGCTGTGGCCGTTTCGTTTTATTGCGAAAACTTAGAAGTCCATACTCGTCTGGCAAAGGAAGTACAGCATATTATAAAAATTGAATTGAAAACTATCCAGACGGTGCTCGGGAGTTCTACTTTATACTACCGTGATCCTGGTGAAAATAAGGATCGCAATTTCACTGCAGACGGGAGAAGGTGGTAACGAGGGAGATGCAGTTTTAAGTTTAATACACGCATGTCTAGACGGTAGAGAGCAAGGAATTTATTGCACCAACATTATGATGCTACACCACACTGGGGATTTAACAAAAAACCAATGCATATTGAAATAGAATTCATTTGTAACAAAAAATAAGGAAAACAAGACCGAAGCAATTTAAAACGCATTTTGAATTTGTTTTAGGCAAAAAAAACATTCATAGCGTTCCTCGAAAGTTTGATTCATCCACTGAATTGTCGGAATGCATAAATTTATGAGCTGGGACAACAATGAAAATACATCATATTGTATACTATGCTTAGAACAATACGATAAAATAATCGACAAAACTAGTTTTTATAAAGAATAACACTAAAATAAATCAAAACAATGCTGATACAAATTAGTATGTAACAAAGACATTTCATGACGTTGTTTCTTAAAACACTAATAGGATTAGACTTAACACAAGCAGCCTATTATTTTAAAACAATGAAGATTTCAATGTTCTTAATAAATTTTATTTAAAATCCGAGACGCACAAGCAATACAAGCATAGTAAGTAAGTTCGTAGTTACGACAAAGGGTTTCGGTATTTTAAGTCGCTGTCATGTAAATATTTTCCTTAAACTCATTGGAACCGAGCCAAAACGGTCAAAACAAGCTTATGCCTTAAAACTACTTCATTTAGTCGTCGATTATTGTCCCTTGCTCGGGTCACGAGCGGTGCAACGGTATACCGAGCCCGTTAAAGTAATGAAAAACCAGTTACTTCAAATTTCACTTTAATGAAGTGTACTCCTGCAATTTAGTAAAAACTGTGCAGTTTATTGTGAGTTGTGTAACCTGTTTAATATCTGGTTTATTATTTGCTCTAACTTCCTTATTGATACACATATTTATACAATGTTAGAATACTGTTACATAACAAAATCGCAACAGCTACGTAATTACTGGCATCTGTTGATCGTGATTCTTTGTGTCATATTTATTATCTTCAAGGGCATCTTCACCGGCTAGCAGAATATTAAGTTTAGTAAACAATTTTAGTTCTGTCTTGCTAGTTTTATGATAGAAATAAAATGCTTTATGTAAGATTACTTTGAAGTTCAAGGTCTCCTTTTGTTTTAGACAGTGCGTTAACATCTTTGCGCAAGGTCACTTGTCGCGGTTGCTTGACTCATTTAGATCGAAATGATTCTACAAAGTGTGTTCGTTTGCACAATTAACTACAGTTAGCATCAACGTAAGTATATTACATCAGTTTAGCTTACGGCGGACGGACTACCTGAATATCGTGCATTTTGTTCGATCGCCTCAACAGTCACGATCCAAAGATAGAATTGTAGATTAGTTCAGTAATTTATTTATTTTACGGGCTTATAACTGAGTTGATTCTGCTTGCGAAATCTCACTATGCTCACAGCTGCATCAGATAACAAGTGAATAGGTTCTGTTGCAATTTCATTTCGTTCAGATTATATGTAAGTCACGTTAATTTTGTAAAAGGACATTACATTCAAGACCATATCTTATTAAAACCAATGTCTGAGTAAGCATACAAATAGTATTTCAAATGAATTTCTCACGGTTATAAACATTTGAATAAGCAATAGATATCTCGACAGCAGTAAGTCCCTAGTACTCGTAATCGTTAAGTAAATCACCTACAATTTCATCAAGACGTTGCGTAAATCCATTGTAGCGCAAATTCAAGTTAATTACAAAAGATTTAAGGTTGGTATTACAAAGAATGTTATATACGTACGTTGGATTTGAGCCAAACTAAAGCACGAAACAGGAACTTTCTCCGATGTGAATCATGATTGTTGATCATCACTTCGTGTACTCTTAGCTGTGGTTGATTCTCGAATTATATAGATGAGTTTGTACCAACTTCTTTATAGTCTAAAGTACTTGTTACCTTACAATTAACCTAACAGTAAGCGTTTACCGCAATATAAAAGTAAGATCATTGTGTATGGTTGCTCTGCAGAAATATACATAGCTACCTACGCTGACTGTTTACAAGACAAAGAAAATCATGATGCTTGGACTGTGATTCATCGAGGTGCTTGAAAACCTTACCTATTATTATTAGAGTGGAAAACTAAGCAGTGTTATATATGTTTGAGTTATTCAAATAAATTTTATATGTCCTGCCTATCTGACCGGGTCAAAGTTACGTTGCAATTTCGATCAATACGATTTGGACGATTTATTTTGTCGCTGCTCAAACATTTCTTTGTTAGAAACGGACTGCAGGTGAATCTCCTTTGTAAATACGCTCAAACCTTTGTGTGAAAGCGTGGCCAAATACGTCCGAGTATACACAGCACTGTGAGCCAAGCCAATCGATATCGCATCAGGATTCTCAAAACAAAGAGGATGTTGTTGGAAATGTTTCGCCGTAATTGTGCTCCAAATATCTATAGAATTCCTCTATATTTAACATTATATATTATAACTGCATATTTTTAGAATAAACTTACTACATTTAAATTTGTTTGGTGAGGTTTAGAATGGAACATAAATCTCTTTAAGGACATGGATTATAGCGATTTAAGCAAATATTTATTCTTCAGGAGTTTAAAATTAACAATAGCAAAATGAAATGTGAATAATGGATAGTAGTAAAATGGTATGAAGTTAAAATTAAACATATTCTAGTTTTATTATTCCTGTTTAATATTAGTGTATTGCACATGAAATTCCTTTTATCTGAATTTTTTATTTCGATGACATTTTTATATGTTCAAAAAGTAACTTGAGTTTTAGAAGCCGAAATTTTGACGTAAGTAGTCTTACGTAGAAATATTTTTACCCTTTATAGAAACTAAAATTTTGTTATCGAAATTCTAGAAATTGATAAAAAGTTTACTACACATATTTATAAATAAAATTCAGATACCAACACAACTTTCTCTAGATTATTTTTATCTCGGACGCGATATAAAGGAATAATGGCGGCTGCTGAGGTCAACGACTACAACAAGATAAAACTCCTTTAATGTTTCAAGTCTTTACTAAACAGTGGAAATTGTTTTTGAGGCATTTAAGTAGCGTCTGGCGACTGAATAGGCTGTTTCACAAAATAATTATTTGATAAATGCTAACAAAATTCGTTCAAACTAAATGACTAGTGAAGAAGCTTTTAGTGGTGATAGTATCCGGAACACCGTTGTGTGATAAAAACGAGGAAGTAAAAAGTTTTGGTTTCATTGTATGACAAGTTTTACCTGAGAAGGTGTTTAAGTTGCAAAAGTTTGAAAGGCGAGCGATAAAACTGAAGAGTTTTACGACGTCTGGCTGCAATTAAGGGAATAATGAAGAGAAATTTGCTGCACCAAGAGCGCATTGGAATAAGTTAATTTATTTTTGTTGCCACGCGCTTGTAATTAAATATCTACATATAAGCACTTGAATAATTCTACGATAAAATCAGGTAGAATATATACATACCTACTTATATGATTACATATAAACTGTAAAACATAAAAAGACCTGACATCTACCGTTCATAGCATAATGTAAAATAATAACATAGCAGGATTGTGTTGACAAAATGATTAATAATGACCACTAATGTTTATTTAATATAAATACAACGGTACCACGACCGCATTGTGTGGTTTAGTTGACCGCAAAATTGAATCATCGTGTCACTGGGACTGGTAATTGTTTGTGTGTGAGATACAACATACGGTGCAATAAAGTACCGTTTGTCAAGAGACGAGTTACCAGGGCACCAGACGAGCATAAGAGATACCGCTACGCGCCTTCTACAGCAACTGGCCAAATTATAACTGTATCTAGTCGTTACACAAACGATGGAAATGTGGTAAACTTTGTTTTTCACTTGTGTGTGCAACTAACATCTCTCATTAGAGGTGAAATCGTGCGGTGCCACATTTAATGACCATGTCGGTATTCACTTTCTAATCCTTGTCCTGACATTTCGCTATGATCAATCGACTGTATAAATGCTCCAACTCACACATACACTGTTTACGTCGATGTAACCTCATGTAGTCATGACCGACGCATATATTTGCATTAAAGCACATCGCTGTTTTGATGACTTCACTGATATAATCAATTAGCTTCATTCACGATATAAAATCAAAGTTTAAAATCCACTTTCGAAGTAACACATCCGCTGTATCGAATCTCTCGTATATTAAGCAACAATGTCCAAGAAAAATAAAAGAAAATCAATTACCTTCTGGCACAGAGGCGAACGCGTAATTTTAGCTGTGGAAAATGTCTTCCAAACGAACGTTGATGGGTATGAGGTTGCCACAAAACCACACTATTCACTGAATATTGCGCAGAAGAGGCAAAAAATCTTCAAAATAACTGCACTAAATTTAGCCGATATACGCGATAACACGATAGCTCTAAACAAAAGTAGAATGTCGAGTAGTGAAGGGACGTATACAGACGTCCGACGCGCGCGGAGTCCACACGCGAATAGAACAGCTTGTTGAGTTCAGAACTCGGCTTGTCAACAAACAAAGAGGGCTCGGTCCCGAGCGTTTTGCGCAGGCGCAAATACGCCACACGCACACAACACAACGCGTGTGAATGAACACGTAAACATTGAGTAAATTAGTAGATTTCGCTGTAAAATTAAAGTAGTCGTGTACAGGCCTGCCGCTGATTGAAATGGCATACCTTAGCAATCGCAAGGTTTTAGTAGTGTCAAGTTGTCAACTGTAGTTTGCAACCATTCTAAAAGCCATGATTTTGGATGTCGATAGAGTGCGTATATTCTGATGCCATCCAGTCTCCACCAGCGATACGATGACGGCGACACATCAAAATAATAACGCGCTGCTGTTATCGCGGCACGCACGTTATCGACTGGTTCTACAACTAAAAGGAATTATCGCAGTCTAGACCATTCGACAGCTGGTTCCGTCGACATAATTATGCAGCGATCGAACAGTAGTTAGAAAAGAGTCGTGAAAGGTCACGTATTCGTGTTTCTAATGTTGGCACGCGATACGTAAATAACTAAGCAGCCGTGAACCTGAAGATGTGCGTAGAAAAGAAATTCAGTCCAAGTTGCGGGGGCGGCGATAGGGTTCACACGCTTCATGGAAATGATGGATGTCGGAATATCCGGAAACTATAAACAAATGTAACGAAACATCAATAAAAGATTTGCAGAAGACAAAGATGCGCGGTTTCCACGTAATATTTTATTGTTTGACAGCACTCTCACCCTCATCAATAAATTTCAATGTGAATTTATGTTTCCCTCTGTCTGTACTAGTTTTATTAAAAAAAAGACTGAGCATCTGTTGAAATCGCGATTAAACTGTGCTATTTTGCGCATTTTTGCTGCGTGTTTGTGAGAAGTTTAAGTCAGATTAGTGCTTTTGTAATACAAGAATTTAATTTTAAAGACGAAGAATATTTGCTAAACATTCTCAGACGTTGTAAGAATCATCAACAACATAACATCTCAACCTCCAACAATCATCTAAGTGAGGACGCGATAATTTTAGATAATCTACTTGTCCTAGAAAAAATGGAGAACCTATCATCAGTGTCTACATATCGTTCATAAAACTGCGCATTAAATGTCGTTGACACGTGTAAGTATGTCCAACAAAATATTTGATCTAGCTGATGGAAGGACCGGGCGAATTACAAACGGGCTAGAGGACGAAACTCGTGTTACAATCAGCTGGTAAACAAATCTATATTGGTTGTGATGTGTATTTATAGTACCTGAGTTGGTATTGCGGGTGTGTCTTAATAAGAAAAATGACGTATTTTTTTAATAATTTTGATGGAATACGACGTAGTCAATCTTGTATTATTTCATCACAACCCATAAACGTCCCACTGCTGGACACGGGTCTCCTCCAAAGAATGTGGAGAAAATTTAGCCTACTATACCACTCTGGCCAGACGGGTTGGTATAGGGTTTGTTTCGAATTTTCCTTTTCTCGCAGTGCTCTTGTCCACATAAGTTTAACTCCCTTAGTCGCCTTATACGACACCGACGGGTTGAGATGGGGTAGTGACATTATTTTATTTTCAACAGATGGAGGGTACAAAATGTGACAAATTTAGAATTAGCTATCATGTTCAATTCTCCACAGGGCGGAGCGGGTTATTTACTAATTACATAGCAAATTTTGAACAAGACTTCTCCCTGTGCTTCATCTCAATAAAGCCCAAATCTATAGATAAACTTAACAAAATCTCAGTTTATAAACACGCCAGTGAGACTGCTCTAAACCAAAGTGATCGCATTATCATTGACAGATAATAGAGGTGGCATAGACATAAAGAAATATGTACATTTGTACAACATTTGGTTGATGTCGACGTATCGCTTCAGTTGTGACCTTGTCTATGCGGCCAACGCCCCGAGTTTAAGAAATCGATGTAATACCAATTGAAAACATTTTAAAAGTATAAAGTTACAACCAGTAATTACTGTAAGCGTGTAATAGTTTTATTAGACTTTGAAGTGATATAGGTATTTTTATTATAAAAGGCAGATCATAGCAGATATTTCGGGGGAATTAAATAAAGATCTAGCTCATTTGGACAAGTAATTTTACTCATAGAAGACCGTAACTATTGAACATTAACACAATAGTATTTTCTATAACATAGTGGTAACATGACGTGTTTGGCTGATAGTTTTTACCAAAAATCTTTACAGGATAAACAATCAGAAACGTAGTGTTTTTGTACGCGAAATTTCATCCCAATTAGTTAGACGTTTACCGCATGATTGAGTGACAGGCATCCACAGTAAATCCTTCAACAGCCCAATAAATATCCAATGCCTGGAGCTAACAAAGTATCGTGACGTAATCGGGATATATAATAGTCTATATTATCTTCACTTACATGAATAACAATATCAATTACGTGAGAAGTGATTGACTGACGGGCATCCAAATATCAATAGTCCAATGATGTTTAATGCCTGGCGCTAACAAAGTATCATGAAGCGACCTTATATTGTGATACAAAGAGTCTATATCTCTACATAAGCCTATTTTGTAATGTCTTTTTGTCATATTTTAGACGTATTGCCAGATATAAGCTATGACGCAGTAAGTTACGTTAGCATTACCATTGAAATAGCAAAACATTGTGTAGGTAGGTACATAATTGGCAACTACAGGCGATATTTTCGCTTGGAATAAAATATTATGTAACTTTATTATTAGCCAGTGGTACAATGTCCGCGGCTATGTTTAGTTTTGAGTAATAACATTACCCATTATATAAAATTTTATTAGCCTTAAGAATGTAAATAATTAATGTTTGTAATTGTAGTGTACATTTAGAAATCTCAGCTTAACCAAGGGGCTAAATAATTATATATATTATTTGAAACGTTGGTAAATAAAAATAACATTTACCAAGGGGCTTAGCCAAATTTAAAAATAATTGATATTACATAAAAATAGCTCAACGAACTTTTGTAAGCTCATTACATCAGAACACTAACGATTTTTGAAAATTATGCGTTGATAAAGTCATTCTTTTAAGTTTGTGTTACGGAAATATCTTAAATCTCTAAACACTATCAGGATCATCACAAAAGATTATTAAACACTTTCTTGCTTTAGTCTACTTCAACTTTATTATTGTCTACTATTTTTTACTAATAGGAAATGTACCTGTGTGCATAAATATCATTGTTTAAAACTTGAATAAACTTGTACATAGGCATAACTTTTAGCAAAAGCTTAGACCATATTTTGATGGTTGCCAAAAATTCGTTTGTAGCTAACAATATTCACGAATGCCTTTCATTTTCAATATTCGCTTTTACTGAGATCAACATCAGGCATCCTGTATATTAGGTATGTGGAATGTATTTTTTAAATAGGTACGTGCACACGCTTTTATGGATTTGAATACAATTTGGTATTCATAATCAATAAAATAAATATAATACAGATTGCTTAATTTCCTCGTTACTTTTATTTGTGAGCCTACTTCAATTAACTCTCTGCATCACTCAAAGACTTGCCTTGACATGGGACCTTACGTAGCTGGCAAACTTTGGATGGTGCAGCTCTGCCAAGCTTTTCGGAGAATAAGGCGTAATGTTCCGTTATGTTATGTAAAAAAAACTATCAAATAAAGTCATAAAGTATAACAACAACTTAATATTCAGTGTGTGTTCACGTTTCAAATAAGGCGTTTTACGTGTTATCGTACGATGGGGCTATTTCGGGCGAGTAACGTAATCTTGGTTACAGGTATCGTACACAACACAGCCTACAAACCCTCCAGATAAATTTAGAGTTACCCAATCGCTATAAATAAGTGTTCTGAAAATTGTGGATACGTTTTATTTACTGGCATTTTTAGGGTTTCGTAGCCAAAATGGCAAAAACGGCACCCTTATAGTTTCGTCATGTCGTCCGTCACAGGCATTTTACTCAAGTTACTCGTTAGAAGTATTTATTAAGTGTTGTTTTTGTGATACTTTCAGATTTTTAGGTTGTACGGAAAATGAAAAACGTTTTTCCGTGTTATATTATAAGTGCTCGCGTATTTTCTCTTCAAGATACTCGGTGACAAATATTTTGAAAAAAAAAGGCCGAAGAGAGAGTTTTAGTGGTTCTCGAGTTTTATAACGCGCCGAGAGGGTTTGAGCTTAGCAACTATTTACTTTATATCTAAAAAAATATATGTGAGGTCATGTGGGGTCGTGTTTATCCAAATATCCCGTCAGTTAACATCCACACAATAGTTTTAAAACACGTTTTATACAACAAACTCTAAGAACTTCTAGTGGCTCACGTATTTCAAAGAAAATAGCAAAAAATAAAATTATATTTATGTTGTTAGAGACGTGCTTTGTAGTCCTGATTGCTGATCAACTGCTATATTTTGTTTTTCCTAGAGCTTTATATAAATAGATATATCTATTTTATTTAAGACTAAACGTCACGCGGGACTTCGTTCCCGTTGTCTTTATTTGGCCACTGCTCAGCCCCTATTGAGCGTAGTGTTATGGTATATAGCATATAACGTTCCTCAATAAATGGGCTATCCAACACTAAAAGAATTTTGAAAATCAGCTAGATCCCGAGATGTATTCCCTACAACGTCACAAATTTATCTATTTATAATACTAGTATGGACTAGTCGTGTATCCGTCAAAAGTCGTTTATCATACAAAAGGAAAACGCGATTTTTCACAAAAATTCACTTCGGATTGATACTGAGAATTCTTTGACAGAAAAATTCCGATAGAATATTATTCACGAGCCGGGAATCAAGTGAAATCTGTTGCGCAGCATGTTTAAGCCATCCTGCATGTGTATATAACAACAAAAAAATCTAAATATTTTTTTATTTTGATAAAATGCTTCTTTTCAAATTCACTTAAATAGGCCACCCCTATAAAATTATTAAACAAATTTAAATGCACATAATTTTCAGTGTTTTCAGAACTAAAGCGATTGGAGTCAACAAACACAACTCGATTAGTACCCTAACATAGTACTTCGCATCAACTCGCTTCGATGAACCGATAAAAATTCGTCGAAATTAGCATTCTACGGTCTACACCACCAAATAACATTAGCCGGTGACGTAACACTCTACCGAAGTTTTCCTAACAAGTATAATATGGCTGTTCAGAATAAACTAATTTTTTCGAAGAAGCTGAAACATCAATTAATCAAAATGAGTATATCTAGACACATTAGTCATGGTTTACCTGAATTGATCTGAGTAAGAATTTTATTTTTCGGAACTTTATTCCTTGAATGTTTACAGAAAAAGACTGGCCTGTTGGTCTAGTGGTTAGTGACCCTGACTGCTAAGCCGGAGGTCGTGGGTTCGATCCCCACCCAGGACAAATCTTTGTATGATGAGCATAAAGGTTTGTTCTGTGTCTGGGTGTAATTTATCTATAATATGTATGTATTTACAAAAAAAAAAAAATGTATATAAGTAGTATATCCGTTGTTTAGTACCCATAACACAAGCAAATATAATTGCTTACTTTGGGACTAGATGGCGCTGTATGAATGTGGTAGAAAATTATTATTAATAGAATGCGCTTTGCATTTACATATAATACATTAATTATTTATTTATTTATTTATTTATTTATTTATTTATTTATTTAAACCTTACAACTATTTTCACAGATACTTAAATCTAATACAATAATTGTAGAACCTTGTAGATCTTAAATCTATCTTATATCTACTTAATCTATCAAAACTATAAACTACTTCCTAAACATACAACACAATAAGTTGCCTTCGTGAAGTCGTTCAGTGAGCACGAGAATATATCTATTCGGTCAGCGACCATGTTGAGTGTACGCAGTGCCCGCGTCATAGGCGCACGTTGGAGCAGGTTGGTGCGCGCTCGCGGCAACTCAAGAAGTGGTGGCTGTCGCCGTCTACCCAGGTACTCATCGGGCACACACAGTCTGAGTTCTTGGAGAATGTTGGAGTTTTCTATAGCACCACGTAACACTTTCAATAAGTAGGAAGCTAATGTCACTTCCCTTCTAATTTCTAGTTTATAATATCCTACCATACCTAAAACAAATAGAGTAGGATATAAAAGCGGATATCCTGGATATACTCCATACTGTTTTAAGTATAGAAACCTAATAAATTTATTTTGGATGCGCTCAATCATGAATTTGTATTTGGCTTCATGTGGTGACCAAATAACTGTATTGCACTCTAAGTGACTCTTTACGTGAGCCTCATACAACGCCCTTAGAGCACCTAAATTCGTAAATTGATTACCCTGTCGCAAAACAAACCCTAGACTTTGATAAGCTCTTTTACACACGTCGATAATATGTTTACGGAAGTTTAAATCAGCTGTAAATGTAATTCCTAAATCTTTCATTTCTGTAACGCGTCGCAACGGCTCTCCTACCATGGTATAACGGTGGTGACTTGGAACACGCGCTCGGCTAAACGACAACACTGAACATTTATCTATGTTAAAGAATAGTTTGTTTTTAAAACTCCAGTCTACAATCCTATCTATATCCCGCTGAAGCATATCGTGGTCCGCGGTTTGTTTCACTTCAAGGACCAATTTTAGATCGTCGGCGAACAACAACGGGGTCGACTGATTGACGACTTCAGGCAAGTCATTTATCATCAAATTGAAGAGCAAAGGTCCCATGGTGCTACCTTGACTCACACCAGATCTGGTAAAATAAGGTTCAGAGAAATAACCACCACAGTCCACATACTGACATCTGTCCCGCAGATAGCTCGCAAAGAATGATAGCGTATGCGGTGTGCAACCCACTCTAGCCAACTTTTCCAGCAGAACGTCGTTATCTACTGTGTCAAATGCTTATTATAAACAAATAGATAAGCTTTCATTTTTAGAACATTGTTATCCGAAAAGAAATCATTATGTTTATAGACAGTTAATCCTTATAAGACCTATTTTAGATGGATGGATGGATGAAGACTGTATAATTGTTTGTTACTCAATCATGTGAGAACGGCTGAAACGATCTGCATGAAATTTGGCAATTTTTTTGAAATTTGGATAGATTGCGGCAGCTAGTTTTATTATTCTATAAAAATATACTAAAATTGAACATGTCAACGAAAAGAGTGTTTTGTATTTTAAACCCAAAGCAATTTTGCATTTTCTCTCTATTCTTTTAAAAATATTTTAAGGGTACGGTAAGTGAATACCACCCTTCTAACTAACCTCTAACAGATTTCCAGTAGGACCAGATCGGCGGCTTCAATCCTACATGATAATTATGTTATAAATGATAGTGAAATAGAATTATGAGACCAAATATTTAATATTTATTTATTTTATTGAAACGCCTTTCCAAACTAATTGTAAGTACTGGACTTGTTGTGCTCAGACAGTAACATATAAATAAGTACTCTTGCCAAGGTCCGCAGATGCCGCAGAATTCAGCTATATATAAATAACTAATATTTTTTGAGACCATAACGATGTCAGACGTACGGTCCGCCTGATGGTAAGCGGTTACCGTAGACTATGGGCGCCTGCAACACCAGGGTATCACGTGCGCGTTGCCGACCCTTAAGAAACCTATTCACTCCTTTTTTGAAGGACCCCGTAGTCCCTTGGGAAAACCTCGTTAGGGAGTTCATTCCACAACCTGATAGTTCTTGGGAGCAAATTCCTCTGAATCGCTAATCTATTAGAGGCTTTGGTTAGCGCATTTGTTAATTTACATATTAAACCATTTCCACAATAAGCCAGGTTTGTTAGGTACTTCAAATTGCCTTCCAGTGTCACGCATTTTTTGCTTGCGATGTCAGTAGATGACAGTTACTAACTAAGAACACGCCAAGGACCCATTTCAAGCCGTTTTTGTTCATCTCTTTATACTGAGAGGAAGAAAAATCGTTTCCATGTTTTTCAATTTAACGTAACCTTTTATTTTTGTTTAGGAGAAACAAAATTGGAACAGTTTCGTTTGCCGAATGCAATTTTTGTATACGATTTTTTACAGTCGTCAATGTTTTAAAAAGAAGATATTTTTAATGCGGGAGTAGAGAGAGAAGAAACTTTTGTTAATTTATTTAGGTATTTCATCAAAGACAAATTTCGCACTTAAAATAACTTCTGTCTTTTTAAACATAAACTAAAATATCTACGTAGTACATTTGAATTCCACACATTGCAATCCATATTCGGTCTGTCATTCTAGAATTTTAACGTAGACGAACTATTTCGTTTGGCACAGGATTCAGGACAGAAACAAGTTCGCCGAACTGACGGCCAACCTCCAGAAGTGGAGAGGCAGCAAGAACCCGGAGTCCGTAAATGTGCCTGGTTAACGGTAACAGCCGAAATGTGCGGATGATAAAACAACCTGCCTTTGGGGAAGAGGTCGTGATTCTAAGTTTTTGTTAATTACTCTTAAATTTTTGCAGTCTTCCCAGTGCTCACGGTTAAGTAATCTACGAGTATACTAATTTTAAAAGAGGTAATGTTTGTGAATTTGTGACATTGTTGGGGGACAATCTCGGGTTCTACTGAAACGATTTTAAAAATTCTTATAGTGTTGAATAGCCCATTTATTAAGGAAGGCTATATGACATCACGCTACGGCCAATAGGAGCTGAGCAGTGGCCAAATAACCAACGACGGGAACGACGCCCTGCGCGACTTCTAGTAGCAAATATTCCTGTATGCTATCACAGTTAGCAACAATCAATTAAGTCCACAGATGTGATCTGCCGCCTTGACCCGCGGTATCTACCGGTAACATCTACGTGTAACGTGGTCCTTGACACGATGGCGTGCTATGTTCTGGTGTGTGATCAGATCGATTTGTAGCAAGCTTTGTGCACTACCATGGGGAATTACAGATTATATTGTTTTATATAGTGAACAAACTTTTGTTACAAACATGTTTTTTACAAAAACAATCAGATAAAAACATAGGCGAATTAAATCAAACGAGCCTAAACTCGATGTGGTACAGTCGTACAGTTTATTACATGCTTAGCCACCTTCTGTCTCTCTCTATCATCAGAACAGGTCTATTTTATTATAATTATACTGCATTGTCATCCGATTTACATTATGTATGTAGAATTTTAAATGTTTCAAATTTATGTTCATTCATTCCATGTGTTTTTCATATGAGGAAAAAGTAAAGCATGTCGAGACTAAAACCACAATCTACATTAAAAAAAAATATTATCATATCGGTCTAACTGTATGTTATTGTGACCACTTGACCTTGACCTCATTCTGTGGGAGGAAATCATTCAGCACTCATTTTAAAATGCGATTATTTCGTATTAAAATAAATACTAATATTTTCATGTGGCAACATTGTGATTAGTTCTTTTGTTTTTTCAATATTTACTAATAATACCTACACTGCTCCACTTTCAATGTAGACTGTATAAATAAACAATTAAACTTGAATGAATGTCACTGCCAATCTGATTATTTTTATACAAATGTCGATAGACGACTTTGTTAGCATATTGTTATTTAAACATTTTGGATAGTATGTAATACGCAAGGGTTAGTTGTATTTTTGATAAAAATAACACGTAAATAACACGTAATTTTTCTTTTAGATGCTTAGTAATAATCAGAAACATGAATATTGGCGCAAGTAATATTTAATAATTTTTCCTATCATCACATCAGCCTACAGCAGTCCTCTGCTGGACACAGGCTACCTGTAAGGAGTCTATATTCAGCATAACGCATCTGGCTCGCTGACAGCTCGTCACTTGTTCAACTTTAAAAAATAACTCCTCTCTTCTTTATCTCTTTACTTTAAAATTTTGGACATAAATTTTCATTGGACAGTGTCACTTGCAAGAATTTAATACTGACCTTCAGTTTATTTATAATTAAATACTACATGGTTTAACATAAATTAATATGTATAATTGTATAATATGCGACGGATTAGTCAATCGCGTGATTTCTGCCTTAACCTTTACTTAATTACGCTTTAATTTAAATATTTACCTGTACATTTAATTGTTTCGAAGAAAATAATTTGGGTCGTTAAATCGTGAGTGCATGCGTTAATCTTTTTCATTTTTATATAGGACTGATAATTTCAACAAAATGCACCTCAGTGCTCAGTGAGAATGTGTAAGACGGGAACTTGGGCTATATCCGCGGGGTATGACAAAAATTCGGTCGATATTGAATCCGACCTCTCGCTGAATTTGCCAGGAGTCGACATGTGCCAGGTTCAGGCTCGCCTTCTTATACGCGGGAATTAACATAGTTACCGAAATGAGGATGTAATGCAGCTCTAACTACCCCTTCAATGAAAAAACGCATGACGTTATAAAAAAAAATTTGCAGTTTTCTTTAGATAATAGTATTTTTTTCATAAAATATAATTCGGGCCTTGAATTAATTTCGCAAACCCAATACGTCTTTGAAGATTCGCATCTGCCGGAAACCATATTGTTTAGTCTGTTTTATTGGCTGTAATAAGTGCGAAGCCCTTCTGAGAACCGAATACTCTTACACTTACTTTAATCTGACTAAACGACCACCAAACGAGTTAAAATAAAATGCTGAATGTATGTGACAGCTCTACTAACATAAACGTAACATAACAGGCAATAAAATATGCAAAACTTGATATTTTATTTTGGGTATAAAACGGTTTTACCTTTTTCTCTGATTATATAATATTACACCTTCATTCGGAAGGGTAGACGAAGATATCAGTTTAATTTTTTGTTTTTTAATTTCGGCCAATAGCCCACTCACGTTTACTACCACCTCTTTTGCCTCCATGACGTATTTCTTTCTAACTTCATCTTCATCACTTTAATCCATAAACGTCCCACTGTTGGGCACGGGTCTACTCCAAAGAATGTGGAAGGAAGTTATATAATTTTTCTTTTTAATTTTTTTCTAACTATATATAAATCTGTGATCTTACTTCTAGTCAAATTAGTTGCTATTTCTAAAACTGAAGATTAGGCTGGGACACTAGTGTCATAGCTCGGTGTCTTATCAAAGGTAAAGTACCATTTTTGATTCTGACTTATAGGAATTTGTTCCAGCCCCTCCCAGACGATCACATCGGGGAATTAATCAATGATTCAATTTCATAAACTATTCTTTTCAATTTAACATCAATAATTGATACAACATTTATCGATAAAAATAAACACTTCACTAGTAATGTTTTCATATCTAAATATCGTGTCTGCAATCGTGTAGTAATGGTGACTATCGATGTTTCAATCGTCTGTGTATCGACGTCACATTATCGATTCCCCCTCATTTACCACCACCTTGTATAATCGACACACATGTCATTACGCGTCTGAATAACTGTACTTTTATATCCAGTCGTCATTAATTAATAGGATTTTTAATGGCTACCTTGATGTGCCATTATTTTCCAGTTTTCATCACGAATATGTCAAATAATAAGTGGATTAATTAGACCAGGTATTTAATTATAGGGAGTAGTCAGATTTACAAGTATAGAAGTTGCCGAACTTTTTAGTCCGTGGGGAGGTGTTATCCACAGTAAAAGAATGACAACGCAAGCTAACACGCGTGGTTCGCCCTCGGAGAGGAGAGTAGAATGAGCGTAAACAACCCTTGAGCACTCTCCATGGTATATGCAGTAAAAGAAATGTCCTTCTTCATCCTCTAAAGATAGCCAGCGGCTTGGCTGTGCCCCTAACATTACCAACGTCCATGAGCGACGGTAACCTATTACCATCAGGTGGGCCGCGTGCTCGTCTGCCACTTTAGGCAATTAAAAAAAAGATAGGGGAGAGTGGAATGAGCGTAAACAGCTCTTGAGCACCCGCCATGGCATAAGCGGTTAAACACACTAAGAGAGTCAATGTAGGGAGCTAGTCTATTGCCTATTGCCATTATTCCTTGCTGATATTGAGAATTCACAGAAAAAAATCACAAACCCACACCACCATTGCAGTTGCAAACTTCTATACTTCATACAAATTGTATTTTTTTTAATTATTTAGTATTTTGGTCTGTTTCCGAATAGAACAAGATGAATCACTGTTTAATATTAAGTGATTCACAAAACTGAGCCATAATAAACACCAGCAAAGCGAGACTTATTTATTATATAGGTCCAATGTTTGACATATTTTTCTGATGAAAGTTTCGAGTATGTCGCCAAGACAAATAAAACACTCATCGGGGAAATATTTTACAGTATTTGAAACGCTAAAGTACCTAGACGATTTTGTCTCACGATTACAAATAATGAGGAGTTTCCTTTCAAAGTTTCTTTACCCATGTTGTTTTAGACAAAATTTTATTTTATACTAAGTCGTAATAATAATTTAGTTACTTAGTTAGAATTAGATTAATTCGTTCCCTCTTTTCATATAATTAAAAGTAGACAAATTAAAACATGGAAGCTAGAAGTACGGTTTACCGATCCACTTTGGTTTGGTTAATTCAATTTCATTTAGGTACTCCGTAGTTCGAATCCTTTAAAAGTACTTAAAGAATTCGTTTAATTAGTAAATATTTTTTGGCATTTCACTAACATATTTTTCAAATGAAAAATACTTGGCTTGTCTCCGAAATATTATAACGACATTTCCGAAATATATTAGTCAGTAAGAATTATTCACTGAACCAACCCAAGGAAACGACATTTTTTATCTCTGTACTTATCACAATTTTGTCTTCTAAATTTAAATAGTTTAAAATCCAAGGAGGAAAAGTTCCAAAATCTTACTTTCCGAAACCAATCACTTTATTACCTTTTGCCTGATGAAATATGGTGGTATAAATATACCGCTGCGCAAACCATGCATTGGCAAAAAGGCGCAGTGAGTGTATGCAATTATGCACAAAAATTACGGATCTTAATTTAAAAATTGCTCAAGCATACAATTTACGAATAGGCTGGTTTCAAACAGAAAAATGTTGACATAAACTTACAAAAAAAAAGACAAACTGCCCGTATATAAAATTTCTTTATTTGAATATTAATAATATATTATTATATAAACCAGAGATGTTATGGATATTACAATATTGTACCGGCTTCGGTTATTATTAAATTATTTCAAATTATTCGATTGATTCAAATAGTTTCAGTTATGGGTATAAGATTTATAAGAAGTGTAAAAAAATAATATAAAAAAAGATATATTAACTTTATTTCTTCGTTGTAATTTGGTGCTACAAATCCGCTCCTGTTCGGATCTATTAAAAACTTTCATTTCAAATTCGGTTACGGTTTCGCTTTTTAATTCGGATATCCGATAGTTACAGTTCCAACATTCCCGATAGAAACTGACCATTAATATTTAAACAATGAACAAACGAACGTTTAATCAAACTCACCTCTTTGTCTAGCAGCGACGCAATCCGTTTGTAAAACACAGAACTACGAAACAAGTTGCACTAAGTTTTGGATAAGCGATCCAATGGGACGACCGTCGCGGGCAGATGACGTGCACGACTGTGCATTGTGCAGGAGTCCTGTGCATGCAGACATCGCCAACACTACTACTATATACTTCAGACGACCAGACATATAAATTCAACAACCTTCGCCTCGTGTATATTATGTAAATGGATGTCTCAATGCGCTCGAAGGAAAACTGTATCAAAATGAGACTTATTAAGTTGGTAACGGTAGGATCTTCTAATATAATAAGAGTTTATTTTTTGCGGTGATGGAGGTAAATACGTTGATGTAGCTTAGAAAATGTTAGCGTAATAGGGACTACGTATAAACCTTATAAGAACTTACGGTAAAAAACATTACCCTCCTTTTTAAATTGGTTTTGTATTGCCATTTTATGGCACGTTTGATTTCGATATTAGCAAACATAATGAAACTGAAAATATGACATTACATACATTTAGCTAGACGATACAAGCACAGTAAAATACGTGATAATTATGTATTTTACTATGCTTGTATCGTCTAGCTTATAAGTAGCTCTCTTACTGACTTATGTCTCTAACAGTTATATACCTACCATATCAGTCAAATATTTCAAGTGTTCCCCTGCCAGCTTACGTATACCTATTAAATTACATAGTTACTACCTACTCCTTTTTGTTTAGACATCGTATTTATTATAACTTATCAAGACTTAGACGAAAGGGTAATTAAAGAGGCTATTACAATTAACTTAATTAACAAACAAAATCTAAGGTAAATAATGCCTCACTCGTGTACTTCAACGTGAGCCGTCTTTTGTTTACGCGTTCTAATTATTTAATGTCGAATAAGTTTTCTGCAGCTTTGATGTATGAGAACTTAAAAGTGAACTGTGTATTTTATTAGTAACTGCAGTGAGTCTGTCTGAGTTAACATCATATTTCAAGGGTTACAAATATAAACCACGGAGTAGAACAAAATGGAGCAGAATTTGATTTTCATTGAGAATCCTACAATCAAAATTTTGAAAATTCACCTTCTCGACAAATCAAACTATGTACTAAAGTAGGGTTATTTAGATATGGTATGGTAAAGGTCTGAGTTAGTGGAGTTGTTGAAGATTATATCTCCTGTTCAATTTAAACAGTAAGTCGCTTTGATATTAAAATTAGTACACATATAATAAATTCAGGAAAAAAGACGAACGCAATGGCAGCATACATGTAGGCAGATGCGTCGATTTCTACGAGATTCAATCAAGGCGAATAGAAAACAATTGTCCTCTTATTTGTACTTCCATTTTGATAAACTAACTTTGTCTGCATTTTAGAGGAGCATTCTAAAATGAGATAAAGTGCCACATCCACACCTGCGCTCAGTATAATTAGGAGTTTGGTGTTCCCTGCAGACGGGTTGCACTGTATTCGATCGGTGCAAGACAAAGCGATGTCAACGTCCCGCCCGGCGAGCCGCGAGCGATGACCGCACGACGCGACGGAAACGCAAGCTTACAGGTACTATAACCACAAAAACCACCATAACGCCTGGCTTTCAAAGCGGGGACGAGAGAAGAATGCAAGAGATATGCGGTGAGCGCCGTGTCCATATAATTATAATTCTATTGGTTGTTGAAAAACATCTCTCGTTATCATTTTGATGGAGTCCAGGGTCTATCACCTAGTAGAAAGTATTTCCCCTTACCACATTTACTCTCTCTCTCTTATATAAGAGCTTTGCTCTTGTCGGTGAAGCAATCGACATTCTCTATTTTCTGCTATTTTTTTCACTTCTTGATACGACACAACTCCCACTTTCTCCTTCACTTGCTGGATGAAACTTCTCCTAGGTCTACCCCTGCCTCTCCTTCCTTCTATTTACTATGATATGCAAAATTATAATATTATGTAATAATATATTATGTTCCCTGTCTACGCTTTAACTTTGTCATAGTGCATTTTTGTATGATTCATTTAGGTATTTAAACCTATGTCTTTGCTGTATATAACGACCGAAAAGTAACTGCACTGAGATTTGGACGAGTGACTTAACTCATTTTAAAAGAAACAAACGTGAAAAATAAATTCAAAAGTTTCCCAACAGTCATTCGCACAATGCGTTAGGATCGGTAATCCCTATTGTTATCACAAACACCTATGACATTAATCAAGGGAATTTGTAAAAATTTAAAATATTTCTTCATCAAAGTGCGACACCTAACTGATGATTTTAGCAATTGCCACTTTAGCAACATCTATCCTTCTAGAAAATTGAGAAAATTTTCGTAAATGTATTTTCCTGTTTAAGGTTAAACTTTCCGTGGAAACAACTTTATTGGCGATATAAACAAATTGGGGTTCCACCAATATATTTTCTAGAATTTATGGTCCTGTGAAAGGGCGACGCGACGGGCCAGTGACCTCGAATAAAATTGTCAAAGAAGGTACTACGAGTTTATCATCATGTTGATCCTGGCTGTAAACAAATGATAACATACGAAATTTGAAATACTTTTGAATTTTTTTTGACCATTCGAAGGGTAACATTTTTGTATGTGATATTACTTAGTATACATTCAAATTCTTATGGCCTAAATGTTAATAAAAATCTTCTTTTTTAATACCTTACATTTTTTGGATCTTTACGTTTATGTAATAATAAAAACTATAGCTCTACATTCCTTCAGTTTAAATACAGACACACACTGAAATCTGGTAATTCCAAATACCATTAAATTTCGCTCATACACATACTTAATATGTGTTTGAGGTTTTATGTATGTGCATGTTTGTTGAATATGACACATACAGCGGCTATATACGCGTATCTCTGTATCAAACTTACATACATTTAACTGTAATCCGTGTAGTGACGGATTAAGAATACATAATGTCACTACCCTATTTCAACCCGTGGGTGTCGTACAAGGCGACTAAGGGAAGTAACATTAAGCAGACAAGAGCACTGCGAGAAAAGGAAAATTCGATACGAAAACCTATACCATCTAGCCAGCGTGGTCTAATACCTAGGTTAAATTCCCTCCAAAATGTTTGGACCAGGCCCGTGCCCAGCAGGACATTTATGGGTTGAAGTGATGATGATGATGATAATGCGAAAAGTTTGCGAGCAAAAAGTGCGAGCAAGCATTCGCAAACTTTTTGCATTTTTCATTTTGTTTCGATGATTGTTACTTTTTCTTGAAAGCGAATATAATATAAATATTAATAAAATTGTTTAGTGTCAATTTTCATATTTCTTAAATACAGTGCGTTCCCGCGTATCATGCGTGGGAAACTGCGCATTAAATTAGTTTATCACTAACTGAAAAGCAACAATATAAGTATATACAAACATCGTCACAAGTATAGGAGTGGTTACCGGTATTCTATCCATCTTGTGAGCGTTCCCAAGGGTGTCGCAGGGGGAGAGGACGTGAGGTAAGAGGGAGGGGAAGAGGGGGTTAGTAATGGAATGTCTCGAACCTCGTCTGATGTTAGCAAGCCTCATATTATATATATTTGAATTTGAAAACTTTTTGTATTGAATTCTTGTTTGAGCACAATTATTACGTTTAGTAGTCTAGACTTTTATAAATATCGGCTGAGAAATAAATGACAAATTAAGTAGATTTCTCTCACTGGGATGTAATTTTCAAAAATCATCTTTTAGTACTATTCCGTCATTTATGGAACCTTTGTGCAAAATTTCATGCTTCTAGGCCGCAGCAGTTTCAACGTTGACGTTGATCAGTTAGTCAGTTATTGTTATTATTTTAATAGAAAATACTTTAGTTTTATTATCAGATTAATGACATACTTTTTCATCTAGGTATAATCCAAATTTCCCAAAACAAAATCAAAATAATGATTTTTAAATTGATTCATCTACAAACTGCACCGAAAAAGAATTTTGGAGGTTAGTTAGTAGTCTTTTTCATCAACACATGCAAAGTATTCAGCTTTACATTTTCCTGTTGCTAAGGGAAACAAAAATCTAGAACGCCTAATCTACAACCAGCCAGTTGTTACCGTTCACCTAACCTTGTACATTGGTAGATACACTTAAATATCGATGTGTACTTGTATGTGTACCGCTGTACGTTGTATGTATGAAACGTCGCCATGACACCGATATAGAATAACGAAATAACTGAGACCGATATGCGCTGGAGTTAGGGCTGCTACAATCAACATTTAGGGCTCATTAACTATCATCTGTCCATTGCCTCGTCATGGCGACCACGGGAACCACTATAACCCAGAAACGTCCCACTCACCCCACTGCTGGGCACGGGTCTCCTCCAAAGATTTTGGAGGGAATTTAGCCTACTATATCACGCTGGCCTATGGTATAGGTTGTTATTTGTTATATGTTTCTAGTCTGGGTGTACTTTGTGTCCGTTAGTTTCAAGTTTGTAAAGCTCCCCGCGACACAGGGCTAGTTCCCTAGTGCGGGCGTTGTCTTTTTAAAAAAGAGAAAAGAAAATAGGATTTTGTTTCGAATTTTCTGTTTCTCGCAGTGCTCTAATCTGTTTAAGTTTTCTCCCTTTACGACACCCACGGGTTGAAACGGGGTAGTGACAATATGTATTCTTAATCCGTCACTACACAGACACAAACCAGTTCATACTTTTAATACTTTGAAATAACAAAATGTCTAACATCATTTTGGATATAAACGACCAATATAAATAGAAAAAGTGACGAGAATATACAATGTAGACGGAAAGGTCAAGAATTTAACTTACTTGAACTATTGAGACTCAAGAAAAGAATATACCTAAATTTAGACTTTGTAAATAGATCTTTTATGCCTTGAGTCATAAAGGGTCTATTTTACTATAATATTTTGTCCAGATGGTCTGAAGGAAACTTAACTTTAAGACAGGCTGGATCTTTGTTGAATGACAATTCGTCATCAAACAAGGCAAGGCAAGACGCCTACTGTTTATAATATTGATGAAAGGGACTGGAAAACTGAAGAGTTAAGACTATAAAATTATTATGGAGTACAATTAAATAAGCCTCATGAATTTCAAGGGTTAGTCTCTCAGACCATAAAGTTTGCAGTGTAAAAACCTATTGCGATGACCCTATACAATGATAAGTAGGTACGTGAATCCTGATAAAATTGTAATTGTAGGAAGTGAGCCGAATTACTATTGAAGCTTAAATTCCCACTATTATATATAATTACAGTGTTAATCCACTTAAAAGCTTTTAAATTGCTTTACATGTTGCTGTAGCTGAAAGTGACGCGAGCCGAAATTGTATTATTATAACGAACAAAAACTTTATCGATACGGATATTAAGCGCGAACAAAAAGCGTCCTACGAGTACGTAGGTCAACGACAGCTAGTTTTTATTGTATTATATAACAAATTAATTATGTATAAACTGAGGCTTGTCTATATACACGAAGCTAACCATTTTTGAAAGCCGTTTGTTGAGTATTTGCATTAGCGATGTAGTTTTTTTTTTTTGTTTATTTGTAGCAGAAGGCTACTTCAGCTCAATTACTGACTAATTTAAACTCGTTGCTATCTAAATTTATATTGTAGACCTTAAATAACAGTGGACTGTGAAAACTTGTACGTGAAATTTGCTAGAAATTATTGCATGAACCACATTTGAAACTTCAGTCTGCATTTTGGAAATGCTAGTATGCTCCAATTTACAGCTGCTATATGTAAAAACTTTGTGAACGTTCTGCGCACTTTATGTTTAGAAACTTTTGTCTGGTAATGTCTTACTACTAAATGGTACGTACTACGTCCACGAGCGGCGGTAACCACTTACCATCAGGTGGGCCGCTTGCTCGTATGCGAGATTGCTGATTGATGCGAGATTGATATAAAAACTAGTTTCGGCCGGGAGCTGCTCCCGTGTGATAACTATGTCAATAACCCTAGACTTTAATCTTCTTCTGTTCGTTCTGGCGCGAATACAAACATACAAAAATACAAATATTTTCTCTTTATAATATTAGTATAGATACCTATAAATTGTACTTTGTTATTGCAAATAAATTTATTCATATTCTTAATTCTTCGTACGTGTCACCCCTAGGCCCTGCATACACGTACAGTTGAACGAATAAATGCACAATGGTCATTTTACGGCTCACGGCTGGCGCGTGACAGCGCCGTGATGTTAATGCCAATCAAATTAATTAAGTATTAGAAGACGAGACGACATCCGCTCGCATGTACAATGACTCATGCTTCCGTTTAATCTTTCAATAGACTGTGTCCCCCTTATTACAAAAAATGGACTAAGTATTAAACCGGGTTTAAATTTACATACGCCATTGTTTTAGTGTCAAAGTTAACAATTTAAACCTGGTTTAATGCTAAGTCCGCATTTTATAATAAGGGGGTACAAGTATATAACGGGTGGCGCAAAAGTAAAGACCCTATTTGGTTCAGCTATAACATTTTTTCTAAATTAGAAAACTAGATTTAGATTTTTTTAAATGTATATTTGTGCCATTAAATTTCGTACCATTAGGATTTAAAGATGATGTCTTTTAAATGGTGACCTCCAGAGTTGATACACATTTGAGCCCTATTTATGACATTTTGCATAACTTGCCGTAACACTTCCTGCGATATGTTCGTTATTTCTTGACGAATGTTTTCTTTTAGAGCTGCGAGAGTCTGTGGCTTGTTCACATACACCCGAGATTTCAAAAAACCCCAAAGAAAAAAGTCTGGACTGGTCAGATCGGGTGATCTTGCAGGCCAAGGCAAATCGCCAAAACGAGAGATAACTCGGCCTGGAAAAGCGTCCCTCACTAAGTCCATAGTGTCGCGCGCTGTGTGTGCCGTAGCGCCGTCTTGTTGAAACCAGATGTGCTCCAGCCCCAATTCGTCCAAACTGGGTATCAAAAACTCACGTAACATGGTTCTGTAGCGTTCTCCAGTGACAGTTATCGCATTGCCTCCAGCGTCTTCGAAAAAATAGGGTCCGATCACTCTGTCAACACAGATGCCACACCATACAGTAACTTTTAGTGGGTGTGTGGCAAAGCGTCGAATTGTGCGACCAATCGGTGCCGGACGGTGGGGAAATCGTCGACGAAATTCACGTTGTGTTCTTATCACTGATATTCCACGTTCTTGGGGAGTAAAACGGTCCATGTTTATTTTCAGTGTATTTTACATTTGTTCACTACACAATTTTCAACAACAGAATGACAGAAAATGTATAATAAAAAAAAAAAAAGCATTTTCTTTAGTGCCACTACTTTTGCGCCACCCAGTATTTATGATAACAATTTTTTACTGAAACAGCAGTAGCAGGGTCTCGTATGGTTGGTCGGTAAAAATAGCCCATGTCCTTTTCCCCGAAGGGTTATGCAGAGTTGCATTGCACCCACATTTCGTCAGATATGTAAGAATACATATATAGGAACATATTGCTATTTACCGGGCGCATTTGTAGACTCTAGGTTGTGGCTCAAAATTACATGTTACGAAACCATCTCAACCTCATATCCACCACTTTAACTCCTAGTTACCCCGGCGGCGAACCTTTGCAAACATCGAGTTATGACACTCGGGTTTCCCAGGGATAGAAACGAAATTAATCAAAGTAAATAGAGGAGTTGGAAAGAAAATACCCAGTTCTACACACAGACACACACACACAAACACGATTTTTTAGGGTTCGGTGCACATGAACTATTGTATCCTTGTTTTGGAATAGGTACCTACTAAAGTTTATTTATTAAATGATCCATACAAATTAGTTTAACGATCCGAATGACGCTAAATATGTCTTATATCTGAAACACGTTCAGACATAATTTATGGACATAAATATTTTGAATGATTAATTATTATCTGCCAACGTTCTATGGCGTTGTGAGCCAAAATTCTAATCTAGACCGCAGGTCTCTTATCTCAAATAAGTATCTTAGATTTTCATACTAACAACGAAAAACTGAATTGAGTGTCTCGTACTCGTATATTATGAGCATCCATGAAATAAAAACCAAAACAATTTAAATATAATTCAGGAGTACCTTTACATTATTATTTTAGAGGTTAATCAACAATTAGATGGTTGACCTCTAAAAACTTTCATCAAAAACGTTTCGTGTAAAAAGACTCTCACGAAAAGCAAGTTATTTATGGCTTAATATATGTCTTCTTTTTTCCGTTAATTGCGGTCTCAGAGATAATTTAGCATTTCCCGGGACGCTGGGCTTGATTGCTCAGCGTTTTCCTTCACGAGCTACTGTTAAGTCTTAATTGTAAACGGCATGGAACTCTGGTAAAAGCTTCACTTTCCTTAATCGTACAATTATTTACCACTATTAACTTGTTTCACGAAAAGATGAAATTGTAGTTTCGATAGGCCTGGACCGCATTATATCTATAACTATATATGAGGTCATATCTATTGATATATAAGGCTCGCTTGTTATGACATATAAATTATTTTAGCTTTTAATATATTATATAAGACACTCATAAAGGAAAACTTATATGGGTAAAATTTATTAGGTAAAACTCTTTGAGTGATGCAACTATACCTCCCGGTAAAAGGGCATAATGCTATTATATATTTAAAAACCAAATACAAAATTTAAATTTTAAGATATACCTACATTTTACAATACAATTTACTTGAGCACCAAAATAAATGTAGTTATCCAACTAGACACGTTTTGCAGTTTGTAAAACAGAATTGAGCTCATAAGCGTTAAAGTAAGAGTAGGTACCTACGCTATACAAAGAAACACTTAAATTATTCACAGACCGTTTCTTTTGAATTTCTTTTATGTTTACAATCAACATCAACTTTGTTATAATTGTTTTTTCGATATGTAAACGTTAATAAATGTAATTTATATCAAAATTGAATTTGGAAAACGGAAATGCTTTTAAAAATTAACAATGCTGAATTACAGCAGCTTTATTATAAAACAGTAATATTCATAGATAGTCCGTGTAGTGACAGATTAAGAATACATAATGTCACTACCCCATCCCAACCCGTGGGTGTCGTAAGAGGCGACTAAGGGAGTAAACCTTAAGCAGACAAGAGCACTGCGAGAAAAGGAAAATTCGAATCAAACCCTATACCAACCCGTCTGTGATATAGTAGGCTAAATTCCCTCCACATTCTTTGGAGGAGACCCGTGCCCAGCAGTGGGAAGTTTATGGGTTGAAATGATGAAAAAACATGAATGAATGAATGATGAATTATGATTTATAGATAATTGAAAATTCGTCAGCTAGTTGTTAAATAGTTATCAACATAATTTAAAATGCAGCTAAACCTCAAGCTAAAAAAAAGATAATTGAATTGAATTGAATAAAATGAAAAGATATTTTATTCAGGAGCTTTTTTCGAAATAATATTTCAGATTGTAGCATAATTCCTCAGGAAAGATAAAAATGTATGACATAGGATTAAAGAAGTCCCTGGCGTATTAGACCGCGTTCGAGCACATTCATCATCATTTCTGTCGAATTGAAATAATTCAGAAACAGATTACTATGTGTCCGGCGTTCTTCAAATTTAAGTAATGAAAAAACAAAGAAACTTTTTCCCAGGGTGGTGTTGTCTCTAATCGAGTGATTCACTCAATCATAATATAAATACTGCGAGGTAAGGACCCGATGCCCTTCAGCCTGTCTCGGGTCACTGTCCAAATGAGGGGAAGTAGCGAGTGAATGGGCTACGTAATTATTTTGTTTAATTTAACAAGAACTCTTATATTTTTTCAAATGGAAAATATTAATAAGAATATACACGCTAAAAGGATACGCTCAGAACAGTAAATTGTTGTTCTATAATCGTATAAAAAAGATTCAAAATGATATGGCATAATAGGGAAATAATAAGCGTTTTTAAAGAGTCGGCTCGGCAAGGCTCATGTGATGCTCCATATTAGATGGTATTCCAGGCGTCCATAGGTTATGATAACCGCATAATATCAGGAGAACTACAAATTTCTTTGGGTATCGACAAGAAATATAAACCAAGCTAATTTTTTTGTTGGAGCCATGCAATACATCATCATCAGCAACTCATTAAGTCCCCCTGCTGGACTCGGGTCTCCTCTCCCCTAACTAGAGAGCTGAGAGGGTTTAGGCCATAACCCACTCACGCTGGCCTAGTGCGGGTTGGTGGATCAGACATACTCATAGAATTTCTTCTAGGGTATGTGGGTTTTCTCACGATGTTTTTCCTTCACCGTTAGCAGATGGTAAGTCACTTGACTAGTACATATAAATTCCACAAAGTGGCATCCACATTGGTACTGCCGGTCGGGATCGAACTCGGACCGCGTGATTTGCAAGCTGGTTCCTTATCCATTCAGCCACCATCGCTTTCCATTCAATATATATGTAATAAAATAAAGTTTTTTGAAAAATTTATTTCAATGTATACATTAGTATCACTATAGTACTACAAGTTTTACATTCATAAAGTCCAGTCTACACGAACTTGAATCATTTACCTTCAAGCTCTCTCACAAATTGTGGTACAGCACAGTTTAAAGCTCTATTAAACTGCTTGAACTATTAGTGTACCTAGTTGTATCCATTAGGACTGAGAATCTGCGAACGATACAGAGCAGACGTGAGCTACTCAATATTCAAATGAAACGTCTGACTAAGCTTCACAAATATATGCTTACTGAATTTTGGAAACAGTGTTGCAAAGGAATATTAATTGTCTTTTCAAGTCTTAGTTTAAATATCTACAAGAACGCGATATTTGATATTATTTAGTTGAACATGCCAAGTGCTTACTTGGCTTCAAAAACAATTTTAATTCTTCTAGATACTATAATTTTTTGCGGTATGATTAGCACTTTACTTTGGCCTCTGTTACGCATAAGCTTTTATATAAATATTATGACTCTTTGAACTTGACCCTTTTAATGTAGGCAGCCAAAATGTAAAAGCACCCCGATCCAAAATTTAAATAGTTATAAGTATTTTACAAATATAGTTTTCTGAGCACCTTGATTTTTTTTTCTTTACATGTGAGTGGGACACCGTAAAAATAGAAAAATCAAATGACGAAATAGGTACAATAAATCAGTTTTGTTAACGAAATAAATAAACTCTTAGTACACGAGCTCTCTTAACAAGCTCCTCTTTATTTATTCAAAGAGAGTCTAACAGATACAAGCTTCGCTCGTAAACGTCATATCTCTTAAAGGGTTGGACACTAACCCCAAATAAAATCACAATAATCTTTATATTGTTTGGGGATTTCTCCAAGCTGTACTGAATAAATCAAAAGCTTTTTTAAGTGGATTTTGAAAGCGCTAGACTGAATTTACAGCTTGTCTGGGACGGTGAACTATGATTTATTGGTTTAGTTTATAAATGTATTATCATTGAATAAATAATTAATATATATCATTGAATAAATAATAGAGAAAGTTGAGGACGTCGTTCAATACACCCAGACTCAAAATGGACCAACTGAGCTGCAGCGAGCGGAGTGTTGAATCCGGTCTTAGGGAATCACTTTGTCCAGTAGCGGACTTGGCTTTCACCCCTTTCCTTTGTAAGTATGGAAACAAACATATCGTTACATTGGGAGAATATTACCTATATTATACCACTTTAATCTCTTAACACTTAACTACAGTAGTCTTTGAAATTTATTAAAAAATTACTAAGTATTATATTTTATCCAAGAACAAAATTAATAAAATCTACGATATATTCTACGATATATACATACTGAAAAATTTAGCAGACAAGAATGAAAATGCATACAATGCATCCACTGGGTCATGCTCAGCGTTTGAAATCAAGAAATACAAATATATAACAATAATATATCTAGCGTATTTTTAAGTAAAGATTTCTGTTTAGTTCAAATACCAGTTACATTTCTGACCAGATATAGCGTCATATTTTTTTGCTCAAAGGTGTAGGTCACCTACATATTGACAGCTAAATTAGGTCCAGATATCCACTCAATCGATCGATACATCATCATACATCATCTCGATCGTGTTAGGAGAGGCCTACGCCCAGCAGTGGACTGCAATAGGCTGAAATGATGATAATGATGATGATCCACTCAATGTAACATTTCAATACTCTATGCTCAACTTAGATAAAATAAAAATGTTGAGAAGTACGTGAGAACAAACCGTGATTTACGATAATGGCGCCCAACCGAGGCCGCCATTTGTAATTTCAGCTGTTTTGGCGCGAAAAAATTAGAGCTACGTTCAGTAGCTGGTGTAAAAAACTCGAAGAAATGTACCGATGAATAAACAATTCTCACGGCACCTGGATCAAACATGTATATGTAAACATGTATTGTTAAATTCCGTTTAATTAATCATCAAGCCAATATTAAATTGTTCATTTTGGGAACGAGGAAAAGTGGTGGTTTGTGTGTGCGTGTGTAAATTACTTGTAATTAGATTTTTAGATAATAAATTTTGGAAAAATCAGTCTTATATAATACATTTTACAATTGCTTTTAAAAAACATCACTTATAAAGCAATAAAACTCCTTGACGTTTTTAATTTTTTAAATCGAACCAGTACTTCCTAAAATCATAGCGTTCAACAAACAAACTCTTGAACTTTATAGTAAGTAATAAAGTATAGATCCCAATATTATTGCGGTAGATGCTTTGTTAGGTAGATTATAAGCTAGGTAGCTATCTATTCTAGTGTTAACATAAGCAACCAACACATAACGTGTCGTGGGCACAGAGATTCTTTACAAACGTAAAGTAAAACACACACGGTGATGTGTTTATTCTTACGATGTAGTTAATGTTACACAAATATGGACTGACACGTTTCAACTGTGGTTTGTTTGAGAGGCGTTATAATTCACACATTAAACAGAGCTTAGTAGCGCTTTGTTTTAGCCTTAATTCAGTCAAAAACTAAATAAAACACGAGAGATTTATGTGAGCGCATCGCCTCAGAACGGCTATTTGGCTAATTTATTTAATTATCATTGGTTATTATTGTCAATTGCAGATTATTTTTTCGGGTGAATGGAAGTTTATTTTTTGGAAAATGTCACTAATTTCAATGATATTTTTGTATGAGAAATTCAATAAATGGTATCGCTGCGAAGTCGGAGAGGAGATTACAGACAATATTCATTAGTTGACAATAAAACTGCATGAAAAGGAAAATTCGAAACAAATACGCTATACCAACCCGTCTGGCCAACGTGGTATAATAGGCTAAATTCTCTGCAAATGCTTTGGAGGAGACCCGTGGCCAGGAGTGAGACGTTTATGGGTTATAATGATTAAAATGATTCCTTACCCTCTCGAACCATTTCACTATTCTCTGTAATATTCAGCGATCAACAGTCTATACCTCGAACAGTGTACCCCCACTCACACAGCTTCAATCACCTTTTTATTAGTGCAGTATGAACATGACAGATGCACTTGTGTGGAGGGTTGTTGAACTTTGGCCACGAGCTGTACGTTCAGCGTTAGTCATGCTGGCATTAAGCGACTGAAGCGAGTCGATAGCATGGGGTTAATTGCCCGAGGGTAATTTCTTTTGAGGTTGTGTTTTTCTTTGAATTTGTGAAATAGACAGCTTAACCGATAATAGCTAGATTTTTCAAGCTCTATTTTACTTGTAATGTTTGTATGTACATATACAGTGAAATCAGACAAATCTTAGAAGCTGAACTGGAAAAAGAAGGGGGCCACCCTTCTTTTTATCCGATTGAGCAGAAATCTGTACTAAGTAGTATTATAAAACTGAAGAGTTTGGTTGTTTGGTTGAACGCGACAATCTCAGGAACTACGGGTCCGTTTTGAAAAATTATTTTAAAGAGAGAAATGTAGTGTATAATAAATTTATAATTTATTAGGTTGAAGTTTGTGAGTTTGTGACGTTGCAGGGGGGTAATCTAGCGAACGGATTTGAAAAATTCTTTTAGTGTTGAATAGCCCACTTATCGAAGAAGGTTATAGGCTATATAATATCACGCTGCGGCCAATAGGAGCTGAGCAGTGGACTAATAAAAACGACGGGAGCGAAGCCCCGCACTACTTGTATCTATCATCTATCTAGAGTAGAAAAATCGATAGATATTTTTCTTTATTATTCTTTTATTAAATCGAATGACAATGCAATATTAGATATCAATTTATTGCAGGCCCAACAGAATCTTCACAAAAACTCAATAACAATATACTTGAACATGAAACAGTTAAGACCGTGGCAAGTCAATTTTCAATCTCACACTATTACGCCAATGCAATGCTTCAACACGGAATAACATTTCACAAAAATAAACCTGCACCTTCTAAAGACAAAACACATAAACAAGAGACTATAAACTACTTTAAACAAATCATTCTGAAACATTTCAGCATGTTTTTATTACACAATTTTGTAGATACAAATCGTCGAGTTATTTTAGACGTATTGTCGCGTTGCAAAATAAGTTTGAATTACAGCATGACAAAGTAAATTACGCCATATGGCGATGTATAAGGGTGTGTTTTTGTTTACATATTGCTTGGATATTAAAGATATCACCTTGAGGCAAGGTGCATGGCTATGAATTATTCTCCATAATATTATCCAAAGTCCTTCAAATATTTATTTGACTATCGTAGTTTTGTTCATATTTAAAGAGGGAGAACGTCTTCAGCTGCAATAAAAACTTAAACACGTTTAAATATTTTTGTTAAACCTTGAAATAACGCATCAGTTCCTTAAATTTTACGAAAAATCTTACTCTACGGCTAGGATTCCACAAAGCGAAGATGTGAGGGATCTGTTTCGTGATCTGATAACCTTTTCTTGTGGTATCGGCCATGTATAAAAAAATATAAGTATATTTTTAATCATAACTGCCCGCTGCTCCAGCGGGGGTATGTATGCCTGTTGCACAAAAGGTCCCGGTATCGGCCCGGGATTTTTCTGTCATTAAATTTTCATTTAAAGGAGTTTGGAATTAAGGCCGGTTACTGGCAATACACTCGTCTCTTAAACATAGGACCTAACATAATTAGCGAATCGTGTGTATCTGATGCACCTCTACCAATACTTTCTTTTTGGGGAAAAAGGACGTACTATTTTTTTTAAACCTTCATCCACAATCTTTATATTCAATCTTGTCAATTCAACTTTGTCATGCTGTAATTGGCTGAACCGATTTGAATGAATTTTTGTGTATGTGTTCAAGTGGATTCGAGGATGGTTTAGACTCACAAATAAAAAAAAAATGCAATCGATTGGTATATCATGCATGACAACGTCTGTCGGGTCCGCTAGTATAGTATAGATATGGGCCTAATGCTACATGTTTATGTTATTCATCACTCTTGAAAATTAATCAGCCAGTTTAAATGCAAGTCATGAAATATTCAAAAACAAATGATGAACCTACTGAATATAATATATATTATAGAACTACATGTTCTAACATGTTCATATTTATCAAGCATATGTTATTCCCAACTCATCTCAAGTGTATCCGTTTCAAACTTAATATCATAAAACAAAGACATTATATTATTATTATACATTAGACTTGAATGACAAGCTAACATAATAATGGAATTAGTCTCTGTCTGCATTCAGTTGGAGAACAATTTCATTTAGTTAATAGTCTTGCATTTTTAATGAGTAGGTACTCTCGATATAACTGTGATTAGCGAGATACTACAGTTATGTAGTCATTTGGTGGGAATACATCAGCAAGCGCAGCGTAGGACGTCCACCAACAAGGTGGACAGATGATCTGATCCGAACAGCAGGATCGCGCTGGATGCAGCCCGCATACAACCGGTCCTATTGAAAGTCTCTTGAGGAGGCCTATGTCCAGCAGTGGACGTCCTCTGGCTGATAAAATGGTGATGATGACTACATCCAAAAGATAGGATGCCACCAAAGCTAAGACGAGATAAGAGAACTTTAATATTTTCAATGTTACTGACATAAATGTTATTTCGGATGGATAGATGGATGGATGTTTGTTCCTCAATCACGCCAGAATGGTTGGAAGGATCTGTATGAAGCGCACAGATAATTAAAGTCAAAATTTGCACATTGGCTACTTTCTACCGATATGCCACGAGAGCGGAGCCGCGGGCGGTGCTAGTGTATTATTATATTGTGCACCGCTCACTATTTGTCTACTTATCTTTTAAATCTCATTACCTCGAAGTCAGCTTCGGATACTCAGGAGCACTAATTACGTGGATTTTTTTTAAATTTATCTGTTCTTTGTATTGCTGTTGCATGTTTTGTGAATCAACATAAGTTTCAAACCTGTGGGATTTTTACTTGTAATCAGCCAGTTTCTCTACAGTTGTAATTTAAGCTGTTAATATAATTTAAAATACTGTTTTATTTTACAATATTTGAAAGGTAGATAACTTAAAATCAGTTTTTTGATTAAAGGGAATTGGAGCATCCATATCACAAAGAAAACGAACCGTTGCATTAAATGAAAATGCTCGAGAAAATTCTTTATATATCCATCTTCAGTTAAATAATACGGCGAGAAGTGCAGACTGCAGACAGGCAACGATTGCAGTAGCAGACAACAAAGGAATGCGGGGAGCGACAACGAGATTAATTGATAGGGAGCCACCAGTAGTAAGTACTTACCGTGTTCCGTGTGCTCAGGATAATAACAAGAAAATGGATGAAAAATTAAACAGAAGACATTGAACAATTTTTTTACGCAACAAAGGACTCACTCTTCATTACTCTTCTGGATGCAGGACCGAGTGTTATCGCGCGTGTTAGGAGAGGATCTCCATGAGACGATCTCCAGCAGTGGATTGCAATATGGCTTATGTGTAGATGTAGGAGAAAGCTATGCTTGGTTTCTGAGCTGTCAAACGGATATTGAAAAAAAAATATATATTCAGTCAGGTTAAACATTAATCGAAGAATAACTTTAATCTGAGGGCACAGAAACCGGGTATTAGTGGAGGGTTTGCATTAGACTCTCCAGTATGAACACAAATTACATCTTTAACTATAAAATTTGAATTAGAAATAATGTTCTTTTTATAGTTTTACTTTATTGAAATTGTAGACAGGTATGATGTTAGTTAGCAAAACAAGTGTGTTTGGATCGAGGCAATTGGCGCTGTGGTCTCTACTTATGCCATAGGAGACTGGCGTGATAACATGAATGTAACAATCATCATCAGTCGTTCACTGTTCACTCCACCACATAGGAGTTGTCTTCCTTATTCTTATTTTGGTGGTACCTGTGCACCTTCTGAGATGTTTTTCCACTCCATTTAACAATAAAATCATGAGAAAATATCAAACATTATAAAGATGATTCTCGTCACGTAGCATTTAACATTTCCATACATTATATGACGCTCGGGAATAATGTCTTCGAGAATTTGCTCACGGATGAAACTGTATACAAAACTTTAATATTCAAATAACCTAACACTTTTAGCACCCCTTTTCCTGACAATAAAATGTCGGAAACATCGAACCCAAGCTGTACAACTATATTATTATATGATTTATTGAGTGCTGCCGTGACTGGTGCAGACTTGCATCCAGACGACAAAGAGACGGGAGTGAAAACCCACACTGATGCAACCAGACGTGTTTAATGTAAATATGCGGTAGTGTTGGTGTAGCGATAAGTGAAACGTGCTCTAGTGGTTTTGTGATAATGTTTTCGTATTTGTTTTTATAGGATCTTTTACAGGAAATACACTATAGATTTTTAGAAATTAAAAATACAGTCTTGTGTTGTGTTAATGGTTGGTTAATATAATTAGCGCTAGAGGCCAACAAGGGTGGGTCATCATCATCATCATCATTTCAACCTATAAACTTCCCACTGCTGGGCACGGGTCTCTTTCAAAGAATGTGGAGGGAATTTAGCCTACTATACCACACTGGCCAGACGGGTTGGTATAGGGTGTGTTTCGAATTTTCCTTTTTTTGCAGTGCTCTTGTCTCCATATCGTTTTTCTCTATAGTCGCCTTTTACTTCACCCACGGGTTGAGATGGGGTAGTGAAATTATGTATTCTTATTCCGTCACTATCTTTCCTATTCTAAAGTGGATGCTTTATACATGATAATAATATCACAGACTACAATAATCTGGAGTCATAATTCCGCGAACTGCAATTTTACTTTCATGCAAATAGAACGTATGCCAAAACGTACAAAAAGAAATATGGTGGTAGGCATTTTTAAAACCATATAGCTTTTTTAAAAGCTATTGCATTCTATTTATCGTCACGCCCGACGGCTGGTTTAGTCTAGACTAGATCCAGACAACAAAGAAAAGGCGCTGGGGGGGAATAGCAAGTAAAAGCCAATGCTCGTGGAAGTGGAAGCGGAAAATGAGTTGTACCTAATTGATTTAGGCCCAGACTTCATCAAAGTGAAGAAGAGGCTAGAGAGTAGACATATAGTCAATAATCGCTCAACGTATTTGGTTGTTTACCTATATATCTGACTTTTGACTGGCCTATTGGTCTAGTGGTTAGTGACCCTGACTGCTAAGCCGGAGGTCGTGGGTTCGATCCCCACCCAGGACAAATCTTTGTGTGATGAGCATAAAGGTTTGTTCTGTGTCCGGGTGTAATTTATCTAAAACATGTATGTATTTACAAAAAAAAAATGTATTTAAGTAGTATATCAGTTGTTTAGTACCCATAACACAAGCAAATATAATTGCTTACTTTGGGACTAGATGGCGCTGTGTGTATGTGGTAGAATATTATTATTATTATTATTATATCCCAATGGCAATGTAAATAAGATTTAGGTTGAGATTTTTCTATCTGGCAATATTTATATCTTTTGGATATACAAAGTTTAAAATTACTTTTTAATTACTTATGTTGTATTTTTAATCTCTTCTTGGTTCGTCTTCTCTTTTGTAAGTCCGGACCAGAAGCATATTTTATATGTATACAATGTCAATGATAGATAAAATAATGTTGACTCCATCACTCATAAAGCGACTAATGGTCATCACGAGCTGATTTTATAAAATAAACCAATTTTATTATAAAAATAATATTTTACCACATTTACTCAGCGCTGTAATGGGTACTAGACAATTGATAATTTTATTAAATAGATATTATACAAAAAGAAATTACCTGTAATGTTAAGAATACACGAACTTTATTTATTTGGACATTGCCGCCATGCCTTACCTGAAAAAAAAAAGAAATTATATATCAATTATCCGAAAACTAGAAAACATTGGCTATTCTTTATCTACTTAGGTGATACGTTAGATATAAATAAATTAATCGATTTGATATTCTTTAAATGAATATCATTATTATCATCATCATTTCATCTTTTGAACCTACAAACGTCCCACTGCTGGGCACGGGTCCAAAGAAAGTCGTGGGAATTTAGCCTACTATTAGGACTTTTACTGGTAGATAGCTAATATCACAAGGAGTAACTCAGGCTACTTTGATTTTGGATAAAATATTAGGGTTAATTGTTAATACAATACTAGATTAGTTTGCTACGCGAACGAAGTCGCAGTCGCAGGCACAGCTAGTTAAAAATTATATAGTTATGCATTGGAAAAAAACAACGTAACTACATGCCAACATTTTCGGAAAAAATAGTCTAAAGCTATTGACTTAGAAGCGTTTTTTGAGCAAATTGTAAAATGTACTGGCGTCATTTTTTGCGGCGAAGAAATAATAGCAGATCCCTACAACTTGTAAAACCCTTACCCTTTGTATTACAAGTTCTGGGCACCATGGGCGTAATTCCGTCCCGCTAAATATAGCTTCCAACGTCTATTCTGTAGAACCTCATACTGTAATCTGTTGAGAAAATCTTGATTTGGGGAATTTCTCTAGTTGAATAGGAGCGTTAAAACCCAAATGCTTCGGCAAGAACTTTGGTCTTGCGTTTTATCTCTGCCTTATATTGTCGGACTAGCTTTTGCGAACAGCTTCGTCCGTTCCTCGTTCGGGATAAATTACAGCAATATTATGTTAGTATAAACTATTTTGTTTAAATTATATTACTTTATGAGTGTCGCCAAAAACTTTTCAGAAGTTTCCCTTTAAAAAGATACAATGTGTGGTAACCGTTATGTATGGGGTGTAATAGTATATTCTATGTAAAATTTAGTAAAATACTCATGCCTAATTGTATGAATTCTTATCTAAATTAATTCATTTTCAGACATAGAAGAGTTTGCTAAATTCTAGCAACCGCTATCATTGAAATATCTAGTGTTTATTATCACAAATCAGTTATTCACACATCGACACACAATGTCATTTGTCAACGCTAACCTAGTTGATGAGGTACAACAGTTACTGTCCATTACACTCCATACATTATGTCCCGTTTAATGCCACAACGGTATTGGGCATTAACTGCTATCACCCTGATTAACGTCGTTAGCATGCTAAGCACCCGCCTCGGGGGTCATAAGGCCCCTATCACTGGAAGGTGAATGAACAGTAACATTGTACACAGCTTGTTTACATTATTATTATTAATCAGGGACCACACCGCATGTGTATCTTATGACTTGGAGATTTTGTCAAAACAATTCAGTGTGGATCCATAACTACATTTTGAGGCATTCCATTGAGTGACACAGTTTGGTAGAAAATGTTTCAAGGGTTCCTTTGTAGGAGGTGACCTCGTAGATGGTTCTTTCCATTTGTTATAATGTTTTTAATTAATTTACATGAACCTAACGCTTTATAGTAAGGTTGTGGCATGTAAAAGCCCGGTAAACTTTTAAAAAGCATCGAGAAGAAATATGTAGATTTACTATCATGCAACCCATTAAGTCCCACTGCTCGGCTCGGGGTCTCCTCTCCTCTATCTACAGAGCTGAGAGGGTTTTAGGTAGATTTACTATACAACTATAGAATTTCAATATTTACAATGCGAGAATCGTTTACCGCAGGTCTATTGGTTATTAACATTGAAAGACTTTCTTATAAGTTTTAGGGTTTTTCTTTTGAAGAAGCTGTTTTCAATTCCAGAAGACACAACGACGCTAGAGTATGCATACAGCTTGGAGGATATATACTGGGTATTGAAACTATTATAATTTAAGAGAATTAATATATTTAATTCTCCTGTCATAGAAATTTTGATTTAGGGCGCTTGCGGCAAAGTCAAACACTAAATGTTAATAGCGATTGGCTTTTACTCTGAAGGACCCTATCCCTTCAATAACGTGGGGCGAATATAAAGATACTCATATTTTTCTTCCATTACTACGAGACGGTATATTTTAATAAAAATATTATTGGATATAAGCTCAAAGTGTAAAAAAAATCAACCAGACATCAAAGTAAACTCTAGACTTTCAAAGGGCATATTGAGTTGAAAAATTCAGACAAAATAAATTAAGACGCCTAATAGTCTAGAAGAATGTTTTCTTAGTCTAGAATTTCAAAGCGAGCTGAAATTATACATAAACTGTAATAATATATAATAATTTAAGGCGTTTTGTATAAATATTATTAAATACTTATTTACTCTTTGTTCATTGCGTTACTCTTATATTCAGACCCGCTGTTATAAATTAGTCCTGCTTGTCTAGACTTTTTTTAGCTAACAGCTACCTATTCTCACTGGAAACTGTTTTAAAATATTTTGCAAAGTCATTGACTTAATAAAATTACCTCATGCTCTAAATGATGATCAGCAAAAGAAAGCACCCAATACTACTAAGCCAGTGGTCAAATAAAAAAAAGCAACCACTTCGTCTGTAAAACGTCACACGTTTAAATAAACGTCCATTGAATTCCTTAAAAAGGGCCTTTCACAAACCTAGACAAGAGACGAGGTGAACAAACTCTCTGTCCTTAGCGACTGAGATGACACCTACAAACCGCAGCTCTAGTACACGTTAACTTTTAGACTGTGTGTTTAAATAGACGACCAGGGAGCGGAGCGAGCGAGCCTGCTAACGGTGAAGTAAAATATCGAGAGGAAACCCACATACTCTAGAAGAAATTAAAAGGGTATGTCTGTGTGTGGATTATGAGAATCGAAGTGATTATCAACGGCTGGAATAATGACAGCTTTGTTAGTCTGTAAATGACGTTGTGAATGGGGTAATGATGGACATTGATGTGGTTAAATGCGTTCTTAATAAGCATAACATAACTTTTACATCCCAGAGGGGCAGCCGTGTATCACAGTGTATTCAGTTATGCGTCATTAGTGTACTGTGACTGGTAATGACAGATGACTACTTATCTATCACCAAGTTAATACCCAGTATACTTAACGAAAGACATAACGAATGATTTGGAAGTTCAATTAACATGTTTAGTTTAAAATGTATATCAAATTATATAGAGTACGTTGGGTACGTTCTAGAGAAAGGATAGAACAGAAAATATTGATGCAAGTTGAAGAAGCGACAGATGTTTGTCAGAATCGTAGCTGGTGGAAGGATATAGTCTCTGCCTTCCCTTCTGTTGGGAAAGACGCGTGATCTATATGAACGAATTCTGGTCTTGTGTGTGTGTATTTATTGCGAAAGCAATTAAACGGATCAATGAACATTGATGTTGAATACTGTCCATTCGAATTTAGTACATAGTTCCTAAGTAACCCACAAAAATATGAAGATTAACACGTTCCGCTATCCGCTCAACTAAACGCTCAGCTCCACACAAAGTCGCAACCCTAAAATACATTTGCAGACTATGAATTTCATTACTGCGAGTCAACTCAAATAATTTTAATGTTTTATAATTGAATTTTAAAATATTGAAATGTTTTAATTATTTTCATTCTATTATATTCTTTTAGCAAAAGTAAACAGAATGATTTTTGAGTGAACAAATTTACTTAATTGAATGTCGATAGAGAATGATTGTTGGTTTTATCTAGTTAGAGCCGATTCATTGAAAAGTAAAGGCAATTCTTTGAATATAATGCTATGTAAATTGTATCTAAATTGTCGTACAATTTATACCTACATAACCTTACTTAAACTATATTTAGGTAAGTATAAGGATAAATATTGATCCTCAACCGATTGAGATAAAATTTTGCACGCATATATAAATTAGATGATAATGCAATATTTTTATGAAATGCAGTCAGCTGCATTGCGGTCAGTCTGATGATGGAGTTGGAGGGTGGCCATAGAAACTCTGTTATAGATGAAAATGTCATTGGAGTCGAAATGGTGGATGGCGCGGTTTCAGATGAATATCCTCCCAAGAACTATCAGGTTGTGGAATTAACTCCCTAACGAAGTTGTTGTGTGAAGTGGGCTCATTTAATTTGTCTTGAAGAGGACTCTAATCTATAGGTAATAAGTGAATAACCAAATCTAAAAGTTTATTTGAAAAATAAATATTTTTCTAATTAAAACTTATTATTAAATATGATTGAGGTGAATGACGCCTGTCATTAAATTCTTTTGATATAGAACTATTTATTCTTATTTTTATTTCAAAACAATGTGTTCTATGATCTGAAAATATTTTTTTGACATAAAATCCTAATCTACCATAATCGTAATACGTCAGCGTTGAATAAGGGTAGTTGTGTAAGTTCTCACAGAAATTATAAGTACTATAGAACAAACTTTACAGTCTGCCTAATTGAGCAGCTACTGTGTGTGACTCTTAATTATAGAGAATGTAGGCCTTGTGGGGATCATTAGTCACAAAGCTAGGCATTGAGGCCGCCCCTCCTGTGTATCCATACTTTTCAGAGTAACCTATTACGTTAAGTTAAAAAAAATCTTTTCATAACGAAGACGAGTTTTTAGAAATTCATTCCTAAAATTAAAATAGTTACTATGATCATGGAAAATAATTTCACATGTGAAACTGCGGGTGACTATTAAGATTTTGATATAAGTTAAATAAGTAGTAAAAAAAACCTAAAACGTCTCTAAAGTTTTATCTTTTTGTTTATTTCGCGGGGGACTTTACAAACATATATTATAACTCAATATTTTATTTTATACTAGCTTCCGCCTGCTGCTTCACCCGCGTGGTATGTATTTTATACCTATAAACCTTCCTCTTGAATCAGTCTATCTATTAAAAAAAAACAGCATCAAAATCCGTGACGTAGTTTTAAAGATTTAAGCATACATAGGCATATAGGGACAGAGAAAGCGACTTTGTTTTATACTAAGTAGTGATAGATCTCAATTAAGATACTTAGTCTTCTGAACGTCATACAAACACAACGTCGTACAAAAAAATGTCAGAAAATTTTCCTAAGGCCCGTTCGCTGACAAGTTGAGCCTTGAGAAGAGAACAAAGTACACCATGACTCGATACAACAGTCTATGAATTACATAAATATTTCTGGGAATCGAGCCGATGTCACTCGGTACAGCGATGTTAGTAGCGTGACGACCGGTACGGTGACAGTCAGACATCACCATATTAGCCGTAGGACGTCTACTACTGGACATATCCATACATATTATAAAAGGCCTTGTCCTGACTGACTGACTGACTGACAGACAAGGCACAGCCTAAACCGCTGGTCGTAGCGACTTGAAATTAGTTGAAATTTGGAGGGTGTGTTTGTCCTAATGTATAGAGGTGTACTAAGAAAGTTTTTTTTAAAATTCAACCCCTAAGCGGGTGAAAAGGGATAAAAACGATTGTATGAAACTTCTTTGTTTTTTAACTTATAGATTTGAAAATTTGTTTTGGAGTACTACTATCAAAATAAAATATACCCTCATTAATATTTTTGACAAGGGTGGCTTTGGAAGGGATGGAAATTGGGGATGAAACGTTGTATGAAAAGATCTTTGTTTTGAAGTTAACGTTTTGCAAATTAGTATTGGGATAGGAACTTAAAATGTTGTTTTTAGTATTTTTGATAGGGATGGGTTCAGGGGTGAAATATTAAATAGACAGTTATTTGTTTTTCAAGTTATATGTGAACTTCAGTTAAGAAGTGAGTTGATGGGTTGTTTTGGTGTTTGAAAAACTTACCCTAAGGGATGAAATAGGTGTGAAAATTATTAGAAATTGATATGGATATCGTTTTCAAAGTTTTTAGGGACGTTGATTACGAAAATGTTATCTATATTGACGTTAAATGAAATTCAGCTCCTGTAGTGGGGTGTTGTGGAATTCATGAATTGCACTTAAAACAAAGATCTATGTAATATCGAAATCTACGCGGACGAAGTCGCGGGTAAAAGCTAGTCTAATATATAGCCTAAGACATTCGTGACATCAAACTTTGACATAATATTGAATGACATTCATTAATTATCACTGAAAAAATTACTTTTGACATCTAGTATTAATTTATTGTGTTGGTATCACTAATTGTTTCATCATTTATTTGAATATTTACGTACCATTGATATGATAGATTGTATTGGAACTATTAATATGTAAGACCATTGTAACCACATTTCTCGTAAATAAATGTATTTATATTTCTATTTCTATTGAATATATAGAAATTATGCAATTCTAAAAACGTTTAGAATTGCATAATTTCTAGCATAAAGTAATATTACCTATGCATCGCGTGGGTGGACGGCAACCCTAACAATACCCACACAATGACTGTTGTCAATTATGAAGATTGAAAACAATAAGTATGTAGTACCTACTACGATATCCTGGTTAAAGTAGTTATTGGAAAAAGGTATTTCCGTAGACAAAGCCTGTGATAGGTATTCAGTTATTTCGAACAATTACGCCATTTTTAATGGCCGGTATCAATGTCTATTAAAGTGTCCATGACAAATTTTAACGTTCCGTAGAAAAAATCTTTTTTAAACTACTACTAAAATAGCGTCAGCCTATGTAGGTACAATTTGTGTAAAGGAAAAAAAAAATCAAGACTAATTATTTGAGAAAAAATGTTTTACTGATTTAATTAGGTACCTTCCTCTACATTTCAAAGTATTTCATACTGAACAATAAATTACTATTAAAATATATTACAGAGTACATGGCGCGTGTTGGAAGAGGCCTATGTCCAGCAGTGGACTGCAATAGGCTGAGATGATGATGATGATGATGATAGAGTACATTACCGTGAAATTCAGTAATATTAATATACTTAGATTTCCCCAATTCACCGTGTAGTGACGGATTAAGAATATGTCACTACCCCAATTCAACCCGTGAGTGTCGTAAAACGCGACTAAGGGCGTAACCTTATGCAGACAAGAGCACGGCGACAAAAGGAAAATTCGAAACAAACCCTATACCAACCCGTCTGGCCAGCGTGGTTAAATACCCTCCACATTCTTTGGAGGAGACCTGTTGGTTGAAATGATGAATATACTTAGATAATATAATATAAAGCCGATCCTGCTATCATATCAGTAGTTATGTCTAAATGCAAGCTCATCGTTCATCCAGTTAGTACAGATTATCTGGGTCACATTTAATGGGGCCGCCTAGCTGTGGTGAAACGGGTGCACTGCACTAACTATAAATATTATGGTACCAACCTTTTTGTTTATTTACTAATCTCTACAGACTTACCCGCCAAAATTTATTTATAGACTTAAAAAATACAACGTAATTTAAAATGGCTTATGTAACTTTTTAATTTGATAGTGTGGTTTAGTTAGAAATTTTGCAGAATGGGGTGATGAAGTTACAAAAATCATCCTAAAACAATATTCCATACACCACAACAAATATAAATTAACCAAATTGACAGATAATGAGAGAAAATGTTTTATTACTCATTACAATCACAACCATGTTAAAGTAATGATCTTTCCGTCGTCAATAATAGAGACGCAGCCAAACATTGCATAATAAAAAATCACTGCACAGCCCGAGAAACAAGATTGCCTCACTACTGCCATCACAGCAAATTCACCCTTTTTTTTTCAACAATCTCTACAGACCGCTTTTAATGACCAATCAAAGAAAGCCTATATGCAACAAAAGGATGATAAACAAGGCAATTAGCAATATATCTTCCACCCACAAATTTCACCACATATTTACCTGCGGTTTGAGCCCTAAAACATAAACTAATAAAACCGCAGACTGCTCCAAATATTGGTGTTCTCTGTACTGTGGTCACTCTACAAATGTACAAAGCAAAACTTTTCCATTATGAATTCAACCATTCGTGCATTCTTTCGAGCAAGATAACTAGAATAATAATATTCTTTGTAGCACTGACATAGAATATTGCAGCATTCCGGGCATAACTCCTTTAATCCTATAGAATAGACTGATTTTGTTTCTAAAATAGTGTGGATATGTCTTTCTAGCTCTACTACGATTCTCAGAAAAACCCATAAACAATGTCGACCTTGGGAGTTAAACCAACCCCGTATTCATAAATACTTAGTATATTATTTAAGAAGTAAAAATAAAAATCAATGAAGACATAACATCCCAGCAACACCTGAGGAGTACTCTTTTAGTAGAATACGAGTCTAAACATTGCATTGCTATGCTAATAAAGAATGTTTGCAGACACGGCTGGTAGAATGGCGCGACCGACGCGACCTATATTTAGCGGGACGTCGACTGTTGACCTCGTGCCCTCGCCCTGCATCTTTGTTGACGAAACGTGTCGATATTACTTTCTTCGTTTTCTGAGCGCCTAGTACTTATTGATCTTGTGGGCTCGCGTTGCCATTTTGGTGTGAGGGAATGATGGATGAAAAATGTCAGTCAGTCTGATGAATTTCTCCTGATTTTTGTTTTTGTTACCAGTGTAATATTCGTTGTATAACTATCAGTCAAATTACTAAAATCTTATGTAAACTATAGAAAAATAGAAAAATAAAATATAAAAAAATCTAATATTAGCCCAATAACTAATATATCATGAAGCCATTACTGACAATAGTAGTAAGTCACACGGTACAATGTTTACTTTCGAATTTATGAAAATTATAATTATAATTATAGAGCACTGCGGGAAAAGGAAAATTCTAAACAAACTCTATACCAATACCAACCCGTCTGGCCAGCGTGGTATACCTAGTAGGTTAAATTCCCTCCGCCTTTTTTTTTGGAGGAGACCCGTGGACAAGTGGGACGTTTATGGGTTGAAATGATGATAATTAAATTCGAAATATTGCGTAATAAATGATACTTTGCACTATGAGTGTTATTTTAATGTCATTCCGCATAACCAATTCAATAAGGGTATGTCTTCGTAGGCACAGGACCGTTCGCAGTGGCGTAAATTAGGTGAGGCCTATGTTCAGCAGTGGACGTCGTTGGGCTGATATGATGATGATGTCTTCGTAAATGAACTCTTTGTCAGTCTGTGCTCCTGGTAGATGCGTTACATAAAAGAATGGCGACGTAAAACGGTTTTTACAATCTATATTATATGAAGACATTCTCTATAAAATTACCTAGTCTATTTTGCTATACTTAGTCTTTTGAAAGATGAAGGTACCTACTTGCTTACACGACCTCGTTGTTCAATTTAAATATGAAATCTGTATCTTGTCTCAAATTTATACCTACATCTAAAAGGTTATTGTCTTTATATTGAAGCTGAATTTACAATTTCAGGAACATACATTGAATCTGAATTTCAAGTGGTATTGGCCAATAGCCGGTCGGTCAGACTCGGCAGTGTTGTATGTAACTTTGTAAAGCAAAGTGCTTCGAGAAATTGATGGCTAATGGTTATTGGACGTTTGAATCGATTGTTACTGCTTCGAAGCATGGTAATGGATTTCGATGAATAGTTATGTGATATCTTTCTAATAAATAGTGGATTTATCATCATCAACCCCTACAGGTTAAATCTACAAGCCCAGTTTTGAATATAGAAATAACCTTAGGGTGGCATATATTGTAGACGTCCAATTCTTGCAACGTACCTATCATCATTCAATTCAGTGTCTATTTAGATTATTGATTTATTTAGATGGAAACATTATTAGATTACAGCCGTTGCGTTGGTTTAATGTGGTGGTCGTTAAGTAAAGTTGGAAGCCTTCTGGGCGACTGCCAAGGTCTACCTCAAGCCAACTCGATAAGAAGGAGAAGGTATTATTGCAGTTGAATGTAAGATCTTCAGCTCTAGAAAAAAATATGAACGGGGTTTAAGATAAGGTTGATGATGATGATGAACCCATTAATGTCCTACTGCTGGACTCGGGACTCCTCTCCTCTATCTAGAGAGCTGAATATAAAGGTTACTTGAAAAAAATCATACACCGAAATATTAAAAGCGATCTTTCATCAAATATATATGCAAGTATCGTTTTGTACAATATTTCATCCATTTTAACTGTATGCTAAGCATTACAAATGCAATGCAGACGTTATGGAGACATGTATGGCGAGGTGTTGTCTGCTCTTTGTGTTCGCGCATAAACCGCCTGCATTAACTGCGCGCCTGGTACCTTCGGTGCATAATGCATTATTTACATCAAGCACTTTACTTTTACGCCCGGTAGTCCATTTGCATGCGTAGGATAAAGTTGTAAAAATATATGGGGAGAATCTCATTATTGAAGTGCTAATACTAACACTATTAAGTAACCATTACATTGTTAAAGTTTTATTTTCTCATCAATCCTTACGAGCTTCTCACTTGACTGTTACGTGAGTAATTTTTTTCGGAGAATAGTCTCCAAAATACTCTCACAAAATTTTCATCATTTATCAATCACTATGGTTGACAACAAAATGACATATAATTATGACTACCACCATCATTGATACAACGGTGCTCATGCGCGAGCATCACCGATCCCTACACAAAGCAAGAAATCTCGAAGCAAGTTACATTTTTTTTGTAAATTAAACTTCATTCATTAATAACATCAACATTCGAAAAACATCTAAACAAATATATCGAACGAAACTACGTAGGTACCTACGTCATTGAACACCGTGTATAATTCAAAGCGGTTTATTTAGGTAGCCATCGGTATTGGTAGCCTGCGACCTAGTTAATATGACCCGAGATGACCTCTCGGCCTAGGTCGACCGCCCTCCCCCAGCCAAAGGCATACCTATCTGTTCAAATCTCCACTCGTTCATACTATCCTGGTACTTTCTGTTGATACGACACAAGCCTTTGTGTTACGTGGATTTTCTCAAGTAGTTTTCCTTGTTTATACATACATTCTTCAGTGTTTCTTTGTAACGTTTACAAGTATGATTGATTCTGTCGAGATTGTTATAATAATATACATCTTGATATAATGAATAATGATATAAAATTAATTGTTTTGACCTATATTTCTATGATTATATAAACAATGGATTAGTTTATTTAATTGAAAAACTTTTGCACAGATTTATAATTATGTACCTACACATAGGTGGACTTATTGCTAGCAACTTTTTTTCTTTGTCATCATCATGTTATATTGTATACCTAATAAAATAAAATATACTGCTTAATTTTTTCTGACTTACTCAAAGATCTACGTTGTTACAAAATTTATAATAAAATCTTGGTTTAAATTACATTATTTTCTTTTACCTTTAATGATGAGATCTCTTTACAGTTCTGATAACTAAACTATCCTATTTACACAGAAAAATATTCTCGATGCCTCCGTAAAAACAGCCACATAAAGTCCAACTATAAGATCTTGTGCATCCGTGCCGACTTACAGCGCAGAAGTGCCACATACACATATAAATACGTGGCTTCGTGCAGCAAGTGCTCCCTTTTCCGTTTTATTTTTACACGTAAACCACATCAATAAGTTACCACGAAATATTTCCGTCGTTTCCTCTAAAGTCGGTCGCAAAAGGTTCCGTTACAAATCGCGTCCCAGTTCGACTCCAACAATAGTTATTCTAGTTTGTTTTAATAGTTCAGCAAACTGGTATGATTGCACAATAGATGGCCGCTTGTAATTGAAGTTGACATTAAATCTCTGTTCATTAGAGCAGCGGACAGGCGAGGCCGTCCGACGACCTGAACGCACCGGATTACTTCGGCCCGAAGCAGACATAATAGCTAAATTGGAGTATTAAGACACTCGCCCTTTATATGCAAATTTTCTTATTATCCAACCAACGGATAGCCGGGGTTTCTCGTGGAAAACGGTTAAATACGGTCGGGGATAGGAACGAGTTATTGTAAATCTAACTTGTCTGTAACTTAATTAAACAATATCTTTCTATGAATTGTTTAGGATTACTAAAATGGAAAAATAATTAAGTATACTCCGTCTTTTCTTACCTGACCAAACTGGAAAACAAACCTGACTCGGTCGTTATCACACAGTAAAAAAAAGAACTATATTTATACTTATAAAAGAAATATGCACAACACTCAAAACAAAATTTTCATTAAAATACGACATTTTAATATAATAATAGTTTAATTAATTTTAATAATAACAGTTAAAATAGAAATCCAAACCAATTCGATTCAAATATTTAGACATTGTGATATGTATTCTATATAGTTTGTCTGTGAACCGTAGTGATGTGACATCCTGATGTATCGATATAATGAAACTAGATGAAATATTTTTATTTGAACTTAGGCAATTTATTGCTTTAACTATATTATTATTATTATTGCTTTAAAATTTCCCTCACAAATCAATTTTAAGTGACAGAAAGTTTCTACAAATACCTTAACCAGTTCCTTTTTTTTCACTACTGAGAAATAATCGAAGTCGATATTTTTATAAGTAAAAATAACGTTTCCCGTCACTATACTTGTCTATGACCGTCCTTGACGCCATATTTGTCTTCCAGTTTGGTCACGTAAGAAAAGACGGACTATAGATATACTGTCAGCATGATGGTAAAGACATAATATATGTATGTTACATATATAAAGTCCTCTGCTAACGTTAGTACTACGCTCCAAACATGATACTTCTGAGCATACGATTATAATCTAAAGAGTTCTAACCTCATTGCTATTCATGGTTTCGCGCTAGTCTTCTGAAAAGTGGGAGCCTGATATATGAAGTACATAGTTATGAATAATTGTCACATATTGAATTCACCTGTAAAACTGTTTCGGTGAAAATGTCTGATGAAAAAATTCCTTACGACCCATCAATCCTTGATTCGTCCTTTGAAAAAGTAATTGGACTTTACATAAGCAAATACTAACAGTGCTAACGCTATATACACACTTAAATACAAATATGGAGTCATTGTTAGCTGTTTACCAAGAAAATCGTTACTTAAATACAAGGAAAAGAAGTTATGAATGATTCCACTTAAGATTTCAATAACTGCCTATGTAATCATGTTGTCTTAGTACAATAAGGTGTGAAGAAAAGTGTGAGAAAATTTTCTCAAGGAGAATAAATCTATAGAATAACAAAGCACTAGTTATCTTCAACTTTGTAATGACTACATCTAGGCAAACACACGCCCTATCCATTTGTTGAAAACAATGCTCTTTTTCTAAGTAGTCTAATGTTACTTATATTCTTTAGAGTACTCGACAAAGAAGAGCATTTTCACTGTGGAAAAAATAACACTAGAAACTGTATTCTTGACTTACTTCCGAAGACACTGCAACAATTCTAATTAACGAGGTCTTTTACTTTTTGGGATGGTGATTGGAGGACGTACTTTTCTCATGGAGATGCTTAATTTGAAGAAATGTTTGTATCCCTCTCTTAAGGCTGCTGTAAACGGTGCGGGATTCTGGGGGGTATCGCGGCTTGCGACAGACATATGTGCTTCCAAAATAAAAACTTTTTCTATAGCTGCTGCAGCACAATCGCTATAGGCTGATTGGTGTATAATATCACAATAGATGCACCATAGACATCCACTTTTATGCGTTGTTGTTTGTATATAAAAATTCACTTCCATAATTTCAGCTTACCATAATCATAGGTTCCGATAAAACGTAGCCCTACAGGGTTAACGCAGGGCAATAAACTATTTTTAACAAAAAAATATTAAAACGACTTCAAATCAGTACTAAAAAGCGAAAAATAAACTGAATTAGATATTTAATTCCAAGCTAAAAAATACCTACCTACCTGTTTAAAGTATAATACCCTATTACTAATCTGTTTGAAGTCGGTGCCAAGCCTAAGGAGTTTGTTAAGCTACGTACTACTTAGTACGTACATCTGTTACCGCTCGCTACTTCACACCACCTCGCACTTGAGTGTGATCGTACCTAGTGGACGGCTCAAACTGAGTGATACAACCTCATTAGGCTGGCACCGACTTCAAAAAGATTAGTAATAGGGTATTATACTTTAAACAGGTAGGTAGGTATTTTTTAGCTTGGAATTAAATATCTAATTCAGTTTATTTTTCGCTTTTTAGTACTGATTTGAAGTCGTTTTAATATTTTTTTGTTAAAAATAGTTTATTTTTCCATTTTTAGTGTACTTTTTATCTAGCAGATTTAATAATACTGGGTGGCAAACTAAGACGGAAAACCGAAATAAAGAATCTTCGATAGAAGGGAACGTCTTTTCAAATATTCTAACAACACAACCTGATTGTAGAATAGAGGAATCTCAAAACTCTCAGCTTTTTATGTCTTTGTTTTTTCCTATAAAATGCGACAGGTAACAAGTATAGGTATACAATGCAGGTTAGATACTATATCGAAAACTTAAAATGTCATCTAAGAATTCCTTTGAATTATACAACTTTATCTTCCATCAAGAGCTCTCACCTCAGACACTTGAAATAACACAACTTAAGGTTTATACATGGATGTGATATTTAAAGAAATCATCTTCTTACTCCTAAACTTTAAGAAGTTTCCCTTCCAGTGACAGCTCACCTAAATAACCTACAAGAATACAACTATAGGTTTAAAAGTACCTATAATGTTGAAAGAATTATCCTCCAACTCCTAAAAGTTAAGGAGTTATACCTTCCAGTGACAGCTCACCTGAATAACCTACAAGAATACAACTATAGGTTTATAAGTACCTATAATGTCGAAAGAATTATCCTCCAACTCCTAAGAGTCAAGGAGTTATACCTGCCACTGACAGCTCACCTGAATAACCTACAAGAATACAACTATAGGTTTATAAGTACCTATAATATTGAAAGAATTATCCTCCAACTCCTAATAGTTAAGGAGTTATACCTTCCAGTATCAGCTCACCTAAATAACCTACAAGAATACAACTATTGGTTTATAAGAACCTATAATGTCGAAAGAATTATTCTCCAACTCCTAACAGTTAAGGAGTTATACCTTCCATCACCAGCTCATCAACATGAGATGTTGACTATCAGACGTAAATACTTGAATAACTTTAAAAAATATATGAAACACGTAACATGTGCCTATAAAATTTGAGGGTTGCCTTCGATTTCCCTGAGATTCCATCATCAGAACTTGACGTGATGAATAGGGGACCAATTCGGAAGTATACCCTTTCAAACAAAAAAAGAATTTTTTAAATCGGTTCAGGCATCTCCGAGTAATCGATGAACATACATAAAAAAAAAAAAAAATACATACAGTCGAACATATAACCTCCTCCTTTTTTGAAGTCGTTTAATAAAACATAGCTGCACTATTCCAAAACAGTTATTTCTTAGAGTCGATGAGTAACGAACCGTATTTGTTAGGACAAAGAACTGTACGCAGTTTATATGTGAATCATACTGCGACGACAAGAATATTAAGACCTTGGCCTCCAATCCTGATTTGCGTAAATAAATTGGGCCAAAAATGCACATATTTTACAAAATCATTAAAAGCATAATGTAACTTTAAGGAAGGGTGATTCTTTACTAAAATAACCTGACTCGGGAGCTACCTTCACTTTCCAGAAGATTGAAGCCACAATAGCGCTTCCCCAATACCGTTGTTTACTGTTGAGAAGTTGACGAAGAACTTCCAACTTAGAGACAAATTTATTAAAAATTTAATAAATTAAATTTCGATTTAAGATCGAAGATGGCAAAGTAACTGATGACTCATCTAAATGATACTCAGCTCCCATGGAAATCGATATTGTTAAGTCATGTATTGGTCAAGCAGTTACGTACAGTAAATTAAAACGCCAGCAATCGAGACACAAATCCCCCTGTTGCTACCACATCAATTCCCACTATCAGATCAAAATATGCACGCATAAGCCAAATATAGAGCATTAAATTGTAAGATCCACAAACATGCTTGAACAAGAATAACAATAATACGTAGATTAATTTGTTTACACCTGCATCTGTCTATTTGCGTCACTGTTTCCCGAAATAGCCGCGACGTTTCGATTATTAGATATTCAGCGATTCAATTACACGAATACTATTCGTATAAACGAAGTTAAGGCAATGATTATTTTCTTTTATAGGAAATTAATTGGAAGTCTAAAATGAGAATGTCGTCTACAAATTTGTAACGTTAAAGATGATAAATTCGAAAATTTTGGTATTTTAGTTTGGTGACATGAGCATAACACAGCCATGATAATAACTGGCAGAAACTCAAGTCGCATTTGTGAGTTACACAAAAGCGATCTAGCCTACACGATAGTATAGGTGATGCTTTTAAAATCATTGAGGTTTTTGTATAGCAGTGGAATAAGGTAGGCTGACAGTATCAGGAAGTTACGCAGTGAAAACTGTGGTATGTAGACAATGGTTTGCCAACAAAGTTAAATGACGATATCAGTTGTCAGTAGACGAATGATCCATCAGGATAACTTAAGCAAAGATGTTCTCAAAAATCCTTTTATTTATTAGCAGTAAAACTACAAAAATGATAAATCTTATTCTAGAACTAGATGGAAGTGAAACCCCGAGCGCCTTCTAGTAAACCATATTCATAAATCGGAATATTAACTAGAACACACGGGAAATTCAACAAGTAAGCTTCATTAAGAAATAATATGACAAATTAGATTCTAATGATAGGGCTCTTAATAGAAGCGGGATTTGTATCAAATAACAGTTCCAAGTAAGGTAGGAGCAATGCCCGAAGATCTGTCATCCCGCTGTGAATGATTGAAAATAAACAATTTATGGATATCACTGATTCAATTAGACCATCATTTTCCATTGAAATTGAATTCAACCATGGATTATCGGAATGAAATTACGGTAAAATTATACCGTAATTTACGTTATTCCGATAATCCAGAAGGTCCAAATTATTACAGAATGACGCAGACAACTAGCGTGTCTCGTGGTTTCTGGTACTGGTTGTCTTTTCACGGTAGAAAAAAAAAAGTGGTACTCTTGAACTCTTACTCTCTCTCTCTCTCTCTCTCTTTAACTCGTCTTAGGACGTCTAACAAAATTCTTAGAATCAGCCTAAAGTCTTAATTCCAATGCCTCTGAAATGTTTAGTGTTGTATCCTTATTTTGAAACTATAAATCGGGTGTTTTAACATCTAGATGTGCAACAGATTTTTCAGTCGTTTTAGCTGTCAGCTTTTAAAAATGCAATACGAGTATAAGGATCACATTTCACTAGCTATAAAGGAAACGTTTCTATATTGTTGAAAAAAAAAGAAAAGCAAAAATGTTTAAAATTTTAGAAAATATTTAACAATAAAATTGTAAAATATTGGTAAATGATTAACATAGTATTACCACACCTTTTCCTCGAAGAGGTAGGCATAGGTGGTCACTTCCACATTGCACCAGCTATGTCTGGTCTAATATGATTAGGGACGAGTCTATTTATCACTAACGGGGCTCAGAGTTTCAAAGCCAGTCGTACACATTCGCGGTTCGCCACCGAGGCAATCCTAGCAATCAATTATATAGCTAGCAAAATCTATACTTCTAATTTCTATACTAATATTATAGAGCTGAAGAGTTTGTTTGCTTGAACGCCAGGACCTAAGGAACTACTGGCCCGATTTAAATAAAAAAAGTGTTGGATAGCCCATTTATCAAGAAATGGTAATGGGGTAAAACATCATGCTACGGTTAATAGGAGCTGAGGAGTGTCGAAATAAAATTAAACGGGAGCGAAGCCCCACGCGACTTGTAGTAGTAACATACATACACATAGCATCACGCCTTTTTCCCCGAAGGAGTAGACAGAGATGTATTACACCCACATTTCGTCAGCTATGTTTGGTCCCATGAAATAGGGGGCGAGCCTATTGTTATCAACTGGGAACATTTTCTCTCCGGAAACTCCGGAAAAATCTAAATACTGGAATTTCCTGATAGAAAAACCCAATACCATTATTATCCGACCCGGGAACCGAACCCGAGTCCTCTTGCACAGCAGTCGTATACACTTGCGCCAACGAAGCAGTTTCTAGTAGTAAATATCAAAGAAACACCAGCCATCTTCAATTTCAAAACAGACACGTTTAATATTCACATATGCAACATGTTATGATTAAGACGCGTTGAATCTAAATCCCTTCTCAATCAACTGATAGCTCCACGTCCAGCAAAGCAATTATTTGATTGTACCAACAGGTGGGTGGAAACTGGGAACCAATTAATTTATTCTTGGAAATTCATGTGGGTTGTTAGTTACCACTGGGGACACCTCACACATACCTTATTAACGGTAGTGGCTGTATTCTGCCCTACTAATGAAGAACAGTTCAACTGCATGTCCAACTTTAGAGAAAAACGTGTCTAAAATCATCAATCGTAGATACCGTTTTTGAAAGACTTGTGCTATACGATTGTATGAAACTTCTTTGTTTTTAGATTTGAAAATTTGTTTTGGGGTACTACTATCAAAATAAAAAATACCCTCATCAACCCTCGGGACCTCTTGCACAGCAGTCGTATACACTTCCCACTGCGCCACCAAAGCAGTTCTGAACCTTATACATGTGATCAAAAACACAAATACGTGTTCCTTACTTTTTTTTAAATTCTATCCCAAAGGGGATGAAATTGTGATAAAGACGTTTGAAAACTAAGTACTTAGTCGTTATTTTTTTGGTTTTTATGGACGTATAATACGCAATTAGAACTTCAGTTAAAAAGTGAGTTGATGGGTTGTTTTTGGGGTTTGAAAAACTTACCCTAAGGGATGAAATAGGTGTGAAAATTATTAGAAATTGATATGGATGTCGTTTTCAAGGTTTTTAGGGACGCTAATTACGAAAATGTTATCTATATTGACGTAAAATGAAATTCAACTTCTATAGTGGGGTGTTGTGGAATTCATAAATTGCACTTAAAACAAAGATCTATGTAATATCTAGTACCTAGTCTATATTTGTAATAAAAATTCTCATTCAAATTAATGAGGTAGTTGTCTAGTAACTAGAAAGGACTTTCTAACCACATAATTATAATCGATCGAACAGAAAAGTTGTTGATTGTACATACACATTTAAAACCATTGCCGAGTCATGTATTATAATATCATAAAGTAATCACGAAACTATTACAATTTGCATAATTAAAACAAAAAAGTAAACGAAAAAGCATTTCCCATTAACCAGATTCCCATTACAAAATTAATTTGATAATTTCCCATAACGAAACAATAGGAAAGGCCATTCAACTTCTCGATAAAAGACACAAAAGAACAATGTAATCGTTATAATCGATACAAATGGAGTTCAGATGTTATCATGTGATTAGCGGGAATTAAATTAATTGTTCTGTAATTATAGTTGATAATCCTACGAACAGCAGGTTGACTAATGAACTTCAAGTCTTATATAATGTCTTCATTTGAAAAGACGTGCTAGGAACAATTAGTCTATTTAAATCATAATTATAAATTAGCCTACGGTCCTCTAAGACAAGGGACATGAGAATAACTATGGTCTTGTAGTTAAGATAGCCCGCAGTTTTTTGCTTGTACCAAACAGGATTAAAGCGAAGTAACTTTGTCTATAAACAGTGATGAAAAAAAAAACGCGTACAAATATTATGATGAATTATGGGTAGATGGTATGTATATCTTGATACATCAAGTTTTGATAAAGAGAAGGCGTCCCTTGCCAAGCAGTAAAGCTATTTTTGATTGCTATTAACTACATAACATGTTCCCGTAAAAGCTAACAACCTTCACACACTCAAAATAAAGAAATCACCATCTTATATAGTTAGTTAATTATCTTTTGCGTCGCCCCATTCATTTCAATCTCGTTAACATATTGTACACTGTCACACAAAAATACATCATTGTAAGAATGTGAGTCACAATATAATTAGAGAGAAGCGATACAGTGAGGTACCTATATAACTGCGACATAACTACGTATTCAACTGTTCAGCGGCGCAGTACCATCTTCTATTTAACTTTCATTAGAATACTAGACATATATATGTGTGGGTATTTCAATGAAAAATCTATTAGTAGGTACTGTCGCGAAACGTGCAATTTATCTGTCTCTGCCACTCATTTTCTTTAATATTGGTTTGAATTTTTTATAAGACAACTCCAACTAGCAGCCAATGCCTTTCTAGGAGGACTACAAAAGTATAATGCAATGGCACCGTAATACCATAGCACCGGCAATTGAATAACTTTATTTAAATTAGTAGATTCAAATCGAGATTATATTACATCCTTGACAGCACAGCACACTCACTAACTTAAATATTTTTTTAACCTTTATTATAAATTGCATGTCTAACAGACAGACAGAACGTGCACTAAACTTTATGTAATACCTAACTATACACACATGTTGAGACAAATAAATGTATCTTTATCGTTTCTATAATTTTTTCTTTGAATACACATTTACGTTTGGTCTTCGCCGCGTGTATTGAATATAATTGTTATCATTTAAGTACGTATTTAAGTACCATTCAACAAATATAGAATAGGCCAATCATTATAGACTATCGCATAAAGCTGAAAACTGGTAGAAGGATTTCTACAGAAACTACATCACTTGATACTGTTTTAAAGGCAAGACGATCACTAACACTAGACGTGCAGTTGATTACATACATTTTAGTTTCTATAAAGTGGATTGTGTGTTGTGTGGCTATTTGTGTGTGTGCCGTAAATGTTTATAAGATAATGTATGTCTAATGAAATGTTTGCTTGTGTGTGTCGAACACTTACACGTGTTATATTTATCATTTTACTACGTTTTAGTTGTGCTTATCGTGTGCAAACTCTTGTTAGTAAACATTTAGTTAGAGATCCAGCGAATGTATTTGTTTACTCGATACTAGTCTGCACATTGTTATGTTTTGGGGGGTTATTTGCTGAACAACCTGTACAGGTTCGGCCCGCAAATTACATGAGACTAATTTCGACGTTCCCTAAGTACCTACCTATATAAGGACATATCAAAAACGTGGTTTACAGGAGAACGATTTATAGTTTTAAAACAATCTACAAAAGTTATCTAGAATTAATGTAATTTTTTGTTGTTGTATTGTTATGTCAAGATGAGAAAGTTAGGTACTAATGATATTAGGGGAAAAATACTTCTTATTAAAAAAAAATTCAATAAATATTTGCATCTGGAATTCCTAAAGCAGTTTTATGGAATAAAAAAAATGAATTTTTGACATGTCCGTATTTGTGGTCTGATATTGGTGGCTTTATTATAATATACATTAGTTTTATGATAATATTACCTTGAGCAGAGTCACTGCTACATGCAGAGGAAAGTTTGTTATCTATCGTAAAGTTATAGTTATTGTATGTATTGCTATTGTTTCATTTATGTCTTATCTAACCGTATGTAAGCAGCTACGTAGCCTATGAATAAAAATCACACACACCCTTATAATTACTCTCATAATTTTATAAAACCTTAATCCTTACATAACCTAACCAATATCTTTATCATAGTCAAAACATCTTTGTAACAAGAAAATAATTTAAAAAACAAAAAACCTGACTGCCTAAAAGTAGCCTTCGACAGTCGATTTACAGCAATGAATTCGAAGAATACACTGGTAAAAGGTCTATAGGCTTAGATATAGTTATAACGAATATTTATTTTCTTTTTTCATATGATACCCATATTGCGATAGCACTAAAAACATTACCCTCCTTTTTTTAATCCTTAAGTTTACGTCCGCCATATTGGTTATTTTTTGACGTCACATAGCGTATAACACTCGGGGGGAAATACAAATCTAATGACACCTCACCCTTTAAAATCAGCCAACGACATTTAGGCTACAGAGGGTCACAATGGAACAGACATGCCCACATACATACATACATACGCGCGAAAAACATGACCCTATGCTATTCACCCATTCTAATACTAACAAAGAGGATATACGTCTATTAGAACTTCCACTACTTAAATCTTTCAGTCGACTAAGCAAAACAACTAGTTAAGAAACTTGAGAACTAGTGAGGAACGCTTATGAAGCGGCTTACAAAGAATGGCTTAAAATAAGGGTTAACGAACGCCGGGGGAGTGCCGGGGAGAGCTTTGAGAAACACCCTGAACAATCTCCTGAGCTGGCGTGCCATAACATCCCTGTGTATTGCGTGGCATGACTGGCATGCACTAAAATGTATCGCTTCTTGTTGGTGCAAGCAGATTCAGGATATACGATGCCTCCCATAAGATTAGCTTTAGCCAGTCCAGCGAGCTCTTCGCATAGAAAAATCAATTGTGATACTCTGGGGTCAGTGTTTGAACATTGAAATATATATAATAAGCCCATAAAATTGATAATATAAAGCCGCTTGCCGGTGGTGTCAGATTTCGGGGCATACCATACGAGTATAATATTTAAATGTCACTTCGTACATTTGAACACGTCCCATATGTTCAACATGTCACGTGATCAGGGATGGAAAAACAGGGTCCATAAGTGTAACCCTCTATAAGTGTAACAGGCTAATTGTAAACACTAACCAAAGTGTTAACACTTATGAATCTGTAACATATACTAACTTCAACTAACAGAAACGAAAGTGTTACAGATTAATTGTTTCGGTTAATAAGTGTTGTTAACACCTTTTTAATTACGAGCTGTTGCCAATTTTACAGTCACGTGCGTTTATGGAGATTATTACCTAAATTGGGCATTTGACAACTATTAAAAAATTACTTGAATAAAATAGGTAATTGTGATTGATGACAATTACTCTGAAACTAAATAGATACATAATTATGTATACCCTATATTGGTCAATTATAATTGACCAATATAGGGTAGGTAGTTAGGTACCTACCTATTTACTCAATTTACTGGAACAAAATTAAAGGAATAGGTATGTGTAACTGGGTTAAGATAAATCCAACAAATTTAATACATACATATCATAAAAATCTGCTCAGCAAACGGCTGAACAGATTTGAGTCATGCGTAGGTAAGTAACACGACTTTGTTATACATAGAAATAATGTAATAGTATAATAATTCAAAATCGATATCTGACGATCCCTGTGACTGTCTAACATAGTACTAAAGTCAAAATTTGGAAAAATGGCCGCCATCTTGCAGTTTGCTGTTTTTGGCCTGATTGACTCCAAAATCGATATCTGACGATCCCTTTGACTGTCTAACATAGTACTGAAGTCAAAATTTGGAAAAATGGCCGCCATCTTGAACTTTGCTGTTTTTGGCCTGATTGACTCCAAAATCAATATCTGACGATCCCTTTGACTGTCTAACATAGTACTGAAGTCAAAATTTGGAAAAATGGCCGCCATCGTGAACTTTGCTGTTTTTGGCTCGATTGACTCCAAAATCGATATCTGACGATCCCTTTGACTTTTTAACATAGTACTGAAGTCAAAATTTGGAAAAATAGCCGCCATCTTGAACTTTGCTGTTTTTAAGCTGATTGACTCCAAAATCGATATCTGACGATCCCTTTGACTGTCTAACATAGTACTGAAGTCAAAATTTGGAAAAATGGCCGCCATCTTGAACTTTGCTGTTTTTGGCTCGATTGACTCCAAAATCGATATCTGACGATCCCTTTGACTTTTTAACATAGAACTGAAGTCAAAATTTGGAAAAATAGCCGCCATCTTGAACTTTGCTGTTTTTAAGCTGATTAACTCCAAAATCGATATCTGACGATCCCTTTGACTGTCTAACATAGTACTGAAGTCAAAATTTGGGAAAATAGCTGCCATCTTGAACTTTGCTGTTTTTAGGCTGATTGACTCCAAAATCGATATCTGACGATCCCTTTGACTATCTAACATAGTACTGAAGTCAAAATTTGGAAAATCAGCCGCCATCTTGAACTTTGCTGTTTTTGGCCTGATTGACTCCAAAATCGATATCTGACGATCCCTTTGACTGTTTGACATAGGGCTGATGTCAAAATTGGCAAAAGTGGCCGCCATCTTATACTTTGTAGTTTTTGGGCTGATTGACTCCAAAATCGATATCTGACAATCCCTTTGACTGTTTGAAAAAGTGCTTTAGTCAGAATTTGCGAAAATGGCCGCCATCTTGAACTTTGTTGTTTTTGGGTTGATTGACTCCAAAATCGATATTTGACGACTCCTTTGATTGTTTGACATAGGGCTGATGTCAAAATTGGCAAAAGTGGCTGCCATCTTGAACTTTGTTGTTTTTGGGCTAATTTACTCCAAAATTGATATTTGACGATCCCTTTGACTGTTTGACATAGTGCTGAAGTCAAAATTTGGAAAAGTGGCCGCCATCTTGAACTTTGTAGTTTTTGGGCTGATTGACTTTAAAATCGATATCTGTCGATCCCTTTGACTGTTTGACATAGTACTGAAGTCGAAATTTGCAAAAGTGGCCACCATCTTGAACTTTTTGTTTTTGGGATCGTCAGATAACGATTTTGAAGTCAATCAGCCCAAAAACAACAAAGTTCAAGATGGCGGCCACTTTTGCCAACTTTGACATCAGCACTATGTCAAACAGTCAAAGGGATCGTCAGATATCGATTTTGGAGTCAATCAGCCCAAAAACAACAAAGTTCAAGATGGTGGCCACTTTTGCCAACTTTGACATTAGCACTATGTCAAACAGTCAAAGGGATCGTCAGATATCGATTTTGGAGTCAATCAGCCCAAAAACAACATAGTTCAAGATGGGGGCCACTTTTCCAAATTTTGACATCAGCACTATGTCAAACAGTCAAAGGGATCGTCAAATATCAATTTTGGAGTAAATTAGCCCAAAAACAACAAAGTTCAAGATGGCGGCCACTTTTGCAAATTTTGACATCAGCTCTATGTCAAACAGTCAAAGGGATCGTCAGATATCGATTTTGGAGTCAATCAGCCCAAAAACAACATAGTTCAAGATGGCGGCCACTTTTCCAAATTTTGACATCAGCACTATGTCAAACAGTCAAAGGGATCGTCAAATATCAATTTTGAAGTCAATCAGCCCAAAAACAACATAGTTCAAGATGGCGGCCACTTTTCCAAATTTTGACATCAGCACTATGTCAAACAGTCAAAGGGAACGTCAAATATCAATGTTGGAGTAAATTAGCCCAAAAACAACAAATTTCAAGATGGCGGCCACTTATGCCAATTTTGATATCAGCACTTTGTCAAACAGTCAAATGGATCATCAGATATCGATTTTGAAGTCAATCAGCCCAAAAACTACAAAGTTCAAGATGGCGGCCACTTTTGAAAATTTTGACATCAGCACTATGTCAAACAGTCAAAGAGATCGTCAAATATCGATTTTGAAGTCAATCAGCCCAAAAACTACAAAGTTCAAAATGGCGGCCATTTTCGCAAATTCTGACACTTTGTCAAACAGTCAAAGGGATTGTCAGATATCGATTTTGGAGTCAATCAGCCCAAAAACAACAAATTTCAAGATGGCGGCCACATTTATAAATTTTGACCACGCCGAGCGCCGAGCGAGCGTAGGTATTCAGTAAAGTACCTACATACATTTGCTTGTTTTCTATCTTACATTTGTATTTCAAGTTATAGGCTACATAACATCACGCTATAACCAATAGGGGCTGTATTGGCCAGGTAGTACTTTACTCGACTCAAACTTTCGATATAAGACTCGCGACCTTACTAATATAGTACCTATGTAGGTAGGTACTTTATAGGTTACATAACATCACGCTATAACCAATAGGAGCTGTATTGGACAGGTAGTACTTTACTGGACTCAAACTTTCGATATAAGACCCGCGAAGGTACTTTATAGGTTACATAACATCACGCTATAACCAATAGGAGCTGTATTGGACAGGTAGTACTTTACTCGACTCAAACTTTCGATATAAGACCCGCGAAGGTACTTTATAGGTTACATAACATCACGCTATAACCAATAGGAGCTGTATTGGACAGGTAGTACTTTACTCGACTCAAACTTTCGATATAAGACCCGCGAAGGTACTTTATAGGTTACATAACATCACGCTATAACCAATAGGAGCTGTATTGGACAGGTAGTACTTTACTCGACTCAAACTTTCGATATAAGACCCGCGAAGGTACTTTATAGGTTACATAACATCACGCTATAACCAATAGGAGCTGTACTGGACAGGTAGTACTTTACTCGACTCAAACTTTCGATATAAGACCCGCGAAGGTACTTTATAGGTTACATAACATCACGCAATAACCAATAGGAGCTGTATTGGACAGGTAGTACTTTACTCGACTCAAACTTTCGATATAAGACCCGCGAAGGTACTTTATAGGTTACATAACATCACGCTATAACCAATAGGAGCTGTATTGGACAGGTAGTACTTTACTCGACTCAAACTTTCGATATAAGACTCGCGAGGAGAACAGTTATAGTAGGTATATTTAAATACCTTTAATGGAGGATTATCACGTCTTATTTTGCTATTTATAAATTCATGCTGAGCATAGCTACATGTAAAAATGTACGGAATATCGTCCGTAGGTATCTGTAACGAGACACAGTGATAAGAAGCAAAACTTTGTCATGCCGTCATCATGGTAACATGTAGGTAATGGATAATTTCAAATTCAGGGACACGTCCGTCCGCATAGCTTTGTTAGAAGACCACTGAACAACCCTGAGCATCAACGTACAAAGAGTAGGCTATTAACTCGCCGATCGGCCTTAGTTAACCTACTTCTCTATTTATATCTACACTACTATGGTACTGGGTTCGTTGCAGGACGAGGCATTATTAAAACCACATTAAAACTCAATAAAAATGTAGGTAAAGAATAGTGCGCGGGAGTCGGGCGACACGGCTGACAACAAGAGAAATTGCGTAATGAATAAAAAGATGCACCGCCGCAGGGCGCGGGCACGTGGAACCCCTTAGCTAGAGTTCGCGGCTTGCGACGCGCGACGTTGCCATACTGTGCACAGAACCGATGGACAATAAAAAGTGTTAACCGAAATTAACAGAATAACACTTTGATTCGGTTATAAAACCATTCTGTAATCCAAAAGTTTCGTTTCGGTTACACTAACACTTATATTTACAGTGTTAAAAACCTTTATACGGGTTACTGTTTACATCCCTGCACGTGATCTATGTACTAATTTGACATGTCGACAGAATATATAGATCGATTCGATTGCCACTTGTGTAGAAGGGCTGAGCGTACCTCTATGGAGAGAAATTTCCACCGTGATGTTCTCAGTTCAGCCTTCAGTGTGTGTTTTTAGTGCCTATAATAATATACTTTAATTGAACAGCTGATATAAAATTGCCCGCCTGCTTACGCAGACGTTCGTCTACCGGTATGCGCTGACCCTAACTCAAGCTGATTAGAACCTAATGTACGAGCACTTATCTGGGTACCAAGTGAACGAGTTGAATTTCCAATTAGTAAGAAAACAAGGGGTGGTCGCGGTGATATAAAGGTTTCGTGTAATGAGGTTCTTGGACTATTACAGTGTCTATTTACATAAAAAGTTTTATTTATTTTATTATCAAAGTCATATCAATGAAAACCAATGTTATACTTAGAATAAAATAACGTAAGTAATGTATTTTTTGTTTAATATTGAGTCTTATTACTGAAACTAAAAAGCTACATTTATTCAGCATCATCTTTTATTACATGTTACATTTTAGATATACCGATTTTGTCCCTGTATCAGCCATTGAATTGATTGTTTGTTAAGAAATACCATCAGTAAATTATAAATTAAATAAGAGGAGTATGCCTGACCACTTGATCAGCCTTGAAACAATATAAATGAAAAAAAAAACAAAAGAAAAAACCGGTGAGCATGTCAGAAAATACCTGTGACATATAACAGAACTATAAGGGTTCGTTTTTTGTCAAGGATAAAGCAAGCTAACATTAGAAGAAAACATGATTTCTTTACTACTATTAAAATCTGTGATTAAAACACTAGAAGATTACTATTATTACTAACCAAGGGCATATTTTATACATTTCTTACATTAATTTTATAGTACCACTAGAAGTCGTGAGGGACTTCGCTCCCATCGTTCTTTATTTGGCCACTGCTCACCTCCTATTGGCTGTACCGTGATGTTATATAGCCTATGTTACTCAGTGATAATGTAGCTTTCTAATGGCAACAGAATTTCAAATCGGTCCAGTAGTTTTTAAGTTAATTCGTTACATACAAAAATACAAATCAAGAAAGATTTGTATTCTTTATAATATTAGTATAGATTAAACATTAAACAAAGAGCTACAATAAACCGAGTTCTATAAGCATACAGCTGTTGACGATAAAAGTTCCAACGTGGTTCACGAGCGGGTGTAACCTTTACAGCGATAAACCTCGTCAAAACATATCACAGGCTATGAAATATTAAGTGACAGGTACCCATGTATTATACATGCCCGTAATAGGTTGCGCGGTCGTAATTATAGGGCTTTCAAATTTAAGCACAAGGTACCGTTATTACACGGCTGATCTGCTGAAATCTAAATAGACTTTGATTAAATTTGATATTGAGAGCGATTGTTTATTTGGTGGTGTATGAAGCTAAGAAGTGGTAAAGTAACTTGGAAAAGACTACTTTTACTAATGCTTAGGTAAAACGTAAGACAAATTCATCATCATCATCATTTCAACCCATAAACGTCCCACTGCTGGGCGCGGGTCTCCTCCAAAGAATGTGGAGGGAATTTAGCCTACTATATCACGCTAGCCAGACGGGTTGGTATAGAGATCGATTTTTTTCCTTTTCTTGCAGTTCTCTTGTTTGCCTTGTCTCCCTTAGTGGGCTTTTACGACACCCACGCGTTGAGATGGGGTAGTGACATTATGTATTCTTAATCCGTAATAATATTTGATTTGGATAAAGTACACGGGACACCACTTAATACATTTAATCCCTGTACATTAAAATGTAGTCTATCTATGAGGAGTAGGTACTGTTTATTCTCATCTATAAAATAAGTCAACTGGATTAAGCTATCATTCGTTTCATGTTTCCGTATAACTATTCTCCCCTAATAAACATTTCCATTGGTCACAGATCTGGTAAAGTTATTTCAGAATATTTACCAACATGATGTTTAATTCAACAGGGGACGCAGAATGACCGTTGCCAACTGACGAAGGTACGCCATCTTTTTTCGACGTTTTAAAAAAAGAATTTTGGTCATACGCCGTTTTTCTGTCCATATATCAACGGCGACCAATTATGCTGAATGCATTTTACATACGATTTAAATCTGTAGGAATTGTTTGTTTGAAATATTTGAAATATCAGTCCACTGATACACAGCAAATGTTTGAAAACTGGTCGAGTAAGAGCTCTGCATATTGTACCTACTTCAATTAACTGTAATAACAGTAACATCTCACACGTTTGCTAACACACAAGTGTTAGTTTTCCCACAAACGGAACATTTCACAACGTTTCAAATGCAAATAAAATGACGTGACGTAGTTAATCCACCGTTTAACTCAATTAAATTGGGCCAGATGAAAAGAGCGCGTGTCGAAATTCACTCTGTGATGGGTTTATAGTTGCGACATGGGAATGATGTTTGGATAAGACTGGTCCACGACTTTGGGAAGCAAAAGATTCGCTTTGATGAATGCAATGTGTAAAAAAGTGCCTGCGTCTCAGTCTTTGTCTATGCACATAGTCCTAATTTTGTTCTTAAGTCTTCAGCTACAAATAGCATGATTTTTTTCTTATAAATACAGTTAAGTGATTTGTAATAGGATGACAAACAGACATTGCGTATATTTCGTAACTGTTTTACATGCTCGACTAAAAATTCTAACAATTTACACTTTTTTATAACATTTTATATTCTATTCTTTATAAACTTGTTAAAAACATCTTCTACATTTTAGTTTGTGTTTCTAATTATCCTTGTTTTTTTAAACTGCTTTTGTATTTATACTTTTTTGCACACAAAAATACATAAAATATAATATACACAAAAAGAATATGCAAAGGCGAGCATAACTCAGAATTGAGTTCTCTAACAGGAAGTGTAAGCAAGAGAGCATGAATGTACAATTGTAACCAAGAAAGAAAAGTGTGAGAGTAGAATTGAATAAGGGAGAACAAAAGAAAAAGAATAATATTTATGTAAATAAATACATAATTATAATTATTTTTCTTATTTATGTGAATTCATAAGTATTTCTTGTGCATCCATGCTACGCTACGGTGACTAGAGCATGGGCCTGGCCTAAATGTAATAATCCCTTTAAACTGGTTGAATATTTCATCAGATGGGATGTTTGGACAGTTTAAAATAATATATGGGAGACATTTTGTTTTAATGATTAGGCCAAATAGGAAGAGGATGTTTTCGGTGTTTGGCAACTGACCACAAACGGGGCTTTGTGGTTTGTTGCTATTTCTGTCGCTTTGTAAATAGAGATACGATGGATTATCTTTGAAAACAAAGAAACAAAGGAAACAGTTTGATGTGTCCTCTCATATATCAATCTTGAATTTAAATATAGCTGAAGTGTTTACAGATTAAGACTGTGTCAAAATGGAATGTATATAAAAGGAGTTAGTGGCGGATTCTGGAGCGGTATATATGTATATACTATAATATAGATTAATTTAATTGTTTTTTCCAAAATTTGAAGATAAATAAATAAAGTCAAATGTCGTTCTCTCTCAAACTTTAATTTAGGTAAAGTATGTGTCTGCCCTAATTAGTTTTTTTTATAGATAACGATTTTAAACATCCCTAACCAATTTATATCTTGTAATAACTGCACTAAAGTTCAAAATTGTCAAATGACATTTCACATCTAACACTCTTATCCCATTATGCGCGTCTTTATTCCTTTATCACCGGTTCTATTACATATCATTAGAATGTGCACCTCTCACTGTTACCTCAAGCTATCAGCGTGAGGACCTATAGATAACCCTGTTTTGTAAGATCCTACACAAAGCCACAGCCTTCTTTATATGCATTGTGCACATCTTTTGATAAACTCCTATTTAATAATAATGTCTTAGATGGACAACTAGATAGGGCTGTCAAGCGCACTAAGGTAGTATGTTGCTCGGTCATTCATGGCAATCTAATGGACTTACTAGCAAGATTACCCGTAATATAAAAGAAAACGATTCGATGATGTTAAAAAATAAAAATACCTATACGTAGTCCTTGTTAACTCGCATCTATACTAATATTCTAAAGCTGTTGAACTACCGGTCCGAATTGAAAATTATTTTAGTGTTGGATAGCCCATTTATCGAGGAAAGTGATAGGCTAGATAACACCACACGCTAACACAACACCGCACGCCAATAGGCGCTAAACAGTGGCCAAACAAAGAATGCGGGAGCGAAGCCCCGCGTGACTTCTAGTGTTTATATATTATTTTAATTATGAGAAATATATAGATAGCTGGAACAGTGGGTGTGTCGCGCCTCTGCCTCTATCCTTTTAAGGGAAACATTATGGATGTATGTATGAACATTTAGCAACCCTCATAACCACCAGTCTGTAGATCGCATCATAAACCTCTCTAAAATAATTTCATATACATTTATGGATAGCGAATATGGACATTAAAATAAATTAACTATTTATCTAATGAATACTAAATGATATTAATATAATTAACAATACCTTTGAATGTTTACAGCATGATGAGGATGGAACATACGACGGTAACACCATACAGCTCTTTAATGTACCTGTCAAACAAAATAACAATCATCAACCGAAGAAGCCGAAATAGTGGCAATATTTCATCGAGTAACGGAAACCTACCATCAACAGATAAGCAACGCATTAAAAAGACCGAAAACTGGTTGTAACTATTATTCCTGATTAAATTTAAATACATAACATATGTATATATTTGTAATCTTCATTTCATCCCCTTTATTTTGATAATCTACTCGATACGTTTGGTAAAAAAATAAAATAAACTAAGTACTTACAATTTGGCGCCAGTCCGCCTATTTTTACTACCTTTCTGGACACCTGGGTTTTTGAGAAGAATCTAACGATACCTTAATTGTCGAAAGCCATCCAGCCATTTGGAAGAAACGTGGGAATAAAGATACAAGATACGCGCGAAAAACAATACCCTTCCTGGCAGTCGGGTAAAAAGTCTTAGCACTTAATTTATATACGCATAGGTAGTAAGCGAATTTCACAAAGCCGTTTGATATACCACACGAACATGAGAAAATTCAGTTCAGCAACACAGTTACGTGGTCCACACATAAAACAGCTGCCATCCTTGGTTATTTAGGACACCTAATCTGTGTACTTCCTCTTGCAACATTCATGCATCGTTAGTACACAAGTACAGTCGTAAAATTCACGTGATTTAATAGCTGTGTGGGTGTGAAGCCCGCTATATTTACTACGATACACAAAACGGATTGCTGCATTGTAGTCTTGAAAGGTTAGGGCGTTGGTCGAAACGATTGCTTTTGTGAAATTTTATATTGTACCTTTGTTAAATTGACGTGTGCGTGTCGGTGTCCCTTCAAAAAAGAGATTGAGCATCAACTTTAAACACCCAATATTCAGTAAGCTTATGCATTACTCGGATTATATGTATGGATGAAATGCATATATTAAATTGGATTTAGAGGAGTAAGAAATTAAACAGCATACTGGATCTCTTTGAATAATGTTATTAACTATTCTTTATTGTTTTATTACTTAACTTATGATGTATGCTAACGAATAGCGATAGATATCTATCTACTATCTAGTATTGTTAAGTAAAACTTATGAAATCTGCAACTTAGTAGTTAGGCTTAAGCGGGCTCTTTGGAGAGTGTAAAGCTAACTAACTTTAAATAAAGCTTAAGGTCTGGACTTGACCAAAGCTGAGATGAGAAGTTTTTTTTTTTATAAACAACAATGGAAGCAAACAAGTTACTAACCTATGGACGCCGTAACACCAGAAACATGCGGTGGAATACAACGATCCTAAAAAGTATACATCCCGTCTAGAACGTTGATGGAGTTTGCTCTAAAATGCATACCAAAGAGGCCTGCAATTTGAACGTAATAAGTACATTTTACACGTGTTCATTGCACTCGTCTGTTATAACATAGGGATTATTATGCAACAGTAATTCAGCGTGACGTAGCACGTACGTAACTTGGCACTGTTACTAAGGAAGCAAACCGTACGATTTGCCAGCAAATTGAAACCAATTGGATGCTTATGTGACGTGATGTTGGACAGACGCAAGATGCAACATTTGAAAATACTGTTCGATAAGCAAAACTTGTGAGTGGGTCAATCTTAACCAGATAATGTTTGGAAAATATCTTGTTAATTTAATTGGGTTATGATTATTTTTGGATTATTTGTGCTACGAAATTACTGTTAAACGTTTTCCTGTGTTTGTTTCTATACCGAAATAAATTATTTTCTTTTTAGTAGTGAGAATTTTATGTGTAACGCCGCCCGCCAGCGCAGTAATTCTGTAGGCTCGCAAGTGAGCCACTAATATAACATCTACCTTCGAAATAAAAAAAATATACTATTCATCATTATCATCACTTGCTATTTACTGCTGCGCAAGAAGTCCCGGGTTTGATCCCCAGTTTGGGCAAAAAAAATAGTTTTTTTCTTTGTGGCATTCTTAATACTTAGCTGACGAAATGTAGGTTTGATGCACCGTCTTCCTGTCCGATAGACGGCACGACGTCTGTTATGTCACTTGCAATTTAACACTGTGTTCTGTTGCTGAACAGTATACTGCTCAGCGATCCATAACAATACGTTATATCAAACAAACTCTCGGAACAACATCTGCAATTACCTTGTATTGATATTTACGTGCTAAATCAGAAGCCGGCTTAGCTAGAAATTAGATTTCCGTGAACTGATCCGGTATCGTTCGCCGAGTTTAGGCGACTTGTCGAAGTTTACAAGTCATTATACACTGTCATTTCCATGGGCTATACGACATCTTCGATTTCTCCCTCTATGCCCCCTCTTAGTTACGAGTACACGCGCTGAACTTTACTGGGTGGGAATGTTTTGTGGGTCTATGTATTCTATATAGACCTCTTTACTGGCAATACCATGAATAAATATTTTATTAGGCTTATGAGATGCCTTTATGTAAGAAGTTATTGCAAGCTATAAAACTGCATAAAACAGCATCTTACTCAGCTTGAATAAGCGCCGGTCAGAACTAACGGCTTAACATTAAACACACATACCTACATTATCAAAACTGTAACAGCACCTAGGGGTGTGTAATACAGACAACAATTATTTTAGAACAGACTTTTAATAGCTCTCTAAGGTACAAATACTGTATTAATGCCGAAGTCCACCTTCCGTCTGCAAGTTTATAAAAACATCCAAATCAGATAGATAGTCTCGGACAGTAACCTGAAGTTTATTTAGCAGAAATGTTTAACGATAAAAAGGAAACGATGGCATAATAGATTAACTGCATGAAGATGAAAAGATAATATTAGCAATCAACAAAGAGGGTGAATGGAAAACAGTTCGGCCATTTTAATCCACGTTATTTACTGTCATCCCGATATTTGAGGAAAATTGAAATAGCGAAAGATCCTAATCGTTAAATGAGTTTTATTTATTTAGCCTCCATCCTTGAGATTTCAGTTTTATTCACGAATGCGAATAACACGGAGACGAGGTCCCAAATAGCAAAGATATATTGTAACTAGCCAAAACAAAATTGAAAAAAAATTGCAATTGTAGAATAGGGTGCCCTCCAGCTAGATGGTCCGACGACCTAAAAAAGGTCGCTGAGTCTGACTGGATGCAGAAGGCGGAGGATCGAGTGTTATGGCACGTGTTAGGAGAGGCCTACGTCCAGCGGTGGACTGCAATAGGCTGAAGAATAGAAAATTATACTTTCAGTATGTTGTAATTAAAGGCACAAAGAAATGAACTGGATTCATCATCACCATCATATCAGCCGTAGGACGTCCATTGTTGGACATAGGCTTCCCTAAGAAATTTTCAATAAGACCGGTTGTAGCAGCCTACATCAAGCGCGACCCTGTGATTCCACTGACATAGGCTTAGCTAAATACATCACGTCTTCGTAATTTCCTTCCACAAAAACCGACTTATCCCTTACCTATCCCAGTAGAGCCACTTCCAAGAAAGCAAAATAGTTGGATTTATTCAAAGTTCCTAAATTACGTGTTCTTAAATAACATAAGAACCGTTTTCAAGAATACTGACTGTCTTGTGGGATAAAATGAATAAAGCCTGAATCCTTTCCCTCGTTTAGGTACTTAGATAATGTTCTACAAAAATTTATTAAATATATATGAAAATATATTAAAATCTTCTTCTATTTGACTGTCAATTTTTTGGACTATATGACTATAATCTTTGTTTTTTTTTTTAAAAGACAACGCCCGCACTAGGGAACAAGCCCTGTGTCGCGGGGAGCTTTACAAACATGAAACTAACGGACACAAAGTACACCCAGACTAGAAACAAATATCTATGAATACCACAAATATTTGTCTCGTGTGGGAATCGAACCCACGTCACCCAGCACGGCGATGTAGTGGGGAGGTGACCACCTTAACCACTGTGCCACGGTGACAGTCAATCTTCTTCTTTGCGACTGTTAAAAGTTCGGACTATGGTCACTTGATTAAAAAAATATTCTATTCTATACAATGGGTCACACAACACTTGGTCCAAACCGTTTGGTGCGAAGAAATGCCTATTTCCAAAAGCAATGAAAAAAACACCAATTTCCATTAGCAAAAATGAGAAGAAACATTGATTGAAATACCTGCTATTAAAACTTAACGACGTTTCCTTTTATATTCGTTAACAGCAAGCATGTTTAGGGCAGCATGAACCATTGAGTTGAACCGTTTTAATTGATTGCTTTTGAAGGATTTTTTATAGTCCGTTGTTACTGTTAGGTATCTGTTTTATTTACCAGATGCTTGTTACATCTCACACAGTATTGGCATTCATGGATGTAATTTCAAAATTATCGAGAGAAATTAATTACTAGGAACCACTATTAACGCTAGGCGACAGTAGCAAGAATTGATAAGGTATCAGTTCCTGTTACCCTCATGCCCTACATCATGCTAGTATAGGAATTTATATCAGCTTGAGAACACCGCTATCGAAAAAATAACTCCAGGAAAATGTCTTCAGCATATCCGTATATGTGTCGCAAGATAATTTGATAAATTCGAGGTTTCACCAAACTCCTAGGGATTTTGCGAAAACATGGATAATTAGACAATGGTAAAAACGTCTCAAAAATAAAAACCACGAAGACAGGCCTTCTAACCTAACTTATCTATGTCGGATACTCGGATCCACCCTAAAAAGCAAAAAGCCTATCTCTTACCAGTATCATTAGGGCGTGTTTTCACCATATTGTCTGAAAACCCATGTTTTCGCAAAATTCCCCGGAATAATAAATTTTGTTTGGTAAATTGTTGAGAAATATTACGTGAAATATATAACTATAGAACTTCAATTGCGCTCTACAAAATTATTCGGTTAATTAACTTTACAAAACCAATTACTTGAAGCTATTAAAAGGTTTTGTTTACGAGTCACTAAAGGACCTGTGATGTCCACAAAATATTTTCATTCATTAAATTAAGTGATGCTTTGCCACGGTAAATTAAAAGGTTTGACGTTTTAACACGCAATATTTGGAAATGTTCTAAACAGATGTTTCAGATGAAAAATTGTAGAAATATAATATTTTACTATACGCTTAACATAAAGCCTATAACGTCACATCCAATTATTGCAATGCATGAAAAAATATATTTGCAAAAAAAGTCGTATAGGTAACTGAGAGCGGTGGCGATTAATTTATTTTAAAAACATTAAAATATCTAGATCTACACTTATATTATAAATAGGAACGATTTATATTTTTGTATGTAACGAATAAGCTTATAAACTGGACCGATTTCAAAATTTTTTAGCTGTTAGAAAACTACATTATCACTGAGTAACATGTAACATCACGCTACAGCCAATAGGAGCTGAGCAGTGGCCAAATAAAGAAGGACGCGACGCGACTTCTAGTAATAAATTGAATAAGAAGTTTAATTTCAATTGTTTTTGTCTTCAAGCCTTGAAGACAGAAACAATTGAAAGCACGTAATTTACAATTCTATTACGTTTTGTTCAATGGCTGATACAATAAGTACTCTGTATGACCAATCTTCGTTTTCGAGAAGATTATAATATTTGTCCCACTTCCTACAAGTTGAATAACCGTGACATTGTCACTTACCAGTTGTAATAAGTACATTTAACTCCCATTCCGTGTCTAATGACTTGTAACAAAGGACATTGCACCAAGTCGTGACAAAGTGCCACAGGTTGCGCAACTCTTTTGTAAGACCTGACTGTTATTAAGCCCATTGTTCGTTACCAATGTTTTGTCTTTGCGGTTGCCAGTGGAAAATATTTTGATGGCAACGTTTATAACTAAACAATACACTGTGTATAGAAACTTGCACGTTAATTTAATTGTAACCAGCAAGTGTAAAATAGACACGTACTATTTGGACGTCGTGCTTCGCCTGGCGGTAATTATCCAGACCCAGAACAAACGACGGGGCGGCGCAGGCCGGTCTTTTTTCCACAAACTATAGAACAAAAGGAACCCTCTCTGCTAACGCACATGGCAGCAAAAAGACCGCGTCGCCAGTGACCGCCGTGAATCAAACAAACCAATTGGTATACACCAACGCAGTCAAAAAGACCGCGCCGCCGGTCTTTTGTGGCGCCCCTAATTGTAAAGAAAGTGCTGGATTTGTTTGTTATTTCGTAGATTTAATGGCAATTGGCTGATTAGTTCCCCACTAGGTGGCTGGATTCACGCTTGGAGAAATTAATAGAATGATAAGTTAAATATTGTTAATCTCAATATGATTGACCCATAATTTCCAATATTTTCTATTAGTGTGCCGACTTGCTTTCTCATATAAATGCACCTGATATATTTGTCATCATTGAGCTATAAACGCAGTAACGTAGCGGCCTCCCACTCGATGGAACGACTTAATAAAGGTATCTGGGATTCGTTGAGTGCCACGGTCTAAGATCTATCGCTGTAAAAGTCCTAGGGGGACGGTGGCCGTGCTGTTTCTACTATTTATTACATTCATTCATCTTCGACGACAAGTCTTGATCTCGCTTGCTATTGCACTTTGTAGTTGTTAGTAAAATGGTGTTAATTGTATTGAAAACTGGACCGAGTCACCTCTGTCGTACGTCTTCGTTCGTCTACTTGTCAAGTGCATACGCAGCATGCCAACAGCACTGGCTAGCATATGACACGCCTACGATCATCATTTTTGCACAATCATGAATATGCGAAACCACGCGTGCATATTTTAGGGTCATAAAAGATTACAACCATATATCGAAAGCTATCGAATATAGCACTTTGAATTGATGACGGATGAACAAATTATGGATTGCCCCAATTTACAATATACTACGAGTATATACAAATTTTAGTGCAAGTAATCCGAATTCAATATGAAAACATTCTTACCACAAAATGGATTTGGAATTTTGGACTCATTAAAATTGTACGACAAAAAAGTACTCAAATGAGGAGCCTTTAGTTACAAATCAAGAACTGGAAAAACTGTACAAACAAAAGCTCTTGTTTCTTGCTTCTAAAGCTTCAGTGAAAAACATTCACCTCACAAAAATAGCCAAAAAGAGTTGCTGCACGTGGCCCTTATCAGCAAAAGCCGGCGACACGCGAGCTATTAACCTCCATAACGACTACAGCTCCCAACATCATGCATCCAAATGCAGATTTAGTGGCACACGAAAACAATGGATTAAAGCATTCATATCTGTGAAGGCTGATGTTGGTTTCATAATTTTTTGGTATATAAAGGATTCATCATGAAGGTAAGGTTTAGTTAAATATAAAATGTTTCGTTAAATATTAGTTTCTGTAAATAGTATTAAAAAAAGCTTCACGCTTCAAGCGCTTTCAGCGACTATCTGTCTGTATATCCATGAACTTAGCTTTCACTCGGTTTTCACGATGAGTTTATATAATTTAAAAATCATAGAGTACATTTTACACGGACTCACTAAGCAGACGAGACCGCTGACAGTAGCTAGTTTAGTATTAGTATTTTTGCCAACGCTTCATTGCTGTCTATTACTGTAAATATAAAATTTACCTGTCAATTTTACAAGTAATTTTTCTGGTGCATCTAATCTCTCTTCTTAATTTCGTATTGTTACCTTAGGGAATAAAGAAGATATTCAAATTCTCTGCACCCTCTCTGATCCGATTAGCACAACGTAACTTTATACTATAACTAAAAGCCCGTCCTTCAAGACAACTTCTGCTAAGTACCAAGCTGTTGTACCTGGTATGAACCAACAAGTCACAAACTGACACTATCTACTGCCTGTCTCAGCAAGCTTTGAAGGATTACCTATCTAAAGTTCGCAGACGGGACACTGCATCAAAATGCATTGCAAACTCTTGCAAAATATATTATGAAGGAACAGAATTTATACTATCACCAACTAGCTAGACATAAAAATAGTTTATCTACCTAGAGTTCCTGCATCTATCTAGAGAGCTAAAATTTGAAAAGTTTATTCCATAACACGAGAATCTGTTACGATTTTTAATTTAATTGTGTTAATTGCATTCCAATTACTTGCATTAATTCTACTAACATTTTATCGTAAGTTTCTGAAGATGTTAGGATATGGGTGTCCTAAACATGCGTGCATCGTGCAACGAATTTTAATTTGACAGAAACGGCCACGTTTTAATTCCAAGGATAATCACAAAATACACGTGCAAGAGGAAGAAATTCGAAATATAAAATCTGTGGTACAAATACATCTGGCCAGCTAGGTAATGATATGTTATTATTTTATAAGAAGAGACACATGCCCGGCATTGGGGCAATCGGGCCAAGGGGTTGTTAATATTAAAATTGTTATCTTTTATATATTTTTTGTTTTTTTGTTACAAGAATACTATTTCTTGTAATTGTTAATAGGTAGATTAAACAACTTAATTTATTAAGGTTTATTTTATTCTTGTGAAACGGGGCTACATCACCTATTATACATATTTTAAGGTAAATAAATGTCTCATCTATTCACTTATTGGACATTTGTTCAATAATTATTTATACAGTATTTCTTAATCTTTAAAATATGAAAGGTGTCCTAGATCCTTTTTTTAAACGAATTGGATAAACGTGTTGTGATCGCGAAATTTTTGAATTCCTGCGTCTGTTTTCCATTGAAGGGCATAATAAGTAAGTAAACCATAGTAAACTTAATAATAAATATATTAAACGTAAAAATAACGGACTGAATAGCAACATAATAGTCGGTTAATTACAACAAGTAGCGGTATTAGTTCACCTAGATAAATGAATAATTGAATAATGTGGGAATCATACCAACATTTTCCCACGAAAAAACTAAATACATACTTATTTTAATAACACACATTATTTTTTGAGAATTACCTACGGTACCGTAGTATTATTTACATAATTATTTTTACGATTAGTACATTTTTTATAGTAAGTACTCCGTTAGGCATCATCAAGAAAAAACACACTAGTTAGTATAGGATCGAAATAGTTCTTATAGTTGGCAAAGTGGAAGAAAAACAATGTCGCCGAACACATCTGCCCGCGCGCTGGTCTCATCAAATCAAGGCTCCGAGAGGTCCCTCATTTACTGCCGCTAAGACATGCCGAAGACACGAAGAATCGAAAAGTATTACATCAAAAGTGACACAGGACTTTTATAGCGGACACAATCTTCAGTAGTTACCTAATGAAGAATGCGACAGTCTTCTGTCGAGAGAGAGAGAGAGAGAGGAAAAGAGAGAAAGACAAACAAAATATTATGGAAACAAATATAGGTAGGTATAAGTATAATCTCATTGTACGAGATGTCTCCGATCATATTTCTGATACCTAGTCAAAATTTGACAGAAGAATATTTTTGACTGTGATCTCAATATTATGTATAAAGGTGCTTCTATTAAATTATTATATAACGGGTCTACGTCACGTATTATATTTAAGAAATATGAAATACCTTATTTGTTTGCCCGACGTTTCGGTCGAATTACACCGACCGTGGTCACGGGCTGACTGGAGCAGCGGCCGAGCGTCGTTCCTGATGCGTGCGGGTTTCTGCTACTACCCTCACTTTGGTCATTTATATTTATAGTTTTTGAACTGTCGGTACTTCGACACACTACACTAATAACGTCTACACACGGGCCTACTTTGTCATATCGGCGATGTTTACACTTGCTGATGACTGGATTCCAAGATGTTGATAAGCGGCACCCATCCTCCCGGTTAAAATTTTTATGTTTCTTAATTTCAACCGCTTCTCGTGCTATTCTGGAGTAATAGTGACGATCGGTGGAGAGTACCTGAGGCCTGTGTAGACCCGTTATATAATAATTTAATATGTGTACAAGTCGCGAAAGTTTAAAAGATTTTAAGGTGCTTCTAATTCCTTAGATAAGATCCTACTATTATAAAATCAATGCTATATAAGGATCTACTACTTAAATCTCAGTTATCTCAGTAACTGCCTCAGTGGCGCAGCGGGAAGTGTATACGATTGCTGTGCAAGAGGTCCCGGGTTCGATTCCCTGGTCGCGTGAAAATGATATTGGACTTTTCTAACATGAAATTCCAGTATTGAGATTTTCCCGGAGTTTGGTAAACAAATGATCCCGGTAGAAGACAATAGGCTCGCCCCCTATTTCATGGGACCAAACATAGCTGGCGAAATGTGGGTGTGAAACACCTCTGCCTACACCTTCGGGGAAAAAGGCGTGAGCTATGTTATGTTAAAATCTCAGTTTGACTGGATCTTATTAAAAAATCTAAATTTAGAACTGACAAAAAAATTTCTCTTGTTATAAAATGTCAAACATCTAGTCGAATTGACTTTCCCCTATCGTTGCATCTCCGCAATGACGTCACTACGACCTACATTCTAGGTCAAATGAGTTGCAGCCAGTATTTGGGTTACCGTAACACCCAAATATACACTCCAAATTTTGTAATGAAGGAACTTTTAACTGTAATGCATTTTGGACTTTATGTTGATATGGATAACAATGATAGTCCAAAAATTTTAAGTAAGTATGCAGTTTTTGGTATGTCATGAGCTAGAGTTTTTTTCAGTAGGTTTCAAAATCAGTGTGACTTGACTGTAGTAAAATTGGCTGACGCTTTTGGTTATCATCAGGAACTTTGTAATGACAATCGTATGATTTCCTACGGCAATACTAAAGTAGTATACATTCCTATACTATATACGCATATCTATATTGTAGGCTGTAGCACTATAAAGTACGGGAAAGCTCTGAATAATTTTAACGATCCTCCTTTTAATGCTCAAAGGGCGAATTTGAATAAGTTTACTCTAGAAAAGCACTAAACTCAATTAGCCGAAAGGAAGCAGCACTGAGACTAAGTCTGCATAAATTATAAGTTTCACCAACATACACGGAAAGGAGATATTCAAAATTCATTAATTTACGTTACAAGTCCGTGTTTGGGTTACGTACATTCATAATTATGTATGACATACATACATTCATAATTATGTATGACCATGACCAAATAGGTGACGTTCTAAAGAAGGGACAGATCAGGAGTACCCTCAACCGGCGAGAATGCATGAAAAGTCTGATGAATGTTGAAGAAGCCAAAGATGTATGTCAGAATCGTAGCAAGTGGAAGGAAATGGTCTCTGCCTACCCCTGTTGGGAAAGAGGCGTGATCTATATGTATGTATGTATAATTATGTATGCCTCAGAGGTGCAGTGGCAGCGTATGTAATGCTTCGCCAGAGTTCCTCGGTTCCATGTCCGGTTTGGACAAAAACCGTACTGAATTTTTCTGTCATGATATTCTTTTCAAGATCGTTTATACTTATGAACTGCAACGTCGCAATTTGGTATCCAATTTCGTGGTTTTCAATTTTAATTATTTTAATCGGATCCATATTTTTAAAATATCGGCTAGGTCAGTCCGTGATGGGTGACCGTTTTTGTCATTTTCATTTTCGAGCGTCTCCGTGCATGGGAAGGCACGTGAAGCTATTAGTCCCGTTTATCACTTCATATAGTACTCGTTAAATCAAGTTAGAAGTCTTCTGGGCGACTTGATAAATTCCAACACTAGGATGTGCATCAAGCCCATTCGAGAAGAAGACTAATCGATCCAGAAGATTTAAAGAAAATACACTGTTATGACAGTTGGATAAACATGCAGATTGCATACAAGTGATACCACAGTCGAGTAGTGACGGATTAAGAATACATAATGTCACTACCCCATTTCTACCCGTGGGTGTCGTAAAAGGCGACTAAGAGATAAACCATAAGCAGACAATAGCACTGCGAGAAAAGGAAAATTCGAAACAAACCCTATACCTACAAACCCGTCTGGCCAGCGTGATATAGTAAGCTAAATTCCTTTCACACTATTTGTAGGAGACCTGTGCCCAGCAGTGGGACGTTGAAATGATGATGATGAAGATACCACAAAGGTTCTATTTCTTCATTTGATATACAGAACCTTAATAAAGACATGTAAAAGTAGAATCCTATTTCAATTTCATCTAATTTTATGGATGACTATTTATACATCATTATTTTTAAGCACAACCAACGCAAAACCGTGCAAAATGGGCTCTAACCGAGGCCAAAACGTAGTAAGTTATTTTTCCAACATAAAGATTATGTTTTATAGCGAAACATTATTTTTTTGAGCGAGCAAAGAGCGTTTTAACAAGCATGAAACGATAATACTTTACTTTTATAAGGCGCACAATTTTATCTTCAATCGCTCTATTCGAGGCCTACGTCGGGAATCAAGTTCAACGCCTCATATACAGCATATAGTCGTATACTTATTGTTATTATTACATAGTTACATACCTACGTCGTATGCTTGGAGTCATGTAAGTTTACTGAATAACAGTAAGCACTATATTGCTGGGTTAAGTAGGTAAATATGGTGTTTCAATAACAGGAGGCAACTTAAACATGGCGTGTGTTTTAAATAAAGTTTTAAAAAATGTGTATACCTATCTCGATTTCTAACCTAAAAAGAATAGGATTTCATGATATTTTATCAGTGTTGTACCTAGGGGCTGGCCAGAGAGGCAGCTGCCAAGACGCATTTTTATCCTGTATAAATAATTATTGAAAAAAAAAAACAATTATCGCGGTCAGGATAGTGACTACAATTACTGTCTAGTCACAATGTTTTAATCCCTAGATGTGATGAAAATGTTTAGCGATATTTTGATGAAATCACTGTACCTACCTTACTCCATTTCTATTCAGGAATATTTCCTCAAAATTTTAATCAATGGATACAAATCGACATCAAAACAGCCTAGCTTACTGCGGCACATATCGCGTCACATAATCTTTATGCTCGTTATTTAAAAGACTGTGTATTTCAGCGAAATAAGCGTAAGTTATAGAAGCCACTATACTCAAACCCTGAAACAAGACTCAGATCATCATTTCAACCCATAAATTTCCCACTGCTGGGCACGGGTCTCCTGATCTCCTCCAAAGAATGTAGAGTGAATTTAGCCTACGCTGGCCAGACAAGGTGTGATTCTAATTTTCCTTTTCTCGCAGTGCTCTTGTCTGCCCTCCCTTAGTCACCTTTAACGACACCCACGGGTTGAGTAGAGTTAGTGACATTGTGTATTCTTTATCCATCACTACACATCACACATCCCTAGTTTCTGCTCCTTTTCTTTACTAAGAACAACAAACTTCTTGTTATTTTTCCCCACTTGCAATTTTCCTCACATTATCATGAGATCAGTCAAACAAGTCGCATTCCTTAGTTCTTGAACTGCAGCAATTCAAAACTTTACTTCGACGAATACTTGAATTGTATGAAAACTTCTTAACATTCTGGCATCTAACGACATTACATCTCGAAGTGAAAAATAACAGATCCAACTCTTAGAAGGGTCGTTAATCCAAAGATATGTGTTGTGGAAGCTATAGGTCAAAAACTTCATCCAACTTTGATGTTGTTTGAAATTGATTAATCTGTTTTGAAAGATAACAGGTAGGTTTGTATTTAAAATGTGTAGCGGTAAGTCACAGAGGGATTTCTTGTTAAAATTGGGCTGTCTATCAAGGTAATACCCAGCTGCACAAAATCAGAGATATGTATTTAATACCTATAAACCTTCCTCTTGAATCACTCTATCTATTAAAAAAACCGCTTCAAAATCCGTTGCGTAGTTTTAAAGATTTAAGCATAGAGAATTAAGCAGACATACAGCGACAGCGACTTTGTTTTTTTATACTATGTAGTGATGAGATGGATAATAAGGTGATAATACCTCAAAACCCACAAAGTTTCTATTTTCCTGAATTTCTTTGTAATGGTGATACAAGTGCATCATCACTGTTCTGAAACAGTCAGTAATATTATTTAACACGCAACACTCGATACCGTACTATAGAAAACGTCACAAACAATACAACATGCCGACAATACTAAACAGAAATAATACCAGTTCGTTGCACTTTCAGCACATCAGGTGCAGTTCATTGAAATAGCAGCTATGTCACTCTGTATAAAATTGTACTGTCTATTTGTACTGTCAATATAACAGCTTTTTAGATCAGGCATATGAAATTATGTCGGTACGGTAGATAAAACTACTTTTTTGAGGTAAAAACGATTTCAAGCAAAGATTTGAATACGTATATTATATCTTAAACAATCACATTACTTATATATCAGACTGAAGTTAATCACATCGAAAGTTCGGTGACAGTTAACGATGTGCGAATTTCAATTTATTTTAACCAAAACTAGCTACTAGCTACCTTATTAAACTGTGGACCAGGTGAGGACAATAAAAGTGTTTTAATACGTGTAATCGGAGACTTGGTGCGTGCTCTGAAAGAGCGAATGGTGTGCGGTTAGCACGATACGTGGACCACGAAACCGCAGATTAAATACTACTTACTACGGAAAACGGAACCGCTGAACATTTGTTGCCAACCATTTTGTGGTGCGATAGATTTATGGAGAGGTTCTCGCATTTCCTTATTGGGTCGTGGTTTCAGGATGATGTTTCTACATTCTACGTATATCGTAAAACCTACAAAAACTTTTTAACGGCAGAGATAGGTAGCTAGGATTTCTTTTTTTAAAACGACTCATCACCTTAACCTTATACGATGGAAGATTTGCATGCCAACTTTTTGGTTAGTTTTAGTTTTGACAGGCAATATCTATGCCTTCTCTGTTTTCCACGAGTAAGACAAAGTGGCACTCAAAACTGGCGCCGTGTGCTCACTTTGTTTTCGTGCTCAGAAATGGAAAAGCCATGTTTTTTTCTTGCAAAACTTTATAGTCTTAATAGGCCACGTTTCTGTGGTATCTAGGCAAGTCAATGGGAACATTGTAAACGGAAACTATAAGGGTTCTTGGTAGTAGACGGAACCGTCAAAACGTCTGCAATCATAGTATTTCGAGTATTTACACTATCCCACTAATTTATTAAACCAGGCTAGATATTATTTTCTGTGCGAAAATGAGCATCGCAACAAGAACTGGGTTACCTACCTTTGAGGACTAATCTCATAACAGACTAAAAGTCACGCGGGGCATCGCTCTCGTCGTTTTGTATTTAGCCACTGCTCAGCTCCTGTTAGCTGTAGCGTGATGTTATATAGCCTTACTCGATAAATAGGTTTTCCAACACTAAAATATATTTTCAAATCGGACCAGCTCCTTTTTCCTCCCGAAAAAGCAATGGTGGCTGAATGGATAAGTGACCGGGCGGCGCGGCGCGCCGCGCCGCCCGGTCACTCACATCACACACATCACACACATCACGCCGCGGCGTGCTAAACACGCGGTCAGAGTTCGATCCCGACCAGCAGTACCAATGTAGATTTCACTTTGTGGAATTTATATGTACTAGTCAAGTGACTTACTATCTGCTAACGGTGAAGGACAACATCGTGAGGAAACCCACATACACTAGAAGATATTCTAAGTGTATGTCTGATCCACCAACTCGCATTAGGCCAGCGTGTGTGGATTATGGCCTAAACCCTCTCAGCTCTCTAGATAGAGGAGAGAAGACCCGAGCCCAGCAATGGGACATTAATGGGTTGCTGATGACGGTGGACCAGCTCCTGAGATCCTAGCGTTCAACCAAACAAACAAACTCTTCCGCTTTATAATTTTAGTACCTACAGAAGTACAGATATAATTACCTAGTGACAAGGAAGTAGGTACACTGACATAACCGCTTCACCTATTTATGACGTCACAGCCGTCACAGCCCTAGTATCTCATTACGAACGTTAAGGAAGCCCGACAGGTGCACTTATGTCTTGGCTTCTGTAATGCATTTTGTTATTTCTTTTAATGTTGGTATTTTTTTTTTGCATAATTAATTTTATAAAGCCGTACAGTTGGTCTGTTTGTTTGGTTCAACGCTAGGATATCAGGAACTACCTACTGGTTCGATTTGAAAAATTCTTTTAGTGATTTGCTACAAATGCACGTACTTAATAACTATAATGGTACCAATACCTACCTAGGTATCTACCTACCTACCGGCTAAAACGGGTTTGGAATGGCATGGTAAACGTGCGATTCAACGTGTTTTATTTGTTCAAATCATTTCAAATGAAGCCGCACCGTTACTGTGTTAAGGTCAAATAGTCCCAATCATTTCAATATAATCTAAAGCGCTTTAACAAATAGGCAATAGGCATTCAGTGCTTTTTGTGAGCATTCTGTTTGTTGGCGCGTAGCCAACTTTCCCTAAACGTTCAGTAACAATAGATACGATCTATATTGCTGGAAGGTTAGGTAGGTACCTACTTTGTAATTCGCACTAAGTACCTTCCTAATTTTTTACAAAACACCAAGGCTTTCATAAATTATTTATGGTTTACGCGACAAAGAATCTGTCGCGTGCTCGAGGCTTTTGTAGTGCAAGTATTCGTTGATTTCTTTTAAATTTGGTTAATAAATGGGTTGTAACATTGGATGAAAGAAAACGTAAATATTAGAGGGTTAGCGAGATATTGTAATGGTGTAATCATGTAATGCAAGGCGCGCGCGCGAGACCGGTCAGACTAGTTGCTTGCTCGCTCCGCCCCGCGCTCCCCCCGCGAACAGCTGACAGCTCTAACAACAAAGAACATCAACCCAACCCACACAAACATAACACGCTACATACAACCAAACATCATTATTATTTTTATATAAGTAGGTACTTGCTCGTGTACATGTACGTATCGATTTGAAACCTTATAACTGAGGAAATTGTTTCAATCAGTTGATATCTGATTCTGTCACATGTTCCTTCATTTTAAAACATTACCCAACAAAACAGTGTATTTTATCTGGCTTATGCGTCGTATTCAAATATTATTGGTAGCCACATAACAACGGATTAGAGTATTGAGTAAACAATGTTGACCATGAATATCAGCCGTCCTATGTGAAAGGTGAATAGATAATAATATATTACGTCCTAAACAAAGGGCAACCAAATACTTGCCTTTCTGTTCATCCAATACACGAAGGCCCTCAAGTTGTGGCACTCCGGTGAACAAGTCTTTTAACAAAACAAAATTGTCTATAAAGTATTATAATTTATCACGGTATCATTGTGTAAAACGCGACGGTCACTTGTGTCGTAGTTTTTCACTGTTCCGTTGCTATGGTGTTGTGAATTATCACGACACTTGGTTCAAAAACCTTTTTAGAAACGATTTTGTGGTCGTAAGTACATAACTTTGTCAATGTTTACAATATATTACGTTTTTGTGTTATTTACATCACAATTTACTGGCCTGCGAACGTGATAATCGTTGCACTGCCTGCGCACTTTATTTGCTGCGCTTCTGCGTCAACAAAACAGTCTTTCGGTACTTCAAGTCGGGCAAAGTCGTCGCTACACTCCGCCTGTGATTCGCCCTCTCAGTCACTAGCCTAGAATATGTCCTAGTTTTGTCCTACTCGCTCATTTGACATTTGACCGGCTGGGTTGCTGTATCTAATTCTGTAAAATCTGTTATTTTATTTATTAATATCTGAATAAAGAGATGATTCAGATTTTTATCATAAGATTTTTGTAACGTAATTTTGTTTGTATATAGCATTGTTTAAAACTTTAAAAGCCGAAATGAAGTTTATGCCTATTACTTTAATTTAGCAATAGTTGTTTTATGTGAATTGCTATTTTTATTTTATAAGGACCTTAAACGTTGCAGCTTGCTTCTTTGGCTTTAATTATTTATTTATTTATTTAAATAAATAAACATCAATCTAGCATTAGGTACCTATGTACTAAAAATACTAAACTACTCCAAACTAACTAAAAATACATATGACCTAACATAGCTACGTCGATAGTAGGCATTTTACAAATTACCTAATCTCCCTCCCCCACAAAACCTGCCGTGTACGTATGCTTAGCTCTTTTTTTTTCTATTATGAAGATAACTTAAGCTATTAGAAATTTCCCAATCTATAGCTATCTCCCGAAAGATAGATCGAAACTGCTAAGTCTTCCGGCTCTCCTTCTCTTTCCGCATTGATGGAGTCCCAGCCTATATTTATTTCTCTGCTCTTCCTTTTGTCTACTGTTAATAGGTGCATTGTCTTCTGTTTATTTGTTTCAGATAAGGAGGTGATATGTGTGTATTAGTAATCTTTATTTCAGACAAGACTTGAGGTAGGTAAGTAAGTAATGTATATCCTTCTTTAATTATGTGGATCGTCTATTAATCCCGACCTACTTAATTTTACTAGGACAGGTAGTTAGCACCATACAACAACTTTATTGATAGCTAAAAATGGTGCCATCAATCTTCTGTTTTGGCGTTGTTTGACGACTCCTGATAATTTTTAATAAAGCCATATTTTGGCGTGCGGCTTGCTTATGGGATAAGTTGTTACAGTACCCTATAGATAATTATTATAACTGAGAGAGTAAAAATAAAAACACTATAAAGATTGAGTAGCATATTTAGAGTTTATTAACAGACAGTATCACAAATTACAATATTTTTTATATCTATGATTTCAAAATGGCGCGGGTTATGTGTTCTTCTGCCAGAACTTGGCGGCATTACGTGGGTGATGCGTTTTTCCTTTACCAGAGTTCTTTTTTGGCGCAGAGTGAGTCTCAGTACCGGCCGATGCTGATTCATCGTTCTCTGCTTGCGTTTTTAATGTTTTCTTTATGTACATGATCTGGAAATATATATTTGAGTGATTTAGTAAAGAAGAAAAAAAGACATCAACAGCCAATTATTAAAATATGCTCTATTTTATTTTTCAATAAGTTTCATAATTATTTGCCAGATTAGTGTTCATTATGATCTTCATTCATTCATACATATGGTGAGGTAGATGTTGATGTAGATTCATTACATATGATGTTTTTTTTTTATTACCTTCCAACATACATACCTCCTGCTCAATAGCCTGTTGGTGTCTAATAGCCCTCTGTTTGTGATGATTGGCTCTCTGTATATGTCTATCTACGGAGCTAAGCACAGTCTCACAAGCGTTGCACCAGTCGGCGAGCACATCGGCAATAGACGAGGCGTCTTCGAGGCGGGCATCGCGACCTAGTGCTACGTCAACCTCCACTCGCTTACATTCTTGGTCCAACTTGCCATGGATTATGTCTGTAACGGTGATAGAGTGTTGATAAATGAGGTCAGTAAGTTGTATGTGGCCAATACACAATTATACAAAAAAAAATACAAATATTATTTATAGACTTATTAAAATGTCTAGAATGTCCCCTTGTTTCATCGCAGTATGCATCAGTTGTGAAGGGCATTAGGTGATTGAAAACAAATACCAAAGATTAGCTACTACTGCAGTTGTACACACTACCTTAGCACCACCAATTCAGTTATATAATTTAAGAGAAATTCCTAACACAACTAGCATGAATATCCATCATATTACATACATACATAATATATTACATATAGATCACGCCTCTTCCCCAACAGAGGGGTAGGCAGAGACTATTTCCTTCCACTTGCTACGATTCTGACATACATCTTTGGCTTCTTCAACATTAATCAGACTTTTCATGCATTCTCGCCGGTTTAGGGTACTCCTGATCTGTCCCTTATTTAGAATGTCACCTATTTGGTCATGTTACATGATTCTAGGTGTTCCTCTTCCAACGTTTTATTCATTCTCTCAACATGTCCATCATATGATGATTGTGCTAATTTTAAATATTCTGCCAAGTTTACCTTTGTAAATTTTATGATAACCTTACCTGCATAAATAGCTTCAATAATAAGATCCTCTAAGTCCCTTACATTCTTTATGTCCAATTCTTTGAGCAGTACACTGTAAGGGATGCACTTTTCTTGTGTTGCTAATGTAGCAATAGTCAAGTGTTGTAACTTTTTACACTGTGCAGGAGTAAGTTCTAAGTAATCAGACTTATTCTCGAGGTAGTCTTTATATGTACCATAAGCAAATAGATTTAAAGTTTTGAAGTGTGTTGCATAGGTACCGGTTTCCAACTGAAATATTAATTGGTTGATAAGTATATCAGCTAGCAACAGCTAGAAAGAGTCTCATTATTTTTGTATAAGTTCATTTGTCAGTCAAAATGAAAAATATTGTCCAAATTACTATTAAGTACAATACTTTTCTAAATTCTGTACACAGAAAATTCCTCCAGGGTTGGTGCCTAGTTTTGATAGCTAAACAATCATCATGATCACTTGAAGAACACAAGACACAAGAACAGAAGGCATTTACAGACTGATATGGACAAATAAACTCGGTATTTATTTTAGTCTGCTCAAACTTAAATATATACACAACCAATTATTAAAATTATAATCTGCTTTTATGCAATTCATATCTAATAAAGTGATTTAGTAAATATTTCATTAAAACCAGTTTTTACTACATATAAGACAAAAAATATAACCTCTTTGATGTTGGGCATTTCAAGCAGTTCGCCGAATACGTGAACGCCGGGGGCTTCTAGAACTTGTTTTATTAACTCCGCGCATGCTGATCCTTTAGCTCCTTTTGCTAATAACACAAACTGCTCCAAAGGATGGTTTGTAGAAAATGATAATAACGAAGACGGTTCATCTCTGTCCATTGACATCGGATTCATGGCGAATGTTCAAAAATTATATATTTTCTTACGTAACGCGAAACTGATAATACAACAACAAGACACGTATTAAATAATAAGCTATCTGTACTACTTATTTTATATTTTATGACGATATTCTAATTTACAAATTGATGAGATTGACAAATTCGACAATTTTATTTTGACAATACTTTAGATAGGTACCTACTGGTTGCGTTTTGATTTTTTCAAGGATTAATTATTTTGGTAAATTCTAACATGATGATCTGAACTCTAAAATTTTTACATAGACTTATAATACATGCAAAAAACATACAATAATATCAGAAATCACGATTTATAAGATATTATGAAAAAACCGATAAACCAAAAGAAATCTCTTCAATTGTTGTTTGTTGATGATTGCGAGATTTGCAAGAACAAAACGTGCTTTTCAGAGACACGAATTTCGGTTTTTGCTTGGATAGTTTGTAATTTTTCAAGTGATAAAGTTTGCAAAGTTACTTATTATTGTTATGATTGTGATTTTTGTCATATTTTTTTGTATAAATCATATTAGATTTATATAATAACAATGAATTCAATCAAATCTATTAATAAAACTTTTGAAAATAGATAATGAATTGTCATTGCTTTATGAATGAGTTAAATTTAAAAATCATAATTGACCATAAACAATTGAATAAAATGGCGTCCGGTTTTTTGTGTGTGCGACAAAATTATTGTTTTCATGAAATTGAGAAATTTAGTGAAGTTTAAGACACTGGATATCTATTTTTAGTGCTAAAACACCATAATGAAGCTTATTGATGTGTTCAGTGAACTTTCTAATAACCCGTTTAATAAAAATAATGTGCGTGTCAGTTCAGCTAGAAGCGTCGTTGTCCTATGCCGCCTTTTATATTGAGTTGATTAGACCAATTTACGAAGATTTCTTCGTTTAGATTTATGTCCGTCGATCATTTAAAATGTCTATAAATATGAATTTACATAGATAAAACGAAATTGTCGGCATTGTGATCGATGGGTGCGTTGTGCGTTTGTAGGTGTGAAAGCGTACATACATGTTCGTAATGATAAAACTGTCATGAGGACTCTTGTTTACTATCAAATAGTGGATTTGTGTTAGTGAATTTTATTTTTCAATTGTAATGAATTATATTTAGTGTTTAAAATGTGTATGCCTACTCCTAATAATGTTTCGGGCTTCGGTTACTCGTGGGGCTTCACGAGTTCCGCAGATCTTACCAAGGGTGAGGTGGAGACACCTAGTAGTTTGAGTTATACTCTGGGAAACACGGTAAGTTTATGAAATGTATTAATTAACTAGTAATGTTGCATTGTTAAAGCAATTGCTGTTTATATAGGTGTCTGACAGACTCTTGTGCATACTAATTAACTTTCACAGTACTTTACATGATTACATTATATTGCAGAACAATAAAATTGTCACACTAATGAACGAATTCTTATTATTGTTCCAATAAGACCTCAAAGATCAACTATCACGGCTATAATTAGACTTAAATGATTATAACAAAAATATTACTGAGATTGGACAAAAACTGGGCTTTCATATTTTATATTTACCTATTTTGTTTTCTGCAATCAAATTTATATTAAACAGATAAGTGTGGAACAAAATCTAAACAAGTATCTGTTCCAATTGTATAATTTTTATGCTATTTTGGACATTTGACACCAATGGACAAGTGATAGTGGTGTCAAATTAATAAATGTAGGTCTTTGATATGGAGGTTTCTATTTTTGTTTATATTTCATTTGAAGCTTCATGGAAACAGCTTCTTTTAAATAAGAATAACCATTCTTTTAACCAAAATCACAACTAACATAAAATGCTTTTCCAGGTATCGCCAGAGACAACCCTGACTGTTATGTCCACAAACAAGCCACAAGTACAAGAGAAAGTTGGTGCAGTAACAGTGGCTGTATCTAATTCTGGTGCACAGTTAACAAGGGTTGTCACAACAGGCACACCTATATCGGGAAGAAGGGCTATGTTTGTAGTAAATGATGGGCCTGGCCATACATTAAACAGGGTCTCCCAACAAAATCAGACAGCTACTATACAAAGTGAGTGTGTATATTTAGGTATGTTATAGTTTAGTGTTTGTTTTATTATTTGGGTCTTACTGTCGCACTCAGAGACATTAAATAATTACTTTATGATACCCCACTGCTGGGCAAGGCTCTCGACTCCTCTATTCATAGAGCTAAGAGGGTTTAGGCCATAATCCACACACACCCTGGCCTAATATGGGTTGATGGATCCCATATACCCTTTTCTAAAATTTTACTTCTAAATCAGATGTATATACTTTTTTAATGCTATATTTTTATGTTAGGAGATTTTTGTTAATAATTCAAAAGTTAAAGCTATGCTAAGGAGTTATATATAAGTAATTATTAATTTTTTTTGAGTGCGGTATTTTGGACCTTATAAGTTCTATAAAATTTGCTTAGTTATCTTGATAATTAGAAGTAGCAATGTTAATAAGTATTACCAAAACAATTTTCTTCTGTACTTTTGCCCCTCAAATTTTATTATTCCCTTTCCTTTTTAAATTATTTTAATCTTTTAGCTTTTAATATTGTTTAATTGCGCTTAACACATTAAATGTCAGACAGCAGACACAATAGAAAAATGTATTGTTTGTCAGACAACTGTGTCCAATATGGTGTTTAAAGACTTAAGCAGTATACATATGTGAGCTGATGATGATGAAACATAATACTGCATTTCCCCTTTAATCCCTAAATTGTGGTAGAGGTGTATTATACCCTCATTTCACCAGCTATGTTAGGTCAAGTTTAATGATTTTGGTACATGCCAATAAATATTTTTTCTTGTCTTCCTGGTTGGTCTACCCACTACCTACAAGTTTCTACCTACAAGCTAAATAAAGAGAAGATTACCTCAAATGTCTGTCTTCAACGTAAAATACATTTAGTATAAGAAAATATGTCTTTGTCATGAGTCCAAGGACAGTTTCAACATTAGTTTGTTGCAATTGCAGCTGTTGTAGATGAATTAAGAATTATTTAGATAAATGTTAAACAAGTAATGGATAAATTCAAATTCAGGGATGTCTGCCAGCATAGCTCAGTTGGAAGAGCACTGGACACGGAATTCCGGGGTCGCAGGTTCAAGTCCTGTTCTGGGTTCTAATTTTTCCATTACTTGTTTATTTTAACATGTTAAACCAAAGCAATGAATTTTTTTTAAATATTTAATCTGAATTAATGTCTTTGTTGACGAATAACTTTTAAAAAGTACAATTTAATTTATAGATATAGGGACTAGACTCCTGTTCTGTTTTGTATATTCAGGGATGTAGTTCCAATATTATGCTATAATGGCTTCCGTCCGCGGCTCCGCCCAAGTGGTATGTCAGTAAATGCGAAAGTTACGATAATGGCTTTTTGTTACTCAGTCACGCCAAAGCGGCCTAAGAAGAAATTTGGCATACTGATACACACTATAATTTAGAATAAGACATAGATATACTTTTCTTGATTCCATGTGGGAGTAGACAGGGTTGTTATGTTTTAATTTTGTGATGCCCAAAATTGCTATGGCTAGTAAATTTTATGAAACACAGCCTATGGTTAAAACAATAACTGACTCTTTATTTTTTCACAAATTTTAAACCATACCATTATGTTGTCCTAATAATGTATGATGTTAAACACACACATATACGAGCAATTTATCGAAAATGTGTGTTTAGCTGTTTTCAACTTTACTAATTATTTAATATAGCTCATTTTTGCAACTCTGTGTTGGCTTTGACATTGAACAATTGCATTTAACCTAGTAAGCAAATTTGTAGTTTCTGATTGGTAAAACATTAAAATTCTTGTCTTTTAATATAATGCTGTATCGGTGGCGCAACAGGAGTATGTATTAATGCTGTGCAAGAGGTTATTGTTTTGATTCCCGAGTCGATCAAAAACGGTAAATTAGTTTCTTCTATAATGAAATTCTCTGTATCATTTTTGAAATATGCCTGGGTAATGGCAATAGGCTCGGACCTTAAGAGCGTCTTATATAGGACCGAACAAAGCTGGTGAAATATGAGAGCAATGCACCTCTGTCTCAATTATATTTTCTTTTGTTAAGGGTATTAAACAACTGATATATTCCTTAAATATTTTTTTTTTTGGTAAATACATACTACCAAGACACCAGACACAGAATAAACAATCATGCTTATCACTCAAAGATTTGTCCTGAGTTGGGATCAAACCCACGACCTCCCGTCTAGCAGTCAGGGTCGCTAACAACTAAGCCAGCAGGCTAGTCAAATATGATAAACTATTAGTTGAACTATAGTTTTTTGTTTCAGCAACGAATTTAGCATCTAAGCCATTCATGACACCCATAGGCCCTATACAGTTAACAGCAGAGGAATGTAATGAGATTCTAATGAAACGAGCTCTCCAAGCTCAAGGGATACCTACACCTGTAATAGATGCCTCACAACTGAACCATACAATATTGAATGGAGGCCTGAAGAGCTTGGCAGAAGCCACAGTACAACAGACTCAGGCCGAGAGTATTCAAACAACGACTGTACATCAACATCATTTGTTGCATGCTAAACAGGAGCCGGGTACAACTAATAACTCTCCTAAAGTAAGTGTAGCTGCTTTCTGTTCTTTAGGGATCCATAATGACCATTAATCCGTGTAGTGACGGATTAAGAATACATAATGTCACTAACCCATTTCAACTCGTGGGTGTCGTAAAAGGTGACTAAGGGAGAACATACATATGCAGACAAGAGCACTGCGAGAAAAGGAAAATTCAAAACAAACCCTATACCAACCCGTCTAGCCAGCGTGGTATAGTAGGCTAAATTCCCTCCACATTCTTTGGAGGAGACCCGTGCCCAATAGTGGGACGTTCATGGGTTGACAAAGACAATGACCTCTAAAGGTACGGTTCCAATACCTCTGAAGGTAAAAATGAAATATAGGATCACTGGTCATATCTGCAGAAAGATCGATGCAGGTTGGCGCAAGCGTGTCCTGGATTGGAGACAGTGACTCAGCAAGAATAGAGTAGGACGCCCTCCAGCTAGATGGTCCGACGACCTAAAACGATCGCTGGGTCTGACTGGATGCGGAAGGTGGAGGACAGAGTGAGAGGCCTATGTCCAGTAGTGGACTGCAATAGGCTGACATGATGATGAAATGATAGGATCATTTGTGTCTCTCACAAACAATTTTCTTCAAAACTACTGGACCGATTGAGTTAATATTTTGGTAAGCCGGTGAGTCGAAGATAGATGTGTAACGTGAATAAATGAAGAAAATTCATTTCTTTCTATATACTTAGTATTTTTTTTTTATACCACAATGGTGGCAGACAGACATACGACCTGTACGGTAAACGATTTCCGTAGCCTATGGACATGCAACACAAGGATATATAATATTAGTATAGGTACACATTAATCGTATAGTAACGTATTGTTAGACGGTATATTCTCAGACGGAGCTGCTGAATACCAACTCGATGGTGACGTCACAGCCTCCCGCGACTGTCAAGGAGCGCCCCTACTCGTGCGGGGAGTGCGGGAAGTCGTTCCTTCTCAAACATCACCTTACGACGCATGCGAGGGTACACACTGGTATGTATTGTTTTATTTATTTAAATATTATGGGCTATACTTTTAATCTTACTAATGAAGAAAAGGACCACAGGTATCATGCCCATACCCCTATTACGAGTTACGGGGCGTTTTTGCTTGTTAATATAAATTTAAATGGTCTACATCATTATAGTTCATAAACGGCGGGGGAAACCTTACTCGGACAGTCACCAGCAAAATAAAATAGACAAGTGTTTCTAAGTCTTGCATAAAAAAAAAAAAAAAAGAATGGAAGATGGGCTTATTAAAAAAAAATTGTTTTGTTCTATTTTTGAAATTGACATTTTTTACTTGTAAAGGGGTTGCGTATTAGAAAAAAAAAGAATATTGTTGCCGCAACGTGCCTTCAAATAATCTTTATTTAGTGATGTAATGAATACTAGCTTTTTATCGATCAATCAAAAAATTCTGAAATCATTGGCGTGCGCGTGCCAAGTTATTTATCTTGCGTGTGATTTGTGGCCTGCTTGCTAATAGCTCTTTATGGTTTAAAAACTAATATTACGCGCGTACTTGTCGTGATTTCGCTGAATGAAAAACAAAACTCAAATTTTTGTTGTCGAATATGTTAAGTAATAGTTTGATTGAAACAGGTATAGCGTATGAATATCTAACCTCATTCACTTTCACTCTATGAAGACAGATTTAGGACTATAATAGATAAAACTAGTGCGACTGTGACCTTATTTTATCTTTATTACTTGGTGTTAAAATGTTTAGTGGCAAGTCGAGAGACGATTGGTTATGAAGATACAGTTGTTCTATGCAATCCGAACTTATTTTCTTATAAAACAGTGTTTCTTAAATATATTGCAGTCACAGAGCATTTTTGGTGTTTAAAAAATTCCACCGACCCCTGTCAAATTATTTTAGGATTCAAATATAATCTTCACTACTACTTTATTAATTGATTAGCAATAACCAGCGAGTGGTTAATCCAAATATTCGTGAGTTTACTTAGCAGGAATTAACTGAACTGTTGTTGACCTATTGCATACAGGTTAGGGACCCCTAAAGACATTTTACGAATCCCTGTTCTAGAAGAAGAGACAAATTTGCCTGAAAATATTCACCAATCCTCAATTGCTTTCTTAAAACGGCATTATTATTTAAAGAGATATAGTTAATGGATCGTCGTTTAGAGTGACGTAAGCTAAGTAGCACAAGTCACTGTGAAGTCAGCATGTCAAGAACAAGCATGAACAAATTCGATCTTCGTGACAACGTATTCGTGTGTAGCATAGTAGGGAGAGTAATAGTCATGCCAGGGTCGTAGGATCAAATCCCGTTGCTGAATCACATTTTTCCACTCTTGTTATGTAGGTAATAAATATCTATTTCTATATTATAAGTAAACCTAAATATACATACCTAGCTTTTGTCTCTGCATCACCCTAAAGTTGACTAGTAGATATTTGCCTCAGGCATTAAGACCGTTTTTGTACATTATCTTCTACAGAATAAATAAATAAATTTCCTCATGAATCATTGCTCATTAGTGAAAACCGCATGAAAATTAGTACATTAGCGGCGGAGGACTTTGTTTTATACTATATAGTGATGACGTAAGCTATCCCGGTAATACGGTCCTATGGTCCACGTGAGTACAACCGCGCTCGGAAGCTAGTTTGACTTTCATAATTTGTTCTAAGTTGTTTCTTGAAGGAATCTTGAAAGAACTATTCTTGACGTCACGCAGCGAGTAATTGATCGTTTTAGCAATGGCTCATAAAAACAACAGTGTTTTGTTAAACAAAGTAATGGATTCTGTTTTACAGCACTATTTATTTGTTTATACAAAGTAAAGACTAAGCGTATATTATTTGTTTGCTGATTATATTCTGTTGGTTTGTGACCACAGTGCCAGTTCTTCTCATAGCTCCACCCCGTCAGCGAACTGGTCGTAGGCAAATTTGCTGACACTACTTTTTCGATAACCTGTTATATTCTTATCTTGTGACTTTTATAAGTGTTACCTTGTAACCTAGATGAATAAAGGAGATTTCATTTCGGTTTTGGATGGGTCCCTATAATCAAAGTTCATAGATTTCGACAAGTGGCCTAGTGCTGCTCATATTTTTTTCGCAAATTTTTAACAAAAAGCTATGGTTCTATTTGAAGATGCCAAGCTTTATTTATTCTACTGAGGATCTAATAAGCTTCATATAGGCATCGATAATAACAATTTCAAATTCTAATAATATGTTCCAAGTCTTCTACTAAGTTTAAAAATTAATTCAGCATAAGTATTTTATTACCAATTGACCATGACTACTTAATAATTCTATAACTAGGTATATTAAATTGATTTTAATTTATTGAATGCTAAACCGGTACTTTACTGTTTGACATCTGGTTTAGTATTGAACTCTCGTTTTTTCAAAGTCGAATATGATTTTATTACCTTGATTGACTAGTTAAATGAAATTACGTTTGCCCGTGACTTTCGTTAAATGCTTAGTAATTAAGTTAAATGTCTGAACTCAGCAGTTAGGTTGCCGTTTAGCTACAGTAGAGAAGTAGAGTAGAACACAGGAAAATTTCTCATTCAAATTGCAGCCACAAAGAAAAAAAATTGGAAAGATTGTATTTCTACCGGTGAATAGTAACTTTCAAAGCTTATTATATTATAGAAAAGGGGCCCAGTTGCTTTTGCGGCGGTAGCCATCTGTGGTCCGCTAGTTTGTCTGCCACCTTTTATTATGTTAGTCTACTTCTGTCCACTGCTGGACGTAGACCTCGTCTAATCTAATCCACAGCGTGCGGGTTTCGGCCACCTGTATACAACCTTGTATGTCCGTCCTTCTTACTAGAAGCCCTGGAGGCCCTCCTACACTGTACCTTCCGCTATATGGCCGCCACTCTACCTTTTTTGCCCATCAGCAAAGGTAGGGTATTCTCTTCTTGTTCTTCTTACAAAGTATTCGGTGTACCATAATCGGTGACGTGTCAGTGACTTTGGATGCCAACTTTACCAATAAGGGAAACACAAACAGATGCTATCGCATTTTATTATACTAGGTATTAAAAATATGATTCAACTTTTCACACGATTTGTCTTCCTGTTAACATTAATATTTTACGTTCGTGATGACCTTGTCTAGATTTATTTTATAAAATCTAACAGATTATTAAAGAATACGGCACGCCAGTTGACAATTTAACGTTTTCTAAGTACTAAAAATAGTTTTACAATTTTATGTCACTATAAAACCTATATATTATGTGTGATCCGCATACCTAACTCTTGGAAAGTGACTGTGAACTTTGTTTCAACATTAGCATCATTCAGATCATCTTAACTAATAAAATGACTTCAGAATTGTATGTCCCCATACAATTTGGAATACTTTTTCAAGACGACAACATCGGTTACAGAAAAATTAAAATATGCTCTAATTCTTTAGCAATGGAATATATTTTTATTTGCTATATACTGTGTCAAGTTTTGAGCCCCTAAAATGAAAAAAAAATCTGTGACTACGGGCTATGCTAAGGGTAAGGTCTTACTCATAACCTTCTATAACACCCATTGCGGTTTAAATTGGGACGTGATGCTACACTAAGCATGAGTGTATTCAAATATAGGTCAAAATCTATCGGGGCAGCTTTCCTACCCTGCCCCACTCCGACTGTATATACCAGTTATATTAAATGCGTACTAAAAAGTAGATAAAAATAGCAACCCATTAATGTCCCACTGCTGGGCACTGGTCTCCTCTTCTCTATCTAGAGAACTGAGGGGGTTTTAGGCCATAATGTAATACTGCCTGGCCTAATGCAAGAAATCATCTGGGTTTCCTCACGATGTTTTTATTCACCGTCATTAAATGCGTACTCAGAAAATCCCCGATTCCCCCAGTGCACGTACGATTGCGGTCCGCTCTGTTTCAGGTGAGCGACCGCACCCGTGCTTGCACTGCGGGAAGACATTCGCGCACAAGCACTGTCTCAACACACACCTCCGCCTGCACACTACCGACCGCCCTTACAGTTGCAACGTCTGCAAGAAGACATTCACACTCAAACATCATCTACACATACATTCTCGGGTAAATACCAATTTTACTCTTTGTAGGTGAGAGGCCGCATGTTTGCGGGCATTGCGGGAAAGCGTTCGCGCGCAAGCATTGCCTCAATACGCATTTGTTGCTGCATTCCGCTGAACGGCCTTATAGATGTCATGAGTGTAAGATGGCGTTCACATTGAAACATCATCTCGTCACGCATTCTAGGGTAAGTCTCTTATCTATATAAAAATGATATTCATAAGTTAACATTTATTTAGTTTAGAGGCGCTCGTAGCATCGTGGTACTGAGATGTTCGTTACGATCATCGAGGTTAAGCAACACTCGGCAAGGTCAGTCCATGATGGGTGACCGTTTGTGGCAATTTCATTCTCGAGCATCTCCGTGCTTCGGAAGGTCCCAATTATCACTTAATGTGGTAGTCGTTAAGTCAAGTTGGAAGTCTTACGTGCGACTTGATAAATTCCAACACCAGGCTCTGCCTCAAGCGCACACGATAAGAGAGAGAGAGTTTCACACAACATAGCGGGGGGTATTTATGTTTGCTAACGGGTTTGCTGCCTTTTCGGGGTTTGGCTATACGATTTTTATGATATAATCTAATTTGTCTAGTTTTCCAATTGACTATACATGAAAGACGTCTTTTACCTAACTTTTACCTATATTCGACTTGCTGGATGCTATCCATGCAAATTGATTACCATGCATTGGCTTACTTTAATGTATTAATAATATGTTTGTATGTATTGTAGGTACACAGTCGCGATCGTCCGTTCGTATGTAACGAGTGCGGGCGCGGGTTCCCTCTCAAACGCCACCTGGTGACGCACAGCAAGTACCACGCCGGTGAACGACCTTATGTCTGCGCCGACTGCGGGGAAAGCTTCGCGCAAAAGGTTTTAAATTATACTGCTCATTTTATAAAAAAGCTATTGTTTGTCAAATTCATGGATAATGTGTTTAATTGGAGGGGGGAAGGAGTTTGAAGGGGCGTGCGTGATGCCTCTAGTGTTGCAGGCGTCTATAGGCTAGGTCTATATAACCGCTTACCCTAAAAAAAATTAAAAAAAAGCTTATATTGGCAATTATTTCGTGGCCTCTGTTCCAACTCGGAGTAGAATTAATTTATTGTAGAGATCTCTTCTGCATTTAAGCGTCGCCTTGTAAATCGCTCGCTACTTCATACTGACTTTCTATTCCAACTATATTTAGTCGATGAGGGTAAAGCAATAACTCAATATACGCTGTTCTATTATGTTACTTAAAGTTAAAGCAATAGGAGCATATTTTAGACGGTCAGATTTTGTGTGACTTGAGTGTTTCACTATAAACTCATTATGCCCATACTCGGGCCGAAATGGATGTCAAATATTTGTTAAGGAATAACTGTCAAAATGCTACCAAATTGTATTTTAAAATTAATTTTTATAATAAGATTACCATAAGCCGATATTAATGGTATTGCTGCAACTTTTTATTATAAAAATTTCAATATAATCCATAAATTGTTTTTGTAATTTTACGAAAGCTGACATTAAAAGATAGTCAAATGTTTTTATTGTTAATTCTACATCCATTTCGGCTCGAGTATAAGTTACATTGTGTGTCATCATAGCCTAATCCTCTCAGCTCTCTAGGATCTAGATAAAGGAGACGCTTGGCCAGTAATAGAACATGAATTGTTATTAATATATACTAATATTATAAAGCTAATTAGTTTGTTTGTTTGAACGCTATGATCTCAGGAAGTACTGATCCAATTTGAAAAATTCTTTTAGTGTCAGATAGCCCATTTATCGAGGAAGGTTATAATCTATATAACATCACGCTACGGCCAATAGGAGCTGAGCAGTGGCCAAACAAAAGCGACGGGAGGGAAGCCCCGCGCGACTTGTAGTGTTATAATAAGTATTGTGTATATTGTAGGCGCACCTAGTAATGCACAGTCGGTTCCACGGCTCGCTGTCCCCGTACGTGTGCAGCGACTGCGGCGTGACGTTCGCGCGCAAGTTCCAGCTCGTCAACCACGGCCGGGTACACGGACGAGTGCCGCACGCCTGCCCCGTCTGCGGGAAGGAGTTCCTGCAAAAGAGGACATTGGTCGCTCATATGAAGTGAGTACATTGCACCCTCTAAAATGCAAGACATAATAGCAGATTTTCAATATGATTATGTAACTAATTTCCCTTTATTCCTATATCATGCTATTAATTTTTCAACCGGTTTCATCTTGCAATCAGGCCTGGACCATGAGCAGATGAGTTAATATATTCTGGTGCGGCAAAGTGGCATTTTTATATGAGAATACCCTGCATATTTTTCCATAGTTCATTCAGGGCGGTATTTTATTGATAAAATAAAAAAGTGAATCTCGCTTATCTTCTTTTTTTTTAAATATTGAGACAGTTGAAAAAATCAACCAAACCAAATTTTCAGCAAAAAATACATACTAACCTGCTCCTCGTTTTTTTAACTAGAGCAATTCTTACTTACCACGTTTGTAAACATCGTTTGCCGTTCTTACCTCATTTCAGAATCCACACGGGAGAAGGAGCTGTCGCATGCTTAGAATGCGGCGAAGCTTTCAAGTGTAAATCTGAACTACAAGAACATTGCAAAATGGCGCGGCATTGTCTCTCTACTCAAGCACAGCAGCAGCAACAACAACAACAACAACAGCAGCAGCAGCAAGCACAGCAGCAAGCACAACAACAAGCCCAACAACAGGCGCAACAACAGGCGCAACAACAAGCGCAACAGCAAGCACAACAACAGGCACAGCAACAGGCGCAACAGCAAGCGCAACAACAAGCACAGCAAGTGCAACAACAAACAACTGTTATAAAACAAGATGACTTTAAACCGCAAATTGTACAGGTAAGACTACAAATTTACTTTTTTTCTTATCGAATGGGCTTGAGGCACACTCTAGTGTTGGAATTTATCAAGTCGCCCAGAAAGCTTCCTACTTGACTTAACAACAACCATTTTAAAGATAACCGATATCATTTATGTGCTTTAAACTGTTGGACCTTGGGGGCTAAACGCTCACAAATTTTATCGTGAAATTTGTAAGCGTGTTTCTGAGGTATCACATGACCCAAGGGCAAGGGCTGGACTCTGCCTGAGGCAACGCATTAGCCTTGCTATCCCACGCGGTAATGTGGCTAGCCTTTGGGTACGTTTCCTCAGAAATCTGATCTCAATCAGATATTCTGTTTATAGGAATTTCCTGTAAAAAGAGTATCTGGTTCTCTTTTTTAAATAGGTTGTGTATAAGTTTTAAGTTATGTGTAAATACTTTATTGTCTTAAAATATTTATCTTCTTATTTGGTGTCCATTTTGATGACATGACGTTATCCGTCACGTCCGCATTGTTTATTATGAGAAAATCGTAAATGAATAAATACAATTTTATTTTTAGGTTATAGGTGCTGATGGACAAATAGTGTCGGAGAAGACGACGCCTGGATACGCGTGTCCTGAATGTGGTTCCTGTTTCAATACTAAGGTAGATTCCATATTAGATTTAAATAAAACTTTAAATTGTACTTGGTGTTAGAAACTCCTTTTAGATAATCAGGTTATCTGTGCCAGGATTTCGCTCTTTTGTGACACTTTAATCCTTGTTTATTCTATGCTATTAAGATCCAATTACGATTCAATTGATCCATTCGTAAATTAGCAGATGTAGGCCTTGATATAATGACATAGTATGGTGTAACTCCAGGAGGCGCTGTCGCTGCACGTGCGGCTGCACGCGGGCGACCGCACGTGCGTCACGGACCTGTGCGCGCTCACCGCCGCGCTGCAGCCCGGCCTCGTGCCCGCGCACAGTACGTACAGCCTTCACTTACTTCTTGCACAAAACACACGACAACTGCTAGTTAAACGCAGCTATCAGGCATATTTAATTATATTTACATGTCATTCCAATACATCTGAACACATCCCTGACCTAAGCAATCGAGATGTCACAAGATCAATGTACTAATCTTACATATCGTAAATATATTGTATAGATTGCCACCAATTGTCTAGCCCCCATGGTATACTACGATCCGTTGGCTTGATATTTCCACGCGAATCGAACGCGTTGTTGAATGTGTGACGACACCGGTCTAGCACGACGAGTCACACGTCGCACCACATGTCATGCCAGCATCACGTGTCATCCCTTTACCACGTGTCATGCCTTCACCACGTGTCATACCTGCACCACGTGTCATGCCTGCACCACGTGTCATGCATGCACCACTTGTCATACCTGCACCACATGTCATGCCTGCACTATGTGTCATGCATGCACCACGTGTCATGCCTGCACCACGTGTAATGCCTGCACCACGTGTCATGCCTGCACTTTGAGTCACCTACATTGGACACGGCGCAACTGTGGTGATGACACCGTGTCATAATCACACTTATACTGCATAACAGTTATGTTCACTATATGAACAGTCTAAAATGTTATCGATTTGATAGTGACTTATGGTGTATTTCACATTACAGATCAACCAATCCAAATTATATCAGCTAATCCCAACAATGTTGTACATACGCAAGTTATAGCTACGGTAAGTGACAAAAGTATATTTTAGTACCATGTTCGAATGTTTAGCTTTAAAAATAAGATTTAAATAAATAAAGTTTAGGACAAGTATGATTGAAAAATTGTTCACCAACACTTACCACACAGCACAGGTCTATACAAGAAGATTCAGCAGTCCAGTAATACACAGCAAATGTTTGGAAACTGAACAAAAATAAACTTTGAAAAAGAATCTATTTAGTTATAAAAATATAAAAGTTTCGTAATCATGTCCAGTTTCCAAACATTTGCTGTGTATTACTGGACTGCTGAATCATCTTGTATAGACCTGTGCTGTGTTATTCAGACTATTGATCGATTTACTGTTGACTCGCTTGTTAAATGGACTGGAACTTGCATCATTATCAACAAAAATATAGAAAAAAGTTTGAACAGGAATTTAGCTGACTGTACATTGTAACATGGTAGGCACTGAAACTTGCATTATATGATACCAATGCTAAACTCATTTTATTATGTAACCAATCAGTAAATATTACAGTATTTCTTGACGTTTTATAATTGTTTAGAGATATTCTTCAATACATATACATTATTATACATACATATAGATCACGACTCTTTCCCAACAGGGGTAGGCAGGGAGTACTTCCTTCCACTTGCTACGATTCTTCAATCATTTTATATTTCACAGAATCACCATGTAACACCTCCTCGACCGAAGATTCATTTCTGCGGCGAGTGTGGGAAAGGGTTCGCAGCTAAACATGGCCTCCTAGCACATCAAAGAAGGTATAAAATAACTATTTTCATTATAATCATAGTCGCACTTCTTAAAATAAATTTGAAAATACACATTATTACAATATTTAAATGTCAATGTCAGCAGGAATCGGCTGTAGTTTTCAAATTCGACGTTTTAGTACGTTTGTCTTTGTGTGATTCAGTAGTAGTAATCGCGTAGTTGGAAGAATCTTTGTTAAATACGCCCAACTGTTTTAACACCCTACAATCCGACAATGTAAACATGATCTTATACCTAGACAATAGGGTCCATTTTATTACAATAGCTTTGGTAGTTAATACATTATACTTATGACCAATAATGCTCGTGTCCAGACACCCCGACGGCAGCTGTACACTTCGCACGCACGTGTGTGACCAGTGCGGGAAGGCGTTCTTCCAGAAGAACCACCTCATGTTACATCAGAGACAACACATGGACCTGCCACCTAGAACTACTGTGAGTTATGTTCTTTATTATCTCTCTGCTAAGAAAATCTGGAAGTTTCTATAGAACTAAACAAATAACTATAAATTTATAAGAAATAAGGGTGCTATAACAGGTGGTCGATTCTGCTAATTTCCACTCGCCGATAGCAGACCGATGGACCAATCACAGGCCGGCAATATGGCGCGATTGACTTAGTAAGCCAATCACAGCTGTCGAATGAGACCATCGGCTTACGATTGTGTTAGCAGACTTGGGCCCCCAGATCAGCAACTGGTCCAAAGAATGGCTTCAAGCCTAAAATATAAAATAAAAATATATTATGTTTTATATAAAACCTTAGTCATTATAGACTGCTGAATACTAAAATATAGATCAGATTGGATTTCTACACAGGCCAATATTTAACCTGTGATAAAGTTATGTCAATGAATTTCTGTTTAGTGTGCCAATAAGGTTTTTTATGAAAACAACAATTAAAATTTTCATTTGAGATAAAAAAAATTTGCGTCAAAATTTTGTCGGGATTAAGAATTGGCAATAAACGAAAATAAACTTGTCAAGAATAATATGATATTAATCATGACAGCCTGTAACGCAGCAAGCACAACAACAAGCGGCGCAACAAGCCGCGCAACAAGCGCAGCAAGTGCAACAACAGGTGCAACAACAAGTGCAACAGCAACAACACCAACAACAGCAACAACAACACCAGAACAGTCTAGAGTTAGAGCAAGACCACCAACAAGCAACGCATATACAAGTCGTAAGTTATTTATAGATTTTATATATTATTATTAAATTATTATTATTGGTTTCGGTATTATTGGTATTTCTGCAAAAAGTAGCCTATCTCCTTCTTCAAGTCTTATACTATCTCTATGGGAAATTTCATGCAGTTCGGATGCGTAAATTTGAAGACTACCCTCTAAATACAACCTCTCAAACATTATCACTTTATTTTATTTTTTTATAATAATACTTTTTTACAGCGCCATCTAGTCCCAAATTAAGCAATTATATTTAGACCAGTCATAATATTAGTATAGAATTGTTTTAGCCGGAGTTTAGGCGGCGTTTCCTAACAGATGTGCGAGGATGTGTAGCGAGGGATGTGTTTGCTAAAAACCAATAGAAACGCTTCATATGAGCGATGCTAGTTAAATGAAGCGATCCCATTGGTTGTTAACCCTTTGAACGCTAGAGATGTCTATACACGTAAAATGAACATGTGCTCACCACGCCAATGACGGCATGGCACGTCAAAAATGTACAGTATTTTAAAAGCTTGGCGCTCAAGGCACGGCGATACCGATTTGACGTGGTGGTCAAAAGGTTAACAAACGCAGCCGTCACTACGCATCCTCGCTCATCTCTCACCACACACAGGAACTCAATATCGAGACAAATATTATCTTATGTCACTCTCCAGCCTTTCAACTATTCCTATGCCAGTTATCACCATTCTCTACTCTATTTATGATACAAGAGGAAAGTTGAACAAAATCTTCTGTATAAAGTATATTGATAAAATGGTCAGCAAACACAGATGTTACACCATTTACGACTTTGGCAGCTTTTAAATAAGACTGAAAATCTGAATACTGACTGAAGCTACAAAAGAATTTGTTAATTAATTCTCATATTTATTACAAAGCAAGTAAGGTCGAATGTAGGTTGGCTGGATCTCGAACATGCATAACAGATGTAAAATTTGTTTTAACGTTTTCTTTGGCAGGATCTCTCAAATTTAAAAACGGAAGAAATCGAAGTACTCTATTAAGAAACAGTTGAAACATGTTACCTGTCTTGTGAAGTTAGTCCTTCCTATTTTTCCTTTTATCCATATATCCCTCACCACTTGTATGTATTTGTATACATTCTTGGTATACTTGTAGATAAGTAGAGTAGTATAGGTCATACTTATATCATTATAAGCCAGAGCTGGGGCCAGACTACAGTCTGAGGCTTATATTTGTGCAAAAATATGTTTTTTCTTTCTATAAATTTAATTTAGTTACTATTATTATTAATTTTATTTCTATTATTATTAATTTAGTTAGATATTATTTTCCTGTATTTATAATTTTTCTTTTTTTTTTTTAAGTATTATTTTTGGAATTACAATTGAACAATAACTAACATGTTTGTTAACAATTATATGTCCCTTACCAGGTAACGAATAGATCTGGGCAAGTGATAGGCAACCAGATAGTAGTGGGCACGGTGGGCGTGGGCAGGCGACTGATGGCGCCGCAACTACACATCGTGGGCAGGGACACCAAGCCGCAGGTCACTCATATATCGCACAACAAACACCACAACGCTAGGCAGCATACGACAAGGTACAACACTTGCTCAATTACTATACTTATACTCGGACCGAATTGGATGTAGAATAAACAATATCCTATTTTTTTGTAAAACCAATTAAATTAATAAAAAAAACTTTTGGTTTTTTCAAATGACTAAATTCGCCGAATGTCGATTTAAGTAATTTCAAAACGATTTCGAAGGAATGTCGGAAAATGAATGGTCACTGATATTCGACTGTTACCGTGGCGCAGTGATTAAGGTGGTCGCCTCGCTACTACATCGCCGTGCTGGGTGACGTGGGTTCGATTCCCACACGAGACAAATATTTGTGTGATTCATAGATATTTTTTTTCTAGTCTGGGTGTACTTTGTGCTAGCTCCCCGCGACAACTTAGTCTTGTTCCTTGGGGCTTGTTCCTTAGTGGAAGCGATGTCTTTAAAAAAAATTGGCATAAGAAAATATTTTATAAATTAAATCTTTAAATGCAATTTGATTGCAATTTGTATACAAAAATTCTACATCCATTCCGTCCCGAGTATACAACAAGGATTGACGCGCTAGTACGCAATGAATTTTGTGTTTATTAAATTTTTTTTATTCAAACTTTTCAGTGGCGACGCAAAAGAAGTAGGTGGCCTAGTACTATCCGCGGGTCGGAACGGACTAATAAAGTACGAGATATCACTGCCGCAGCCGACCTCTGTAGTCCAAGTGCAACAACTCGACTGAGTGAAGCGTGAACCAGACGAACCGACGCTCGTTTGGTTCAAAAAGTGACACAGTGTAGTGATAATGAGTGTTAGTGACTTGAAACACGTGTGTATGTGTGTTAGTGTGAGTTGTATGGGACTTGATATAAAGTGAGATTTCATAGTGTTTAAAAGTGACGTTATATTCAACAATATAAGGTCTAAATTCATATAACGATGTTCTAAAGTTCACTGCCATGGTAATGTAATACGAAGCGTATACATTCAATATATATTTGTGTTGTGGTTAGAAATAGCTTTATTGTAGAATAGATAACTCTCACACTAACACATTTATATGTTCAATATAGCTTGGTGATGTTGGTAACATTGCAATAGTCCCTGAAGAGCAATAAGGATGTGTTCAGAACGCACGACTGACACTGTTGTCAAGCATCCCCGCCCCCCAAACATACATCATACTATGTTCTAATATAAATAGCTGCTCAATGGAACTAAATGCTGTCCTATATTGTAATAATGTCATATTTATTAGGATTTGAAGCATAGCTACGCCCTCTTTGTGACATCATTACTGCACAGAAAGCCGTGTCAAACTATAGTACTCATATACTAGTGGCAGCGCAACCAATCGATCACTAATTCCATCTACGAGCGAGAGAATCGCATCGACATTATGGTCGTGCCACGTATTTCTAAACACTCTTAGAACGAGTCTACACACGGCGATATTATAAATACGTAGAAATCGCGATTCTCTCGCTCGTGGAGGCGATCTCTAAGTGAGGAATCCTCCATAGAGTTGTATGGCTGTGTCTACTACTACTATTACACTACCACTATCAGTCGATACTTGTGACGATGCGACGAGGCGCGACTGCGATCAGTTGGTGTGATGTTTCCACGTGACTTGTGCGCCGCGTGTAACGTGCCACAAATGTCACGTCTTAAATCCGATCGCGTTGCAATCGAGTTTTAAATCGCCCACGGATACAGGTATCCTACTAGGTGAGGTATAGGCTTTTAAGAGGGTTCATACAAAAGAATGGCAATGTCGCAATTTAGTCTCATATTTCGTGGTTTTCGATTTTTATTATTTAATTGGAGCTATTTGTTTAAAATGTTTTCAATATACTTTTTAGAATTAGGTGAAAGGTGTGTAAAAGGTGCGAAGTCATTGCGTTTTCAGTTCTATTTAAATGCAAATAACACATTGGAACTTGCCGGGCGTTTTTTTTTTTTCATAGTAAAATAACTGTAAGCATTACGGATACATACTTTTTAATACAGGTTCACGTAATCCTAAACAATGTATTGAAAACATTTCAAAAGATAGCTCCAATTAAATAATAAAAATCGAAAACCACTAAATTGACGCTTCTTTTTATTCTTTTTTTTTTCTAAAGACTACGCCCGCACTAGGGAACAAGCCCTGTGTCGCGGGGAGCTTTACAAACATGAAACTAACGGACACAAAGTACACCCAGACTAGAAACAAATATCTATGAATCACACAAATATTTTTCTCGTGTGGGAATCGAACCCACGTCATCCAGCACGGCGATGTAGTGGCGAGGCGACCACCTTACCCATGCGCCACAGTGACAGTCAAAATGTAAAATGTCAAAATGCAAAATGTCAAAATGTAAAATTTCAAAATGTAAAATGCTTCATTGCAACGTTGCCATTCCTCTTTATGAACCCTCTTAAAGCACCTTTCTTCTATCTCAGCCTTTCATTCTCCATCGTCCCCTAACTATTGGAATGCCACCAGCGAATTGCGAAGCAACATACCGAATAAGTTTTCGTATGAGAACCGACTGTGAATGATATTAAGTTGTAAATGTGTATAGTATTTGTGTACTGATAGAATTAGTTTAATATAAACGTTATAATTTCGGTTGTAAGGTCATTGAGGTGCAGGTCAGATGTTCTTCACTTTTTAGATGCGAAGTTACAATTTTTTACATTGGCAATATACCTTTACCTTTTTAACCCAAAGAACAGTTAAAAATGTACTCTTTTGCTAAAGCAATTGAGTTTGTTTTTATTTGTTAGTTAATGGTAGCTTTGGTGTTTTAAAGGTTTGAAACGGGGGTTTTGTAACCAATTCCTCACATTTGAAGTACAAATATCAAAGGTTTTTTGCCAATGTACGGTCTAATCCTTAAAATGAAAGAGTACTTCTTGATACCCTTTCACTTTAATGGACAGACTGCCTAAAAACAAAAGTACTGTTGTTTAATAAATAAATGAAAGCAATGTAATATTTTTTTGTATCTAAAAAGCTGAACCAAATGTTGTTTGTTAAAAAATTGGACTAAAAATCTAAGCCTAAATTAAAAAAAATAATGCCAATAGATTGGAAAGCTTTATTTAATGTATAGACGTCTGCCTTACAATAGAGCCTTAATTTTATCTTTTTTTATTGTCCTATAGATATAGAGAACTTGGGAACTACTTAATTTCGATGGCAATAATTGTAAAATTGATTCATTTGTGTATTATAGTGAATGTTCTAAAATTTAGGACATATGTTGTAAAAAGACAAGGATATAACCATGTTTTTTTTTTCATGTAAATTAGCATAGAATTAAGGGTAATCTAGTATAGTTATCTCTTGTACATATCAAAAATGTTTTTACGGCACTGAACGGCGGATTTTGTAATAAAATGTACAATTTCTATGTAGGTTTCGGCATCTCGGTTTTGTTTGTGGTCAACACTTGGTTATGTCACTGGCCACTCGTTCAAAAAATGTGTTCTGTTTTTAAACGGAATCATTTTGACAGCAGTTGTCATATGAAAATCGATCGTCTTTTCAAGAATTGTTGGTGTCTAGTAAAAAACGCACATTAGATTAATTACTTTTAATTTAGTGTGTTGTATCTCTGTCTTACACGCTGAGTATAACAAAATTGCAACACCCTTGGCTTACAATACTTGTACCATCCATTTTGAGAATCGTATCGGATTTTTTTATTGTAAGATTCTGATGTATATTTCTTCCTACTCAATACGAAACATTTAATTCGACTTTAGACAACATGTTCTATAAATGAATGAGTGCCCTCTGACATAACTAATAACTACTTAGGTTTGACGCTATTGCCAAATGGGGTGGGTATTGCGCAATTTATAGCCGTTCTACACGGTTATAAACTTGCGTTCCAAAATTGTGACCTTGGTGGGAGCTTGGGTGCCAACCGCGTAGTTTGTATGAATTGGTTTACAACAGCCACACGGTTGGAATCCACCAAGGGCACCTCTGTGGAAGGCAAGTTTAAAATATGGTGTTTAGGAATTCTTGAATTATTTATTTTATTGATAGTGTTCTTACACTGGCTTTATTGTTCAGAAAAAGTGCGGAATTAAACCTATTTAGATTATAATAAATATATTAGTAAACGCCAACCTAAATTGCACTTAGTTTTGATGATTAAGTCATGGCTCGTTTTTATTTTATCGTCGATTTATTAACTCGAACCATTCATTATTATTGTTATTTACATTTAAAAGTGTTTATCTTTTCGTTCTTCTGCAAAATAATTACAATTATAATTTACTGTGATTTGTTTCTCATGTGTCACGAAGACGATGTGTGAACGGGACAACAGAATATTTTTTATTTATATTAGGTTATCCTTTTTTCAACCTACTTCTGAACAAGCCAGTGTCAACAAAACACAATTAGTTAGGGCCTTCTTTACCACCAGCAGATAACTGTCTGATAAAATATCTGGCTTGGGTAACAGATTGTATAAAAATATTTATGTCAAAAATATCTCAACTAAATTTCAGAGACGTTATCAAGCACTTATCTGCTAGTGGTGAAATTAGTAATTGTTTATTATAATATTTAAACATTATAATAATGGTGGATGAATGGATCCCACCAGCGTGGTGAACACGTGGTGAGTTCAATCCCAACCGGCAGTAACAATGTGGATTTCACCTTGTGGAATTTATATGTGACTTAACATCTCCTAACGGTGAAGGAAAACATCTGGAGTAAACCCACATACACTAGAAGAAATTCTAAGGATATGTCAGATCCATCAACCTGCCTTAGGCCTGCGTGGATTATGGCCCTAACCTTCTCAGCTCTCTAGATAAAGGAGAGAAGACCGGTTGCTATAATTAAAAATTTATTCAAGATTATCATTTATAATTCAATTATAACATAAACTCCGATCCATTTGGCCATAGCTTTCTTAGGCGTCACGTCGAATAAGCTTTCTTTAAGTACATATAAATAATCAGTTTTTTGCGTTATCTACAGTAAATGGCAGGTAAAGTTTGAGCGTTATGTGCAATCAAAATTCAAGATTAGATATAGATCTGAGTTTTTAATTTTATATTTTGGGAATTAAATGGTGCTATTTGACACTGATTAGGTGAGGGGTGTCGAGAAATCGTAAAGACGTGCATAAAGAAATCATTTTTTATCTTATTCAAATTATGATAAGGTCCTTTTTGACATGGGTGTAAGGTGGGATGTATTGTAAACCGTTCATAATCTTTAATTATAATGTCTGTTAGAAAACGCCAATTAAAATGTTTTGTTTTCTTAATTGGTCTCCATAAGGATTCACAATCTTGTTCATATTATTTTAGTTCAGAATTTTCTATCTATGCATTGTATTAAATCAGTCTGTTAGTCTATGAAAACGTTGTCAAATTGCATCATTTAAGTTCTCTCGAAAGTATACTTTGTGCAGTGTTGTTTAGGTTCTTATTTTAATATTAAATAAGTGTGCGAGTCGTAGTAGGAAGTAATTAATTATAGAGGCATCAGAAACTAATGACTGTAAATAATTGTCCTAAATTAGTAATATTAGCTGTTTAAAAAAGGCCAATGTAGTCTTTCCAATAACAAAATAGATTTAAAATAATTGAAATATTTCTTCCCAAAGAGATTCCTAAACTTTTTATATTAATTAAAAACTCGACTTAGGCGCAAGAAGATTGTCTTCCATAAAATATAGAACCATAAACAACACTGCAATTTTACCAGAAATTAAATATATGAAATGAAAAAAAAAATTGCTCTTTTCCGTTATTTTGGTATTTAAATTGAGAATCTAGTCTGTGATAGGGATTGTCTGTTTCTGTCTGTAAAATGTTTTTCTTTACTTTTAAAAGGCAATTTTATCTAAAAAAAGAAATTAAGGTTTACCAGAATTATATTTTGTTTCCCGAATTATAATTTTAGCAATCAATTTATTAAAAAATATCTATATATATATATTAAAATCATTTTGAATGGACTACTGTCGACTTATTTTTCTGTTGTACTAAGTAAGAATGGATATCAAGTTTAAGTTAACTCTTCACATTGCACATTGATGGAATAGAATAGTCCGAGAGATTTTGCTATTTCTATAAGAGAGTTCATATGAGAGTGAGTGAGAGAGTGATCTTAGATGGAATAATTTCAATTTTCAATATATCTGTTGTCATCTCTTTCTGAGCAGGTATGAAGACGATAATGTGATTAATACAGCAATATTTGATACTCGATTTGCCTTGATAGTATTAACTTTATTAACATATTACGGACAGAATGAAGAATGTAATATTGAGAGTTGTACAGTATTATTGTATATTACGATTGCGTTAGGTCGATTTTAGATTGGCGTGTTTTGTGCGTATAAGCTTTACGAGCACGTGCGAGCGTAGACGTACTTATTAACCACGTATACGCACGAGTCAACTACCGTACAATACGCGCGATCTAAATTGGCCTGCCTGTTGTTTCGTGAATGTCTGCGCAGAAGTCGTTTTTTGGAACTAAATTGTGACAGTACATGCACAATTTTTTCGCAGCGGCAACTTCAGCCCGGCCAACATAGATCGCGCGTATTGTACTTTGAACGAATATAGTAATTATAACCTCTCATGCCATGTGTAACTACGCGCAAAAATACGCTTATCTGAAATCGACTTTATATTCACTGAGAGGAAGCGTGTGCGCACACTATTTTTATTTTATTATAATTATTTTGAATCTTGACAAGTTGTTTGCCATTAACTTACATGTAAATATTATAGTGGATATCTATAATTTTTATATTAAATGAGAATATACATACCGTATTAATGTTTTGTTATTTCCATAATCTACCTTTTGTATAAGTACTACAATTGAGGAGTGACTTTCCAAAAGGACTTATTTCAGTATAAACAGTTTTCGCCTACTGGCAATCAGGACCAATGCGACAAGTTTTATCTGTACCAGCCTGGTTTGGGACTGGGAATTGAAGAATTTTAATAGTGGGTTAGGAAAGGGAGTAGACCTTGCTACTGCGAACTGGGCTTAGTGTTAGTGATTTTAACTCGTGTGTAAGGTCACAAACGAGAGAAGTGCAACGTGGCTGACACTGGTTTGGTCACCTCTATTACTGTATTCTCCGACTTGGTATGGTCGTAAAGAGCTGAAATTAGTCAGCAATTTTTTTTTTATTATATCTAGACTTGACTTTAAAATGTTTTTTTTTTAATAGATTCTATAAATATTACAATGTAGCTTATGGGCCAATTCCGGCCAACGAGTAATTTAATTTTAACCTAAATTGCTATATAAACATAATTCTAAGAATGCGTCCAATAATACTACTTAGACGTCACTTTAATCTTGTGTTCTTTAAAATGCACTTATCACTACACATTATTGTTATAAATTGTTCACTACACTAACTCAAATGGTTAGATATAATAATGATGATGATATGAAATTTAACAAGGTTTTTATGATGTTAAAACAAATAAGCAATTGTCCATAGACCATAGATTACACACGAATACGGGGCATTGGCCTTGTAAAATGTGTAAAACAGTACCTGCGTACGTATGAAGTGCCTATGTGAATACTTGAACTTTATGCCATTAAGCTCAGGGTTCTCAATATCTACAAATATCTGACCCTTGGGATCTCTAGGGATACTGAAAAGAGGTATTTTTACAGATGAAATAAGTTTCTCAAGTGTCCCGCATTGAAGAGAATGTTTATAAATTTTTCAAAAGTTTGAGCCGACCGTGTTTATCCGCTGGGGTACTATAAACTGGGACTGTATTCAGCTGTCCAAATTGTTTCGCCCCTTTAGAACGTTTGGCAAGATTGCAAGCGTGTTTATGAAGGATGGTAAATTGGCGTGGTGGAAACGGTCTGCGTGGAATTGTTCAAAGAGAATATGGGTTGTTTTATGTGCGGACAAATTGAATATCTTATTTATTATCTCTCGCTGATTTAACAGTAGCCTGCAAAGGGTGTTAACTTTTTTCATTAGATTGTAACTAGGTTGTCATGACAGAGATTTTTGGCCTTCTGTTTTTCAGTCGTCGATAGAAAGAGACAGGTTTAGCGGTTTTGTGGAACTTATCACAAGAACAATTTACCTTATCCAACTGCTAACTTTGGTCAGCCGCTAGCCTCTAGCCGCTGTTGTGGTTTTTCATGTATCGGGTTCGATTCTCGGATCACAAGTAGGTATTTGTATAATCTGAAAATGTTGTTCGGATTTTATGTGCTTTTCTATGTATAATAATAGAGTAGGTATGTAGAAATACTTATCTATATATGTTTAATAAGTCGAATTCCAGAACCCATAACACAAGCTTATAATAACTAAATTTTAGGTTAGGTATATAGTATTTAAGGTTTGAAAATAAATTCAAGGAGAAGACAAAATATTTTGCCTGCTAAGTCGTAAATGGTGCAAAATTATCTGGATACTAAGTCCGTTTTAGCGTTTTGTTTTAATAAGTTAGGAAGAAGTATGACGCCTAACTTCCTCATAAAAAGTGTAATTTAGGAACGTTAATATATTTACTAATTTCTTTACTTTTATCATTCGGCTTTAGAATTGGCCCGACGAGAGTATTTGCGAGTTTTTACTACGGCCTGGGAAATATCTACCTAATGTAGAATTTTACAGTTTGCGGCATTACACTACAGTAGCTATCGAATTTTTTTTTATACCTACCCATACCGTAGTAGATTAACTTTTCTGAAAATTTGTAAGAGTTATGAACTTGTAACTCTGCGTAGGTGATTGTTAGCCAGTCTTGCTTCTCTTTATTAGGGTTCCGTAGCCAAAATGGCAAAAACGTCATGTCCAGCCATTCGCTAACCTCAACCATCAAAATTTATAAAGCAATTAAAGAACTCCTGTGCCGCGGGGCAATTACACACACCCACTACGACTTTTCCTATGAATCACATGTTAAGTAGACCTACCTATTTTGGTCTTGCGTTGGAATCGAATCCACGACTCAACACGGCGATGTTATTGGTCCACCTTAACTGCGACGCCATTAGCTTTACAGCAACACAAATTTGCTAAAACTAATATGTATACCGTCTTTGTACATACCTGGTCTAGGTAATTAATTTAGAGGCCCTCGAAAATAATCAAATAAATTATTCCTAATGAAACTCAGAGATTAAAGACACTTAAATAGATCGACATCGTTCTATCTTTAAATTTGTCCATAAGTTGGTACAAAAATGTGATTTATTTTCCTACTTTTGTTTCTCGAGCAGTCGAGCCCTTAAAATATGAGCTTAGTTATTTTAAATTACCGCTGTAATAGAGTTTAAACAAAGAAAGTTGGAAGAAAAACTGTTTCGTTTAACAAAAACAGAGATTTAATCTTTATGTTCCGTGTCTGCCACTGTTTTGTCGAAACCTTAATGATCGAATCTAGGCTTTTTGTTAGCGTGGGAAGCTCGTTATTTATTTCAAATTGAAACTGTGTCTATAGATACTTGTACTCTACTTACTCATCCTCATCCTCATCCACATGCTCCTCTATATACACTCACACACATGACATACATAACATTCAACATGTATTATACTTTTTGTTCTTCACACATATCTCGACAAATTGTATTAGATACTTGCCAGGGGTGGAGGGTTGGTAACCTGAGACACAGGACTCTCCTAGTTCAGGTACCAACCCGCCATAATTGAAATCGATCCTTGTATTAGCTTTAAAATTACTATCTGCTGTATTGTATTCGAGACTTTCTATGTAACATGTATGGTGAGAAATAAACTTTATTATTATTATTATTACTTAGAACGTTGCACTGCAAACTATACCCAGGAAACAGTCTCTACATAACAATGCGCGATGTTCATTCATTCCGTATAACGTAAACAAGCCTTTTCTTCAACCCTTGAAGGTTTCGGGCTGTGGTAGTAAAATGTATCGGGTATCACTTTATTCTAAATAGATTCCTTTGACGAGTGGACCCTGTTTTATAGAGGTTGATCAATATATCCGCATCGAATTTGAGACGCCTGACCGGACTGCAAGATGAGATTTATTTTGAGACTTGTTTGTCTATGTTTTGTAAGGTTCGAAGATCAGTCCCCTGATTCTGACTCGTCGGATTGCTCCCGGATCGTAAACTTTTTCGATTCTTAGTACGACGTATTTTTAAGGCTTAAGTTAGTTAATGTTAGAAAATAGTCTATCACATAGAAAATTAAAAACTGATTAAGATATTTTTCTACAATTATGTGTTTAACTAAATTAAACTGACATTTCCCGGCCGAAAATTTTCCGACAGCTCAGAATCAGGGGGCAGATCGGACAAATTCTCATTATCACCGCGGAGTCTGATATATTAAATAGGCTGGCTTCCTTTTATATGGGCGAAAAAAACCTTCGGAGAAAAAACGATTGTTTTACGTTTTTTTACTAGACAAGCAAGGCCCTATTTAAGAACAGTAGTTAATGTTTCATATCACTAAATGAGATTGATCACTTCTGAACTTTTAGATTGATGTAGCTGTAATTGTTTTCAGGATTAAGCTGTCTGGCAGTGACGTAGGTGTTTTGTAGTTAAAACTAAAGGTTTTGTAGTTAATAAGCCAATGAGGTGGATAGAAAATTGATTGGTGCCTCATTAAAAGGCAATAGAAAATTATATTTTCTTTTAATTTTTAAAATGGTAATTGTGAAAGATATAACTTTGCCTAAAATTTTGAACATTAGTTCGGGTCAATTGTTATGAAGCCTAATCTAGTAAGTAGACCGGGTATATCCTACTACTAGGGTAAATTTTCGCGTCTTTGTATATAATGAACCGAAATAAATAAATAAAAAACCATATTCAAATAAATTTCTCTTTAATTCGAATTATATAATGTCATAATTAAGTTGCAGTAGGTAAAACATTTTCACATTCATTAATTCGAAATTAATGTATTTTAAATATAAATTCAATCGATATTTAAAATAAATTATTTTTATATTGATAACATTCAAATTTCATCCGCATTAATGGTAAAACTTATCTCACAAATGATTCAAATAAATGTTCAAATTACTAAAGAACATTATCTTATAATTAATTATACAGTAGTAATTCACATAATAATTTGTGTAAAGTTGAATAAAATAGAGTATCTATTAGAACTAAGTAACTTATACAGTTATAAAGTTTTTGCCAGCTCATACATACAGTTTACGGCACGCACTCAGATTTTAAACAAAGGCATGAACGTATAATAATATAATAAAATCATTTATTTCTGCAAAACGTTACAAAGCAAGGTTAGCAAACAATAACTTATACGTATGTATAAGTATATCAAATAAGTAAAGCCAATAAAACAAATAGAAACGAATACCTAACAGAAATTTTATATCCTTTTTGGTCTTGAAGTTCCACACACTCAATCAATCACAGATACAATACATACCTAGTAAATCCTTTAAAATCTATGTATACTAGTATAAAATATCACATTATTTTCAGGCGGCATTCTGCAGCACAAAGTAGTATGGTGGATGGAGCCTGTTGACACTAGAAGTGGCCATGTTTGGCAGTGGTCCATGCCATTCCACCCTGTATTTGTCCAGTACACGGGTTGTGAGTGCTGCTAGCATGCTGCCTACTACGCCCGCACCTAAGTAAAGATGTGGTTGTTAAGTACACTTGCACTTAATAGTGATGTTGTACTACTAAAACATTAATGAACATTTTTTTATATATAAATGTAAGCTTCAATATTTTTCATGATAATATTTAGATATTGATATGATTGATACGATACATGATAATATTTAGATTGTTTTTACAATTATTATATACCTCACAAAATGTATAATAATGTTTCGTAAAGAAGAAAAATATTAGTTACCGGGGCAAGTTTCTCCAAAAGGTAAGGACGCGTAAGGATGTGCTCTGGTAGCCTTCAGCGGCTGCCAATCATCGCTGCACCAACGTTCAGGCACGAAGGCATCAGCTCGTCCCCACTGCTTCTCTGACTTGCTTGTCACCCCGTGCGCTAGGACTATGTCCACCTGTAACAATCACATGATATTATATCGTTTTTCTGAATGCCTCAGTAGCACAGTAGAAGTGTATACAACTGCTGCGCAACAGGACGTTCGATCTCCGGGTCGGGAAAATACGGTATTGGATTTTATGTAATTCAATTCTCGTTATCAGCCCGGCGTCTGGAATTGGCTCGTCCCCGTATGACGCATAAGGATTTTTAGGATAATTTTGGAATCGTCCTCGTCATCAGAATGTCATCATCAGCAATGTCCCATTGCTGGGCTCGTGTCTCCTCTCTATTATCTAATGAGCTGAGAGTATTTTAGAAATTTGAGATTTTTGAATACCTTCTATAATTTATTAAGTCTTGGTGAGCCTGTTACTTCTTTCCGGCCTCTGGAATTACAGTCGGCACGGGCTAATTTTGTTAATTAAATGGGATAATAGCTATGTAGTTGTTGATTGAACCCAAAATATTTTGGTACTTATAGTATTCGTACTAAATACTCTGCCTACCCCTGCGTGAAATTAAGGCGTAATGTGTTATATTTATTTTACTGAGATGAACAAATAAGACGTTTCCTACAAACTCAATTAACGTACAAGGATAAAAGAAACGAGGACAGTAATTTGAACCAACATTGTTAAAATGGCGCACGCTCTGTCATACAATTACTGAGATTGCATCATTTTGCAAGGAGCTTACAATTGAAGGACAGTGACAATAAAAAAGCTATGTTTCATTAATATAAAACTTTATTTTTAAAGAGCAAAATGATCTTGCTACAGGAATGGCATATGACTGAACAATATTATTGTGTTTATTCTCAATATAAAATATGCTATTTTTTATACTTTATAACCAATCTGTGATTATTCTTCTATTGCTGACTGGATATAAAGTTCTGCAAATCTTACCAGTTTTTATTTGGCAGTTCTATCATTCTTCTGTTTGCCATTTTGTTTTTCACCTTAATCAGATATTTACTAAAATTATAGAAGCTTGAATTTACCCCTGCAAGTCGGTTCTACTTCATATCCAGCTAGTAACAGGGCTTACTCAATCTAACGATCCGCCGGTCGGTGGCTGAATTTCAAGATCTTTCTAGCGCAGGCGGCGATGTATAGAAACTTCTAAATGTTTAACTACTCACCCCCGCAGGTATTTCATATCCAGCTAACAACAGGGGGTCCCTACTTCTCCTCACGACTCCGCCGGTGGCTGGATGTAGCCTCATGGCCTCCCTGGCGCAGGCGGCGACGTAGGGCAGGTGGGGCACGTCCCCCCCCTCGCGGCGCGACACGACGGCCCAGTGCACCTCGTCGTGCGCGCGCTGCTGCCGCGCCGCGTGTAGGGACATTTGATAGAACATGTGCAGCGCTGTCTGTGCTAGCTAGAACGATCAATTAAAATAAAATAAAATAATAAAATATTGAAGGTGTCACGCACACAGAGACATTCATCGCCCCTAGCATCGCCGCCATCACGGTTCCCTGTGTGCCAAACCTTATGGGGTACGGGACATATTTTAGTGTACATAATGTCTCTTACCATACTCAATGTATGAAATCAATATGCGCCAGTAGCGTCTCTGGCGCGCCACGACACAGTAATACTTTTCCGCCTTTATCTAGCTAAGCTGTCAAGAGACTGATAACTATTAATATTAATAAATGACTGACAAATATTAATTACTTAAAAAACTATAGGTACCAACCCGTCTGGCCAGCGTGTTCAGGGTAAATAAAAAAAAAAAAAAAAAAAGGGAAAAAAGGGTAAATTCCCTCCACCATGTTGGGAGGAGACCCGTTATAATGATGATGAGAACAACCAAGAGAATAAGAACTTACCGGATCAACTCCTGCCAGCAGTATGTCAGCAGCGAGCGGCAAGATCCGCCTTTCCAGCGGTCTCAATTTATCTAACAAAACTTTCTCTGGTTGAAACTTGCCCGTGTTCAGTTCGTTCATGGCTTTCATTAGGAAGTGTTCCGTGAGGCTGGAACAAAAATAACTTCATTATGAGTTTGTTTTCAGACGAGGTAGTGGTTCACCTGATTGCAGATAAGTCATTGCTGCATTTAAGCATGCATATAAACTAGATAGAAGAGGAAAAATGATTGGACACTTATCGACACGATTAATTTATAATAAACTTCATAGAAGGAAAGATAGAAGGCAAGAGAAGAAGAGATAGTCCAGTAAGGATTTTTACTAAACAGACCAAGGAGAAAACGGGTGGTGTCGTAACACGAGGTGAAAGAAATAGCAGAAAAAAGAGAGAATTGGAAGTTACACCACCGACAAGAGTTCTTAAATGAAGAGTGAGAGATAGACTAGATGCACTTCTGCCTACCCCTTCAAGGTTAAAATACGTGTCTGTTTGTTGTCATTGCTATAAATTAAGTTATTGTCAATTTTATCGAGTGGTGTTTTGTTTCTACAGTCCTATGACTAATTTAATTAATGCTTGAGCCTGATTTTCGGAAGGGTCACGGCACTTTAGTGGATAGCACTATAAAAAAAATTTAATCCTATGGCTTTTAAAAGCATCTGGCTAAAGTAAACTAGATTATAACGGTCGGCTGTTTATTACGGAATAAAAAAGCCCTTATATTTTTATTTAGTCGTAAATTGTATACAAAGTGAATGTCCTTAATTTTCAGTTCATTAAATTACAAAAGGTTTTTGCGATTCTGAGTTTCAAAATACGGTAATTGATTTTGTTAATGTATTGTCAAGAATCTCCGGGCTATTATTGTCAATTATATTGGCAATACGTAATTATACATTAATATTAATACATAATTAAAATACTTAATTTAGGAATTCAAAAGAGATGCCATAGTTTTCTTGTACTAGTCAACGAATTGGCTATTTATTCTTAACAACAAGTACGTTGCTTTCCTTTTTAAGGTTCCGTAGCTTAAATGGCAAAAATAGAACCCTTATCGTTTCATCATTATTTTTTATTAAAATTACTAAAAGGAGTATATCAGAATATTATCGTCTTACTGTACTTTTATTTTTACACGACTAGACGGCTTGTAAATAAAATTGAGCAAATATTTTGCTTGTACGCTAATTTCATGGCCACGAAACATGAATTTAACGGTGGATACAAGGTTTTGGTAATTATTATAGGTAATACTATTACTAATAATACCTATATATGTACAGAATAAGAAATATGAGTTGTTATGTGCATTAAGTTACAATTAGTCTACGTCTTCCCACTGCTGGGCAAAGGCAGTCTTTAATAATCTTGCCATCTTTTCAGAGGCGTGCCACGGTAGGTACCTGTTTTCTGTATGCAGGGCACAATATATATACCTAGGCAATTTTGACCCACAGCTCATCAGGCGTGCGAAGGAAGAGCATTATGTGTATAAATAAACAACTCGGTCGTAGGCAAATTTGCTGACACTACTTTTCGGATAACCTGTTACATTCTTGTGACTTTCATAAGTGTTACCTTGTAACCTAGATGAATAAACGAGATTTCATTTCATTTCATTTCATTTCACTCACCTAAAATGTCTGTCAAGAGCCTTCAGGGCACTGTTAAAAGTAGGGTTCTCAGTTCTAAGTGTTGCCTCGCTGCGGACGAGGTAGCTACCGTCAGCGATCTCACGGCTGCACCGAACTAGACGTTCTGCTGATGTCAACTCTTCAATAGATCGCTTCGATAGGGAGCACAGGTCGTGGATTTCATCGTCCATTGATGTCTTTTCTGGTTTCCTAAAAACAAAAATGATAAAATTACAATTAAAGATGGTAGTTTTTGTAGAATACTTCTTGATTAAGACCTTTGAGTAGGCTATTAGAAGTACAAGGTACTTTTAGAAAAGTTATGAACTGAAGGCTAGGGAGACCTTGTATTTTAATAATGTCATCAAAACATAAAAATATTTTTAGTAAGAGCGCCCAGTGGTATCTAAACGACAATTTGTTTAATGTTTCAGAAGAACAGAGTATTAGAATACCCTAGGATCTTGGTGTTATAGTGAGTATTCACTCCATCGGTGATTCAAAGAGGAATTTTAAGTGAAAAGCTCCAAAAATATTGATGATAAGTAGTGACTGTGGTTTTTGGACATTTGTAGTACTAGACACACAGCTAAGCTGCTTCCTAACCTGAAATTGATCACTTACCGACTATCTGGACAAGGCCTGTGTACCGCGCCATCCAGACATCCCAGTCTGATGCCGAACACCATCATACCAATTGTCTCGATGGCCCACCGATAGATCTCTGTTTCCAATTCGTCGTTGAGAGCATTTTCTGCATACCGCAAGTCTCCCAACCTGTGTTAAATAAAGGTAATTATAAGTTCTACTTAAGCCTAGCGCAATTAAAATTTATTCTTTAAACTTTAAAAACGTTAGATTAGCAGTAAGAATGTAAAATATGTGTTTTTAATTTAAAATCATCATTACAACCCATCCCACTTCTGGACATGGGGCTCCTCCAAACACTGTGAAAGGGAATTTAGTCTACTATACCATGCTGGCCAGATGGGTTGGTATAGGTTTTGTTTCGAATTTCCCTTTTCTCGCAGTGCTCTTGTATGCTTAAAGTTACTCCCTCTTTTTACGACACCCACGGATTGAAATGGAGTAGTGACATTATGTATTCTTAATCCGTCACTGCACGGACGTAGGTATTTATTTATCAGATTTATAATTATTTTACATAATATACGACCGAGCAACAACGATAATTTCCAGAGATCACAAAAGCAATGTGGCCACTTCAATCTCTAAGTAAAATCATACTTTCAGTAAATTTACATGTTTTCATCACAATTATGAAATGTTACCTGCGAGTAGTATCAGCAGCAATATCATCGAAAGCCTTCTCGTAGTTCTTGAGCAGAGTCCCGTCTTGTAGCAGAGCTCGTATCGCTGTCCATATAACCTTGGTGTCATCACTGAAAATTAATAACTTTGTCAAATCAAATCAAATCAAAATATATTTATTGCGAATATAGGTAACAAAATGCTGTTATAATACAGGTTTTACAGGGCGCCATACTCTGCCTTTAAGCTTGCAATATTTTGTCAATTATAATTAGTTATCACAAATGTATTTTTGTCAAATCTGCAGTTTGTAAATCATTTAATTAATTTTTATTATTTTATTTTGATGTCAAGGCTTGGAGACCTGGAGTGAGCAGATTATTGTATTATATAGACTTTATTCGAAGCGATGGTTGCTGAATGGATAAGTGACGGCGCGTCGTGCTAACACGCGGTCCGCATTTGATTCCGACCAGCAGTACCAATGTGGATTTCACTTTGTGGAATTTATATGTACCTACTAGTGATATGACTTACCATCTGCTAACGGTGAAGAAACATCGTGAGGAAACCCAGATGCCCTAGAACCAATTCGATGCGTATGTCTGATCGACCCACTCGCATTAGGCTAGCGTGTGTGGATTATGGCCTAAAATTCCTTTCAGCATTCTAGATAGAGGCGAGAGGACCCGAGCCCAGCAGTGGGACATTAATAAGTTTCTAGTAATGAATAGACGTGCACTGATCGGTGTGTTGAGGGCTTATTCTCAATCTTGACATTTGATTGGTCAGTTTCGATATTGCTGTCGAAGGTTTCAAAATTGAAATATGGTCGCTGTTATTTTCAGCCATGTTACAACGATAATAAAATCGACCAATCAAATACAGAATGTAAGTATTTATAAGTCAATATTTATTGATATTCTACTTGTTTATCCCTACACATCTCCACTTTCCGTCTCGTCTCCAATTCAGAAGTTCCGGAGTTATTGTGGGGTACAATGGTACAATCTTAGACCGTCGTTATTCTTACATTTCGTAAAGGTTTATATACAAATAAGTAATAAAAACTAAATATTATTTATATTGAACAAGAATGCATTATATTATCAAAGGAACGAATTACGCTATCAAGTGCCAATACACCTGTAATCCGTAGGTCGATATCAGCATGCACGTCAAATTGACACATCGTAAATAAAATCGCACGTGAATGTTTTATTGTTAATAAAAGAAGCACGTTTGTTTCGTATGTTTCACATGTAGAAAAAGGCAGAGACATCATTTAGCAATTTTGAACTTTATGAAATTTGTTATAAATTATAAAATACCACACGCATGTTTAATTTTATGCCTTTATTTTTTGAAAGGATTACCATTACCTTTGCATGCATATAGCACATGTGAATGTGCAGGTTTTCAGATAGTAATATTATATACGATGTCTATGATAGAAACATAAACCAAAAACTACAAGCTCCTATGTGACCACTGGCAGATAAGTTTTTGTTTACACCAGCACAATCAGCACATCAATAAATGGTCAAAGCCTTTGGCTGTAATTAGGATTCAACGCATCCACATACATAAGATTCAGCACATCGAAATATACCTATCAAACTAGATGGGTCTGGTCAAAAGTGGTGACTTGTATTTTGTGTGCCCGTGTGCGTGTAACCTATCCGAAATTATTAACAGATTTTTGAATATTATTCTTATAAAATCTGTCCCTGTAGTTCATACGCTATCTTATTACCGGGCCAAAGTCTATTAAAACATCAATTTTTTTACACAAAATTTCACGGCTAGTATGACGTGAATGATAGACTCACCCGTGAGCCGGACATTGACCAACACCCTTCCTGTGGTGACACAGCGGCGACTTTTCGAAACGAGGTGCCTCTGTCGTGCGACTTTCATACACCTGAAAAAACAATACTAGTTTTAGTTAGGAAATAATTAGGATGATTTCATCTGCTAAATGAGAGTAAAGCCTATGGTTGAAAATCTATAATTAGATTTATATTAGCAACTTAAAGGCTATTTAAATCTTGCCATCTTATGAAATGAAACAGATGTCTATGGGTTCACTGCTACTTTTTGACTTTGTTTCTTCAGATACAAAAAATAGTAACTCCAGTTGTTTCTTTGCTTGGCTCCTCATGACTAAATGAAATCACAGATATCTTTAAGTCAAATTATTTTCTTTAAATATGTCGCTTGTATGGAATAATTTAGTTGATTTTTATTATAATAAGTTCGTAATTGTTGGATAAGGTTTACATGAGAGACATTTTATTGAATCAGTAGCAGAGAAACTTGACGATTATATTTTACTAGAAGTAGCGCGGGGCTTCGCTCCCGTCGTTCCTTATTTGGCCACTGCTCAGCTCCTATTAAACATAACGTCATGTTAACTAAAATAACCCTCCTCGAAGGGCTAAACAACACTCAGTAAGTAGTTCCTGAGATCTTAGCGTTCAAACAAACAAACAAAATCTTCAGCTTTAGTATAGATTAGTAAAAAGCATCCATGCGCAATTGGAGCAGTTCGCTAGTATAATTAATACAAAGCCTGTAAACACCTATATATTATGATATACACATGATTTCCAAAAAAAATAAAGCCCTCATACCATCTGTTCAGCTGAGTAGGCAATGTCGGCATATTGTGTGGTAAACAAATAGGGAACAATAACCCTTAATGCCATAATGTCATAAATTATATCGTGAGGTTAGGGTTAGGTGAGGCTTAGTGTCAGACCGACACGCAACATCAACGATATTAATCGCTGGAGACTTCAAATTGGACATTGCTTCTCACATGCACCTACGCGTGTGCGGATTATCGCGTAAACTATCTCAGCTCTCTAGATAGAGGAGAAGAGACCCGAGTCCAGACCAGAGACAGTTGTGGGACATTAATGGGTTGCTGATGATGATGATGATGTTGTCATAGTCATAATCTTTTATTTCATATAGATCAAATACATGATACTTATGAACGTCATACAAAGCCAAAAAAGGGTGTCAGAAAATTTGCCTAATACCAGTTTACTGACGAGGTTGAGTTCTCAGAACAACTTGACAAGAAACTCAGGCCACTCTTTTTAATCATCATTATTAGTTACAATTTGAATTGATTACAGTTTGAAATAGCGCAGAATGGTACAATAAGCATATGCAATAATAAGAATTGAACACCAAGGAGATATTTAACTTACTATTTTTAACAGCAATAAAATTTTCTATTCTAATGAATAATTGAGTAATAAAGCCTAAAAGCAATAAGGAACAAGTCAGCTACTAAGTTATATAATTCACAAATCATTCAGAATAATGTCGCCATTAAATTATTTTACGATACCTATCAAGTACGAACATAAAATCTTATTAATTAAGCGTCACGGTACGCTGCGGTGTAAGCGTTGGACGTTATGTAAATAGCTATATAATTACATTTAACTGATTTACCTTTACGTAGGTTTTGAATTGATGTATGGTTATAGGCTCAAATTTACATTTTTTATAATTCATATTGATACTGATTTCGTAGTAATACCTACTAGTAATGTTACACCAGAAATCTATTAAAGCAAACTTTAATATTTATTTAATTATATCAGCTATTGGTTGCAGGCGGCACAGGACCGTTCGCAGTGGCGTAAATTAGGTGAGGCCTATGTTCAGCAGTGGACGTCGTTGGGCTGATATGATGATGATGATGATATCAGATTTTTCAATATCTATTATATGAAATGTTTTAGCTAAATCAAAAAGGAAAAGGTCTTAAAAAATGTTCAAACAATGTTCTCAATATGAACAGTATTACCAGCTTAATTTGTACTTATATTCAATTTGTTAGTTTTGCATTATAATTTTCCTGTTTATATTCATTAAATTTTTTTATTAATTAATTACGATCGATTAGGAATGCTGCTCTGTCGTCCATATATTGTAATACAAGTAAATAGGTACGTATATACATTGTTGGTTGTTTAGGTACATATTATTCATGTGCAATGCACGTGTCCACGAAAAACATAACATCTAAGTTAAAGTCAAGTTAAATATTATGTGAAAATTCAAGTCTATTATTCAAGAGAATTCCGTGTAGTGACGGATTAAGAATACTTTAATGTCACTACCCCATCTCAACCCGTGGGTGTCGTAAAAGGCGACTAAGGGAACCATAAGCAGATTAGAGCACTGCTAGAAAACGAAAATTCGAAACAAACCCTATACCAACCCGTCTCGCCAGCGTGGTATAGTAGGCTAAACTCCCTCCTCATTCTCTGGAGGAGACCCGTGCCCAGCAGTGGGATATTTATAGGTTGAAATGATGATTCAAGAGAATTAGGCCAGTTCGCTGACTAATTTGCGCCTTGAGAAAAGCTGGCAAGACACTCAGACCTTTTTTAATCGTCAAATAATATCAATTTCATTGTTTACAAATTGAGAAGGTATTTATAATCGCCGATATCTCTATTAATAACATAAAGCTGCAAAGTTGGTTTGTTTCTTTTGTTGAAGGCGCTAAACTTAATAATAATAATCATTTATTGCCACAGAAATTTCATGTTACAATTCAGTTTATAGAACAATCAAAGTTTGTCATCAAAACATGTTATGCTGGTACTTAAAATAGGTTGCCCTGTGCTATAAGTACCAGCAACCTTCCAGTGTCACAGGTATATATACATATTTACTTAACATAACTAATAACTACTGTCTCGAATAAAAAAAATGTTTTAGTGTGAGAGAAGAAGAGAGAGCCCATTTATCGAAGAAGGCTACATTATTATAACATAAGCTACGAAAAAAGAGCCACGGGAGCCAAGTTCGGGGCAACAGTTTGGTGTTTATAAAAAGGAAATCTACTAAAATCCAGTTGTACCTACTAGTCACTGACCTCTGTGTGCGTCACAATGATAGCAATGTATGTTATTGTTCATATTTATAGTTCATAGAGATAATAATGTGCAAAATTGGTGTTGTGAAGGATCATTATTTTCATTATAAAAGCCTAGGAATTTAAATGTTAGGGGGTTAGGTTAGGTTATAATATTTAATAATAATTTATAAATTTATATAATTTAATTTAATATTCACTCAATTCTATTTTAATTTATTTTAATCTCATTATTATTTAATTATTTATAAATATGTTGAATTCGCTTTTATTATAATTAAAATATTTTTGTATTTTTGTGTTGTATTAAATTAAATTTAATTGTGTTTGATGTATGTATATGGATGTACCTAATATCGGAAATAAATGAATTTTAATTTAAATAAATAGGTAGTCATAATCATCATCCTGCTTTAGTCCATTGCTGGCCTAATTATGCTCTTTGAAATATTTTAATTTCATTTGATTTTTTTTTTATTGCTGGCCGATTCAATTTATACTTTTTTTTATCAATAACTAATATGTTACCTAATTAACATTGTATATAACTGGAAAACAAATATAAACGTATGCTTATCTTTCAAATAAACAAAACATTTGAATTATCTGTATTTAGTCCAAATATAAGTGTTCAGCTAATGTATAATAAGACCAGTTATAAATTATCCTTTTTAACCATGCACTAACGTTTTAATTCCATAGATAATAGTAGAGAATTACTTAAATACTCTTATGTAATTAGCTTAATATCTCTCATATCAATTGCTCCTCATAAATGTCATAACACCACTTTCGGAAGATAGCTAAACCAATTTTTATGGCCTGTGATAAACCTGACAATAACATTGCCAATGAATGTTTTGATACCAATTTATTGAAGAGTTATAGATAAGGAAGTACATATTTTATTTTGAATATTCAGATAAGCCACGCATGGTAATCACGTGATCAAGAAAAGTAATAATTTTGTAAAGTGCAATATACAATTCATAATTTCAACCCATAAACGTCCCACTACTGGGCACGGGTCTCCTCCAAAGTATGTGGAGGGAATTTAGCCTACTATACCACGCCTGGCTAGACGGGTTAGTATAGGGTTTGTTTCGAAGGTGTACAATGTCCATATAGGTAACTACGTAGAGTGTAATAAAACGTACTGTACACGAAATCTCTCTGACAGATACTTTCACGGTGCTAGTCACTAGTTACTCGCTCACACAAATGACAGTCGAGTTTTCTCTTGCATTTTTGTTAGTTATAGCTAGAAAATAATGATAACAAATGATGAACCGACGACCTAGTAAAGGTTGCGGGTGGCAATTGGCGGAAATTAGGTGAGGCCTATAATAATAATATAATAATATTCTACCACATTCACACAGCGCCATCTAGTCCCAAAGTAAGCAATTACATTTGCTTGTGTTATGGGTACTAAACAACTGATATACTACTTAAATACATTTTTTTTTTTTGTAAATACATACATATTATAGATAAATTACACCCAGACACAGAACAAACCTTTATGCTCATCACACAAAGATTTGTCCTGGGTGGGGATCGAACCCACGACCTCCGGCTTAGCAGTCAGGGTCACTAACCACTAGACCAACAGGCCAATCAAAAAAGCCTATGTTCAACAGTGGACGTCATTGGGCTGATAATTGATAATGATGATGATGATGATGCTAGAAAAGTTAGTCATCATTTCAACCCATAAACGTCCAACTGCTGAGCACGGGTCTCCTTCAAAGAATGTGGAGGGAATCTAGCCTACTATACCACGCTGGCCAGACGTGTTGGTATGGGTTGGTTTCGAAATTTCCTTTTCTCGCAATATTCTTGTCTGGCTTAAGGTTACTACTCCCTTAGTCGCCTTTTACGACACACCCACGGGTTGAGATGGGTTAGTGACATTATGTATTCTTAATCCGTCACAACACAGAAAAGTTAGTGAAAAGAAATATAGTCGAATTACCGTAAAATTTACATAGTTACACAAGCTTTTTTACTTCAGACAATACCTAGAATTATGGATGTAATCACATGATTGACGTATATATGAATATACTTACTAGTTTTTGAAAGTGGTTAGGTATTACCGTTTGTCATATGACCTCAAATTGTCACATGTTTACTTTGTGATTATAGAAAGTGTGGCCATTTTTTGCGAAGTATATAATCATGTATTCACGAATGCTGACGTATATGTGAAGATAGACATAATAAGATTTTGTTTATATTATTCGCGGAAGCCATATTGGCGTGGGCGAGATAGCAGGCTATTTGACACCAAAGATTGAGGCAATCTTTTTGTCACATACGCATTTTGTTGTACGGATGCGTTCTTATCTATATTAATATTATAAAGCTAATATAATAATATAATATTCTACCACATTTTTCACTTTTTTATACTACTGAGTGTTGAGTAGTCCATTTATCGAGGAAGTTAATAAGGTATAAAACATCACGCTACGGGCAATAGGAGCTGAGCAGTGGTAAAGGTAAAAAAGGTGGAGATTTCTAGTTTTGTAATAAAAACACAAATCTATTGCTACCTATTTACAAGCTCTAATAGACTGACATAAACTAATCGAAATTAAAATATATGCTGATCAGGTACCACCATTGTGTGGGTTTTTTATTCATATCCCCATTGTTGATAATCATTATACGATACTGTTTTTTCTATTGTGTTTGATTTATGTTTGTGAATCAGCAGTGACTGTAAATATGGGGGCTTACTCTGAATTTCGACATTCGACTTAGTCGATTTTGATGTCGCTGTCAAATGTAAGGAAATTTAGAAGTGGTCACTGTCACTTTCAATTTGACAGCGACATCAAAACCGACTAAGTCGAATATCGAAATTCAGTGTAGATAAGCCCCTAGGTTAGGTTTAAAACAATACAAGTAGGCTAACGAATCTCACGTAATTGGAGGGAATTTAGCCTACTATACCACGCTGACCAGACAGATTGGTATAGGGTTTTGAATTGTCCTTTTCTCGCAGTGTCTCTGTCTGCATTCCTAAAAGGCGAGTAAGAGACCTTCCCTTACTCGCCTTTTATGACACCCACGTGTTGAGATGAGGTTGTGACATTATGTCATTGTATTCTTAATCCGTGACTACACGAATTGTTTATTTTATGTTTATATTAAAATATTTCATTTATTTACCGCTACGATTACCATATTAAAATGCTACACTTAGGTATTTAATATACACCCATGTAATTGATTTGACTGGCCTTTTGGTCTAGTGGTTAGTGACCCTGACTGCTAAACCGGAGGTCGTGGGTTCGATCCCCACCCAGGACAAATCTTTGTGTGATGAGCATAAAGGTTTGTTCTGTGTCTGGGTGTAATTTATCTATAATATGTATGTATTTACAAAAAAAAGATGTATTTACGTAGTATATCAGTTGTTTAGTACCCATAACACAAGCAAATATAATTGCTTCATTTGGGACTAGATGGCGCTGTGTAAATGTGGTAGAATATTATTACTATTATTATTAACAACGTGATAAAAAATAAAATATTCTTAACTACTGCGCACATTTACTATGACTCAATACATATACCTCTGTATTTTAATTTAATGTAAATACTCATATATTGTACTACAGTGTGTCGGCATTAATTTCAATATATTATAGAATCCTATTACGTAAATGATGCATCAAATGCTGTGAAACATGCGTCCCGATGTTCAATATTGACATTGAAGGTAGCTACTCTGTCGAAATTGGTTTGTAGTGGCGATGGATCAACATTTACACTTGCAAAGCTTTGATCAAAGGCCTACTGTGGCTACTGTTCATTCAATTACATTGTGGGAGAGATTTTGATTGATACTTCACGTATAAGTTCTACAAATTTCAATATTCTGAAGTAGCTATGTCAGATATCTATACTAATACTAGCGGACCCGACAAACGTTGTCCTGCATGATAATAATTATATAACAATCGATTGCATTTTTTTTGTGAATCTGAACTATCCTCGAATCCACTTGAACACATACACAAAAATTCATTCAAATCGGTTCGGCCGTTTAGGAGGAGTTCACTGTCAACACACGTACAGAAGAATTATATATTATATAAAGATTATAAAGCTGGAGAGTTTGTTTGTTTGGTTAAACGCTATGACGTCAGGAACTACTAGACCGATTTGAATTTTTTTTTTTTAGTGTTAGATATAGTCCATTTATCGAGGAATATAATATATATTATATACTAGGTTACATAACATCACGCTAAAGCCAATAGGAGCTGAGCAGTAGCCAAACAAAAGGCCCACGCGGGGCTTCGTCCCCGTCAGTTTTTATAAACTCTTTAGCTTTGTAACATTAGTAGATTATTCTAGGTAATGGAAGATATGCTATAAAATAAAAGAAAAAATCTTTGGAATTTTAATTACATCGTTGAAGTCGGTCAAATAAATTAGATATATAAAATTACAAACCAAAAACATATTCAGCCACGTAGATCCCTCATAAAACAAGTAAATTAGAAATAGTCAGAGAAGTTTAAAAGTGTTTAATAAGCTCAAAGGGGTTCATTCGAAAGTTTAGGTTTACAAACGTTCTTATCCACAATTATTGTTGCCAGACAAAGCAATCAAATGTAGGAAGCTAAATGTTTAAAAAACGATACGTTGAATTGTCTGAATTATCGGAATGTTTCATGGTAAGCAGTCTCACATTACAAAAAACCATTCATCGGCCGTTTGTATGTACATCGGAATGGTAAGCATTGTGTGATTACAAAAACCTTTTGCTGTTTTGTTTTGTAATCTGAGGTAAGCTACTGAACTGAGAATAGCTGTATTGACAATTATATTTCATTTTAAGATAAGTCTTGCATGGCTGTGGCATGCAAATAATCTATATCTATACGTATATACATTTATTCAATAAAATATTTACACATAACTTAAAAATTATACACAGCTAACCTATTTTAAAAAAATGAACCAGATACTCTATTTACAGGAAATTCCTATAAATAGAATATCTGATTGAAATCAGATTTCTGAGGAAACGTACCAAAAAGGTTAGCCACATTACCGCGTTGGATAGCATGGCTAATGCGTTGCCCCAGGTAGAGGCCATCCCTTGGGTCATGTCATGTGATACCTCAGAAACACGCTTACAAATTTTTGGCCCCCAAGGTCCAAGAGTTTCAACCCCAAAGGCTCAAAAATGTAAGTCTCACCAAGATTTTCATATTTACGCTGCTTGAGGCACTATGCAGAATTGGCAGCAAAATACCAGTCCGAATATTATAAAGCGAAAAGATTTATTTGTTTCTTTATAATGGATAGGCTCCGAAATGACTAGATTGATTTTAGTTTTCATCTGTACAATGTTACGTTATTACTGAGTGATATAGGCTACTTTTTACCGACATAGCAAGCTGGCAAAGATTTTTTTTAAATCGTTCCAGTAGTTCCTCATATTATACTATAAGTATATAAAAAATATGTTGTTCTATATTATTGTAAATTAGATGAGGCCTATGTTCAGCAGTGAACGTCGTTGGGCTGATATGATGATAATGATGATATTATTGTTCGTAATTGTTAGAACAAGAATTTAATGAACTATTTTTTTGTCCAAATCCATAAGAAAAGTCGGAAAATCTGTACCCATACGAAGCTCCCCGAATCTACTGTAAAAATTAACGTACCTCTCTCATTAACTCAGGATGGAACACGTACAAGACAGGCCTGGTTCTAGACGCCTTCGCCAAACGCACTAGATCACCATACTTGTCCCGAAGACCCTCTAGAAGACCTAGGCCCACGGTGTGATGATAGCTACCTGTAAAAAAGGAAAAGATACGATAAAGTAATGGAAAAATAATAATAATAATATTTATTTTATAAAAAAGAGATTGCAGTACATGGTCTTAAAACAATAATGTTCAGAGTATGTGAAGTTATACAATCTTAATGGGTGAAGTATTGTTACCCTTGATAGGTTTGTTAATAACCTGTAGTAAGGTTAAGGGCCTGTTATGCCCTTTCCCTAAAAAACATTTTTATGTCTACCTAGCTCAGGCCACGGTTTCCTTTGTCCTTCTCTGGAAAAGGACGAAGTAAACCGTGGCCTATATATGTGTGAAATTCCATCAAAATGGCGTCTTGATTTGACAGTCCCATTGTTATTTGATTCGCATAGTAAAGACGTATGTAGTAAACAATTCTATCTATAACATCGATCATACTAGAATGTAAAGCAATCGAGTCACCGTGGCAGTATGACCTTTATACGTTATATGATACTATGATACGATGCTAACGATATCAATGTACTTGAGACTATTAGTGTTACAGGGATGCGGTATAATGGCTTCTGCGCACCACTCGTTAGTTATATAATGGTTGTATAATACGTCTATAGGATATAGGACGTTATTCGATGTTGATGCAAGCTATTGCTTATCTCAGTCTGATACTCGCCAATATTTAACGTCAAATTCTACAAATATAAAAATTAAATAATAATATAATATTTATATTCTACCACATTCACACAGCGCCATCTAGTCCCAAAGTAAGAGTTGGTCTAGTGGTTAGTGACCGTGACTGCTAAGCCGGAGGTCGTGGGTTCAATTGACCCAGGATAAATCTTTGTGTGATGAGCATGAATGTTTGTTCTGTGTCTGGGTGTAATTTATCTAATATGTATGTAGGTATTAAAAAAAATATATATTTAAGTAGTATATCAGTTCTTTAGTACCGATAACACACGCGAATATAATTGCTTAATGTGGGACTAGATGGCGCTGTGTGAATGTGGTAAAAATATTATTATTATTAATTAAAATAATATTTTGTATAACTATCAATACTGGTACTACCTTATCTGAGTGTTTTGCGATATTTGTTTAACCAAACTTCGTGAAACAGATCAAACAAAACCTCGTCACACTCTGCTATGTGGAAAGGACTATATTTATGTTCAATTCAGTGCTACGATTCTAAGGCATTCTTTATTAAATTCGTATAATACAATCTTTATAAATATTGTTCGCAAGATGACTTAACTGAACACTTTGCTTCAATTTGACGCAGATTTTGCAACGTCATGTTTCATTGTACTTGGGAAAAATAATGTTCAGCTTTCGCCTTTAAATACGATTAATATCTCGGCGTAATTGGTCGAAGTTTGCGCATTATATGGCGCAAATGCGACATAAAACCGGAATCGAACTAGGTCCTAATGTATTAATAATACATGGGGAGAAAGTGCGTCTGTTTCTGTACTTAGATTTATTGATTATGTTTAGTACTGGTTTAGAAGTCTACACTAAAGTGATAACTTGTGTAAGACTTAGAATAGAACTAATAATATATAATAATAATAATATTCTACCACATTTACACAGCGCCATCTAGTCCCAAAGTAAGCAATTATATTTGCTTGTGTTATGGGTACTAAACAACTGATATACTACTTAAATACATTTTTTTTTTGTAAATACATACATATTATAGATAAATTACAACCAGACACAGAACAAACCTTTATGCTCAACACACAAAGATTTATCCTGGGTGGGGATCGAACCCACGACCTCCGGCTTAGCAGTCAGGGTCACTAACCACTAGACCAACAGGCCAGTCTAGTAATATATTCTGTCTATATCGAAATTAATATTTTAAGTAATGTTTAAATTTTTGTTTCATTGATATTTTATTTCCTATTTTTATTTATTATTATGTACTTGGTTCATAACAGGCGAGCAATCAGCCTCCTTTCTTTCAACAATCGGGTGTTAAAAATAAAAGTACCTAAGGCAACAACAGGTAAATTATAAATTTAATGGATAAGGCAATGAACAATTAGTAATATAAAGCAAATTAATTGAGACGTGCTTAATAAATAGACTGTAAAACTAAGCACTTATCTAAGCGATAAACGACCTATTCAGAAATACTTAGTTTATGTTGAAATACGGTTGACAATTCATGAAAAATACCTTATGTATACGAACGGTGAAGGAAAACATCGTGAGGAAACCCACATACCCTAAAAGAAATTCTATGAGTATGTCTGATCCATCAACCCGTACTAGGCTATAGCTAGTGGATTATGGCCTAAAACTCTCTCAGCTCTCTAAATAAAGAAGAGGAGACTCGAGCCCAGCTGTGGGACTTAATGCGTTGCTGATGATGATGATACGAATATCTTTATCTACTTTGATTTTAATATTGCGTAGATTTGCTAGCAAAATGAATTTAGTATAGCATTACGTTTTTTACCGTCAAAGAATAGACAAATTGCATCACAACCACATTTCGCCAGCTATGTTCCATGTCCCATGTAATAGAGAGTGAGCCTATTGTCATTAACTGAGCAGAATGTTATACTTCTGGTTGGAAGTCAGAAAAGATCCCTTGGTCAAACAACAACGGTACTAGATTCCTGTACTAGATGACCTGCTTCCCTAGACAAGTGGCAATCGCTTCAATCTGTCTATTCTAAACAACATGTCACTTCAATACATTTGAACACAACTCTGATATAAACTATCGACATGTCACGTGATCAATGTACTAATTTGACATGTCGATTGAATAGATAGATCGAATAGATTGCCACTTGTTTAGAGGGGCTGGGACTTTCTGCAGCTGTGGTACCCACTTTCGCTGCACTAGCGAAGCAGCAAAAGTTGATGAATACGAATATTATATAATCTTGTTATAGCTGGCTGATAATAAAACAATTTAAAAATGGAATGAAAATTAAAGCTGGCTTGGCCGAGAAGATGCTTCTGTACCTTATAAGGAGGATATCAGGTTTAGTTGGCAAGTACCTACGTATATACGTATAGTCGTTAGTCAGAATCGGGTTTTATTTTTATAGACTATTAATTTCCAGTGCTAATATAGCGAGTGAGACTATACTGGTTAATTGGACCTGTTTACCAGTTGGATGTCTAAAATTCTCGGGCTCGTCTGAGTCTGTAGTACGTATGTAGTTACTAGTTTAGCCAGGAAATATTTAGTACTGGATCGGAGTTACGATGACTTTATGATTGAGAACACAGTCATAAACACGAGGTAGAATGATAAAGATTACGGGGAAGGACGAATATAGAAACTTATATTATAATTATATAGTCGAACTTAGAGCCATACATTTTTTTTGAAGTCTGTAAAAGAGATGAGGGATGATGTTGAATGTTTGTTTCAGTATTGTATTCCGTTTTTTTTTCAGTATTGTGTTTTGTTTTACTTATTTATTTACTTATAGCATTTATAATATTAATTTTTTTGAAATTGTAATTTAAAAAGAAATGTGTATTTCTTTTATATATGTTTAGTTTCAATTATTTTTTAATCTTTATTCATCTATTTTGATTACATACTTCTTTTTATTTAGCAAATTGTTGAATAAGGTCGGAAATATTTTTTTTCGTTATTTTCTTTATAATGTATAATATAATAATAATAATAATTTTTATTATCAGGATTTATGATGAGTATATTTAGGTACTTACTAAAGATTTAAAAAGTTACAAATAAACCCAACTTACCGATTCTCGGTAGTACATGAGCAGAATGCCTCAGCATAGGCAGAGCAATAGGTCCAGGGATCTCGTTGAATGGCCTGACATTTGTAGCTAATGCAGGAGCGGCAGTATTCCTTCTTTGTGGTGAAGTGGAAGTCTGCTGTGATGATGAACCGGTGATGTGACGACGGGGCCGGTGGAAACTGTTGAAGAGATTAAGCTATTTTAGTAAAATAACTCTTATTCACTTATGCATAAGGTACTTTAGTGTCATTACTGTTTCACTGTTATTTGTAAGGGTTCATTACTGTCAGTCCTGACTCCTGACTAGCAGAGAGTTGCAGTGGTGAGTATAAGCCTAGGATAAACCCGTTGATGTGTATGTACAGTCGAGTTCATTAATATAGTGGCACCATCAAGAATTCAAAATATTATGAGCGTAGAATAGCTCAATAAATATTATAGAACCAATGGATTAAATATATGTCCTCATGTGAATGGTTCAATAAACTATGTTGTACATTATGCAATAAGTTGTAGTCACCCTTTTCAACAAAAATATCTAATGATGGTGCCAAAAAAACCTATCTCTGTTCTGTGGTGCCAATATATTAATGAACTCGACTGTAGTTTAAGGTAAGATTTGTATAGTGAATGAGCTTCGATCATGAAATAATATACTGTAATAATTATATTTTCGAAATTGAGATTTTAAGAAAAGATGGTAAAGGAAGTATGTCAGAATCGGTGCACGTGGAAGGAAATCTTTGCCTGCTCCCGATCTCTCCCTCTCCGTTGGAAAATTTTTGTTCTCCTCAAGCAATATGTCCAACAGTATTACTCAATAACCTGGGAACCATTGCCAAGATATCGTTTAATAAAAATAATACAACAACCTTCACATTTTTAAATTACTTATTCATTTAAAACGAGGTTATATTCTGTTCTAGTTAATAGAAGTTCAATGAACTTCATAATGTAACAATGTAAGGTCCCTCGTGAATTTTTAATGTTAAAAGTTATAGGGTTACTTAAAAGAAAAAGTTTAACAAACTTGGAACTTGTTTCACGGAAATTACGAATTGATAATGAAAATGCATAAAACTTGTCTTATTGAGTAAAAATAATGTAGTTATATTTATCTTATTTAGTAGTTAAGTTAATTACTGTGACCTTTATACAAAAATTGCGTTCTAGGTTATTTCTCACAATTAAAAAAAATTAACTGCACTTTACTACAGTAAAATCATTAAATGAATTTACACGTAACAAATGCGCCGCAGATTTTTTTCGCTACATTAGATTTAACTTATCCCTCTGAAAAAAGCCGCTGCCATTCTACCCACTTACTTGAGGATAAAGATCTTAAGATATATTGATAAAAATGTCTAAGATTAACCTTGTATAACAATAAGTATTAATCAAGACGTCTATAAGGAAACGCATACGAAACCAGGAAGATGTAAATTTTGATGACAAATTTAGCGGACAAAAATTCGTCCGATAGGGGTCGCTTTAAGAAGGCCATGGTCGCCGAGGCTAGACGTCTAGAAAACGGTGACATGAGAATCTCGACGTTTTAATTTGGGAACAGCTCAGTTTAGTAATAAGAGGAATATTCTCACACAACATAAAAACACTTTCATTACTTTTCACTACGTCTACGTCTCTATTTGTTGATTATTTTTATTATTTCATTTCCCCCAAAAAAGAAAAAAGGTACGTATAATCTTACAATCTAAATTAATTATGTACAAAGGTGAGCTTGTCTCATACTTATTCGAGTTGTCTAACAGTAAACCTTAAGAGTGCTAGTGGAGTAAGTACATAGGCTGTTATTAATATTATTATAATAAATAAAATCTTTTGAAAAGATCCACGTCCAATAGTGGACGACCTATTTTTTTTTTTTTTATTTATTTATTTATTTATTCATGAACAATAATAATTGTGTTTGAATATTAATTACATAAGACATATATTATTAACTAGGTACAATACAAATACAAATAATACATTAATACAATATGAATTAAATTAAATTTATAAGACTATCTATTCATTAAATTTAATTGCCTATATTTGAATTGATGAATTCGGACACTGAGTAGTAATTTTGTTCTAATAAAAAGGCCTTAAGTTTTCTTTTAAAAAGAGAAGTATTATATATGATCCATTTCAGACAAAAGAATATTTTTTCTATAGAATTTGACTGCTTTGTCGGTCCACTTCTGTGCGGCCACGTTACGATAGACATAAATAAATGAGTAAGTACATACTGTATATACCTATAGAAGATTTTTTTTTGTCTGATACGGCACTCGTCTGAAACGTTCCGTGTCTGTTGATATAAACACAGCTTTACTCTGCAATAAATATCAAATTTCATGTTATTTTATTTTCATCTTTCCGTTTTAATTAATCTCAAGTGAAGCTGTAAATAAAAGTCTCAACTGATCTCGGCTCAGTCACAAAATGTATGACACACTCATTCTACAAGTACCGGTTGATCGGGCGCCAAAATGAAGTATGGTCTTGCATTCTGTTGTCTTTTTATTATGATTTTTACCGTTATTTAACTTGATATAAGAATGATATTCGTTTGCTTTCGTACTGGTTATATGTTAAGAATACATATATGCTATGGTAATAATAGAACTCAAAATAAAACAATGTAGGTGTGTCAAATTCTTTGACATGGTTCATATATATTATTTAGCGTATCTACAGATATATTAATAATTGTTTTTTATACGTCTTTTGGATTATTATTCTTCTCTTTTTTTCTTCTTCATTATACCTTTAAATAAATTATAATGAAAGCAGTTATTTCGTATGCCGATATTTGATCTTATAAAGAAGGTCACTTAAAGTAAATAAACTAGTATTGGAGGGATTAGTTATTTAGCAGTTTTGTGTACAAAACAAATTTAAATCAGTTATGTAATTGCAATTATAATTATGAAAGTAATATCTTATTCAATTCGACAAACCAAAAATTATATAACAAAACTTATGCGTGCTAAAACCTTTTTGATTTACGACCAGTTTTGTTTTTGTTTTTTCGGCAACCAGTTTTATGTCGTAACTTTAAAGCGTGTTACAACTATACATTAATTTCAAATAATAAACTATATAGCTGCCTCCTAAAGATCATTTTAACCTTCTTCATCATAGTGTGACATACGCTGTTTTTATTCAAGAGTAATTTGGCGGAGAATGCGGTTAGGTTGACTACAAACTTGATACAATGCCTACCAAGTTCAAGGATAAGAAATAACGTCCGGACTAAAACGCAATAGCACTAACTGTTGTTTACACGAGTGTAACCTTGAATGTATAAGTCAATGATCAGATATAATTGACACCAACTTCTGTTTGCGGTTTTGGATGTGTGAAAAGTGTTTTCACGAGTGTTGCAAGACTAGAAAACATGGCTAGAATGACGTCGAAATACTATTTACAAACTTGCAAAGTGCTTATACGATACTAATCTTTGATAGGAATAACCTCCTTCTCTGAACTCGGTTAATAAAATGTTAATAAGTATTCATTAATGTATTTCGTCTGTTTCTTTTGTGAAACTATATTAAAACTATTTGGATTATTTGATTATAATATGATTTCTGTTTTAATTTTGAGTTTTTTTTATTTTATGTTGTGATTTGTTCCGCTAGTTGCCTGTTATGATGTCTGGGACATAATACACATTATGTAATTTATTTGTCACCTATTTAGTATTACTATGGATACATAAGCAGCATTATTTATTACATCATAGTAGCGTTGAAAGTCCACCGCGAGATGAGATTAATTTCTAATTTTGTGAGAACTTCCACGTTGTTCTCATGTGATTAATGTGAACTCACTCCTAACCTGTCGTAAACAGCTCTTAGGGAAGAGTTATTACGAAGTAAACTGCAGTGTGCAGCCTGCATTGTGAGGTTGTCTCACGTTCTAATAAAGACGAAGTATATAATTTACGAAAATAATAAACAAAAATATTGGATTGTTGTAACACCGATATAAGGGCCATAGCACCTATCATCATTCATCATAACAACCCATAAACGTCCCACTGCTGGGCACGGGTCTCTTTCAAAGAATGTGGAGGGAATTAAGCCTAATACCACGCTGGCCAGACGGGTTGGTATAGGGTTTGTTTCGAATTTTCCTTTTCTCGCAGTACTCTTGTCTGCATAAAGTTACTCCCTTAGTCGATTTTTACGACAACCACGTGAGATGGGGTAGTGATATTATGTATTCTTAATCCGTCACTACACGGATACCACTAAACGAAGCGTGTGTCCTATGACCCTAATATCTTAATAATTACCAGCCACAAACAAATATGCATTTATTTTTCTATATTTATTTTACAAAAGTGTAAACAAATACTTTCGCTCAAAACTATCATACAGTCATTCAATCAAGGTAGTAGGTTCCTTACAACTTACAATCTATCGCACTCACAAAGTGACATAAGTAACATAATTACAGGTATTTCGAATGTTGTAACTTGATGTATATGTACATAAGGGACATTTTTGTTTAACCTTGCAGCAAGTAATGTTTAAACGAAGTAGAATTTGATTCGATTTGCATTGAGGAAGTATGACTGTATGACCGTAATAAATTGAACCTCAAGTTTAAGAGTTTTGAGGCACATGATTTTTATATTGGGATGTTATTATTCTAACTTTTATTTATTTTTGTAGTTACTTTTGGTATGTGAATAATAATTGAATATTACTTTAACACCGAAATGATAATGTATTTGTAAACAGAAACACTATTATGATAATGTGAGTGATCAAAAGTTACGTAAGTGTTGGTTGTTGAATTGTCTTTAAATATGAGTTCAATTTTTAATTTTTTTGATAAACTATATTTTTGTTCGAGTATTTTATTATGTAATTTTAAGTTAGCTAGACTAGCTTCCGCCGGCAGTTCACTCGCTAGGTATGTCTGTAAAAAATATAAATAATCACATTCCCTGAAAAAAATAACCGTATTATATTTAGCGGATATACAGACAGTCGGAGTGAGTTTATTAATTAGGGATTTTTAATATGTAAATAAATGTATGTTGTGGTATTTATATTTAAATAAGTAACCAGTTTGTGTGTCATTTGAAATTTATGTGACTCGCATAAAATTGTTTTTTGAATGCTGCACATCCCTACCATAGATAATCGATATGACTACATTTAGAATGCAAATAATCTTTTAGTGTTATTTTTTATGAAATACGGATATGAAATATTTAGAAAGTCTAACTCGTTAGTTCATAAGATGTGAAAGTTTAATTACCGACTGTGAATAGCGTCTGTATTTAATTGTTAATTGTTTAGTGCAGAGCTGTCAAAACCAAGGATCACGACTGATATTTGTGCGGTCTGTGACGGGTTTAGTTAGCGCAGCAGGTTATTTTAGTGCATCGTATAATTTAATTAGGTGAGGCCTATGTTCAACAGTGGACGTCATTGGGCTGATATGATGATGATGATATTTTAGTTTAAGTTGCTGTTTGAGTATTTTAAACAATGTCATAAATAAAAATACCTACTTATATCCGGTTTATAAAAACCGAAACGTATTATCAACAATAAAAATTAGACTGTAATTCTGAGATCATTTTCAATATCTTTTTTAATAGTGACGAGTCGGGATTTTTAGTATGGACAAAATTTTTGATGACGAAGCGGAACAGGTGACGACTCGATACTAACTCCTTTCTACGTCTATAAAGATTCTATTATATTCAATATATAGACGTAGAAACCCCGGAAATTATGTAGGTATATAACACTACGTTATTTGACCGAATAATAATAATAATATTCTACCACATACACACAGCGCCATCTAGTCCCAAGGTAAGCAATTATATTTGCTTGTGTTATGGGTACTAAACAACTGATATACCTACTACTTAAATATTTTTTTTTTGTAAATACATACCTACATATTATAGATAAATTACAGCCAGACACAGAACAAACCTTTATGTTCATCACACTAAGATTTGTCCTGGGTGGGGATCGAACCCACGACCTCCGGCTTAGCAGTCAGGGTCACTAACCACTAAACCAACAGGGCAGTCTTAAAAGTCGAATAAACGGAAACCATACAATATGTTTGCATTTTTATTCGTCATGAATTTCTGTAAACTATTGCACGTTACTGTGCCAAGGTTTTATCTGAAAATGCGACAAACAACGGTTTGTATTTGTAATATATCTCAACACAAAGGAATGATCTTTTGATGCAGACCAACGCGCAACAGTTACCGTATTTTTTATTTTTTGTTCAGAATTGTTGGAAATGTAATTAGACAAATACTTTATATAGTCAGAGGCAGAGGGGAATGCTCTCAAACGAAACGTCTTGGTACACTAGTCCTTGGTTTACTACAAGTCTTAAAATATTTTGAAATGGACTGAAATTGATGTAGAATAATCAATAACGAATTTAAATAAACAAGTTATAGTTAATTCCACTAATTTCATCATAACAAAATATATTATATACTAGCTATGCCCGCGACTTCATCCGCGTGTAGTTTAACAAAAGTAACATTACTTTTTTCAAGAAGCCTAAGTTACTCCTTATTACATCAGCTATCTGCCAGTGAAAGTCGCGTCAAAATCCGTCCAGCCATTCAAGAGATAAGCCGAAACAAACAGACATACAGATAGACAGACAGACAAAAATTGTAAAAAATGTTATTTTGGTATTATGTACCGTATATACATTCATATGCATGTAGTAAAAAGCGGTTTTTTTAATATTACAAACAGACACTCCAAATTTATTAATTTGTATAGATAAACAACTAGAAACTGGACACTGCTTAGCTCCTGTTAGCTATAGCGTGATGTTATATAAGTTATAGCCTTCCACAATAAATAGGCTATCCAACACTAAAATAAATTTTCAAATCGGACCAGTAGTTACTGAGATTCTAGCGTTCAATCAAACAGACAGACTCTTCAGCCTAATAATACTAGCATATATCTTGTTACGCTTTGTCACGAGTAAGGTTATAATTATAACAAACATACCTACATACATATATCTACACTGTAATTGATTGTCTTGCTGTTTCATTTGCTTAACTAACTCTTCCGGCCGACTTCGCTTTTGCGTTTGACTTGTAAGAGTCAACATGTTTGATTAGTACAAAGTACAACTGCTGTGACGCACACTCGGTCCAAAGGCAGTGTATGTATTGATAGTATTATATTGAACTAGTTTTTACCCGCAGCTTCACTCCCGTGGATCTTTTTCGCGAGAGTAGTCATAATCATAATCATAATCTTTATTGCTTTAAATAGGGTACATATAGGTGTTACATTAAAGGTAAGAATATTAGCTCTAGCCCATCCAGCCATCTTAGATAGCATGCAAATATAATAAAATAATAAAATAAAATAAAATTTAAACTGAATAAGAATTAAATTGGATTAAATTGAATTAAATTGAATTAAATTAAATTGAATTGAATTAAATTAAATTGAATTGAATTAAATTAAGTTGAATTGAATTAAATTAAATTAACAATAATGTTATTTGCTACATTTAACATATTAAATTCATACATTTAATTCCAATTTTATCTTCAGGTACATTTCAAAATAAATAACAGACATTCCAAATTCCAAGCAAGCATCATTATACATATAACTACGAGTATAAATAAATAAATTAACACTATTCTACTTACCCACGGTATTCTAAGAATTCCTTAATAGAATAAAATGTATTCCCTAATAACCAAAGGCTTTGCGATGGTACAAATTTATTAGTGGGTAAGTCTTTAATACTTTCTGGTATACGATTAAATATTTTGACACACATTAGGTGCTCTTTTTGGTCGTAGCGTGATGTTCTATAGTCTATAACCTTTCTTGAAAACGGCTTGGCTGCCTCGGTGGCGCGGCGAGAAGTGTATACGACTGCTGTGCAAGAGGCCCCGGATTCGATTCCCGGGTCGGGTGAAAATGGTATTGGGTTTTTCTATCATGAAATTCCAGTATTAAGATTTTCCCAGAGTTTGGTAAATAAATATTCCCGGTTGATGACAATAGGCTCGCCCGCTATTTTCATGGGACTAAACATAGCTGGCAAAATGTGGGAGTGAAACACCTCTGCCTACACCTTTGGGGAAAAAGGCGTGATGCTATGTTATGTTTCTTGAAAAATGGGCTATCCAATAAAAAAAATTAGAATTTTTCAATTCGGTTGAGTAGTGATGACGAGATAAGTGGGTCCAACAAAATAAAAAAAAATGAAATACTTCAGATTAGATGAATATGCTTGACATCTATGATAAATTTATCATAGGTGTTGCTGCCTTGGTGACGCGACGCGGCGGGAAGGTATACTGTTGAGCAATATCTTTCATGTCAGAAAAACCTAATACCAATTTTGCCCGAATTAGGCTTCGAACTCGGAACCTCTTGTGCAGCAGTCCTATACATTTCTGCTGTGTCACCGAGGTAATATAATACTATAAGGGTTTTTTAATCGGCGTGGGTATGTTTATCAAGCTCAATGACCTTCGTGGAGCTTCAGACTGCCTGACAAATTAATAACATAGATATTATTCTGTGTCTGAAAATAAATTATGTTTATTTCCATTTTTTTTAATTTAAAAGGCCAGAGACTCCCTTTTGCGGAAATTAGGTGAGGTCTATGCCAGCAGTGGACGTCTCTGGGCAGATATGCTGATGATGAAAAGGCCAGTGATGAGTCTTTGATGAAGGGTAGCGAAGATCACTTAACATCAGCTTGCTCGTTTGCCGAAATAAAATAAAAGCGTAGTCGATTCTCCAATTAATTGATATTGCCACGATTGCCTCGTATTTTACAACTCAATCAATTGTTCAGTCCAAGGTTTTGTTGGCAGTATCCTCAAGTTTTATGTTTGTTCCGCCCTGAACATGGACATCTGGCCCTGTGGGTCGCGTGATATTTATACCACTAATAAGTAATATAAATGAATATTTTAATTCTTAAACTGCTGCACCGATATTGAAGAAAACTACTCCTTCACGGAAACGAATTTGACTCAGATTTAAATTACTGATCACATAAATTTTGTCCCCGTGTGTGCGTGGTGTATGTGGCTTGAAATCTTGATAATGGTAACCTTAACTTTTGATATATTTATCAAATGTATAAGGTAGGTAATTTGTTACTGCGGTCTGTCGCTGAAACTGGAGTCTCCATACAAACGCTATTTGCGTGAAAAAAATCTATATTATGCACGTAGTAATAAATAATGAACAAAAATCAGAGTCAAGTGTGGGATTTATTGATATTTACCTAAACCTATGTCTTCTCTAAAAAAAATCTTTTTCGCAACCAACTTTCAGATTGAAAGAAAGCATAGACTAAGTTTTAGAACTATTGGAGGTGCTCCTAATAAAAATGCGGTCTCAGATCGTACTGACTCGTAAACTATAAAATAAATTATCCATTTAGTTTCTAACAACTTCTAAATCTAAATAATCCATATTCCGAATCGATAGTGACCTAAATGCAAGCATCATTGTACACCCAATTTCGACTCTAAATTATCATACCGTTGGTGTACTTTGTATCATGTGTATACATATATTTGACGGTACAAAGGTCGTGATTGCGTTGACAACGATTGCGTCGCCATCCGTCGGCGTCGTCCACGACGCGACGTCAATTGGAACTACGGCATAGCGGCATTATAATACCAATGATTGAAAGCGGTGTAGGATTAGAGTGTGGGCGAATAGTTGGTATAAATTATCTATCTTACTGCGATGGTGGTGGCAATAATGGGAAAATTAAATCAAGTATGTGGTTTAGTAATCAATAGACTAAGCAAGTATTTTTGATTTTGATTTTTTATTATGGCAAGAAAACAATATACTTCCGAATGACCGAATTACCAGCAATTATCAGAAACAGTAAAAAACTAAAATTCGATTAAGTATAAAAACATTGTATTCTACGTCTCTGTTATTATCTATGCTACATTCAAAAAGAAAAACGTGCATTTTAATAGTAGAACACGTGTAATAAATATATTAATTTGCAAAGTTGTGGAACTCGTTCCGTATCATAATATTTATATTTAACGTGTGTATATCGCTACCAAAATGTTTAAATTTACTTGATAAATTTTATTGTAACTTTACCTAATTATTTGAGGTTTTTTTTTGCTATGTAACCAGTACGTATCGTAATTTTTTAGTTTATGTGTACGTTTCAAAGTAGTTTTTGACAAAATCGAGTCTAGTTAGGTGTATTTTTTTTTTTAGTAATTATTCATCATGGTTATCATATAAGCCGTGGGACGTCCACTGCTGGACATGGGCCTCCCTAAGGGATTTCCAATAGGATCGGTTGTATGCAACTTGCGTCCAGCGCATAAATTATACATTATCATAATTTTAACCTTAAATGTCCCAATGCTGGACGCGGGTCTCCTCCAAAATAAATTATGTATGCATAATTGCATACTAAACAATAAAATGATAAATATATTTTTGTTTGTTTGACTGCGTCGTTCCTTCTAGCGCATACAAATGGGTTCGATCCCTGTGTATTCAGATCGTTATGGAGCGGATACCTACGGTATCTACCTACTTGAAATAATTTATGTAGAGGTTTATTACTAATTAGTGTTGCAAAAAATTATGTAAATTTATGTAAGTAGGTAGTGTAGTATAAATGTCAAATATTTTTTATTACAGTAATAAATTTTGTTGATTTTATAGCCTGTACACAATCTGACTTCTAAATATGTAGGTTACCTATTATCTAGCGGACCTACGCAATGGGATCGCTTGAGCACATAATTATTTTAAATTAAATAGTTACATAAAAATATAATAATAAATATAATAATATAATATTCTACCACATTTACACAGCGCCATCTAGTCCCAAAGTAAGCAATTATATTTGCTTGTGTTATGGGTACTAAACAGCTGATATACTACTTAAATACATTTTTTTTTTGTAAATACATACATATTATAGATAAATTACACCCAGACACAGAACAAACGTTGATGCTCATCACACAAAGATTTGTCCTGGGTGGGGATCGAACCCACGATCTCCGGCTTAGCAGTCAGGGTCACTAACCACTAGACCAACAGGCCAGTCAAAATATCATCATCATATCAGCCCAACGACGTCCACTCACTGCTGAACATAGGCCTCACCTAATTTACGCCATAAAAATATGTACTAAAATATTTGTTACGATGCGTAAAATGGTACCAATAGGTACCATTTTTTTTGTACAATTGCTTTTAAACTTATTTTTAATTCGAAAATGTTTAAAATATTAAGAAATGTATACAGGTGAATGCGATTTAAAAAATAAACGCATCATGTCTAGGTACCAATTATATATATCAATATGTATTTAATTTATAAAAGAAAATAAAAAAAAATAAACTCACAGCGTTTGCCGAATTAAAAACGTTGACTTGGCCATGATGTTAATAAACACTTCTCACTTTTAAAACAAATTAAATCCGTACAAATTAATTCACTTTCACACACCCGCGAACATTTTGAGTCTGCCTGATAAAAAAAATATATTAAAAAAGTTTTTATATTGTCGAAGGACAGTGTTACCGTGCGGCCGAGCTAGTCGATAATGCATAAGGAGATTGTACTCCCGACGTCTATACAGTACTGGTTTCGTTAGTGCTGTGACTTTTATGTCGATAGTGTTTTTATTAACCGGCTCATTTTAGGCCTGTGAGTCATTATTAGAATTTATTGTCGATGTTGTTGATAGATCTTGTAGCTCGTGAATGATGGAAGGGATTCGTATGTTGGTTAAATATTCATTGCTTCGATGTTTAATGCCAATAATATGTAGAAATTTATTGTCAACTTGAAGTTGAAGAGGTCTATAGTTTGACTCAGTTTTAAATGAAAATAATAACTGAATAATTTCCTACAGTGACATTTAAATAAATAACATTAATTTTGATATTAAATTAATTAATTATTATGTTTCTTTTTATTGCGGAATATGGCATAGATATCAATCTTATAGTGATATATAAGAATAAAAGACTAAGTGCACCCCGGAAATCAATAGTAAGTTGTAAAATATATGGTGCCTTAAAATATATCAGTTGCAGCGTAAAAATGAAGCACGCGGGTTATATCTAAATGACATGCGAGTATTACGTTTGATACTTGTAGGCCCTGAGCAAGATAAAGTATTATGCACTGTTATCTTTGCTAACATACAATATATATATTATTATGTATATATAATCGTAAATATTTACGACATGGCTGAACAATTTATAAATAGTTCAATTCCGTAGAAAATAGTTATATATTGTATTATGCAAATGATTAGATTTTAAATAATCATTTTTTTTTTGTATAAAACTCTTTAGTTAATATTAATGTTATATTACATACATAATACGTAAGTAAAATATTTGATTTTTTTTAACATTTCAAAATTACACATTTTTTTTTGTTTTATTACAATGTAGTTTTTATAAGATAAAATAAAGATAATCTTTGAATGACATTTAAAAAAGATTTACATAAAAATATTTTTACTTTCATAATACTTTAAATTTTATTAATACACTCACAATTCATTTTGCTACAACATGAGTGTACAACTCTCGGCGTTATTTATATTAGATAACACTTAGTTACTCGTACAAAAGGTTATCAGAAATCATTTGATACTTAGTTTCAAAACATGTGTTAGTGATAAATATACTTAAAATGTTATTCTGCCAAATCAAAAGTGGTAAGACAATCTTCATTTATTTTTACTTTCATTGAAATAGAAAAAAATTACCATCCACCACTATAACCGCCATCCCCTCTTCTCCTGCGACTACAATACACATGCCCGTACCTGTCACAGAGGAAGCGGTCCCCGACGCGACGTGGAAGATACCACTCCGGAGTCCACAACTTCTAATAGAAATACGTCGGAGGTTTGTCTACCAGTCTTCAGCTGTACGTGTCATATGCATATCGTATTGTGCGGGTGTGACACAAAACTTTTTTCTATTTCTAAATAACCTTAACTTACAATTTTTTTTGTAGTTTGTTAATAAGTATATGATCTGCTAATAATTAGGTAACGAAAATTATATTGGTAATCATTAAAATAAAAAATGATGTAGTGTTACTTCTATCGATGTGTAAACAACACAGTGCAGTACAGCACAGCACTAGCGCACAAACTGTGCACTCCCTCTTTGTTTACGATTCACTCATTGAACGAATTTGTATTCAAGGATGTTATCAATTGGCAATTTTATTGAATCCGTAGAATTGATACTCCCTATTATATTTATTTTTACTTTATTATGGAGATCGTAAAACCCACTTCTTGACTTTGAATGTCAAGAGAACGAACTAACGAACTCTATAATAATATGACGATTTTACTATTAAAACGAAGTAAAATTTTGATAAATTTAATATTTTAAAATAAACGTATTAAAATGCACACGTGCCCAGTTGATAATAATAGGCTTGCTCCCTATTACATGGGCCTGAACATGGAGAGATGCACCTCTACCTACCCCTTCGAGGCAAAAGGCACACGTATTTACTCCCGCTGCACCCCAGAGGCAGTCTACTAAGGAATTAGAAACACAACATTCCGTTTTAACATCGCATTAGTATTTTGTAACTTCAAATTTTGAACAATATGGTGCGTATGTGAGCGTTGTCGCGTTGCATTCGCAGATTAAGCAGAATCCGTTTGCGCAGATAACGGCAGGGTCAGATTGTATTGGCCTACGTGAGAAGTAGAACGTTCTCTGTTATTTTAATTTGGGAATGGTGCAGTGTGAAAGTAAACGTTGGCCAATTACCTACTAAATAGAAATGCCAAGTGATTTACAGTTATATTGCTGTATATGAAGTCGTACATCGAAAAAAAAATAGTAAAAACATCTAGTAAAAAGTTAAATTTTGCAAGATGCGTTAATCTCAGTTGATGTAAAAACAAGATAGGCTAAGAGAAGGCGACGTAGGAAAAAAAATAACTATTATTCTTTGACTTTCTTTTGATATTATTACGGTTAATAGGAATATTCATCATTAAACCGACTTTGATCATCTGCATCGTCGTAGCATTGTAGTATATTGAGATGTTCGGTACAATCATCAAGGTTAATTAACTTTCTCAAGGTTAGTCCTTAGATGGGTGACCATTTGTGGTACTTTCATTATTGATTTATCATCAGCAACCCATTAAGTCCCATTGCTGGGCTCGGGATCTCCTCTCCTCTATCTAGAGAGCTGAGAGGGTTTAGGCCATAATCCACTCACGCTGGCCTAGTGCGGGTTGGTGGATCAGACATACTCATATCTTCTAGGGTATGTGGGTTTCCACATATTTTCACGATGTTTTTCTTCACCGTCAGCAGATGGTAAGTCACTTGACTAGTACATATAAATTACACAAAGTAGAATCCACATTGGTACTGCCGGTCGGGATCGAACTCGGACCGCGTGATTTGCCACCGCATATATTGATTTATAATAAATAATATTAGTATAGAATACAATGTCGTAGTAAATTTGAAAACTAAATGAGCACGTGTACGTGATGTATCTAGGATTTACGAACTATGTAGTTACAATATCCTTGCGTCACAACTCTTAATCTTAATTGACTACTAACTCGTTAGTTCTTCATTAATTAATTTGAGTTATGTGAAATGATGAGTTAAGGTAATATATTCTAATAAATACACGTTTCAAAAGCGTGCCATTATAAATTATGATTGAACTAGCATCCACCCACGTGCTATGTCGGTAAGGTGCTATTCCAGACTGACTTGAATTTCTGAATAGGCCCTTTGTACCAAGTTCATCAGTATTGGCAGATTGTTTGCGTTTGTTTCGATAGAAATGCGAGGATATGGGATGTGCATGAGTCATAATTAACCGTCTGAATTGCGTTTATTTTGTGTCCGAAACGCGTTCTACACTCATCGTCATATCGTTTAAATGACGTTAATATCTAATATCAGAAGCTATAACCTAACCTTACATTTGTCAAATAGATACGGCTAATATTTTATTAATAGTGTATGATTAAAAATTTCATATTAAATTTGTCTTGGAGGAGTTATCTAACACTGCTGTCGAAGGAAAATTAATTGTCATAAATCACTACTGTGGCCGAAATTAGGTGAGGCTTATGTCCAGCAGTGGATGTTATTGGGCTGATATGATGATGAATCACTACTGAATACTGAACTTCGTACTGGTGTGTTATTATTATTATGATTAGTTGGGTCGGAAGCCACTTAACTAGTGGCCTCCTTGCTACCTCGACCAGAGTTGATCTATTGTAGCGCCCCTTGTTATTTTATAGTTCTTTGCGTAGTTCTATAGAGGCTAGGAACTTCCAGATTGTCTGAGCAGAGAGAGACTGTATCTCATCTGGTTGAACCTGGTTCTGTCCTAAAAGGATGCTTCTTTTGTGCATGTGGGCCCACATGAGCATAGGACATGCATTGCAGTCTCATCTGACTCTTGGCAAAATCAGCACATTTTGGACCGGCTAGTTTAATTTACAGTGACCGGTGAGTATTCTTGTCACTGCCGACGTTTTGTAGCTACTGAGTTGCAGCAGCTCTTTGGTATTTTTATTGTTATGGCCTTTGATAAGTATTTGTACTGGTGTGTTACTCGATGCGATTTTTTTTTCAACCAGTCTCAGAGTGACAGGATCTAGTGTGACTCATTGCCAACAAACGAAATAAAACACCATATTCGCAGATTTCTATCCAGAGTAAGTAGGTACAATATTAGTGTATGTATTACAGTCAAAATTCTTAACCATAAAAAAGTATTTTTGTCTGGCTATATCATAGTCTATCATGTCAAAACTCTTAAGAAAATAAGGAAGTCGGAACTAACTATAAATATTAATATAATAGTTAGTTCCGACTTATAACTTAGGTATAGACTTATAGGTTAGGTTAGTTTTTATAATAATTAACTTATTATAAAAAATAACCTAACCTAACACAACTAGTTTTGAAAACTACCGACCTCTTTACTTTTTTAAGTGTTTTAACTGATACGAGTATAGTCCGTCAAATTTACTTTTGACTGATTATGAGGTTTGACTGTACCATGTGTGTCATAGCCATAAACTGTTCTACTATTAGGTTAGTGGCCATAAACGCATTTGCAAAAGACAGCCCACAAGTAACAAACGTTTCATATTAATTTATGCTAACCGTTACAAATTGACTAAGTTCAATAAGTTAGTGGTCGAAGTACTTTGGCCACGACATCGACAGTTCAACGACTTGTCCTTTAACTTGTGCACTGCAACCACAGAGCTTTATCTTTTGAAGGTTAAAATAATATTATTGTGAGTACTATTATTACTTTTCTTATCAGACAAATGCGGTATGTTGCTTGGCACTTTAGCAGGAAAAGGTACGTTATACCTAAGTACGTACGTTGCGTGGTTATGTAAGCCCCGATATCTCGGCAACTTACTTTAATGAAAATCTGTTTTCAAATTCATATACGAGTACTTGAGATAATGGTCCGTCCGTGTAGTGACGAATTAAGAATACATAATGTCACTACCCCATCTCAACCCGTGGGTGTCGTAAAAAGCGACTAAGGGATATAACCTTATGCAGACAAGAGCACTGCGAGAAAAGGAAAATTCAAAACAAACTCTATACCAACACGTCTAGCCAACGTGGTATTATTTATAGTAGGCTAAATTCCCTCCACATTCTTTGAAGGAGACCTGTGCCTAGCAGTGGGACGTTTATGCGTTAAAATGATGATGATGATGATAAGATAATGGTGATAGGCTCGCCTTCATGGAACTTAATATAGTCGGTGAAATGTGAGTGTGTCTTTTGTCTACTCCTTCGCGAAAAAGCGTTTTAGGTGTAGATTCTGGGAAAAGTTAGAAAAGTTTTTACTCATGGTGACATCACGTAGTATTTCGAGAAAACTGGCTGACTACTGTCACCTACAGAGCCACCCACCCTGGTCGTACTGGTGAACGTAAAAATATCAATCCAAATATCCGTCTTTTCCGGTAAATTTTCCAAGAACACCAAAAAAATTATGTAATTATTTTGTGTTTTATACTGAATAAGCGATTTTTTTTAAACAGGGTTTTATTATATCGGTATTTATCGCCAAATCTTAGTTTAACTCAAGTAAAATATGCGACAAAACGTTAATCTTAGTTCAGAGCGGCTTTCAAACAAATTTCTCACAACACGACAATGCTTTCATGATTACGTTCCCTCAACTTATAATAAACTGTAGCCAATCTCTTAAACCCGACTTAAACAGAACTGACTCCAGTTTTATCTGCTTCGATCTATCTCTGTCGTATTGGTTAAAAAGCGTTAAGACTTATTATCGGCTTTATACAAGTAAGATTTGCCTCTTTTTCGTAAAACTTTCGACTGCCTCGTTCAAGTGATATAAACGAGGACTGCCTACAATAAAGAAAAAGATCATATGAAAAAAGCGACGTAAATACAGCGCCATGTCAGCAAACGATATATGCACTTCAGAGTAATGGCTTCTATCCTTTAAATAATGATATTAAAACAATGCTGGTAGGTGCTATCTTCGAAAAGATATCATCATCATCATCATATCAGCCCAACGACGTCCACTGCTGAACATAGGCCTTACCTTATTTACGCCACTGCGAACGGTCCTGTGCCGCCTGCAACCAACGGCCGCCCGCAACTGTGACCAGGTCGTTGAAAAGATATACGTGATTAAAAATGGTTTTTGCCTCGCGGTAAAAGTCGGAATCATTTATTGGGCAGGCGTTAATCGCAACTCGCACACACGTAGAGACACATAATAATGTGAGCACAAATTTCTTCTGCTACCTACTTGTCAGTAACACGCTGTTCTTCAAGAACATCGAAGACGGACGCAACTTTAAAAAAAAAATCGTACAAATAGAAATTTTCTGGTTGTTGTTAGATAATTCTGAAAACTTTTATTTTTTCGTTGGTGTTGGTTATTTTGGTGAATATATTGTACTTATGTTTATAAAAGTTGTGTAAAATGGTTTTGGATTACAAACAATTTTGCATTTACAAACTTCAAAACAGAAATCCTATTTCTATCTTATTCTCCTGTAGAAAGATAAATGTCTATAAAAGGTTGGTCCACAAATTTTTTTTTATATTTCGTCCATGTAAAACACGTTTGATATTTTCACGAGGCAATCAACACGGTAAATAGAGCGACCAACACAAATATTTTTATTTATGTAAACGTTGACTTTCACCGCTGGGAACGACGTTTACTGTACGTATTGTCTTTGGAATAAGATTTTTATTTTGTTTATTAAATGCAACTACATTCTGCCTGCAGATTTTCTAGCGGTTTCTACGGAGCAATCCCACCCTTACATTCACCACTGCAGCTTCTGGGGGGTTGACACTGATAAACCTTTGCAAACAAAGAGTTATGACACTCGGAAGTCCCAAGGAAGACTAACCTGCTGTTAGGCATATGAAGAAGTAGGAAACATATCATCCTTTTCACTTCGTAGCAAAATGGGAGACAAACGCTATCAATATCTGCTCTAAATCTATTAAAATAAAGATCAAATGGCTTGCACAATAGTGAAAAAAGCTTATGTTCTTTATCCGGTCCTCGGTTAATAATAATAATAATAATTCTATGACAAATTTCTTTAGATAATAGACAGAGGAAGTTATTTCCGCATTTATATTTCAAACTGGATTAACTAGAAATTATAATACTAATAGGCCTATCTTTACTCGTTGAACCGAGTTTTTCTCTATCACTTTAGCATAAAATAGGTACAAAAAAGTCCTTAAAGATTCAGGCATTTTAGATTCTAGATAAGTATTTCCTTCGCGACGCTGGGATCACATAAAAACTTATTACGAGTGTCCAAAAACTTGATTACAGAGCCTTAACTTGTACGTGACCAGACATAATATTGAGTTATTACGACAATATGACTAAAGATTTGATTGAACTGGCTTCCTTAATGTATCGAACAGTACTTAATTAAATATTATAAGGCTGTGAGATTTCTGTCTTATGTTACACAGTTTCGCTTGGATATTAGAACATTAATTTGACAGAACACTGCAATGGTTTTGTTATTGTTCTGGGGCCCGATCCTGCTAAATTACATACGTCGATAGCAGACCGATTGGCTAATATCGACCAATCACAGGCCGGCAATATAGTGCGATTGACTTAGTAAGCCAATCACAGCTTTCGAATGAGACCATCGGCTTACCATGGTGTTACGATTCAATGTTCGACACAATGGTTTGCTGCAACGATTATCTTATGAAGCTATGAATTTATACTGAATTAAATAATAACGTTGGTTGAATTGTTAAATAAGAAAATATTTCTCTAAATTTTAAGTATATATACTTGATTGATCTTTCGACATTTAGATTTTATATAATATAGTATAATTTTATTATCTACTTAAAGTTGGCTTCGGTGATAAGTTTAACTAGAATATATTTCTTAAAATCTCAGATTAAAAAGTAATTTGATTAAGCTTGGTGTAATAAATTTCGGGTACTTGAGTCTAGGTATCATTAATTTAACTTTATATTTAAAGTGATGAGTGATTTAGAAAAATGAACTAGGTTTTGTTTATAACAGTGAAGGACGCAGAAACTACTTAAGAACCATGTAGGTACAAAAGCTGCTGTCCCGAAAATCTTTTGATCGCTTTCCGGCTTGGTAATAAAATTGAAACACTGTAACTCGCCTATATATGTACTGTAATGTATACTAATAGCTAATTATAAATGTTAAAAAACATTCTATGTCTCTCGCCATTCAGCTAACTGGTACGCTACCTTCAGAAAAATAAATGTTTTAAGTCAAAAAGCATCATATTCATAACTTAAACATGCAGTTTTTAATAGTAACCTAAAATACATATAGCCTTCTATTTCTGAGAAATTATGGCTGTTTTATGGGCTCACCCACTACATACAGAATTTAACAATTGTCCAGGGTTAAAAATCCTTGGTCTGTTGCAATTTTGAAATATTTTCTTATCTAAACTGCTTTTTAGTAAAAAATAAATCTTGAATCTAGAGTAGACAAAATTGTGGATTAACAGTATTTCAAAAAAGCAGAGCTTATTGTTTCTCAACTCAACATTTAAAAGGTTAATAAAGAAAGCCCCCTAGAGATTACACACCCATACATAAAAGGTGCACGTCACTAGATCGTGCAAGACTATTAATAAATTTCTAACCATACTATTATGCTGAATATTCACACATAACTGTTTGCATGAACACTAAAGCAAAATTAAAAGTTTGCTTAAAATTTTACTCAAATCGTTCTAGTAGTCGTTTCCAAGATACCAATGTTTATAAAATTATTCATATTAATATAATACTTACCAATGATATACAACCTTAATCAGAACATACATTTACTACAATTTTAGAATTCGAAATTTTTTCGTCTTCCCCAACATCGGCGACAAAGAGCTTATAATATATTTTATTTATGACGTCATATACTTTTCTCCAAGCACCCATATGACGTAATACATCATGCAAAATTTAAAAAAGGACTCTTATACATTCAGCGAAGTAACAAAGCGTTGAAAGTTAAAATAATTTATTCGAATCCCGTACTCTCCGCTGCCTACATTGTTCCGTCAAAAAATATACAGTTCTGGGACTCATATGTTTTTACGGACCCATGTGCTTATTTTTTTACAGCTATGTTAATTTTTTATTGTGATTTATGTGTTAGGACTTACGTTATTATTAAACAGTAGACGTCGCGCGGGATTCGCTCCCGTTGTTTCGTTTCTATTGCCACTGCTCAACTCCTATTGGCCGTAGCGTGATGCTATATAGCCTATAACCTTTCTCGACAAATGGACTGTCCAACACTAAAAGAATTTTTCAAATCGGACAGTAGTTCTTTAGATCTTAGCGTTCAACCAAACAAACAAACTCTTTAATATATATTTTTTTATATTAGTATAGAATTATAGATAACAGTATTACACTTCTATCAATCCTACTGTATTAATTTATTTACGTATAACTACAGATAAATGTAGTCATTAGCAAATATGGTTATAAAGTTCGGCAAAATAATCCTTTTTTTTCTATATAAAGCCTGTTTCTATAAAAAACAAATTTTGAAATATTTAACAATACATTTTTGTTTTTGTTTTTTTATTTTCATTTGGGAAACACACAGTTACAATAGATACTTAATAATAAATTTAATAAACTATACGTAAACCAAAGACTGTTTCCAATAATATACATTATTTGTTATTTAATATAATGACCGGAAAATGAAAAAAAAAACCTACAGGAACTTTAGTAATAACGTAAAAACGTTGATGATCCATCATGTGTAAGATTTATTCTGCACAATACCCTGTTTTGTTTATAAACCACTAGAAGTCGCTCGGAGCTTCGCTTCCGTCGTTCTTTATTTGGCCACTGCTTAGCTCTTATTGGCCGTAGCATGGTGTTATATAGCCTACGTTACGCAGTGATAACAGCTTTCTAATGGCAAAAGAATTTTTGAAATCAGCCCAGTAGTTTATTTGTTACATTCAAATATATAAATCTTTCCTTTTTATAGAAGTGTAGATGTATTGTGATATAAAACAAAACAGTATGATTGATCACTTCACCATCCTTCCACACACTTCGACGTCACAGCCCAACGCTTAATATTTGAAAATTAACAAGTAGGTACTATCAGTAATTTACAATTTTGAAGATATCGAAACTCTATTTTATAGATTCTGTAATATCTGCCGGAAAAATTAGCACACACAAAGAAATTAAAAAACAATTTCGTGATTTTTTTATTATCTTCTACATAATATAATAATTTTAGTTAAAAAAAATATCATATCAGGTTTCATATCAATAAGATTACATGCGACGTTCTCCAATCTACGTAGTTAAGTCGTGTTACGTGTGAAATAGGTTGTAATTGTAGTTAGTATCAGTTAAACTAAAGTTTCAAGTTCGCTGGTATCTTCGCAGACTTAAGGGATTTGCGTTCGGTTTAATGAGTTAGCGAATTGGGTGTTTAGTTCACAGGCTTAGAGGTATTGCAGTCTTGTCTCGCAGTTTCGATTATATTATTAAAATATTTTGGTCGTTCATGAAGTATTCCTGAGTAGTCCAGAGATGCGGGAAATAGGGAAACAGTAAATCAAACACTCTCGCTTGTGGCATACAATGGACTAGTTTATTGAAATGGTTTCATTGCAACGTTACATTCGTGATAGCGGCACCGACAGACTTCGTCCTGTCAAAAAGATTTGTAATGTGGCAGTTTGACCTTGACTCATTGACGTTAGGAAGACAGCTACATTGCTTAGACAACAGTGAGTGCTTGTAATATGCAATAGCAATAAAGCTCAAATTGACTCTACGTTTTGTTAGAAAACGTTTGTATGGGAAAAAGAAAAGGGCTGTTTTTAGGGCTTTTCGGGCAGTTATTCGAATTTTTCTCGCCGTAAAAACCATCCTTGAACTTCAAAGAACATTTAAAAAAAAGAATTGACCAAATTGGTCCAGGCGTTGTTGAATTATGCGCTTACCAACACATTTAGCGATTCATTTTTATATTATAGATATGTGGGTACATATAAACTACTAGCCAGTCCTCATCGGATACACTTATCACATACATTACAGTGCCTCTAGACAATGTTACACGCATTTTTCGTTAACGCCGAAGGAAACATGAAAATTGTATGGGATTGACGTCTATGAGAGAAAAGACAAAACAGTGCAGTGTAAGGAAACGAAATGTGGTAGACAATGTTAAAAAAAACGCAACGCTTCGTTTTCTGTTGCCTCAAACTAAAAATTGTATGAAATGTAGACTTTTGACATATTATGTGCTAACGCTTTGATATCGCCCATCTGCCCACTGTCAATATGTTGTTGTGCCTTGATTTTCACCATTTGCCGCTTTAAAGTGTAAGTGGCGGTGTCTCACTGAACTTTGAATCTTTCTAAACTTAACGCTTACCGATAGATTTCATTTAAATATTCGATATAAAAATGGTTTTAAAAACGGAAGGTAACCTTTTGATATAATTAATAACATTTTTAAGATCTGTGATGACAGATCGATCCCAGTACATCGTGGTAATGCCATGTTTGAGAACTAGGTTGGGCACATGCCTGTAAGCAGTGGCAGCAAACGACGGTGCGGTAATAAAGAGAGTCTGACCATGGCTGCCCGCGCCGCACCGCCCCGCCGCCGTCTGCATTGTTCTAGTCTAGGAGCATAGCGTTTTTAAGGTTCCGTAGCCAGAATGGCAAAAACGGAACCCTTATAGTTTCGTCCTGTCCGTCCGTCCGTCCGTCCGTCTCTCATCTGTTTTGATTATATGTATAATAATATAAGGCTCCCAAAGTAGCATAAATTGTATCCCTCTATTTTCTAAACCGTTAAAACCTAGAAATCTGCATAAAAATAACACTTAATAAATACTTACTTAATAATACGAGTACAACTAAAATTATTTTGAACATAATCGAATGCACAGTTTTTGAGTAATTGCTCTTCTCAACAAAAGGACTTAAGCGCTATGAAGATACGCTTACGGATATTTTTATAAAAGTTGTCCCAGTAAAAAGAACTAACATAGACAATAGACTTTGCTGTTAGACCATTGACGGTCTATCCCATATTATTATTATTATTACATATTTAGTATTTAGGCGACAAGCGTTAACGACTTGGCGTTAACGCTTGCCGCTTGGTAGACAATGTTACAAAAACGAGGCAGACGTCAATTTTATTCTGCCTCGCTGCTTTGAAATGTAAATTCTCTATGCTTTTCCTGGAAGTCCGATGTCAAATGAGTTGTCAAACTCAGCACATACGTGCCTTATTTTATGTAATAGTTATATACTAATCTAAAACAATATAACTATAAGATAATTCACAACGGGCAGTGCGCTGTAACAATGTAAACACTCGTCGAGGTGCTTTCTGTCTCGACACGTTGGTTCCTACGCCAGCTGTGTCGCCGAAAAACTTTATGGATTTGTGATGGTAGAAAGAAAGAAACGCTTGCGGCTAACCAACAAGGTCTGCTGCGGTAGGTACGGCTTCTCTAGTTGCTGGCTTTACTTTGAATGCAGCAGCTTCAAGTACTCCGGTGTACATTTCGGGCCTGCACGACACCACAATGCCAGAGGACACCGAGACGTATGTGTACCTTAAAGCCAAGTACAATTATTTGGGTGCAGCTTCTGGAGACACGTCGCAGTGTTTGTACCGTACGTCGGTACAGGCACCACAAACAGTTCAATTCTTGCATCTTATAATGGATGAGAACTTTTGACCCGAGCATTTTGTGTTCTATCGCTTCCGGGAATAAATACCACCTGACGGCACATTGAAGTGCAATGTGAAGAAGTTTTATAAATTATTATTTTATGTATGTACGATATTTTAATAATTATTTATTTATGAGAAATTGTACTCCTGAGAATAAAGAAAAGATTTATTGAAACCAAAATAATTATGTCCTTCCTTCCCTAATCTCATATGTACTAGTTCATTACCTATTTTTACATTTAAGTTAGGTACATAAAAATAAATAATCAATAAGTTACCAGAACACTTACCTAAAAGAAGTAATAGTTGGCAGATGATTATAATTACAATTATATATACTAAAACATTTTATCAAATCGGACCGATCTGTTTGTTTTGGTTGAACACGATAAGCGTATTATTTGTTATTAACTTTACTGTTAGCTAAATTAAACACAATATTAAAACATACTGTATCACACCAAGTAATCGTTTTATTATCTAACATAAAAGTATTAATTTATTTTCGTCAGAAATACAAAAGATTCTTCTCTCTTTGGCTGAACATATCTCTCTTTACAAGTTATAATGTTGAGTGTTTAGGTTCTTGATTTCTTAATTTTCACTGCTGAAACCATTGATTGCTACGAAACATTTGTTTCTAATAGTATTATAGTTCTGAATACTTTATTTAATTTTGGCATTTTTCCTAGCATTCCTGCCTTCAATATTGACTTTTATTTCTCCTTCATTTCGCATCCTCATGCATTGTAAAATAAATCTTGGTTCATGTAATTCTCGCACGTCAGTTTGCGTTGTGACTTGAAACTATAGATGAAATATAGTAAATATAATTATATTATTATATTATACTAGTCAAACATCATACAAATAGTGAAACTTGACATTCTATTTTTTGTATCTATTACATAATATACTCTCGAATTCTATATAATAAAATTGAGTATTTTTATTTGCGTTTATATTTATTTTGATTGAAACGTAATCTCTTTGTATTTGTTTGTTGTCATGACAATTATTATTGTCACACTCTGACCACAGAATGTAAAATGTATACTCTGTGTACAGAATATATTAAACGACACTGTAAATCCCAAAAGGTTGACTATGTTCCTAATTTTTTCCGTTTAAAATCTAATGTATGTTATAAGTATGGTCTGCAATAGTTCATGTAGTTGTCGCGATAAACCTCATGTTGATGTGTGACTACACAAGTCTGCACGAATGTTATCGCAATGTATAGATCCAAAGAGCTCAAACAGATTTTCCAACGCAGCTCATTGCATCATTCAGCGAAAATGTTTGCTTAAATCATGCTTAAATAGAGTCAAAATATTGTAATATCATAAAACATGCAATATTTATCAAAATTAAAATAGTCACTACTTCTCTTTCTGCAGAGTCTCGACAACCGCTTTGATTTCCTTAGATAAAACCAAAGCGTTAACGCATGTCAAAGGTGTATTTTGGCATAAGGCAAAAGAAAACACAACGTTTCATTTTACGATACTGTTGTTTAACATTGTTTGCAAATTTTTATTTTTTTACAATAAAAATTTACGAAAAGTGAATGTATCTTTTTCTACCCGCAGACCGTAACTTAAAATTTTATTCATATCATCATCTCAACCCATAAACGTATTTAATATTACAGTAATCACTTACAAAAGATTTTAATTAAACATAACGGAAAAATATAAGTACATACAACCTTTTTGGATGTTTCAGTGTATATTCTGTGCACAGAGTAGGTACATTATAGATTCTGTGGTTAGAGTGTGACAATAATATTGTCATGACAAGTTTAGATAAATAAACGCTAGTGTTCTACTCATAGACCTAGGATCCGCGCGCTACCGCAGAAGACAAACATAGCGCGGAAACGAGAGGTCAAATTGATATGCACGCTGTAAAAGAGTGAAAGAGATGAAAGATAAAATGGGATGTGCCAATATTTTTTCAAATAGGGGCCATAGCGGCTCGCGTGTTTTACTGTCAACTCTTATTTTGCTAAAATATTTACAAATCGTGCAATAAATTGCTTAAAAGGTGTGCCAGTACCATGGTGGTCTGTTCCGTAACCAATTGTGACGTAACAAGAAGGAATAACCCAGAGAAATTTCACGTTTCTCAGGTAAATACAAAAATCTAATGAATTTTTGCAAACCCTATTTTGTAAAATTGGTGCTTTTAACTGAGCAAAAACCTATTTTGTTGGACGTATTTAGGCTTCTTCTTCGTTATGTTGATAATATTTTATGTATATACGATATATTAAAGCTTTTTTCGTGTAAAATAGGAAAATGTTTGTTGACGATAGGGCTTGACGAAATGATGACGTCATGTGTATCGATAAAAGTCGATAGTATTTTTATTTTAAAACTGTAATTATTCCGTCAATTCTTTAAATCATCGTAATATGTGCGTTAACGCCTTAAGGTAACCACTATTGTAATTGAGTGAAGCACACTAATTTATTTACATCTCTCTATGTTTTTTAATACCTATTTTTAAAGTAGTTGTTTCTCACAAATTCAGTAGGTAGTTCTTAAAATATAAGCTTGTGTGTGTGTCAGGTGAGCCATTAAGTTAGTGATATTTTTGTCTTTTATTTTAGGTTTCCAACGAAAACAGCGTCACGTGACAAATGGATACGTATTATAAATAGACCAGACTGGACCTTAAAAAAATATTCAACTACTTACATATATATAAAACATTAGTTAAATCTTTCCCCGATAAATGGGCTAACCAACCCAAAGATTTTAATAATATTTTTCATTTTGAAAATAGTTTTGCTGTATTTTCACAATTATTTGTTATATAAATGTTTTCCGAATATAAAGAATAAAAAAAAATATTATGTTATACAACGTGTTTAAATATCGTGTGATTTTAAACCATCCAATAAATTTTCTATCATTAAGTACAGCTATATAGAATATAATCGATCAGATATATTGTTCTAGTTCATCATGACATTGACCATAAAAAACTTAGGCAGTAAGGTTTATGGCCTGCTTTCTTACTCATTAGCAGCCCATTAAGCCCCAATGCTGGGCTCGGGTCTCATGTCGAGAGCTGAGAGGGTTTAGGCCATAATCCACTCACGCTGGCCTAGTGCGGGTTGGTGGATCAGACATACACATAGAATTGCTTCTAGGGTAGATATGTGGGTTTCCTCACGATGTTTCCCTTCACCGTCAGCAGATGGTAAGTCACTTGAAAAAAAAATTGTTGCGACATTATTCAAGAGTTCAAGACACTCTTTACACACCGAATTCATAAGCTCGATAATCCCAAGTACAGAATATCGATAGTGCACAACAGTCCGTTGCAATCACTATTTTTAACTCACACATTGACAATCACTCAATTGTGTTTTGGTCTCGCCTATAATCTGACATTGTTTATCTTGTACATACTAAATCTATGGTTCTACTATTAGGTCTGTGGATAAATAGAAAAAAATACTTATAAACCAGATGACAAGCATTATATTTTCTTTGATAACAACAAACAAACAAGACATATTAATGGGAATCAAAATACTCAATTTAATTATATTATTAAAGAATTCGAAAGTGTTAAAGATTCAGAAATGTCAGGTTTCACTACTTCTGGGGGCACCCTTGGATACCTATTTACATCAATAGTTGCAAGTCGCAGCGGCGAGAATTGAATGACCCAAGATTTATTTTATGGGATGATGATATACGAAACGAAGAAGAAATAAAGTCAGTTGAAGGCAGGAATGTCAGAAAAAAAGCCATGGTTAAAAACAACGATTTCATAGCATGAATAGTAAAAATATAAGGGTTCTGTTTTTACCTTTTGCGGTACGGAACCCTAAAAATAATAACATTATATCGTGAAAAGAAAGGTGCCGAGCCAAAGAAAAAGAATCTTGTATTTCTGACGAAACTAAATATGTAATGATTTTTTGTCAATAAAACGATTACTTGTGTCATACAGTTTGTTTGGATGTGTTTATAACAATTATTACGCCCTCTTGTTAATACTATTACTTATTCTGTGCCTTATGCGTAAGTCGCGGGCACAGCTGATTATTAAAAAATATGATTACCTTACTAATAATAATATCTACAGATAATATTACTTCTTTTAAGTTTTGTGTTTCGGTAACTGCTTGAATATTTTGAAGATATAAGGAAAGGCATATTTTGGTATCAATAAAGACATATTTTCTTTATTATCAAAGATTATAATTTCCCATAGATAAATGTCTTATAAACGACCGTACATAATTATAAAAATAACTACTTCACATTGCACATAATAATTATACCTACGGTCAGGTGGTATTTGTTCTCGGAATCGACAATACAACACAATACGCTTTGGTCAAAAGTTCTTGTTCATAATAAGATGCAATAAGCACGTCGGTACTTCTGTACTACTGAATACAGTCACCACAAACACCTTTAAGAGTGACTCTGCGACGCGACTCCAGCAGCAGTACTCTCATAATATACTTGGCTTTATGGTACACATACTTCTCAAAGTCCTTTGCCGTTACAGTGTAGTGCAGGCGAGAATTAATGTACCTACACCGGAGTATTCGAAGCTGCTGCTCTCAAAGTACCACAGCAGTTCTTCTTGATTCGCTGCTGGCATTACCTTTTTTGCACCTACACCAAACAGTGCACAGCGCGTCGTGAATTTTCTTATTATTGAAAACAAAATATAAATTTATTTGGGCGCGTTGCATTTAATTTAATTATTATTATATAAATCAGGTGCGTTTGTACTAAGTTTGGCAATTCATTTGACGTTCAGAAAAGCCATAGAGTAGAGAATTTACGTTTTAAAGGGGCGAGGCCGAATTTTGCCTCGTTTTTGTGACTTTTCGTTTTCCTGAGACGCTAACGCCAAGGCGTTAGCGTCTCAGGAAAACGAAAAATGCGTTGCGTGATAACTTTGTCTAGAGGCCCAGTTCAGAGCGTATTTACAAATAGAACGGTAACGCGCAATTTTAACATATTTTTAAAATATAGCTCCGATTAAATAACAATAAAATTTAAAACCACGAAATATGACATGAAATTGCGACGTTGCCTCTGTTTTTAAATACGCTCTTAAGTTTTTATATACGACTATTAGTTAGTAGCACTTAGTACTTATTATTAAGGTCACCAGACTACAATTTACTTGTCCAACAAATTCATTCTAAGGTCTGGCAGAGATCTTTTTAAGCGATAAGACATATATACACATTTAGTTAAGTTGTGATCTCTAATTAAAATTAATTATATCTAACGGCCGCACTCAGAGACGTCTATTAGCAGTAATCTGTAATTAACACAATTTTTTCATTGAATAATCGTCTTTATGCGTATCGACTAAAGTATTACACGTTTTTACTTAATAAACTTTAAAGTTAACTAACGTCTCTGAGTACGGCAGTCAGTGGTGTAGAATAAAGAATCCATACTTTTATTAAAAAGTTGAAGAGTTTGGTTGAACGCTAGGATCTCAAGAACTTCTGGTCTGTTTTGAAAAAATCTTTATGTGTTGGATAGCCCATAGTTAAACTAATATAATAAGTGACACCGAGTGTATATGCATGTATATTTTGAGGTTGTACAAACCCTACAGTAATGTATCGTTTGTACAACCAGTTGAACTACATAGTTGTTCTTCAGTACCAGAGGGCATTGATCGAGGAAGGATATAAGCTATATGACATAACGCTACAGCTAAAAGAAGTGGCCAAATAAAGAACGACGTGAGCGAAGCCCCGGGCGAAAGCTAGTAAATAAACAAATTAGTTGACATTTCTAAAACTTAACACCCAGCAAGGTGTGGAACAGCGTCCTATTAGAAGAACGGACTGGATAAAAGCCGTTGGTATGTTTTTTAACCGACTTCAAAAAAAGGAGGAGGTTATCAATTCGACTGTATTTTTTTTTTACATTGTTTATTTAGTTATAAATACAATTTGATTGATTACATTATAATAATATTATTTATACAAAAAAGCGATGGTGGCTGAATGGATAAGGGACCGGCGCGGCGGCGTGCAAATTACGCGGTCCGAGTTCGATCCCGACCAGCAGTACCAATGCGGATTCCACTTTGTGGAATTTATATGTACTAGTCAAGTGGCTTACAATCTGCTAACGGTGAAGGAAAACATCGTGAGGACACCCACATACCCTAGTAGAAATTCTATGAGTATGTCTGATCCACCAACCCGCACTAGGCCAGCGTGAGTGGATTGTGGCCTAAGCCCTCTCAGCTAGCAGCAGTTCTAGTTAGAGGAGATGAGACCCGGTCCCAGCAGTGGGACTAAATGAATGAATTTATTCAACAAACAATAGTACTCGTATCTCTTATAGATCCAAAACTTCCAAGTTGGAGACGATCCAACAGATTATATATATTATCTATTTCAATAGCCCTCTGTTCATTGTGCATTGTGTTGTATAGTAACAAACCCTTATATTCTGTGAAAATAACTGCATCAAGCGTGGGTGCTTCAGTAGAAATATTAAATTATCCTCGGGGCACGTTGTGGACATGGCATTGTACTTGTGAAACAATAAAAGTGAGTATAATTGTGGCCGCATCGCAGATGCCTTCTGTTTTTATCGTCCGCGTTTATTTGTTTTCACATTTAGATTATGGTGGTTCAGGAATGGAATTTTCTATTATACTTTTATGTTAAGAACGAGTTTTCTTTTCTTTCAAAAGACTGACTACACTTATTTTTGTTTTTACTGATTATTTGGGCACATTTTTTTTTGACTGGCCTGTTGGTCTAGTGGTTAGTGACCCTGACTGCTAAGCCGGAGGTCGTGGGTTCGATCCCCACCCAGGACAAATCTTTGCGTGATGAGCATAAAGGTTTGTTCTGTGACTGGGTGTAATTTATCTATAATATGTATGCATTTACAATAGTTACAGTTTTTTAGTACCCATAACACAAGAAAATATAACTGCTTACCTTGGGACTAGATGGCGCTGTGTGAATGTGGTAGAATATTATATTATATTATTATTTTTCACCAATACTGTGATTGTACTGATGATTACCTATCATTTTGTGACCTACAAATCAGTCTGCTAAATCTATACTAATATTATAAAGCTGAAGAGTTTGTTTGGTTGATCGCTAGGATCTCAGGAACTACTAGTCTGATTTGAAAAATTCACTAACCACTAGACCAACAGGCCAGTCAAAAAGGCCAATGACGTCCACTCACTGCTAGTGACTTTGTGTCGCCTACATCCAACGACCATTGTATACAAATATAAAATGGTAAATCTTTGTAAAGTATTTCGACGAAGATCTGTTCCAATATAATTATGTACTAATCTCATAATAAAAGCGATGGTGGCTGAATGGATAAGGGACCAGCGTGCAAATCATGCGGTCCGAATTCGATCCCGACCGGCAGTACCAATGTGGATTCCACTTTGTGGAATTTATATGTACTAGTCAAGTGACTTACCATCTGCTAACGGTGAAGGAAAACATCGTGAGGAAACCCACATACCCTAGAAGTAATTCTATGAGTATGTCAGATCCACCAACCCGCACTAGGCCAGCGTGAGTGGATTATGGCCTACACCCTCTCAGCTCTCTAGTTAGAGGAGAGGAGACCTGAGCCCAGCAGTGGGACTTAATGGGCTGTTGATGATGTACTTATCTCATCGTCGACGTCATAATTATCAAATTTTCCTTTACAAAACCTTTACCTTAACAATATGACCAGCTTATTAATAACTGTATTATTTAAGCATTATAATATAAACGAGAAATAAAATCCTCACGAGTACATTATGAGCAAGTTAGCGTAGACAAAAAATATTATAAGATTACCGAGTAGTGCCATTAGTGGTCGGTAATTACGCGGCTTATAAATTAATTATCTTTCTACACTCGTACAAGATGAATTGTCTCTTCTTACTGCTAAGGCTGTTTATAGACAAGACGACTGGTTGGTGATAAAAATGGCAAAGGAGTCAAAGGACAATTATATTGTTCCGTCACCCGTGACGGATTAAGAATACATAATGTCACTACCCCATTTCAACCCGTAGGTGTCGTAAGAGGTGATTAATGGAGTAATTTTAAGCAGACAAGAGCACTGCGAGAAAAGGAAAATTCCCGTCTGGCCAGCGTGGTGTAATAGGTTAAATTCCCTCCACATTCTTTGGAGGAGACCCCTGCCCAGCTGTGGGACTTAAATGAGTTCAAATGATCAATTATATTGTTTACTATATGAGGCCACGACTTCGTTCGCGTGGTGTTTTCGTTTGTAGGCTAAAGAATATTAATACCGAACTGGGCGATATTATTTTAGGATTTTTTTGTGTGTTTAATAAAAATACAGAATATAGCGGAGTATCTTAAAATGTTGGCCTAGAATCTAGATATTAGTCTAGCCTAGTTAGAGCCTAGGAAAATATAATATAATGTAAATATTTGCATCATTAGTGTTCGTTTTATAGTTGAAAAACAACGGAGTAGGTCCTTATGTGAACCCGTGTATATTTTTTCGTTCTTAATTCATAATGTGATCCGATTGGTAAGTATGTACAGTCAGCAATAAATATAATAAATAGCTGAACATAACCATAATTTCAAAAGGCATGTGTACCGTAGCAAACATAAACAACTTAACAAGACTAGTGGTTCAATTCTGGCACTAGTCTTGAAAAAATAATTATTGACAAAAAAACATTATTTTTCCATATTTGATGGATTTGTTATTTCTTTTTTTTATATGCAACTCATTTTTTTGATTTATATTTATTTTGATACTGTTACAATTTTTTTGTTTATTGTAAAACATGGAATGACCTCTACAAAGCTCAAAGATAACCATAAAGATAGAACTAACTGAATAATTAAGTAATAAAATAAGTTAAATATCAAATTTTTTTTTGTTTGTAATTTTTTATTGGATAAGTTGGAAAATATTAACATAGTATCTACAAGAAAGATAAGCAATTTATGTATACTAAGGTTAAGGGTTTTGAATTTATGGATATAGTCAGCAATTTTTGTTGCAGACTGTATATGTAAGCAGCCTAAATGAAACCACTGTAGTAGTAGTAATGTAGTTCGTTCGTGATTCAGTATATATCTTAGTTCAGCTGACATTCTATTTAGTCTCGCTGTTTATCTTTAATAACAACATGATCATTGTATTAGATTACTTTGTGTGATTAATGAAGCACTTTGTACGGCTTTTATGATGTGGCTTTTATTTTGGTATTTTATTTTCGTTTAATGTATGTCTGGAGGATTGATATATCAGATATGAGAGGTAGAACAGAGAGGATAACTGAGCCTCCATCCTACAGAAGATTAAACATAATATAACATATCGTCACGCCTTTTCCCCGGAGAGGTAGGCAGAGGTGCATCACACCCACATTTCCAACCATGGTTGGTCCCAGGTAATAGGAGGCGAGCCTATTGCCATAAGTCCATATCTAATAACACTAGGATTGTATACTTGCAGATGAGTAGTTGGCAATAGAAGTGTAGATAGAATTGAAAAGCAACCATTTATAAAACGACTTCATTATTATACAATTGCTCATTGTGCCGTTGTACTTTTAGAGATTCCTGTACTTTTAGGGTCAACATTACATCTAGGGGATACCCCCTATAACCATTCACCGGCAGGGAATTTCATTCAAAAAGCAAAAAAAAAAATTTTTTTAGAATGTTTGTCTGTCTATATCTTTGTATGCGCATCACGCAAAATCTACTGCATGAAATTGAATGCAATTATCACAAATATTATATTGCTATAGGACCAATTTTATGGCTGGAAAACTCGAATTCCACGTGGCCAAAGAAAACTTTATTATATTTTTTTTTTGGTACTTAGTACTTAATTTCGTTGTATCTCATAAAATATTATATTAAGTCTAAGCCACAACTAGACACAACTCTGGTCTAGAGTGGGTCATAAAGTGAAGATAGTTATCACTTTATTACAATAATGCTGGGCTTTACTGTAATTGTAATATAGGTGTATTACAGCTATATGTGCCATGCTAAAGTGTTACTTTTATTATTTAACACGATTTTATGGTCAATTTTTCTTGTAGTTAGTAAAATTTTCTTTAGTTTTTCTTCAATTTTATTTTTACGTAAAGTGGTATAACTCTAAATAAAACTTTACTAGTAAATAATGTGATATTAATGGCAAATATAATAATATAATATCCGTGTTGTGACATATTAAGAATACATAATGTCACTACCCCATCTCAGCCCGTGGGTGTCGTAAAAGGCTACTAAGGGAGTAACTTTATGCAGATAAGAGCACTGCGAGAAAAGGAAAATTTGAAACAAACCCTGTACCAACCCGTCTAGCCAGCGTGGTATAGTAGGCTAAATTCCCTCCACATTCTTTGGAGGAGACACGTGCCCAGCAGTGGGACATTTATGGGAATGAAACGATGATGGGTTGGAGTGAATGAGGACATTGTCAAATATGGTATAAATAGAGGACGTTGACGTGCGTTAATACTGAATACTACATTCAAAATATCTCATTTTCTGAAGCCTCAAATTAGAGTGGCCTGTTGATCTAGTGGTTAGTGACCCTGACTGCTAAGCCGGAGGTCGTGGGTTCGATCCCCACCCAGGACAAATGTTTGTGTGATGAGCATAAAGGTTTGTTCTGTGTCTGGGTGTAATTTATCTATAATATGTATGCATTTACAATAGTTACAGTTTTTTAGTACCCATAACACAAGAAAATATAATTGCTTACTTTGGGACTAAATGGCGCTGTGTGATGTAAAAAAAAAAAAAAAATTTAGTTCTGAAACGTTATAACAATCTTATACTCCGGTATAAGATTGTTATAACGTTTCAAAACTTTGGAGTATTTTTGTTATATTGTGGCATATAAAAGCTCGTTACAAAAGTTGTTCCAACAATAAAGGTAGACCTTTTATTGTTGGAATAACTGTCATAACTTGGAAATGTTTTCTTCTCTTTTCCTGTTTATAATTTGACTTGATGTTGATGTCGATGCTGAAAGGGCATAAGATTTTGTTTGTTTTTCCATGTACTGCTATAATGAGGAGACAGTAGGGTCCATTTTCAAATTTACGGGGAACAATTACTTCAAAATAGTTATCATAGTATCACGTAAAAGAAGAGGCAGAAGTCAACACCCGTATTTCGTATATTGTATCATAATATAAAATAGCGTTATTTTTGTTCTAGGCCGTGTAGTGACGGATTAAGAAAACAATAATGTCACTGCCCTATGTCAACCCTTGGGTGTTGTAAAATGCGACTAAGAGAATAACTTTAAGCAGACAAAACACTGCGAGAAAAGTAAAATTTGAAATAAAACCCTATACCAACCCGTCTGGCCAGCGTGGTATAGTAGGCTAAATTCCCTCTACAATCTTTGGAGTAGACCCATGCACAGCAGTGGGACATTTATGGGTTGAAATAATGATGATGATGAATAGTTGTTGCCCAGGGCTTTGCTCCCATCGGTCTTTGTTTGGACACTGCTTAGCTTCTATTGGTCGCAGCGTGATATTATATAGCCTATAACCTTCCTCAATAAATGGGCTATCCAACAAACAAAACTAACTTTTACAAATCGGCCCAGTAGTTCCTGAGATCCTAATGTTCAACTAAACAAACAAACTCTTCAGCTTTTTAATATTATTATAGATTCACGATATGGTGGCGGTACTTGCCCAGTTGATTAACTTATTAATATTATGAGCTAGAAATATCTCGATGCAATTAATTTTTCAGGTTTTTTTATTATTAACTAGTTTTATGTAACAATGATAGCTTTGTTGGTAATTTACATTTGCACTCTACGTGACTTGAGTTGAGAAATAAACCAAGGAATATTCAATCTTCTTTCTATATAAATAAGATAAAATATCAAATAAACACATAACAATTTGCGCCTTTTTAGTTCTGAGTAAGACAATGTTATTTACGATGACATACGAACAGCATCTGACATGCTGTTCGTATGTCGACGTTGAAAACACGTTGAAAACACCTACAACGTTAAGTTATATAATGCCAATTAAATAATTAACAATGGATCATAATACTAGGTAATCTATTACCACTGTATTACTGCTATAACAATGTCGATACAATTTATTTATATTTTTCCTTCTATTTGTTTGTTTTTATCCGCTGCATGTCTATCTCGGTGACATTTTTAGTTACATCATCATCATCAGCCTGTACTGGTCCACTGCTGGACATAGGCCTTTCCAATTGCACGCCACTGAGCACGAGTTACATAACCAAAAAAAATTTTTTTATAATCTTCTAAGATTTATTTTCCATTACTTTTAACTTAATTAAATTACTATTAAAACTAAAACAATTTACAACCTAACAGAAAACATAAATTAGGAAAAAGGTTTTGACTACTAATTAAAAATTAAATATATAACTTAAGATATTTATTTATTTATATTTACAAAAATAAAACGATCTTTGAGTCGTTCGTCTGCTCATTCAGCATAACACTGAACAGAAAGCTCAAACGTATCCTGATCACAATAGTATCAATATAATTTATAAATATTTTTTGGGTTAGAAGCCATGAGCGGCTTCTTTGCTACGTGTCGTAGCGCCCACACATACTCTGAGAATTTCTTCTAGGGTATTTAGGTTTCCTCACAAATTTTCTTCTAAATTCTACAAAGTGAAATCTATATTGGTTGGAGTCGAATTTCGGAATGTGGAGAGAATTTAGCCTACTATACCATGCTGGCCAGATGGGTTGGTATAGGGTTTTGTATCAAATTTTCCTTTTCGTGTTCTTGTTTGCATAAAGTTACTCCCTTCGCATTTTACGACACCGAGTATTAAAAGGCGCCTATCACTACCCCATCGGGTAGTGATATTATGTATTCTTAATCCGTCACTACACGGAGAATCTAAACATTAATTCTACTAAACTTCTCAATACAATTTATACAATTTTATACGAAAAAAAAAAAAAAAAAAAATTTTTACTTTGAATTTACATTACTTTGTTCACCTAAATAAGTTTTGTCTACCAATTAATGTTACCCAAAAACATAAAACGTTGTACCAATAACTGAATTTTGATATGAAGTGAAACTGTAAAACTACAACAAATATTTTATGTATACGAAAAAAAAAAAAAGTATGTACATGTCATTTCTCAATCTGATCATTCTGATGTATAGCAATTAGGTAATCAGTGATCAACGATGTTGGTTACACTATTAGTTAACCTGTTATATCTAGTTTTAAGTAACAATATATAGTGTGTACTGTTTGTTGGTTCTAATAAAAAAAAAAAAAAAAAAAAAAAAAAAAATACAACGCCTGTATTGACTCTAAGAACAAACGTGCTACGAAACAAGAGTAGTAATAATAATTAAGAGAACAAGGCTCGCCACGAAGTGAACATTAGTGTTCATTAGTAGTCTTCTCAGTGTTGCAGGTTCCGTAGCAATTATCTCTGTTTCCATGTAGATTAAGCATCTTATAATACAGAAGCGATACAGGAGTCCTACTCGTAATTTCAATTTTCAATTTGACGATAGATATCGTTGTAAGATGTTTAAAAATGATAGCTTCCGTATTTAAATTTTCAAAGTTTTCTATGAAGTTTACCCAAACAAAGCACATCCAGACAAAGAACAATTTTTAGAATTTGACTTTGACTAGAATTCGACTAAGCAAACCCATAGGTAGGCTTCAATTAATAATTTAAAAAAGTTAAAATAAATTTTTAAGTTAAAAAAAAGTTAGAGCGAAATCTATTTAGTAGAATGTGGAGATTCCTAGAGAGCAAGCAAGCAAGCAAAGCAACCCATTAAGTCCCACTGCTGGGCTCGGGTCTCCTCTCCCCTAACTAGAGAGCTGAGCGGGTTTAGGCCATAATCCACTCACGCTGGCCTAGTGCGGGTTGGTGGATCAGACATACTCATAGAATTTCTTCTAGGGTATGTGGGTTTCCTCACGATGTTTTCCTTAACCGTTAGCAGATGGTAAGTCACTTGACTAGTACAAATAAATTCCACAAAGTGATGCCCCTGGTGTTGCAGGCGCCCATAGGCTACGGTAACCGCTTACCATCTGGCGGACCGTACGTCTGTTTGCCACCGTCGTGGTATTCCACAAAGTGGAATCCACATTGGTACTGCTGGTCAGGATCGAACTCGGACCGCGTGATTTGTACGCCGTTCCTTATCCATTCAGCCACCATCGCTTTTTTCCTTTCCTAGAGAGCCTCAGTTTAACTCTAGTCTGATATAATATGCCTGATTTGTTATCTGCAAGCATACTATGATCACAGAACTAACATAGTGGTGACAGACATGGCCTTGTGGTCTTATTAGACAATGACGAAAACAATAGTATTAATACAATTTTAAAAAGAATACCAATAGATCTCTTGACTGTCGCTGTGGCGTAGCAATTAAAGATAAAGGCGGTATATATTTATTACAACGTAGAAGTAAAAAAATACGGCTCAATTTGTGAGTAAATTGTACTTGAGGCAGTTACGATGATTCTAAAAGAAAAATAAAAAACTAATAACTAATTACGTAGATAGATCTGGAAATCTATTACAATTATTATCATTATCGAGTCATCCGATTGTATAAACAGGAAAAGGTATGTTTATTTCTAAGAAATAGTTTATATCATTTTATTGGTATGTGTGATATGTTATTTATTTTTTAATATCTAGGGAAAATAAAGTGGCAACTGGAAACTACCATATTTCCATGACGACATTCGATAATTTTAGTAAAATTAAAACTTGAAAATTATTATAATTATGTATTTATGCCATAGCATTTTCTAAACCGTAGTTAGACTGCAGATATGATAAATTTAACGATTGTTAAGTGAATTAAGACATGAATATAACGGATTTGAAATATCTGTAACATGAACTTCTTAAAATTATGGCATTACTTACATGAGGTATGGTATGGTATGGTTTGGCGGGCTGTTATCCGTAACTCCACGTCAAGGCGCGGTTTTTGCGTGAGGGTGGATAGCTCACTCGATCCACCCTAGCTCGCCGAAGAACGCCAGCAGTCTACTGACGTTGCTGGTGATCTGTCGGAGTGTACCTGTGTTTTTGAAGTACTTAGCCCTGTATGTGACGGTTTCAGGGCAGTGTAGGAGCACATGAGCTGCTGTTTCCTCCTCACTCATGCAGGCTCTGCAGAGAGGGCTGTCTGTGATGCCTAGAACGAAAAGGTGTTTATTAAAGGAACCATGTCCTGTGATACTTACATGAGGTTAGTTTAGTTAAAATTAAGCAATTATATTTGCTTATGTTTTGGGTACTAGACAACAGATATACTACTTCAATACATTTATTTTCCTACACTCAGGAACTACTGGTCCAATTTGAAAAACTCTTTTAGTGTTTGATAGCCCGTTTATTGAGGAAAGGTTGTAGACTATATAATATCACGCTACGGGCAATAGGAGCTGAGCAGTGGCCAAATAAAGAACGACGGTTACGGTACGGTGCGGACTAGTTCTTAATAGTCATACAACTAACTTGTACTATCTACACAGTTCTTAATCTTTGGTTCAGGTCATTTGCATGCAGCGAGGCTCGTCCTACAAGTATTTTGCACCGCCCTGATCGCTTTTGACATTTTTATGTGCCAATAGACGATCAGGGTAAGTACTGTTTAGAGGCTCTTTTTATTTGCACCATTTTTTTTAGGAACAAAATTTTTGTCCTTTTTGTGAGTTGAACGCAAATGTATTGAAAATCGATTGCTTATGTCACACGCATTTTACTCCAAAACTACTTGATACATGTTATGTGAATAGGTTTTTGTGTGGGCCGCTACTTAGTTTAGTATTTATATAAAAAAAATAAAAAAATTACAGGGGGCACTTCATACATAAAACAAAAGCTGTTTTATCAGCAAACATTTACGTGTGGTATATACATCGACAGACCTTTTAAAGACACTTTAATGTTTCTAAGAAAGTTTTTTGATTAGGTGAATATTTTCAGAAATAATCGTTTCGAAAGTAGAAGAAATTGTATACCCCCTCTATTTTCTAAACTGTAAGACCTAAAAATCTGAAAAAAAAACACTAAGATAACGCCTCATAAATACTTCTAATGAAAATTATTTTGGATATGATCGAATGTACCGTTTTTGAGTTATTGCCGAAAAACTGCGCTTCTTAACAAAAGGACGTAAGTGCCCTGAAGATACGTTTTTTTGCAGCGGAACGAATTGAGCATGGTCCGAGATGCTTGATGGATTTTTTTTTTATTGGCAATTCAATTATGTTAGACACAGATAAAGTTTAAAATTGAAGACCATTCTAATGTATTTTTTGTAAATATCAACAATTTTGCAGAGCTTTTTATGAGTAGAACCGCGGATCCTAAATCTATGAGTAGAACATAATCATGCCTCGCAAGTTAATTACTGAACACCTAGTTCAACCACGTAGCCAAAACAAAAACGGTGTCGTCATTGTCGGTCCAACAATTAATTAAATAGGATTGTCTCCCACTATACTTTGTTATCAGTAACATATCTTTGCTAAAGTCAGCAAAGGGATTGGCCAAGGATTTGCTTATCGCGTTCTTGTTTCCCTCGCATGTAACGCGAGAAATCTCAGAGTATGGTGTCGGTAAATGGATTTTTCTTAGTTGGATTCACTTTACTTTGAAATTGGTTTTGATTGTACGAATTAAACTTATCATTGAATAAAATTGTTTTTATTTTACTTTATGGTAGACTTGTACAAACATTGAACAAAATACATAAATATATCTTATAAATTTTGTACGTTTTGACTGTCACCGTGGCGCAGTGGTTAAAGTGGTCGCCTTGCCACTACATCGCCGTGTTGGGTGACGTGGGTTCGATTCCCACACGAGACAAATATTTGTGTGATTCATAGATATTTGTTTCTAGTCTGGGTGTACTTTGTGTCCGTTAGTTTCATGTTTGTAAAGCTCCCCGCGACACAGGGCTTGTTCCCTAGTGCGGGCGTTGTCTTTTTAAAAAAAAGAAAAAAAATAAATAAAATACCTTAGTACCGTGCATTCATTCCAGTTGTAAAAAGTCATAAGTAGCCAAAATAGAAAAATCTATATTTTATTTTGGCTTTATTATATTATTGAAGCGATGGTGGCTGAATGGATAAGTGACCGGCGTGCAAATCACGCGGTCCGAGTTCGATCCCGACCGGCAGTACCAATGTGGAGTCCACTGTGGAATTTATATGTATTAGTAAAGTGACTTACCATCTGCTAACGGTGAAGGAAAGCATCGTGAAGAAACCCACATAACCTAGAAGAAATTCCATCGGTATGTCTGATCCACCCTCCCGCACTCGGCCAGTGGGAGTGGATTATGGCCTAAACCCTCTCAGCTGGCTAGTTAGAGGAGAGGAGACCCGAGTCCAGCAGTGGGACGTAATGGGTTGCTGATGAATGAATGAATATTATTAGTATTAGTAATTGAAAATAAAATAGTTTCAGGAAACACAAAAGAAACAAACAGTATAATTTTATTAAAACATCTACTATAGATATTAATCAAGTCTTTTTCTTATCCTGTGGGCTTGAGGCAGACCCTGGTGTTGGAATTTATCAAGTCGCCCAGAAGGCTTCCAGCTTTACCTAACGACTACCACATTAAGTGGTAACCGGGATCAACGGCTTTACGTGCCTTCCGAAGCACGGAGACGCTCGTGAATGAAATTGCCACAAACGGTCACCCATCATGAACTGACCTTGCTGTATGTTGCTTAACCTCGATGATCGTAACGAACATCTCAGTACCACAATGCTACAAGCGCCTCATTAATCAAGTAATAAGACGACAATACGTCGTGACTTTATTGCACCTAGGGTTGCCAGGTCGCCAAACCTAATAGCCGGACAGACTAGACATTTGGGTAGAAAAGCCGGACACCCTATATTATTGAGGATTTTGTCTCAGTATTAATAGGTACGACAAAAAAATTGTGCGTGCGTGGCTGCGTGGGCGACCGACAGTCGACTCTCGTCGCCTGCGCTCGGCGCTCGCTCGTTTGCGAAATGTAAAAAGCCTAACAAAAGCCGGACAAGACGGACACCGTTTATTTTGGCCGGACACGCAATCAAAAAGCCTACCTATGTCCGGCTTTATCCGGACGCCTGGCAACGCTAAATGCACCGAAGCTGAAGGTGTGATGTGTATTGAGTAACTTCTAGAAATAAATATACGAATATGTTATATACTAATATCCGAATGCACTATAGAATACGAATGGTGTGTGTATCCGAACGCTCTGCAAAAGAGTTCTAGTATCTTCGCTGTCACTTCCTTCCTACAGAGACTTTGACTACGACTGCTAATGTTATATTTTAATGTACACTTAATTATAATCTCCGTAAATATACAGTTATTAGTAAGCTCAAGTATTATTTACAAATACACATACACAACAGAATATAATACATTGACATAAATAACAAATGAGGAGAGATATAGATGTTGATAAAATATAATTATACAGTTGAGTTACATAACATAAACACATACGATAACAGTTACATAATATTATGTGCTGTTATCGTTTCCTTTCAGTTTATTTACGGACTTTAAATTACAGCGACCAGCGACAATTACATATCTTCATTTCAACGCATAAACAACCCACTACTGGGCACAGGTCTCCCCCAAAGAATGTGGAGGGAATTTAGCCTACTCTACCACGCTGGCCAGACGGGTTGGTATAGGGTTTGTATCGAATTTTCCTGTTCTCGCAATGCTCTTGTCTGCATAACGTTAGTTCCTTTTACGATACCCACGGATTGAGTTAAGGTAGTGATATTATATATTCTTAATCTGTCACTACACGGAAAACAATTACATATATTAAAATTAAAATTTTGACAATACAGACCAGTCGAATGACAGACTCAAAACATCTAGGTACGTCACAGTCTTTTCTGCAGTAATGACGTCACAAGGAAGGCGCCACTGTACTTGAAATGCTATCAAATATAACATTATAGTAATAGGACAGCGTTTAATTCCACTCAATTTAACTGCACAGTTATTTCTGTCAGACTATAGAATATAGACTGTCACCGTGGCGCAGTGGTTAAGGTGGTCGCCTCGCCACTACATCGCCGTGCTGGGTGACGTGGATTCGATTCCCACACGAGACAAATTTTTGTGTGATTCATAGATTTTTGTTTCTATTCTGGGTGTACTTTGTGTCCGTTAGTTTCATGTTTGTAAAGCTCCCCGCGACACAGGGCTTGTACCATAGTGCGGGCGTTGTCTTTTTAATAACAAAAAAAAAAATATCTAGTTGTTTTGAGTTTGTTATTCGAATGGTACTGAGATGAGACGTTCAGCAAGGTCAGTCCATGATGGGTGATCGTTTGTGGTAATTTCATTTTCGAGCGACTCCGTACTTGGGAAGGTTTGTAAAGCCGTTGGTCCCGGTTATCACTTATGTGGCCGTCGTTATGTCAAGCTGGAAGCCTTCTAGGCGACTTGATAAATTCCAACACTAGGGTCTGCTTCAAGCCTATACAATAATAAAAAGAAGATTCAACTGATAATTTGTATGAATGAGTCGAACATCTTACCAACACTGAACCCTTTTCAATATCAAGGAGACTATTTTAACCATTTCAGTCAATTGATAGTTTCAGACGTACCTTACCGAAGCAATAAGGCAATGGTCTATTTGTCTTCAACAGTCGCCACCTGAGAGCGAAGACAGAGACAAATAGCGTAACTTGATCACGTATCTAAGGATCAAGCCATTTAGACGCGCTGACGTGTTATTTGTCACTTGGCCTTTATTGATACTGTATTAGAATTTAAAGTTAAGTAATGTTTTTTTCCTATAAGATGTTTTATCTATTTAGGTTGGATGTTCCGACGCGTCTTCTTCATACATTTTACTGAGAATATTTTCATTAAACATGTACCACCTTATTACTAATTATCACCTTATTACTAAGTATTAAACCAGGTTTAAATTGACAAAAGCCATTGTTTTAGTGTAGAAGTTGTCAATTTAATGCTTAGTCCGTATTTTGTAATAAGGGGGAGACAGTTTTTTACATAAAGATATAGTTTTATCACTTTTTTTTAATAAATTATGCAAGTTATTATAACTATAAAGTCAATACGCTTGACTGTTTATGGTAGAAAAGTGATAAAAATTGTTCTATGTAAGTGTCCATGTTTAGAGAAAATAGCCTCGGTAAAATGTATGGAGTAGGCGATCGGAATAAAAAAAAGTATGTGTAAAATCAATATGTAAGTAGGTTTTTATGTAGGTATTGAAATTATCAGTATCAAATTGAGAATCCCATGTAATACGGAATTGCTACTCTGTCCACCCCTTCCGGTAAATAGACGTAGTGAATTGAAATTGTACTCACTACGGCGATAAAAAGAGTGGCCTGAGTTTCTTACCAACTCTTCTCAGAGCTCGACCTTGTAGTAACTGGCAGTAGGCAAATTTGCTGACACATAACCAAATGAAATAAAATATTTGACTTTGACTTTAGTGCTATGCATAATATATTTGACCGTATACTATATACCTATTAAGCCTAACTGTTGTAAAATGTTTAAAAACAGCATAGGCAAAGAAAAATAAAACCATTACAATTTTTATCTTTTTTCGTGTTCATTTCTCAAACAGCAGTTGCTGTCGTAGCATAACTCCGATAAGTATATAAGTGATTAAAGTGCAATAATGGCTATATAAACGGGTAATAAATCATTTTCACTCCAAACAAGTGTAAGTACCTAGTCGAGGGGTTTCTTCGCGTCAGATGCAGCGTCGACAATTTACACGCAACGGTGGCTTGGAGCTAGGAAAACTAACTATTTTTTTTTTGTTAACTGAGATAATTGAAGATTTGAATAAATTATGAAATTAAATGCTGCCTTCATCATCATCATTTCAACCCATAGAGGTCCTACGACACAAACTATTGGCACATTGAATGTGAAGGGGAATTAGCCTACTCTACCACGCTGGCCAGACGGGTTGGTATAGGGTTTGTATCGAATTTTCCTTTCCTCGCAATGCTCTTGTCTGTATAAGGTTACTTCCTTAGTCGCCTTTTACGACACCCACGGGTTGAGATAGGGTAGTGACATTATGTAGGTATTCTTAATCCGTAAATTTGTTATTAATTATAGGCTAGTTGTAAATTGCTCTTTTAACTTAAGTTTGTTTAGTCAAACCGAAGAAACAGGAAATCATTGAAGGTGTTTCGTAATAATTAAAAAAGTAATTTATAGATATTTAACATACCTCTTAGTTTTAAAAGTTTAGTTTAAGTTTAAAAAAACCAGATTCTAGAATTTTAAAACATCAAATTAAAAAAACCCAAACGACCCTCCTAATTTATTAGATACATAAAACTTAAGTTAATTAAGACCTTTAAATTAAATATTTAAGCCTCTTCTATAAATCCCACAAAGCTATATAACAGTTGCTATAAGAACTGCAACTAAATACAACATTTAATTGAACCCAAACTAAATAGATTTATTACACTCCACATCTGTTCCAACCACAATACTTTCACATACGCGCTTGCGGTGAAAACTCTAAATTAAATAAAATAGTACTTAAATCCTCTGATTTAATGGCTCCTGTATTATCCAGTTTCATGCCTCCCGCGTTTGATTAATAGCTCTTGCATCTCGAAGACTTTTCTGTCAGTGCCATCTTACTTCAAATCCTTCTTACGACGGATAATTTAATTTTGCGACATTACGTTGCATTAAGAAGCTATCTTGGGAATAAATGTTTTGGAAAGACGATCGTTATGGGATTGTGGAGCGACTGCGGATTACTGAACCTACTATATTATAGAAAAACTAAAGTTGCGCGGTGTTTCGCTCCTTTCGTTCTTTATTTGGCCACTGCTCAGTTCCCATTGGCCATAGCGTGATCATATATAGCCTATAACCTTCCATGATAAATGGGCTATCCAACACTAAAATAATTTTTCAAATCGGACTAGTAGATCCTGAGATCCTAGCGTTCAATCTAACAAACAAATAAACTCTATAGCTTTATAATATATGAAACTGAATTCAGCAGGTGTGTCTGCGACTGCTTGTTCTTATCGAATGGATTCGAGGCAGACTCTAGTTTTTAAATTAATCAAGTCACACAGAAGGCGTTAAGTGATAGGGCCTACTTTACGTGCCTCACAAAGCACGGAAACGTTCGAGAATGAAAATGCTATTGTCCCATCTATGGACTGACCTTGCCGAACGATGATCGTTAATACTTCGACTGCTGCACTAGAGAGTTACTGGGTTGAGAATGAAGACCTTTCGATTGTACAATTAAGGTTTAATATCCCGATAAGCAAAGAACAAACGACAGAACAAAATCAACTTTACGCCTCTGTTTATTCTAACAGAAGTGTAAAGTTTGAACCGCCGAAGGGCAACTTAAATTCACATTTGACATTAACTGTAAGGCAACAATAGCTGCATGGGGTAAAAGTTTACAAAGTTACTGTACAACATGGGTCACCCAAACGTACAGAACTTTTGTAATTTAACTGCGACAATAGCAATTGTGTATTCGCTTTTCTAACCAGTTTCCTGTTTAAAGTTCTTGAAATTGTTATTTTATTTCTTAGGGTTTTACTATGCGATTAAAATAAGTATGGAACTGTCAAATCAAGACGCCATTTAAAGACAACTTCATACCTTACAAGTAGGGTGTACAAAAAACGAAACACATTACAAGTATATACATACTTTTTCAGTTTGAAGATCTTTATTTCTGAATAAGTGGTGGTAGTAAGTAATAACAACAACAATAAAACTATAACAAAAAGAAAAATAACAAAAAAACAACAATAACAATTAAATTAACACTTGTAACAAAATAATTTAACGAAACGAGATAATTTTTTTGCCTATGTTATTTCTGTTAGCTGTACAAAAATGTACACATTCGACTGAAGTTTGCGGCAAATACTGTCAAGTGCGATCCCATTCTTATTTAAATCGCATAGAAAAGACTTGTTGTGGCAAAAAGGCACCTTTATAATTTGATAACTAACTATCCCCAGGATTTGAATTGTTAATAAAATTTGAGCTGCAGGCGTTTTAAAAATAGAACAGTTTCTTTAGGGATTCCGCCACAGAGCAGCAATTATTCAGAGGTTTTTGTAAATATCGTTTAGTACCTTAGTTATACTGTAGGTAAACGATGTTTTTTTGTATTTAAAGCTGTAGACGTTTATCAAAACTTTTAATTGTTGACAACTTGTCAAAAATGCGTCTGGAAATGATTCCTTTTTTATCATGTAAATATAATAATAATGTAAACAAAGTAATGCGATAATTCACAAGAAAATAAGGAATGCAGATATCACTATCTGAATTTATTATGCCTTAAGTACGGTTTCACGCCCTTTCGAAGTCTTGTCACGAACATTCCCTAATCATTAATTCAACATGCTTAGTTTTAATCTTTAAAAGTTTTTATATATTTTATTGGTAATTTATTTTCCCTAACTTCGGTTCACAATAAATCTTTGACCAAAGTTAGCGAACCTAAAACCAAAGGTCATGAAAGGATTAAATTGTAATTAGTGGAAAAAATACTTTGGAAATCAAACTTCATTTCAAATGATAATGATCAGATTGGAAATTGAGAAATGATTCGACTTAATCGAAATCTTATTGTTATTCTGAATCAAAAAGAATGTAATTATTCACCTTCTCAATGAATAAAGTTTTATCTGCTAATTTAATTATAAAAAAAACTAGTTTAAGTATCATAACATAATTTGACTGGCCTGTTGGTCTAGTGGTTAGTGACCCTGACTGCTAAGCCGGAGGTCGTGGGTTCGATCCCCACCCAGGACAAATCTTTGTGTGATGAGCATGAAGGTTTGTTCTGTGTCTGGGTGTAATTTATCTATAATATGTATGTATTTACAAAAAAAAATCTATTTAAGTAGTATATCAGTTGTTTAGTACCCATAACACAAGCAAATATAATTGCTTACTTTGGGACTAGATGGCGCTGTGTGAATGTGATAGAATATTATTATATTATTATTATTATTATAACCACCTTTCAAAATCATAATACATTATTGACAAATAATTTAACATGGTAGGTATAAAAACTACTTCCAGGTTACGTGTTTAAGTAGGAATAAGAACCACAATCTTTTTAAAAAGGTTATACAGGGTGTCCCACTCGTAACCCAACGTCAAGCGGCTGCTGGGCGATGGTATAGGCTGTACCTGTTCTGAGAAAAATTAAAAAAAAAATCCAAATTATATGGTTCAGTCAGTCAGAGGCAAGTTATTTTAAAAAATAGCCCATTTATACTAGGTTAGTGTGATACATATTTTTAAAGAAAATAGGGCTCAAACATTTGTATACTACTCTTTTTTTTATAATGACTATAAAATTTTTTTCTTCTTCAAAATTTACACAAATAACTTTTGAATTTACTGACTCTATGAAATATTTTTTTTCCTTTCAAATTGACACAAATATCTTTTAAATTTGTAACAGAAAACTATAATATACTTAATAAGGATTATGTAAAATAAAAATCTTGGCAAAATCTGGCACTATGTCATAGCAGCACCTAGAAATGTCAAATGAGTTGTCGATTTTCATCATTTTCAAAAAATGATTTTTTATGACTGAACCATATGACTTGGATTTTTTTAAATATATTTCTCAGAACAGGTACAGCCTATAACATCGCCCGTTAGCCGCTTGACGTTGAGTTTCGGGACACCCTGTATATGTAATGCAAACTTTGTTTAAAAGTTTATTTAGTTTTGCTTCTAATATATTTAATAAGGACTTGTTTACGTATGTTTAGCGATAACCCAACACAATTATCGACAGACAATACAAACAACATAGTGCTTACGTTAGCAAAACATTAAACCGTGCCTTGTTAGCCATGTTTACTGCATATAAATAATTACTGTCTATATCTATCCACAGCGTTTAGGTTTAGCATACAGTGTTAGGTTTTTAAGGTCTAGATTTGAATTTATTTTGCTTTGTGGTGTTAATTTTAGGTGTGTGTAAATTAAAAGGGATTTTAAATTGATACTGATATTAAAAAGCGGAGAGTATACTGAACTTAAGTAATGAGCGTATTTCTTTTTAAAAGGCTGGTAACGCATCTGTGAACTTCAGATGTTGCGGATGTCCTTGAGTTGCGGAGATTTAACATCTGCCTCCTGATTCTGAGCCGTCAGAATGCTCTCGCATCGTAAATTTATTAGAATCATAGAACAAAGTTTATTTACGTTTTAAGTAAATATAGGAAAATATTTTTTTCTACAAATATCTATTTTTTATCATATATTTTTAACTTTAAATAAACAGACATTTCCGGCCGAAAACTTTCCGACAGCTCAGAATCAGGGCCCTGATCATGCAAGTGTTAGCCGCGGATGTACAACAACTTTGCTCTCCAAATTGAACTCCGACGTCATCTAGAAAGAAATATGTCATATCCAAAATAAGATCCGAGAAGTTTAACCCTTTCCAACTGTTCACCCCTTAGTTAGATACGGACTACCCTCAATTTGTTTTCTGTATCCCTCCAACATATTGCTTGACCTTTGAAATAGGCGTCCTGTTTCAAACAGCGTATTGTTCCATTACTCGGTACGTTTCGGGTTATGATTTTTGGATTTATTTGTTTCATAAAAAACTTGACAAGACAGTTTTTTTGTTGAGTATTATAAGAAAATGTTATAGAAAATATCTTTTCTCTTTTGCTGGTAGAAAACTCATATTTGAGTCAAGCGTTAATACTTGCTTGTTTCTCATTGCTGCTTTGTAATAATGTGTACAATACGGAATATAAGAATGTAATTAAAATAATTGAGTATAGTCAGAAAATGTAGAAAATAAAAGCCTAAATTAATACAACATATAATTTCTTTATCATTTTTATTTTTTTACATAAAAAAATTACTTATAATTAATTAATTAAAAATTAAAATTACACATACTGGCCATACAAGTTAAGGCATGCATAATAAATAAAAAATGAATGACGTATGAATGAAGACATTATCGAATATCGCTGCTGCTGCTATAAATTTATAAACTCTTACAGTTTTAAAATACTAAGTAAGTAGTTGTAATAAATCAGATGAGATGCTGTATGGCACAGCATCTCATCTGTCACTCTCTCGTCACGTTCGCGTTAATTCCAAAGTATATTTTTATGCGTCATTTTGGATTTTTTTAAATATTATTTTTCTGTCTAAGTACGTATGTTCACGTAATGTACGAGTACGTTCTAAATGTAGGTAAGCCAATAATATGGTTAAGGCCTTATCGGGCACTAACTGACGTTACTTGTCGGAATCGTCACGAGGCTCATATCTCTAGTAATTTATGAATTTCATTTTAGTACTGGAACATACATGAACCATCTCAGTAATTTCTGAACGTGGGCAGTCGTTCTGAAACAAACAACATGGCGGCTTTATAAAGTATTAAAGTAAAGTTTAAAAGCGACGATTTGCGACAAAACGTTTCTAATTTTAGAACTGTTGAGGATAGTTTGGTGAGACGTATTTCAGTTTATATATTTTTGATTGTAGTGTTCATTTTATTAATATGTACAATTTTATTTATTATAGTTATATATAAAATTTACGTGTCTGTGGCATCGTAGGATGACTTTGATACGGTTTTTGTTTCATCTCTACTATCTCAAAAGCAATTTTTTTACGAAATTCTGTTAATTGTGAAATTCTTAGAAACTGCTCGGAGTCTGCAGTTGTGTCGCATGGAATTATTATTTATATAAATGACAGCAATTCACAAGTTTATAAATTAGGTATTTATTTATCTTGCTAGACGTTGCGACCAAGCTGACTGGACATCATACTGAACACCTCTTCTGATTATGTAAAAATAATGCTATATTACTGGCCACAAAGATAAGCACCTAAAAATAGTTTTGATCACAATACGCCCAGTATTCCTTTTTTAAATAAGTCCACGTAGTAATTTGCGCGTACCCTCGTCATTTTGGCTATCTAAGGCCGATCTCGCACGTACCGAGGTTGGAATTTAAACGCAATTTAGACCTAAGTTCCCTTACGCATTGTTTAAGTAGCCCTCCTTATTTGCAGTCAACGAATAAAGATTGTGATGTGGGATTTAGATTCTGTTGATTCTGCGTTTCGTTACTAAGTATATTGGTTTAAGTGTGTTTTGAACGGGACAAGAATATTAATAGGAGGCATAAAATACAAAATTGGAGTAAATGCAGTAGTTGACTGAGAGCTTTCCCATAACTTTCCAGTACCGTATATCTTTGACAAATTAACTATGAAATCTGGAATTTATATGTGTTTATCCCTGGTGGCGTAATGGATAAGTGACCGGCGTGCAAATCACGTACATCGACCGGCAGTACCAATATGGATTCCACTTCGTGGAATTAGATGTACTAGTCAAGTAAGTGACAAACCATCTGCTATCAATTCAATTCAATTCAATTCAATTCGTTTATTAAATGTCAACAACATGGACCAATTAGACACACAATAATTACAGATATAAAATTAAATATAAAATGAAAATTAGAATAAAAATAATAAATAAGAGATAAAATTTAAACAAAATGAAAATTAAATTAAAATTAAAATAAATATTTCATATTTGCCCGTACATGAATCATGTCGCAGTGAGCCAGATATTGGCAGTCAAAGCGCTCAGCGAAAGCGCTATCGGTGAAGGAAAACATCGTGAGGAAACCCACATACCCTAGAAGAAATTCTATGAGTTTGTCTGATCCACCAACCGGCACTAGGCCAGCGTGAGTGGATTATGGCCTAAACCCTCTCAGCTCTCTAGTTAGAGGAGAGGAGATCCGAGCCCAGCAGTGGGACTTAATGGGTTGCTGATGATGATGATTATCCCAGGATACTGTGTGACATGTGACAAAAAACAATCTAAAAACGCTCTTTTTATGAAAGATTTTAGGTTATAATATAACAAAAGTTATCTTCCACCGTTCTGAACATGGGACATGAAATGTTATAATTTAATCAGTTGACATCTGGCGACTGCACTGTTCAAAGGGCAAGCTTAGTGACCAAGTTATATCTGTGTAATCTCTTACTATGTCTTTGAGTTACGAGCACAATAAGATAACAGTTAGTAACTTCCAGTTGCTAAGATTAGCTAATGTCAGAGATACAATCAAGCCATTTTGTATCTAGTTATAAAACTAAAGAGTTTCTTTATTTGAACGAGTTGAATATCAAAAACGAAAGATCTTGATTATTCTGATGTCTTTTATAAGATATCTCTCGTTCTGACAAAATCTCCGAAACCTTCTTATTCTCTGTAACAAGCTTATATATCATATCGTGTAAAAACAATGTTCAGGACACGAAATACTGTTCATTATTTCGTAGTAGATTTATGGCACACGTTAGTATTCCACTAACGAAATATACGTAGCAGTCTCTAAACAAACGGAATCGAATCTAATATAGGTATATTTGTTTATTTATTACTTCTATTCTATTACTTCTATAATATTCTATATTTATCATATTCTAATTAATGTTACCTGAATGCTGTGTACACTTTTAATTGGCAAACATACATAAATACGAACTTTTCAAACCATAAGTGCTTATATTTGTAACATTTCGTCATATTAGAAGAATAATGTTTTATCTTCACATAAAACAAAAATGTTATTAATATAATTCGGCATTCCAACCCATAAAATATCGATTGAACTCATTTGTATTTTGTAAAATACTTCAAAAGAATAAATTAAAAATAGATCAATCGGTAGGTTACGGTTTTTAATGTCGGTTTTTAATTTATAATAACTTCATTGTTATTTTATGTGGCGATAAAACATTATTCTTCTAATAGGAAGATTTGTGTGTTTTGCTGTAAGTTTTGTCCCAGTCTTCAAAATAAAAGACAGCATTATATTCAAATTCTTACATTCACGTTTAGTTCCTTGTATTTTATATTTTTTGAAAAGTCTTATTTAGAAATCGTAGTGACTTTTTCTTCCGAGAATTCATTCAAGAAAAATTATAGAATATAAGACAACATTGAGAAATAAGCAGAAATCTTTTCAAACCTAAAATACGAAAGCTATTCAAGTCGCCGAGTTGATCGCAGTTTCTTTGTGATGTAGATTTTCTCCGAAACATTACTAAAACGAACCCTTTTCCCTAAATGACGACATTTACATTGCTACATCCTTTGCCCTTTCAAGCCCTATAATTACTACATTCTGTTCCGTCGCGTGAGAGGGGAACATTGCTCTTTGCTCCGCCAATCTCCCATTTCCTTCGGAAGCCGAGTCGGTTTGCAATGTACACTATTGTACACTGAGAGCAACAAGGGCTCTGACCTACGAGAATGTATCGTGTGTATTCGAGATATTAACTGGGGAGTTACACTTCAGCGATTTGGTAAGTACAGTTAATATGAAACAAAGTTCTCCACCGCGTCTCTCTATGTTTGCGATAAAGTCAAATAGTGCTAAATGGATTTTTATGCGGTTTCCACCAATAGTGTATTGGGGTGTCCTATCCTATGGTTGTTACTAGGATGGCGAAATGGAAACTCCGATAACTTAGTGGACTGTATAATATTATAAAAAGTGACAATATTTTATTATGCGCGTCAGTGGTAGACGATGGACGATGACGCAGTGAAGTCCGTTCTTTCATTCTGATGACAGCGCGCCCGGCGCGCCTCCTCCTCTCCGCCAACCCGCGGTCGCCCGGTGTTAAGTTGTCAGCATGCTCCCGGTGTTTAGTTGTCAACAAATAGATAGTGATTCCTGAAAAAGGTTTTAAGTATAATTATCAAGGTTTTTACAAATTGGTTGAAATTATGGCGATAATTTTTGAACTGCCAAAAAAGTAAAGCAGCCTGGGAGCTTTCATTGAAAACTTTGCCTTACTTTCTACAGCACATTTCACGCGAGAGGAGCTGCGGGCGTAAGGTTCTTACAAATACGAGTAAATGTATCTTAAAATAATTTTTATATAATTAGATTTTTTTTTATCTTCGGTGTAAATGCAGCCTGCTTAACGAAAAGAGGCTATATAGTAAGTAGAACAAATGTGTTCATTTAGTTCAGGGACCATAAGCCGAGTGAACAAAACAGTTTTCGGGTTTGGAACGATATTAAGTGTTGTGAGGTCTTGCTTTAATGAGGGTCTGAGAAAAGAGGTGTTACTCGTTACACTTATTAGTACTGAGGTGTTGGGATTGAGGAGGCTGTTTGAGAGCTTTCCTTTGCTTAGTAAATATAAATAATTTTGGTTGTTGCCTGTGATAAATGTTGCCTAGCTTTAGGTTATTTTAGAGAAGGTTGGTATCGTTTTTTTGGGAATATGTGTATGTGTGTCTAATCCTTTAGCGCGCTTTTAAGCCTAAATAGCTTTTTACAGGTGTATTTTTTATTAGTGACATTGGCTGCCACTGTTTGATTCCCGAGTCGGAAAAAGTGGAGTTAGAAAATGTGCCCGGTTAACGGCGATTGCCGCCTCCTATTTAACGAACCTAAATTCTGCCGAATCGGGAATCGAGGAATGAATCAAATTTAGCTTCTTACAATATCATAAAAACAAACATTATTATTTTTACTTAGGTTTGTATTCAAGTAGCGACTGTAAGGAAATTACAATGTAAGTATAGTTGGACGTGGATAGAGGCCGTATTGTTTCTCGGAAGCCGACACAAATAGTGTTTGGGCCCACGGCATCTACTTATTGAATCAATATTCATATTTTAATCATGAACCGTTTACTTCATACAATGTATGGAGAACGACTTTGTGGTAGCGTGATGAGAGAATTTTGTAACCATAATTTTAAGACGTTTGTGCGTAATTCCCAACTGAATTACGCATAATAAACGTCACAAACGCAAAACATTCAAAAGTCGAAATTCATAGTAGTCCCCCAGGTCTACACTGAATTTCGAATTTCGACATTTGAATGTTTGGTTTGATGTCGCCGTCAAATGTAAGGAAATTTAGATATGGTCGCTGTCACTTTCAAACATTTGACAGCGACATCAAAACCGAATATTTGAATGTCGAAATTCAGAGTAAACCCCCTGGCAGCTGTAATGGACGAAAACGGACTAGTGCCACACGAACGCAGTGACGTAGTGAGTGCTAAGGAAGTGCTACTAATATAGTTATTTAAGATTTATGTACAAACAAAATTGTTATAATGTTATGTATGTTTTGTTATTAATATTATTTTAATTGTTTGTTTCAAAGCCAAATGTTCGATAATTTAAATAATGAACGCTGTCACTTTCCAACTTTTTTGTTGTTTTTTTTTAATTATTAATTATTATTTGTCCTTCACCATCACAATAATTAAACAATAGTAGATTTTTTTTATACTTGATCGTTATTTCTTGACACTCTCTTTTCCTTGCATGTCTGACTTTGGCACGCTTGTCTTATGGCAAAATAATAATATATTCTAATAATAATAATAATATTCTACCACATTTACACAGCGCCATCTAGTCCCAAAGTAAGCAATTATATTTGCTTGTGTTATGGGTACTAAACAACTGATATACTACTTTAATCCATTTTTTTTTGTAAATACATACATATTATAGATAAATAAAATAACAACCAGACAAAGTACAAACCTTTATGCTCATCACACAAAGATTTGTCCTGGGTGGGGATCGAACCCACGACCTCCGGCTTAGCTGTCAGGGTCACTAACCACTAGACCAACAGGCCAGTCAAAACATAGAATAGAATAGAAGTCTGATGTCCAGATTCATAGCAGGCTCACTGGACACCTGACACAACAGCGCATCAGCGATTTCGTAGCCAGCGTATCTCTCGCATTACTTATTTTTATGAATGGTAGTTATTTGCTATCTAAAAACCCGCTAGGTAATGTATTCAAATAGCTATAAAATAAATCCTACTATTAGATATAGTAAATCCAACATTACAAATGAGTCTCTTGTAGACTAGTAAATGTCTATCCCACTTAGTGTACAATAAGCTTTAACCCTTGAAAGCCTAGCTACTCGCTTGGTTAAGCCTTCTGTAACAACTGTCCGACATGATACCATGTGGAGGGTTAATTCTGTGGATTTTAATTCCAGATCATATATCTTTAGATTAGTTTTGAAGGGTTAATAGCGTTTCTATACTTAATGCATTATTATGTTTATTGAAATATTTTCATAAGTTTACGAATCGTGTTTTATATAAAACTGGCTAAGTTTAGGAATTTTTAGCTCTATGAATGTTAAAGATTTTTGAAATAGGTACTGTTTACAAAACTAATATTTGTCTCTTAAATATCGCGTCGAATATATATCGGGTGTTCACGCTAAGGCGACACATTTTTAAATGAAAACAAGAACACAATTTCTTATGTTCTAACAACAAGATGCTTCGAAAAATACCTATCTGTTCAAAAATTACAACTTTAAGTTTAATTATTTATTTATTATTAATTTAAGAATTAATAAGATTTTAATTATGAAATCAAATATCTTGAATATAAAATCTTTTACTACACGTACATGTTCCTAAAACTATGTTACATTCAATTATATTCGTTTTACTGGACACCCAATATATACACGGAACGAGAATAAACTGAAGAGGCGTCCGAGCCATGCCTACGCCAGGCAGGCGCCTTATTTTGTGATGGCGCATAAGACCTATCAAGGTTTTCAAACATTGATTAGACTGAACATAAAAAATATAATGTTTCAATCCACACACTGTGTATCATGTTCCCGCCACTATTATTACGTCTAATGGACATTCAAACGTGTGAAATACAAATAGAGTCCGTTTTTCTTACGAAGTAGGCCGTATTTAGTTCGTAAGTGCACTTATCGTGTTTATTCGATCCCTCGCATCGCATTTCAGAGTATTTTTCCTTGTTCAGTCGAATGGTTGGTGCAATAGACTGATTCGTTGGTCCAATGGTCCTAGTGTGCGGCCATTGCAACCGAAATTATAGTATGACAGATGTCGGACTGACAGAGGAAAATAATTGCAATATTAACAATAGTTTTGGTCAATTTTGAATTTTAGATTTATAGATAGAAGACTGATTTTTCTAGAAAATAAATTTCTATATTAAGCTTGTTTTACATTGATACTGTGATATGTAAGCTGTTCATAACTAGTTGTATTGAATGCTTTGTCTAACTAGCTTTTGCCCGCGACTTCGTCCGCGTAGATTTCGATATTAACACATATCTTTATAAAATACGAGATATCACCACACTCAGGGGTGGCATTTTATTTTATGTCCACTGTTCAGTGTCTTGAATGTCAAAATATATAATATTTTCGTAATCATTGTCGACGTCCCTAAAGTGACATTAGCTGTGATTTAACTCCATGGTTTTACAAAACTGCAGGCAAACCTAATACGTTACGTAATAGCCAACGCAACATATTAAAGCCTATTTTCCTCTACAGTTGATTTGCTGTTACGTCTTTCCTTGTATAGTTTTAGTATTTCAGTATACAAAGATGTACGTCACAGATTGGAGCTTGTTTTCAGAAACTTCGCTCTTATGTTCCTTAGGTAATTTACACGCTCTTTAAAAAAAGGTTTTCCTAAATTCCTTTGGGAAATTGAGAAAATTTGATCGTGGCTGGAAAGAAAGTTTGAACGTGAACATAAAAGATTTTCTTTTTATGTCTCTAAACCATTTACAACGGAAATAACGTTTATTCTTCGATGGGGACATTAAGAGAACTGTCTCGGTGGCGCCGCGAGAAGTATACATATATGACTGTTGTGCAAGAGGTCCCAGGTTCGATTCCCGGGTCGGATAAAATGCTATTATCATAAAATTCTCGGTGTCTGCCCCGAATTTGGAAATCATAATATAATAATAATAATATTCTACCACATTCACACAGCGCCATCTAGTCCCAAATTATGCAATTATATTTGCTTGTGTCATGGTACTAAACAACTGATATACTACTTAAATACATTTTTTTGTAAATACGTACTTAATATAGATAAATTACACCCAGACACAGAACAAACCTTTATGCTCATCACACAAAGATTTGTCCTGGGTGGGGAATGTGGGGATCGAACCCACGACCTCCGGCGTAGAAGTCAGGGTCTCTAATCACTAGACCTACAGGCCAGTCAAGAAGCCAGTCAACAAGAGAAAAGTGATAAATATGTGGGTGCGATTTACCTCTGCGTACCGCTTCGGGGAAAATTTATGACGCTATAGGACTCTAGGGTAAGTAGAGTTAACATATTTACGTTTCATTTACCTATCTGTCAATTTTTATTTCATGAGCGCAAGCCTTTTCTTCTAACCCGCACTAGCCAGCGTGTGTGGTTTATGGCGTAAACCCTCGCAGCTCTCTAAATAGAGGAGAGGAGACCCGAGCCCAGTAGTGGGACATTAATGTTACCATTTACCTGAGTCTATGTTATATATATATAGCCTAGACTCCACATCTTATACATACTTTCAAAACTGTTAAAGAAAAGCACATTGATACTTTCAAAACAAAATCATCCAATAGAGTTTTAGCCGACTTGGTAATCAAACTCTGGACTTTATGAGAGCTCTGAGAGTCTAAGAAACATTTTTCGAGCTAATAGTCTCACGTGACATTGTTAATAAGTTTCAATAACTTAGTTTTAGACGATAAAAATACAAAGTTATTTCAATATTAGTTTAAAGAAATGTCTTTACAGCTATGAAATAAGTTTTTATTGAATTTTTCAAGGCTCGATTAAATTGATGTTATATATTACAAAGAGATACATTTGCAACATTCTAGTCTTATTAAAATGATTTATTTGAGTAATTTCTAGTGTGTTTTTAAGCCGCGCTATCCAGCTGAGTTATAACCATAGATGAAACTTCTTTTAATTGGAATACAGTTAACGCATATCACCTGTTCGGATAGAAGGGACGTTACTGCCTAGCGTGTGGCAACACTGGCCCCGATATTGCCTCTGGTTGGTCCATGTACCACGTGTAAGAAAGATACAATCTTTAAATCTGAATCCAATCAGTTTCAAACTGCATCAGTCATAAACTATTTTATTCCTCAATATAAAACTGAAGTTTTAATCTACTTGAAGTTACTATCCTTTCCGAGGAGCCCGTTGTCCCGATAATAACATTTACGACTCTATTTTAGCTCCATAAAAGCCTTAATGTCATTCGTATCATAGGCTTTTTTCAAAAGATGGGTCTATAAATCAGTCAGACGTATCTAAACCTATTCGTGGTAATATAAAAAGAGTTTTATTATGGAAACGTGTGGAAAGGTTGCAGCATTGTTTATGAGATATTTACCTTTTTTGGGGGGTTAAATGTCGGCCATGAACAGCTTCTTTGCTACGTATATATATATTATATCTATCAAATTTATTCAATCAAATATTTACACATATCTTAAAAATTATACTCAACTAACCTATTTAAAAAAAGAACCAGATACTCTATTTACAGGAAATTCTTATAAATAGAATATCTGATTGAGATCAGATTCCTGAGGAAACGTACCCAAAAGGCTAGCCACATTACCGCGTTGGATGGTAAGGCTAATGCTTTGTCCCAGGTAGGCCAGCCTTTGGGTCATGTGATACCTCAGAAACACACTTACAAATCTCACGATAAAAGATATTATATTATTTATATAAAAAAAACTATTCAATAAAATGTATGTCTCACTAAGCTTAAATAATAAAATTCTTTTACTCTTCATGTAAGATATATTTTTCCAACGAGTTTTACACGTAGACTATCTCTTACAATCCAATAACCTACTTTTCAATCGACTTAACAAGAAAAATAGCCGAAGATAAATAATATTTTTTACACAGATTCAGGACTATCTTTGTCCCGCTGTTTTACTCGCAGGGCAGTTATTACTTAACTTCTAGGGGACATATCATATTTTATACTAAAGGAAACCAAATAATTTTCTAGATTAAAGTTGTTTCTAGTTTCTGAAATTAGCGGTTTTCAATTATGTTTATATTTTAAATAAACAATAAATAAAAATCTTTCAGGTTGTCTAGTAGGCAGTTAATAAGAAAACTATACCATGCCTAAGGTACAAATTAAAGCATGTTTCGCAATGAATAGATACTTATTACATCAAAATTTAAAACTGGTACATTATATAATTACAAAAGGAACATACTGGGTTGGCGAACTTATATCTTACTACACATATTTTTTTTATTTTTATTTTTTTAAAAGACACACGCCTGCACTAGTGAACAAGCCCTGTGTCGCGGGGAGCTTTATAAACATGAAACTAACGGACACAAAGTACACCCAGACTAGAAACAAATATCTATGAATCACACAAATATTTGTCACGTGTGGGAATCGAACCCACGTCACCCAGCACGGCGATGTAGTGGCGAGGCGACCACCTTAACCACTGCGCCACGGTGACAGTCAACATAAAGTTTAAAATATAATTGAGGCACACAAACTGACACTGCTTTATAATATATTAAAAGCTGAATGATGAGAAATGTTCAATATCTTTTGTATTTATTGTTCAATGATTGATGTGATGTTTGAAGTTGGGGCTATCTTTGTGATGAAAAGTTGTCGAAACAAGCTAGATTGAACGATCACCTAGGGCAGTGAAGGTTAGTGATGTTTATTGTATTTATTTTTAGATTCATTTTTCATTAAATTTATTTTTATAAAATAACAAACTGTGTTAATTTATATAGATGAAAATTAATTACCGAATGTTATTTGGCAAATTATTTTGTTATCGAATTCAAAATTGCTGGGACAAGAAAAAAAATTCTTGTTTAATTATTTTATTAATTTAGTGAATGTAATTCTTTATTGAGAAGCGATGTTGGCTGAATGGATAAGGAACCGGCGTGCAAATCACGCGGTCCGAGTTCGATCCCGACCGGCAGTACCAATGTGGATTCCACTTTGTGGAATTTATATGTACTAGTCAAGTGACTTACCATCTGCTAACGGTGAAGGAAAACATCGTGAGGAAACACATACCTTAGAAGAAATTCTATGAGTATGACTGATCCATCAACCCGCACTAGGCCAGCCTGAGTGGATTATGGCCTTAACCCCCTCAGCTCTCTAGTTAGAGGAGAGGAGACTCGAGCCCAGCAGTGGGTCTAAATGGGTTGCTGATGAATTATTTATTCAATGTTTCTTTTTATCTTGCAAATAACTGATTTCAAAAGTCATTTCGTTGCCCTAACTACAAATAAAACTATACATTTGTTATTCAAATGAGAACCGAATCAAGATCCGCGAGTTACCTGCATTATTAACCAGACAGACTGGATTCTAGACAAGACTAAGCGACAGGTGCTTTGCTCTGAATGTTCAATTAGGGATTTGAAATAGGTTCACTTATTAAGTTTCCTACAACTGGGTAGATAGATTTGAATACGGTTGAGGTTTAGAATATTGATAACGAATTAATGTAACAGATAAGGGTATCTCAGTGGCACAGCAGGTAGTGTCTGCAATGAAAGAGGTCCAGGGATCGATTGCCGGGTCGGGCTAAAGCTTTCTGTCTCTTTTACAAATGTTTTACAAATAAGTCTGTCAGTTTCAGTGCCAATAACAAAGTTAATGTGAACTAAAGTTGTGACGTCACGAATTAAAAAGTTTGGCTTCAGCTTCGTTCATTTATCTGCAGTCTTTTTTACATTTTTTTTTTGCATTAAAGTTTGAGTCCAGCCTTTGTGTTACATGTCTGAATCGGAGGAGACCTCTAACGGGTTTTAGAAACGCTGTTAAGCCATATCTTTCTGTGACACATTTTACGCTGATTTTCTCTAATATTTGATTATATTTTTACTATAGAACTGATAGAAATGAATTTATTTTAGCCAATTTTTGGACCAATAATTAATTAATGCTTATGTAAGACCTATATAGAAATTTGTGGTAGTAGACTGGCTGACTATTACTTGGGGCTTTCCTTCGGGGAAAAAGGGCAAGATACTATGCATAATCTAAATTAAAACCTAACCAAGTATAATCTTATACTCGTAACTGACATTTTAATTCTATTGAAACGTATTATTAACTCAATAATGATGTTATTGATTTTAGCTTGGAGGGTTGTGTCGGACGCACAACCCTCCAAGCTGAACTAATAAATACAAAATAAAAAACTAATGTTGTCGGCCATCTTATTGGCACAGAGTAATTATGTATTCAGAGTATTCTAGTTTTAAAATTACTTTTTTTTTAATTACATATTTTATTATTCGTTGCGTTTTATTATTCACGATGGGCGATATTATTGACGATATTATTGATTTTACAGATACTATTTAAACATTTTATTAAAGCTAAAGATAAGTTCTTCTTCTTAGTCGTTATCACTCTAACTAACGTATGAACATTCTTCTGTGCATTTTGACTGTACTGCCCTACCAAAGAAGAACGGCTTATCTGAATATCAAGCGCACGGGAAATTGTATCTAATATAGTAACTTTACATGCGTTTCTCCCGTAGCTAATGTAATGCAATTGCGACTTTTCTTCTTAGCAAGGCAGTGTAGGGGTCATAAACTATCGAAAGTTAAGATCATAAGTCACTTTGTTCGATATATTTTTTTTTTAAATTTAAATAAAAATCTTGTCTAGCTAGGTAGCACATGAAACAAGTCTCTTATTTAATGAAATTGGAAGTTTCGTCAGCATTTGTGGAAGAAATGCTGACAAAAATAAATATCTTTATATTACTGTGCTTTAGTTCACTCTCAGAAGACTAGACTAGCAATTATTGCTATAGTTCGCAAAACTTTTTCAGTATCACTATGAAAGGCAAATAATAAGAATTTAGTAAAACAAAACCATAGACTCAAATTGCAATACACGCACACACGTTTTTGTAAGTACGTCTCTGATATGAGTCCTTGCCAAGAGTGGAAATAATAGCCGCCTTGTCTCGAAAGTTTAACAAACTGAAACAAGGAAAATCGTGTGTGAAATGAAATAGTAATATTGTCTCAAGATAAGAGCAACGACTATGATTCTTTGTGAGCGTAATGTGTAGTAAATCCTTCGTGTGGTGATGGATTAATATGCCTTTCAAGATACAGTCTAGGTTAGACTGTTCTAGGTTATACGTTCCTTTTGAACGTAACAGTAATATTACTGTAATAGCCTAAACACAATTTATATACTAGAATAATATTTTCAAGCATTATGATGCACATTGCACATGTTTGAAAGCTTTTTGTCTTATTATAAAAAGTTTATTTTTGTAAACAAACTTTATATTTTTTTATACTCATATTTTATTATCAAATTGTTTTATCTAATTTTACATAATAATTTAAATATGATCATCTTATGTCTTATCGTAACGTGACGCTCTACACAGAAAGATGATATTACCCTGCCAATACCACGATAACCAGACGAGTTTGTGTAGAGTTTGCGGTAATTCGAAGTTTTTTACTTTTGTACAGTTGCATTGCATCTTGTTTCACCTACTCACCCATAACGATGAATGGGAAATAAAGGTTGGTATCATATTGTATTCTTACTCCCACACGGATAACCTGTAAAGTGGATGCCCAATAATAGCTACACAAATTATAATAATATTCTACAATATTTACAACGTTTCAATTTTCCAACCGTTTTTTTCAATTTCTTAATATGGCAAAATTAACTAGCTCAGTGCAAGCTGTAATAAGTATTTGTAAAGCAAATGTGTTTAAAATATAAAGTTTACTAGAACGAAAGTTATCTCTGAACCGTCAACTACTCTGTGTCACAACGAGACATCTACTTAAAGTTTTTTTAATGTTCAAATTTCGAATCGAATTTGTTTTTTTATTGTAATGTTATTTAAATTCATGCTTGGTGTATTTGTACTGGCAATTTAATTTTAGTTATTTGCATATTAAATCTTAATTATAAGTATTGTACCAATTAGTTTTCTTTCTAATTTTATTATATTTTAGAAGAATCCATTACTTATACTCATTTATCATCTTAAAAATAGTGGTTTAAAAAAATCACTAATGATTTAAAATGTTTTTAATATATATATATGATCATTATTCTATTGTACATTCAAGAATTAACTTCGATTATTGTTTTAAATAAATCTACAATAAACTTTATTCTCAATGTAATTAATTAATAATATATACTATTGTTTTAAAACGAGACTTTAATAAACAAAAAATATAAAAAAGGAACATTTTTATACCAACTTTTAACAGTAGTAGGTAATTGCTACAATATTTAAACTGAGTTTAATTAATCACAAGTTTAGCAGTCACTGACTTCATCCAACAGTTTTACGACACAGTTTTAGTGTTATACTCATTTTTATTAATGCTGCATTTCTGAACGTAGATCCGACGTATTCCGTTTAAGACATTGAAGTTTCTACTGTTAGTTAATGCTTTTATATTCAGACGTCTGACACTCGAGGGGGAATATGGAACATAATTTCATTGTAATTTTCCTCCATCTTGAATGAACGCTGATTAAACAAAAATATAGGTATTATGTTTAGGGTTACGAGTATCTCATCATATGGGTATGGTTGTCCAATTAAGGATTGATGTAAGTATTTACGTTAAATTAAAAAAATCTTTCATTTGTAAACGTAATAATCCAGTAAAGTTATAAGTTATAAATGATTAATAAATTTATTCATAACAGATAATACAGAGCTTAGTTTGTAAATGTACTGTCAATATTTATTCGAAAAATATTATCGTCTTATACTCGTTCACAATGTTTTATCATCTACATTTCAACGCAAATGTAAATATTAATCTTTCTACGACAGCGCAGCGTCGCAACTCGCGATGCGTCTGTATTTACATAACGATATTAACTTACAAGATTGAACTTACTATGACTTTAGTATTAAACTTAGTTTTATTGGTTTAACTCACCGTTGACACATGCTGTAAAAAGAACAATAAAATGTGATGATATTATTTATTACGAAAATAATTATTGATTAAATAAATATTACATATATAACGAATCAAAAATCGGTATATTTTAATTTGGTTCGTTGTTGTTAAATAATTATAATGTATGAAACTGACAGCTGCGGTATTCCAAATTTAAAATAAAACGTACCACGTCTGTACTACGACGGTCGGTTCAGGAGTTCTATATTGTCGCTACGCCAGTGCTACGTCGTAGGCCGGCGTAGCCACACGCCGCGCTTAACCATCATTGGCTACGAAATCTAATACGAAAAATTCAGTGTTTCAAAAATAAATATATTTCGTTTCAAAAATATTCGTTTCATACTTAGTAGTAATGTTAAAGTGAAGTTACTTGTAGTGAAGTTATATGTTGAAATATAAAAACCTTTCATTAATGGTTAACTGACTGTCTAAATAAAATGAGTGTAGAATTATTAAATTTACTGAAATATGAAGCGAAAATTAAATCAGATAGCAGATGTAAGTACGAATATTTAATTCTCTTTTTTCGCTGTTTTTTTTTATCGAATTTTATTGTTCTGTACATCATAACGTAACTAAGAATAAATATAATGAACTATACTAGGTACGGATAGAGTTATTTTGAGAGTTTCGTTCCGACATTTTGGTACAATTTGTAATGCAAATTTAATCATTATAAAAATAATCCTGTGTTTATGATAGGAGGTCAATTATAAGCGTAATAATACGATTGTACTGATTCAATTATAGACCTGGAATCCTACTCACAATTTCAATATTCGATTAGTTATTTAGATTTTAATATCGTTATCATAAGTTTGAAAATTGAAATACGATTTTTCACATAATTATTTTTTTAAACATTTAACAAATTTATCGAATTGAAACCGAATATGGAAATTGCGAGTAGGCCTTCACCGGTTTTGAAAATTCACATTAATCCACAGTGAATTATGCTAAGTGGTGGTACTTAAATTTAAAACGATTTAATCTAAACTTCATTCGAGTTATCAGTCAAATAACTATTTCTTACACAATTATGATCCTTGTCAAACAAAGAACACTTTAAGGTTTTACTTTGAATAATTAGCCGAGCACACGCAACCTTAACTATTATGGCTGAGTCCTGAATACCATTCTTAATTATACTAAATAATGCAATTGTGTTTGGCGATAAACAGAATCGCAATCGTAATCGAATAACTGGAATCATTTGACAAAAAATGTACAAAGTAGATTTCAATATGAATTCTTCTATCTAGGGAGCTGACAGGGTTCACAATCCACAGACATTGGCCTGTCAGATATTCCTATAGAATAGATAATAATATTATTTACACTTTTTTTATTGTGTATCTTTATCTTTTTAATGCCTAGTTTAGGCTTCATGTCAATAATCTGATTTGGTTTGATTGCTTTCTTACCTAAGAATGATTACAAATAAGGAATTTAGAATAACTAACACATTGCAATTTGTACTATTAATTATTTATAATATTGTAAATAGAAGTTGTAGATATGTAAGTAATAGTTAATAATGTTATAATTATAAAACATAACATAGCATCACGCCTTTTTCCCCGAAGGGGTAGGCAGAGGTGTTTCACACCCACATTTCGCCAGCTATGTTTGGTCCCATGAAATAGGGGGCGAGCCTATTGTCATCTACCGGGAACATTTGTTTACCAAACTCCGGGAAAATCTCAATACTGGAATTTCATTATGGAAAACCCCAATACAATTTTCACCCGACCCGGGAATCGAACCCGAGACCTCTTGCACATCAGTCGTATACACTTTCCACTGCGCCACCGAGGCAGTATAAATAAATAATAATTACTTAATATTACTGAATAATTAGTATTATAATGTAACACAATTATTTTATGAATAACTAAAACGGTTAAACGTAATTTTGAACAAGAGAACAAGTGGGATTAACCTTTAGTAATAAATAATGCACTTGTATACGTTTAGTTTTATGCTAATAAAAACTCTTCGATTTCAACCTTAGACAGGTATGTATGACTACTAGACCGTTATTTTTTTACTTCCAATTTTAAACTTTGAATAATGATTGTGTTAATTACTTATATATTTGTTTGTAAAATAACGTTCTAAAATAATTAAATATTATATCAAACGAATAAAATTGAAAATGTGATATTTTTTATTTATAATTTCTACTAACAGTACAGCAGCGGTTCTATAAAGACAAATTTGGGCTTTTACACGAGTGGATTTCTTACGAAATACCAGCCCTACTTGGACTTGGACTGCGTCAGACTGACATGAAACGAGAAGAATGTCATTCTTTTCTCGTCTTCGCTTTGGTGGAACAAAAGAAGACCATATTATTATAACATTCGGGTTGTGTTCCTGCTGGGAAGTAGTTTGTGAGAAGAGCTCATTGGAGAGGGAAGGGGTTTTAGAGTTGACAACGCACTCGCGATACTTCTGGTGTTGCAGATTCCATAGGCTACCTGTTTGCTACCGTCATGGTATCTATACAAATAAATAAAATTTAAGTGTCTGTTTGTAATATCAAAATAATAGCCTTTTAGAGTAGGCCTTTTGACTGGCCTGTTGGTCTAGTGGTTAGTGACCCTGACTGCTAAGCCGGAGGTCGTGGGTTCGATCCCCAACCCAGGACAAATCTTTATGTGATGAGCATAAAGGTTTGTTCTGTGTCTGGGTGTAATTTATCTATAATATGTATGTATTTACAAAAAAAAAATGTATTTAAGTAGTGTATCAGTTGTTTAGTACCCATAACACAAGCAAATATAATTGCTTACTTTGAGACTAGATGGCGCTGTGTGAATGTGGTAGAATATTATTATTATTATATTGTATTATTAGAAGGTATGTACGCTACTTATAACAAAAACATACTATTGTAAATGTTTTGTCTGTTTGTCTGTCTGTTTTTTGAAGTAAACTCCAAAACTGTTGAACCCACTTCTGGCGGATAGCTACTGTCACAAGGAGAAACTTAGGCTAGGTACTTAAGTTTTGTATAAAAATATGATGGTTCTGTGAAAAAACAAAAAAAAAACTAAGAAATCTCACACGCACGAAATCGCGAGACAAGCTAAAATTTAAAAATAAAACAACATAGATTGGTTTTGACAGACAGCCGACATGTCAATACCAAACCTATTGATATTGATTTGTATTGAATAAAACATGTTGTAAGCCTACCGTGGTTCGATATCATGAGCCTACTTGGTTGTGACTTCGTCTGTTACTCCGTTGCTATGGTAACATCATTTAGTTCATGCTTTTTATTGGTGATATAAAACAGTCGTTGTGTAGTGATTTATTTATTTGTGTACTTGAGTGTTTAGTTATTGTTGGTAAGCATGTCAATATAGCTTCTGTCCTCGGTTTTATTCGCGAATGTCGATAAAAAAAGGGCTTATATCCGTCTACAAGTCTTAGTCTAGGTGAGGTAGAATACAACGGGTAATTCGTATTCAAACTGAGTCGCATGAATTACCTCCGCTATACAGAATACTGCAGCTATAAATTGTTATAAATTACATTATTGTGTTCAAAGCTCATAATGGCCGCCATGGACGTTCAAGTAATTTGATCAAACAGGCTGGTTCCAACATTTTGATCAAATTGTCATGATCTTTCAAGCGATCACACACCTTCATGCAGGCTTGAAGCGGTATCAGTTCAGTGCCGATTGTTTATGTTTCATAAACAGGATTCATTTTGGTATATTTGTAAGAATTCTTCTAAGACATCGCGGTTTAACATTGTGCAATGCAATACGTCCGCATAGGAACACATCCGCAGCAACAACTGAGGGCTCGCAACACACACACACTCATTTTTTTAAATAAAAATACAAAAATTCATATTTCTTCAAGCCATTTGATTACTCATTCAATTTGATCAAAATTTGCCACAGACATTCATGCCAATTTGATCAAACTGTTGGAACCAGCCTGTTTGATCAAATTACCTGAACGTCTTTGGCGGCCATTAGGGAAGAGGCTTGAAGAGACATCGCAATTTTTATTTATTTTAAAAACTTTAAGAGCTCGCAGTGTTCTAAATTTAAATTGGGATTAATCTATACCTAGTCAGAATGAATGACCATTGGTTTCTATCATTTCATTTCCAATCTGTTCATCCATACATCTTGGTCAGCGCTCACAATGAGAATGTAATTTGTGCCTTTTGTTAAGTACCAATAGGTTTCCTTTTACAGTAATAAATCCGTTACAAGCCTTACAATTCACTTCGCCAATAAAAGAGGATTATTAGATTCTTTATGGCGTATTTTTAGTATCCTCGGAAATTAATAAACGCTCGATCTAATCTGCTGAGTCAAGATCTTAAATATGTTTATATACATATTTGGGATTGGATATCTTAGTTTAGATCGATTTTTAACCAAGCGAAGAGGTGGATAACAATTTTAGTAGGCTATGTTCATATGTTACCTCATGTCTTCTAAACTGCCTGTCATAATTTGATAAATAGGGTATAAGGGTAGAATTGAAATTACGCTGGTTATATGTATGTCTGATCTACCAAGCATTAGGCCAGCGTGTGTGGATTATAGCCTAAAAACCCTCTCAGCTCTCTAGATAGAGGGAGACCCGAGCCCAGCATGGATCAGACATACTCATAGAATTTCTTCTAGGGTATGTGGGTTTCCTCACGATGTTTTCCTTCACCGTTAGCAGATGGTAAGTCACTTGACTAGTACATATAAATTCCACAAAGTGGAATCCACATTGGTACTGCCGGTCGGGATCGAACTGGGACCGCGTGATTTGCACGCTGGTCCCTTATCCATTCAGCCACCATCGCTTCATATGCATAAACAATAAAACAATTTGTAGCGAGGGACGGTTGCTAATGATGATGATGATTTTTAGAACTGGGGCTGATATTAAAAATATCACGATAAAAAAAGAGGTACTGAAGTGGGTAAGGTCATCGAGGTTAGTTAATATTGTGCAAGGTCAGCCCTTAGATGTGTGGTTTGTGACACTTTCATTTTCAAGCATCTCCATGTTTCGAAAGACATATAAAGTCGTTGGTCCCGGTTACTATTTATTGCGGTAGTCGTTAAGTCAAGTTGGAAGTCTTCTGGGCGACTTGATAAATTCCAACACCGGGATCTACCTCAGGCTCATTCGCTAAATACATAGAAGTACGATAAAAAAATCCAATACCGTTTTTCGTAGTGAACCCGGGACCTCCTACGCAGCTTTTATAGAAGCTTTTATAAATTTTCATACGATAAATAAAATTATTATTTTTTCTTCAAGGTAATTTTTATTTTTGTCAACCTGTGTCGTTCCACTGCTGGGCAAATCGTCCAGATCGTCTCGCCAGCGCTTACGGGGTTTTCTTCTCCGATATTATACATAGTTAAAAATATACCATCTTTAAAACTACTAAGCCGAAGTTTTCTTACGCAAATAGTTAGTACTCACCGGATCCAAATCTCCGACTGTAATAATAACGAAGATAACTTCATATCCTTGACTTTTCTTTAAGATTAAAGCATATCAAATAGAATTGTAAATGATATACTTTCATAAATAACGAACGGCTGAGATTAGGAACTGTTTGTATGAGAAAATACTTTTTCTTTTTACGATGAAATGAATTTATTTCGAGTAAAGCAAAAAAGGTTTGTTGGTAGGTGGTTCCAAAGTGAACACAGTCTTAGGTACTAAGCCTGACAGTAAGCGGTTACCGTAGCCATGTCATTTTTTACCCGACTGCCAAAAAAAGGAGGGTAATGTTTTTCACGCGTATAGGTATGTATGTATGTATGCGGGCATGTCTATTCCATTGTGACCTTTTGTAGCCTAAACGGCTTGGCTGATTTTAAAGTGTGAGGTGTCATTAGATTTCTATTTTTCCCCCGAGTTCTGCTATGTGACATCAACAAAAAACCAATATGGCGAACGTAAACTGTCAAAACAACCCTTTTTTAGTCCTATCGCAATATGGGTATCAGAAGAAAACTAATTAATAGCTTTAGACGAGACTTTAGGTACGTGGGGTCCGAGTGCTAGGTCTTTGTTTAAAGATCTGGCAAAAAGGCTTATCGACGCTTTACGTGATCAGAGGGCTGGTGTGTTTCTCGCTCAGAGAATTAGCATTGCCATTCAACGTGGCAATGCCGCCAGCCTTTTGGGTACGTTTCCAGTTGACAGTGATGCTGACGAATATTACGATGCCTAAACAAGTTTTCTTTGGGTTATTTGATTTTTTTTTTTTTTATTGTTTAAGTTTTCGTTTTAGTTTCCTTTTTTTTGTTTGTATTTAACTGTATATATAGTTTTATGTAAGTAGATGTTTAATTTAATTAATAGCTTAATTCAATTATATATGCACTAAACTATTGTCCGCGGCTCCACTTGTCTCTTGTAACTTAAATAGCTTGACCAATTTTGAAGTGCAAGGCGTTGTTATATTTGTATATTAACTTTATCTAAGCCTATGTGTTAACAATGTATTCTTCGAATTAATTGCTTTAAATTTACTGTCGAAGGCTACCTTTAGGCAGTTGGGTATTTTGGTTTTTTAAATTAATTCTTGTATAAATAATATACGTAATGAAAATTCTACGAAAATATCGGAGAAATGGCACACGTGCAAGTGCGAAATTCTGTTAAATAAATGGAAGACTTATATTAAGTCTGGCCTGACCGATTGGCCTGTTGGTCTAGTGGTAAGTGATCCTGACTGCAAAGCCGGAGGTTGTGGGTTCGATCCCCACCCTGGACAAATCATTGTGCGATGAGCATGATTGTTTGTTCTGTATCTGGGTGTAATTTATCTATGATATTATGTATGTATTTTCAAAAAAAAAATTAAGTAGTTTATTAGTTGTTTAGTACCCATAACACAAGCAAATATAATTGCTTGATTTGGGACTAGATCGCGCTGTGTGATTGTGGTGAAATATTATTATATTATTATTATTCCTCTTTTATTCAATATGTTCTCAAAATTACAAGTAGTTGAATTTATTTGGTAGAGAATTATATGCCTATGAATTTGACTGATGCCCCGAGCGAAAACTTAATTAAAATGGCTCTCGTATTTCTTGTATTATTTTCAAGTGAATAAATCCCTACCTATATTAATTGAATATTCTTCTCCTTATTAATGTAATATAATAATAATAATAATAATAATAATTTATTTATTTTCTCTCATAATGGTACATATAATTATTACAAGGAAATTATGAAATAAACAATTCGAAATGGTTATGTTAATATAGATACGAAAGTACGTTTGTGTATTATTTTTCACGTTACAAAAACATTAAATTTCCGATGCAAAGATGTTTTTACTTAAGTGATGATAATGATAGAGCTTTTTCCCTAGATAGCAATAAAAAGATGTACAGTCGAGTTCATTAATATATTGGCACCATCATTAGATATTTTTGTTGAAAAGGGTGACTACAACTACAGCATATTTTATTGAACCATTCACATGAGGACATATTTGATCCATATGTTCTATAATATTTATTGAACTTTTTAACGCCTCACAATATTTTGAATCCTTGATGGTGCCAATATATTAATGAACTCGACTGTACCTAAACACATAGTTATGACCGTCAAAAGACCTAAAATGAAATGATTCTGATGCAAATATTTATCTTATTTCAAACACAATAAGGTTAAAAGTTATACTAAGTTAATGTTATTGTTAGCATAAACAAAGTCCATCAAATAAGTGGATATATCGAACAGCTGCCGAACTTATGTAAGTTTGTTACCAAAATAGTTAAGTTCGAGTCTACTTCTACGTGTAAATTAGGTGTAACTTTATCAATTAATTTGTCGGTTTAGCTAGACTTGTCGCTGACACAAAATTTAGTAGGAATTTGGTTGCTCGCGTGCGTGATGGGCAAAGCCTTAGTAACAATATGTACATATGTTTTCCGTACATCAATATTAACTTTTATTTTGTTAAACAATATTAATTTTAAATGTACGTATCAATCATAAAGATTGACAAAAGATGAGACTCATTGTTGTCGTTTGAGAGACGGTTTCTTGCATTAGTAGAGCTATCGTGAGTTGTTAGGAAGCTAAGGGAAATAAAAGATATAAAAGAATATGTCTTTAGGCATTTGAGAATCCATAGTAATGAGACGTCAATTTTGAAGCCTAAACCTACGCTAATACATATTAATTTATATTAAGTAAAAGCCCTTAATGCTTACGCTGCTAAATTCAGTTAACTAGTTTACTTCGTAAAATAAAAGTCAGCCATTTTTCGTTATGTAAAATATTCAGTGAAAGACGATGCGACAAATCTTTCTAGTAATAGATAGTCTGTTCCTTGGAGGTTTTGAGTATTGAATATCGTATCAATAACATTTAATAACGATATCGAAAACAAATCGATTTGTTATTAAATTATTCTGTCACCGCTACATATTATTATATTTATATGTTATTTCAGTAAAACGTAGCCTTTCTTTCTGGGTGCCAAATTTCGCGTGGTTGAGTAACAAACTTCCATCCATACATCCATATATCCATCCATCCATACATGTTAACTTTCGCATTAATATAATTAAAGTGAAAATTAATCACATCTAAATAAAATACTATACTTACCTAAAAATTACATAGTACTATTACTTATTCTTTACTAATACGGCCACACTCTTGAGAACTACAAGTAAAAGCCTTATTATCGAAGGGTCCTAACTTTATTGTCACCCAATACTTCGCTAAAAGGCCACGGAGCTACGAAGGTAACACGACTTAATAAAATAGTTTTGTAAAGGTCTTAGGGAGTATTTTCTTTTTTACTTGGTGGTTAGTTTCGATATTAGGATGACAAACTTTGTTGGTTTACAACTTGGAAAAGTCTCCAATTGCGACGCATATGGATTTGTGTTAAAATTGTCCAATCGCAGAACTGTTATTTAAAAAAAATATAATTTATTCTTTTTTTATGCCTTTTTTTTGTTTGGACGCTATGGTGGTACTTAGACATGACATATTTTATTATTTTATGGAAAATTGGTGCAGCCGTTTCTTGTGTATGTTCTTTAATTGTATTTAAAGGGTCAAAACAAACGTTTTTTTCTCTTTATTTCTTTCAAACAAAGTCCTTAAACAAAGTAATAAAACTCTGCCATAGAGTGGTCCATTCCCCAACGTATCGTTGAGAAATACTTGCACTAACCCTATTATAGTTCGCGTTTTATTAAGGTCAGTATTCGCTTGTTATGATTCACTGTTGTATAGTTACTGGCCGTCCTCTCGCCTTTATTGTGGTCTGTCAAATAGTTCGGGTAAGTTTTCAAGGTCTTCTCTGTATAGGGAAATATTTATGCATAGTTTTTGCTTAACATTTCTTTGATGTTGGCGATTTTAGACATGTATTCTTTCTATGTGTAAGGTCGTTTTGCATGCGAATAAACTTCGCTGATTTAAAACTGTTTTAGTGGTTCAAAATTTCCTTACACCTTTTGAACTTGTATTAAGTGTATAATTATCATTCAGGTAATCTAATGAATAAATTGTGTCATAATTGTATAACAAATAATAATAATTTAAAATCTAATTACTGTACAATTGTACATGTACAACATAATAATATATAATTATACTTTCCTATAATGATGACTAGCGGCAGTAGCCCTCCTATCCAACGCGGTAATGGGGCTAGCCTTTTGGGTACGTTTCCTATGAATCTGATCTCAATCAGATATTCTATTTATAGGAATTTCCAGTAAATAGAGTATCTGGTTCTTTTTTTTAATAGGTTAGCTGTGTATATTTTTAAGTCATGTGAAAATATTTTATTGAATAAATGTATATCCATATAATGATATATTTCTAAAATCCTGTAACTACAAAATTCGTGTAAGTCCTGAATCTCAAACTACTGTTTGTTGTAATTTGAAATCAATTCTTTCCAGATTCTAACTCAAAAATGTCTCTTATGTATTTTCTAATTCTATCTTCGATTTGTCAAGCAAAAAAGCCTTCCAAATCTCGACAGCTATCAAGTCTTTCAAACATAATAGTGATAAATCTATCGGTTTTGTTACAAAAAATGGTTGGCGAGTGAATGAAAAATCAAACGGTTGGAAAATCCGAGATATGACGAAAGAAATCGGGACGTTTATCTTCGATGAAATATCGTCGAATTCAATCTAAAGGTAAACTGTTAGTTCATAAATATTGACTTGTTGACAGTATGTATCAGTATTGTATGTTTTCTAAAGAATATATTCACTATTGAATTGCAAGCATTCACTGCAAAACATTTGCGACGGGCAATGGCTAAAAGGTTTCGGTTATGAATAACATAAATTTAAGGATGAGATATGTAACAAGGAAGTCCATTATCGGTCAGTACTTCAGTAGTAGGTGTGTGATTGTAAATCACTGTTTTAATGGCGCTGTAGATAGCAGTAAAATTAAAAGCAAATAACACCCGGTTTTTTGTTAATCAATGCAAATAACAAAAGCTCTTTTAAAATATATCACACAATCCCTGCGAAAGGGTAGATTTTAATGTCATTTATTAAAGGTTATGTTTATGAAGTGAGTCAATTGTCCATTTATCATGCACAATTACAGAATAACCTAACGCATTTTGTGTGCGTTCCCATTGAGGGACCATACCTATTTTTGAACTTTTAAATGCATCAACCTTTAGTGAAAGTTCTCAAACAATTGTAAATTCAGCCAAAAATTTGTAAAAGCTGGCATTCAAAAGTTACAGCCAGTTAAAGGTGGTCCCTCAGTCGTGCATGGCAGACATCCATATCTCAGAATCTAGATAAAATTTAAAGCTGCTGTAAATGAAGACTATAATAAAAGATTTGTTGAACTAATTTACAAAATATTAACTCTTCTTGTTCACTCAGTAAAAAGAAATAGCATGCAGAAGGTGGTTCTTCAATTGAACACCACTAGTTTACCGTTGGTGGAGACCAAAGTAAAATTCAGATATTTTGAATATGTCTAGCGTTAGTAAAAGTTCTAGAACAATTGTAAATTCAATGTCGAGTTTCTAAAAGAAGCCATTCAAAAGTTACAATCAGTTAAAGATGGTCCCTCAATTGAAACGCTTCTCAAAAGGAAAAGTCAATTTACGTAGCAGTCGCTAGTTATTTTGATGAAAAGTAAAGCTTAACCTTTAGTAAAAATTTTTACTAATGATTACTTCACAAAAAAGTTAAAAAAAATTTTGGGTTTTGTCGTTATTAGTAATCGAATTCCTGCGAAGAAACACTAAGAGCGAGGTGACCACACTTCTACAAGTTAAATGGATTAATCTTGTAACCTGTAGATAGGCGCTTATATTCGGGTGAAAATAAACATTATTACTTACTATGATTATAAAAAATAAATGGTAACTTTAATGGTTAATAATAATAATAAAGATAAAGAAAATATATTACGGTATACCCTTGCTACGTCTGTTAGCTACCACAATCAAACTTTTGGAATACGAAATTGTTGTGCGTCTCATCGAAATGAAGCTACTCACTAAAAATTTGCTTGATAGTAATAAAAAAAAATTTGGACCAGGGATCCCGAAATATTACTTTACCATACTCATTGCAAATGATCTTAGTAGCTGGGAGCTTCCTCTGAAAGACCTTCTTCGACATTTGATAAGTCGGTATTGATGTCGCTGTCAAATGCTTGAAAGTGACAGCGACCATATTAGTAGCTTACCGTACCTTTTAACAAGCGATGGTGGCCAAACGGATAAGTTACCGGCGTTATTATTTATTATTAATAAAATACCGGCGTTAGGGACTTCATTCCACAAGCTGATAGTTCTAGGGATATTTCGATATTTAGATAATTCCTCTGAAACCGCGCGGTGCGAGACTCTTCAAGTTACAAATAATACATTTTCAATGTTGTTACAGATATGTATTTTGCTAGGCTTTAGGTTTCTCATGGATCCAATTCTGGAGCTACAAATGTAATTTCAGACCTAAATAAACACAATAAACCTGCCTCAAACCACAATTAATATTTTCGGATGAATTTCATACGATTCGTGTTATTGAATAAATACATATTGAAATTGAGCTCAACGGCGGAACGTATTTATACGGGGAAACGGAAGGGCTCTAACAATTCATTTTATTAATTCGATAATGATAATTAACTGCCTCGGTGGAGCAGATGGAAGTGTATACGACTTCTGGGCAAGAGGTCCCGGGTTCGGTTCCCGGATCGGGTGAAAATGAAATAGAATTTTTCTATCATGAAATTCCATTATTATGATTTTTGAAAGATTTAAAAACAAAATGTCCCAGGTTGATAACAATAGGTCCTCCCTATTTCATAATACCAAATGTAGCTGGCGATATGTTGGTGTGATATACCTCTGCCTACCCCTTCGGGGAAATAGGTATTATTTGTTATTATCTTATGTTGATAATTTATGTTGCTTTTTCGGCATTTGTATCCGTACAGTTTTGTATTGTACAGTGGAAATCATCAAAATTTCGGAATACCGTTATATGCCCACGGTAATAATGCGTTACCCGGGTCATTATTTTCACTCATACACCTGGTAGAGGTCACACACCAGTCATTAATTATGTCTTATAATTCCACTTACACCCTCATTAGACAAGTGTGAAGCGTTCCGTGTTTATTACATTTTCTACTACGCATGCACCATTTTATAGTCCACCATTTTCAGGAAGGAGTATAAAATTTATATTTTTAGTACCTATGGTGTTTTGGTTCTATACCATTCTGCGCTATTTCAAACTGTAACCAATTGAAATTGTAACTACTATGGTGATTAAAAAGAGTAGCCTTAGTTTCTTGCCAAGTTCTTCTCAGAGCTCAACCTTGTCAGTGTGCCTTAGGCACATTTGCAAAGTATCATACATACACCTAATATAAAAGTATTATATTAGATTGACAATAATGACCTTTATTTCAAAGACATAACTGTCATTAACTGTGTAGGCCTAACAACTTTCATTAAAAGCCACACAAGGTTTCGCGCGAACTAATGAAATACATCTATCCATCTTCACAAACTTTCCCGTAATAGGAAGTTAGTTTAATGTGATTCTCTAAGTACACTAACATATATTGGCTCTCACCATACTAGTATACGCATAGAATATCAATTATGTAATGGGTTTACAACCGTCCTTCCTTTCCATGTAATGTTTTTTTCAAAATTTGTAATTATCCGTCGAAAGGCGTGCAATACTAAGAAAAAGGTCGTATAGCGGATCTTGAATAAATTCTAATTTCTTTCTAAAAGGTTTAAATGGAAGATTTATTATTATCTTTTAAAATATTTTATTATTAGAGGCTTATAAGCCCTTAATACACTATTTTTAGGAAATCTAAATTGTAAACAAGTTAAGTAGTGCGTTCGGAAATTCCAATCTAACTAAATTGGAATATAACTGTTCTAACTGTATATCTTTTCATTTCCTAATAAGATTATCTACAAATAGTATAGTGTATTAAAGGCTTTATGACACGAATGGATAGGTCCATTCATGTCATTATTATAAAAAACCTATAAGACTTATAAAAAACCCAAAGTGCACACTCAGCGATCAAAAAACGGCCCCCAAAAAAGAACACAAAAAGAGTTCAATTAAAAAATTTCGCTGCCGTGAGGTGAGAACGTCAATAAGTTTTATTGCTTCAAAAGTTGTGGTTTTTTTTTTAAAACAAATTGTAATATGTATTAAATAAGACATAAGAGATTATACAAACACTATATTCTAAAAATGTAATTATAGTTTGACAGTACATCGGTGAAAGTTTTGAGCGCGGCTTTAGTACGTGACGGGCAGGCAGACAAGATCATCATCATCATATTATCAGCAATAGAAAGGTCACAGTTGAACATTTAGTTATATATTGTCCTGTTTTTAGGCGTCCAGCAGGTTTACTCTGATTTTCGACATTCGATCGGTCTGGTTTGATGTCGTTGTCAAATGTAAGAATATTTAGATATGGTCGCTGTCAGTTTCAAACATTTGACAGCTGCATCAAAACGGACTAATCGAATGTCGAAATTCAGAGTAAGCCCCTTGTATAGCAACAGATATCTACTGAAATATGAGCTTTATACGTACACCACTAACGGGCAAGCGTAGAGGGAACGTACTGGAAAATTAGCTATTCAGCCGCTCTAGTGCACACTCTGTAGTCTTTGAGTTAACATGATGAGTTTTTGTACAAATAATGTGTGTGTGAAATTCGGGAGGATAAGCTTTTATTTTTAGTTTCAACAACAAAAAAGACGCCTTTTTGTATCACTGACTTTTATTTAAAACTATTACTAAATGTAACGAGCATCTACATTATTTATTTATATTTTTTTTTTATACCACGACGGTGGCAACAGTGGTACAGACGTACGGTCCGCCTGATGGTAAGTGTAGTAAGTATTTATATACTCTAATATTATAAAGTGCAAATTTGTTTGTATCATGGTTAGTAATGTAATACTAACCAAGAAACAAACAAATTTTCACACACAACAACAAATTAGCACGGGTCTCCTCCATACATTTTGGAGGGAATATAGCCTACTATATACCATGCTGGCCAGACGGATTGGTATGGGTTTTGCTAGAGATATAAACAGCGGGAGAATACCCGTCCTGCCCTATTCCAATGTACTCGATTTTTTTTTTTCATGTGGTTACGAGACGCTGCGTCACTTACCGAGTGTCGACGCACAAAGAATTATTACGAAAGATAAAATCTAAAAGAAAAGCTGCTAAAAAGAAAATATATCATACAATACGATGTATAATAAAAATAAACAATAATGTTTTCTCAGATAAAACATAATAAGAACTACGTCGTAAGATGAATTGTTTGATCTTTTGGGATATCGTGTTTTTGTAGAAGAAACAAGATAAATTGGATATAAATAGTGTGTAGTAAAACAATGTTTGTTAGTATTTTATTAGTCTTAATCTAAATTGATTATTCCATGTAGTGATGGATTAAGAATACAATATCACTACCCCATTTCAACCCGTGGGTGATGTAAAAGGCGACTCAGGGAGTAACCTTAAGCAGACAAGAGCTCTGCGGGAAAAGGAAAATTTGAAACAAAACCCTATACCCGTCTAGCCACCGTGGTATAGTAGGCTAAATTCCCTGTACATTCTTTGGAGGAGACCCGTGCCCAGTAGTGGGACGTTTATGGGTTGAAATGAATATGATGAAAGCCGAAGTTTTTGATACATGTTTTGATTTGCAGTAAATATAACAACGTTAAAGATATTTGAGATGAAAATGTTAACATAATGTTAAAAACAAATATACCTACTGTTTCTCCAGAGCTTGAGGCTCAGGTGTGCAGTTCATTGGTAAAGTTTCCTATTCTCAAGCTATACAATTTTGTCATGTGCTACCCTAGTATTAAGGAAAATATTGTATTTGTTTTTATAAGGCAATAAACGATTAAAATCCCTCTGATTTAATAAATTAAAATATACAAAATTTATAAACTTTAGAAACATTTCTGGACCGAGCGATGTTTTGGCTAAAAATACTAAATTACCGTAATGTTAAAAAATTGTACTGTTTTTAACAGCTCGAGGCTATCTCATTTAATATAAATTACCTAAATGAAAGAGAAAATTAAATAACGCCCAAAGAAAATTCTTTTATACAGAATAGAGTATGTAGCTTGACTTAAAAAACTAAGACTTGAAAGAACTAAACGGTGTTTGAAAGATCAACAATCAAAGAACAATTTCCGTGTACTTAACGTTGTCTCTGGTAAAGAGGCTGGCGTTATTTTTATCCCGATCAATCAAGCCTGCTACTATTAAGATAACTGTTCTAGTTGCAGATTATTGACGACGTTATCAAGTAAAATAAACTAAGCTTGGTTTTTTTTTTTTTTTTAAAGACAACGCCCGCACTAGGGAACAAACCCAGTGTCGCGGGGAGCTTTACAAACATGAAACTAACGGACACAAAGTACACCCAGACTAGAAACAAATATCTATGAATCACACAAATATTTGTCTCGTGTGGGAATCGAACCCACGTCACCCAGCACGGCGATGTAGTGGCGAAGCGACCACCTTAACCACTGCGCCACGGTGACAGTCAAATGTTTGTGTGACACGGTGACAGTTATAATGAAATATACCGTATCAGTCTAGAGTTTCAAACTGTTCCCACTTACAGCACTTAGCTAACATAGTTGGGGAAATGAGGGTGGGATGCATCTCTGCCTACCCCTTCGGAGGAAAAATAATGTTAACATTTCTATTAACGATCAGTCCGTAAGTAACCGACATCGAACGAACGAAATTACAGGGTCCTCGTTGATAAATTTGAATCAAAGTAAGAAATCAGAGCCCATTTAAAATCCCATTACAGAGCGGTTTGTAAGGGCACGTCATTAACGGGATTGGACCAAAATGCTGATGCATTGTAACTACATCAATCTGAACCGAATGATGGCATTAAATCTAGCTTTTTTTGTCTGTAACCAGATGATTCTGATGTTATTAAAGGAAAGGTTGTAACATGATTGAGGAAAATGCTAAATATATATTTTTTTGTATACTATCATCGTAACATTAATTTTTTTTTACTAAATTGAGAATCATTGTCATCTATCTGCCTCATTATCGCAGAACATTTTATTAGGGTACTCCTAAATACAAAAAAAAAAATCCTTAAATTGTTACTTTTCTTAGAGTCGAGTGTCCCGCTTCTTGGCAGTTAATTGGTTGATTTTTTAAAGGTAAAAAACTGTGAAAACATTTACAATAGTAGTTTAAATAACGAAATGAAAAGGAACACTATCACAGTTTAATTAATAAGTTAATTCACAGATACAACTAATATTAAAATATCATTATCATCTTCATTGACTGGCCTGTTGGTCTAGTGGTTAGTGACCCTGACTGCTAAACCGGAGGTCGTGGGTTCGATCCCCACCCAGGACAAATCTTTGTGTGATGAGCATAAAGGTTTGTTCTGTGTCTGGGTGTAATTTATCTATAATGTGTATGTATTTACAAAAAAAAATGTATTTAAGTAGTATATCAGTTGTTTAGTACCCATAACACAAGCAAATATAATTGCTTACTTTGGGACTAGATGGCGCTGTGAGAATGTGGAAGAATATTATTATATTATTATTCATATCAGCCCAATGTGCCGCTTAACACCAACCAAACTATAATTATACAAAAATGTAAATCTATTCATAGTATTTTCTAGAATTAATATCATCACTTGTAATGAGTACAAGTAGAATATTTTAATGATTTAATATTCTACAACATCCACTCAATAGAGAGATGCCAAGACCAAATCATAAATTTAATTCACGAAATACAATAACATAATTGGGAATGGTTGTCCGGATGTCCCTCGGGATGAACAATATCGGGATGAGCCTATATCAAACTGTGTTGGTTTACATAAATCTCTCACAATATAAATGACAATTTCTATTTTACACTAAATATTATGGGTACATATAGAACACTATCGAAAATGATACCTAGTTTATTTCCCGCTACACAAATGACAATTTCAATTTAACATTGAAGTTATCTGTGTAGTGACGGATTAGTTACTACCCCATCTCAACTCATGGGTGTCGTAAAAGTCGACTAAGGGGGACTCCCTTAGTTAAGCAAACAAGAGCACTGCGAGAAAAGGAAAATTCGAAACAAACTGTACCAACCCGTCTGGGCAGCGTGGTATAGTAGGCTAAATTCTCTCCACATTCTTTGGAGGAGACCCGTGCCCAGCAGTGGGACTTTTATGGGTTGAAATGATGATGATGATGAATACAAAATACTGTATACTTGGAAGGAGTAGCAGAGTTACAAGGCACAATTCCAGAGTCTGGACCTGCTGAATATTTCACTTGACGTTTTTGCCAGACACGGTCGAAACTAGGACCTCGTAGCGCAACAGATAGATACACTCCTATTGGATTACTTGGACGTATTATAAGCTTAAAATATCTTACTTTCTAAATACTTTCCACCATATCGCAGTACCGTCCATGTGGACCAAGATCCCAGAGCTCCCAGACGTTACTCATGTTCTAAGAAACAAAATGTAGACAAGAAGGTACTGTTGGTGTGTACTATGAACGTACGCCTCTTGGATGTGTCTGGGAGTTTGGTTATTGATTATTAACATTTTTCTGTATAACATATATAAAATCAGCACTCAGAAAACAAGTAAAGTTACTAACAATGTTACGTACCTTTAGTACCGGATACCTAAAAATTTGCCGTCGGCACAAGTTAGCGAGTATGCGTACGTTCGTAGTACACAACACTACCTTCTCGTTTCCATTTTATTTCTCAGAACATGAGTAAAGTCTGGGAGCTCTGGGATCTCGATCTAATGTATAAAACGCAGCTATACTGGTACAATTTCGGTAGGCACGTGGTAGTAATGCAAATGCTTTAATGCTCCATTTATTCACGTCCTGTAATACGCGATGGTATGCAGTAGCCGCATTGTGTGCTTTTAGAATGAGCATTACTGAATAGCGTGATAGACAAATTAGATTTGCTGTATAATTGCGACTAACATATACATAAATATTATATTATTATATTATTCGAATTTGCAACACTTACGCATTTCCAGGGTCAGTGACTCTATAGTTAGCTCTAGTTTTTAGTTTAAATTTCTCTACGAATGAATTTTATTGAAATCTAATTTTGTGTTTTGTGGGAAGCTAGAGCTGTTTTGGGGTAAGTCAATATTTGGGGTAAGTTATGGCAGCCGTTGCGGATTATAATATTAGAATTATTATCATTATGAGCCCATCTATTTCCACTATGTGACATGAATCAATCCTAGTAAAACTTATTACTCACAATTCTCAGTTTTCAAATTCTGTACACAGCCTGCATCTTGTCAGAGGAATATAAGCTCAAAAGTCAATGAACTTCGTTGCTATTATACCAGCCACCACTAAACCAATGTTCACATGAATATCCGCTTCATAGAGCTTTATGTTCTAATAACGCACGCTGCATTCATTCCGACGGATATTGCCATTTATAACCCTTTCAAAGCCTTTTACGATAATAAACCTGTGTTGATGTAGTACTCTTTGAACTGTCAATGTTTTACGATGTGATAATTTCATATAGAATCTAAGGGTTATTTTCCATTGGGACGCAACGAAACGTGATGAAGCGAGTATTTTTTTTATTGGGCTATAACTATATTAGACTATTTTGTGGTAAAGGCTCACATACACAGCGCAAGTTTTGCATACAAATTTTCGTGTGTGCCTTGTTTTACACGAAAATTGCCTGGTAATTTTGCATTGTCTTAATAATCATCATTTCAACCCATAAGCGTCCTACTACTGGGCGCGGGTCTCTTTCAAATATTTTATAGAGAATTTAGCCTACTATACCACGCTGGCTAGACGGGATCGCATAGGATTTGTTTCGAATTTTCCTTTTCTCGCAGTGCTCTTATTGCTTCTGGTTAGTCCTTTAGTCGCCTTGTCGTACATTAAGTATTCTTAATCCATCACTAAACAGATTATACTCATACATTAGATATAATATCATTATTATGAACGGCATTCCTCTCCTAATTAATATTGATTTTGTAATATCACTCTACGTAGGATAATCCCATCCAATCAACCCGTTCTTGAACGTAAGTAGTTCATCACTGCGGTTATAACTCGTGTACCTACCTACATGTTAAAGTAAGTCCATACAACAGAAGTATATACTACACGTCTTCTGTGGAAATTACTAACACTTTCCCCAATTTTTAGTGTAAAGAGGTCTTATACCCAGTATACTTAAATATTTAAAAAACGAACTCGAAGATTGACTGACGTATTAGCGCACAGCTGAAACCGTTCTAATTTGGAACGTGTTTAAATACATGGCTTCCTATAATGATAAACAATGAATGCATATCTGAAAGTTTATCTGCATAAGATAATAACTTGCTGTGGTCACACAACCGAAATATAAGCGGGCGAAGTCACGGACGCCATCTAGTTTAGAATAAAAGCCAATATAATTCGATATTATAACTATATTGCTGTGTTAGCAAAGTGCCGAGTGACCTACACCAACGTTAATGTTACTCAAATATTGGTTCCTAACGCTATATAATATTATATCCCAGACTAGACGGTCAGTGCTGTAATCTTGCCTTTCATGAAAACCAAAGGATCGCAAAGTTTTCGTTTTATATCTTACAGTTACAATAGGTACTCCTACAGTAGCTTCTTCATACACATAATTCTACGAACTGTTTCCGCAGGTGCTGGTGCCACGGTAAAACTCATATGCGTAAATAACGCGATTCAAGTTTCCCATTTTGTGAATAGAATGACGTCAATGAACAACAAATGGCGCGAAAACAAAGGAATCACTAAATTCAAAATATAAACAAGCTTTAAAGAAAAACATTTGAATTTAGAATTCCTATTCAAATGCAAGATATTAAAGATCAAAGTGGTCAGTTCAACCAAATGCATATTTTTTACGTGGGAAACTAAATAATTATTTTTTTTCTTTTTATTTGTTTGTGGGTAGTATTCAGTTTCTATTTCGGTAATATAATAAAAACGACGCCAGCAGAGTCCCTCGACAAGGCAGAACATTTAAAATTTTCAAAAGTTCTGAAACAAACTATGCCGCAGAGAGGCAAGGCAAATATAACCGATTTTAGTAGGCCAACTTTCAGCAATGCGGTTTTTTCCAAATTATTTATATTTTTCCTTTTTAAAAATAAGTACTAGGTACATCGTATTGATAATACTATCATCTTTTTAAAAAAAATCAATTATAAATAATATAAAATCAAATGTATTTATTTTGGAGATTTTGGGTCACTCTGTGTGCTTTATCGATTATTCCATGGGGAGTGCTTTGATGAACTCCTAGATTTGGTGCCATCGTCGCCTTTCTATCATCACACCACTCAAAGCCGCTGTAGACTTCACCCACACTACCTATTATTATAGCCGATATTAACGGTAAGGTCCCAGCGATCATTCCTCCCACGGACGTGCCGGCTCTGGGGTGAACTTCCTACAATAGCGGTGTTTCCTGAGCGCTATGACACGTCCTTCTTCAAACGAGGTTTAAAGAGAGCTATCCTTTCAAGGTAGGCAGAAGCTTGGCTGCGCTACCTAACATTTCCACCGTCCAAGAGCGGCGGTATACTTCAGGCAATAAAAAGAATTATTACTTAATCAATTGACTGGCCTGTTGGTCTAGTGGTTAGTGACCCTGACTGCTAAACCGGAGGTCGTGGGTTCGATCCCCACCCAGGACAAATCTTTGTGTGATGAGCATAAAGGTTTGTTCTGTGTCTGGGTGTAATTTATCTATAATATGTATGTATTTACAAAAAAAAAATGTATTTAAGTAGTATATCAGTTGTTTAGTACCCATAACACAAGCAAATATAATTGCTTAATTTGGGACTAGATGGCGCTGTGTGAATGTGGTAGAATATTATTAATAATTAAACTGAAACTGTATTATTATTTCACTTAGGTATATAATATTTTAATCCTGTTTTTATTCATACCTACATAAAAACAGGTTCAGTGTTTGACATTGACTTTGAAATTAAGTTACCGAGACAGTTCACACAAGTGAACATGGGGTTATATTTGGTAAAAAGTTATGAAAAGCTCTGGGATAAAGCTTATTTAAGTACAGGCAGCTAAGGACCACGAATTTATTTATAACAGTCTCAAATACTATATTTTTAGAATCTAAAAGATAGGTATTTGATATTGAAATAACGTTTCGCTATGAATTTTATAGCAGTTTAAACCTGACAGAACAGATTGAGGCCGTTTTCAATATCAAAATAAGAAATCGTTTTAGTATCTAGAGTATTATTATTCCTAGAAAATATATTGTATTTATGATAGCCGCTTGAATTTAAGTTATAGAAAAATGTTAAAGTTAAAGGCATGAATACTTCTAACACGCTTTATAGAGAATTGAGACTTACCTTGCAAATTTACTAAATGGGCTGGACATTAAAAGATTTTTTCCAATCGGACTAGTAGTTTCTGAGATTTAAAAAATATTTTAAAACTATCAAATCAAAACAACAAAGTGGAATCCACATTGGTACTGCCGGTCGGGATCGAACTCGGACCGCGTGATTTGCACGCCGGTCACTTATCCATTCAGCCACCATCGCTTCAATAATATAAAAAAAAACAAAATAAAATATAGATTTTTCTATTTTGGCTACTTATGACTTTTTACAACTGGAATGAATGCACGGTACAAAGGTATTTCTTGTCAAACTTCTAGTTCGGTCTGAAGTTACACCCCGCTACTATCTAACATAGTAAATTAACTTCGTTGGTGATTTATAATATTACTAGAAATCGCACAGGGTTTCACTCACATCGTTCTTTATTTGGCTACTGCTCAGCTCCTATTGACCGTAGTATGATGTTAAATCAGACTACTATTCCTGAGATCTTAGCGCTCAACCAAAGAAACAAATAAAGAAATTCTTCAGCTTTATAGTATTTTTTTTTTTTTTTAAAGACAACGCCCGCACTAGGGAACAAGCCCTGTGTCGCGGGGAGCTTAACAAACATGAAACTAACGGACACAAAGTACACCCAGACTAGAAACAAATATCTATGAATCACACGAATATTTGTCTCGTGTGGGAATCGAACCCACGTCACCCAACACGGCGATGTAGTGGCGAGGCGACCACCTTAACCACTGCACCACGGTGACAGTCAAATATCGTAGTAGATTATCGTGTTCAATCAAACAAACTCTTCAGCTTTATATTATAATGCTAGAAGTCTTCACGTCGTTTTTATTTGACCACTGCTCAGCTGCTTTTAGCCGCAGCATGATGTTATATAACCTATAACTTTGCTCGATAAATGGGCTATCCAACACTAAAATATTTTTTCAAATCAGACCAGTAGTTCCTGATCCTAGCGTTCAACCAACCAAACAAACAAATTCTACAGCTTTATAATATTAAATAATACAGTATAGATATAAGAGTAACGTAAATGTAACTAATAAATGAAAGTAACAATATGATATACACTTTGACTGACTGACTGTTGACTGTTGATCTAGTGGTTAGTGACCCTGACTGCTAAGCCGGAGGTCGTGGGTTCGATCCCCACCCAGGACAAATCTTTGTGTGATGAGCACAAAGGTTTGTTCTGTGTCTGGGTGTAATTTATATATAATATGTATGCATTTACAAAAAAAAAATGTATTTAAGTAGTATATCAGTTGTTTAGTACCCATAACACAATATAATTGCTTACTTTGGGACTAGATGGCGCTGTGTGAATGTGGTAGAATATTATTATTATTATACAGCACTAAAGAAACAGCATCTTAATTTGTCAAAGTCTGAGAACCGTTGGTCAAGCGACAATAGGCTTTTCATTACGGCATACCACACGCTCGCTAGAAACCAAATAGATATATATGTGCTAGCTAATAAACTGGGGAACACTTACACAGAAATGCTGGAGTCTTATTAGGGTTGCGGTCGCCGACGTGAAGGAATGTAGACTTTATGAGCTAACACTCATCTTCATTATGTCTCTACAATTTTTTTCTACAGCCCTGAAAGAATAGAAGCGACTGTGAAATTCTATGCGAATTTAGTAAATGTTTTTATTATGAAGATTTGAATTAAGAGTTAATTGATGATCATCATCATTACCATCATTTCAATCCATAAACGTCCCACTGCTGGGCACGGATCTCCAACAAAGAATGTGGAGGGAATTTAGCCTACTATACCACGCTGGCCATTACGCTTGGTGTAGGGTTTGTTTCCTTGTCGCTGTGGTCGCGGACGAATGTTTCTGCGCTCCCGTGACTACAGCAGAGCGCGACGAGAGGAACACCTTGGGGTTTTAGTGGGTGCGAGCCCCACATAACCCCTCGGTTCTTTCTCCAAGACCGAGGGGTATGCGTTAGGCATTTCCCCAAATAAAAAAAAAAAAAAGGGTTTGTTTCCTTTCTCGCAGTGGTCTTGTCTGCATAAGGTTACTCCTTTAGTCGCCTCTTACGACACACGGGTTGAAATGGGGTAGTGATATTACGTATTCTTAATCCGTATGACTGACATAATACTGCAGCCCCATGCGCAAAAACGGTGGTAAATTCAAAAACTATGCTTGCGATACGTATTTCGTCACTAGAGGCTTCTTCTAGATATCCTGATAAAGATTGATGGGTTTTCTCCACTCAAAAATATATATAAAGGAAGTATTCGTAATGTTAAAAAAATGTTAAAGTCGTACCTAATGTTAAATTTTACTATAAAAATAGCGCCCTGTAAGTTCCAATGTGTTATTTGCATATAAATAGAACTGTAAACGCAATGATTTTTTACCATTTCCACACTTTTCACCTAATTCTGAAAAGTGTCATCATCATCATCAGCAACCCATTAAGTTCCACTGCTGGGCTCGGGTCTCCTCTCCTCTAACTAGAGAGCTGAGAGCTGGGTTTAGGCCATAATCCACTCACGCTGGCCTACTGCGGGTTGGTGGATCAGACATACTCACAGAATTTCTTCTAGGGTATGTGGGTTTCCTCACGATGTTTTCCTTCACAGTTAGCAGATGGTAAGTCACTTGACTAGTACATAGAAATTCCACAAAGTGAAATCCACATTGGTACTGCCGGTCGGGATCGAACTCGGACCACGTGATTTGCACGCCGGTCCCTTATCCATTCAGCCACCATCGCTTTCATCATCGCTGAAAAGTGTATTAAACATATTTTTAAATTATTGTAGCTCCCAATAAATATTGAAAACCACATAATATGACATTAAATTGCAACGTTGCTACTTCTAAGTATAAACGCTCATCATTATTATAACCTTTTACCGTACATTTTAAACAAGGAAACATTTATATAAAACAGTGAAAATGGCTTTAAGCCAACCCCTTCCAGCCTTGAAATGAAATCAATCCCTCACCCATTATGCCTTATTTAAAGCCTGATAGAGTTTCTCACGTTCCCTACCAACAGCGAAGTTAAAGTGAATAACAAATGAGAATTTAAATAGGCCATTCCACGGAAGTCAGACGTATCAATTATTTAGTCACATAAGAATGTATTACAACTAGAACGGAACCGTGTAAAGAGATTTTAATATTTAATTTTCAGGCAGTCTTAAAAAAAAGAATGTCCATCATCTGTACTAGGGGTGGCCAATCGGTTGATCCCGGCCATTCGAAAGTCCAATCGATCGATCATACGAGTATTTATATGTCTTGTTTATTAGATTAATTAAGAACTTCTGACTATGTAAGTACTCTAAGGTTTAATTAATACATTTTAATTGTATGTCGTCGTGCAGTTATAAATCTTTTGGTTAGTTAGTTTGAATAACAATAAATAATTTAGTAAATGACAGTTCTAAGTGACAGAAAGGCATAAAAATATAGACAGTGAGATTCTGTGCGGCTAAATGTGGTCCAACTCTAACGGTCTAGCTAGCCGCTTCTAACGATACCTACCTCGTTTGTCATACACACATAGCCTGTTAAATCATAACCCCTTTTCACTGTAATCCGGTTTTAGACTAAAACCTTTATACAGAAAATTTTATATACAAAATTTCGAGCTATCTACTCAAAACACTTTGTAAATTTAAAGCTAAAAGCTACCATTTCAGAATACGTTCTATCTAACCGAGTTCAGCCAAAGGATAATACAGCAAATGGAGTTCTGCCCGTGTGTACATTTGCAACTCAATCAAATAGACACATCGTATTTACCGAGTACCGAGTCCATTATTCGAATGAGATCATAACTGCGCATCTCGATATCCACTTTCATTCGATTGATCAACTTTTAAACGCTCATCGGTTTTTATCACATCACTAACTGATCATTTATTCAGTTTTTTGAATAAAGAATCCGCATGTTTTTTTCATATTTGGAAAAAAAACTTTTTGTGTTCATTTATTTTTTTATCTTTTTAATTTGTAATTCTATGTAAAGATCTTGACTCAAAACAGTACCTGTAGGTAATATTTTATGATTGTACTGAATAAATAGCTAAGTATCATCATAGATGTTTCTCCATTTTATGCGATGTGCTTTTCACGCTATAAGACTATTTAATAGTCTTGTTTTAAGTCCAATAGGCATTCATCCGCGCTTACAGACCGAATCTTTTGGCAAACATATTAATCTGTCAGGGCCCCCAGACCCTTTTAGCAAGTCGTTGGAGATAGGACCCTATGACACTACAAATCACCAATGAAATGGTCACATAAACGTCATAAATGGTCATATAACAATATTCTTTCAAAAATTGCCTGCTACATCATTACAAGCGCGTGGATTCATAATGTAGGAGTTTCATAAGAGTAACTTAGTAATATAGTTGAATAAATGAGGTTTCATGCATCAAAGCATTGGTCCCCACAAGGGCAGAACGTTTGAACATAATAAAGACTGCTTTCATGTTATCATTTTCAGTATTTTCAACAAGATCAAAGCATTTCGCGGTCCACCGCTTCCTCTACTCGTTAACTTATATCTAAAGGTGAAGTTCAAAGTTATGGATGTTGTTATAGTTTTGTTTGGTTTTTAACCGACTTCCAAACCAAAAGGAGGGAGGTTCTCAATTCGACACGTATGTTTTTGTATGTATGTGACGCGACGTAAACTCAGTGTTTATAAATACCGTTCATTAGCAATTGTCTCGACGGCGCGGCGGCGCCTGCCTTTGAGGAAAAATGAAGTTGCTGCTATGTAAATACAATATATTATGTTATGAATATGCATTTAAATAATTAAATTTAAAAATATACTTTTAAAATAGAGTAAGTATAGTGGGTTATTTAAAATGAATAAAATGACACTGTAAATAAATCGTATATCTATACTAATGTTATAAAGTAGTAGAGTTTGTTTGTTTGAACGCTAGTATCTCAGGAACTACTGGTCCGATTTATAAAATTCTTTTAGTATCTCAGATTAGTCTTTCAGATAGCCCATTTATCGAGAAAGGTTATAGGCTATATAATATCACGCTACGGATACTAGAAGCTAAGCAGTGGTGAAATAAAGAACGACAGGAGTCAAGCCTGCGCGAAAGTTTGTACAAAATGAAATACCAGTGTAGAATTATCTTTTATCTCTAAAAATATATTGACACTGTAGAGAAATGGTCGTAACTTTCATAAGAAGCTATACAATAATTCTTTCCAATTCTGAAATTGTTCCGTTTGTTTTCAAACAGCTGTTATTATCGATTTTGATATAAAACTTTTAACTTCGGTGTCAATACTGGGTGTTTGCGAACTTTTGAGACTGTTCCTAACTTCTCACAAGGTCTCGCATTAAGAACTGAGGAAGCTTTGCTTCGGAAATCCGACTTATTGAAGGAAATATGTTTTTAAAGACAACTTTCGTGCTGACAATAATATTCTTATAGTTTTTATTGGATATCTGTTTGTGTAGCTCTAAACAATACAGTAATAGTTTTATTCTATATTCTCTTTTCGTTTCTACTTTCGTGTATTCAGTCCTATAATTTATTCAATAAAACATTTACATCATATCTTAAAAATCATACACAACTAACCTTTATTTTTTATTTTTTTAGCCAACCTGTGTTGTCCCACTGCTGGGCAAAGGTATCACCTAAGCTCTACAATTAAGCTATTTGAAAAAAAAAGAACCAGATACTCTATTCACAGGAAATTCCTATACTTAAATAGAATATCTGATTGAGATCAGATTCCTGAAGAAACGTATCAAAAAGGCTAGCCTCATTAACACGTTGGATGGTTCTAGCAGTTTTCGTAGTTTCAATAGTAGGATGAATTACTTAACTACTAGAGATTTAATCTCAGACCTTTAAACTGTATTTTTGTTTATTACTGACCCAATAAAGCAATATCATAACATATCATCACGCCTTTTTCCCCGAACGGGTGGGCAGAGGTGTTTCACACCCACATTTCGCCAGCTATGTTTAGTCCCATGAAATAGGGGGCGAGCCTATTGTCATCAACCGGGAACCTTTATATTTCAAACTCCAGGAAAATCTCTATACTGGAATGTCATGATAGAAAAGTCCAATACCATTTTCACCCAGCCCAGGAATCGAACCCGGGACCTCTTGCAGTCGTATACACTTCCCGCTGCGCCACTGAGGCAGTCCATTATCTAATATGTATTTAATAACATATCTAGTCTGTTATTTCGAGGACATACAAATTTCCCGATACATCCTCCATTTAAAAATTCCCAACATAATTCTGCTGTTCACAAACTTTTGATATATAAAAATGAGCTTTATTCTTATACGAATATAGTCTATGGTCAAGGGTAATTGTGTTGGTCAATAGTATTACTTACAGTGGTTGATTGTCATTACTTAGATTATACCAGGTTTGATTCCAATAATGTTCTGTAGATTAGTAGTTTTTATTGGTTATGTGTAGAGTAGCCATGGTATTTGAATTTGTGGGATTTTCTTTTTTGTTTAGGTTTTTTTTTGACAACGCTCGCACTAGGAAATAAGCCTAGTGTCGCGGGGGACTTTACAAATATACAATTAACGGATAAAAATAACACCCAGATTCGAAACAACTATCTATGAATTACACAAATTTTGACTTGGGTGGGAATCGAATGCACGTCACTCACCATGACGATGTTAGTGGCCCTGGTGACAGTCATTGCAGTTGATAAATATAAGCTTTTTAAAATTCTAAGGTTAATTAACATAACCGAAACTTAGTTGACAAATTTTGGCATATTTTTCATTTAAATCTGTCAGTCTTAAATCTCAGAAAAAAAATCGTAAATTAATCAGTTTTTAATTTTCTATACGGTAAACTATTTGCTGACATTAAATAACTTAAGCCGTAAAAATACGTCGTACTACGATTCGAATAAGTTTACTATCCGGGAGAAATCTGAAGAGTCGGAATCAGGCGGCTGTTTGCTGCCGTCTTGGTATGGTATCAAAACTTCCAATATCAAAACCCATGGTCATATTAGTGATGTCCATCGGTGGCGTGACTTAGGTACATGATAGTATCGATGAGGTCACACTAATGATGATTTGAAGACGGCTCATTGAACCGTGGTATGTTATATGTCATTTAGAACTTAGCTCATAATATTGGTACTATCATTTTGATTAGTACGGCCATTTAAATTATAATGGGGATTATTTAGATGTTTACTTTTTACCCGACTAGACTGCCAGAAAGGGTATTGTTTTTCGCGCGTATCTTGTATGTTTGTATTCCCACGTTTCTTCTAAATGGCTGGATGGATTTCGACAATTAAGGTATCGTTAGATTCATATAAAAAACCCAAGTTTCCTTAGATAGGTATTAAAAAAAAAACGGTGGACTTTTTTTAACCAGACTTTTTTTATCTTGTAGGGTATCAAAATAAAAAGAATCAAATAGAGATTACAAATTTATACGTATGTTATGTATTTAAATTTAATCAGGATAATTACCATTTTTCGGCCTTTTTAGTGCGTTGCTTACTTGTTGATTTTTTGCAGTCGGGTGTTAAAAAAATATTGATTTAATTTTTTAAAATATGTACATACTTATATAAATCAATATTTTTTTATAACTTTTTTATCAGATAGCTTGGAAAATATAACTGAATAATAAATTTAGGATAACATAGTTTTTATCAAACAGCTTATAGTACGTAACACTTTAAACCAACAGACACACAATAACGCAACAAAAAGCCTGTAAACTCGGTAGTTTTTACAAGCAACAGAGACACAATGGCCGCCGCCTCTCCGCAAAGCTTCGGATTAATTAGCCTGTTTTGCTATATCGAATTGTTTGTAAACAAGGATTAAAAACAGACAAATTGCTTTACTGTTGTTTGAACTTAGCATTCTAATAATGTTTTGTTTTAGTCACAAATTAAACGTGGCTTTACTGTAGATACAATTTCTGAAAACCAGCAAACCGGGCACATTTCCGAATAAAAAACAAAATCAAAAATATTTTTTGGTTTTTCAATTAAAGTCGTAATATAGAAGTATGGCAAAGGACATAAATAGTGATGCAGCAGAAGTGTATAAGATTGATGCATAAGAAGTTTTGAGTTTGAATACCGGATTAGTCAATTTTGCTGTCACGTCGTTTTTAGTATCAGCCCATTTTAAAATGTGCGTACCCTGTGCGCCGATGACGACTATAACAGAAACAGGTCCTATCAAAATACAGAACAAGACAAAATTCACAATAGTGAATATCTATTAAAATCGCATTACTTCGCCAATTTTTGATACTGGTAGCGTTATCTTCCACACACATATTATGAAGCTCAGATATACAACCTTTAGATTATTACTACACCCTGAAGTTAGTATCGTAACCAATCAGTGTGAAACATGTGCCTCTAGACTCTCTACCAATGAATTTCCCATAATGTCTACCGTAGATTTTTGTTACAGGAAAACATCTGAACACAACCTGCACATTCGTGTGAAATAGGAAAGGCAATTTATGGCAAATTACCCCATTAATTCTACCGAGAAGTGCTTCTTATATGTATTACATGTTCGTTTATAATCTACCTGCTTTTCTGTAAGAGGCTCTCCAGAGCTACTATTAAGACTCTTCCCAATTGAGGAGTGGAGACATACAGTAAAAAACCAATCGAATTTATTAATTTTAATTTTTACCTGTACTTAAATATATAATAATATATAATATAATATAATACTCTACCACATTTACACAGCGCCATCTAGTCCCAAATTAAGCAATTATATTTGCTTGTGTTATGGGTACTAAACAACTGATATACTACTTAAATACATTTTTTTTGTAAATACATACATATTATAGATAAATTACACCCAGACACAGAACAAACCTTTATGCTCATCACACAAAGATTTGTCCTGGGTGGGGATCGAACCCACGACAGTTTAGCAGTCAGGGTCACTAACCACTAGACCAACAGGCCAGTCAAAATATTATTGGTTAAATTTAGTTTAAGATGTTTATATTTAGTAAGTTATTGTGAATTAGGTACAAATCGTTAATAAAACATTACTAACATTATATAAGAACTATCATGTTGTGGAATGAACTTCCTAACGAGGTTTTCCCAAGGGACTACAGTATGGGGTTATTCAAAAAAGGAGTGAATAGGTTTCTTAAGGGTCGGAAACGCGCTCGTGGTGCCCCTGTTGTTGCAGGCGCCTATAGGCTACGGTAACCGCTTACCATCAGGCGGACGGTACGTCTGTTTGCCACCGTGTCGTGGTATAAAAAAAATACGCTCAATATTATAAAGCAGAAAAAAAATCGAATATTAATTTTAATATCCGCGAATCTCGCTTTTCCTATGTCTACTTAATAATCTGTAATTTATTTATCTAGTACTTAACAAAATCTAGCCCAATTTGTTTCGAAATATAATCCATACATATTATAAAAGGCCTTGTCCTGTCTGACTGACTGACAGACAACGCACAGCCTAAACCACTAGTTGTAGCGACTTAAAAATTTGGAGGGTGTGTTTGTCCTTATGTCTAGAGGTGTACTAAGAAAGGGTTTTTTAAAATTCAACCCCTGAGGAGGTAAGGAGAAAAGGGATAAAAACGATTGTATGAAACTTCTTTGTTTTTAACTCATAGATTTGAAAATTTGTTTGGGGGACCTCTATCAAATTAAAAAATCCCCTTATCAATATTTTTGACAAGGGTGGCTTTGGAAGGGTGAATATGGGGATGAAACGTTGTATGAAAAGATCTTAGTTTTGAAGTCAACGTTTTGCAAATTAGTACCTATTGGGATAGGAACTTAAAATGTTGTTTTTAATATTTTTGATAGGGATGGGTTCAGGGGTTGAAATATAATAATAAAAACTTACCCTAAGGGATGAAATACATACATACATACATAGCATCACGCCTTTTTCGCGAGGGCTACCCCTTTGCAGAGGTGTTTCGCACCCACATTTCACCAGCTATGTTTGGTTCCATGAAATAGGGGGATGAAATAGTTGTGAAAATTATTAGAAATTGATATGGACGTCATTTTCGAGGTTTTCAGGGACGCTGATTATATTAATGTTATCTTTAATGACGTAAAATTAAATTTAACTCATGTAGTGGGGTTTGTGGAATTCATGAATTGCACTTAAAACAAAGACCTATATAATATCGAAATCAACGCGGACGAAATCGCGGGCAAAAACTTGTTTGATATAAACTTTATTATAAGAAAAATGTTTTTGTTCGCAGCTGCTGGAGGCCATTGGCTGAAGAGGAAAGAAGCATTACGAGCTAAGAGAGGTCACAATAGACATGGTCCGCACAAAATTAGGGCACGAAGACAGATCGGTAAGATAATGGCTTCTATTTTTACTTGCTTTGATGATAATAGACAATTATTGTGTGTTTATTTGGGAATTTACTTTTATATTGAAACATAAAAGTACGTGGGTTTATGTGTGTGTTAAATGTGCTGGTGTATGTTATATGAAAAGCTATAATGTACTAATCTGTAAGTTTCTTCAGTAACTTCAGTGTTCTTCTTGCAACTGAAAGTACTTTTTAACGCGAATTTTGTTGAAACATTGGTTTTCGTGATGGAAATATTACTATTTATTCACTAGGGATACCATTAAATTAACATTATTTATTCTGGCAACTCATTTCTGTCGATGTATATTTGTCCATAGACATACATTATTATTGGTTTTTTTTTTACATAATATCTATTTATCGGCTGGATAGGTTTTACCTAATAATCCTGAATACATATTTTAAGAGAAAACCAACATACCCTAGAAGAAATTCTGAATGTATCTGTGGCTGGGCGTTACAATACATAGATCAAAACTGGTCAAAGTATCAAAGAAGCCGTTATGTGGTAGTTACAAAATATTAAAATAGGTGAAGGTCACAAACACGTCTAATACAGCCCTAATGTAAAACACACATCTGTGTAAAGCTCGGCATAAAGCTGCAAATCTCCATAAAACGCTCGATGCATCTACAACTCGATGAATATTCGATATGTTCACCCATTTCCGCGCCACATATAATATATTATACCCACACGATATAAAGTTAAGTAGAGACACTTTTCTTTTCAAGTTTCAAACCAGTAGTGATATCTCATACTCGAGTGAGCGGCAAAGCGCCGCTAATGCGGCCATCTTGGAAGATGTTATTATGTCTTTCATTCCAAATTCAAATTGTGAAAGCAAAACATTTAAGAAGGTTGATAGAGAGGAATGGCAACGAAGCAATTAATTAAGTGATTTTAATTTTTTTAATTTAGTTGGAGCTATTTTTTTTTTGATACATTGTTTGGGATTACGTGAACTTGTATTAAAAAGTAAGTCTCAGTAATGCTTACACTTATTTTACTATGAACAAATGCCTTGCAAGTTCCAATGTGTTATTTGCATATAAATAGAACTGTAAACGCAATGATTTCATACCTTTTACACACCTTTCATTACTAAGGAATGTGACTCTATTTTAGGCGATCCGTGTTCTTTCTCCATCTGTTCCAGTCTATCTTTAACATATCTTTATCTGTCATTAATACATAAAAGCTAATTGTAAAAGAGATATTTGATTTTATAAAAATCATTATTTAGTGACTTGACTGTCACCGTGGCGCAGTGGTTAAGGTGGTCGCCTCGCCACTACATCGCCGTGCTGGGTGACGTGGGTTCGATTCCCACACGAGACAAATATTTGTGTGATTTATAGATATTTGTTTCTAGTCTGGGTGTACTTTGTGTCCATTAGTTCCATGTTTGTAAAGCTCCCCGCGACACAGGGCTTGTTCCCTAGTGCGGGCGTTGTTTTTTAAAAAATAACAAGAGTAGTTAGAGCAGAACTTTGACTTTTATAAATAATTAAATATGGTTATTTTAATACACTGCTTTCTAGGAAAAAGCTCTATAGCTATACTTACTTAGGGTTGTGAAGATTTTCTTATTTCTATGCACTTTTTAATTAATACCATACATTTAAGTGTTCTGTTAAAGTATAAGTACTCCTCCTTACCATGGTCCTGGTGGTCATGATGGCCGATTACACGTGTGTGATCGACTATGATCGTTGTGATCGAGAGTTACCGCCTCTGTTTCTGTGACGTTCATCGCCCATCATGGCCCTTTGTGTAGAGCCTCCGAAGCAGCTCTGAATTGAATATCACGGGACAAATGATACGTGCTTTCTCAAACAATTTTGTGTATATATAAATGAGTTTGACATCGTCAATTATTTCTTGAGAGCTTTGAATAACACGTCAAATTATTAATAATGCCGGAGCAATACGTTCGTTCACAAGGTTGAATAATTTTCACGCGCACATGCTATGTTCGAAATTGATTCTTTGCCCTTCATTCTTTATTGAATGCTTTGTGAATTTGATTTGTATAACGTATGTGTATTGTCCGTATGTTGCGAAGATGACTGATGAATGCTGTTAGGCAAATGCGCAATTTTTGTAGGTTTTTTTATTTTCATAATAGGCTGTTTTTTAAGCGTTCTTTTCTTTTCACGTGACAGTGTAATGTCACAATAATACAATATAAAGAGACGCTGCATTTTTGTATACAAATAAATGGTCATGGAGTAAAAAAAATCCTTATTACGCGTTACGTGCCGAATTAGTTTAATAGCAGTTCCTGATGTTGAAATAAATCAAGCCATCTAAAGTACCACACCCACTTCCTTGTGTTCTTATCATCATCATCATCATCATTACAATCCACAAACGTTCCACAGCTGTGCAGAAGTCTTCTCCAAACATTGTGGAGGGAATTTAGCCTACTATAACCATGCTGCCGCTGGACAAAAGGGTTGTTATAGGGTTTTGTTAATTTAATTAATATGTAGATTTTGATTTTAGATTTGTAATGTATTACATGCTTTTAAGCAGAATATGGCAACCTAAATCATAATCGTAACTAACACCATTTAACCTATATTCGCAATAAATTATTTATGAATTAAGCCACTATAACAACATGCCACACTAACCCATCCCAGTTAAACCACGCCACAAATAATTACGTTTATAAACATAATCTACCTACAAACCACAACGCCGTGTCATCAATCACGTCAAATTTATCAGAACTGATGTAACGTCGGCTATGAATTGGCATACATTTGGTTATTTATGAGTGTCACTAGATAGGTACCGATGTCGCATGCCTCTTCTGAATATCGAACGTAACTTTATTGACCTAGGCTTTTATACTAGTATAGGACTTCCCAAACAGGGGACACGCCTTGGGGGTTAAGAAAAATGTCAGGGGGCGCGTAATACGTACGTTTACATTTCCAAAAAACGTTATATATCGTAGGTATTGTATGTAATTGAAATTCAAATAAAAAATGTATCTAGTTGATAAAAAAATATGTTTCTTAATTTTGTTTTAACTAAAGAAAAGGAGGGCATGCAAATAAGGGTTGGGAAACTCTGGTCCAGTAGTTTACCAAATTGTAGTTATGAACACAAATAAAATATTGAATTATTTTATGAGCTTAATTACGGTGTTTTAGTGTTTATGACAATTGAGCTGAAGACGTGGGCTTAGCTTGATTCAAGCTAGACATCACTCGCTCGCCACATATGACCAAACACAGCTTGCAATTTTATGTACCCCTTCGGAAACAAAAGGCATGAACATAATGATTACATTCATCATCAGCAACCCATTAAGTCCCACTGCTGGGCTCGGGTCTCCTCTCCTCTAACTAGAGAGCTGAGAGGGTTTAGGCCATAATCCACTCACGCTGGCTTAGTGCGGGTTGGTGGATCAATCATAGTCATAGAATTTCTTCTTAGGTATTTGGGTTGCCTCACGATGTTTTCTTTCACCGTTAGCAGATGGTAAGTCACTTGACTAGTACATATAAATTCTACAAAGTGGAATCCACATTGGTACTGCTGGTCGGGATCGAACTCAGACCGCTTGATTTGTACGCCGATCGCTTATCCATTCAGCCACCATCGCTTATTGTACACTACTTATGATTACATTACAAGACATGAACTCAAAGTGTATTGCAACTTCCAAAATGCGTCTAACCGAATTATTAAAACCAAAGAACGGCTTTTAAATCACCTTTGGAAAAGACCTTCTAAAATACTAGGTAGAAATAAGAATACCTACTTCATAGTCTTTCTCAGCTGGGGCTAAATGATAATAATTATAATAATGTACCTTTAAAGCATTTGGTTAGTGAAAATATTTAGCTAGATGAACAAACAGTCATGGAATTTTTTTATCCTAAAGCGCGCGGGTCTTTATCTCACGAACCTGACATTCCGTTCTCTCTTCAAATTGAGTTATGTAGGTACTAGATTTAATCTAAGGTACCTCAAAAGGAAAAAAACGGAACCGAAAATTAGGTGAGACCTATATCCAGCAGCGGACGTCATTGAGCTGATATGAAAATGATGATGAAGGGATATCAAAACCTATAGGGTATTTCCCGTTAATAAATTTGGCAAAATTAAAAATCTGCCTCAGCTGGAAGAGTTCAAGACCCGTTGTGAGTTTGTCCATTAATTGTTTAACATTATATATTTAAAAAAATATAAGATTATGTTTACCATTTATGTTTTACCAAAACTAAAGGTAAAAGTGCGTAATATTTAATGTAAATATTTCTTTTGACTGGCCTGTTGGTCTAGTGGTTAGTGACCTTGACTGCTAAGCCGGAAGTCGTGGGTTCGATCCCCACCCAGGACAAATCTTTGTGTGATGAGCATAAAGGTTTGTTCTGTGTCTGGGTGTGATTTATCTATAATATTTATGTATTTACAAAAAAAAAAATATTTAAGTAGTATTATATATCAGTTGTTTAGTACCCATAACACAAGCAAATATAATTGCTTACTTTGGGACTAGATGGCGCTGTGTGAATATGGTGGAATATTATTATTATTATTATTATTATATTATATTTAGCTACTAATGATATTAAGATAAAATTGAACAAGTTCCTCTCAAGGGAGTCTATAATATTTTTAGATTGGTGGGAGCGGAGGAGTAGCACACCATATTCAGTCTACTGCCTACCTTTATTGATCTGATTTACCAATGTCTATATAATTTACATTAAGAGGGTTCATACAGAGGAATGGCAATTTCGTAATAAATGTCATATTTAGTGGTTATAGATTTTTGTAATTTAATCGGAGTTATTTTTTTAAATGTTTTCAATACATTGTTTAGGATTACGGGAACTTGTATTAACAAGTAAATATAATTTAAAAAATTTAATAACCCGACTGCAAAAAATCAACAGAGAGCAACGCACTAAAAAGATCGTAAAATTATTGTAATATTATGTACCTGATCAAACTTAAATACATAACATATGTATATATTTGTATATGTATTTTAAATGCAGATCCATTTGATTCCCTTTATTTTGATACTGTTTGGTTAAAAAAAATAATAGAACTACTTTCAATTTGGAACCATTCAATTATGTATAATCTCTTTTTGAATATATGTAATGTCTTTTTGATTCTCATTATTTTGATACACAACTCGATTCGAAACTCGAGAAGTTCAATTTTTTTTTAAACCAATCCTGGTTTAAAAAAAAATTGAACTTCTTACAATTTGGCGTCAAAAGCCCGCCGTTTAAGTAATTTCATTCTTAAAACCTATCTAAGAACACTTGGGTTTTCTAGACGAATCTAACGATACCCTAATTGTCAAAATCCATCCAGCCGTTTGGAAGCTTCGTGGGAATAAAGAAATTTACAAACATACAAGATACGCGCGAAAAACAATACCCGTCCTGTCAGTCGGGTAAAAAGTAAGTATCCGTAATGCTTAAAGTAATTTCACTATTAAAAAAAACGTCCTGCTAGTTGCAATGTGTTATTTGCATATAAATAGAACTGTAAACGCAATGTTTTCGTAACTTTTACACACCTTTCACCTAATTCTAAAAAGTGTATTGAAAACATTTAAAACAAATAGCTCCAATTAAATAATAAAATAGAAAGCACTAAATTGCGACGTTGCTATTAATATAATATAATAATATGGTCGCTAATAGAAACAATAATCTTATGGGAGACAAGTGCCTTTAGTTCTTTTAACAATCTTCTTGACTTAGCTGTTGTTAACGCGTGGGTTCTTTTCTGTCTTGAAATTCTCAGAATCTGGAAATGTGAAGCCACAGGCTCGCACATTATTACATAGCTGGTGAATTGTAGGTGTGACGTATCTCTGCCTATACCTTCGAGAAAAAGGTTTGATGCTACGTTACGTAACAATTTTCTCTCGAAACAATTTCATTTGGTCGTGAAAGGTGGTGGTACATGTGCGATTAAAGTACCTACGTCAAAATTCTATGACAGGACAACTTACTTTTCTTTTGAAAGTTATTTTATTTCCGTAGAAATTCAGATCGTATCGTATCAGGGAGTTAAAAATTGGCGGCAGCAAAAATCATTGGCAATAGGATGATGATGAGGATGATGATGATGAAGAATCATTGGCGTTTACTTTACTGATCCGCTGTGAAAGCGCAGCTATTGATTAGAGATGTTTAAAAAAATCACCTGAACCTAATGGTCAAGGTGATTTTTAAATATAACAAAGTTCATATGGCCAAATGGCAAATTTCAATTAATCTGCCCACAGGTCAAATTTTTCATAAAAGGGGGCTTTTCACATACAAATCTATACTAATATTAGCTTTCTTATTATAAAGCTGAAGAGTTTGTTTGTTAAGTTAAACGTTAGGATCTCAGGCACTACAGGTCCCATTTGAAAAATGATTTTAGTGTTGGATAGCCCATTTAATGAAGAATGCTATAAGCTATATAACATCGCGCCACGGCCAATAGGAGCTGAACGGTGACCAGATAAAGAACGACGGGAGCGAAGCCTCGCGTAACTTCTAGTGTATGTATAAAATAATAATATTTGTTTATTTATTTATTGCGGTATAAGAAACATACAGTACTACGAGTATGATAACAATAGGAAGAGAAACAAAAATATGTGTTAGGCACTTTTAGTGTCCACTCTAACATCCGATATTTGTTACTTTTTGGATATCGAATCAATCTAATATCGATATTGATGATATCGATAAAAAAGGTAATAGTTTAAGAAGATAATATAATCATTTACTGTCTTTGTACTAACGCTTAAACGCTTGATATCAGAGCTTGAATAACATTTCTGCCAATCTAGGTCATAGGTCCATTATCATATAACCCGTTATCCTGTGCACGTTGCATTAATATCAACGTAAATGGATGTCAATACATTCTAAGTGACGTCATGAAATAGATTTCACTTACAGGAGTATTTAATTAACAAACATAGTGGTTTATGGCATCTGAGATTAGCTTAGGGACTTTTTTAACTTAAAATGAAACATATTAATTCGTTGACAAACTACGAAAGCTGGTAACTCTGCTAAAGCAATCATTTATTATACAGGGATTTTAATAAAGGTCCATTTGTTTAAGTAACTTTATACTGCGATTAATATTAAAGAGGGTTTGATTTTCAATATCATTATTGGACTAGATAACAAGTCTTATGTCACGTAGGCTTTACCAACACAATCTATAGTACAGAATATTTATACTGTGCCTATAGAATCAGAACAAGTGTTTATTGACCTCAATAATATTCATATCATAATCATAATCATCATAATCTTTATTGCTTTAAATAGGGTACATATAGGTGTTACATTAAAGGTAAGAATATTAGCTCTAGCCCATCCAGCCATCTTAGATAGCATGCAAATATAATAAAATAATAAAATAAAATAAAATTTAAACTGAATAAGAATTAAATTGGATTAAATTGAATTAAATTGAATTGAATTGAATTAAATTAAGTTGAATTGAATTAAATTAAATTAACAATAATGTTCTTTATTTATTAAAAACTTTATGAACATAGTATTCCATCTCTGTCGCACTCCCAATTACCTACTGAAAATTGTATCTATTCTGAAAGGCTTCTAAGGTCTTAATTTGTTTGAAAATTATATGTTCGATTTAATATCATTGTCAACTGTTTGAAATTGACAAACTTTTTACAAAGATACTAAAATAAAATAAAATCACGTCACGATATTTCTTCCAAATCTAAAATTATTTTTTTTAACTATAAGTGGACCTAGGGCAATGGCCCTATCTACCCAACTCTCAAATTCACCCAACGCATTTGCTCATAGTCTTAGAGACTGATCGCAAATAATAATAATTAAAAAAAAAAAAATAAAATCTGTCTATACAAAAATGGCCAACCTGCCAAAAAAATTGACCAATCCCGGTTTTTAACTACATATTTATGTAGTTTGTAAGAATATTTCATAAGTAGTAAGTAATATTTATTGTGAATTTCCTGTTAACCAAGTTATTATCCAGAACTAATAGATTGTGGCTTGTGGGACGTGTGTAACCTTGTCGAGCCTTGATAGATGTCGCTGGCGATTACCACACCCTCATTCGTCGACTAATACTCTATATTAACTAAGTATATGCTAACAGAGCATGAAATTGATAAATTAATGAGATTTAGACACTAATAAATAAATAGTATATTTTCCCTTACAATTATTATTTTTAATTACCTATTAATACTCTCTTAAACTCTCTACTGACTCCCTTTTCGAATAATGATGATGACGTTTCCTTCGATTTTGATATATTGATGCGAAGCTCGCTAAATGGTTTAGATTTACATTGGTATTGTATTCTGATTTTCGGGTCTCTCTCTCTTTGTCTAGGGGTCTTTCCCCTTTGGGACCACGACACTTTGGGACTACGGTGTCAATCGCGGAACGGCCTTTTTTGAATTGGCTGTTTCACACCAAGACCAAACCGTGGTCCGTTTGGTCTTGGTGTGAAACGTTCCGCGATTGACACCGTAGTCCCAAAGTGTCGTGGTCCCAAAGGGGAAAGACCCTTTGTCTAGTCTGCTCAATAAATATATTTTAACTGTGTACCTATAATGGCGAAATACTTCAATGTGTATCATCATCATGCAGCCAAGCCAGCAACACATTAATATCACCCTCTTGGGCTCGGGTCTCTCCTCTATCTATGTAGGGAGTTGAGATGGTTTAAATGTGTAGGTACGCATGCTGCTAATGTGTACAGATTTTTTCTTTTGTTTTATAATAATATAACAGCGTTTTTCCGAAGAGTCGGCAGAAGTACATAAAACCCTCATTTCGCCAGCTATGTTTAGCCCCATGTCATAGGAGGCGAGATTATTGCCATTAATCCGGCATATTTTCAAACTCCATCTTGATACTGAGAATTTTACTACAGAAAACTCAATGCTTTATCATCATCATTACAATCCATAAATTAATGTCCCACTCCTGGGCACCTGCACGCTGGCTAGATAGGTTGGTACAGGGTTTTGTTTCGAAGCTGCTGACGACTTATCAAGTTCCAGGGCCCAGCCGACAAGGCGAAGCGACGGTGCACAGGGGGGTTTTAGTGGGTATTCCAGTCCGTTGGGATTCTTTGGGTACTCTTGGGTCTCTTTGGGCGAGTCCCACATAACCGTCCCGTGTCCCCGCACGGCGTGGTATGCGTAACGCATTTCCCCTCTTAAGGGTGTTGTTTCGAATGTGCCTTTTATTAATACTCAATACTTTATTTGCATTCCACAATGTCAATTAGATGGTATAACAATTACAGGCTTCATTATGGACCCTGTCGGGCACAGCAAATGTAGGAAAGAGGAAGAGCGCTTTAATTTAAAATTTAATGCTTTCTAATCTAAATTATTATAATATAATATTTGGCAACTTTTATTTATAAATGTGTTTATTATTATTCAACTTTAATTTAATATATTAATTTGATTTTATCTATTTTTATAAATATTATTGTTGTATTCAGTTGGCGTATTCCCACGCGCTCCAAATCTATTGTTCTCTAAAACTCATTTCTCCATACATTCATTCTCAGGAGCTCCAAGGATGTTTATTTTAAAATAATAAATAAAGCCACAAGTACCAATTTTATTCCCAACAGCTCCAAAATATTCTCTAGGTACTTTGAGATATTGTTCCCAGCAGCTCCAAGAAAAAAGTTAATACTTCAAATTCAGTGGCTATTCAGTACATTCTATTATCTATATTCATTTATATATTTTGACTTTAGTTTGTTGTAAAGTTCTTGTATATTCTCGCAGTGCTCTCGTTGCTTGGTAACCTATATATAACTTTAAATACCATCAGTAACTATACAACATATTGAACAACACGGCTAACCATCCTTGACGTAACTGCTACATATTACATGTGTGCCGGTAATTCTTATCGATCAGTCGGAGGGTAGTTCGGCAACTAAATTATTAGTCCATCAGTTTGTTTGTCCAGCCGTCTCCTGTGTCAACTGGCTCGACATTGACCGGCCATAGACCTTTTGTAATTACTGATATGTGTATAGGAAGACAGTAATATTGATAATATCAGATATTTTAGGCAGTTTGAACAACGATTTTTTGAGGTTATAATATTCATAGGTAATTATTCATAATAGCAAGGTATTAATGTTTCATTAGGAGTAACTAGTGACTCGCTAGAAGAATTTTTTTTATTGTCTGAATCGGTAGACTTACAGGTGGCTCACTTGACGGTAAGCGGTAACCGCTAATGGACGTTGGCAATGTTAGGAGCACAGCCAAGCCACTGCCTAACTAGAGAGGATAGCTCTCTTTAAACCTCGTTTGGTAATTGACATGTGATTGCGCTCAGGAATTTACAGGAAGTTTGAAATTTTGGATAGAATAATAATATGTCTAATAATAAAGTATAGCTAAGAAACAACAAATACTTAAATATTAAAAAACTCTATCCCCATAATAATTAAATTACTTTTTGAGGAAGAAAAAACAGTATTTTCCTTGCGTGCGTTATGTTAACTTAAGATTCCTTCGCACCTGGTCTACATCAAATATTGATGGAATGACATCAATCAATGAGATTGATACACAGGTGTTTTTTACTCGACTGCTCAAAGAGGGTCATGGAATAACCTTGAAGATGACAGATGTCATAATTGTAATTGAATACATCGAGTTTGTGGATCTACCACGAAAAGAAACTTGAAGACTCACATGCTTAGTATAGTTTTTAAATAATGGTAGCTACTCTGTCGTAAGAAAGGATTATGTGTAATATTTTATAATATGATGATGCTATGTTATAATATGCTATGCTATGCTAATTAAATGCTTTTAAAGTTTCTATTCAAAAGTTCGGGATAGTATTTTGTGAGTCAGAAATTTAGCCCAAATTTTCTTTTTACGATAATCATTGGTCTGAAACTTTCACTTTTATAATATAATAAAGTAAAATACTTTTGCAAAGTTTGTAGCGGCGGATTAATAATATATAATATCACTTCCCTATCTCAACCCCTTGGTGTTTTAAAATTCAACTAATGGAGGAACCTTATTCAGACAACTAAACAAAAGACTGCGAGAAAAGTAAAATTCGAATCAAACACTATACCAACCCGTCTGGCCAGCATGGTATAGTAGGCTAAATTCCCTCCACATTCTTTGGAGGAGACCCGTGCCCAGCAGTGGGACATTTATAGGTTGAAATGATGATGATGAAGCACAAAAAGTCACAACCACATCTCGTTGGCTACGTCATATTTTACGTAATTATTTTTGAAAATTTCACGGAGCGAAAATTACGGAACAACCTGGGAATAGAACCCAAGTCTTCTTACATAGTGTTTGTAGACATTTCTGCTAGGCAATCTTTGCTTCCCTATTATCTAGACTTACTGTTAGAATATCTGTGATACTTCCAAATAGCTTTTAATTACTTATAGTATGACTTCGCGAAATTCAAATTAAGCTGTCACACGACATTAATTAACTTATATAAACAATGCTTACAAGTCCCTACTGTAAATACTCACTCTATTCTCGAAACTACGTGTTTAAATTTATACAAACTAAAATTTATGTGTGGTTCGCACCCTATTACATGGGTCATAAGCTGGTGACATGTGGAAGTGTCCTATACGAAATTTGAACGATTATGAGAAAAAAATATTGTATTATCATAATAGCAGTTTTGCAAAGTTTGAAGTGAGTGGCGTTTTAGAAGTCAATACAAATATTATCAACGCAGCACACTGTAGCGGAGAGGTATTGTTGTATTGTTCAAGTTTATGCAATAGTATTTATTTATTATTAGCACTGAAAAATAAACTTTAAAATTATTTGATAACTTTATTAAAAAATTAAATACCTATCTAATTTATGGCTCGGTTATAACCGCCTCCTTGCTCTGCAGGGTTCGGACTAGCTCCAACAGCATTCTAAGAATGATTGCCGCGAGGTATGACTCGCCTATTTTGGGCCATTGTATACGTAGATGAATGTCCACCGTACAATTGGTCACAAAATAATTGTTGTGTTTTTAAATTTAATTAATCTGTTTACTAACATAGTCCTAAGTATATTGTTACTAACATGATATGAATCCTGTGTTCGAAATAAAAATTATTATTATTATAACAGTAGGTATTGTATTTTTCAGTATCAGTCCATAGTTTAAAAATATTTCCAGTTAAACGTATAAAGATTACAGGTCGAATTCAGAACTGAAGTCGGGTAATTAGTGTTTCGAAACCCTTTGTGCATGTGTGTTTACTATCCAATTAATTATAGCTAAAAGGAACCTCAATACCTGCTCCATTATACATCATAATTTATGATAATCAAACATACTTCATGTTTAATGCCTAGCTAATTAAATTTACTTTGATGAAATGATGAGGTTTTGAAAGAAAAACAAGGAGTTCGTAAACTAAAATCTTTATGCGTAGAGCTGCGGCGGCTGCGCTGCATGGATATTTTTTTTGTGTAAGCTTTTATGAAAGCGATTAGCGAAGAAAATGTAATTACAAGTTATCATAAGGGGTCGTTTATCTAATGATCAGTAGATATTCAAAATTAAATTCGAATCTTTATAACTTTTTATGCACTTTACATAAGATTTGAAATCCCCAAATTATGCAACTGAAATGTTCATTTTAATTCCAAATTCCGTTACATAGTGCGGCCTGAATGAACATGTTTTTCATTAGCACGAACACGTCACTGGCATGCTAGTTGCCATTTGGCACAGTTATGCCATAGTGCCATGCCATTCTCAAAAACAAGGTTGTCCTTTTTACTAACAAAGATTTTGGCAGTACGCCTTTAGTTGTTGCCAACATTTACACGTCAACTTTTGAACGCCATAATTTTCAACATGGAAGCTATTTTTGCATTTTAGTTAATCGAAATTTATAGTACGTGTAGACTGTAGAGCCATTGTTGGTATTTTGACAATAAATAATAGTGAAACATGCCAAATCTTCTATGCAGTAAATTTTTGTTTCCCGGCTTTATGTTATTCGAGTCACTGATTCTTCAATAAATATTATTCATGCATTTCTTCAATAATAAAATTTACTTTTCTCTGAAATAAAGCTTATGCTTGAATCTGATACACACAGTACCTACTATCTAAGTATATAAGTAAAAAGTATGAATGAAAGGTCATCTTAATCTCAAAAAAGGTTTGCCTAATTTGTAATTTTTTTTCTGTGGCTGCTTTTTCCTCATTTTAAAACTGCACCTGTTAGTGTATAGCCAAGCTCACCAAGGCATCACGTATGAGTGATAATACGCCGAGAAAAACTAAACAAATAGTTGTACCTATCCCCAAAAGAATTGACCCAGCAAGTGACGCGACGGAACACCTAATGATAAGTTCATTCTATTCGTTAGTTCAAACCAATCTACTGTTAGTCAAGGGACTAGCCTCAATTTTGTTAATTATTTTGTTTCCTAGAAAACGACTTCCAAGTTGATTTTAGTTTCTCAGTAAATGTATTATTTAAACTTTTTATTTTTCGGATTAATTGTTTTGTGGCGTGCTGTCAAAGGTGCAGCCATTTAAGTTAGCTTTTAGTTTTTAGTCAAACATTCGTGAGATAAGCTGTAGGATTTTTTTGGTCTTATATAAAATAAGTGTCATTGGTCTTTGAATTGAGGGTGAGAAAAACATCGTGAAAAAGCCCGCATATCCTAGAAGAAATTCTAACGGATATCAGATATCAGAAGCAATTCTGATCCAACAACCTCTATTAGGCCAGCGTGTGTGGATTATGCCCTACATCTTCTCAGCTCTATAGAGAGAAGAAAAGATAACCTTCCCCAGCAAACCTACCAATATCTTATAAAACATAAGATACTGACAGGTAACCATAAAAAAAAATGTAAAAACTGCATGTTCGTACAGAACCCTTAGTGCGCGAATCCGACTCGTACTTGACTCGCATATCATATGTTTTGCGTATTCTAACCTTACAGCACAACCATAAGCCATTGTAATTAAAGTAAAATAAATAAATGAAATAAAATTATTAATAACTATTCTTAACGTATTTATAATAATTATTAAAACAGGCAAGTAGAACCAACATCTATGCATGTTGGCCAACATGCAAGACCCAGAAAATAATGCATAATTTTTAAACTTTGGAAGTAAGTCAAGTCAATTAAAACAGCTCGCATGCTTACAATGCTTACGTGCTACATTTGTGAAATGTTATACAAAACCAATTAATTACCTTCTTTTGTTTTGTACTTGACTTATAATTAAGTTTAAATTACAAAAATCTTGGAAATGCACTGTTCGATTTAGCTCATTTTGTTTAAGAATTAGTTTATTCATTATTTCAACCCATAAACGTCCCACTGTAGGTTGAAATACATTGGGACGCAACGAAACTATATTAGACTTTTCTGTGGTGAAGGCTCACTTACACAGTGCAAGTTTTTCATACCACTTTTCGTGCTTACCTTGTCTTACACCAGAATTGCTTGACAAATTTGCATTGTCTTAATAATCATTATTTCAACCCATAAACGTCCTACTCCTGGGCACGGGTCTCCTTCAAAGATTTTGGAGGGAATTTGGCTTACTATACCACGCTGGCCAGACGGGTGGGTATAGGGTTCTTTTTTTTTTATTTCGGTATTGATTTAGTCGTAGTCGATTATAATAGTTACGACTACCCGACTACGAGATTCATAGTAGGATCTCCGTATCTAATCCGTTAAAAAAATTGGCATAGGCATTTTGTGACAACTTCATAAGAACTTTACGATCACTGTTGTACATCATAATTCTAAACTATGACGGAAGCAAGAAATAGTTTTGTGAATGCTCTGCTTCATATTAATATACCTAATTCAGGCCCACACGAAACCAGCGGTAGAAGTAATTAATTTCAGCGGTACACTGAAGGAATTCTAAATGAGGTGCACACACGCTGTGTATCATGCTGATCTGAAATTCCATCCAGCTACCCTTCGCTTAGAATAAGTAGCTTGCAAAATTAAACTAATTTATTATGATTTTATGAGTTAAATTTTAATGGCACCGTATTTTTTTTATTTTATTGTAAGTAAGAATAATTACAATTTGTTTTTCTCACCAAGCTAATTTGCTTGTTGGCGAGACACGCGTGGCAGAATATTATAGAATATTATACATTATTAACTTGACAAACAAAGCCAGTTCTACATATTTACTGCACCGCGGGGAGTGACGTCACTTTCCGAGCAGTTTTGGGACTAGATGGCGCTGTGTGAATGTGGTAAAAATATTATTATATATTATTTATTAATAAATGTTACCATGCTTATAATAATGTATTTTTTTCTACACTAAGAAGTCTTACTGAGAAATTTTTCGTAAAAGGAAAGGGAAAATACCAAACAGAAAGATTCGTTTCATAAAAACTTTACAAAGTCGATGTAAGGGAAGTCTTTATTGCAACTTTTTCTCGTTAAAAATGTTGCAAAGTATAAATTTATTGTGTTGCGACACGCTCTGATAAATGTAGCAGTTAACCTTACGCGTTTTCATGATTATTTCCATCGATGTAAATGTTATCCAAACCTTAGAGTTAATTAACATTGTCAAGGCTGTTGAATCTTTAGTTCATCATAAGTTTATTTGTACCAATATTCTAGTGGGTACTAGAAGTCCCGGGGGGTTTCGCTCCCGTTGTTCTTTATTTTGCCACTGCTCAGCTCCTATTGCCTGTGGGTGATGTTATATATCCTATAACCTTCCTCAATAAATGGGCTACCCAACACTAAAAGAATTTTTCAAATCTGTAATTCCTGAGATCCAAGCGTTCAACCAAATAAACAAATTCTAACTCCCTTATTACAAAATATGGACTAAGTATTAAACCAGGTTTAAATTGACATAAGCCATTGTTTTAGTGTAGAAGTTGTCTATTTAAACCTGGTTTAATGCTTAGTCCGTTTTAGTTTTTGTAATAAGGGGGTACAGCTTTATAATATTAGTATAGATTACAAAAATGATTAAATCAGTTCTTAGTTTAAGGTAATGTAAGAAATAATACTTATTTTTGGCAGTGAATGAATATCTTTAAACAAAATTAGCAGTGTACCGGAGTTCTGGTTAAACTTTAATCCCTTTATTACAAAATAAGGACTAGATATTAAACCAGGTTTAAATTGACATAAGCCATTGTTTTAGTGTCAAAGTTGTCAATTTAAACCAGGTTTAGGTAATGCTTATCCGTATTTTATAAGGGGGTTTTGTTATTATTAGATGCTTTAAATATTTTATCTACTTTGGGAAAAAGCGTGAACTATATAGGTATATGTAAAGATTTTATATAAAACTGCAGTAACTTTAATATCAGATCAGTAATTTATTGAATATGAGCAGTATAGCGTTTTCGACACAGCTTTAGCAACTGCCTTACAAATCGATTGATTTCAGAACGCAGTCCTCTCACAGCACAGCCTATGGTTATAACTGAACAAAATTATACATAATGATATTGGCATTGTGAAACTAGTCATATGTATTTAATGACGTATGGCCTAGGGCTAGGGCTACTATCGATTGACCTACAGTCACCCTTATCGAGTCGATTTGTGGATACATAGCTTTATGTTACAGTAATAGTTAGCTATTAGAACCGTTTAGTAACAAAATAATGTTAGCTATTAGGACGATTGAATTAGTAAAGTGGTTTTAGTCGATTTCATTTTTAGTAAGGTCAGTCACAAAAGTAATTTTACATAATTTTAAAACGTTTAATAATTCAATTCTATTATTAAAATTAACGTGAGATGTGGACATGTTTTTATATTATGATACGGGTCACACACGTAAGGAAGTCGTGACTGCCGATTGGGCTTCGGTTCCTTTATGGAACCATCATCAGGGTGAGTGCGTAACTTCACATATTTTTAAAGGAACCGATACGACTCACACTTTACCGGTTTTTCAAATAACTCCTATTGCTCCAGCCTACTCGTTGCTAGCTCCAATCTAAGATTACATAATCATAATCATACATAATCTATCTATGGATTTTGTTACTAAAGTTAGAATTGTGACATATTTTGTGTGGTGCTTATGTCGAAATTCTAACTTTAGTAGCCAAATCCATAGATATATTGATTATTATTGAAAACGGCCATAACAAGATAAAGAAGATAAATATACTCTTAATGCAAAACGGAAATAGAAATAAGCAAGTTATCAGAAATATATATTACCACTGTAAGCGTTCACTTGGTCAAAGAAATCAAAAGCCGATTGATGAGTAAGCAGAAGTGTATATTATATAGTGGAAATCAATTGAAAAACAGTTTTTAGAAAAATATTAGTATGAGGCGTGCGGAGTACGTGGGCTCGCTATTTCACATAGGTACGTACTGCCGAATAGTGCCGAACTAACCCGACTATATTATTTCTGATAACTTGCTTATTTCTATTTCTGTATATTTATATTATATAACCCTTCAGCCACCATCGCTTATAATATAATATATTTATATTATATTATTAGCGATGGTGGCTGAATGGATAAGAGACCGGCGGCTGCGTGCTAAACACGCGGTCCGAGTTCGATCCCGACCGGCAGTACCAATTTGGATTTCACTTTGTGGAATTTATATGTACTAGTCATATGACTTACCATCTGCTAACGGTGAAGGAAAACATCGTGAGGAAACCAAACACTAGAAGTAATTCTAAGTGTATGTCTGATCCACCAACCCGCATTAGGTCAGCGTGTGTGGATTATGGCCTAAAAACCCTCTCAGCTCTCTAGATAGAGGAGAGGAGACCCGAGCCCAGCAGTGGGACATTAATGGGTTGCTGATGATAATGTTATATATTATTTATTATATATATTATATACATATTTTTACCAACATTTGAAAAAGTTTTACATTTGCTTAATATCGTTACCAGCATTTTCAATCGGTTTGCGTGCAAACCAACAACTGTACGTACATAAATTAAATCGTTTATAGCCTGTAAGCTTACAGTTTTATTTATTTGTTTATTTTAAGCAGATGGTACTTCGCGAAGAAAAGCCGTTAGATTAATAAATGAATTATGTTTCTTAACTGAAAATTAAGCACGCAATTGGTTTAGGCAATACTTATATCATATTTTTTGTTATCTGAGTACATGATATTATATCATATCATATCATCATCATCGCTGTTTATAGAGAATAATCCACACACGCTGGCTTGATGCGGGTTGGTGAATATTATAATATAATATTTTCATTTATTAATTCATAAACAATTTTTTACAATTGTGTTTAAACGTGTAACAATTAAAAATGTCAACTAATAACTAATTAAAAAAAAATAGTAAATACAAAAGACACAGTTCTTTGAGTAGCAAAAGTTGCTTTTTAGGTACAAAAGAAAGAATAGTTAAAAAACTAAATGAATTTATTTAAAGAGGCAACATTCATATTAATAAAAAACTCGCCAAGTGCGTGTCGGGCCACGCACAGTGTAGGGTTCCGTAGTAGCCCTTTATCACAATATAGTACAATTCTGTTGTTCTTTATTCTGAACATAAGTAATGGTAAAGATATTAGGAGTTAATGCTAAGGATTTTGTATTTGGTACAAAATTATCCAACACCCAAGTTCAACGACTATTACTGCTAAACTAATAAAGTTATCTTAACCTCTATAGTTTTTATTTAAAGTTTATGAAATGCACTATCATCATGAATTTTTCCAGATTTTTCAAGCCAGCAGTTTAGCTTTTAGAGGGGGGGGACGCCCTACTTTAACAAAAATTTGCTCTTTAAAGTTTAATATTTCGTAAATGGATCATTAAATCGAAAAATAATGTTAGTAACCTCCAAGTCATTTTAGAAGACCTATTCAACGATACCTCACACGATGGGGTAGACGACAAAAAAAATATTCATCCCCACTTCACATGTATGGGAGCTACCGTAAAAAAAAATATTTCCCAAAATTTTATTTTACCACTTTGTCGACGTAATTGGACGGTGTTACACAAAAAGGATCCAACCCACATGATGGTCGAAAATGAGTTAAGTACGCCAAAGTGGTCTTTATGGTCTATATTTTCATATAGCAAAAACAACCAGATCAAAATACGAATATTAACGTTTTTATCGACATGGGGTACCAACCCACATCTATGACGGGTTTCGGTTTTGTTTTCACAAAAACGATTCAACCTCCTTGGATCATTGAAGTGAAATTATGAAATAAAGAAACTAGTCTACAATGAAAATGTGAATAAGGATCCAATTTACTTGGATTGTATTTGATAAATTATATTTAAATGAAAAAGAATGCATTTGTAAAATCATAAAAAGGGTTCAAGCGGTTTGGATCGTTTTTGCTAAATAAATGATTTTGTTATGATAAGGTTCTAATTAAAATAACAAAAATAATCCTAACCACATGAGTAGGTTTTGATAAATTTAGAAGTTATTTTATGTCAACGTATTAAAATAATAAAATAGATTCTTTTTTTTATAAGTAACTCAAAATATTGTTTTAATGGATTCTTTTTTTTATTTCTATATACATATATATAGTTATATATTGATATTATTAATTAAATATATATATATATATATGTCATCATCATCAACATCATATCAGCCTTTCGACATCCACTGCTGGACATATGCCTCACCCAACTTCCGCCACATTGAGCGGCTTTGCGCCGCCTGCATCCAACGATCCCCCGCAACCCTGACCAGATCGTCGGTCCATCTTATGGGGGGGGGGGTCGATTGGCCGCCATTCGTGAACATTTTTCCCCCATCGGCCATCGGTTCTTCGAGCTATATGTCCCGCCCACTGCCACTTCAGCGATGCAATTCGTATCGACAACTTTAGTTCTCCTGCGGATCTCCTCATTTCGGATTCGATCCCACAGGGAAACTCCGAGCACAACTCTTCCATGGCTCGCTGGGTGACAGTGAGCTTTCTTGAGCCCCATAGTTAGCGGCCACGTCTCAGTGCCATAAGTCATCACTGGCAACACACATTGGTTGAAAACCTTCGTCTTCAAACACTGGGGTATTGTGGACGAGAATACAGTACGTAGTTTACCGAACGCTGCCCAACAGAGTTTTGGAATCGGCGATTAACCTCTTTTTCGAAGTTGGACCTACCTAACCGGACCGTTTGTCCTAGGTCCTATTCGTCAACAACTTCGAGATTAAAGCTGAGATATTGCTGTATGAATGCGATATCGGCGTGCACTACATGGCGATTAGACATAACTTTCGTCTTATCCATGGTCATTTTAAGGCCCACTCGTTGAGAAGCTCTATTGAGGCTATCAAGCATATTATGCTTAGGTCCTCCAGTGATTCTGCCATGACCACGATATCGTCAGCATACCGAAAGTGGGTGATGTACTAGCCATTTATGCATGCGATATGGACGTGCACTACATAGCGATTAGACATAACTTTCGTCTTATCCATGTTCATTTTTTAAGGCCCACCCGTTGAGAAACTGTATTGAGGCTATCGAGCATATTGTGCTTAGGTCCTCCAGTGATTCTGCCATGACCACGATATCGTCAGCATACCGAAAATGGGTGATGTACTCGGCATTTATGTTGATGCCAAATCCGTCCCAGGCAAGTATCTTAAAAACATCTTCCAACGCAGCTGTATGCTATATATTATCATCATCATCATCATCATATGAGCCCAATGACGTCCACTGTTGAACATAGGCCTCACCTATGCTATATATATGTATATATAATTAATTAAATCAATTATCTCACATCAATATACCATATTGGATCGTTTTTGTGAAATTAAAAATGAACATACATTAATTAAAAATTACATTTAGCAAAAAGGATCCAATCCTCTGTTTATTGAAATATTTCAAAAAATATAAGCTTATACTAATTAATTTTTCAGACTATAAAATTAATATAAATATATACACATATTACCCAAAGAAACAAAGACGGTATAATAGTACATCAATGCGCAAATACAAATTAAACTTCAAACTTCAATATCTCAAAAGTCACATTTTGTGGGTTGGATCCTTTTTGTGTAACACCGTCCAATTGATATACACACTCCTACAAAATTACAGCTTTCTAGTACTAACGGTCTCTTAGCAAAACCTCGGACAGACAGACAGACGGACATAACGAAACGGGTTCCTAGTCAGAACTACGGAAACCTAAAAATGACAATAATATGTAATTCCTTAGACGGTATGCTTACATATTAGATTCATCTTCTTCAATTACGATAAGAATAGTTGATTACGAAATCAGCTTGAGGCACTAGACACCTAAAGGGTCAGTCACGTAGTTTATACATTCGTATCAATAGAATATTCTAGTAGCAAAGTTTTCAAAAGGCTTTCTGTAAGTAGCCTATAAGTAACCCAGCGGTTTAACGTACTTTTATACGTAAGTATTATAGGTTCAATGACATAGATAGGTAGCTTTATAATTATAAAGTATATATAACTAATTCTAAAAACATTAAAATTACATACATATTAAATATATACATAATTTTGGTGAAAATTCACGAGTAATGTCGTGAATTTGTACCAGCCTGGGCGGGTTGCTAGTATAAAAAAGAATTGCTTTGGCGCAGATAAAATACTAAATAATGTCAACACTTCGGGGCTCGAATTTTGAACCAAAAAGTTTTGTATGTCGTCCTTGAAATACTTTTATCCAACAAAACGGTTCAAGAGTAAAAAAAGACATATAAAATGGAACGATTTTGATGATTTTGTCTTTTATGCTTATGAATTTTAGGTTTATATTCGTATACCTACATATATTGATAGACGTAAAGATTTGGCAAATATTTTCTTACCATAACTAAGCATTGGATTTGTACTGACGAGACTTATACGTAAAAAAACATGTTTTAAATTATGTTTTCTGACAATCGAGCACAATTCCAAACTCCAGATTAATTCTGAGAGATCCATTACAAAAAAACCCAATACGTTTTTGTCCGAAACAGTAATCTATATTTTTTTAACGACCGCTCCAGGCAACAAGCCTTTTGATATGATTTCTTGCTTATATAGTAAAATAGTTAAATTTATCCAGATAATGCTTCGTTATCGAGGCTCATGCGGGCGAAGACGTGGGTGGAACCTAGTTATAAAATATAATATACATTCCTTGCAAAGGTCTCTCGTAAATATTGACAACTATTTTAATAATCCACTTTGATTTAAATAGTTAGGCTATTTATATAAGTTTTTTTTGTTTTTGTTTTTTTAAAAAGAAAACGCCCGCACGGGAACAAGCCCTGTGTCGCGGAGAGCTTTACAAACATGAAACTAACGGACACAAAGTACACCCAGACTAGAAACAAATATCTATGAATCACACAAATATTTGTCTCGTGTGGGGATCGAACCCACGTCACCCAGCACGGCGATGTAGTGGCGAGCCGACCACCTTAACCACTGCGCCACGGTAACAGTCATATCACCCTTACCTTCAAGGTTATGAGAAAACTAATAATACTTATTTCAACACGTACTAATTTTCCACATAATTACATATTCTACTTCTATCTATCTACATTAATATATATAAATAAAAATGGATCTCCGAAAACTATGAAAGAGATTTACGTGAGAATGGCTGGACCGATTTGGCTAATTTTTTGTTGTGTGTATTTGCTATTGTCGGGGCGAGGTTTGATGATAAATAATATTATTTAAACCCTATTGTGTTTAAGTTTTACTTGCTGTGAAATTATTTCTCTTATAATAAACAAATTTTTTTTTACAGATACTATAACGTCAGCGACCGACGTACCGGAGATATCAGATAAGTCATCAACAAGAAGAAGCCAGCCTCAAACATCGCGCATCTCCGCCGGTGAGAGCGGTAAAGCTTCAAATAGTTGATTAGAATCACACACGCTATTTACCTCACTCATTTATTCATAAAACCAGCCAAATAAGTTATCTAACTAACTCTATATCTTCAATATATAAATCAATAACTTCTTAAAAATCTATACTGTTTTTATTAATATTTGAATTGCTCGATGTTTCGACCAGGTTACACCAGTCATCGCTTGGTTGGAAGCACAACCTGTCAGCTCAATTAAGACAAAATACGCGAATCTTTCGATACCAGATGTGTCTGATTTGTTTTAATCGCATTCCGTAAAATTAGAATAGAGTCTAATCGGAATCGTGATGTTCTATTTAAAATTTGAATATGGAACATTTGACAACGATATTCAAATAGAGAATAATAAATATGTCGGGATTGTTCATGGTCAAGTTTTTTTTTAAACAGACGTACCGGTCGTACGGCCCGCAGTCGTTCACGTTATTCGCTCCATTTGCATTCTAGTTATATCCAATTTGGCTGGGATGCAACTAAAGCTAAAGTATACAAGCACTGGAAAGAAACATTGGTCGTTTACACGATTCCAATTTGTAGTTAAATGTGCGCACTAGATTAATGAACAGATAGTGGGTTTAGGCTAGCCTTTTACGAAAATTGCACGCACCTTTTTGCAGATAGAAATTTTAGACTACACCGGCCAATTAGCTTCTCACAACTATAAGCGTAACAGCTTTCAAAGTTTAAGCTGCCTCCGTGGTGCATGACGGGTTGTGTGTATGACTGCCGTGGGTTCCGGGTTCATTCCCCGGGTCCAGAAAAATGTTATTCGGTTTTTACATGATGACACTTCGACCAACCCGTTTTCGGAAAAAGATGCAAATCTGTTTAAGTTTTTATCTATAACTAATTCCGAACAAAGTCAAATTTAACAACATCATGTGCAAAGCAACTCATAAACGTATATAAACATTTTTATCTTGACATTCATAGTATCCTCGTCATAAATTGCACGCCAACTGGCTACAATGACAAACAGAACTAATGGGTGCTAAGCACCCGAGACTTTATAACAAACGGTTTAGTACTTGTGTAGAAGTAACATTTATAGCCAATAAGCAGCAGTACTATAAGTACTTCCACTATAATTTCACCCGTTTTACGATCTTCGTTACGCTCCAAATGCGTGGTTTGGTATTTTGTTGCCGCATGATACGAGGCACAGATTTTGTTTATTAGCGCTTGTACTTCGGATCAAACTTTGTGTTGGCAAATAGGCTTACCTATTTAGTTACAAAATTCGCAGTTTAAGACCGAATTTTAGGCATGGCGGTAATTAGGTGAGGCCTATGTTCAACAGTGGACGCCATTGGGCTTATATGATGATTACTTTATTTTATAGATGCGAAAGTAATGATGGATGAATGGGTTGGATATTTGTGACACAATTTACACACATCGATAGCAAACCAATGGACTAATATCGACCAATTCTGCCTTGTTAAGAAAAAACGGCGCAGTTGCATTACATAAATTATGGGAAAAAGGCATGTAAACAAACTACCTTTAAATCAAATTTCCCTTGCGTTTGATATGCAGTTGCGCCGTTCTTTTTTGGTAGGGCAGAATTACAGGCTAGCAATATGGCGCGATTGACTTGGTTAACCAATCACAGCTGTTGAATGAGACCATCGCATCGGCGCGTTACGATTGTGTGTGTGTGAATGGCTGAAAGGGTCTGCATGAAATTATAGATACAGGTTCATTATAGTCTAGAATAGCTTAAAGGCTACTTTACCAACATATTATTATATGCGAGCGAAAGCTTATATCTCGGAAACAGCTACAAAAATTTAAATTCAAATTTGAAGTATAAATCTTCTCTGAAAAATGCGAGCTTTTTCAAACAAATGTCACAGAATTATAATACGTAAGTACTGTCTGTTGTCGACCCAATGAGACTTGGTCACCCTAATATTGTATACTCGTAGTATATATTTGTTTTACCACTTTTGACAAAAAATTCCATTAAAATTCAATAAGACTCAATATTGATGACAACTGTCACTGTACTCATGTCATTTGCAAGCAATAATAGACATTATTGTTTTGTGATATGCAAACGACATTTACTCTAAGGGTGGTAAAGCAATTTTATTGTCAACTATACATGCAAAACAAAATCTCCGTCGTCCAAAGTTTTCCGTTTTCGTCAAAGATTTAGGCAAATACGTCGGCAACCCTGCTTACGTAGCCTTAAACCCAAAGCGGCTATTAATATTGGCAGATTTATCGCCACTGCATGCCACTTTTATCGTCGCAAATGCCACAACCTAAACGCTACTGAATTTGTGTGTGATATTATATTTTGTAAATTATGCTTTTGAATAGAGGATAGAAGGTTTCAGAAATCAGAATTTTCAATATTATTTTTACGTATATTCTGGTGTATTATTGACATTTAAACGGTTATGGATTACTGACATTTAAACTGATCATCTATATTATCGACGTTTAAATTTATATAATATTATGGATTTGCTTTTTATACTTTAATTTATTCCTATTTGTGACATTGATTACAACTAATTAATAATTATGTACTTACAATTAATTTTAAATACAATAATATTTGCACACCTGTTTAGGTAAGATATGGTTAAAAGTTAAATGGATATACGCAACAATGTTAACTATGATCATCTTTTTTTGTATGTAACCCATATTCAGGCAAATAAATGATTTGATTTGATTTGTAAATAAATTATATAAGGCTACAAAATACTTTACAATAAGATTCAAAATTTACTTAATATCCACCGAACCTGCATTTAAAAAATACTCTTAGAACGAGATTAGAAGTCAGCCTACGCTCATTGTCCGTTCCAGGAGCCTTATTTCATTCATTAAAGATACTATGTATAGAGATATTAAAATAATAATGTCACATTTCTTGGGATACCATGTCAAGTTCAAAATAATCTCTATAGAGATGATGTCTTTATTGCCTGGGAAAAGACCACCAGGATCTTGCTGGCAATTTCGATATTGAATTGGTCAACTGAACGATTACGAGTCATACTCTGTCCTCGTGCTCGATCCATGGATCGAAATTCCAAATTGCTTGTTTACTATTGACGTCATAAGTGACGTATATAATAGGTACTCTGTGTAGCATATTTAGACTCGTTATTACGGTTATTTCCTTAGGGTGTACTTATTTTTATTGATTAAAACGCTAGAAGCGTATTTACTAATTTCTAAAATTTCACATTATTACAAACAGTTTGTAGTACGTAGTCAGTTAGAAAACACGTCAATAATACACGTTTTTCGTTTTAAATTTTATTTTTAATAATGTCTAGTGTTGAAGTGATTTATTTAACATGTTTGAAGTGTTTAAAGAAAGGTGGTTATTTTTCCTGTTTATATGAACCGAATCAAGTAATCCAGTACGCCGTTGAATTACAGTTGTAATTCACATATCGTATAAACGACCCATACTTACAGTTTTTTTGCTTATTCTAGTTTAATTTCATTGCTGCGTCCCTAGTATGAATTTCGAAATTGATTATTGAATAATTTAAATATGGTCACAGTAAATTTATAGTAGGGTCTCTGGATTCGATCATTGAGATAGGACGTTCCTAGAGAAATGTAAACTAGACAAGTGGCAATCGATTCAATGTTTTTCTATCGACATGTCAAATTAGTACATTGATCACGTGACATGTCGATAGTTTATGTCAGAGATGTGTTCAAATGTATTGAAGTGACAAGTCGCTTAGAATAGATAGATAGAAGCGATTGCCACTTGTCTAGGGGGGCAGGGCATAACTTTCAATTCAGTTAATGGCAATTCAGTGATGACGGTTATAAGTTTTGACTGGTCAGTTTGCTAATGAGATTATGTATCTACATGTGTATTATATTATATTAAAATTATAATTTAAATCGTTTGGTATTTGGTTTTATTAAGCGATTGAAAATATTGTCATGTATTTCTTATCAGTTCTTTTGATGGCTCTAGCCTGTAAGAGTAGATCAATTGACTGACATATTTTTTTGACTTAAGTTACATATGTTTGACTGGTCTTCTGGTCTAGTGATTAGTGACCCTAACTGCTAAGCCGGAGGTCGTCAGTTCGATCCCTACCCAGAACAAATCTTTGTGTGATGAACATGATTGTTTGTTCTGTGTCTGGGTGTAATTTATCTATAATATGTATGTATTTATAAAAAAATAATATTTAAGTAGTATATCAGTTATTTAGTCCCATAACACAAACAAATATAATTGCTAAATTTGGGACTAGATGGCGGTGTGTGAATGTGGTGAAATAATATTATTATTATTATATCGGATAAGTTAAGAATTTTCAACGAAATGAGATTTCATTACGTATATTTTCATTTCTGTGTACTTTGTGTCTGTATTGTATATTTGTAGTGTTAAGAAAATTCTTAATATGTTTCATATTTTTTTAGAATGGAGTGGAGCTACGGGTGGACCACCAGCGGAGGTGGTGTTGAGGCTTCACCCACCCTCGTCCACGACACGTGTCAACGCTTCGTTAACTGATATAGGTGAGTTAAGTTAAGTGAATGTATGGGCCCTAGAACAGGTCAGGGAAGCTCATAGCATGTAACCCAATAAATAATGATAATAATAGGTGTGAGTTATTATTGAGATGTAACATTTAAGACGCAAAATAGCGTGCTTTGGATCTCCGAGTATACAGCTGTAACTACGCAACTATAGCACCAAGTGCAAGCAATTTTTAATTTAATGTACATTCTCCAATTTAATTAAATAAATTTAGTAGAGGTGGATTACGCGTCGAGCGTTTAAACACGATTTTATCCGTAGCACTTTTCATCTGTAAAGGCCCTCGAGATTATCAACCTTTTTCTATTGAAGTCGTTCGCAATGAGGTTACTACTCCGAGGGAAAGTAATAATATGTTCTTTTTTTGAAAAATATTTTATCTACTATCTGCCAGCGGTTTTGCTATACTATGTACGCTACTTATAAGTACAACGCATATTCTATCAGTACTATATTTCAGCAAAATCTATTTAGTAATTTTTGGCTGAAAGAAAGAAAGAAAAGATTTTTATTTGTAAGCACAAGATTTGAAAAAAATACACATTAGCAAACTAAAAAAAGCACTCAATATAATTGTAAAACTAATAAAAAAGTATGCGATAGTGACATCTGTCATAATGACAGCTGTCACGTGGTGGTACGCTTCATACCAAAAAAAGCAAACATCTATCTGTATCACTTTTTTATACTAGACGACTAAATGATCTTGTATAGTTATTTTGCGAAAAGCCGTTGGCTTCACGTGGACCAAAGCCATTTGCTGTAAAGTATGTTACGTGAGGTCTTTCGCATTGGATAGAAAAAGTCAGACGTTGATTATGAATCATCCATCCAACTCTCGAAGATTAATTATTTTAAGTTTACCCATCTTTTGTCAACAGATGGCAGTGGCGTAGTAGTACGCGCAGAAGAAGCTCTGATAGTTGCCTTCGTCCTTCTCTTGTGGGTGGCCGCCATTGCCCTTTTTTTCAACCGTTGGGGCAAGATCAGGTGCGTCTATAAACTGTACGTAGTATTATTTTGTTTCATTCCACTGCACTTGTAGGGATTGCACTTTTACTAGCGCTTTAGAATTAGACTTGGAATCCAACAAAGCTATGACGAGATTGGAAGAGATATATGTGTATTATAAGCAAACAATAGATGTACGGTTTGAATCCAGATTATTATGTAATAAACCAAAAATTCATTAAGAATATGTAATTTTACTACCCCATCTCAACCCGTGGGTGTCGTAAAACGACTCCTTTAATCTTATGCAGATAAGAACACTGCGAGAAAAGGAAAATTCGAAACAAACCCTATATGTGCAGACACGCAGACATTATAATATTGTAAATCTTGAAATTCTATTGTTTCTATAACTTTCTTTTTATCTCGTTTCACTTTGGTATGGAGTCCAAGCATTATCTATTAGAGCAATAACTGAGTTCAGTAACTTTCCTTTTTTTAACTCTTCACTATTGAAAAGTGCCAACAAAGATTACTTTTGCTACACAAACTGTATCATTATTGTTTAATTTATTGCTTTACTACTAATTACCTATGAGAACTTCATATGGAAATGAATCATAACTTTGTCACTACGGCTTTTGAAATATTTCTATGCAAAAAAATCAAATTGAGCCGTTGCTTCGTTGCAAGTAGGAACAAAGACATTTCTGCTTCTAAAATATTGGAGGATACTCGTCTATTTAAAATATTTATTTTCTTCTCTCGTGGCTCTAACCAGCAATAATTTTCGCGGTATTTCAATTTTGCCACTATTAAAACGATATCATAATACTTTGAAACGAATTCAGTGAGAAGAAAGAACGAAACTGGGCCTCTAGACAAAGTTATCACGCAACGCATTTTTCGTTTTCCTGAGACGCTAACGCCTTGGCGTTAGCGTCTCAGGAAAACGAAAAGTCACAAAAACGAGGCAAAATTCGGCCTCGCCCCTTTAAAACGTAAATTCTCTACTCTATGGCTTTTCTGAACGTCAAATGAATTGCCAAACTTAGTACAAACGCACCTGATTTATAAAATAATAATTAAATTAAATGCAACGCGCCCAAATAAATTTATATTTTGTTTTCAATAATAAGAAAATTCACGACGCGCTGTGCACTGTTTGGTGTAGGTGCAAAAAAGGTAATGCCGGCAGCGAATCAAGAAGAACTGCTGTGGTACTCCGGTGTACATTAATTCTCGCCTGCACTACACTGTAACGGCAAAGGACTTTGAGAAGTATGTGTACCATAAAGCCAAGTACATTATGAGAGTACTGCTGCTGGAGTCGCGTCGCAGAGTCACTCTTAAAGGTGTTTGTGGTGACTGTATTCAGTAGTACAGAAGTACCGACGTGCTTATTGCATCTTATTATGAACGAGAACTTTTGACCAAAGCGTATTGTGTTGTATTGTCGATTCCGAGAACAAATACTACCTGACCGTAGGTATAATTATTATGTGCAATGTGAAGTAGTTATTTTTATAATTATGTACGGTCGTTTATAAGACATTTATCTATGGGAAATTATAATCTTTGATAATAAAGAAAATATGTCTTTATTGATACCAAAATATGCCTTTCCTTATATCTTAAAAATATTCAAGCAGTTACCGAAACACAAAACTTAAAAGAAGTAATATTATCTGTAGATATTATTATTAGTAAGGTAATCATATTTTTTAATAATCAGCTGTGCCCGCGACCTACGCATAAGGCACATAATAAGTAATAGTATTAACAAGAGGGCGTAATAATTATTATAAACACATCCAAACAAACTGTATGACACAAGTAATCGTTTTATTGACAAAAAATCATTACATATTTAGTTTCGTCAGAAATACAAGATTCTTTTTCTTTGGCTCGGCACCTTTCTTTTCACGATATAATGTTATTATTTTTAGGGTTCCGTACCGCAAAAGGTAAAAACAGAACCCTTATATTTTTACTATTCATGCTATGAAATCGTTGTTTTTAACCATGGCTTTTTTTCTGACATTCCTGCCTTCAACTGACTTTATTTCTTCTTCGTTTCGTATATCATCATCCCATAAAATAAATCTTGGGTCAATCAATTCTCGCCGCTGCGACTTGCAACTATTGATGTAAATAGGTATCCAAGGGTGCCCCCAGAAGTAGTGAAACCTGACATTTCTGAATCTTTAACACTTTCGAATTCTTTAATAATATAATTAAAAAGAATATTTTGATTCCCATTAATATTCTTGTATGTCTTGTTTGTTTGTTGTTATCAAAGAAAATATAATGCTTGTCATCTGGTTTATAAGTATTTATTTCTATTTATCCACAGACCTAATAGTAGAACACTAGCGTTTATTTATCTAAACTTGTCATGACAATATTATTGTCAGACTCTAACCACAGAATCTATAATGTACCTACTCTGTGCACAGAATATACACTGAAACATCCAAAAAGGTTGTATGTACCTATATTTTTCCGTTATGTTTAATTAAAATCTTTTGTAAGTGATTACTGTAATATTAAATACGTTTATGGGTTGAGAGGATGATATGAATAAAATTTTAAGTTACGGTCTGCGGGTAGAAAAAGATACATTCACTTTTCGTAAATTTTTATTGTAACAAAATAAAAATTTGCAAACAATGTTAAACAACAGTATCGTAAAATGAAACGTTGTGTTTTCTTTTGCCTTATGCCAAAATACACCTTTGACATGCGTTAACGCTTTGGTTTTATCTAAGGAAATCAAAGCGGTTGTCGAGACTCTGCAGAAAGAGAAGTAGTGACTATTTTAATTTTGATAAATATTGCATGTTTTATGATATTACAATATTTTGACTCTATTTAAGCATGATTTAAGCAAACATTTTCGGTGAATGATGCAATGAGCTGCGTTGAAAAATCTCTTTAAGCTCTTTGGCTCGATACATTGCGATAACATTTGTGCAGACTTGTGTAGTCACACATCAACATGAGGTTTATCGCGACAACTATATGAACTATTGCAGACCATACTTATAACATACATTAGATTTTAAACGGAAAAAATTAGGAACATACAACCTTTTGGGACTTACAGTGTCGTTTAATATATTCTGTACACAGAGTATACATTTTACATTCTGTGGTCAGAGTGTGACAATAATAATTGTCATGACAACAAACAAATACAAAGAGTTTACGTTTCAATCAAAATAAATATAAACGCAAATAAAAATACTCAATTTTATTATATAGAATTCGAGAGTATATTATGTAATAGATACAAAAAATAGAATGTCAAGTGTAAACTTGCAACATCAGAAGATGGGTGGGCGATAAAAACCAATGTATTTAGTTAAGTACACTTTTAATCATAAACCTATTTGAAATTCAACAAAGTTTACATTAGTTTATATTCGACACTATATTGGCTATAATATTGTTTAAACCGTTGACAGAGGTAAGCGAAACACGTACAATGCTTCAGACTATTAAACCGCTAAAAGAGCCCGAGGGCCGTTGTCGCAGCCCGATTATCGCGTCCGTAGCCTCGGTCGCGTCGGTCCGAGCGCTCAAAATTGGCGCCAACCGTCTGACGCTTTTCTGCTTGTCATTTTTTTCTTCCTTCAACTTCACACGCGTTGGTCAATGTTGCCAACACGGCCCTCCTGCGCCGTGCATGTCCTCAGGCACGATATGTCTGTAAACACGTTAACACACATATCAGAACAACATACTTCCGGTATTAAGCAGACTCGGCCTATCATGACTTCACATCAATTCATAACAACTTCAGACACTTCAAGATAACCTTTAGGCTTAGGAAATCTTAATCGAGTTGTAACAATTCATTTTCCAATCAAGTTAGTGCCTGGTCCAGCTTCACTTCTTTATGCTTAGAAGATTACTGCGTCAGCGCACCACATGAGTTTGGAACAATGAACAGGGTTATCTTTATTCTAAAAATACTTGTAAATATCAATTCATTTCCCATCAAACCGGTGCCTGTTCCAGCTTCCTTCTTTATGCTTAGAAGATTATACTGTGTCAGCACACCATATTAGGTTGGAACAAAGAATTGACTTTGTCATACATCTTAACTTAGTCCTCCACGTATATAATCAAATTAAGTTCATCTAAAATTGCAAGAGGAGCATAGGAAGAAAAATTAATATTGTAAGTATTACCTTGCCAACATGTGCCGACTGTTTAAATAATTAGTCGAAATGCCAGTCATCGATGTTTATCCAGGGTTTTATATTCTCTGCTGCAGCTACCCCGTTATAAGTTTTCGTACTCCTCTCGCTACCTCTCATGTCAGTGACCTCGTATCTATCATGACCCAAGCATTTCTGTATTTGAAACGGACCCTTGTATGATGGCATCAATTTCCTGCTTCGACCATCATTAGTTTTACTTTGTATTTTCAGGAGTATTAGCTCACCTTCACGATACTTCTTTGGCTTGCTATGCTTTCGGTCAAACATTTGCTTTTGATATTCTGCATTCTTGCGCGTATTTTTAGCTACTTGTTTTCGCAGTTCCGTTACGTCCATAATAGATTCGTTATCATATTCGAGCTCAGGTCCTATGCTGTCGCTATCGGTACGCAGTCTATAACCTAACAATACTTCACTAGGCACAGCTTTAATAGTACTATGATAGGTGCTATTGATGGCTTGTTGTAATGGCGTAATACATCTATCCCAATTTTCCTCATCTAAGTCCGCGCCCATAGTTCTCATCGCGTCTAAAATAGTTTTGTTAAATCTTTCGACCTGCCCATTTGAACGAGGCATACCTGTGGCTACCGTATGCAACCTAATGTTTTTGTTAGCACAATACTCTTTAAATAGTTTGGACGTAAAAGCAGAACCAGCATCTGTGATTAGTCTTTTGGGGTTGCCGAATATTTTTGCTATACTATCTAATTCCGAGATAACATTACAGCTTTCAGTATTATGTACTGCCGAAATAAGTACGAATTTCGTAAAAGCATCTACTGCTACTAATAAATATTTATTTTGGTTAACAGTTTCTACAAAAGGGCCTAGGTGATCCAAATGTAAGGTGTGGAATGGTTGCGCATGCTTTGGCAATGGGTAAAGTTCCGCCTCCTTTGGACCACCTTTGTTCTTGTAGAAAATGCAATTAATACAGTTTTTTATGTATTTTTTTACTGTATGGCGCATTCGAGGAAACCAGTAACGCGAAGAGATTCGTTCGACAGTTTTCTCCACCGAAAAATGTCCGAGGTCGTCGTGGTTGCATTTTATTATTTGCCATATGCAATTTTTGGGCACCACCCAACGGCGACCTTGGTTTGTACCACGAAACACTTTGTTACCTAATAACTGGTATTTATTGAATATATCTTTATGGTTGTCGGCTTCCCCCGATTCTAGAATTTGCTTAATTTCAACTAACTTGGGGTCTTGGAGCTGTACCGAAAGTAACCAGTCCGCTTCCGTTATAGACATAACTATTTCGGTTTCCGATTTTTCCCCTGTGTGCGGTGGATTTCTACTTAGGGCATCGACATGTTGCATGCGAGTACCTTCTCTGTGAACGATTTCATATGCGAATTCCTGGGTAGATAGAACCCATCGTGCAATCCTGGGAATTATATCCTTTTTTGTTAGCGCGTAACGCACTGCATTACAGTCCGTTATTATGCGAAAATGAGACCCTAATAAATAATGCCTAAATTTTGCCAGTGATTGTACGATAGCCAATAACTCGAGTTCAAATGAATGGTATTTCTTTTCATCCTCCGTTGTTTGGCGGCTATAATAGTGTATTGGTTTTTCGCCGCACTCGGTCACCTGCATTAAAATACCCGCGACCCCTTCTCTGCTTGCATCAGTATAAAGAACGGACTCTTTGGCTGGGTCAAACAAGGTAAGTACGTTATTTGAAATCAGTACCTTTTTAAGTGTCAAGAAAGCATTTTCCTGTTCAGATTTCCAGCTCCATGGACAATCCTTTTTTAACATTTTAGTCAATGGACTCGTTAACAGGGCACAGTTTTTAATAAATTTACGGAAGTAACTTATGAGGCCTAAAAACTGGCGTAATTGATGGACAGACTTCGGGACTGGGAACCTTTCTACCGCGTTTACCTTAATTTCACTCGGTCTTAACCCTTCCGAATTAATTTTGTAACCCAAAAATTCTATTTCTGTCTTTAAGAAATGGCACTTTTTTAAGTTAATTGTGAGGCCATGCTCCTTGAAGATCTTCAATATTGTCTCGAGTAGTTGTAAGTTTTCTTCTACCGTCTCGCTTATAAGAAGAATATCATCTAAATACAGTACTACCCTGCCAAAACGCAGATTACCTATAATTCTATTCATCATCTGTTGGAAACATGATGGTGCATTAACTAAACCGAATGGTAGTCTTAAGAACTCGTAGTGTCCATCTTCAGTTATAAATGCAGTTTTATAAATGGAGTTGGTGGCCATCAAAATCTGGTAGTACCCACTTTTAAGATCAAGACTCGTGAAAAATTTACACCCCTGAAGTCTGTCGATCAAATCCTCAATGCGTGGCATCGGATATTTGTCTAAAACGGTTATTTTATTTAAAGCGCGGTAGTCAATGCATAGCCGTTTTTCGCCGTTCTTTTTATTCACAAGCAGAGCGGGGCTGGCGTAAGGTGAGTGACTATCTCGAATTATACCGTTCTCTAATAATTCGCTAATCATGTTTCTTACTATTTGTCTATCCGAATTGCACATTCTATATGGTTTAAACTGGACCGGCTTGTCGTTTTGCAAATTAATTGTCATTTCATGACCGCTAACTTTTCCTAACTGTTTAATATTGAGAGCTATGCACTCTTCGTATTTTGAGAACAGTTTGAGTAGTTGATCACGGTGGGAATCTGTATCGAATGTCCAACTTTTGTTACCAACAACGTTGCAATGTTCGCCTAGTTCATTTAAGTTTCTAAACGTTAACGATTCACCAATCCTAACGTACATCAAAAAGGGTAACTCAGTTATATTACGTCCAATCAATATGTCACAACCGGATAATTCATCGAGAAGGTACATTTCAACTTCGTTAATTTTAACGGAATCTAATTTCACGTTCACTTTTACAATTTCCGTCACTACCTTAAGGCTATCATTAGAAAATCCTTGCAACGTTACAGGACAGTCCAAAGGGTACTTTCGTAGATTCATTACGTTTGCGGTAGCCGATGACATTATAGAACAACTACTACCGGTGTCTATAAACGCGTCAGTAACCAAGCCATTTATATACACTTTCTTACAAAATTTATCTTTCGTAGTAGCCGTTTGAACCCATTTTATTTCTTGCTTTTCCGCCTTTTGTTCTTTACTTACCTTCAAATTATTTTTATGATAGCATACGGCGTCTGTATGCCCCTTTTTCCCACAAAAATCGCACTTTATTGTACAATGAATGCGTTTATGATTCCCGCCGCAATTATAACACTCCAAAGGCTTACGACCTTGCAATTGATGTCCGCTTGATGAACTATTGACGGTCGCGGTCGTAGATGAGGCACCTACAGAGTTTGTCATTCGAAAATTTTGTACCTGAGAGGCAGGTTTTGATATATTGCCATCCTTGGGGGTAGTAATACTATTATTAGTGACAGATTGTTTACCTTTCGATTTATATACCCTACTGTGTAGAAATCCTGCCAAATTATCGCATGACTTAAAATCACTTGCTTCCACAGATGCGGTAATGTTACAATCGCCTATATTTCCTAATATTATTGACATAATATCGGACTCCGCGAAATTTAAACCTAAATTGTCAATTTTTGCCTTTTGTTCAAAAAAAAAAGTCATAAAGCGACTGATTTTCGATGGGTTTCCTCTCCACAATATCTTTTAATAGGTCAAACATATTTCTCTTTACTCTAAACGTGTTACAAAGCCTATCTTTCCAATCTTTCCACATCCAGGTAGTCCATAAATAATCGTTACGTAATAATGACTCGTACCAAACCCTAGCAGAACCTTTGAGCTTATTTAGAGCCTGATAACGAATTGTACTATCGGTCCACGAAAAGGTAGAAGCATAAGATTCAATCACATTCAGCCACGACATCACGTTATCATGCAAAGGGTCAAAATCGGGTATCATATTATAGAGGGTAGGATTGGTAGTACTCACAGTTCCAGCATCGTTTGTATGCGATACCTTTTTCCTTTTTGGCGCCAAAGGTACTAACGGTGGCGTCCTCGATCTGCTATCATGGCTGCTGACGCTCGAGCTGCTGCTCGACGACGAAGAACGAGCACGTTTTTTTCCATGTTTGCGCTTACTTCTGCGTTTTCGTTTACCCATCTTTACCAAATTGTTAAAAAGTCGAATTTAAATTTATTTGTTTTAGGTTAAATACAGAGCACGTAAATAATTATTGTCAGGTAGCAAGCTAGACCGCGTGCCGCGTGGTATCCCACTTCTGATGTAAACTTGCAACATCAGAAGATGGGTGGGCGATAAAAACCAATGTATTTAGTTAAGTACACTTTTAATCATAAACCTATTTGAAATTCAACAAAGTTTACATTAGTTTATATTCGACACTATATTGGCTATAATATTGTTTAAACCGTTGACACAGAGGTAAGCGAAACACGTACAATGCTTCAGACTATTAAACCGCTAAAAGAGCCCGAGGGCCGTTGTCGCAGCCCGATTATCGCGTCCGTAGCCTCGGTCGCGTCGGTCCGAGCGCTCAAAATTGGCGCCAACCGTCTGACGCTTTTCTGCTTGTCATTTTTTTCTTCCTTCAACTTCACACGCGTTGGTCAATGTTGCCAACACAAGTTTCACTATTTGTATGATCGCCTACTAGTATAATATAATAATATAATTATATTTACATCTATAGTTTCAAGTCACAACGCAAACTGACGTGCGAGAATTACATGAACCAAGATTTATTTTACAATGCATGAGGATGCGAAATGAAGGAGAAATAAAAGTCAATATTGAAGGCAGGAATGCTAGGAAAAATGCCAAAATTAAATAAAGTATTCAGAACTATAATACTATTAGTAACAAATGTTTCGTAGCAATCAATGGTTTCAGCAGTGAAAATTAAGAAATCAAGAACCTAACAACTCAACATTATAACTTGTAAAGAGAGATATGTTCAGCCAAAGAGAGAAGAATATTTTGTATTTCTGACGAAAATAAATTAATACTTTTATGTTAGATAATAAAACGATTACTTGGTGTGATACAGTATGTTTTAATATTGTGTTTAATTTAGCTAACAGTAAAGTTAATAACAAATAATACGCTTATCGTGTTCAACCAAAACAAACAGATCGGTCCGATTTGATAAAATGTTTTAGTATATATAATTGTAATTATAATCATCTGCCAACTATTACTTCTTTTAGGTAAGTGTTCTGGTAACTTATTGATTATTTATTTTTATGTACCTAACTAAAATGTAAAAATAGGTAATGAACTAGTACATATGAGATTAGGGAAGGAAGGACATAATTATTTTGGTTTCAATAAATCTTTTCTTTATTCTCAGGATTACAATTTCTCATAAATAAATAATTATTAAAATAACGTACATACATAAAATAATAATTTATAAAACTTCTTCACATTGCACTTCAATGTGCCGTCAGGTGGTATTTATTCCCGGAAGCGATAGAACACAAAATGCTCGGGTCAAAAGTTCTCATCCATTATAAGATGTAAGAATTGAACTGTTTGTGGTGCCTGTACCGACGTACGGTACAAACACTGCGACGTGTCTCCAGAAGCTGCACCCAAATAATTGTACTTGGCTTTAAGGTACACATACTTCTCGGTGTCCTCTGGCATTGTGGTGTCGTGCAGGCCCGAAATGTACACCGGAGTACTTGAAGCTGCTGCATTCAAAGTAAAGCCAGCAACTGGAGAAGCCGTACCTACCGCAGCAGACCTTGTTGGTTAGCAGCAAGCGTTTCTTTCTTTCTACCATCACAAATCCATAAAGTTTTTCGGCGCACTGCCCGTTGTGAATTATCTTATAGTTATATTGTTTTAGATTAGTATATAACTATTACATAAAATAAGGCACGTATGTGCTGAGTTTGACAACTCATTTGACATCGGACTTCCAGGAAAAGCATAGAGAATTTACATTTCAAAGCAGCGAGGCAGAATAAAATTGACGTCTGCCTCGTTTTTGTAACATTGTCTACCAAGCGGCAAGCGTTAACGCCAAGTCGTTAACGCTTGTCGCCTAAATACTAAATATGTAATAATAATAATAATATGGGATAGACCGTCAATGGTCTAACAGCAAAGTCTATTGTCTATGATAGTTCTTTTTACTGGGACAACTTTTATAAAAATATCCGTAAGCGTATCTTCATAGCGCTTAAGTCCTTTTGTTGAGAAGAGCAATTACTCAAAAACTGTGCATTCGATTATGTTCAAAATAATTTTAGTTGTACTCGTATTATTAAGTAAGTATTTATTAAGTGTTATTTTTATGCAGATTTCTAAGTTTTAACGGTTTAGAAAATAGAGGGATACAATTTATGCTACTTTGGGAGCCTTATATTGTTATACATATAATCAAAACAGATGAGAGACGGACGGACGGACGGACGGACAGGACGAAACTATAAGGGTTCCGTTTTTGCCATTCTGGCTACGGAACCTTAAAAACGCTATGCTCCTAGACTAGAACAATGCAGACGGCGGCGGGGCGGTGCGGCGCGGGCAGCCATGGTCAGACTCTCTTTATTACCGCACCGTCGGCGTCGTTTGCTGCCACTGCTTACAGGCATGTGCCCAACCTAGTTCTCAAACATGGCATTACCACGATGTACTGGGATCGATCTGTCATCACAGATCTTAAAAATGTTATTAATTATATCAAAAGGTTACCTTCCGTTTTTAAAACCATTTTTATATCGAATATTTAAATGAAATCTATCGATAAGCGTTAAGTTTAGAAAGATTCAAAGATTCAAAGTTCAATGAGACACCGCCACTTACACTTTAAAGCGGCAAATAGTGAAAATCAAGGCACAACAACATATTGACAGTGGGCAGATGGGCGATATCAAAGCGTTAGCACATAATATGTCAAAAGTCTACATTTCATACAATTTTTAGTTTGAGGCAACAGAAAACGAAGCGTTGCGTTTTTTTTAACATTGTCTACCACATTTCGTTTCCTTACACTGCACTGTTTTGTCTTTTCTCTCATAGACGTCAATCCCATACAATTTTCATGTTTCCTTCGGCGTTAACGAAAAATGCGTGTAACATTGTCTAGAGGCACTGGTAACTAACTCGACAGTGAGAAAACTTTAAAATTAACTAACTTCAGAAGAATACTTCAACTTAGAAACGCACTAAATCTGCTTGGCCTATAAAGTTTGTATTTAAAAAGCGGAAAGTTAGTGACAGTACATCTAAATTACTTTTACTTCTAGTTATATTTTATTAGTAATAGAATATTGTCTTTAGTTTATACCGACTTCATGTATAAATGTCGACTTGATATGGAAGGAAATGATACCATGTTGCCAGCTGTAATAACTTTGAAGTCGTTAATTAAATAGCTTACTTAAATAGCTACCAGTCTAGGCGTGGTTTGTAAACTGTAGGACTATTAGAATAGTTCATAGAATAATTGTTTTTAAGTTAACATTACTGAATGTCCACTTAAAATATTAAAAAAGTTATAAATAAAAAGCAGCTAACAAGGACCTGGATTATGTCCGGGGATCTACACGCGGAGTACACAAAAGTGTACTCACCTAAAAAAAAAAAACATCAATGAATGATTGGATTTTGTTTTTTCTACAGAAAGTCATGGTTCAGTTTGTGATCGCCATGTCGATGACTGTATCTTGTCAGTTCTCATGTCCAGTTATACGGCGGTGGATGAGTTTATCCCGCCAGCCAATCTTTCGTAGGCATATGGCTGATACATTTTTTCGAGTTACCTATTAACATTAATTTCTCATCATAACTTTCTTAATAGTTACTTTGTAGATAAATTAGGGTTTATTTTCATTTGATAACATTATTAACTATTAATCCAAACATTGCGGATGATTTCCATTTAATTTACGAATTGCCTACTTAAGTCAAACTGTTCGAAAATTCATGGATTTAGGTTTCCTTGGTAAGTGCTAGGTAATAAAAATATCATAACACTTCTACACCTAACTTTATTCGTTTTTATACAAGGTCAAATACTATAGGGCTCATAAAAGCTATGTCGTAAATTATATAATAATATTTGACTTGTATATTAAAGAGTTTTGCCCTGTCTATTAGTTCTAATGATGGTGCTTTTTTACTTAATTTCTATTGGTACTTACTTGTTTGATGAAACATGTATCCGTGTATATATAATTAATTTTGTGACTTTTACACGCAAAAACTATTGAGTGGATTAAAATTAGTACAAGAAACGACTAAATAATTATTTTATATCGGTTTTGGGGGTCCAGACTTTCGCTTAGCACACGAAAAAGGATCATTACATTCGATGGATTATTATTCGTGCCACAAAATATAGTTATACAAAAACATATTGCATGAAATCAATAACGAGAATTAGTTATTCTAATTTTAATTTTTTAGTTTGTACATTTTGAGACCAGAGACGAGGGGAATAGACCAAGCCTTTCCCTCATACACATAGTTTATATCAGTTTATATCCCGTTAGTCAATGATATTGTGTGTTAACATACAATATGATTGCCGTTAGTACTTTGTTTCTGTGGGTAACTAGCTTAAAACGGGTTAGTTTGATAAATGCCGAGATTACGTCAACCCTAGGTCTTAGCAAACTTTCGACATTTATACAGAATGTTTCCATTTCTTTATTTGAACTAGGAAATATCTGACAATAACGGGTTCTCCTTTCATCCAAGTTCTGTTTACTACAGTTAAACTGCTCTCAAATGGCTTGCAAAGCCATTCTTGGTTAGCAATGTATGATTATATTCGTTCTACGGTATAGTAGTTGCTAAGGTCGAAAACATTCAAGACAATTAGTATTATAAAACATTTCTGTCCTTCGGCAGTTAGGTAAAAACATTATCTTTTCCGCATTTTATCTCTTTTTACTTCAAAGCATGAATAATTATATTTCAATAGGTGTCAGAGAATAATATATGAACGTTAAAATATAATTGTCTAGAATGCTGGAGCCGTATCAGCCAAAGTTTCAGCAACAACATCGACAGAGCTGCGCACTCGCAGAAAATACCGTATCTATTCCTCCACACGTAAGTACCAATTCTTTATGTTATGAAAATAAGCCCCAGACCAAAGTCCAAAATGATAATAAGATTGTATTAAAAGTTACATAATTATTTGACTAACTGAAAACTTGAGATCGCAGTTACTCTTGCGACTGCATGACAAAGTTGTTTCTTAATTTGTTATGGATATAATGGATTTGGGTATCGCTCAATATAGTTTACATATATATATATATTATATATATATATATATATATATATATATATATATATATATATATATATATATATATATATATATATATAGTATAAACTTGTCTCTGATTCGCTTAAATTTATATCGACTGAATTTATAATGAAACTATTCATTGAGAATGTCATAAAGTAATTTAAAAATCACACCAAATAAGCAAGTCAACTTATTTCTATTACAGCAAACTGCAGAAAGTGAATGCTTAAATTATAATGATATTGTAAGGTATTTCTTATTCTATTTGTCCTCACGCTATCCAGAAAATTCACTTAACATATAAAGTGGTATAAATGTATGATAATTATAACGCCTGGACTCCACCACATGAAAGATAACGTGTATGAAAGAAAAACCTTCTGTCGTCTCGTATCTGCATCGGTGGAGTCCAGGTTTATTACTTGGTGAACTGTATTTTTATTGTGACATTACTAGATTTAAGTGCACACCAATCTGCTTAATTATTCGATTGGTCGATTTCGATTTATTAAATGTTTCAAAATAACATAACAAAATTTAAATTTCCAAACTTTTTACAACGACTAATCGAATGTCGAGATTGCAATTAGTTGAATTAATTTTTGTTGTATAATTAGATGCGTGTTGGATACTTAAACACATTATAAAAAAAAGTGAGATGAGGAAGCAAGTCTTAGGGATACTACGGTTTATAGTTCTTCTGTTTAGATACCATATAACTATAGCGCAGAATCTATTTTCCGCATCGTGAGATGTTAATATTCTGTTCTAAGTAATTAAATTGTCAGAAAGGGGAAATGCACAAAAAATTGGGTGAATGTGTGAGACACTGCATCGCTGCAATGCGGAACTGATAGGAAAAACACTTTTCCACTTTAGAATACAATCGTGACTACTATTCAAAATGTTTGAGGTGTTACTATACATCCGGGTTTTGAAATGGCTTTTTAATTTTGAGGAGTAGACAGACTGAGCAGATCACTTATATTATTTTTGATAAAATGAGCAATATTTTTGGACGTCTATACTCGGGAATTCAACATTAGCGTTCACTTACATATTTTCTCTATTACTGAAGCAGATTTATCATTTGAGATAATTATAAATTCTTTCATCATCATCATCATCATCATAAATCGCTCGCTGTGGCGGAAATTAGGTGAGGCCTATGTTCAGCAGTGGACGCCACTGCTGAACATAGGCCTCACCTAATTTCCGCCACAGCGAGCGATTTTGTGCCGCCCACATCCAACGGCCACCCGCAATCTTTACCATAAATTCTTTATTGACAGAAATTTATATACTTAACCCAAGAATCCCCTAACGTCTGCACTAGTAACAAACTGTGTTGCAGATGTTAGCGTCATCCCCGATTTACTGACACTATTACATTTATGAGAAATAAAGAATAAGTGTACAGAGCTTTATTAAGCAGATAAATTAACACAGAAATGATTTAAAATTTAAACAAAACATCATTATTCATTTAATTTTATGTTGTATACCTTTCTAAATTGTTTGTTATTCAATTTTACCAGCCATCCTTCTCTAGTTGTAAGATTGCCAAATAAACAGTAATATAACTCAAATAATATTTAAAAGAAAATACAGTTCACCAAAGTTCAGACAAACAGCGGTATCAGCGCTATGATAAATATTGATCATAAGCACTTAGTAATAATCCACCTTATTATCTGCTTAGTAAGAACTATTTTAGTAAAATATAACACTGCTTTATACAGCACCGAGCATCACTGTCACGCGGCTGTGTGTCATACGACTGTGGGACATCATTCCCATCTTATCAGCCATGTGGGTACCTGTCCCATAGACCGCGGCAGGTAAGATTTCTAAAAACTTTAGTCTTTTATTATAACGATGTTCTATGTACAGTCATCCAACTTCGTGCTCGACCAGTTTCCAAACATTTTTCTTTGTTTTTTGTTCATGATGATGAAAGTTCAAGTCTATTTAACATGCACGAGTCAACAGTAAAGCGTTCAATAGTCCAAATAACACAGCACAAGTCTATACAAGAAGATTTAGAAGTCCAGTGATATTTGGCAAATGTTTGGAAACTGGTGGAGCGGGAACTTCGCTGAGTGAATAATATATATTAATATAATATATAATATAATAGCATAGTAGGAATTCTAATAATTTTTGGGATAGAAAACTAACTTATGGAATTAAGTCCTTGAATTCCTTCCACATAAAGATATTTCGAAATCGCAAGAGAATAAATTATACGGGATCACAGCAAAACACCAGTTAATATTTTAGAACTCCAAAGGTCGAGGAGAAGCGCTTATTAACTGCACTATTATAGTAATATAAGTTTCTACCAAAGCCCCACCGCTGTCAACTTTACCTCTTGTTTTAGATTCCAGGAGCCAGCATAATATTATTATTAAGGAAAAGAAACAGGCAACTACTGACATCCTTTTTAATTTATGATACACCGTTACCATTTTATATATCATTCAAATAAGCTTTCAAAACACAATATTGTCATTGAATTAGATATTGTATGACACAAGCACCTTAATTTTATCTTGATTTTATAGTTACTATCTAATGCCACTTCTTTTATATTCCCATTTTCTAGAACTCGGTCTTCGTAGGTAGCATGGGCGGTATGGCACTTATACCTGAAAGTCCACCTAGACGCTCGAGATCAGCTGCCGACCTTCCAGCCCTCGTTCCACCGTCAGAGCACTCTCACTCTACACCCAGATCTTCTAGAGCAGCCAGCCTTCACAGCGCAGTAGATTTAAGAGTGTCGCATTCTCCAAGAACATCAAGAGCAGCTAGTCTGCACTCAGCTGTCGATATGCCTCCAGGATCTGTCCAAGTTCACGTTAGAGGATCAGGCTCAAATCTAAATAGACCGAGAAGTCCTAGACGACTTACTATTACTAATGTTTAATTTAAGTCGTGAGATCTTGAATGTCTATGGTTTGAAGGACCAATATGCATTTATACTGAGGAAAATAAAATGGGAATTAAATTGAATCTTTGAGTTATGTTTGTATCGCTCAGAGTTTCATAACCTCACAATGAGAAAATGTGAAAGCAAATTCAATTTCGTTCTTAAGTACAAAGTGAGTTTGCTCGCTTTACTTGTTTAAATCTCATATACCTTTGAAAATGCAAGTGAAACGGAGCTTTAATAGACATTCAAAATAGATGTAACTTACTAATATTTGAATATTTCAATGCTTTCATTGCGGTGTGTGATTTGAAAGGTACCAATTAATTAATATAGATCTAAGTCTTAGGCTAAATTTCTATTTCCAATAGCTTAGTCCTCTTCTCTTCTCTTCGTCATATCTGTTCTATGTATACTTAAAGGTAGCTCTAATAGAGCGTTTTGCGCAAATTTTAGATGTGTGGTGCTATTATAAGTATCAAAATTGATCATGTTTTGGGATCGTGTTGTTTTAATTTTTAAGTGTTAATTGGTGTCGTTTCTATGACATTGATATTGGTGTTTTTAATTTCAATCTAGAACATCCTATTAATATTAATCTTATCACATTTTGTTCCTTTAATAACTTGATCATAATTTAGCCCTGTCAAGTACGTCCTTTGTATCTATGCTATTCTGCCTTGCTAAGAAAAAACGGCGTAGTTGCATTACATATATTACGGAAAGAAGGCATGTAAAGAAACTACCTTTAAGTCAAATTTCCCTTGCACTTGATATGCAGTTGCGCCGTTCTTTTTTGGTACGGCAGTATTATTGTAAGTAACATTGTTCTTTTTAGATAAGATCGGTATTGAGAACATCAAATGTTAATTGTGAGAAGTTATTTTACATTGAAATGTATAAAATACAGTATTCAAGGAAATTGAATAACATCTAGCATACATTTAAATAACTTACTGCCTTACTTGTGAATTTTGTGACGCGTAATTTGTGCTGCGTTTTCATATAAACGTCCATATTGTGCCACGGGACGATGGAAAATAAAAAATAAATTACGCGTCTTATAAATGCCTCACAAGAAACAAAATTTTGTTCGTTTGGTCTCATTAACTAAGACGCATAAGGCCAGTTTTAAGAAAAACGGTTCTAAAATACATTACTATATGCGCTATTCCCGTAACTCATTTTTTGTGGTTGTTTCGTTCTGCATTAATAGAGCAGTATGATACTTAATATAATTTAGATTTAGACTTTGTTTTGCATTGGTTTATTCCTTATTTATTGTTGTCCAGATCCATTTAATTTTGGGGGAGTAAATAACTGCTAAGTTTTCTTGTATCAAATAATTCTTAGATAAAATTCTCGCTCGAGTATTCTAAATTATGTAGAAATGTATTATAATGGCCAAATACTGTTATATCTTTGTAAATATTAACTTATAATTACTGTACTTTTAATTTATAGACTTCTGAGACACTTTCAGGTATTTTTGTTAATTGTACACATTGTGCCGCCAGTAGCCTTAAATCCGTTGTTGTATGCACATAGTTTGAGAAATAAATTATTATGTGTAGTGCCACGTGTCTATTCTATCTATCGTCGTATATCGTCTATAGTCTAATTTTCATAATTTACCTTTCATTAATGTAATGAAGCTAGATACCTGAATGTGACGTCAGAAGTTACGTAAGGGCTATTAAATTTAATAACGATACAATAGAAACAACCTTCACAATAGCAAATAACCACATTGTACATCAATTTGAATACAAAATGCCGCTTAAAGCTGCGTTTATATACAGACACGGAACGTACCGTTTCAGAAAAAAAAATGTTTTTTCTATAGATTTTGACAGCTTTTGTCGGTCCTCATCTAGGGGCTTACTCTGAAATTCGACATTCGATTGGTCGGTTTTGATGCCACTGTCAAATGTTTGAAAATTAGAGCGAGCATATCTAAATTTCCTTACATTTGACAGCGACACCAAACCGACTAATCTTATGTCGAAATTTAGAGTAAGTCCCCTGTGCGGTCACGTTACGATAGATACAAATGGGCTAATACTGTATGGAAGAATATTTTTTTTGTCTGATACAGCACGCGTCTGATATGTTACGTGTCTGTAGATATAAACGGCAGTTTAATAGAGGCGCTACCATCAGTCTAACTTACGTTCGGCGACAACAAGCATGGGACTTAACACGTGTTGTACTCGTAAAACATTGAGTATCTAGGTAATACCTATTTACTTAAATAATATACCTTATATTTACAACGTAAAAAAACTAAAAAAGAAAAAGGGAGAACTAATTTAAAAATGGCATCACACTTCCGCATCCTTGCCGCTGTCTGCCGTAAAAGTGCTCAGCAGGCTGGCAGCATTGCCACGTTGGATGGCAATGCTTATTCTTTGTGCAAGGTATTTAAAATTATTTCTTTGTTTTTGTTTCTATAATATCGATTAAATAACCTATGAGGCATTTTGCAATAGATCTCATTCCTATTTCATTTTGTATCTGCCTGATGGTAGGGCCCCACGAAATCAATATCGCAGTCTATATATAGATTATCGAGATATTTGTCGTTTTGAAACTCGAACAATAGACAAATTAACATAAATATTATATCATTCATTCAGTTATATATATAATATAATATATTTTATGATATTGTGTAGTTATTGGAATACAGAATCAATTACTTACAAATCTATGTAAATATGGAAAAATCACAAATCAATCGTGCCTGTGGTGTTAAATTATAAATATTTTTGTGCCATTCGTCAATCAAAGGCATACTATACTAAACTTATAATATAATTCGTAACTTATAATACATTCATTATATCAAAATTGAATAAGATTTTCATATTCCGTCCGGAGTCCATTTAAATTGTGTTTTCTTTTAACTGGACTTTTCTTACGAGGTTAGCTATCTATTTGATCATGTACCTATTGCTTATGTTGCTATATATTTCACAAAAAAATTAAAGTTCCTTAATTTTTTACAGCGAAGTAAATTTACAGCCAAGTCAAGGATATATACATGCAATATTTAGTTAAGTTTTATACATTGAAGTATCATTGAAAACATTGGGTATTGTGATTCAACAATAAACAATTCAAAATCCACATTGTGTTCCTTTACTGCATTATATAAAAGTCAATTATTTAAAACAATACATTGATCATTATGTTTCAAATCAATTTGAATTACAAATGGACAATGAACTTTTATTTGCTTTTCGTTAATTTATTTGTAATGAATTTAGAAATTCCGTTAGTATCGGAATTACGGATACTTTGAATAAGACAAAAGTATAAAATAAGCATTACCGTTTATTTAGCTTTACTATAATTATTTATTGGATTAGGAACCGCCAGCGGCTTCTTTCCTACCTCTGCCAAGATTGATCTATTATAGCGCCTTTGTTATTTATAGTTCTCAGCTTATTCCTGTAGAAACAAGGAATTTCTAGATTTTCTGAGCAGAGAGATTATGTATATCATCACGTTTTACTTCGTGCTATCTTATCTGGTCTAGTATTCTTTCGATCCAGTTTTTAGCAACTAATCAATCGTTTTCATATTTTTAAGTAACAGCTTTTGAGCTTTCCTCGTAAGAAAAACGTCAATTTTATTATTAAATTGAAACCCATTATATGCCTTCTATTTTATATAAAAGGGCGTATTTATTTATCAATATGTGAGTATATTCAAACGTTTTGTTATAAATGTACCAGTTAGCTTCTTAATAATTTAAAACATTTTGTAAATACTACAATTTCAAATTATGTCGTCGCCTCTTGACCCAGCCTTCATTCTAAATTCGGAATCAAAATTTCACGATGCAGTAGTTTTAAAATAAATCAACCTTTCAGCTCAACAGCTTGGAAAGACTCAGACTGTATATGAAGTTTAAAAATCGAATATTTTGAAGAAAGTATTTATTTATAAAGATACATTTTGTTAGAATGTCTTTATTTTTTTATGCGAACATTCATCAGCACGAGACTCACGGCCTTGTTCTAAAACTAGAACTGTATTACGTTGTTTCGATAAAGGGCCCTTTTGTTTGAGGGTATTTTACCTACAAATTGAAATTCATCAAATACCAACTCCTACTTAATAAATTCCTAACGTTTGTGTGGCTTTTTACCTGCAATATTTTAGTTCATTGTTTCTTCCACGAAACGCCTGTGCCCATTTTGACGTGCCATTCCACCGTTTATAAAACATTTGTAGAATTTCAATAAATGCAACGCAGGTAGGTTAAAAATGTTAGAATTTGAATCACTTCTTTTTTATTATGAACCTATTTATAAATACCATTTTCAACTTAATGAGGGACCTTATTCTCAACAAAGACTTCGATGATTTATTTTCTCTAATTAAGTTCTTCCAGTCGTGATATCCCAGTACTTTAAACGTCCTAAATTCTTTTTAAGTAATTGATTCCTAACGCAATTTAGTGGTCATGACTACATTAAGTTTCAAAGGAATTACTCCGAGGATTTTTTGTTCACAAATTTTATTATTCGTGATTCACTTTTAGGAAAAATCTTAACAATAGCCTTGGTGAATAAAGCAGTAGGTAGTATCGCAAATATAAAGTAAATCGAGGACAAAGCTGGTATTACAGAGTTGGGTACTGCATTGTTTACCTCAATATAACATTTCCATTTAGTTCGCTGAAACTGCTCAAATTTGAGGAAACTTGAAAGTTTTCATCTTTGTGAACGAAATTTAGCACAACATAAATTCTTTGACAATGTCGATTGGATACACGAATTTGAATAAAGAGTGAAGTTATTTTGTGTTGTGTTTTATGTTTTGTGTTTTATACAAAATGTGTATTCTTGAGAAACTAACTGTACATTATTGAAATGTTAGTTTATCCAATGAGAGTAAATAATAGATATAAATAAATATTGTGTTATCAAAACCAAATTATGTGTTTATTAATTTAAGTTTTATATAATATTAAGTTTTACATTGCAAGCACGAATTTCAGTGTCGTGATTTTTTCAAAACTGTTTCTTAATTTAATTGCGACTTAGCTTGCCAAGCTGCCTTTCTACTCTCATTGCATATTCTATTTTGTCTTATTATGTTTGTAATCAAGTAACTAAACACCTTATAAATTAGTATAAGTTCTGTATTTAAGACTTATATTAGTACCTACTAATATCGCAGCGACAAAAATCGACATAAAAAGATTTTAATAAAATCTTCTTCAAACGAAAACGTGTTTTATTTTAAACTATTTATGATAAAATAAATGTCTGTTTACTGACAGATTAAGTTCCTGACTGGCCTGTTGGCCTGACTGGCCTGTTGGTCTAGTGGCTAGTGACCCTGACTGCTAAACCGGAGGTCGTGGGTTCGATCCCCACCCAGGACAAATCTTTGTGTGATGAGCATAATGGTTTTTTCTGTGTCTGAGTGTAATTTATCTATAATATGTATGTATTTACAAAAAAAAAATGTATTTAAGTAGTATATCAGTTGTTTAGTACCCATAACACAAGCAAATATAATTGCTTAATTTGGGACTAGATGGCGCTGTGTGAATGTGGTAGAATATTATATTATATTATATTATTATTATATTATATTATTATTAAGAATATATAATGTCACTACCCCATCTTAACCCGTGGGTGTCGTACAAGGCGACTAACCTGACCTTATGCAACAAGAGCACTGCGAGAAAAGGAAAATTCGAATCAAAATCCTATCCCGACCCGTCTAGCCAACGTGGTATAGTAGGCTAAATTCCCTCCAAAGTGTTTGGAGTAGACCCGTGCCCAACAGTGAGATATTAATTTATGGGTTGTTATGATCATATAATAATGGAACACCATTGTAAGTTATTTTGGACATGATTATTTGCATTATATAGTATTAGCAAGATTTCTTATAATATAATATATAGAGGCACACAAAACACCATTCTACTCACAATTCAGTACTATTTGCTCAAGTGTATCGCGGATTCAAGCTAGAAGCAATCTACTACAAATACGCAGATTGATTTGATTAAATTGATTCAACCCGTCAATAAATAAAATTGAAAAGAACACAAACCAAATCCGAATGGTACAGATATCTAAATTTTCTTCACACAATTCGCTAAACAAATTTTACGCATTTTTCCAATTCTCTAAGGAAACAATCGAATTCTGAATTCGTAGCGTTTCTTGAATGCAGAATGTTGTTAGAGCAAATTTTTTTTTTCTGATACATAGAAAAAACGAAATCTCTTTTTTTCAGCTTTCCGGCATATAATAAACTAGTTATCGCCCGGGACTTCTTTGTTTGGTCATTACTCAGCTCGTATTGGGTGTAGCGTGATGATATATAGTCTATAAGGCTATACAACACAAAAAGAATTATTCAATTCGGTTCTGTACATAGTTCCTAAGATTAGCGCGTAACTAAACAAACGACTTTTAAACTCTTCATAACTTTTCAGTTTTATAATATTAGTATAGATAATTATACCAAGATCAGGACATCTGGTGCAGTGGTTAAGGTGATGACCATTGAAACTGACTATTGTGGGCTCGCTCTCCATGCAAGCTTAAGGTAAAAGGTAGTTCTGTAAGGTTAATTAATAAATATTTGTTTTACGGTGTAAATCCTTTTAAAGTAGTGAATGATAGAAAATGGTATGAAACGATGACTTAAAAAAGGATCCTTCTCGATTCACAGCGTGGGCAAACCACCTTGTGGTATGAATCAACGAAAGACACTGTCCTAATACGTAAATTCACAAGTCGTAATGGCGACCAACTTGTGGTATGAAGCAACGAAAGACCCTGTTTTAATATCGAAATGCACAAATCGTTTAACTCACGAATACATAGTACGTACTCGTACTTTAGATTATGCCAGAGTTCATTCGTATTGTTTCTAAGCAATTGACCACTATTCTATTCGTGCAGTTAAAGTGTGTTCAAAGTTTAAACTAGAATATTGGTTCATAGAGTTAAGTGCATTTATTTATTGATGATTCTTGTTAAGTTTAATGTTTAACTGAAGGACCGAATATAAAAGCTTTGTAGGTACATTGTGTCATCATCATTATCATCATTTCAACCCATAAACGTCCCACTGTTGGGCACGGGTCTCCTCCAAACAATGTGAAGGGAATTTAGCCTATTTGACTGGCCTGTTGTTGTAGTGGTTAGTGACCCTAACTGCTAAGCCGGAGGTCGTGGGTTCGATCCCCACCTAGGACAAATCTTTGTGTGATGAGCATGATTGTTTGTTCTGTGTCTGGGTGTAATTTATCTATATGTATGTAAGTATTTACCAAAAAAAAATAATTTAAGTAGTATATCAGTAGTTTAGTACCCGTAACACAAGCAAATATAATTGCTTAATTTGGGACTAGATGGCACTGTGTGAATGTCGTGAAATTATACATATATTAAAACAAAATTCCTTTTCTCTGTATCTGTTATAGTGGCCGATATACTTGAACAATATTATCATCTGAACAGAGATGAACAGAGCCGCGAACATTGTCACGAGCATTCTAGTGAACGCTCTAGTCCATAGTCTGCGAAGATGCCAAATCAAATCAATTTTATTTTGCGAACTATAGGTTACATAAGGTCTTATTTCAAATAATAGAAACAGTTTCACCATATTTAGCTTTTCAGCATGCAAAAATGTGTATGATGCTAATCAATGGTATTGTATTTTTAACATACAATATCATTGATGCTAATATTAATAATAACAATGATTATGTGAATATATTTAAATGTCTAGTTAATACAATGTCATTGAGTGCAAAATACAATAAAAAGGTAATGTCAAATAATAAAATAGTTATTAAAGTTTGTCATCTAAATATTCCTTGATAGTGTAATAGGCTTTTTATACAAGAAATTCTTTTAATTTATATAATAAAAAAAGTTTATCTGCACTTACATATTTAAACACACATTGTTAGTACGATTATCGTATACTCTCACTCGTCACAAAATAAAACCACAGCACATTTCAAATTTAACAAACCACTTCCATATGATAGCCTCGGCAACCTTCAAGAAAGCTCATCTCAACAAATTCTCGGTCCATATCTGGTGTGGACGTACCGTTTGTTCCATTTGACCTACTGCTCTTGTTATCGCTCGGACATTGACGGGTCAAGGTCATGAATTGATAGAACGTGGCGGTTGTATATTCTTTGTTATATGTGGCCAAAGATATATCGCACGGTCAGTGATAACCATTTTAAGAGAATTTCACTTCACATTAATCTACCTTAATACCATTAAAACAATACCGAAATTACTGGAAGGACTAATTTTCACTTAATTTTTTTTTTATTCAACAGAGGTTACGATATGTAAATGAAATAGGTATCTCGTTAACGCACGAAAATTAAACTTAAAAAATTAAACCAATGAATAATCTGAGTCTGTCAGCAAATACTGAGTTTCGAAACGAATGCTATATACGTTTTGTTGTGTTCTAACTTTTCACAAGGACAACAAATATGAATGCACATATTTATGTAGTATATTCCCTCGTGTAAAGCTTATATTATGAGGAAAAAGCATCCTTTTAATAGATCCTTGACACGTCATTGCCAGAAGGCCGGGGTTAATTATTACGGGAATAGGATAAGAGATGCGTTGACGAGGAACATACATCATATTAATTGAATGGGAAAGGCTAGATTTTATTTACATAATGTCACTATTATCGCCAGACTCAGAAGAGATTTTAATAATTTAGAAAGACTGGTACTGGTGAAGGGTACGGTCGAATGCAAGAGGTTCGAAAAGATACTCGAACGATCATCAACCAGCTGAGGTACTGGTAAACACCACCCATACGACAGACCGGAACAGATGGGGAAAGACCATTGATCGCCTAAAATGGAGTCGCGATTCTCAGTAATGAGGGAAAGAATATCACTATTTTAATATTAACAAATTTACTAAAAAAATATATTTAGAAGCAACTTAAAATGTGTCCATCAAGTCTCCTTTTCTGTGAACACTCGGTTTCAACGGTGAGATTATAAACTCAATTTGTACAAAAGACGTGTGCACTAGTCCTGGTATAAATTTATAAAAGATAGCTGATTTTGTTCTAATAAATAAAAAGTCTGATAATCATCTCATACAATCTGAAATAAAATATAAATTGTATTAAATTTACTAGTACATTCTGCATTCAAATAACGCTACGAATTCTGAATTAGGATGTTTCTTTAGACTACTTTAGAGGATTGAAAAAATGCGTAAAATGTTTCGTTAAGCGGACTGTGTGTAGAAAATGTAAATATTTGTAGATACCATTCGTATTTGGTTGGTTTTCTTTTCATTTTTATTTATGTCAGATTGAATCGATTTAATTAAATCAATCTGCAAACCGATAGATTGGTTCTGGCGTAAATTCCGCAATATATTAGGTACTCTAATTTATTTTTCAATTGTGTAAAAAATAGTACTGGATTGTGAATGAAATGATCATATGTGTACCCGTGAATATGTGTCGAGTGATCAGAATATAATAACCCTTATCTACCTGTCACCATATATTTTACATCCTTAAAATCAATTAAAGTTACAGCATTTAAATTATTTATCAAACCATAAAAATAGGGTCTAGAATCAGACAATAATTTTCTGTCACGAGCCTCGGGTGTATGAGCCACAGATATAAAATCATCAGCTAAATCCATTTTAATATTTAGGAGTATCCTGTTCCACATGTAGTAAATACTACATATGTACACACATAAGTACATCATTTTATTATTTTTGAACGTTTTAGATTCAGACCATGAATAGCAAATACCAAAGCTCTCTACAAATCACTCAACAAAATCATATCTTCTCGCGGCAAACCTTCATCTTACGCGCACATAAATATTTTTCATAAGCCTACATAAGAAGGAAGTAATTGCCATCATTTTCATGGAGTCATAACATGGGACACCGGTCGTGAATAAGGCGTTACATAGATAATGTCGCAAGAAAATAAAATTTTATGATGTAGGTATACGACCTTCTTATTGGGGAGATTTTGTGAATAATATGAGGCCAATAAAAACATTATTGGAAATATATACGTGGTAATTCGAATGTAATGTTTGAAAGCAAATATGTATGTTCATTTTTCAGCGATGGTATTTTCTTTTCAAGATATAAAAAGCAAACAATTACTTTTTCCATCGCTCCGCGAAGACGAGACGGGTGTTTCATAAATCAGGACTGTTATCTAGATAAGCTACGCTGTTCACTATTTTTACGACGCGTTTTAAGGTAAGTAAACTTCGCAATCTCACCAAACAAAGTAAGTAGTTTTTTTTATACACAATGTACTTGAAAAATAACTAGATATATAAGTAGAGGATGAATTTAATAATCCCTGGGAGCTTGCAGTGAGCTATTTAGTTAGTATTAAGAATGATTTGTTTTTCGAATCGACGAATGTTTACGATTACTGCAACTACAGACTAAATTCTGGGTTGTATCCCTTGATTAGAAACAACTACGAGAAAGAAATGGACCGCAAGATCCAACTAAGTATTTTCTAAATATTGCCGGGGTTTGGGTTTTCTCTACTACAATGCCTGAAGACCAAAGTCTTCGATCCATGCGTCCTTCATGATGACATAGGTACAGTGCCGAGACGTGGACACTCACTTTAGCACTAACTAAAAATCGCGCAGCGAGTTATGGAACGAACTGTTGAACTCTCTAACGAGGTTTTCCCAAGGGACTACAGCATGGGGTTCTTCAAAAAAGGAGTGAATAGGTTTCTTAAGGGTCTGCAACGCGCTCGTGATGCCCCTGGTGTTGCAGGCGCTCATAGGCTACGGTAACCGCTTACCATCAGGTGGACCGTACGTCTGTTTGCCACCGTCGTGGTATAAAAAAAAAAAACTGCACCGCATCTCTTTGAAGGATTAAATTCTCAACGAAGTAACCGAATAAGACCAAACAGAGCTGTCGAAATGGGGTGTGGTACACCTCTGCCTATCCTTTTTGGGAAAAAGGCCTGAAAGTTTATTATGCTCTATAATAAACCTTTGTAAATACGTAATACTGTTAGATTTAAAATTACTGTTATCATGAAATTTCACGATGATTAGCTTAATTACGAAGGCTTCATGTCTGTTTCATTAAAACGTAATTTGTTTATGAATAGCTTATGAAGGTATTTAATATTAAAGGCTTAATAAACACAAAAGTTAATGCTGACTCTTTACAATAAACTCATCAATCTTTACTTGCTATATGCTCGTAGCATTGGTACTAAGATAATAATAAGATGATGTTACGATTATCGATGTAAAGCAACGTTCGGCAAGATCAGTCCATGATGGGTGTCCGTTTGTGACAAATTCGTTACTCCATGCTTCGGAGGGCGCGTAAAGCTGTTGGTCCCGATTATCGCTTATTGTGGTATACATTTAGTCAAATTGGAAGCCTTTTGGGCTTCTTGATAAATTTCAACAACTAGAATCTACTAGCTAAATACAAGGGTGTATTTAAATAAGTTCTAGTTATTTAAAATATATCATAGTTTTACAAAAATTGCTATTGGGTCAGGGGTAAGTTTGAGTTACGCAGTTGTAGTTACATACTACAGCAAATATTGTTCTATAGTTTAATAACAATAATAACTTTATTAATAATAATGACTTTATTAATTCATTGTTGTTTTAGAATTGTTTTATTATTGTTAAAGTTGCGTTTATGGGAAAATTGCCCGTCAATACATCTGTTAAATACAAAATACGATTTTAATTTATGTAACGACTGAATTTACTTTCAGGCGAAGAAATATAAATCGAAATTTAAGTCTTATGATTAATAAATGTTTAATATCACCGAGACGTAGCGATTAAGGTGATCGCCTCGCCACTAGCATCGCTACACTAAGACGAAGGTTCGATTCCCACATGAGACAAATATAGGTGTGATTCATAGATATTTGTAGCGAGTTGTGTGTATTTTGTGTGCGTTAATTGTATGTTTGTTTCCCCCGCGACACAGGGTTTGTTCCCAGTAGTAGTTAGTTCCAGTGCAAACGTTGTCTAAAAAAATACATCTTCGTTATATACTTTCGTCTTGAACTAATAAATTTGAAACATTTTTAACTTGTTATATATCATTTTTAGATTGCCCATGAATGAAGTAAGTACTTACGACAGAATTCATTTTAACAGCTAGTTCTTTGAGAAGCTTAGCAACATTGTTTCTTGAAGATAATCTTATAGTCTTCTACGACAAAGGAAAAGTTTACTCAAAGTTTTTATACTGTGCTCGGACTGAAGTATAATCCAATTTGTGTGAATATCACTGCAGTAGTTTGTTAGGCTGTTTCAGAGAGATAAAATAAGAATGAAAATATCTATTCTAAGACCCGAGCACCTCTAAAGTGAAGACAAGACTTGAAAAGTGATAAACTGCAAATAAACTTGGGTGAAGGCGGCGTGTACAATGTAATAAAACCTTAATATTCTGTTTAAGTGTTAGCAGAGGGCTATGTCCAGTAGGATTGAATAATATTATTTCTATATAACTTCTATCCGTGTAGTGACTGATTAAGAATACTTAATGTCACTACCCCAACTCAACCCGTGGGTGTCGTAAAAGGCGACTAAGGGAACTATAAGCAGAAAAGAGCACTACTAGAAAAGGAAAATTCGAAACAAACCCTATACCAACCCGACGGGCCAGCGTGGTATAGTAGGCTAAACTTCTTCCACATTCTCTGGAGGAGACCCGAGTCCAGCAGTGCAATGTTTATATGTTGAAATGATGATTTCTATATAAAATACAAATACCTACATGTTTTATTTTTTATGTAAAACATGGTTTCATCATGGACTTAATTGAAAAGCATACGATTTTTTTTCTGATATTATTATTTCAATATTTTATTTCTTTAACAGACTTGATTAATTTTTCCTTCATATTATCCTCCCATTGTCATCATACCGCCGAGATAATAAATAAATATTACATTGAAAATTCGACGCTCCTCATAATCTTCAAAGGGAAAATATGTACAAAATTCCCTTCCTTATTTCAAAAGGATTTTATACCAAATTAATATAGCAATCTCTATGAATAAGATAGTATCTTATCTACAATACAGTCCACGTCCCAGGTTTAGCTTTGGAGAGGTTTTGCATGCATACGATGCGAGTCCGTGAAAATACGTTGTAAAGTAGTCGTAAGACTTTTAGTGTTTACGCACTAGATCCGATTTTCGTCGTCCGATTTTTATTAGTTATTCGGTAATCTTTAAATATATTATATTATGTATTGACGAACTGCAGTTGCCGTAGTATTATTAAATTTGTATGAACAGTTCCGCACTGCGTCCGATTCCAATCCTAGCTGTGTTTGATCATAGTGGCACCAAGGCGGGTTGTGGACCGAGGGAAGGGGCAGTACGGCATCGGTTTACACTATAAGAGAAATATTTGAAAATTGATAAAAAAACTTTTAGATCTTTGTGAAATACCTATAATAAGAAATTACAGGTTAATGTCATTGATATTGGAATAAGACTAATGCAATATACAATTTGACAATGATTGGTTTTCAATTATTCTTTAAGACTAGTGCGTAAGCAATATCCGAATTCGGTCCGAATTTTCTTGATCTTTATTTTCACGAATTCGAATCGGACGCAGTGCGAACTCGCTCTTAGCGAATTTTATTTCGGTTAAAGTGGATCGGTCGCTGGGGTGCCATAACTTGTGTGCGGTTTGGCACGTTACTATTGTACGTATTTCATTTTATGGTGCTATAAATTGCTTTGAGTTTGACGAGAAATATATCAGATTGAGTTGTGGAACAGATTTCTATTGAAAATGAATCTACACTGGAATTAGAAAGCAAAAAGGTTTATATAGGTACTAGAAGACGCGCGGGGCTTCGCTCCCATCCTTCTTTATTTGGCCACTGCTCAGCTCTTATTGACCGTAGCGTGATATTAAATAGCCTATAACCTTTCTCGATAAATGGGCTATCCAACACTAAAAGCATATTTCAAATCGGACCAGTAGTTCCTGAAATACTAACGTTCAACCAAACAAACACACTCTGCAGTTTTATAATATTCATCACTAACCCATTAATGTCCCGCTGCTGGGCTCGGGTCTCCTCTCCTCTATCTAGTGAGCTGAGAGGGTTTAGGTTATAATCCACACACGCTGGCCTAGTGCGGGTTGGTGGATCAGACATACCCATAGAATTTCTTCTAGAGTATGTTGGTTTCCTCACGATGTTTTCCTTCACCGTTAGCAGATGGTAAATCACATGACTAGTATATATAAATTCCACAAAGTGAAATCCACATTGGTACTGCTGGTCGGAATAGAACTCGGACCGCGTGTTTAACACGCCGGTCTCTTATCCATTCAGCCACCATCGCTTATATATATTGTATAATATTAGTATAGTTATAACATTCTAATGCTTTTTATACGTAGGTATATGCAACATAAAACAATACAGCCAAGCCTGTATCTATGTAAGATTTATAAGGTCGTCGTAAGAATGCGTGTTCAATATTGTCGTTACGTCGCATCGACGTCGTGTAATACATGTTATTGCCACGTAAACACAAGTTTTATAGCGTCTCCTATCATAAGAGCGTCCTTTAAGTTATGTGTTTTGTTTCGATAGGTCGTAGAAAGGGTTTGGTTAAAAAGTTGTGAGTCAAGGGACCGTTCAATTTATCAATTTCGATATTGTTGTCTAATATCTGAAAGTGATATGACTAAATTAGAATTTTCAAATATTTGACGATCGAAATCGACTAATTTAATGGCAAGATTGTGAATAGGGTTCGCTATATTACCAATGTATACTTATAATGAGTAGGTAAACTATATTCGAATCTATCTTCAAGCCTCCACCGTACATTCCTAACCACTAAACAAATATAAACTTTATTGCCAATTAATAAAACCCATTATTGTTATACACTCACAAGCTGTTACGATCCCATGACAATTTCACCATAATAAAACAGGAAAACGTTTAATCTGACACCGTATTCTGGAATCCTCGTCGGAATAAATAAAATTACTCCGGGATTATTATCTATAGGGATACCAATGAAAATTAATGGGATCCCTCGCAAGCCTATTTTCAAGGATCATATTACACTGATCTATTGGGTTCCGTTGATGGCATTGACTGAGTATTGTTTTATTTCTGATGGTGATGATGAGTTGGTTTTTTAATTAAGTTGTACTAGACAACTGCACAAAACGCCTTAAAAGGAGTAAAATCCAACACGGCCCGTATAAATATACGTAATAACCTGATGAGGCACACATACTTACTAACCTAATTGTGTTTATGGGACACATTTGATCATAGTCAACCAGACTGATTGAAGAACGAGATGAGAAGAAGATATGAAGAAGATGAACCAGAAGAAACTTACTGTCTTTGGCTTTCAACGCGAGATACCCGGCAATTAGTTATTTTAATTATAACTAATGTTACGATTTGACACACCAACTACATAATGAAATAAAATAACTCGAAATAAGGATAAACAAATTAACGAGTATTAAAGTATGTTTCTTATTTTTTAAGTATATTAATAAAAAATTAACTTTATAAAAATGTTCACATACCTACATAAAAATGAACTTATACATAATGTATCCAAACAACATGAAAATTTCAAAAAAATCTTTGTTCTTCCCCAAAAACATAATAGTAATTGCAAGATAAAGCGAATGATTTCAAAAATTGATTCCAATATCAAAGTATGCCATCTCAACCATTTACCCAAAACAAAGTAACAAAACAAAAACGCAATGACTCGAAAATAAAAAAATAACATCAAGTGCACGGACTTTGAACAATCTTCTTCGACACATTGCCTCCCCAGGATCGAGTTTATGGTCCCATAAAGCCTACAATGGTGTGATTGGCTTCGTTTAGGCGCCCTTAATAAAAAGGGTTTTTGGTTATTTGCTCCCGCAATGCTACCAACTTAAGTTAATGAAAGCCAACTTTTAACAGTAGTAGACTTACTATAAATCATTCTGAAGTTTCGGATGTGTTTACCTTATGACAAAATTTCATTTACATTATGTGAGTTTCATTGATTAGAATATACCTGTTGTGAGTTTCTCGCCTAGAACGTACGATTGTCGTATGCAAGAATAAAAAAATGTCATTATGGAAACCAAATATACGTTAATTGTACGTTCGAGGCGAGATACCGTAGAATATGACTCGTAGGAGTTTTTGGTTCCATGTAAAAATATGAAAGCGATATTTTCGAATACGATAATCGCATTCGAGTTTCTCGCCCTAAACGTTCCAGAAACCAAAATTAACTTTTGTAATTCCATACGACACTTTACAATTTGTTTTATAGCAGAGATTGTTTTCAATTTGTATCCATCCAAAATCATAGAATAGAAACGCATATTTGTAACATACGATAAATCGGATTGATTTTCAACTCGATTGAGCCTATTTGGCTTGGTTTTGTAGCTGTCCCTTATAAAGCTAGGATTTAAAGCTTGACTTAATAGGGACCTTTATTTAGATAAGCGTGAATGTGATTGATCGGGGTTTATATTGATTAGCATCACTCTAAAAGAGAGCCTGGGGTTCTCTAACACGCTTCATTCTCTGTCACTAAAAAAAATTTTTTAAGCATTTTTTTAATACATTTGGTTTAGGCTATTGATTGCTATGATATAGCAAACAACAATGAATACAATATTATTCATTGTGGTTTGCTGTCAGACAGTGCAGTTATTATTCGACACTATATATATACATATTTAACAACATATTTAACAAGACCGAGTATTATAGTTTATATTCTCTTTTATATTTACCTGCCCAATATTAAAATAAGAAAGAAATAATAAAAAAATATTTTTAATCTGTTAGATCTGGGTCTGCCTTATGATGTGGATATCAAATCTGAACTACAAGTATTAACTTGTGCTATATGAAGTATGTGTGGACTTACGAGGACATACTTTATATACATATAATAATTAATAAATAAATAACTGTGAACATAGCGCGTTTTGGGCATGGCCTATGTCCAGCAGTGGACTGCTATAAGCTTTAAAAATTGACCGTTTAAATACCTTATTCGCATTCAAAACATATCATACGAAGGAGATTGTAATTAGCGTAGAATTGCAAACGCGTAGGACACTCGACAGCGACCCCTGTCATGTCTGTAATGAACTACCAGTGTACGTGTAACTCTGGTACGAGAATGCTGAGTATTATTTAATTCTACAGCTTTATTCATGTTTTGTTTTCTGATTACTTTGTTCTACTACATAATTAAATATACCGTGTAGTGGCAGATTAAGAATACAATATAATGTATCCCATTTCAACACGTGGATGTAATAGAAGGCAACTAAGGGAGTTAACGGTACTGGGTTTTTTCATCACAAAATTCTCTGCATTAACCCAGAGTTTGGACATAAATGTTAGGAAAATTTGTAAAACAACAAATTATTAAAGCTATATCATCATCATCATCATCATCATCATTTCAGCCTATTGCAGTCCACTGCTAAAGCTATATCCGAGATAAATTATTATAAAGTTAAAGAGTTTATTTGTTTGGCTGAAAGCAGTAATCTCAGAAACTGCCGGTTCGGTTTAAGTCTTTTAATGTTGGATAGCCCATTTATTGAAGAATGCTATAGGCTATATAACATCACGCTATGACCAATAGGAGCTGAGTTATGGCCAAACAAAGATCTACGGGACTATCTATAAATTTATGTTTATTTACATATTATTATGTACAATATCCAAAATTTCTTTCGTTAAAAGTGTAAATAATATTTTCAAACAATCATAAAAGCAATAAACAGTAGTCAATAGAACACAGAATGTTGTCACAAACTCACAGACGAACTCTAGTTTTAATAACAGTACAACTGTGTTGTTTAACTTTGGTGCAACCCTTAGAACTGAATAGTCGAGCACCCTGTTGTTTGTCTATCAAAAGTTTCAAGTACTTGTATGTTGAGGTTTAGATATGCACGTATTGGATATAGTAGAAATGAAATGTATATTTATTTATTTATTTCAGTTAACCAACAATTATAATATAATTAGTTACACTGATACAATTTTAATAAAAATACATAACCGTGATCCGTGTAGTGACGGATTAAGAATACATTATGTCACTACCCCATCTCAACCAGTGGGTGTCGTAAAAGGCGACTAGGTGAGTAGGTACGGAAGATGAATAAGAAAGGGAATTATATTATTTTTACATAGTTGAAGAAAGATCGAAACTATAATAAAGCATGCAACCTATTTCATAGTAAATTACTTTATGATAGCCTTGAACCCATCACAAAACCAAAGAATATACAAAAAAAGAAGCGTAGAGATTATTTATTTTATTTTACATGTTATATTTATATACCTATAAATAATTGCATCGCTAAATGACGTCAAAGTGTAGGTTAGTGCTGATTCCCCCGTTCATGTTTCCCCCGAAAATGTATTAATTTTATAATTACGATCAAATAAAATCAAGGTGGTACAGTCAAAGAAAAGTTTTGGGGAGAAACAAGAACAGGGGGAATCAGCACTAACCCCAAATGGTAATAGGCTCGCCGCATATTATGGGATCTGAGATAGTTACTAAAGTGCGAGTGTGATGCTCCTGATCTCTTATTAACTACTCTTTAAAACTGTACTCTGTTCTGTTGCCTACTTCTTTAAAGAAATAAGGCATAAGGCTATATTGCTATTATTATTATTAGCCTTCTGGGCGAATTGATAAATGCCAACACCAGGGTTTGTCTCAAGCCCACACGATAAGAAGAAGAAGAAGATTATTATTTTGCATGACTACGGAAAAAAACAAAACTACAATCTTCCTACTTTGTGACCAAAGTTATGGGCAGTTTGCAATCACAAACAATCAATCTAAACGGGCTTTATCATACACACAACATTTTCAAACGCGAAGCAAGGCGCTCAATAAGAAAACTGGATAAAAAGGCTTATCATAAATACCGTATGCATTTCCTTGGGCCACAGTTATCTTAATAGAACCCATGAGATGATCGTATATCTTCGATATGAGATCTAAAAGGCGTTACCGCTTCGAAATAGCCCAATTTATTGAAGACAAACGATCGTTGAATTAATGTTTATTGTTTTCGAGTGAAGAGACTTTAAAAATGGGCTCCACATACAAATCGTGCCGAAAAAAATCTATACTAATAATAAAGTGAAAGAGTTTGTTTTTTTGGTTTAACGCTATGATCTCTGAGTCTGTTCGATTTGAAAAAATATTTTAGTGTTGAATAGCCCATTTATCGAGGAAGGTTATAGGGTATATAATATCACGCTACGGGCAAAAGGAGCTGAGCAGTGGCCAAATAAAAAACGACGGCAGCGAAGTCCCGTGCGACTTATATTCTAAAATAAGAATATGAGATTATTTTAGACAATTCTCGTGCTTGTAAAGTCAAGACTACCTATGATTTAAGTTATCAGTATCAGCTTCTGAACATGACGTGTCCGGTTTAACCGAACATATCTATAGAATGTGAGTGTTGTGCGTCTCTGCCTTACCATTTCAGGAAAAAGCTTGACGCTTATGCTGTTTTAGTACTTAAAAAATTCATGATAATCTTGACTTATATATAAAAATATACTCGCGTTAAGAATAAGTGAAGCTTCTTGACGCGATTAATGGCCCGTTTTAAATGACAAACCTTCCTCGGTTACCCTCGGCGGTGTACCCAGGGACTTTGATTTTGGTTAAGAAATTGACTATAAGGAAATGAGATTATGAGAATAGCCCTTTTTATTATTCTTGCATTTTGAATATAAGATCTTTGTACAACGTTTTAGTATTGGCTATGTTTTATTTTATTATAATTAATAAATATAGCGACTTTAATGTTATAAAGAAATTTCTAAATAAATAAACGACTAACTTTTACTTAGATTATCTATTAAGATTATCTTTATGCAACTTGAAGTTAACAATATAATAATAATTGTATTATTGTTCTTCAAATATTAATTATATTTCTACCGGTTGCTTATAAGTCTACCGTAAGCTGTCTGGCAAGCTTAATACGAGAAGTCTCGTATTTATGTTGCTTATACAGAATTATTTAGAGTTAATTCCTTAAGTAACTTGTATCTAAAATTTACGTATTTCAAATGTACAATAATCTACATGTTAATCCGTAGAGACATTATACGGATTAAGATATGAGATAATCTCTATCTCTGATCTCTTGATTAGTTTAATCCGGTCTATAACAAAAGGAAACAATCGGTTCCCACATGTCATGTCATCATTACAACCCATAAACGTCACAGTTAGGAATCTGTCAATCTGCCTGACAGATTCGAATGCAAATGGGAGAAGCACCACAGATTGTAAAAATTTATTATTATTGTCTGTATATTGTTGTATTGTTGTTTATAATCTGAGTTTTTATTTTCTAAGATGTGTTATGTATTGTGCGCCGTGTTTATCGGACATAATAAAATATTTTTCTTTCTTTCTAAACGTCCCACTGATGGACACGAGTCTCCTCTAAAGATTTTATTTTTTATACCACGCTGGCCAGTCGGTTGGTATATGGTTTTGTTTCGATTTTTCCTTTTCTCGCAATGCTATGCAGACTACATAATGTCACTACCCCATCTCAACCCGTGGGTGTCTTAAAAAGCGACTAAGGGAGTAACCTTATGCAGACAAGAACAATTCGAAACAAACCCAATACCAACTCGTCTGACCGTGGTATAGTAGGCTATACTGCCTTGCTAAGAAAGAACGACGTATTGACCTTATATTGGTCACAGAAAAAACGCACGTAAGATAAAGCACTTACGATTTATTATTCTATGAATTTTAGGTGCATTTATATCGTTTTTTGTTAGCAAGGCAGTATATTCCCTCTACATTCTTTGGAGGCGACCCGTGCCCAGCAGTGGAACGTTTATGGGTTGAAATGATGATGTAGAATTAGCACTTTAGCCACTAATAGAATAGCATGAAAATCATGGTCTTTGCTCAGCAGTGGAATGAAGTGGACTGACGGTAACAGTAAGACTTTAATTGAATCAATATGAATCCATGATTAAATCACTTGTAAGCCACTGAAGTCACAATATAACTTATAAATATCAAAGTTGAGACAACGGCCCGGCTGTTGTAAAATTGATTTCTAAGATATTTTCGTGACATTTTGTTGGTATTATATGTGTGGGGGTGTTCTATTTATAGAAACGTTTACGGTCACCCAGTTAGACTGACTGCTGTAGTATAAGAGCTATGAACCGTAACGTCATCGTAAATTATATAAATAGAAGTCGCACACAAATACCACATACAATAGAGTTAGGGTAACTGATCCAAATGCTAGCACTGCACCAAATAATCAGCACTCCGAATAAATAGTAAAATTATAAGGTTTTCACTAATTAATTTGGGTTACTACTTTAAAAAATAAATAAATGGATGTTTTTGGAATCTTACTACTGGAAACTCTATACTTTCCGACTTCACAATGGCGAAAATTTTGTAAACAAACGTTTGTGTCCTGCAGTTCGTCCTATTTTTGCCTGTTTATATTACAATTACAATTATACTATATTACATGTTTTAGATATTTTATACTGAAAATTTAGATTTTTCTGATTTCTTAGATAGTTTATGAGGATAGTTTGAAAAGAAAAATTTGAGATTATAGTGAAATATTGTTAAAAAATGTGGTGCTGATATATGGATCGAATATTTTGCAAATTCCAAATCCAAATGGTGTTGATAAATGGAAAATAGTACGTAAATACTTATTCCATATTTTTAATTGTAAACCGTGTTTATTTGATTCATAGAATTCAATTTTTTTTCGTAAAAGTATAAGTTTATACCTTCAGAATCCAAATTTTAGTATGGTGCTGAAATTAAATTTGCCATTTGTCGGCATAGTGCTGATAATGCCATCCTCTCCTAAAAAAAACAAAATTCTTTCCGATATTAAACTAAATTCAGAACTTTGCAAGTTGGTCAAAGAAATGACAACTAAAGTCTTCTCTTTATATCATTATCTTTATTAACTAGGTTTTTTATTAAATTTTCTTAATGCTGAATGTTTTTATAATTTTTTCACAAATTCGCTCGTTGTGGCGGAAATTAGGTGAGGCCTATGTCCAACAGTGGACGTCATTGGGCTGATATGATGATGATGAAATGTTTGTACTTACCTATCTAGGTACTAGTAATACCTACCTACTATATTATTAAGTAAGACAGTTTCTAATGAGATTGAACTAAATTAGGTACCTACATAACTATAAAGATGAACTTTGTTAAGTTTATAAATACTATTAGATTATAAGTAAAATATTTTTTCTATCCTCAGTCACATATTACCTACCCCTAGTTAATAAAAGAGATAATAACCTAATAACAATTTTTTATTTCATATAATTTCAATACCACCCTCACAGTGCTGTTAATTGGCTCAGTCTATGCTACTAATTGGTGGTCATGGTGCTAGTAAATGGTGAGATGGTCATTTTTTACTCTTGCCTATCTAAAAAAGAAATTGGATAAAGATAAACATGTTTTTAAAATAATCATCTTACTGATTTAATATTGAAACTAGAAAACTCGTCATAACGGGTGGAACAGTATTTTTCAATGTGATAAACGGGCTTAAATTAGGACTTACTCTTAAAGTGCTGATAATTGGATCAGTGCCCCTACTTATATTTTTAAATTTTTACTTCATAGAGAAGAATAGAAAAGATATTATAGAGAGAAATAGAATTTGAATTAGTATAATATCGTCCAATATTAAAAAAAGAACTATTTGAAAAAAGATATATTTTTTTTTTTTTCTACAACTTAGGTCATTTAACATCCCTCCTTTACAATTTATTATATAATTATTTAATTTATTATACACTTATTATTTAAACTAAATTTAAAAATAATATTTACAAATAAAAAAATAATAACATATATTTTGAAAAAAATAATAACGTCATTCGAATTTCAAATTTGTCCGAATACGCAAATAAGTTTGATATTATTTTATTTTTAGACTGACGCAATTCTCCGAGTACCGGATCGGCCACATTAGACAATGGTGTCAGTAAGATCGATTATGTAACATTACCTAGATGGAAACGCTTTTAATGTAAGCTACTAAAATATTTTCTCCGGTTTTTCTTTTATAAGTTAAGTTACACTTGATAGCTAAGTAGCCCGTATTATTTATTTTAGTGGGGACAAAAATTGCAATATATTTTTTGTCAAGTAACTGGTTGCGACTAAAATTAATGGTCCTATCATTAGCCTACTGGACAAACTAAAAATTAAAATATAACAACGGCCTCTTTCAACAGATTCATTATCCCAACAATTTTCAGACTAGGAGTCAGCATAACAGCAAGTCAATCATCAAGATAATCAATAAGCCAAATGCCATCCATTGTTGGACAAAGGCCTCTAAGAGTTTTCCATTAGGACCAGATGTATGTAGCTTGCATCGCAATCCCGTAGTTCAAATCAAATCATCTGTCCACATTGTGAGACTTAGAGATCTATCTTACATTCGGCAACTAACAGTATGCCTGGTATGAACCACACCTAAATGATAAAAGCCAAAACATCTCCAATCTTCCAGCAGTTAATTAAGTAATTAACTTTTTCCGCTCATTCAGCTTTTTGCCAAGCAAGTTTCAATTCAAAAAAGGCTCGTATTAAGTATAAAATTGAATCAGCAAAATTTATCTTAATTAGATACTCGAGAGAGGAACGTGTATCATTGAAAATCACATTTTCATTCGTATGAGACTCAGCTTTAGTAAAATGAATGTTATATTAAGCTAACTGATGATAATACAGCTATCATAAGGCCGCGTACACATTGTTTTAGAGACAATCATATTATATTCTAATGAGCATTAAGAGAGATAAGCGATGGTGGCTGAATGGATAAATGAACGGCTTGCAAATCACACGGTCCGAGTTCGATCCCGACCAGCAGTACCAATGTGGATTCTTGTGGAATTTATATGTACTAGTCAATTGACTCAAATTTCAAACTCGCCCATAATATTATTAAGTCATCAACAATCAAGTTTCAGCCAGGCTATGGGATAATAATCCCATAGCCTGGCTGAAACTCTGAAAAGTTGTAGAGTTTGTTTGTTGTTTTGGTTCAATGCTCGGATCTCAAGAACTGAATTCTTTTAGTGTTAGAAAGCCCATTTATCGAAAAAGGTTACATAACATCACGCTACGAGCAATAGGAGTAGAGCAGTGGCAAAATAAATAATGACGATAGCAAAGCCCCGCGCGAGTTCTAGTATTGTAATAAAGTTACTGTAGGTATATAGAAACCAAAGTCCCAAAAAGCAATAGTAGATCTAAACTTGCAAATTGTATCAACCACTAAGTCAAAGCCGAAGTCAAATCTTTTTATTTAATTTAGATCACATATTTAATAACCAATTTACAGTATTATTATTAACTAACTTAAATTAAAAAGAAAAAAAATAATATATCATATACATGGTGTCAGTAAATTTGTCTACGGCCAGTTCACTGACAAGGTTGAGCTCTGAGAAGAACTTGGCAAGAAACTCAGGTCACTCTTACAATTTCAATTGGTTACAGTTTGAAATATATAATAAATATAATACAGAAAGGTACAGAACCAAAACACTACCTAGTCATAGGCAAATTTGCTGACGCTACATTTCAAATAACTTGTTACATTCTTAACCTGTGACTTTCATAAGTGTTACTTTGTAACCTAGATGAATAAACGAGATATCGTTTCACCACACTCTTCAAGTACGGCTTTTAATATTCGATTTAACAAACACTTTATGCACTCCAATCACGTATACCGCGTGCAATTCACTTACGGTCTATACGAAGGAGCTCTTATCTGATTTTATCCGTAAAAAACAAATAACGTACTATTTGCCTTTTAGCTTTTTGGGGTATTTGCAAAATCTAATAAAATGATAATGTTATTGGATAAATTTTGTTGTCTTCGGGGTATCACTGCGTTGACAGTAAGGGTCTGTGCTGATCTGTATTATGAGTGGGATGCATAATAGTTAATACGGTTAGTGTAGGCGCTCGTAGCATTGTGGTACTTACTGAGATGTTTGTTACGATCAACGAGGTTAAGCAACGTTCGGCAAGGTCAGTCCATAATGGGTGACCGTTTGTGGCAATTTCATTCTCGAGCGTCTCCGTGCTTTGGAAGGCACTTACGGAATCACTGAATATGGAAGTCGTTAAGACAAGTTGGAAGCCTTCTAGGCGACTTGATAAATTTCATCACTAGGGTCTGCCTCAAGACGTACGATAAGAAGAAGAAGAATATGGTTAGTTTTACACTTCATTGGTTGAGGGCGCTTTATAATTATAAGTACCAATATATTTACGATAGAAGCCAAACTCCAAATTACAATACCAATATAATACGAGTAGAACCTTTCATTACTGAAAATATCTCGTCCAATCTTTCTACGACCTCATTTTTCTCCGACGAGTCGTAAAGACTCTAAAGACCTCTTAAATAGAGGCATTAGGGTCTGGAAACTGGGTCCAGCTATTATTTCGGAACGAAAAACTAATACAATTAAAAAACTTGTTTTCAAACGTGATTGGCTTACTCTTTACAAGTAAAAAAGGCCAAGAACTCGCTTGCGGAAGGTTCTGTATGATTATTAAAGTTATATGTCATATTTTTCTTAAAAAATTTAACAATGTACCTAGAAAACGTGTAGTTTTTATACATTCTAGGTGCAAAAAAAAAACATAATGCATTACAGAAAGACAGTGAAGTAAGAAATCCTAAAAAGGTTGCGTTTTTCCCATTGAAACATGGTACCCTAAAAATACTTGAAAAAGGTTCCATTTGGAAATCATTAAAGTACTTTGTGGATGTTATAAATATTAGAGAGAAAAATAAACTATGGTTGCGCAAATATATTTTATATAGTGTGGGATGTGTGTAACTGTATTTAATTTTAACTTGCGAGTTACCTAAACGTGTGATCAATTGTTTACGAAGTTTTCTTCACAGCCACAATGGAAAGATAACTTTTGAAGACATTTCGTATGCGTTTTCGTTTTATAGGAATTTTTTTCAATGATTCCTGAGACTTACTGTAAATCTCAATAATATTGACTTCATCATTTGAACCCATAAACGTCCCATTGCTACGGGTTTCCTCCAAAGAATGTGAAGGGAACTGATTTATTTTGATGAATAAATATTGTTCGGCGATTATCTCGTCTGTTCAGCCCTCAAAATTCAGAGTAGTAGGTGTGAACACCAAACCCTGTCGTACATCGACACATGAATATTTATCGCACAAATTAAAAGATGGCACCATCCCGCGTTATCTTTTAAGCTCGCCGTGTTGATGAATTAATCAGATTTTCATTTTAATGTGGTCTGCATTACCATACTGAGTACGAATGGAAGTAGTGAGAATAAGAATGTATTATGAAAGTTTAGCTCAAGTCAAATAGCTAGCTTTAAGAGGCGTTGACCTGACGTGGCGTGTGCGTGACGGCAATGGGGCGTGACGGCTGGGCGCGACGTAGTGTAAAGTAGTGCGTCGTCCCGCGTTGAGGCCTACTCACAAATATAGATTTTAGAAATCGATCATTCGAATTTGAAGATTGAATGAATTTTGTTCACTTAAATTTAAATCGATTCAGCCATTCTTCAGACATATTCATACATGAGGCGAGGGTAGCGCGGTAAGGTATAGTTTAAACACTGCGCTACTTACATCTCCGTACAGAATGTAGTCCGAAAAGGTTTGATTCCACAATGATAAACACTTTTGTGATTCATACATAATTGTTTCGATTCCGGGTGTACTTTGTGTCTATTTTATTGTATTTTTGTAAAGTCCGCTGGCCTTTTTAAATAGATCGGACGTTGACTAAAAAAAACAAGATTTTTTTTGTATAATTATAGGTATAGAGTACAACATATTTCCATTTAGAATTCAAATAATTTGGATCATTTTATCTAGTGAATAACTAAACACTATATGATAAAGTAATATTATGTGTAGCATTATACAATAATTATATGTCATATATACACATTTAAACTATTGTGTCACGCGACCGTTGTATTATAACGATAAGATTATTCATTTATTTGTATCGTGAAACATATCATTACAAAATAATTATACAATCAAATAGGAAATGTCATGGCCGTAACATTAATTTATGTGATTTTAACCGATGGAACAAAATATAGTTCGATATATATATGTGCGCTATAATTTTAATGTCCAAGTATATTTATACGAACTCAGACTTGTACAATTCTATAACGATCATAATCCTGCGAAAGCTCTACCTACACACATTACGGTAGACTTGCAAATGATGAAATCAAACAAGAGCAGGTAATTTCGTAAGTTGTGAGTCACGTATTTTGCGTCGCATAATTTTTTTTTACCGTCTGAGACGATTCATTTAGCGTCGTATTTGCCTCAAAGGAAACTGAATGTAGCAAGAAATATTTAAAGCAAAATACACGACTCGCAATTAATTAACAACAAAACTGTTGTTATGTCTGAAACCGACAAAAAAGGATCAACCATTATAAAACAATTCTTATCTCTTATCATCGTTATAACATTAAAAGCCACACGGGGCTTCGCTCCCGTCGTTCTTTAATTAGCCACTGCTCATCTCCTATTGGCCGTAGCGTGATGTTATATAGCCTATAACCTTCCTCGATAAATAGGCTATCTAACACTAAAAGATTTTTTCAAATCGGACTATTAGTTTCTGAGATCCTAGCGTTCAACTAAACAAACAAATATACTGTACAGCTTTATAATTTTAGTATAGACACAGATTAGATAATAGTTACTACGTAACAGATACATCACTCCTGTACAAAAGCGAAAATACCTACGTTATATTAGCCTACAGAAACGAACGAACGACGCTGCAAGAAGAAACGTATTCTACGGACGCGCGCCGATAGTCGAAATTCCCGCGTACAGTGCGTGAGTCCGTCATCGAGCAAAATCATTAGGGTTGTACAAAGAACATTAATGAAAACATCTCTCGACTCAACTTGATCGTAATAGATAGATAGACAAACTCGAAAACGACTCGATAATGTAGGTAATGAAACACAAACTGCATTTATTTCTGTAAGACCGCACGTCCGCACTAAACTTTCTCGTAAATTTTAAAGAAAGAGTACCTACACACAAGACGCATTTTAAAATTACTAGGTACTACTACCGGCGATTCGGCTCGGTTACGAGCTACATAGCGGTAGGCACATAGCGTGTGACCTTAAGTGAGTGACGGAGTCCTGGTATAGATTATAACAGTGCTTCACAATTTCGTTGTTCATTTTCCTGGGTATCAAGTTGTACAAACGAATATACCCGCCATTACGTTGAAACAAAATATCGTACAACCTCTAACGGAAAGGTAACATGGGAGATTGATTTTCCGCACTATATTGGTAGAAAATGAACGTGAATTTTGTGGGAAAAACGGCTATTGTGTTTGAGAGTAACAGTCTAATATTTCACTGTATTTATTTTTTATACACAACTCCTGTATTGGTAAACAATGGGTTTGCCGCAGTGAATTTTATAAACATGAAATTTACTTTTGTATAGGACTAGCTTCAGCCTGCCCAGTCGCGCGCGTTTGTTTTGCTATGGCGGTTGAGTGGAAGCTTGCTGCTAAATTAAACTCACTGTTGTTAATATATTTAATCAACCCTATCACTGGCATACGCTAGGCAAATTCAATAACGTTCTAATTAAGAAGCAATTTAATTACAATGCGTGTAAGGGTTAAAAATCGTGTGTAAAAAAAGGGTTAAGAGAAAACCGATAATTGAGTTATTTTTGTCAGTTCCGACAAATACCCGCTGTATTAATCAATGTACAAAAAAGATTCTGGTTCATTTATGCTGATACGCATTGCGGTATAGCTTTCGAGAAATTTTAATTCTATGTTTATGTTTCGTTCAACAACTACAAAAATGTTATATCTGCCAAAGAAAACTTTTATACAGTTTCCAATATGTTTCTGTTTTACATTTGCACAGATGTGTTGTAGTAGTTTTATTTAGTTTTGGCATAGGGTACATATCACCCTCCTGAAATCGTCCGCGGATAGTTGTACCCTTCAGCCAAATGCTTAGGCCCCACTCGCCCTAATATACTTTTACTATCAGGCCAGTTATACCTTTGAAAAATAACTAGGAGTCAAGTGGACTACCGCACCTAATACCCGCCATTGCGAGTGATCACATGAATCTTTTTATACATTGACGATGGCAAACAGACGTACGGCCCGGCCTGATGGTAAGCGGTTACCGTAGCCTATGGGCGCCTGCAACACCAGGGGCATCACGAGCGCGTTGACGACCATTATAAACCTATTCACTCCTTTTTTGAAGAACCTCATACTATAGGCCCTTGGGAAAATCTCGTTAAGTAGTTCATTCTACATCCTAATAGTTCTTGGGAAGAAATTCCTTTAAAACCGCGCAATCTTATTACGACTAAAATCATAATGACAATCTTCCATAACTTTTGCATCTATCTAATAGTTCTTAATCCAACACTGAGATTAAAATAGAAAAATAATTTAATATCTTTTAATCCAGATATAAAGTCAAAGTTAGTAAAACAGAATTTAGTTGAAACAAAGTCTTGCATTAATATGGTGGATCAAAAGTTAGTAAAGTTTTGCTTCAAATAGACGGCTTCATTGGCACTGATAATGTAATAGTTTCTAACTCTAATATTTAAGCGCTTTGACTGGTGCTATCGTCACTATGAAATGCATCAAAAGAACTTCTGAAATCTGGTTAATAGGTACTTACTATCGCTCAAAAAACTATTAAGTACATTACATTGCTTTTTTTGCATAGAAAACCATATAATCCTGCAAAAATTGTAATTTTCTTAATCTACTTGAGTACGAGCAAATTGCTAAAAATCTACATTAGTGGAAATTTGCCCTTTCAGGCTTCCAGTGCCATACAATTTTTACTTAATTTACTTAGCTGTGGATGCTTGATCATAGCTCTGGCATTGTTTTATGTAATTAAATAAATTACTTAGATTTATAAGCTGTTAATCATAGATTTTTTCGTTTACTGTTTCGATTAATATTTTAGATTGAATAGCATGAATAGCCTCAAAAAATAAATATGATCATCCTGAAATTCTAAAACATTCGAATTGTCTTCTTACTAAACACAATTTTTCTGTAACATACAAGTTTAGGCTAACATTTTCTAGAATTTACTTTTTGGAAATGCTCTGTACTTGAATTGTTGGTAATAAGACCTTCATAATTTTGCTGAATACTAGAAGCGTTGTAGTTTTTGTGACGTTTCAATTTTGAAACTTGAACCTACATTTATGTTTTGGACATGTATGACAATAGCATACTGAATATATTGTGCCATTGGACGCAATAGCGTTAAAGAAATTTGGCTTCATATTTTTTTGGGTCGTTTGCGACTAAAGCTGTCTTCTCATCCAACATTTGAAAGGTTCAAGATCTCCGGTGGCAAAAGCGGCTTTGACTGAATTCACGACCGACGTGACGTATTTTTACGAAATTAAAATCCTGGATCAAAAAAAATCGAGAAGAATGGAGGTGTTCTACAGACAATAGACAATGACAACTAATAGACGTGCGGGGACCCTCATATATATTTTTATGAACCTGTACTGTCTTAAAAAGGCTTTGGCAAAGCCTTCCCCATGGACATTCATGCCTCCCTGAGCAATCTAGTACCTATATATGAATTAGGTAGGTATGTATAGTATTGTTATTATGCCGTAAGTGCTGCTGCATCAACTGACACTTTCAAACGTCGCAAATACGGCAGCTTATCGGTAATTACATTTATGTATTTGAGCCGCCCGGAGTCGAAACCCTTGAGGATCTCTCGCTCCCTTGGCCTTGCTGGAGAGCGAGACGAACTGAGGAGCAGTGCTCTCCTTCTGCGAAGAGGTGATGAGGCAGAAGGAAGAGGCGGAACGGCAGAGGGAAGACGATGCCCTCAGGTGTTTTAGTGGGTGCGAGCCCCACATAACCCCTCGGTTCTTTCCCCAAGACCGAGGGGTATGCGTCAGGCATTTCCCTAAGTAAAAAAAAAAAAAAAAAAAAAAATAGAAAGAAGAAAAAGATTCAAGTACTCGTGCTCTTTATAAAGAGCTTTTAGATAGAAATGTCACGTGATCAGCAGGATGGCTTTTTCTTAGTACAGAGAATAAGCATTTCCGGTTGAAAATGGGAGTAGTGCGGAGGAATTTTTTAACGCATTTTAATTTCGGTTTTAATTATTTTATTTTTTCTCATAACAATACTCGTATATTATTTTTGTTCATTAATTTATGATGTAAATATTGTTTTCTTATATTTTTTTACTAAATTATTTTTATTAGTAAATCTAAAATAAATTAAAGGTTATTCTTATACATTTTCTTTATTTTTCTCTCGTCTCCGCATCATCAATCAAACAAACAATCCACTGGAGATGGTTTGCATGCTCCGATTTCCAGTTATCACTACACTTCGCATTGTACAACAAACAGTTGATCAAATATTCAGTCGCGTATCCCAAGACAATTTCTCTGCAGTCTGTTTCACTTCTCAAGGGACCCGATAGATTTGTTCTATTCAGCCAAAGCTCAGTTTCTCGTTCTAAATCTGAGACTCATGAACGCAATTTTCAATTTTAATATAATGGAATACATTACATTTCTTAATCTAACACGTTCAGCTTCAATGGTACTGTTAATTAGTATGCATTGCAAACAGTGTTCTCCTATTAACTTTATAATTTAGTACATAGAAACGAGATATTCTTAAAAGCGCTTTTATTTTTCCTATATTCAAGTTCTTTAAAGAACATGGAATAGCATACAAATTATATTGTTATTTAGCAATTATTTGGTCCAACATAAGGTTCCTCCATTAGTTGCCTTTTATAACACCAAGGGGTTGAGATAGGGTAGTGATATTATATATTTTTAATCCATCACTACAAAATCAAAAGTATTTTACTTTATTACATTATAAAAGTGAAAGGTTTCAGACCAAGGATGACGGGTTAGTACAGGGTTTGTTTCGAATTTTCCTTTTCTCGCAGTTCTCTTGGTTCATCATCATCATCATATCAGCAAAATGACGTCCACTGTTGAACATAGGCCTCACTTAATTTCCGCCACAGCGAGCGATTTTGTGCTCTTGGTTGCATAAGGTTAACTCCCTAAGTCGCCTTTTACGACACCTACGGGTTGAGATGGAGTAGTTACATTTTGTATTCCTAATCTGTCACTACACGGATATAGAAAAAAGCAAAGAAATAATTAATATTGGTACAGCACAGAGACACAGTAAAGACAGAAATTATGAAAAGAGTAATAGGTACAGACAACACCAAAATAAAACAAAATAATAAAGAACAATGTTACATAATATCTGTAGTAAATATGTATCTCGTGGCTGTACCTAACCAAAAGGCTACCAGTTCAGCATTGAAGAAGCCAGGTCAAAAATGATAGGTACCTAGCGCTAGATTAGAAGTTGTATGTCTATAAATGTAAATATATGTGTTTACGTAATGAGAGGACAAAGAGTACAATAATATAATTACTTATCCAAATGATAACATACATTGACTGGGTTTAGATAGACAACCGATAATGGCATCTAAATCTAACCCCAAAATAATAATAATATAATATTACAAGTACATACCCACGTTATTACTGCTTTTCACTAACTATCCATTTTTTTCAAAAAGAGTGGCGTGAGTTTCTTGCCAGTTCTTCTCATAGCTCCACCCCGTCAGCGAACTGGTCGTAGGCAAATTTGCTGACACTACTTTTCGGATAACCTGTTACATTCTTGTGACTTTCATAAGTGTTACCTTGTAACCTAGATGAATAAACGAGATTTCATTTCATTTCATTTTTATTAGTTAAGCTATTTAATAATGACTTAAATAATTCTGGGCGTATTATATTATATTTTATATACCCGTAAATTAAACCAATATAATGAAAATGACTTTTATTTATTTATTAGGGATTAACAAACAGTTACACACTGACGATAATTACAATGAATGCCTTAATTAACTATGAATGTAATGTATGAAAAATGTGCAATCACAACGTTATCCACAGAATATAATACAAACTTATGACAATTTTTGCATGTTAACATTTAATTGATTGAAGAGTGAAGAAAAAATACACCATGATACTGATATAAACGATAAAAGTCACTGTATGAAGCAAATAATGCTATTATTTTAACTGTTTTATATATTGCGATAGTATACATCTAAATGCATTAGCGCGCATAGAAAATATATCCAAATCTGTTCAATGGTCTAATGTAAAATTTATATTTAAAATTTATTCAATGGACTAGCCTGTTGGTCCAATGGTTAGTGACCCTGACTGCTAAGCCGGAGGTCGTGGGTTCGATCCCCACCCAGGACAAATCTTAGTGTGATGAGCATGAAGGTTTGTTCTGTGTCTGGGTGTAATTTATCTATAATATGTATGTATTTACAAAAAAAAATGTATTTAAGTAGTATATCAGTTGTTTAGTACCCATAACACAAGCAAATATAATTGCTTACTTTGGGACTAGATGGCGCTGTGTGAATGTGGTAGAATATTATTATTATTATGTCTCTTTTTTCACGGCTATACTTCTCTCTAAGGTGAGAAGTATACCCGGTATTTTTGGAAGGCTTACGCGGGGACACAGGTCCAACACGCAGAAGCCCTTAAAGAATTTTAATTTAGAATGGGATGAGACACTTACCGCTGCCATATCACAGCTGCACTATTGTAGTACAGCTATGATTTGTCACTGATAAGTGTAAAGCTATTGAATGATGTTATGGAGTCAAATAAAATTGGGCTATGGGTTTGGGTGTTCGGTGGAATGGTGATATATGGCATACGGGAACAACAGTGCTCTTGGTTCATCATCATCATCATATCAATTATTATTATAATTCAATACAGTCAATATGATTTGAAAAAATATCTGGTGGGCTGTCCCCCCTAAATTACCACATAGCGGGTGGTCGTTATTCAAACGTGATAACCACTACCCCTAATAAAAGAAATATTGTTGATTACCAACTAATGTTCTTTGCATTGTGTCGGCTGAGTTGACGTACCAATGTTTTTGTTAACCTACTGATAACGAATATAAATAAATATTTATCGATCAAATATCTGACCAACTAAATTGACCACATAATATACTAAAATTAGAACTCGGGTTCAGTAAATTATTGATTAAGAGGGTTCATACAGAGTAATGGCAAAGACGCAATTTAGTGTAAAATTTCGTGGTTTTTCTTTTTTGAATACATCTTTTAGAATTACAGTGAATGTATGTACTATGAACAAAACACCTTACACATTCCAATGTGTTATTTACATATTATAAATAGAACTGTAAACGCAATGATTTCGTACATTTTACACACTTTTCACCTAAATCTAAAAAGTGTATTCAAAATATTAAAAAAAAAAAATAGCTCTGATTAAATAATCAAAATCGAAAGCTACGAAATATGACTCTAAAATGCGCCGTTGTCATTCCTCTGAATGTTTGTTTGGGAGTTTTAAAGCGTCTGGCAAATGTTACCACTGAAGAAAAGTGTCCGGCACTACTGAATATTATTGTTTGTTTTTGCCTTTACTACTTATCGCGAAAACATTACAGTTTCATAGATTTTTTCCTTTACTAGAGCTAGACATATACTATAACTCTACATAAAAGAAACTCCAAACTAGAGGTTTTGATTTACTAAAAATTTATAAACAGAGAGACTGACAGACAGACTAACAACAAAGTGATAGGTATCGGATTTTGTTTTGAGTTAGGTCTAAAAACAAAAGAACTCACTATTATTTTTACTACTGTCTATACTACCACGCCATATTCGACTTTACAGTAATACAAAATAAATATTAAAATTAAATAGTAGCACATTACTCATATACCTCTCAAGCAAAACATAATAATCAGTAATAATTAAATTCCTTCAGGCCTGGCTCGGCACTGCCGTAGGCATCCAGTCTTTTGTTATACATGTCATAGAATGTTTATCTAAGGAATGCTCAGAGATCTTTCTTAATACAATAGGTTTGTCCCTAGCGACCTGAGGCAACGTTCCTTCAGCTGCCTAAATATTCTAGGCACTAAGGTAGATATATCTTATGACGCAATTTATAAAAGACATTATTCTAGATGACCGAGTTTCGCTTGGAGGAAAACTGTGACAGTACTATAGAGGTATTCTAACATCATGCTACAGCTAATAGTAGCTGAGCAGTGGCCAAATAAAGAACGACGGGAGCGAAGCCCCGGGCATTAAAATTTAGCTTGTAATAATCTGCGTAGTTAGTTTTTTTTTTTTTTTTACTTGGGGAAATGCCTGACGCATACCCCTCGGTCTTGGGGAAAGAACCGAGGGGTTATGTGGGGCTCGCACCCACTAAAACCCCAAGGTGTTCCTCTCATCGCGCTCTGCTGTGGTCACGGGAGCGCAGGAACATTCGTGCGCGACACAATTTATGACACCTAATTCAACGTACTTAAAAAGGAACATTTTATGTATCTTTTCATTTAGATTACTAAACTTGATTCTAGTATATCATTCTACTTTCCATTTCGTTTATAATTTTACAGAAAGATTTGTTGTAGAATAAAGCGGTTAAATAGGCAGACTGTTATTCTAAAAGAACTTTCGATCGTTATTATTCAAATTGTTGCTATGTTAAAAATCCTAATTATAACTACAACTTGTATTTTTATTATTGCATTAATGAAGGCGTCGTAAAGTAGGCTTTGTCGACCCAAATCAGTTAGGCCTTATGACACTACACAAGGCTGTGTTTGCCGCCATCGCATCGGTCACGCACAGGAAATAACATTGCCACGCTTCCGGCTTACCTACAGATTTATCATCACGCTATAACCAAGGAGAATTGGGCAGTAAAACTGTTATTTATTTGTGCAGCCATAAACTTGCTTATAGAGCGACAAAATTTTGGTTTTTATTTTTCTAGTGAAAAATCTGGAGTTGGAAATTTTCACAAAATATGTGTATTTTAAGTTGGAAACCAAAATACTGTACAAATTTGGCACTTTTTAAAATTAAATATTCATATTCGTAAAAATGTTACTTATAACAAAATTTCAGCGCGTTAAGTCAACTGAAAGAAAGAAGAAAATCGATTTCAACTGCGCGTGTATCCACACATGGATTAGGTAGGTCCAAATACATACTCGTATTTGATAAAAGATAGGTATGAGATCATAATTCTTAGCACAGAGAAAGAACTTATTTGCAGCTAGCTAGCAACTATAATAAAAACATTATATTTGTGAAAAATCATAATTATTTTACAAAACTTGTGTGTTTCAATCCAGAGAACGAGTTACTTGTTTTACAATCCAGAAAATTTCGTCACTAAGTTATTATAATAACACTAAAAGCCTTATTGATTTTAAAAACTTTCAGATATCCATTTTGACATGCTATTAAAGTTCGATTAAATTCGGTTTTCAAGGTCAAAAGTTCCTTAACCCTAACGAATAGTACCTATGTTATATTTTCTCTTTGTGTATATTATGTGTGGTATTCATAAATATTTCGATATATTAATGAACTCGACTGTACAATAAATATCTGTACGAAGTAGTGTGATTCTCGTGACGGGAAAAACACTATTCGAATTTCTATCATGATGTTGTCAACCTAGAATCCGATATTATGTCCAGCTAATAGCAATGAGGCGCTTGTAGCATTGTGGTACTGATATCTTCGTTCCACTCATTGAAGTTAAGCAACGTTCTACAAGGTCAGTCGATAGATGAGTGACTGTTTAGGGTATTTTGACTTGAGCATCTCCGTGTTTTGTCAGGTAAAGTCATTGGTCCCGATTACCATTTTATGTGGTACTCGTTAAGTACCAGTTACCAGTTAGAAGCTTTCTAAGCTCATAACAAGAACAAGATAGCAAAAAGCATTACATGGCAAATAATATAGCTGAGAGTAGAAAGAGTAGAGAAACGAGAAAAAGGCATGATTTTGCGTTAAAAATAAAATACACTCTTCAAATCATACGTGAAAAATACGCAAAAATGACATGAAAGAATCTGCGGTACCATCGAAAGAGATCATTTATATCTCGGACAGGCTCGTAAGTGATGATGCAGCGATTGATGGGTTTGAACCAATATCGGACCGCGAGAGGCCCTTCATCTTATCTGTCAACCCCCCAATGTTAGTCGAGGATGTTAAAACGACCGTTGAGTTTTGAAAAGTGATTTCCATCGACATTTAGGGACACTTTTCTGTAAGTGAACATTTTCGGACGACGTTTCCGCTTGAAACATTTTTCCTTAATCTATTTTTTTCTTCTAACATTTTTCTGAGAGAAAAATGTAATGTTGATTCAGTTGTTGAATGCTACGAACAAATAATGTCTATTGAACTAACGCCTTTACTAAATATTTGATAACTTTATTTACAGAAAATAGTGTTTTTAGAGACGTTTCCTAACCTCTTACGAATGATAAAAGTCTTAACAAATGAAAATATAAAAACTCCCACAATTGTTTGGGTCCTTTTGGAAGAAACATAGTTCCAACCACCGAACAAAGAACTCGCAGAGACCTACGTAGGTCATTTTCTAGATAACAAAATATATTTTTTATAACTGCCTCTGTGGCGCAGCGGGTAGTGTTTACGACTACTGTGCAATAGGTCACGGGTTCGATTCCCGGGTCGGATGAAAATTGTATAGGGCTTTTCTATCAAGAAATTCCAGTATTGAGATTTTCCCGGAGTTTGGTAAAGAAATGTTCCCGGTTGATGACAGCTGGCGAAATGTGGCTGTGAAACACCTCTGCCTACTCCTTTGGGGAAAATGTTGTGATGCTATTTTTATAATAGAGAGGGGGCAAACGAGTACGTGAGTCGCCTGATGGTAAATAATCTCCACTACCAATGGGCATCTGTAACACAGAAGAGTCACAGATGCTTTACTTGGCCTTTCAAAAAGAGGTATGCTCGTTTCTTGAAAGTCTATAAATCGAATATGTCGAAAAATATCGCCTGTTCCAAATAAATATCTACCAAATATCGTTATTTGTTTTGGCTATAATTAAGTAATGATAACTTCACTGTCGCAATAGGCTAAAACCTGTAATGATAGAATGTAAGTTTATGTAAAATAAATAAATAAATAAATAAATGTCTCTATAATCAGTTTTGGGGCTATTTGATTACAAAATGGTGTTATACATCTAAACTAATATTATAAAGCCGAAGAGTTTGTTTGTTCGAACACGTCAATCTCAAAAACTACTGATCCAAATTAAAAAAATATTTTAAGTGTTAAAAGACCACTTATCGAGGAAGGCTATAGGCTATATAACATCACGCTACGGTCAATAGAAGCTGGGGCACGATCATCGAAGTTAAGCTACACTCGGCAAGGTCAGTTCATGATGGGTGACCGTTTGTGGCAATTTCATTTTCGAGCGTCTCCGTGCTTCGGAAGGCATGTAAAGCCGTTGGTCCCGGTTATCACTTAATGTGGTAATCGTTAAGTCTAGTTGGAACCCTTCTAGGCGACTTGATAAATTCCCACACTAGGGTCTGCCTCAATCCCATACGATAAAAAGAGGAATAGAAGCTGAGCAGTGGTGAGACAAAAATCCATGGGAATAGCTATTAGTAATAGCATGTACATAGATATGGAAATAACATTCGTAATTAAGACAGTCCCATTTACACTCTTTAAAACTTAATTTTTCTTGACTGGCCTGTTGGTCTAGTGGTTAGTGACCCTGACTGCTAAGCCGGAGGTCGTGGGTTCGATAAAGGTTTGTTCTGTGTCTGGGTGTAATTTATCTATAATATGTATGTATTTACAAAAAAAAAATTATTTAAGTAGTATATCAGTTGTTTAGTACCCATAACACAAGCAAATATAATTGCTTACTTTGGGACTAGATGGCGCTGTGTGAATGTAGTAGAATATTATATTATTATTATTATATTATTAATCATACTACTAGCTATGCTCCCAACAAACAATATAATTTTGAGAAGAAGAATAATAACCTGCAGCAACCATTTTAATTAACTTTGTGAAGGTAAAAGTCCCGTTGAGAAGTTCACGTAATATAATAAAACGAATGCGTTTAATTAAAACTCAACTACGAAAACTGCAAAATAAGTGAATATTTCAACACAGCGATGTCTCTTTTGGCGGTTTTTTGAAGGTGTCATCATCATTTCAGCCTTTTGCAGTCCACTGCTGGACGTAGGCCTCTCCTAACACGCGCCATAACACTATGTCCTCCGCCTTCCGCATCTATTCAGACACAGCGACCTTTTTTAGATCGTCGGACCATCTAGCTGGAGGGCGTCCTACTCTACGCTTGCCGAGTCGCGGTCTCCACTCTAGGACACGCTTGCTCCACCGTCCATCGGTCCTTCTGCAAATATGACCAGCCCACTGCCACTTCAACTTGCTTATTCTACGAGCTATGTCGGTAACTTTGGTCTTTTGTCGGATTACCTCGTTACGAAGTTTGTCCTTCAAAGAGACGCCGAGCATATCTCGTTCCATAGCTCGTTGAGCGACTTTAAGTTTGTGTGCTAGTCCTACAGGTCACGTCAAGTTTGAAGGTGTGCAGAAGATGGTCTGTGCAGGCGTCAGTAGGATTGTAGTGACCGCTTACTGGCGTATGCCTGTTTGGCACAATCTTGGTATTAAAGAAAAAGTAAACTTTTTTATTTTATTTATTTACTAGAAGTCGCGCGGGGCTTAGGTTCCGTCGTTTTTATTTTGCCACTGCTCAGCTGTAGCATGATGTTATATAACCTTCCTCGATAAATGGGCTATTCAACACTAAAAGTATTTTTCAAATCGGACCGGCAGTTCCTGAGATTCTAGCGTTCAACAAACAAACTCGAAACAATACTTTCTAACTTAACTTACGACGGATTAGGAAAACATAATGTCACTACCCCATTTCAACCCATGGGTGTCGTACAAGCTGACTAAGGCAGTAACCTCAACAAGACCACTAGATACCAGAAAAGGAAAATTTGAAACAAAACTCTATACCAACCCGTCAGGCCAGCGTGGTATAGTAGGCTAAATTACCTCCAAATTGTTTGCAGGAGACCCGTGCCCAGCAGTGAGACGTTTATAGGTTAATATAATATTCTACCACATTCACATAGCGCCATCTAGTCCCAAAGTAAGCAATTATATTTGCTTGTGTTATGGGTACTAAACAACTGATATACTACTTAAATATATATTTTTTTGTATGTTTATTGTATGTTTTGTATATTATAGATAAATTACACCCAGACACAGAACAAACCTTTATGCTCATCACACAAAGATTTATCCTGGGTCAAAAATCAAACCCACGACCTCCGGCTTAGCAGTCAGGGTCAATAACCACTAGACCAACAGGCCAGTCATTCCCAAGGACCAACAGGTCGTTATAGGTTGTAATGATGATGTTGAATACTTTACAACAATGTACTGGATACCTCAACTGGTTTAATGTGAACTAGGCATTAAGCTTGGTGCAGTAGTTAACTTATAACTACATTAAGTCTGGCTTCACATTAAGCAGGTGTCATGACTTGCATTACTCAATTTTGAATTGGTTCTACACACGAACTACACACAGTGACCGCGCCGAGCTCTGTACTTCATTTAGATACTTATCATAGAAGTATCATTATGTTTCTTTAGTATTTAATACTCTTTTGTTAAGATAGATAGAAGAATAAAAATTAGTATTGATTAGTATGCAATTAATTTATGGGGAAACCTAATAAGGGGAATTATATATAATGATATAAAAGTGGTGGTGGCCGAATGGATAACTACCAATTTGGATTTTACGTTTCTGAGGTATTACGTGCCCCAAAGGCTGGCCTCTACCTGAGGCAACGCATTAGCCTTGTTATCCAACGCGGTAATGTGGAAAATCTATCCTCAAAAATAATTTATAGGAATTTACTGTAGAAAGGTTAGTTTTGTATAATTTTTAAGATATTATGTAAATATTTTATTGAATAAACAAGTTAACTTTGTGGAATTTATATGTACTATTCATGTGACTTACTATCTGCTAATGGTGAAGGAAAATATCGCGAGAAGAAGTATCTATATGAAATTTGGCATATGGATAGGTTGTAGTCTTGAATAGCACACAGGCTACTCTTTACTGACATACCACTAGTTTTTTTTTTGGGTTAGATGCCATAGAAGCCTCATTGCTACGTCGACCAGTAACACTGATCTGTTCTAGCGCCCACACATACAATTAGAATTACTTCTACTAGTATGTGGGTTTCCTCACATTGTTTTCCTTCACCGTCAGCAGATGGTAAGTCGTGTGACTAGTACATAATTATAATGTACACAAAGTGCAATTTATATTGGTACTGCTAGTTGGAATCGAACTCGATCTACATGACTTGCATGCAGGTTTCGTTTGGCCACCATCGCTACACGACACACCACGTGGACGGAACCGCGTGCGAAAGCTATTATTTAATAAAGTGCACATTAAATCATTGTGAATACACCTCATTACCCGTCTGAAACGTGAGTATACACAGGACAATGCCGTTAGAACCTCGGCCCTACTTTGAATAATGTTTTGATAATGTTTCTCATAGTCTGTTACATTGCTTGACAAAGCCTCACTCAGTTAAGGCCAACGCTAAGTATTGCCCTATTATATTATAGATACAGGGATGAATTTAGAAAAATGTTACTAGAAAGTTCTACAAATAATTTTCAAAAATTAATAATGTGTTAAAAATTAAAAACCATCCTGGACGGATTAAAAATTTAAAAACATTTGCATTTATAATTAATAATGACAATAATGTGTTAAAAAATTACTAATATAATAATATTCCACCACATTCACACAGCACCATCTAGTCCCAAAGTAAGCAATTATATATTTGCTTGTGTTATGGGTACTAAACAACTGATATACTACTTAAATACATTTTTTTTGTAAATACATACATATCAATAATGTGACATAGATACTGTCAATAATGTGTTAAAAATTAAAATCCATCGTGGACGGATGAATTTATGATAATTTAAAAACTTTTTGCATTTATAATATTAGTAGAATATTCAAACACATTTTCATATTTCACATGAAAGCATAATAATTATCTGAGACAACACTTATAATTATATATTATGACTTACATAAATAACAGTTTTCAGAAGACACACGCTTGGAAAAACCAAAATTCCCAAATGGGACTTACGACTTACAACAATATAACGTCATGAATCTGTTGGGTATTTTTCTTATTCGCCGGGCATATTTGTTTATTACTTCCAATATTATTTTTGGCTCTCAAGAGACATCAGCGAACTCAGATAAAATAATAAGTTAAACAGCGTTGTTATAGAGATTTGGTCTTTTATCTCTTAAATGTGAAGGTAAAGTAAACATTTACTGCCGTACTCAGGGACGATAGTTAACTTTAAAGTTTATTTAGTAAAAACGTGTAATACTTAAGTATATACGCCTAAAGACGATTATTCAATGAAATATTTGTGTTAATGACAGAGACTAAACTTTTAGAATACTGTGGCGAAACGTTTAAGTTATTCGCTTTGTTACTAATCGTCGAGTCGACGTGGGTTCAATTCCCACACGAGGCAAATATTTGTGTGATTAATAGATACTTGTTTCAAGTCTGGGTGTACTTTGAATCTGGTAATTGTATGTTTGTAAAGTCCCCAGTGACATAGAACCTGTTTCCTAGTGCAGACAATGTCTTTTTTAAACAAGAAAAAATAAGAAACAATATGGTATGTCTGATCCACAATTTCAAAAAGTGTTCAAAGTGGAATAAATAATCCTAGCAAACATAGCCAACATAGAAAGTCAAAATAAGCGACTAACGCTATACTGGATAAAAGCGCATGCGGGAATCGAGGGCAACGAAAGGGCGGATCAACTGGCGAAAGAGGCGGCACTGTTCAGTAAGACTAAGCCAACATACGACAAATGCCCCACCTCGTATGTCAAACGACAAATACGAAGAAGGTCCATAGAGGAGTGGAACGCGCGGTATACCAGCGGGGAAACAGGCAAAACAACCAGGCTTTTCTTCCCGAACGCGGAGGGCGCGTACAACATCACGCGCAAGCTGAAACTCGACGGAGTGATCACTCAGGTTCTCACGGGGCACGGTGGATTCTCGGAGTACTTGAGCAGATTCAAGTGCAAAGAGAGTCCATCGTGCGCGTGTGAGCCTGACAAGGATGAGACGGTCGCTCACTTGCTCACCGAGTGCCCCGCGTTCGGGAGGAGAAGACTGGAATTAAGCTTTGCAATAGACGTGGACATAAACCAAACCAACATTCCACTCATCATGGAAGACGCCACAAAAAGGCCAGCCTTTATAAAATATTGTAAGGAAATAGCAGAGATAGTTATAAACAGGAATAGAACAAAATAGACGTACACACAGCACACACGGTGAGTGTACGTCTATTTTGCTCAAGGATTGGAAAGAAATGCTTATAATGTTTAAATCTTTTAAACATCCAAAAAGAAAGCATTAGGAATAAGGATGGAAAAAGAGATGAAAGAAAGAAAAGAAGGAAATAGAAACACAGATAAAAAGAAAGCCTCACATAAAAATAACAAGGAAGAAGAAACAAAAGGGAAATAAATAAAGAAACTGATAAAAAAGGTCCCTGATTATGTCAGGGGGTACATTGAAAAAAAAAAAAAAAAAAAAAAAAAAAAAAAAAGTGGAATAAATTAAAAAGTTGTCTGGAAGCTCGATAGATGGCGTTGGGATCGAGATAGATCGCGATATTATGGTTTCGTTCACATATTGGGTACATATAAGATCGAAATTTTTAGTGCAATTTGAACAATAAATTCAGATTAGGCGACAAGTTCTTTTATTTAACTCAGCATAGTTTCCATATTAGTTTGATTGTTCCGAGATCAATCAATTTAAGGTGTTCGAACGGAAGGTTTGACACTTTAACAAAAAGGCAAAACCAAATACCACCTTAGGATCAAATCTGGTCCTTCTACGCCGCAGTCTTATTAACTTTAGCTGTGCTTTAAATGCAGGTTTTATTTTTAGTGACTATAATTATTTATGACGTCAAGTTCGTCCCTGTGGGCACGCTGTCATCTCGATGATAAGTCTTAACTGGCGTTGTCACAAGGGCTCAGCTCGCGAAGGAGTTTTTATAGCAAGTCCGCTTATTCGTAGTTACAGCTCAACACTAATGGATTTTGAACCCTCGTGATCTGCTTGAAAGGGAATAAAGTAAATATTTGTGTAATAGGTTTGATAAGAGTTATGTGATGGGTTATGGGGATGGTTCTTCAAGGTGAATCTGAATATAGATTTTTTCTTGATAAGATGGTCTTTTTTAAATTCTGGCATTTCACAAACATAACCAAATTCGATTTTAAGATTTAATCTATACAAATAAATAAAATTGGAGTGTCTGTTTGTAATATTAAAATAACCGCTTTTTACTACATGCATATGTATGTATATACGGTACATTTACCAAAATAACATTTTTTTACAATTTTTGTCTGTCTGTCTGTTTGTTCCGGCTAATCTCTGGAACGGCTGGACCGATTTCGACGGGACTTTCACTGACGAATAGCTGATATCACAAGGATTAACTTAGGCTTCTTTGATTTTGGAAAAAGTTTCAGGATTCCGTAAAAAAAAAACTCCATGAATGCGGGATTAGTTGTCCACGCGAACGAAGTCGCGGGCACAGCTATTTAAAATATATTTTCACGCAGATATCAGTAGCATCAAGGTGGAACTTCTTACTATAAACATTTCAAACTAATAGATTACACAACAACAATTTTATTAATTTAATTGGTTATAATAAAAAAACCGGTTAAGAGCATGTCGGATCATGCTCAATGTAGGGTTCCGCAGCAAAAGAGCTACGATGTTCATCACATATACCTACACTAGTATTTGAAAATAATCCAACCGATTTTAATGAAATTTCATATGTCTGTTAAATTGTTTCAGCTTGAAAGATTGGATCATTTCGAGAGAGATAGGTTGCGCTGTTGGTAGGATAACGACCACATACAGAGTGGAATTTTGGTTTTATTCTTATTTATTTTAACACATTTGTTAGATAATTCAATACTTATGGTTGAACCTATAAATCTATGCCATAAAAGTACAAGGTGTTATTTTTTTAAAATTTTATATAAGTAAGTTTTTCAATTGCTTAGTAAGCAAATTTATATATCACTAGCTTTTGCCCGCGATTTCGTCCGCGTAGATTTCGATATTACATAGATCAATTCATGAATTCTACAACACCCCACTACAGGAGTTGAATTTCATTTTACGTCAATATAGATAACATTTTCGTAATCAGCGTCCCTGAAAACCTTGAAAACGACATCCATATCAATTTCTAATAATTTTCACACCTATTTCATCCCTTACGGTAAGTTTTTCAAACACCAAAAACAACCCAGTAACTCACATCTTAACTGAAGTTCTAATTGCGTATTACCAAACATATAACTTGAAAAACAAAGAACTGTCTATTTAATATTTCACCCCCTATCAAAAACATTAAAAACAACATTTTAAGTTCCTATCCCAATACTAATTTGCAAAACGTTAACTTCAAAACAAAGATCTTTTCATACAACGTTTCATCCCCAATTTCACCCTTCCAAAGCCACCCTTGTCAAAAATATTGATGAGGGTATTTTTTATTTTGATAGTAGTACCCCATAACAAATTTTCAAATCTTTAAGTTAAAAAACAAAGAAGTTTCATACGATCGTTTTTATCCCTTTTCACCCCCTTAGGGGTTGAATTTTAAAAAACCCTTTCTTAGTACACCTCTAGACATTAGGACAAATACACCCTCCAAATTTCAAGTCGCTACGACCAGCGGTTTATGCTGTGCGTTGTCTGTCAGTCAGTCAGTCAGGCAGGACAAAGCCTTTTATAATATTATGTATGGATGTATTATTTACTTGATATTTTGTTTTTAAATGCAAGTCTTTACCCGTTATAAACAAGCAACTACTTTATCTTAGTCACTATAAAGGATTAATGCTAAGGATTTTGTATTTGGTACAAAATTATTCAACAAGTTCAACGACTATTACTGCTAAACTAATAAAGTTATCTTAACCGCTATAGTTTTCATTTAAAGTTCATAAAATGCACTATCATCATGAATTTTTCCAGATTTTTCAAGCCAGCAGTTTAGCTTTTAGAGGGGGGGGGGACGCCCTACTGGAACAAAAATTTGCTCTTTTAAGTTTAATATTTCGTAAATGGACCATTAAATCGAAAAATAATGTTAGTAACCTCCAAGTCATTTTAGAAGACCTATTCAACGATACCCCACACAATGGGGTAGACAACAAAAAAAATATTCATCGCCACTTCACATGTATGGGAGCTACCCTAAAAAAAAATATTTTCCAAAATTTTATTTTACCACTTTGTCGACGTAATTGATATACACACTCCTACAAAATTACAGATTTCTAGTACTAACGGTCTCTTAGCAAAACCTCGGACAGACAGACGGACATAACGAAACTATAAGGGTTCCTAGTCAGAACTACGGAACCCTAAAAACAGACATTAAAAGATAGCCAAATATTGTTATTGTTCATTCTACATTCATTTTGGCTCAAATATGGCAGAAATGCGCAGCGTGTCCTAGAGTGGAGACCGCGACTCGGCAAGCGTAGAGTAGGACGCCCTCCAGCTAGATGGTCCGAAGACCTAAAAAAGGTCGCTGGGTCTGACTGGATGCGGAAGGCGGAGGACAGAGTGCAATGGCGCGTGTTAGGAGAGGCCTACGTCCAGCAGTGGACTGCAATAGGCTGAAATGATGGATAGCAGAAATACAGAAGATTCGGTGAACTATTCTAAAAAGGCCAATTTGATCTCAACATTATGTAGATTAGAATTATTTACAGGCTACACGTGCGTTTATAAAATAAAACCTCCGTTAACCGAATAAACCTTGAACCAATCCAGCTAAGTAGATCTAAGTAAGTAATTAAGGGAAACCGGTACGTGATCTCGACAGCGATCGTGATCAAGTGGGTGTTGTGCCCGAGAGTTAAGATACTGAATACTGGCCTATCAAAGAATTTATTTAAATTATAAATAAAAAAGGAAAATTCGAAATGAAACCCTATACCAACCCGTCTAGCCAACGTGGCGTATAGTAGGCTAAATTCCCTCCAAAATATTAATCTCCTACAAGAACTTTTCTTGAACACTGATTTGTCATTTGTCATGGCATTTTCTTTTATTTTAAATCTAAAGTACTTATTATACTATGCGAATCAAATAATTATGGGATTGCACTTGTCAACATTTGCCACAAACTTCAGTCGAATGTGAACATTTTTGTGCAGCCTTCAAAAAGAAAATAGGCAAAAAATTTATTTCGTTGGGTTATGTTATTTTGTTACAAGTGTTAATTTAAAATTGTTATTGATTTTTTTTGTTTTTCTTTTTGTTATAATAGTTGTATTGTTGTTGTTATTATTTACTACTACTTATTTAGAAAAAAAATCAATATTATTAAGTTTAGTAACTACGACAATTTTAAAAACTATAGTATACATATTCTTGTGTAGACTGAGCTAAACCAAAGCCCGTGTTATGTGGAGCTAAATTCACTAGGTTCAAAGTGGCTCTTTGTTTGTAGTGGAGAGTGCTCGTCTGGGTCGTGTCGCCTGCCTGCGACAATGATGGCAAACAATTGAGTAATACGGACTAAAAGATCGATGACTCAGCTCTCTAATAAAATAGCTTTCACAAATTATTATCGCATTAAGTTAGCCTGAAAGGATTTTAAGTTTTCGATAAATAAAAAATGAATAAATAGACATTTGGTCAATTTTAACGGATTTTAGTAATCCACCCTGATTTACAATGAGCCAGTAAGTTTCGTAAGGATCTAGGGATAAAAAACTGTTACACTAAATTTCACATAACTTTTTTAAATATAATTTCCAATTATTTTGTCATACAATCATTAATGTTTGACAAATATCTGATTTCAAAAATCTTATATAAATACTAAATACATCTAAAATATTGCTTAAATCGCAGTCGAGCCGTTCTCAAGTGCCTCAAATCTTTTACTTTCAAAGTTCGGTAGAAAAAGTTTGATATTCAGACAGTATTTTTGTATGGAAGTTAACCAACCCAATCCGGGGCAGGGCGCTTGTTAGTCTTGTTGGTAAGTTTTGTTGCTAAAAACTAATTATAACTTCAATAGAACGCAGTAAGGGTAAAACTTTTAGAAATATTGATTTTTTTCTTCAATTTCATTATAAGTACTTATTTATAAGATAGAAACTTTATCTGCGCAATAATTTAGATGGGTGTATTGAATAAAAAGTTACCCATTAATAATTTAATTTTAAACTTCAAGATATTAATGAATATTCAAACTTTAAAAAGGTTTATTCAAGAATAGACTTTTAAATGTTTTTGGCTTTCATCCCGTAAAACAAGTTTGTAGGACATTATTAAACTGGATTATATATACAATATTATTATAAACAGGTCACATTTCCAAACTCCGGGTTGAAACTGCGATTTTCAAGACACATATACTATATATGACTGGCTTCAATGATCTGCGTCATCATCATCATCATCATATCAGCCCAATGACGTCCACTGCTGAACATAGGCCTCACCTAATTTCCGCCACAGCGAGCGATCTGCGTCATATTAACACAATTATTTTTTTAAAGCATTTGACATTTAATTTTCGGTATTTATTGATTACCTGTATTATTGACATTTTTAAACGGATTATTTGTGTTATATTATCTGTATTATTGACATTTAAACGGTTATGGATTACTGACATTTAAACTGATCATCTATATTATCGACATTTAAATTTATATAATATTATGGTTTAAGGTTTTGCTTTTTATACTTTATTTTATTCCTATTTGTGACATTGATTAGAACTAATTAATAATTATGTACTTACAATTAATTTTATATACAATAATATTTGCACACCTGTTTAGGTAAGATATGGTTAAATGGATATACGCAATAATGTTAACTATGATCATTTTTTGTATGTAACCCATATTCAGGCAAATAAATGATTTGATTTGACATAAATCAAATATCAAATATATCATAATCAAATATACCGAGAATCGAATCGATGACATCATGCAACAGCAACTGTAAATATTTATAAGATCTGCTTATGCTTGCTTCGGAGTTTGAGTGTTTTTCTATAATATATATATTATGTATATTTATGAGGTGTCTAGATCTCATAACATAAGTTTAGATTACATTTCTTTCGGCTAGATGGCGCTGTGTAAAATATGGCACAAAAAATCTAATTGGCTGCCTCAGTGAACAAATCTGTCTGTCCGTATGTCACAATTTCCGACAAGCACCTAGCCAAGCGCTAACCACGTCAGCGAAAACTTGAAAGTGCATTCCACTAATAAACGTGACGTCATATTTGCACACGTCATGGCTGACCACTAATTTATTCTCAAACAATCCATACTTGACTTTACACACCTGAAGTTAAAGATGAATTTCCATTGAATATTTTGGAATTGGTAGTGTGATTGTTTTAGTGGTGTGGCTTTAAAATTAAACCGGGTATTTCCCGAAGGTGTCGTTTTCAAACTAACTACTGACATTGCTTTTTAGTATTCTCTGAAAATAGTGCGAACAATGTGACCTCAATATCTTGTTAGTTTTTCCAAAAAGTATATTCTATAAAAGTACATAATATTAGAAAGAGAATGTTGGATACCCCATTAATCGAGGAAGGTTATAGGCTATATAACATCACGCTACGCCCAATAGGAGCTGAGCAGTGGACAAATAAAGAACGACGAGAGCGAAGCCCCGCGCGACGTCTATTACTTATGTATGTATCTACATTCAATCATTATATTATTTCTAAAACTTTGTACTGTCTTCCATTGTCTTGCTCAGTCACAAACTCACTATAGTCTCAGACATTGCCTTGTTGATTTTTTAATAATTCGTACATAATTATAAGATATTTAGAAAGGCAATGTCCCACTATGAATGCCCCGTTCGTCCCAAAATAAATTTTATTTATTTATGCCCAGTTTGACCCAATTCACATGCCTACTTCGTCCCACTTTTTTTTATTGACCTATATTTTTGGTAGTAAGCCTAAAAAATTTACTCCTTTATCATTAAAACCATTAAATATATTAGTGCTTTATCGCTAAACATAAAGTTATATATTAATGCTAACTGTGAAGACTTAGGTAGAGGAATTCGCGACAAATAAGGAATTTAATACTTTGAACGCCAGACAGCAGACATAATAGAAAATTTCATTGTTTGTCGGACAACGCTGTTCGATATGGCGTTTAAAGACAAACATGGACGAAGTAGGAATTTTTGTAATGTGGAAAATATGGGACAAGAAAGGCACGACGCCTCCTATTCCTATCATCTTTTATAACGGTTCATTCCTATAGTAAAAACATTGTTATTTATTAAAAGGACCTCTTTCACACCTCACCGTCAAATAAGTGTCTAATAAACTATCTGGGACTTTTTGAAAGATTTAATATGAAAAATACGTCAAAAATCTGTCAAGTAAATTTCATATAGGCTATCTAGCACATTTACCAGTGGTGAAAAAGGCGCTAAAACAAATAAAAGAAATCATTAGGAGTCGTATTAATCTCTCGGCTAAAATACATTAAACAAAACAAGAAATAATTCACAACAAGGCTTAATTAAAATCATCTGAAACGGACCTCCGTTCATGAATAGAATAATAAATGAATAGGAAAGGTAAGATAAGCCTGAATCAGAGCAACTGGCCCGTACTAATTATTTTATAAGTTCAATATTTACCTGTCTAATAACTTTAATACTCTGAGGCTCTCAAAGGAGTGAAATAAGTGTTATAAAGAGCTTACAGCCTCACTCAATTTAACTAGTTAATAGAGCTATAAATATAACAGGTAACGAACCGGGCTGCTTTGAAACTGAACACTTCATAAATTATCTAAGATTGTGATACTGTGTAATTAATTTTACACTTTTACACAAGCACAGGGTAACATACTTTTCAACACAGTTTTCAAGCTACATTTTAATTAAAGTGATTGTATACAATTGGCTAAAAGCGATGGACTAGGATTCAATAGAGATGCTTTGAAAAGTGACATGAACAATACACACACACACACACACACACACACCACAGTACACACACCACACCCACAAGCATGCAAGTACGCTTGAATTTTCTAATTTTAAATTTATTTTATTTTGTCTAAATTTTGAATTAAAATTTATTTAATTTTATTGTACTTATTTAATTATAAATTGATAAAAAATTGTCATCATTATATCATTATTGTGGGGAAGCATTGATGATGCTTACACCTCAGTATACTTGTTTATTATCGTAGGTACCAGGGAATCCTATTATAATTTGTACCACCTTTATGTCAATAAAGATTATTATTATATTATATTAAATTTAGAGTATTTGATAAAAACATCAAAGATGCCGAGAGAAAACCTTTCAAATTCAATATCTTCGCTGTTTGATTTTGATTATTATATTGAAGCCTTCGTGTCTCTGTGGTTAGTGACCCTGACTGCTAAGACAGAGGTCGTGGGCAAAAGTTTGGAGCGATACAGTTTGATTTGCTGAAAAGAAAAAGAAATTATTGAGCATGGATGTTTGGATATTTGATAAATAATAATTATAATATTTGAAGCATAAACTACAGAATATGTTTGATTTCAATTCATCAAGACATTGTATTCCCATGTGTGAAACGGGCAAAACTAAAGGTTATGTATCGGGATCACCGAATATTCTAGTCCACTTATAAATCCTTATATTGTACGTTTTTTCCACAGAAAACACACTAGTGACCTTTGAAAGAGTCTTATTAAGTCGTAAGGCTACTTAATTGCTAGCTAGTAGAAGCTAATCACGAGGGTGTACTAAGTGTACTGAATGTCGTAAAATTACGACAATTACGTCAACTAACAGTACAGACTTAATGACCATGTATGCGAAGTACTTGTAATCTTTGTAATGGATTTAATTTTTTATATATGATTATATAAACCTGGTAGATAATTATGTTCTCAATTTGATTACATTTTTTTTACGTTTATAATGTTGAAACAAAAGAGCATGCATATATCCCTTTTGGTCAAATATAAATTTGAAGAAAACATACCAACCCAAGGTTTTTTCAGTTTTCACCAAATTCTAAAAATCAAAAATATAGCTCCGATTAAATAATAAGAATTTAAAACCACGAAATATGACACTAAATTGCGAAACAGTCTTAAGTATAGTACATTATGATATAAGTGCGGTAAGTTGATAATTACAACCGAGGCGATATTGCTATATACAAGAAAGCAGAGGCTGTAATTATCAAAACGCACGAATGTCATACGACGTTTTATAACATATTTGCGAGGAAATAAATAAAATTCGGACTTTCTTAGAAAAAAACAAATACAGCGAAAAGAAAAAGCGCGCGGAATAATTTTTACTTGTCACAAATTATCGATGCGCGCGCAAAAACACATAAACAGCCAGTATTACTAATAAAGTAAATTAGAATTTTTGTGTTTTATTACAGATAAATGGTTGTAATTTATGGTCTAAATTAATTAAGTTAAAGAATTTAAAGTTTATTTTATATATATCATAATTATTTCATCTCCCAAAGTTAATTTTATTTATAAAATGTTGACCACTTTTCTGACATAAAAACTCTTTGCTAAGATTTAAAAAAGTACCGTTCGTTATAGACGGAGCATCTTGATTACTAGTCTGTGATCGTGAGAAGCCGCGCAATTTACTTTACATTACCGCACTAGTGCGTAATGAGATACATTACAACACTGAAATTGGTGAAATAAGAGACCCTTTACGAGCAAATATGTTATAAATAAAATAAGGCACTTTAATCAATAAAAGTTCCATTCCTGCACAAGTAAATAAATTAAAACACAATAATTGCTTGTTTTCTGCATTAGTATATCTATGTACGTACATCTGTCATGTTTTTAAACAAAACCGCCTCAGGCTCAAAGCGTTACACTCTAAAGCACTTACATTAAACACTCCCTCAAGGCCTCAACACGCACCAAAAAGTTTCAAGAACATAACAGTGAATCATAATTGTAAAATAAACAGTCTACAAACAGCTTCAGAACCATTGATATAAATGTACGTTAATAAAGTAGGTAAAATTGCTACAGAAGAGGCTACACTTTTACATATGGCCACGGCCATATATCTTACTTTTCAGCCATGTTGCTAGGAACACGTTGACAAATCCATCTCTGCCAGGCTGACATCATCACGTTCGCAAAAAAGTGAAATAGAGAGAAAAATATTGGGTGGATAAAATTCCCTAACTAGGAGTATTAGTGACTAACCTTAGCAGTGCATACATCTCCACTCACGAACCAGCTGATTCCCCAAATATTCTAATGCTAATGTACAGAATAGATATTTCTTATCATTATAAATACAAAACCCTATAACATCCCGTCTGGCCAGCGTGGTATATTAGGTTATAATTCTCTTCACAATATTTGAAGGAGACCAGTGCCCAGCAGTGTGACGTTTATGGGTTTTAATAATGATGATGGTGATGATTATATAAAATAAAGTCACTTCATTTTTACGCTTAGATCATTTAAACTACGCAACGGATTCTGTTGTGATTAACCATAATATACATAATATAATGTTAAGCATGAATACTTTACCTATAATATTTTGAATACCTACATTTTTATGTTAAACCTTTTAGTTTAATTTTTTCAGGTATCTGTATATATTACTGTCACCAGTTTTGCTGGCGAGAGAACTCTACTTGCACACACTAGGTATGGTAATTATTAATTCAAAATAACGACTACATCTTCTTTATAAAAGAGTGGGTACGCTTTTTGTAACAAGCTTTAAAGTCACTTGCCCTTCTAATTGAATACCTCAATGTTTAGAACGATTTAATTCTCCGGTTCGTTTTACGAGCGTACGTTGTTGAACTGAATGATGTTTAAATTGTTCACCCACAAAATTTCTCACTAGTGAACTTTATAAAGTGCTTTCAAAACTAAACTGCATTCTAGTAATTTTGGTATTCGGTAATAGTTTAGTCATTATTTATTAGAATATTCGCTTAAATTTGTGGGGATAAAGTTCAATTTATATTGCACTAATTAAGCCCAATTTGCATACTATCCTTGTTTGTCTGGAAAAATAAGACAAACAAACTATGTCAATTGTCTATCTAACAAGAGGCTTAAAGTATGTTATTTATCTTTTTGTCATAGATATATTCTAATAATAAGAGAATATCCAGGTCTTTGGAAGCCTTACGCAGGGATACAGGCCCAACACGCAGAGGCCTGCTAAAAAAATTCTCAAATTCATAAATGCCCATTTCAAAACGTTTTACACAAAACTGTTTGTATATAATATAATGGATGCAGTAATTTCAAGATCTACTGAACAATTATGGAAATATGTGTGATGATTAAACTTTGTAATATCATGTAATTATTCTGCAATTCATTACAGCAAAATAATGTCTTAATATCACGTTACACGCCCCAACAATTTCATATTGGTGACATGACATTGAGATATCACTTTGTGACTTAAACGTATAAATTATTTGAATATTACAAATATATTTAAATGTTAAGTACAGCAGCTATCATTCATAAAAAATCATATCATTCATAGAAAAAAACCTATAGATGACGGCCTCTTGTAGTTCGAATAAGCATGTAGTTTTAATTCATGGTGGTATTTTTTGTGACACTGCACACTGGCCACATAGAATTTAATTTTAAGCATTTTATTGTTTTATAACCTCTTTTGTTTTTATTATTATCTGTGAATAAAATTTTTATATATTTGTACGTTAACATTTCCAAGTTCATTAAAATAATTAAGCGTACAGCAGTAACAATACCCATTTCGTTGTAAATTTGTATGGTAATTTTAAGTAATTCAAAGCCTATAGTGTACTTTCCATTGACCTACATTATGAAGTTCGGCATAAAGTAAAGGTAAGTATCCGAAAGTCGTAAACCTGTAGTTATATAACAGAAAAATATTCATTTTGCTAAAAACTTAGATTTGTAGCTGGGTGGTATTGCAGATCATGTATTACTGATGCAAAGATAAGTTTATTTTTGGAAAAATGTGGTTGATAGTACGGTACTGTTTTCTAATATAAATTTGATTTGATCGAACATGTCAGAAAAATTGTCTGTAGGTACTAATATTATAAATCATAAAGAACCTGTTGTCAATTGAGAACGGCAACATCAGAACCATAATCAAAAGTAGACTACTCCTGTGCCGAAAGCTTATGGTGGATTTCAATATTCAAACTACAGATCGGCTTAATCTATGATTAAAGTTATCTATAATATTAATTAGAGTTAAACCTTACGTTTCATACACTATGAACAGAGTATAACTGCTCTTTATATGAGATTAGCTAACCACTACTTACAAGCAAAAACAAAATAGCATAGATGTAATCAATACTAATATTATAAAGCTGAAGAATTTGTTTGTTTGGACGCTAGGATCTCAGGAAGTACTGGTCCGATTTGAAAAATTATTTTAGTGTTGGATAGCCCATTTATCGAGGAAGGTTATAGGCTATATAACATCACGCTATGGTGAATAGGAGGTGAGCAGTGGCCAAATAAAGAACGACGGGAGCGAAGCCCCGCGCGACTTCTAGTGTTAATATAAAAGCTTTCTTCAAAACAGAAAATAAGGTTGTGCTTTACTTCTGTTTAAAAAAATACATGCCAATATTTTAATTCATATCACCTCTGAACTCGAAAATAATACACATATGTTGTAAATTTTAATTTTATGTTATAAAGTGCTCCCTTACTATTTGTTGGTATCAGTGCTTGGTGCATTTTTATTTTGCAACGAGCCGATGCAAGCCTCAGTGGCGTATAGCTTAATTAAAAACAGCTTGATCAATGCAATATTTTAAAATAGAGTATATTAATTATATTATCCTCTTGTAATGGTCGTAAGGGCTGGCAAGAAGAAATTTTTTTGGGAATGTGCTGAGATAATGTGACTGTATTAGGATTAAATTAATAGTATAAGGCTGAAGAGATTACTTATTTGAACGCGCTAAACTCAGGAACTACTGAACCGTTTGGAAAATTCTTTTAGTGTAGGATAGTCCATTTATTGAAGAGAGAAATAGGCTATGTAACATCACGATGCAGTATTATTTTTTGTACCTACGCTATAATTGGATTTGTACAGTTTGTATGGAGTGAACAAGCTGTTGTTTCTTCAACAGTGGTACCATTTTGTGGTTACATACAGTAGGGAATTGCGCTGAAACACGCGATGACGTAAATATTGCGGTTCAAAAATATGTGATTTGAAATGTTTTGAATATGCATTAATGCAGATAAACTTGAGGGTGTTTGCTGTAATTACATTAAAGTAATGATGGATTAAGGCGATGGTGGCTGAATGGATAAGAGACCGGCGCGGCGCGGTGCGGCGTGCAAATCACACGGTCCGAGTTCGATCCCGACCGGCAGTAGCAATGCGGATTCCACTTTGTGCACTTTATATGTACTAATCAACTGACTTACCATCTGCTAACGGTGAAGGAAAAACATCGTGAGGAAACCCACATACCCTAGAAGAAATTCTATGAGTATTCCTGATCCACCAACCCGCACTAGGCCAGCGTGGGTAGATTATGGCCTAAACCCTCTCAGCTCTTTAGTTAGAGGAGACCCGAGCCCAGCAGTGGGACTTAATGGGTTGCTGTTAATGATTGAATGATTGATTAAGTATCCTTAATGTTACTACCACGTCTCAACCCGTGAGTGTCGTAATATATGACTAAGGGAGTAACTTTTCGTGCTCTTGTCTGCACAAGAGCACGGCAAGAAAAGCTAAATTCGAAACAAACCTTATACCAATCCCTTTGGCCAGCGTGGTATAGTAGGCTCAATTCCCTCCATATTCTTTGGAGGAGACCCGTGCCCAGCAGTGGTACGTTTATGGGTTGAATTGATGATCCAGTCCAATAAAGTCCCGAATGTTTCCAATATTATCGAATTGACTATTCAAAGGTCAATTAATAAATTTAAATATTTAAAATATTGCTTTTCCGCTTAATGGGTGGATTAACTCCATTCCGTTTCAATGCACATCCAATTAGAGCAATATTATTGGAATATTGGATTAACTTTCAATTTTGGTAATTGAGTTTTACATTTTAATAGTTAAAATGACTATCAGATAAAATGGTTAAATATTATTATATGAGTATATCTCTTATGCTGAGATATATAGCATAAGAGTCAGATCAGATCAGATCTCAGAGAGAGTATATCTCTTATACATATCTCTTTATGCTGAGTTTCAATTTGTATTTTGATAGCTACAGTTGTTTTTGATAAATAATAAATACAACGTTGAATGCGTAATTTCGACGACTTCTAAAATATAAAAATAAGTTTACAAAATACCGAACGAATATATAAGACACAAAGAGTAGATCCTACACAACAGCAGCACCATCCAAATATTTGATCGCCATAGATCGTCTGGTCCACTAACGACCCTAGGGAGTACTGACAGGCGGCAGAATTAACGTCTTCCGAAACACAACATACCGCTTTATTCACAGCTTAGCTAGCCTTATTCTGTTGTCGGTACCAAACAATGGACTGCTTGGTACCGACAAGATAATAAGTGTTGACTTTGAACGTACTGTAGGGAGATAGAAACTGTTTGAACAACAGATTGCCTGCAATGTTTTTGTGTAAATATTCTTGAATGAAACTCAGTCGCAATCTACGTAGATAAAATGAAATATTGCGTGTATTTGTTTATTCACCTTTTTCAATCCGATCCGTGAAAAAAATAGTAGATATTTTATTTGATGTGTATAATTTATCTCCTACTACTACTAAAACAGGTAACAATTTACTTTGCACCTATCAACATTATATACTTGGTTCAAATACAATATCATTGTACTTGGTTAATTTATAATCAATATATAAATATATATAAAATATTCTACCCCCATTCACACAGCGCCATCTAGTCCCAAAGTAAGCAATTATATTTGCTTGTGTTATGGGTACTAAACAACTGATATACTACTTAAATATATTTTTTTTTTTGTAAATACATACATATTATAGATAAATTACACCCAGACACAGAACAAACCTTTATGTTCATCACACAAAGATTTGTCCTGGGTGGGGATCGAACCCACGACCTCCGGCTTAGCAGTCAGGGTCACTAACCACTAGACCAACAGGCCAGTCAAATAATCAGTCTAAAAAATCAGTCAATATAAAACTTTACACTTTAAAACTATAATAATGAAAATAATTAAATTAAATACCTACTTATTATACAATTAATTACTAAAATAGGTAGTAGTATTTAACGTATTAATTGTCTGTTTAGTCGTTGAAGTGCCCTTGGCCCATACAAACGTTATATCGGCCATTTTTGACATCCCAGCTCATCAAACACAAAAAATTATAGAAATAATTTCAGCCGTTTAGGAGAGGTATAGTAACATTCACTCAAGTCTCAAACACACAATTAAACAGATCTATGAATACATTTAACCTTTTTACATTACCCTAAAGATTGTTATGGTCAACCTACGTAAGTAATTCCTTAATTCTAACATACAACATAGTTTTACATAGTTCCCCAACAATAAAATGATAGGTTAAGTAAAGTCAAATTTTGGGCCACTTTGTACATATTTCTGCGTGCTTAAACCGTAATAAAATTAACATGGGTGAGCCGTGAACCGTCCTAGGCAGTTTAACGGCCTTTGTTAACCAACTTATGGATATAGGTACCACACAATGTGAATAATCTGGACTATATTTCATTTCAAACGAATATAAACAAAATTATAATACGCCTAATATCTTCAGTTTATTATTATAATCGATAAACGTCCCACTAGTGGGCCGGGTCTCTTCCAAGCATTGTGGAGGCAATTTAGCCTACTATACCACTCTGGCCAGACGGTTTTGTTTCGAAATTTCCTTTTCTCGCAGAACTCTAGTCTGCTTAAGAATACTCCCTTAGTCGCTTTTTACGACACCCACAAGTTGAAATGGAGTAGTGACATTATGTATTCTTAATCAGTCACCACACGGAACACATCTTCAGTCATGACATTCAAAATAACACTATCGTGATGAACTACAAATGAATTTACAGCTCGTTTCAATATATTTTTTTTAATTAATTTATATAATTAATAGCTAGTCGTTTTACAAAAGAACAGATATATTTTGACTTGACATATTATCATCATCAACATCATATTAGCTGTTGGACATAGGCCTCTCAAAGATATTTCCATTTTGATTATATTTGGTTTTAGGGTTACTATGTAAAAAATATGAAAAAATTTCCAAGATTCATAAACAAACATTTGAAATGCCAGTAGAGTATTTTCCATTATTATACATACACTAGCGGACCCGACAGACATTGTCCTGAATGATATACCAATTTTTTTTATTTGTGAATCTAAACCATCCTCGAATCCACTTAAACACATACACAAAAACTCATTCAAATCGGTTCAGCCGTTTAGGAGGAGTTCACTGTCAACACAGAAGAATTATATTTATTATATATTAAGATATTTATTGAAAATGAAATAATTTCATATTTTAAGAAAATCATAGTCTTCCTATCTTGAATTTTTATCTTCACATAGCTACCCTACTCAGAGTTAGTTGGTAATTAACAGTAGGAAAGGATTACTTGTAACAAATTAATATTAAATTGTAGTAATCTCTTTTAGACAAGTTAACACATTAACATAGTTTATAAAGTTAATAACTATTTCAGTATACCTTTTCTGGGCTGGCAGAAGTATCATAAAATGGTGTTTTGCGTACTATGTAAAATTTTTGCAAATCAAAGCTAATATTACTCCTCGGTTGCGAAGCCGGAGTGTTCACGACTACTGGGCAAGACGTCTTGGATTCGATTCCTGGGTGGGGCAAAACTGGGATGAGTTTTTCAAATTTAAAAGTCTCAGCATCAACCTAGAGTTTGGAATTATGCCTGACTCCCATTCCATTGGACCTACAAACTGGCGTAATATAGGTGCGTTGTACCTCTGTTTACCCCTTCAAATAAAAAGTTGTGATGTTGTGAAAAAGATCAGGGTGACCTAGCTTTGCTAGATAATGATTTAATTATAGTAACTGTGCATTTCCAAAATTTAATATCAGTTTCAAATTTAATTTAATACAATAGCCGCAAAGTAATGAGGTCTAATATAATAAAGCCCAAACCATAGTTTATATATCGTATCGTATTTAGCCATAGATTATACCACCTGTATGAATGACATTATCAATCTGTGTGCCTAGTGCGAGTTTTTTGGATGGATTTAGCAGATTTGTATGGTATTGAAATCACTCCATCTGGTGGTTACTTTAGGAAACATTTGTTCTGAGTGTGAGTTTTTCCTCTATGTAGTGTATTTTTTACGTGCAACCATAGACCTAGGATCCGCGCGCTACCGCAGCGTGCAACCGTTTTTGCACGTTTAGCGTTGGTGCACGTGATTGGTTAACTCCAAACTGCGTCAACAATTGTGCGAGTGCAAGTTACATATTTTGACAGTTTATGAAGTAAAGTAAGCAAACGTGGGAAATACGCGATCGAAAAGTTTACACCTTGATTTTTATAGTGACAAGTGACATAAGAAATAATTTTAAGAGGTTGTTTCATATTTTATTGAGCAAACAATATTATAATTTATGATGGCGGGACGGTATTTTTTTGCGTGGAAAATGTTTAAAGCCGCTAAGGCACAAGACGATTCAAATTATAACGCCAGTATTACAGCAACAGCTAGGGCATCTTTTGACCCACTGTTAGATCTCACAGATAGACAATTTAGAGATAGATATCGCCTAACCAAGAAAGTTTTTAAATGGTTGTGCAAGGAATTAAAGCGATTAACAAATCTAAGGCCATCTCAACGCGTTTCGTTGGAACATAAGGTAAGTATTAAATGCTAGTTGCTTTCTATGTTTTCTTAGTAAACATAACCAAACAAGATAAGTAGGTATACCTAGTAATGTTGTCGTTTTTAATTCCAGGTGCTTACAGCTTTATTTTTTTTTTGCAACTGGATCTTATCAAAGGCCAGTTGGAGTTGCAAAACACTCGTCACAAAAAATGTGCAGTGTTTACATAGAAGAAGTCACCCAGGCATTTGCATGCATTTTACCAAAATATATTAAATTTCCTTAAACTCTAGCTGCTAGACAGGCAGTTAGTCAGCGGTGTGTACATTGAATTAATTATTAAACTTAAATAACCTGCACTTAGTGACAGCTGATTTTATAAATATATATTTTTAATTTTAGGTTTTACAGAAATTATGGAATGCCTGGAGTCATTGGGTGTATTGATGGCAGCCATTTCAAAATAGTTGTTCCACATAAAGAAGAAGAACTTGTATTATAGCTGCAAACATTATCATTCACTTAATGTCCAAATGGTAAATGTAAAAGAGTGTAATTCATAATTGCGAAGTTCAATATCGTGATGTACGTTACAGCGAAAGTTCACTATTCCGATGGACGTTGTCGCGAAAATTCATTATCGCGATATACGTTGCAGTGAAAGTTCACTATTGCGATGGACGTTGTCGCGAAATTTCATTATCGCGATGTACGTTACAGCGAAAGTTCACTATTGCGATGGACGTTGTCGCGAAAATTCATTATCGCGATGTACGTTACAGCGAAAGTTTACTACTGCGATGGACGTTATCGCGAGAATGATAGGTCACGATAGGCCGACGGAGACCCGCTTCGTGGGGCTCCTATTTCTGGGTAGTTTAAAAAAAATAACCAATTCTAACCTAACCTATCCGAGTCGGGGTGTTAACCATAATGACGTTTTTTATATATATTATACGTTAATAATGATTTTCGATTAAATAAACAATATACATATTAAACGTTAGACAGTTTAGAATTTTCGCGACGTACGTTATGTACGTCGCAACAGTAAACTTTCGCGACAACGTCCGTCGCAGTATAGAACTTTCGCGACAACGTCCGTCGCAATAGTAAACTTTCGCTGTAACTTACATCGCGATATTGAACTTCGCAACTATGAATTACACTGAATGTAAAAAAATAAATTACATTATTTATTAATAATGGGTAAATAGAAATAAATAAGATTGTATGATTTATGGTGGTCAGTATCAGAACAAAAAGTTTCACGTCAGTAGAAACCACAAATTTGGAATTTGGAACACGTTGATTTTAGTAAAGCAACGTATTGTTCGATACAATACTTCATCAAAATAGCGGACGGATCCTTTTGTGCGTCTTTTTCGGTTCATATTTTGAACACCCGCAATGTTACTGGCAAGTTGGTTTATTACATTATCATGTTGGTTAAATTCTGTGGTGTCAAATAAAATATTGTTTTCCAAATGCTATCAAACTGTAATTAGATTGTGGAATAAGAAGTTAGTTTTGAGTTTCGAATTAATAGAATATACCTACGCAATAAAATCAGAATTCACATTTATTATAATTATGCCTTGTCAATGGAAGATATTCACATTCACACAATTAGTCGCAAAATAAGTTAGCGGAACACTGACAAACACTTGAATTCAAAACCACCCCATACCTCAAATCACCCGTTTTTCACGTCTAAAAAATTAAACGTGCTAAATAGACCGGCGTGCTAAACACGCGATCTGTGTTCGATCCCGACCAGCAGTACCAATCTGGATTTCACTTTGTGGAATATATACGTACTAGTCATGTGACTTACCATCTGCTAATGGTGAAGGAAAACATTGTGAGGAAACCCACATACCCTAGAAAAAATTCTAAGTATATGTCTGATCCACTAACCCGCATTATGGCCTAAAAGCCCTCTCAGCTCTCCATATATAGGAGAAGAGACCTGAGCCCAGCAGTGGGACATTAATGGGTTGCTGATGATGATGATGATGAAAAAATTATAATTAAGTATTACAATTTAGATTTTTAGAAAAACAACCCTACAAAATTTTTATTACTATTTCGTTTATAATTCGCACCAACAGATGAGATTAAAAACACTGTTAAGTCACTGCCGTCATCAGGCTAAAAAGCGGCTAAGTGACAAAAGCGAGTTTTGAGCTAGTGCCGAAAAACAAGGGAATGAAGATCAAATTCTTTGTTGACATTCTGCTGATCTTCAGTTCGCAGGAACGAACCTCTAAATGAAGCTACAAACCTTTATAATTAAGCGAAATATCTTAATTAGATAAGTAAAGTTAGCTCGTTTGTAATCCTCTCGGCGTTTGATTAAAACTGATTAAGATATCACAGAGATACTGTCGAGGTTGGTGCACTTATATTAATTTGTGTTTATCTTTAAAACCCTTAACGTGAAGCGTGGAGACTACTGCAAATGAGATTTATGTGTTTTGCTCTTGGGAAAATTTAGAAATTTACTTTCAAAAGTGATCTTAGCGAGTCATAGTAGAAATTATATACCATAATCATCCACTAATTTAAACAGAGAACCCTGCTTTTAACTCAGGGATACAGGTTCAAATTATTTCTATTTAACTGTTTTCAATAAAAGTTACACGAAATAATTTTTTACTTCTTTATTAAAAATTTAAATTTATTTTAAAAATTTAATTTGAATAATATAAGGTGAAAAGGAGAGAACGATTCGCCTCCGAGTATCATTTGGTATGGCACTCTCTTAGCTGTCTAGTTAGAGGAGAGGACTTAATGGTCTAAATGGGTTGCTGATGATGATGATGATGATGATGGCACCGGGGCTTCCTTTAATTTTTCTGTAGTTTTAAGAAATTCTCGCTTTTGTATTCCTATCTATTATCCATGGTAACTTTCCTCTTCTATTGTCTATGGTAGAAATTTTAGAATTATAAAGATTGAAGTACCTTCTGCCCATATATGCCAATATATTCAACGTTTTTGCTATAAACCTCAGATAATTTTAATTGAACCAGCGCTCTTCAACAAGACCTGCAAAAAATGCGATGGATTTCTGTTAAACAAAAAGCACCTTTATTGCATTGAAATTTTAGACAAAATAAATCATTTTACATTGTGCATTTAACAAAACGAGCATTATAATTACAGAGCCTGCAGTAAACAGAACAATGGAAGTCAGAACATACAAGGCAACTCATTGTTACAAGTGAACATGACTGCAATTCGTAGCCTATTGTACTGAATTTGCTTTGTTCAATTAGAAATAGTTAAGTCATTATTAATAGCATTACTATGAGGAACGATCTCTACCAAAGCGAAAGTGAGAGGAGGAGACAAAACAGAGTTTCAATTTACATTATCATCATTTTTAGCCCACATCCACCTGCCTGCTGCCGCCTGCTGAGTATAGGCCTCTTCACACCGCCACTTCTCACGGTCCTGTTTCAACCACGTCCAGTGATTTGAAGTCCTATCGTCTTAACGTCAGACCATTCAGGTCGTTAATCCGCCTCCTGGTCTTTTCGCGTCTCTTGGCCACCACTTTATTCTACCTTGGTCTGTAGTCCGTGAATTTAAATGTGTGTATGTAAATTATTTTCGGAAATGTTTGTAATCCTTCAATATAATGTATATATAAATCCTAATATTATCTCAAGTCAAAAATTGGCAGGTAGTGTGTGAAACGAATAAAATAATATAATAATTCACATCACGTTTAATTCATTCTAATTCGTAAAGATTCGTACACAGGTACGCGTCGTCAGCTTTGACTTAGCTTTAGCTGCACCTGATTTTGATTCTTATGGTAGACATCAGCTAGCAGAAATATGCAAAAGTGCTGCAACAAACATATAAGTCACGTTATCTTTATCAAGAATATCTTTAAATGTTTTATTTTAAATACAGTCTGTATAGACTATACTGGTTGTTTATTTAAACATTCATCTTGCTCAGACATGCATATTTTATACTAAAGTCTACCCTAAAATTCGTAGCAGAAATAGCTGGGGCATCAACTATTTTAAAACTAAAATAAATAAGGGGAACATATTCTGGTATACATCAGCTGTACTACTGCAGAAATTTTATTTGTATCTCTGAGACTATAAATTTTGTGACATTTTCTGTCGACAAATAGGCGGAAGACAAAAATAAATAAACTGTTATAATCTTTATAATTACCGATATAAAGAGGCAATGTTTATATGTGAGTGTTTGTTTTTTTTGAGTGTTTGTGTTTGTTTTTGAGCTGTGAATAATGTGTTGACTGATTGATTAACCTGTGCCCAGCAGTGGGATATTTATGGGTTGTAATGATGATGAATGATTAACTCGTGTGGAAAAGTTCTTAAAATACCGTCTCGAATAAATTCAGCTGACTTCATTTTAAATACACGTTCAAGAGACGTTGGCAAAAAGGTGCAACGGAAAAATCCAGCCAAACCACACTTCTAAAATGCTGAAGCTTTTTCTCCGTAAAAGTGTGGCAAAAATATTGAATCTTTTGATAATTTGAGAAAATATTGCGCACCAATTGGAATATAAATATCTGTGCTTTTGCATGGCTATTCAGATGGATCGTTAAGTTTCTCTTGAATCTTGAAATACGTTTTCTGGCTAGAAATACCTATAACTGTAAGAAATTTACACAATATGACTTTACTAAAGTGCCCGGGGTTTTGTTCCCGTCATTTTTTGTTTGGCCACTGCTCAGCTCCTACTGGCCATAGCGCACCTTAACCGCTTCGGGTCGGTAACAGTCATATACATCCACTATATTCTTAAAAATCTTGTTATTGCTTATATAAACACATTATTATTCCGTCTACGATATTAGCATAAAATAAAACAAGAATAAGATATTACCTCTCTACTGACGACAAGAGTACTCCATGAGCACATAAACTACGTGACGTAACAAAAAACCTGCATCGCATTTTTTTATGGAAATCTTGACGACAAGTACTCGTATATAACTTTTTAACATAAGGCAACCATATTCTTAGGATATGTTGGATTCGAAGCTTATTATAACTTTATCAATATTTTATATTCAAAATAATAGGACACTTATAACTGCTGCTTTATATACTGAAGGATAATTAGAAAGTAGATCAATCAAAATCAAACAAAAAATGGTAGAATCAATAAAATATGTGTGAATAAATACACCAGGTATTTACTCATACGTAATGATATTGAAGTACTTTCTGTCTAGTGACCAATTAAGAATACATAATGTCACTACCCCATTTCTACCCGTGGGTGTCGTAAAACGCGAATAAAGGAGTCAAGACTTTAAAGCAGACAAGAACACTGCGAGAAAAGGAAAACTCGAAGCAAGCCTTATACCAATCCGTCTGGCCAGAGTGGTATAGTAGGCTAAATTCCCTCCATAATATTTGGAGGAGACCAGTGCCCAGCAGTGGGACCTTTATGGGTTGAAATGATGATTATGTTGAGCAATGGCGAGATAGATGGGTAACGGAAGATTGAAAAATGAATGCAAATGATTATTGAAATTTATCCGTGCATGCATCTTAGAAAACCGGGAAAAATCGAGCCCAGCAAGCACCACACGGAATAAATTACATAAATGAAAAAAAAATCTTTGAAATAATATAATGTAAGTACTAGTTTGTTGATCTTTTTACTTTTGAGTAAACAATAAAATATTCCTTCTATTTTCATACGATTAGGACCCAAATTGTATATTCAACAACTTTTACTTTACAAAAGTTATGACAATAACACCTCAATTCTTCTAGTCCAAAGTTTAAGGTCTTTGTTAAGTACATATTTTTTCCATCCATCACCACTCCATTATTTTTATTCTCCACTTTAACAAACTTCATTGTATTGTTTGCGTAATGTAAATTAGTTTTTAAGAAAAGGTTTTATTGAATTAAAATGTTTACTCAGTAATAAAAAAGTAAGAAAACAATTTCAGGAATGTTTTCTATTTCATAAACGTTTGTAGTCAACGTTTTTAAATGGTTCGTTTACTTTTAGGTTAAAAATTGTTTCAAATTCAGTAAATAAAAATGGGCTTTCTATGTTGAGAGCTTTTTTAACATAAATTCACTAAATTGAATTAAATTATTCGATTGTGGGCAGTCTTTTAAGTAGGCTATGGGATCAATCAGATATAGGTATTAAAAACATATTCCTGTCAATCGAATATTCGGTTTTTCTTTGCAAATAGTTTAGTTATATATTATTATTTTAAATTCACATTCAAATGTCACTGTGGCACAGTGGTTAAGGTAGTCGCCTCGCCACTACATCGTGTGTCTTGTGCCGCCTGCAACCAACGCCCACCCGCATTCTTTACCACGCGTCGTCAGCTCATCTAGTAGGGGCTGTCCCACGCTGCGTTTTCCAATAGATACTTAGATTTTTAGAGAAAGAAAGAAAGAAAACCATTTTATTTGGTGACCAAAAAACACAATACACAAGAACACAGATAACATATTTATATTAGTCACCAAAATAGGCTCCAGTTCAGCTTTAAATACATGGCACAAAAGTGCCATGTGCTGATTTTCAACTAGAGCCTTTTTGACAACGGTGTCGAAAACAGCAGACTAATTACCAACTCGTAAAAAAAACAGAAGGAAAAAACAATTTTGTTTTCTTTTTAAATATTGTATCATAATAAAATTAAACAAATAGCAGAACAGTCCGGCGAGATTTTACTATAACTTATTAACGTATTATCAGATATATTTAAGTTTTACTGTTTTATTTCACCAGTGTAATTGAGCGAACGCAAAGCCTGTTCGTAAGAGTTACCGTGGTTAATGGACTGTACGCTTGCAACAGTAGGAGCTTCACTAGCGCATAGGCGATTAGACTTTTAATACCGTTTTACTCCTCTTTTGAAAGCTAGTCTACTTAGTTATTTAACAAAGTACTTACTGCCTCGTCAGGGCATCGTGATTGTGTACAAGTGCAGTGTAAAAGATTATGCGTTTGATTTCCAGGGCAGGCATAAACTGTATTGATATTTTTTATCATGATAATTTTGGTGGCAGTGTCCTAATCCTAATAGAACGCGATCACGTGACGCGATCGTTCGTCATATAAGGTTCCGGCGGCCTACCCATTAAGCCTAGCGACGGTGCACTGAGAGCTTATTTTGAATCACGATATCGACTTGGTCGGTGTCGATATCGCTTTTAAATGTTCAATAATATTTATATATTGTTTTAGTCATTAATTACAAATATTTAACAACGATTTCAACTCCGTCGGAGTAGAGAATTACTATGAATCTCGTCAATCTCTTTAGTGGGTATTCCGATTCAGTGGGGTTTTCTTTGAGCCAGCGAATCACACGTCACTGTCTCGTTCCCCGCGGCGGAAAGGGTAAATGCATTTCACACATGAGAACTTGCCTGCTATCTACTTTGTTAAGTCTTCCAATATTTCTTGTTTATATCTTTATTGACACTTATCCCCTTACTTAAATGGTGCTCCTACTTTCCTCAACGCTAAAGTATTTATAAGGAAAAATGGCTAAGTACGTTGTCGTCCATAACTTTGGCACAAATCCCTAGCGTCGAGGACGTCTTGACGACGACTTGATCTTATAGTTATCTATAGGTAGTATTGAGGGTTTATAAGGAGAATTTAAAATAATATAGCCATGTCGTATAAAGAGATAGATCATTTCTAATTATGGGATTGTGTTCTGGATTTTATTTCTGACGTATTTACGTACATTTTTCATTGACAGCAAATTTACTTAATCTTAAAGGTTTTACGTATAATACGACTAAAACATAGAACTATGTTATACATACATAATATTATGAACAGAAATAACTATGTGTAAGAAAGTTAACACATTAAATTACGCAGAGCAAAATTATAAAATATAAACGATTGGAATTATAGGATAAAATACAAAACCTATATAAATTCTGGTCATTAACAGATCATAAAGAACATAGAAATACATTCATACTTACAAGAGGCCGAATTTTTGTATATCAATGCATACAATACATTATAATAGGTTAAATAAATTCCTTGAGTACGACAATATTTTGGAGAACGTATCCCAATGCGGGTTCATTATAAACGTCATTACAAAAAATAAAATTGTGTCTCCATTATCAATCTTTTTCCTTCATTTTCCCTTTCTTACACAAGGACACGCACAAGGAAATAAAGAATATTTTTATATTCTCAAACCTTTACAAAATAATTCTGAACGAAATATAGAACGACTTAAATAAGGCATATGCCAGACTTACGAGCAAAGTGCGCGTAAAATCCGCGTAAAGTTTTCATCTTCGATATTGATACTTACCGTGGTTAAGACGTGTTGTATAGGTTTTTGTTCCAGTTATAGCCCAATACAAACCAGAATTCTTTGAAAGAAGTACTAAAATTTACAGCTTCACTGTGTCTCTGGTACGTAAAGTTCATAAAAGGGGTTTTCTTTCACCACTAGGTGAGTCGTCTACCTCTTAATAACGTTCAGCAATAAAGAATCTACTAGACGTTAAGTAGTTTGTTTATTTGCTTTATAAATTTTAAAGTAAGTAATATGCCCTACAACAACTATCTTTTTTCTTTGCAATAACGGCGGACGGGTGGCCGTCCAGATGGACCGACACGACCTGGTCAGGGTTGCGGGCGGCCGTTGGTTGCAGACGGCGCAGGACCGCAGTGACGTAAATTATGTGAGGCCTATGTTCAGCAGTGGACGTCGTTGGGCTGATATGATGATGATGAACTTTATATTATTCGTTTGATTCTTCCCTTTCTCCATTGTGTTCTAAAACCCTCTAATTACCAGTTCAAACAACAATTCGAAGCAGTGTGTTTGTAGCTCTAACTCACACATTTATTCTATTCAACATTATCTCATAAAAAAATCTCCTTCGAGTATCTAGAGCCGACCTAATACTAAGGCACTAAAGAAGATCTCAAACAACAATTTCTCGAACTATGCAAGTGGGAAAGTTTTAGCTTCAGCTCGTATTGACGGATTAGCAGTAACGAGGTGAGCTTTGCAGAGATTCCTTCTCAAGACGCTTTCAGAGGAAATAGTTGGTTCTTTGTGATTTTTTGGAATGTTTAATAGGATTTTTTGCTGTTTATTTTATCAATTATGAAATATTTAGACTTATATTGATTAATATAATGGTTAGACTTCGTCGGCTATGTGCTACGACTTCGGGCGGACACTTAAAATGTTGACAAAGCAAAACCCAATATTATTTTTGCGTGACCTGGGAAATAAACTCAGGACCTTCTCACTAAACACTCGTTTATACTCCCGCTACGCTACTGAGTGTTTATCTATATCTACTAATATTATAAAACTGAAGACTGTTTGTTTGGTTGGACGCGCTAATCTCAGAAAATTCTGGTCCGATTTAAAAAATCTTTTAGTATTGGATAGCCAATTTATTGAGGAAGGCCAAAAATTTGTTTCAGTAACAACTGGGTTAAGCTATATACAACATCAGCTATGGCCAATAGGAGCTGTGCAGTGACTAAATAAAGAACGGCAACAGTTGCAAAATAAAAATATTTTATATCAATATTCAAATTCGAGAATAGCTAATAACTTTTGTAACCCTTATCATAAATATGTTTTTACTAGGCATAATAAATACACGCCTTGGCCTTCGTAAAAGAAGATAAAAAATATTGAACCCTTTTTCTTCTCAATTTAAAGTATTCCTGTTCGTCCAAGCTCAAAGGACGTAAGATAAGAATGTACGGGTCATAAAGTTTATGCCGTGAAAAATGAAGGTACATCATATGGGTCACTTCGCACTAAACTCTTTCTGGCAATGATGTAAAATTGAGATACGGTCATTCTTTTTCGACGTGTGGAAATTATTATTACTTTATTTCGAATTAAAAATTTGTTTCTAAAATCGAACTAAAATAATGTACTTTTGATTATCATGAAAAAATCACAAATCATACGACTTTATTCAGGTGATTTACAAAATATTTTGTCAGAATTGGACGTTTACTAATTTTTATCCAGTTACTATCAAACAAAAAAAAAATATTAAAGTGAAATCAATCAATTAAAAATAAATCAATCGTTACGCTTTTAATTTTTCACATTAGAAATTAAAAATTAAATACTTTTTTAATATTGGTCCTAAACCGCCACAATGAGGACCAATAACGTGACGACATTTCAGTTCCAACTCCATCCAATGTCAATACCAATGCCTTTAACTAGCGAATCAGACTTTTATCCGCGCCAAATACATTGGTCAGACGGACGAGTTTCGCAGATAAAATTGCCAGTAAAATCGAGCAATTGGTGCCTTTTGCCAATATATCTCGTTGGGTGCGGATGGGTTGGTTAAACGGTCGCTTTGCTCGCATATTGCCCCTGAAATTGGCCGTGGACGTACTACAGAATCGGATTAAAGCAGCCAAACTTTATTAACTTGTAAGTCCTTTTTGTATTAAAATGCCCGCAATACGGCACTGACCCTGTGTCAACAATCATGCACAAAGTCATCAATAATTATAATGTATACTGTTTGAGTGCTAGATAATAATAATAATAAAGTATTTATTTCTCTCTCACAAACATTATGATAAAATAGTTTTTAACATAATCAAAAATATCATTAAGTTGTGAGAGACTGGTGTCTGTGGTAGGTAAGACCTGAATTACAGAATCACCAGGCGCCCACTTTCATTTCACATAGTAATATGAGTCTCTTCTCACAAGAGGTCTTCCTTCTCTTTCCACACTTTTACAGTACACCTGAGAAGAAGAAGGAAGGAAAGGCCTTTATTAACAATCCCGTGTGGTCAGCGCAGTAACAATAGCCAAAAATAATAATAACTAGACGGGTAGTTGGTACCTGGTTTTATTTGAAGTCCTTCTCTTCCAAAAGTTTAAAAAAAGCAAAAAAAGTTTTATGCCTGTCTAGGTGCCTCTTAAGACATTAAAGACATCATGAATAAAAAGTAGACGTTATATTCTTGTATGGAAATTTATAATAGTCATAGCATCATTACATAGCATCACGCCTTTTTCCCCGAAGGGGTAGGCAGGGGTGTTTCACACCCACATTTCGCCAGCTATGTTTGGTCCCATGAAATAGGGGGCGAGCCTATTGTCATCAACCGGGAACATTTGTTTACCTAACTCCTGGAAAATCTCAATACTGGAATTTCATGATAGAAAAGCCCAATACCATTTTCACCCGACCCGGGAAGCGAACCTGGGACCTCTTGCACAACAGTCGTATACACTTGCCGCTGCGCCACCGAGGCAGTTTATAATACTCAGTCTTAGTAAGTAGACTTTTCAATACATGTTTTTTATTAAAATATGAAAACATGTTTTTCTAACTGATTTTAAAAGTTCGATCAAAGAAAAGACTTTGTTAATACCATTATAATAATAATATAATATTCTACCACACAGCGCCATCTAGTCCCAAAGTAAGCAATTATATTTGCTTGTGTTATCGGTACTAAACCATTGATATATCTACTTAAATACATTTTTTTTTGTAAATACATACATATAAAATAGATAAATTACACCCAGACACAGAACAAACCTTCATAATCATCACACAAAGATTTGTCCTGGGTGGGGATCGAACCCATGACCTCCGGCTTAGCAGTTAGGGTCACTAACCACTAGACCAACAGGCCAGTCATTCTTTACTTATTGCCAAAATAAATCACGAATATCGTCTGTACATAAATGTCAGCAGTGGTTAAGTTCCAACATTCACCTCAATAACGGACCCATTACCTTTAAATTTATCTGACCGATACTGACGCAGTTCAGGCAGTACATTTGCATATGAACGCAATACTATCAAACGTGGTAGTTACATGAAGCTGAATATCACATTTCTAGTAAATGAGTGCTCGAAATGGTACTGTGTACTGTAGGTACTGAGGGAAATGTCGAAAGCAGAAATTTTGACTTAGGAACTTTGTTTGGACTAGTTAGGAGATAAACATACTAAAAGTCCTTACCCCCTTACTTACTTACCCTTTAAGGTTTTTTGCTTACATCTCGAAAACAGTGCGTCGTATGAAATTTTATTGTACTACACAATGAAAGCTGATAAAATTCTCTATAACTTTGGCTGAACACTTTTTATCTATCTCCAATCGTTTCCTAGCTATGAGCGAAGCTCGCCATCTCTCCAAAATGGTCGCCATTGGGCAATATGGGCCCTAATCCACACACGTTGGCTTAATGCGGGTTGGTTGTGATCAGACATAACCTAAGAATTTCTTATGGGCTATGTGGTAGTCACGATGTTTTCCTTCACCGTTAGCAGATGGTAAAACACTTGACTAGTACATATAAGTAAATTCCACAAAGTGGAATCCACATTAGTGCTGCCGCGATGCCGGTCTGAATTGAACTCAATCTTGCATGCCGGTCACTTATCCATTGGGTCACCATCGCTTCTTTTAACTTAGATCACTATAACTAATTGATTATATTTACCAAAAATAGTACCTACATGGTTATAATGGTATATGTTTAAATACTTTTTCTGATCTAAAATGCGTCAACGATAAAATCAGCCCTTCAGAGTTCCCCGTGTTCAGTGAAATCTGATTTTTTTACCTCCAACATCAAACTTTTACCTCGGTAGTATAGGCAGATACTTGAATGTACAAAATAACTTTTATACATTCATCGTTTTTCTATATTTATAGAAATATTTGTTGTAAAACGCCGTTTGCTATGTAATCACTTACCGTAACAGGAAATTTCTCTATATTTATTTCCAATAAAGGTGATTCGTAATAGAATTTGTGTAATATTGGAATCTTCGGATTTATCGAGATGTGATTTACTTTTAGGGCGAATAGTTATGAAAATATTTTCATTTCCGTGGTTATAAAAATATCTTAGTAAGCGACAACGCATTTATTATTGGAACTTCTATCATATTTGACAGACTTCATCTCAATCAGCTCTAGCCCGTCTAGACAAGTTGCAAATTGCTAGTTCTGTTCGAAATATTTAAATATCACTTCAATACATTTGAACACATCTCTGACATAAGCTATCGGCATGTCACATGATCAATTTACTAATTTGACATGTCGATAGATTAGTATCGAATCGATTGCCACTTGGGGCAGGTAAGTTATACTTGTTTTATTTTGACTTCTATTAGGTTTTCTATTAGCCGTAACGTACTGTTGTATAGCCTATAGCCTTCATTGATAAATGGGCTATCCAACACTAAAATATTTTTTCAAATCGGATTAGTTATTCCTGAGATCCTATCGTTCAACCAAACAAACAAACTCATTCCCCCTTATTACAAAACACGGCCCAAGCATTAAACCAGGTTTAAATTGACAACTTTGACACTAAAACAATAGCTTATGTCAATTTAAACCTGGTTTAATATTCATGTATAATTATAGATTCCAGCTATGTATTTTAGGGAACCTTCACTTAATTGCAATACCCGATAACATTAAACAGTAATCGAACTTGTCTTAGTACCCATTAATCTACCTATAATATTATAGGGTTTATTATACTATCAGAAATATCCATCAGTTCCATTACCCGCAGAATGCGGAAGCCCTGATTAAACATCTTACACTGCATTAACTAATCATTAGGAGGATTACATATTGACCTCAGGTTATGCATCTACAACGTTTCAACCCATAAAAGTCCCACTGCTGGGCACGAATCTCCTCCAAAAAATGTGAAGGAAATTTAGCCTACTTTACCACGCTAGCCAGACTGGGCTGGTATAGGGTTTGTTTCGAATTTTCCTTTTCTTGCAGTGCACTTGTACAAGCTACTCCTTTAACGACATCAGCGAGTTGAATGTCACTACCTATCTCAACTCGTGGGTGTCGTAAAAGGTAACTTTATGCAGACAAGAGTACTGCGAGAAAAGGAATATTCGAAACAAACCCTATACTAACCTGGCCCGCGTATAGTAGGCTAAATCCCTCCATATTCTTTGGAGGAGACCTGTGCCCAGCAGTGGGACTTTTATAGATTATTGTTGATGACTAGTGGGTCAATTTAACTTTTTATATTTTGTGAATTTTGACAGCAAGTATGAACAGACCCTTATGTCCAATATATTATACAAGATACGGACAATCAGATACACGGGCCTTCCATTGTCCTATATAATTAATGACGTCAAACGACGTATCGAATACAAACTATTTCGATATCTCGATGCATTAAAATTTCGGTTCACCGGTCTTATCGATTATTCTTACAATAGCAAAGGCCAGAGTAGCTCGTAAATTTTGAATGGTTTTAACAAAGAAGAGAATAATAAGGACACGTATTCTATGATAGTTTGATTTGGTTTATTATTATAATTTTAATGGTCACCTATTCTGCCGTCCACTAACTAAAAGGTCGTTAAGCCATAGGGGCTGTGTATGGCTTAACGTCCTTTTAGTTAGTGGACGGCAATGGCTTAACGACCTTTTAGTTAGTGGACGGCAGTATTGGTCGAAATTTTAGCTCGTGGGATAAGTAAGCCGAAGCGGCAATTGGCTGGTCATATCTGCAGAAGGACCAATGTATGGATCTGGAGTGGAGATCGTGACTCGGCAAACGTCAGTAGGATGCCCTCCAGAAAAAGGTTGTTCAGTCTGACTGGAAACGGATGGCGGAGGACCGAACATGTCAAGCAGTGGGCTGCAATAGACCGAAATAATAATGATAAAATGATGAATGGTCGAAATTTGGGGGAATGCCAGGCAGAGCAAATGTTAAAAAGCTTTTTAGAATGCTATTTTTACTACTAATTCAATCCACGAAGGGCAATTTTCAAAAACCTGAATTATAAATTATTATTGAACATTTTAAGAAAAACTATATATTATTTTTTAATTCGTGTCCTTTTAATTCACAGAACAGAGATAGGTTTTTTAGAGGATTTAATTGTTTCAACTAGATCCACAAAAATCCACTGAGTTCCGACAGTTACGCCAAAAATGCAGAATTTTTAAATAACGTAACTTTCAGAATTTCAATTTTATTTTTTACTGCCACATTAAACGCCTACTTTTTAACAGCCAAATGCAAGGAATTCCAATTTAGTGCCACTACCAGGCATTCACGCGATCACAGCTACGACTTCACTGTTTGCTACGGTCCGGCGTAGCATCTGCTACGTGACCGTAGTAGTAATTCACTGTAGTGGATGTGCTACGACGCTAGTAAACCACTTTGAAGTAAATAAATCAATTGCGGTTTGTGTTCAATTCGTACAATTGTAAAAACCCTTACTATTGTTGCAATCATTCGTTCTTTGTTTTATAATACTATGTTTATTTCAGTGAATGAAGACTGTCTCAGTGACACAAGGGGGTATGTACGACCACTAATCAAGAAGTCTCAGGTTCAATTACGCGTAGGGTGAAAACGTTATTGTGTTTTTTTGTCTTGTTAAAGTGGTGGCAATCCTACTTCAAGTTATAAATAATAATAATATAATAATATTCTACCACATTCACACAGCGCCATTTAGTCCCAAAGTAAGCAATTATATTTGCTTGTGTTATGGGTACTAAACAACTGATATACTACTTAAATACCTTTTTTTTTTTGTAAATACATACATATAATAGATAAATTACACCCAGACACAGAACAAACCTTTATGCTCATCACACAAAGATTTGTCCTGGGTGGGGATCGAACCCACGACCTCCGGCTTCGCAGTCAGGGTCACTAACCACTAGACCAACAGGCCAGTCTAAATAAATACCACAAATATATAATTATGAGTTTTATCTTGGTAAGTTCACATTTCTTCGAATGAGCTAAGACTTCCAAAAAAAAGCACTTTGTCACCAATTTTAATTATCTAGACCCGTATTTATTTATTATCGCCGATTTATTTTTAGGTAAATGTAACAGCAACACTAACTGACGTCACATTCTGCGGCTGTCAATGAAGAATGACGGTTCAAAACTAAGGCTATAAAAGCCACTGTTTAGTAGAACATGGCCTCTCTTTTGCTTCAAGACATCGTTGAGTGAGCAGTCATAAGTATATTCCTGTGGAGTAAGATTACAATAACCCTAATCTACTTATTTATCTTGTGTAAATTTGTAAACTATTAATTGTCATTATTCTAAAGTATTATTTGTAATAAAGGGTAACCTATACATTATAGAACTAATTTAGTAACTTTAGACTATTATGAATGATTCTCCTGTACTATTTCTATGCCTACAGTAGTATTAAATAGATATATTGTAATAGTAAAATGGTGAGAACGAGATTGTTACCAATGTGAGTGTTGTAATTAATTGACTTTTTGTACTAATCTGTGTATGTTAAAATATGTACCTTATAGTATAGTGCTAAATTATAGTAGTATAATGATGAGGACGCTATTATCTTTGTATGTTGTAATTAAATAATTTATTGGACTAATCTGTGTATCTTTTATAGAACAAATACAGAGCGGGTCAGCTATCCCCAATTTTTGCAAACAGTTCTTTCTAAGATTAAATCATAAATATTCAAGGAACCAATGGGTACTTTACATTCACCTGGACAAGCGACATCGTATTATACAAAGATCATTCCTAAAAGATATTGAGATGACCTCCTCTGATCCCTCGTGTTTAATTCACGAACTAACCTTTTTCATTAACAACCCTTCGAAAGTTGAAACCGTTCGAGAAACTTGAATCTTTAATGCCTTCCGAGATACCTCAAAAGAGGTTGAACTGGGTTCTAGTAACACGAAATATATACGTATTTTTTGCATTTTCTTCTAAACATATTTCGTCCCAGTGCCGAACATTGAATCTCTTCTTGAAAATATTTGTATACTATTATTATTATATTTAAATATTTTGCACTCAGTAGTACCTAAGTATTATAAGTTTAGAAACACCTCTGGACAATTTTCAACGTTATTTTAACAAACAGAAGATGGAAATTACTGTACAGACGTGTATAGAAAACTATGGAATTTTTTTTCTAAAAAATCTATTTTAGCGTATTAAAACATAGATATAACCTTCTATTTTCATACGCGACGGTGTTTTTTCAACGACCCAAAATAAACAATATAATAATTGCTTCTCTTTTTCGGCGAAATTTAAACGTAGTATATTAAAATATATTAAAGGGCATAAGTATATTCAAGCGCCTATTTAAACACTACCTTTTCGTTGAAAATAATATGATGTACTCGAAACTGGTTAGTATAAAATATATTTTAATCTTGAATCCTCAGGAGCAAAAACCTAGAACAAATATTATAATAATAATAATATTCTACCACATTCACACAGCACCATCTAGTCCCAAATTAAGCAATTATATTTGCTTGTGTTATAGGTACTAAACAACTGATATACTACTTAAATACATTCTTTTTTTGTAAATACATACTGGGTGTAAATTATAAATAAACTACACCCAGACACAGAAGAAACCTATGCTCATCACACAAAGATTTGTCCTGGGAGGGGATCGAACCCACGACCTCCGGCTTAGCAGTCAGGGTCACTAACCACTAGACCAACAGTAAAGAAAGTAAATAGGTAACATAGCGTCAGTCCTTTTATCCCTGAAACGGTAGGCAGAAGTGGTATTTAAGATACATACGTTTTTTTAGTCAATGGAACAACACTAGTCATACTAGATAACAAGCTCAATACGGCGGAAATGTTATAAGCATACAATTAACGGGCGTAAAGTACACCCAGACTAGAAACAAATATCTATGTGCGGGAATCGAAGCCACGTTGTGATTCGACAGAGAACCAAAGTCGTCGACATTGCCCACCGTATAAGCAAGCTGAAGTGGCAGTGGGCAGGCCACATCACGCGTAGGTTTTAGAGTGGAGACCTCGTTTCGGCAAGTGTAGTGTAGGACGCCCCCCGTCTAGGTGGAGTGACGATCTTCACAGGGTGGCTGGCAAACGCTGGATGAGAGTAGCCGCAAATCGTGCTCAGTGGCGTGCAATTGGAGAGGCCTATGACCAGCAGTGGACTAGTACAGGCTGATGATGATGATGTTAATTAAATTTATTATTTATACATTCATGCATGCAAACGATTTGGTGACATCACTGTAAGTTTGTATTGGTTCATCATCATCATCATATCAGCCCAACGACGTCCACTGCTGAACATAGGCCTCACCTAATTTCCGCCACAGCGAGCGATTTTGTGCCGCTTCCATCCAATGGCCACCCGCAATCTTATGTATTGCTTAACAAGAATAAATAAATAAATAAATTCAACGAAGTGAAATCAGTATTGGTACTGGCCGGTCGGAATCGAACTCGGTCCGAAGGATTTGCATGTCGGTCACTTATACACATGGATTCAACCTAAGATTTTTACCTTTGCCCAAAGACGTTTTTCTCAGATCCCGAGATAGCACTTTTACATCCTCCCACTGAATCACTCAAACAGTAAATTTACTAGTAATAAAACCTACTTACTATTCCAGTAGGTACCAAAAAGATTTTCTTGCTTAAATAACAAAGTACAATGCCTAAATTACAACTTTTCATCCATCCGTACCTTTCTAAGCTTGTATAGAGTTAAAAATTCAGAAGAGAACATCTCGAAATTTGTACAAAAATATGATTAACTTTTCTTTATTTTCGTTTTTTAACTTGTTGTTGTGCTTTTCTTGGTAAAATTACTTTAATATTTATGTATTAGAGTTTTATGGCGTGAGAAGTGAACTTAAGGTCCCTTAGATATGAATAAAACCACTGTATCAGAGCAAAGATATCTTTATTAACAAAAATGCTCACGGTAGTCATTAGTTCTCGGAGAATCTTAACACCGTGATTCAGAAGATGACGTAATAAAAATAGTGTCATCTATGAGACAATATGAGAACTATTAAGAAGATATTTATATATCTGGACTGGACTGGACTGGCCTGTTGGTCTAGTGGTTAGTGACCCTGACTGCTAAGCCGGAGGTCGTGGGTTCGATCCCCACCCAGGACAAAACTTTGTGTGATGAACATAAAGGTTTGTTTTGTAATTTATCTATAATATGTATGTATTTACAAAAAAAAATGTATTTAAGTAGTATATCAGTTGTTTAGTACCCATAACACAAGCAAATATAATTGCTTACTTTGGGACTAGATGGCGCTGTGTGAATGTGGTAGAATATTATATTATTATATTGGCAATTGTCAAAAACTGAAGACTAAACACAAGACGATTCGAGTTTTGTGTAGCAGACATACTTAACTACTTGCAGTCTCGCATTTTTAGAAATGTCCTAATACATAATATACATTTAACAAAATAAACATTACGTCCGCTTTTTCAGCAGTCGGGTAATAAACAGGGTTAAATAAGTAAATATTGTAGTTTTTTTATACCACGATGGTGGCAAACAGACGCACGGTCCGCCTGATGGTAAGCGGTTACCGTAGCCTATGGGCGCCTACAACACCAAGGGCGTCACGAGCGTGTTTCCGACACTTAGGAAACCTATTCACTACACCAATTACTGATCATGAACAAACAAATTGATTAATAGATGAAATGTTTTATTTAAACTTCGATATTCACAGCACAAAATAAATGGACACTAAAAACGCAATTCCGTGACAAACTTGATTTTTATAACCATCAAAGAATGTTTCACAAGTCGTAGGCAAATTTGCTGACACTACTTTTCGGTTAACCTGTTACATTCTTGTGACTTTCATAATTGTTACCTTGTAAGCTAGATGAATAAAGGAGATTTCATTTCATTTCAATATGCGAAACAAAATTTGGTAAACAATTTTACCCCAATCTTAAATTTAAGCCATTTAATTTTTCACAATTCTGTTTTGGAACCTTTTATTCGCCGCCAGCGATCTTTCCATTGTTTAAAGCGTAGAGATGCTTCGTGCACAGTTTGTGGATTTAATTTTGAATTTTATTTTTTGTCTAAAGCCCTCTGAGTAACTGAAAAGATTAATTTTGCTAGAGAATTGTCAAAACTCAGTTAGTTAGTGAAGTGATTTACCCATTTACCTAAACATTATTATTTAAATGAAAAACGACATGAAATTTTTCATAGCTTTTATATAAATTTGAAACAATTTCAGCCAATAGTTACAACGTGGATTCAAAAAATAATAGCTATAGGCAAAACCGTAAACCATATCAAAAATGGGTAAAACAAACGTGTCAAAACATCAAAAATAAGACATACTAGACCACACTTCACCAAAATAGAGATTGGATAAAAAAAGGGAGATGAGTTTTAAACTTATAACGTAAAAATAAATAATATCTCCCTTTCTGTCTCTTTTTGTTTTTCCGCTAAATGAAGTCTGTACCTAAGAATTATGGAAAATAACATAAGAGTACTATTCAAAATAAATAAATATATATTGAAATCCGCTACATAAAAAAAAACACTTTATCAAACCCCTAATTTAGTATATTATGCTTTCGTAGACCAAATAAATCATGTTCAATAGATTAATTGAACGGATACAAAAGTGTCAATATTTAACACTAATCCTACAGCAATTAAATAATATAGACATTAATGAAGTCTAAACTAATAATAACAAAGCAAATTGACTTACCCTTTACAAGTGGCTTTTAATGAAACCAATTACAACATTTACAGCTCGTTTGATTTTGCCACCAGAGTTTGTGTATGTAGAAGTTACTTAGAGAATCGGGACATTTTATAAAATAACGAAAAATGTAATAGGGTACAGATAGTATTGAAGCCTAGAATATAACATAAAAACGAATACTTACTTTATTCCGGCCGCGGCGTGTTGTTGTCGAGAAGTTTTTTTCTCGCATATGACAAGTAAGAAAAATTACAAAAGATAAACGTATTGTATACATATTTTTTGTGATTTCTCCATCTCTGATACATGACAGAAATAAAACACGCACAAAATCTTCTTATCGTGTGGACTTGAGGCAGACCCTGGTGTTGAAATTTATCAAGTCGCCCAGAAGACTTCCAACTTGACTTAACTACTACAACATTAAGTGGTAACCGGGACCAACGGCTTTACGTGCCTTCCGAAGCACGGAGACGCTCGAGAATGAAATTGCCACAAACGGTCACCCATCATGGACTGACCTTGCTGAGCGTTGCTTAACCTCGATGATCGTAACAAACATCTTAGTACCACAATGCTACGAGCACCTCACAAACAAAATGAAATTGGCTATGTATGTGCTGGCTCCGGCAACGTCAGTAGACAAAAAAAAATCATTTTAATTTCTCTACCATCAATTAATTTGATTTACGTTTACATAGTTTCAGTTTCCATCAGGGAATATAAAACCAAATATTCACAGTCACGTACTACAAGTAATTCAATACTGTTATGTATTATGTCTCTATCTTTCGTGTCCAAACCGGTAACGAGCCAATCTTTTTTAATCAGAGTAAACAGAACAAACATTGGCTTGGCTATTTTTTATGTTTTTTTTTTTACCGAAACATAATATGAGCAAAATTCAATCACTTTTCTACATTTCAAGTTACTTCGTTTGTTTATTTTTTAATTAAAGAGCTCTTGCTAAACAGATCCCGTTTTGGTTAAAAACAGAAGCATTTAACACCGCGTCACAATGGTTACGGAGATAACCGTTTACCGTTAGAAAAGAAAAGAAGAGAAAGAAAGAAGCTCAATGGACGAAACTTTTGTTCAGAAGTGAAACTTAACTAGTGATGATTATGATAACAATATTAATTGACCGCTCAATCATTAGTGACCCTAAGCAATTGAAGAAGGAAATGTCCCAAATTCAAGCAATATATTGTAACAGATGAAATTCAAACTTAAATGAAAAAACGCAACAGTAACATCCAAAATGAGACAATTACGCAAATTACTGGTGTTTAGTTAGGTTGGTAAATTGGACAATTAGTTGTTCAAAGATTACAGAGATACAGCTGACCCGTCTGTTGGTTCTGGATCGAAATAACCTAAATACGGATCAACGAAATTTTTAAACAAAAAAAAAAATTGGCATTATAATTTTTGGGATTATGGCCTTAACCCTCTCAGCTCTCTAGTTAGGGGAGAGGAGACTCGAACCCAGCAGTGGGACTTAATGGGTTGCTGATGAATTTATCTTTGACATTTTGATCTTAAATACTGATGACAAATGTATGTAAACTGTTACTCGAGTTGTTGATGATTTACTTTTTATTGTACAACTGTCAGGACAAAGTTTGTTTGTAAGAGACTTTGTTCGTCAAATTTTGAAACTCTTTATCGAAAAAATAATTATAAGTATGATATTTTTGTATGAATGGAATATACTCGTAGGTCACAGCAAATATTATATATATATGCATAATTGCATATATGTATGAACTACCTACAGTGATTTTGTCTAAACTTACCATTGGAATCTAGATTCCAATGTGTAGTGTTCCAAGTGTATCTAGATACACTGTAAAAAATATTGGAATATGAAGGCGGTGATACATACATACATATAGATCACGTCTCTTTCCCAACAGAGGGGTAGGCAGAGACTATTTCCTTCCACTTGCTAGGATTCTGATTCTTACTATAAGTACTATTACCTACATCCTTTCTAGAGAAGCCTAAATTTTCGAGAAGTTTTGTTTGAAACACTTATCCGGCAAACAGTTTGCCATACCTATCTCAATAATAATAATAATAATGGACAATGTATATTCTACCACATTCACACAGCGCCATCTAGTCCCAAAGTAAGCAATTATATTTGCTTGTGTTATGGGTACTAAACAACTGATATACTACTTAAATACATTTTTTTTTTGTAAATACACACATATTATAGATAAATTACACACAGAAATATAGGTATGGCGTAGACGACGCGACGCGAACTGTTTGCCCCGATTATTAATTTCTAAAATCCGTGATATATTCGGAAATAAATTATTGTTAATACTTATTTATCTTTATTTTTGCGGTCGCTCGATAGATGGCGATGTACCATTGGGCTGAATCGCGGTGTTAAGATTCTCCGCGAGTTAATCACTTCACTGCAGAACTAATTTTTAATAAACTCACATATTCTATCACAATAACTATAAAAATAAAATTATTTTTGAAGTCCAGTTATAAACTGAGACCAGTGAGAGTTATACTGTCGTACTCAGAGACGTTACTTAACTTTAAAGTTTATTTAGTAAAAACGTGTACCTAATACTTAAGTACACGCCTAAAGTCGATTATTCAATGAAAAAACCGGCCAAGAGCGTGTCGGGCCACGCTCAGTGTAGGGTTCCGTAGTTTCCCGTCCGTCACAATAAGTGTTCCCACTTATGAGTTTAAAGGTGGGTATCCATACTATCCATTATGTTCGCGATCCAGCAGCGCTCCGCGCTCCTGCAACAGCTCCCGGTAGTGGGTACGTGCGCGAACACGGAGCGTGCAATATTGCACGCTCCGCGGCAGTCGTTCCGACTCGTGACGGTTTTTAGCGCGAACACAAAGGGGAGCGCAGTGTGTCAAAGGGGAGCGCATGTAAAGGGCGCGCGACAGATCCATTGGATCAGTTGCAGGAGCGCGGAGCGCTGCTGGAGCATGAACATAGTGGTAACCCAACTTAAAAAGGCTATTTGTTACGGAACTCTAATAATTACGGAACACTAAAAACGGGCCCACAAAGGACGGTGATAACTAAAATAAAATAAGTCCTTTAGAACCTTTACTACCTCGTACGTGCTCGTACTTCAAAATTTTCAATCAAAGTTCGAATTGTTCGAAACCAAATCTTCCAACCAAACGATTAGAGATGAAACGAATATATTCATATTAGGTATGCATATTATAATACGAGCGACCGTATTCATATTAGGATAAAGGAATGTCATATATTAGGTTACTCGATATTAGTCAAGTATTAGCCAGAGACAACGCGACGAGGCGAATACAATAGTATTAGGTAGGTACTTATCATTACGATACGAAGCGCGCCGTGCGTCGTTTCGTTAATCATCGTCGGTCGCCGTATCGTCTTGCTCACTCTCTGTAATCGTCGATATGCGGGAGCGAGATCACTTTGCGCTCTCAAACACATTCATTGCTTGTCGCCACGTACCATCCAATTTGTTTATGTGTGCGTTTACTCTTACGATGGATGTATTTTATATACGTGGCGGGCTTTGTATGAAAGTTACATAAATGATTACTGAATAAAAGAGCAATGGAGAACGAGCATATTTGTATTTACGAATATTGGCAATATTACTATTATTGAAACAGGTACATATTATATTATCATCGTAACTGCATAATAGGTTATAGGAATGTCATCTATTAGGTTACTCGATATTAGTCAAGTATTAGCCAGAGACTACGCGAACGAATACTAGATATAGAGCATAATACTAAAACGTTCACTCCTTATCCTATTATCTGACTAATATCGAGTAATAGGTATGGTATTAGAATATGACGAAACTAATATATCCTATATTAGGATTATGCGAAATTGACCCTAATATAACATCTCTACAAACGATTAACGATCAAGACTTTTAACGACACTTTTAATACTTTCAATTTCAACACTCTATCTAACCCGCTTTGATTTCAAACATGGGAGAGGGTCATTCAGTCACGGAGAATCTTAACACCGCGATTCAGGAAAATGACGTCAGATGCACAACGCCATCTATCGAAAGAGACAACAGACAGCCATTCCAAGAATGCTGAAAATGCGTCTGTTGGTCATTGTCTGTTGGTTATACTTTAAGTAGCACCCTTACAATTTCTTTTTAAATATTTTCGATTTACTAAAACCATTTCTACCTTTTGCTATCACAACTTTTAAAAGTTATCTTGTGAAGGCATTTATTAATAAGTACCAAGTACCATATTCCTTTGATAGATGTCTCATTCTTGATCATAATGATAAAGTTCTTGAAAACTATAAATTCATGAATTGGGTTACTAATTAATACATAGACGTGCCAGAAGTTTTCGATGGTAATTTTGAATTGCGAGAACCTATTTTAATAATTATTTTTTTGTTTGAAAAAAGATACGTTCAGGATAATAAAATATTATGTAAACGAAATTAAAAAAATATACGGGCAAATGAAACTTGACCTCTGGATTGTATAGGCGCTCATACGATTCAGGGACCAAATTATATTGGTTAACTGCAGTTTCCATCTGTTGTTTCCATCCAAGTTCAAAATAATTTTCCTAGAAAGTCCTTATAAAGTTCTACTTTTCAGATTTTTTTCGTATTTTCTAAACTTATGGTTCAAAAGTTAGAGGGGGGGGGACGCTTTGTTTTTTACTTTTGGAGCGATTATTTCCGAAATTATTGACATTATCAAAAAATGATTTTAGTAAACCCCTATTCATTTTTAAATACCTTTCCAACAATATATCACACATTAGGGTTAAAATTAAAAAAAAAACACTTCCCACTTTACATATAGGGGGGCTACCCTAATAAAACATTTTTTTCCAATTTTTATTTTAGCACTTTGTCGGCGTGATTGATACACATATTGGTCCCAAATTTCAGCTTTCTAGTGCTAACGGTCACAGAGATTAAGCGAGGACGGACAGACGGACAGACAGACAGACAGACAGACAGACAGACATGGCGAAACTATAAGGGTTCCTAGTTGACTACGGAACCCTAAAAATTGTGTTAATAACAGATTACTTATAAATGACGTCTCTGAGTGCGGCAGATAGTTTACTAGAGTTTACTAGACCTGTTGCAATTTATCTCAGAGAGTTCTATTATTTTTAGTGTTTAGTTAAATCAGTTGCTTGTCAATTTTATTCGAAGATGAGGAACAAAGGAACTCTTTAGACCATTGAGGTCATCATTCATCATTTCAACCCATAAACGTCCCACTGCTGGGCACGGGTCTCTTCCAAAGAACGTGAAGGGAATTTATCTTACAATACCACGCTGGCCAGACGGGTTGGTATAGGGTTTGTATCTAATTTTCCTTTTCTCGCAGTGCTCTTGTCTGCATAGGGTTACTCCCTTAGTCGCCTTTTACGACACCCATGGGTTGAGATAGGGTAGTGACTCTCGTTTGAGGTGAAGTTGCTTAATTCGCTCAGGTAGACTTGGTGGAACAGGTATGCGTATTTATATGGACTAGGTCTAGGCGCACATAATCCTTTTTTTTTTTTTTTTTACTTGGGGAAATGCCTGACGCATACCCCTCGGTCTTGGGTAAGGACCGAGGGGTTATGTGGGGCTCGCACCCACTAAAACCCCAAGTTGTTCCTCTCGTCGCGTTCTGCTGTGGTCACGGGAGCGCAGGAACATTCGTCCGCGACCACAGCGACGATGGCCCGCTACGGGCCCCCTCTTCCCTAATTTACCTAGTCCAACCCATCTCTAATTCTGACATACATCTTTGGCTTCTTAGGGTACTCCTGATCTGTCCCTTCTTTAGAACGTCACCTATTTGGTGATGGTACGTTCTTCTAGGTCTTCCCCTTCCAACGTTTCCTTTCACATTCACATCATATATTTATTTTGTTGGTAGTGGTAGGCGGTGATAAATACTCATTTAATATTAATACTACACAAATTGTGTGCAAATTTAATAAACTATCTTCATATTAAAGGTATAAACTTCTTATAGAACCCAACTTCTCGTCCACGTCCTAAACACACCGGAAACTTTGTTTGTTTGGGTAAGTACACTTGTATTAAAAATTCAAAAGTTCTTATAGGTGGAAATTCATACCGTCATATTTTGTTTCTGACTGTATTTACTGAAGCGAAGCCAAGAGGATAAATATCGCTAGGTGAAGCTACAATTAGAATAGAAGAATGTAAGATATCGGATTAATGACTTTAGAACGACTGATAAATAAGGCTAATTCTATTTATTTTTTGGGTTGCGTACCTCAAAATAAAAAACGAAATACTTCTAGAAACATTCTAGTCCGTCTGTCAAGACCCAGTTCTACGATGCGTATAGGTATCAAACTAAAATTAATTTCAAATACTCAGGTCTGCAATCCGTTGGAGCAATGAAAATAAGAGTTCTAAGTAATCGCAAAACATACAGCAGTTTAAGCTCCACTTATTGCAAAATGCTATTAGATGTTGCTAATTACAATATAAGGTAAAGGCACCTATTACGGAGGTAGTCAAAATCGGCTCCTATTACGGTGGTATTTCTATTTTCGAGTTTTATTCCTGTCTTTCTTAGTTTAAGTACACCAAAACGGGACCTACTTATTCTAAATTTATTACTTCATGACATAACTGAAGTTTGCAAGTATAGCACATTGACAACACAACAAGATCAATCAGTTTGTGTAACGGCATCGACGTAAGAGGGGTTTCCATACAAACGCGGAACGACAAAACTAAGTACACTAATATTTAGAAACTAAGTTTTTCGTATTGATAAGCCGTTCAAGTTTGTTTATGTGTTATTTATAGCATTTTCTTACTATTACACTAACTATTTAAATAGCTTGTTTTATATTTGCAACTTGTTTTATACCCAAAAAATAAGAAATAAAACACCGCCGTGATAGGATACGAATTTTATAGATTAATCCTAATTCGGTGGTATAACTCCGAAATAGGAAAAGTACTGGGCATGTTTAATTGTTTATAACTTTCAAATTATTAACTTATTGACTTAGTTCCAAGTTTAGTTGAAATAATTATTAATCTCATAAATTAGAAACCATATTCTGCGGTATGTGTTTTTAATTAGAAATCTGGTTAAATATGAAAACTGTTGAGTACAAAATGTTGGTTTCTTAGAAGGGGTAAAAATAGGAAGGTGTATTTTAATTTATCACAAATCATTTATTTTGTATAACTGTTGGCTGAGTTTTACACATCTGAACCAAAAAACTGTTATCTTTTGATTAAGCATTTACACTCTTTTGTTTATCGAAATTTTTAACGGTCAGAATTAGGATTATTAAAAACACGAGTAGTTTTCCTATTACGGTGGTAGTTATTTCCAGGTAACTCTGTGTTAGGTTCTATGATCTCCTATTACGGCCCTATTCATCATGGAACATAAAATTACAAGTTTTAGGGTTTCGTAAATAAATAAATAGTATTATTTATTTTTGTGGATTCTTATTTGATACTTATGCATGTTTTTTTGATAAAACCAGAAGCGGTAAAAACTTTTAAATTTATGTTATTTTTACAAGCTTTCTATTAACTTATGTAACATTTGTTTATTTTTTTTTGTTTCTTTCAATTTAACTCAAAACTACGAGACCGATTTAAAAAATTCTTTAACCGTTTGAAAGATACGTCTTTACCGAGTAACATAGGCTACCTATATTTATTTCTAAAAATATTTTGGGATCCCTACTAAAACTTGTAAAATGTAATCATTTTGTAACTATGTACCAATTTCAAAATGTAAAATCTATATAAATTTTAAAAGCTTGAGGCACTGATATTACTTATATGCCATCTGTTATGTAGGTTTACTATCTCATATTTTACTGAACGTAAATGAAAAATCAACGTTATTTTAATAACCTGAAACTCTTTTTAAAACGCGTGTGTGAATGCACGGTTATACTATATTTGTAAATTTTATGAAAACTGAATGAAACATTTATATCATTTAATAAATATTATTTGTACGGAACTTAAATGAATATAATTTCTGACCCTCCGTATTAGGAGCCGTCTACCGCCGTAATAGGCTCTGACCAAAATTTTACCTCCGTATTAGGGAAAATCGACCCGACTATTTAAATATTTTTTTAAAATAAGAAATATCATAAAAAGTAACATAGGCTCAACAGCAATTCAAAATATAAATTCCACTTTTGACGATAAAATTAGTTTACACCTTTAAAAATGCTTAGAAATGCTTATTTTTGTTTCTTACTTTCAAATGTTGCGAAATACCTCCGTAATAGGTGCCTTTACCTTAAACGATGCTTAATTTCAAAGACTATCATTTAATTTTATAGCACCTTCAAAATAACCTCACTACACCGCAACATAGCTAGTGCTCATTAAAATGTTTTTCATATAAATTCTCGCCTGTAACCGTTGGGCACGGGGCGGTACCAAAATGGACCATTATGCCTGTATATAGCCCATTTAGTACGAAACTTAACGCCGACCGAAAACTTTTAGTTTGCTTACTTTTTGTTGGAAAACGTTTCTTTAAGTTATTACAAATACTTTTTTCTAAATCCCAATAAAATTGTAAATGAAAGTAAGACCCACCTGACTAACCTGAAAGAATATATAATGTCACTATCCCATCTCAACCCCTGGGGGTCGTAAAAGGTGACCCAGGAAACCTTATGCAGACACTGCGAAAAAAAATCGAAACAAACCCTATACCAACCCGTCTAGCGTAGCAACGTGTGTATAGTAGGCTAAATTCCCTCCACATACAGGAGACCCGTGCACAGCAGCGTTATTGGCTCTTCCAAAGTCCTCTGATAACGCATTTAGTTCAAGTTCAGCTAATTAGGTCCTCAATATAAAACAAAGATACAATACATTTTTGTTTCGTAAAATTGATACTGTACGGTAGTAATAAAGGTCGGTGCGCATAATATTCATTGTGTCCCCAATGTTAGTTCAAAGGTAAAATGGACTTATATTAGTAATAAATGATGTCAATACAGAAAGAACTAGCTACTTTTAGTTAAGCTTCGTTACATGTCATATGATAGATTATACAAAAAAAATTATACTTAATAATGTCTTCGGATATTGGTAGACATACCTATTTTAGGTCGGGAAATGAAACTCGTTATTCCTTTTTGACACACACTTATTTTATTTGCACTTTACAATAACCATCACTTCACTCTTTCATTACACTTGAAATCAGCTTTTACACTTTATCACCTCACCACTGTTACATACTGACTGCTCTCATTTTGACAGATTACTTGTCTTATAAACCACATCCCACCACCATTAATGTCTTACTGACGTTTCATAGTGGGGAAATGTTAGTCAATTGAACGACTTATACAATTATTTCGAACAGGAAATAGACTAAGCAATTCAAATATATTAAATAATAGAATCAATTTTAATTGATAAAAACAAATTAACCAACTGTGTTGCATGCATTAATTATTAAATTAAGTATAAAATTATATTTAAAAATAACACTTATTTCATTAAAGTATGACCAATTTATTAACTATGTAGGTAGATCCTAACAGTTCGGCCGTCCTATTTGAAGCAAGTCCTCTCGCTTCTATATACATAATAAAAAAAATAAAAAAATTCATTGCTAAGTTTCTTTTACAAGCATCTCATTTTATGAGTACAAAATAAATACACTAAAACATCACAACAACTCATTAATGTATATCATTTAGTAATCAAATATCATTTTCGCTAATACAATCATTTTCAGATGAATCGGATCCCAAATCTCTGTCAAAATTCGTCCAAGGTTTAATTTTGTCAACGGCCACAATATTTTCATATTGTTTGCCACGTTTACGAGTGAGAGGTGTGTCTCTGATTAGGAAACGGTCATTAGGGAGTATTTCTACTATGCTATATGGACCTTGATATTTAATTGCCAGTTTTTGAGATTTACCATCATGTGGGACCTGCTTCTCTACTCGCACTAAATCGCCTTCTTTGTATTGTGTTGGAAGTTTCCTATGTTTATTGTAACGGATAATATCTTTTACTTGCTGTTCTTTTATTCTATCACCTGCGTTTTGCCGTAAATCATCTAATTCCTCGACTGGGGCTATATTCATGGTCTCGTTAATAATATCCTTCAACTTACCTTCTGTTTTACTAGTGACATTAAAGCCAAATAGTAATTCAGAAGGGCTTTTAAGGGTTGTTTTATGCTTTGTAGTGTTAATACCAACTTGTATGTCATAAATGTGGTCGTCCCAAGATTTTTCATCCTTTCCGTGGTTTGAGGTGGACAGGGCATCTAGAATAGTCCTATTGAACCTTTCGACTTGCCCGTTTGCCCGTGGTGTTGCAACGGCGTTTTGAACATGCTTTATGCCATATGATTTTACGAAGTTTTGGAATATTTTGCTGGTGAAACTTGTGCCTCTGTCCGTGATCAGACGTGTAGGTACTCCAAAGTAGCTAATGTACTGTTCAATTACTTTTACAGAAGTACAAGATTTGGTGTTTCTTACTGGATTAATACTTACATATTTTGTGAAACCGTCCACAATTATCAATAGATAGCAATTACCCTTCTTGCTCTTTATAAAGGGTCCCAGATGATCTGCATGTACTGTATGAAAAGGCGTACTAAGCTTTTCGATGGGATGTAACTCCCCTTCTTTTTTTCCACCAGAGATCTTGTGGTGGCCGCATTCCAAACAAGACGAGACATATTTCTTTACAAACTGCCGCATTTTTTTGAACCAATAGTGCTCCCTTATACGATGTAGAGTCTTTTCGAAACCACAATGACCGATGTCATCATGGTTCATTTTCAGAATTTGCCAGCGTACAGCTCGTGGAACAAACCACTTTAAATTGTCATCTACGATTCTAAAAACCCTGTCGTTTTTTATTTTATAATTTTTATGTACCTCAATAGCATCCCCCGTGGTGGAATCCATCAAAATGTTTTTGATTCTTTTAACCTCTTCATCAGCGGATTGTACCGTAGATATCCAGTTCTCGTCAATCTGCTGTATTGGCAAAACATCTAGAATATGTAGTTCACTTACTGGGTCACCCACTGCATTCCTGCTAAGTGCGTCTGCATGAGCCATTCGGGCTCCAGGGCGATATTCTATCGTGCAGTCAAATTCTTGAAATAATACCCACCAACGTGCGATTCGTGGTATAATGTCTCTCTTGACTAACGTAGATCTCAGTGCATTGCAGTCTGTCATAATTTTAAATGGTATACCTACCAAATAGACTCTAAATCGGTTTAGTGAAGCAACAACTGCTAGTGTTTCAAGCTCGTAAGAGTGCATCTTACGTTCATCAATACTAGTTTTACGACTAAAGTAGGAAACTGCCTGAAGTATACCATTCTCGTTACGCTGTAATAATATACCTGCCAAACCATCCTTACAGGCGTCCGTATGTAGCTCTGTTTCGGCCTTGGGATTATAAAGCGCGAGTATCGGCCGATTTATAAGTAACTCCTTTACTTTAGTGAATGCTATTTCTTGATCCTTGTTCCAAGCCCAAACAGCGGCTTTCTTTAATAATTCTGTTAATGGTGCGGTAATGACAGCATAACCTTTTATAAAACGTCTAAAGAATCCAGAAAGCCCGAGAAACCGTCGTACGTCATGTTGGTTTTGTGGCGTCGGGAACTTGGAGACAGCTTCGACCTTTCTATTGCCAGGTCTGATTCCACTGGAACTTACATCGAAACCTAAAAACTCTATGCGGTCCAAGAAGAAATGGCATTTACTTAGTTTTAAAGTTAAACCACCCTTTTTTAGAAGACTTAGTACTTCCTCTAGTCTTTGGAAGCCTTCATTAAAATCTTTGGATGGAATAAGTATATCATCCATGTAAATAATAGCGTATTTAATCCGAGCTTCTTGGAGAATTTTGTTTATTGTACGTTGAAAAACAGACGGGGCATTAACCAATCCAAAAGGCATACGATTGTATTCATACTGCCCATCAGGTGTCACAAAAGCAGTTTTAGGACGCGATTCTTCAGCTACCGCTATTTGGTAGTAGCCTGAAGCTAAATCTAACAATGTAAATAGCGAATTACCTGCAAGCAAATCAAGTTGATCCTCTACTCGCGGCAGAGGGTAATGATCCTTTTTGGTTTTCCTGTTAAGAGCCCTGTAATCGATACACAAACGTTTTTCACCCGTTTTTTTCTGCACCATAACTATGGGGCTTGCGTAGGGTGATGACGATTCTCTAATTATGCTGTTATCTAGCATTTCTTGGATCATGTTCCTAACCTGCGAGCGTTCAGCATATGACATGCGATATGGGCGATAAACCACAGGGTCTGCGTCGGTAAGTTCGATGGTCATTTCAGTGGCACGTGTGTATCCCAAATCATGTAACCCTTTAGAAAAACAGATACTATACTTTGCAAGCAAACTTTGTAGTTGACTACGTTGATCAGCATTCAGATCAGGATTGCATTTCACTGAATTCTCCATTTCGGCTTCATCAAACGATACACTAAACGAGTTCAACACTTTACCTGACGGTGTCGAGTTTCTTTGTAGAGATCTAGTTAACAGCGTGCCCTTCTTGAAACATATAGGTTTCAGTGAAAGATTGTAGATCAGAATTGCACCACATCCATTTCTAAATTCATAATTGCCAGGGAATAAGTAGTACTCTTTACCTTCTGGACCCCGTAATGTGCCATTTACATAAAAATCACAATCTAGTTGTACATTAGTACAAACCTTGATAGCTTTTAAGCAATTTTCAGGAACCTCTATATCACCCATCACAATGATATCCAATTTTTTTGGAGGCATGCGTTGAAACTGAATGTCATCAGGAGTTTTAATTATCAAAATATCAGATTTCTCTGTAAATGAATGTCCTAGTAAGACTGGATGAAGCAATACATAATCCTCTACCACATAAAGATCTAAAGTTTCTACTAAGCCTTGAACTTCGATAGATGCTGGAATAACTCCTACAGGACTTATCAAGTTACCGCCAATACCTCGAAACAGAGGCAAGTTTGCTCGTGAATCAATGTGAAGATTTAAGCGTTTGGCATCAGTTACCCTGATGAGAGAGCACTGACTGCCCAGATCAACATGGCAAGAGACTTTCGAACCGTTCACCTTGATATCCAAAATATATTTATTCAAACTAGTTTCTTCACTTAAGACTGCCGATACCTGCTTTTGCTTTGGTTCACTAACTGTGGATTTTTTATCTTCAACTGATACACTGGTATTCCTAAAACAGTTTTCGGGTCGATGTCCTAACCGATTACAGACAGTGCAAGTTATAAGAGGCTTATCGCATTTGAAACTTGGGTGACCAACAACATTGCAATTATAACATTTTATGTTGGCATTATTACTACCAGATTTTGATGGACCAGGGCGATTTGGATTGCTTCCAGAACGACGATCGTGCGTTTTCCGCATGGAATCATGGTTTTCCCTGTAGGGACCACTTTTAACAGTTCGGAAATAATTTAGAACCTGTTCTGGTTCATTGAATTGCGCTGCTTGAGCACCAACTCTTACAGCGCGATCATCTATGCTATAGAGAAGACAATCTACGGCTTTTCTACCAAATATGTTACATCTATTTAATAAATTTATTTTCGCATAGTAGTAATGCTCCAAAGACTCCCCATATTTTGCTTTCTTAGCTAACATCTCTGTTAAAAGCTCAGCATAATCCTCCCTGCACGGGAATGACTCGATTAGTTTTTGTTTCCATTCTGACCATGTATGTAATATCGAAGTTAGCCCCCGATACCATGTTTTAGCTACGCCAGATAATTTAGGCAAAGAATAATGTATAATTTCTTTTTCTTCCCATCCATAAATTTCAGCACATTCTTCGACCTTACTTAACCACATTAGTATAGTTTGCTCTTTTGACAAAGGGTCGAACTCCGGTATTACATTTGTATTAAAAGTCATTTTAGGTTTATCCGAGCCTCTAACCTTATCCAGAATAGTAAGAAACTTATCTAACAAACTATTATCCGAGATGTTCCTCTGTGTCCTCTTCTTTTTAGGTAATGGTAATTCATCCTCAGATTCCGATGTCGAAGAATAATGGCGTTTACGTCTTCTTGATCGTAACATCTTCCGATTATGAGCCACTAATTGATCCTTATCATTCGTACCTTTAGTTGGTCCTAATATAACGCTTGCATCCTTGTCTGAATCTGAGTTAACACACCCTCGCCTTATGCGTGCGAAACTCATACCTGAATCTGAACGTAATGTCTCCAGTTCATTTTCAAATGTACGTGCCAGTCCTTCCCTTTGTCTGGTCATACTACAAGTGTAACCCTTACCCTGGGTACATACTTCACGTGCCAGTCCTTCCCCTTGACTGGTGTTACTACTACTGTAACCCTTTCCTCGGGTACACATCTCATCAGAGCCCTTACCTCGGGCATAAGATCCATCAGAGCCCTCGCCTCGGGTCTCCCTTTCACCTGACCCTTTACCTTGGGTATAATTCATTGTTATGTAATCTGAAACTTTCAATAATAAGTTTGTTATCCAATAAGCACAATAGTACTATATTTATACAACGTTATTCCATCCAGTACTAAAGCTGAAATACCTCTTTTTATAATCAAAATTTTAAAATAAACCTTACAACGTTATAAGCATTTCTTTTTTTTTTTTTTTTTCTATTTGCTGCACGCCGAAATTCAGTAGTTTATTCAATAATTTATATATTTATCGCTACAAACAGACGCTAAGGCACAGACATCAGTCGACCATTGACACACTTCAAACAACGAAGCCCAAGTTATCAATATTTTTGACAAAAATGTAACATGGTATAAAAAATTATTAAAATCAATTCTGCCGTACGTGAATATACATTTATAGGTATATGTCAATTAAAACACATAATTCTTACCTATATATTCGTAACTATAATATAATAATATAACTCTTAATAGATAGAGGCAATATAAAGTTCTTTATGACATATCTCCGAAACGGTGCATCTGAGCGTAAAAATAACGTTTTTTTCATCCCCCTTTGCTACCCCTAAGTACCTCCCTCACTATCAATTAAAATGGTATAAAGTGTAAAAAGTCAATTTTTTTGATGATTTTCCTTGTAAAAACTTACTATACAAAGTCGAAATTTACTAACATCTTAAACAGAGCACGTGTAAATTAAAAAGAGACTAATGAATTAGTAAAGAAACACATAATGGCTTCTTATCTTATAATAATAGTAACCCACGTGATTTGTTGTTAAATGTATATTGAATATATTTATTTTTTGGATACTCTTTTAGATTATTATATTTAAAATTTAAGTATCATATTGCTATAAAGTAGTGTATTATTTATTGGAATTAAGAAGAGAGAGAGGAAAAAAAAAAAAATTTACATTAAACACATTGCTTAGTAACAGTTGTAACGATTCATACATAAGAATTTTAATTTTGGCAAAATAAATTTCTGATTTGGGCTCAAGAGATTGCTCAGCAAAATAAAACTTTTATTCAACAATAAGTATGTCTTACTTATTGTTGAATAAAAGTTTCGTATAGTCGTATTTAAAAACAAAAAATAACAAATAAAACATTAAATACCTTAAGTAGTTTCGTTTATCCGAGCTGTGAGCGTGTCAAGGAAATATATATTTCACTTGTGAATCCCGCTTCTGAACTTTTAGGTCGGGAAATGAAACTCGTTATTCCTTTTTGACACACACTTATTTTATTTGCACTTTACAATAACCATCACTTCACTCTTTCATTACACTTGAAATCAGCTTTTACACTTTATCACCTCACCACTGTTACATACTGACTGCTCTCATTTTGACAGATTACTTGTCTTATAAACCACATCCCACCACCATTAATGTCTTACTGACGTTTCATAGTGGGGAAATGTTAGTCAATTGAACGACTTATACAATTATTTCGAACAGGAAATAGACTAAGCAATTCAAATATATTAAATAATAGAATCAATTTTAATTGATAAAAACAAATTAACCAACTGTGTTGCATGCATTAATTATTAAATTAAGTATAAAATTATATTTAAAAATAACACTTATTTCATTAAAGTATGACCAATTTATTAACTATGTAGGTAGATCCTAACACCTATAACCAATGATATTGTATGTTAAAAAAGGTGTAGATAGGTTACCTACATAGCGTTCGATCTTTGGAAATGGCACACAAACGCACACATAGATATCGTAATAATGCAATGTCAAAATGCCTTCGCCGTCAACGGGACATTGAGATGAAGTTTGCTAATAAGACTATTTTTAGTGTGCCACTTTTCGATCGCTTATAACCTATCTACACCTTTTTTAACATACAATATCATTGCCTATAACGCGTAATTTTCTTAAAGTATTAAACGAGAAGCCTGATACAGAAAAAAAACTTATATTTTGTATACAAAAGCTGTTCGTTGTTTAATTAATTTATGTAGGTACATATCGCTCGCTGTGGCGGAAATTAGGTGAGGCATATGTTCAACAGTGGACGTCATTGGGCTGATATGATGATGATGATGTAGGTATATAACTTTATAAGCCTCTTTAAGTCGCGCGAGGTGCTGGGCGCTCGTGGCTCCCGTCGTTCTTTATTTGGCCACTGCTCAGCTCCTATTGGCCAAAACGTCATGTTATATAGCCTATAGCCTTTCTCGATAAATGGGCTATCTAATACCAAAATATTTTTTTTTTAATCGGACCAGCAGTTCCTGAGATCTTAGTGTTTAAACAAACAAACCCTTCAGATTTAACTATTTAGATGAAAAAAAAAAGACTGGCCTGTTGGTCTAGTGGTTAGTGACCCTGACTGCTAAGCCGGAGGTCGTGGGTTCGATCCCCACCCAGGACAAATCTTTGTGTGATGAGCATAAAGGTTTGTTCTGTGTCTGGGTGTAAGTAATCTATAATATGTATGTATTTACAAAAAAAATGTATTTAAGTAATATATCAGTTGTTTAGTACCCATAACACAAGCAAATATAATTGCTTACTTTGGGACTACATGGCGCTGTATGAATGTGGTAGAATATTATTATTATTAAATTTGTACATTGATAAGATGTTTCTATCAGTCACATAAATTTAAAAAAAAAGTAGTTCTTCAATACACTAACTGAAACGACTTTTCTTCAAAACTTTATTCTTTAACAAAAAGTCTCCATACAAAACAAATGACAAAACAGAAACAATAACTTATCTGTGCCTGACAATCTATGCCTGACAGTAATTCAAACTTTAAGTTTTAGAATTCAAATGTCATATCATTCTCTAATAAAAACTACAGAAAAATGTCTATTGCTCATATTTCACGATATGAATAATGTATGATGATGAAAAACGTCTAGCAAAGTCCTTTTATTAAGTATACCTACGATGTTCAAATTTTGTATGCATAGCGGTTGCTCAAGCACCTATTGTTAGGGTTGCCATTCGTCCAAGTTGTTTCGGATTTATCTTAGTTTAGAAAACGCCCAAGGAACGTTAGAACGGGATTTGTAAATTACATAAAAAATATGATTTTATTGTATTCTATTGAGTTGTGTTACTAATTAAGCTTTTGTTCAAAAGTGAAAACTTTTAGTTTTTATCGTCATCATCATATCAGCCCAACGACGCCCACTGTTGAACATAGGCCTCACCTAATTTCCGCCACAACGAGCTATTTTGTGCCGCCCGCATCCAACAGGTACTCCTGTTTCACTTTTTATCCTGGTTAAAATATTTTAAAGATGGCAACCCTACCTAATATGGAGCCTTCAAGGCACTAGAACCATGTTTTCCGACATCAGTATCCTATTTTCTTGTTGAAGTGACGGAGCGTATTAGGTTTTATTTATACTTATATTTTTTTCTGGATGTTGCAGAACCCAAAGTCGTTGTTTTATTGCATTTTCCATCATTCACTGGTATGACGACTTCAAAAAGAATCATTACCGATTCATACCATAGGGGAACAGCTCGTCGTGCGAATCGCTTTCCATTTCCACAGTTCAATTATATTTAGGCATTTTATATTGTCTTACGAATTTTCTTTACAAAATATATGTCTAACATTTGTATACAAAATAGGTTCCTCGTGTTTCCATTTTGAAAACAAAAACATATTCCTAACTGTTCTATTCTGTTGGATTCAAAAATACCCAACAATCGAATTGGATTTTCTTTGTTAAAGAGGAATAGTTTTTTATAAAAATATGTAGGCATACATACATACATATAGATCTCGCCTCTTTCCCAACAGAGGGGTAGGCAGAGACCATTTCCTTCCACTTGCTAAGATTCTGACATACATCTTTGGCTTCTTCAACTTTTATCAGTCTTTTCATGCATTCTCGCCGGCAATGTCTTACGTAGGCAACTTTATAGAAATCTCGTTTAGCTACGTTAGACTTCGATATCTTTGTCATAACTCCGCTTGCATGCTAATAAAGCTGTCATAATCTTAGAAAAGTAGGGCATATCAAGATTTTTTCTAGGTGTCATGACTGCTAAATAGGAGGGGTGAGTAAGATCCATATATAGGTATATAATAATAATTATGTATGTATATAACTCGCTCTTGCCCCAGTCTTCGCTCCCTTGGATATTTGTATAGTCACTACTCAGCTCCCATTGTCCGTAGCCTGATGTTATATAGCCTTCCTTGATAAATGAACTATCCAACAATAAAATATGAGTCAATTCGGTTCAGTAGTTCTTGAAATTAGCGCATGAAACCAAACAAACAAACACTTTAGACAACAACCCGGGAATCGAACCCGAGACCTCATGCGCAGCAGGCGTATTCTTTTCCCATTTCGCCACCGAGGTAGTTATGAGGGTTAATTAAATAAATAAGACACTTAGGTTTAGGTTTTATAATATTCTGGACCATTTTTGGGCGATAACTAACTTGTTTTACGCATTTAATTTACTTGTTATTTTTCTGCGCAGTCGAAATGTCAACACTAATTAAATTCATAAAACAATTCAAGAACTTTCTAGTTAAATATTCTGTCACGACTTTAAATGAAGCTGATATTCAAAATGAAATTACGGAGGCGACTTAACACAGTTACTTGTTTGCTAAAGTAGTTAGAAGTTTGTATGCGTAGTGACCGCGGCGGAGGGAAGGCGACACTTCCAGAACTATTTCCAAGTACCAACTACGATTTATCAATGACAGAGTTCATATATCTAAGTTTACGTTCCATAATATCTTACTGGAAAATAGTATATTGTATAAAGCATACGCACATGCATAGCAGGAAAAAGAAGAATGCCCGGCATGCCCGCACTGATGAAACATAAAAAGTATAGACAGTGTTTTAATTTTTTTTAAACACATCAGATATTTGTCATACTATAGTTTTCAGCAGTAAATAATCAAATTATAGATAAATAAAAAATGAATTTGTATTTATCTATAACTAGCATCCGCCCGCTGCTTCACCCGCGTGGTATGTATTTTATACTATAAACCTTCCTCTTGGATCACTCTATCAACTTATTTAAAAAAAACCGCTTCAAAATCCGTTTTAAAGATTTAAGCATACATAGGGATCGACAGACAGCGACAGCGACTTTGTTTTATACTATGTAGTGATTTGACAGAAAACATAATTTTACCTGTGAAAGTTTCGCCAGTACAAACCGACAGCTGTTACACTGATGCTTCCGAAAGGTGTTATTTAAATAATGAAAAATCTCTTTTTTTTTGTACGCTTTTCGCTTTAATTTTCTTTTAATAATTTTCTTCTATTTACTTTTACTATCTCAATCTTCTACCACTCGTTATAAACAGTCTAGACCGAATAGTAACTAACAAAGAGAATGTATATCAAAACTTTAATTGAATAGAAACTTTTCTATTGTCTAGTCACACATTATAGTACATTATGATACAAGTGCGGTAAGTTGATAATTACAGCCGAGGTGATATTGCTAGCCCGAGCCGCAGGCGAGGGCTACAAGAAAGCAGAGGCTGTAATTATCAAACCGCACGTGTGTCATACGACGTTTTATAACATATTTGCGAGGAAATAAATAAAATTCGGACTTTCTTAGAAAAAAACAAATACAGCGAAAAGAAATAGCGCGCGGAATTATTTTTACTTGTCACAAATTATCGATGCGCGCGCATCAGCGCTTTTTTTTTTAAGGCAAAAACACAAATACAGCCAGTATTACTAATAAAGTAAATTAATATTTTTGTGTTTTAGTACAGATAAATGGTTGTAATTTATGGTCTAAATTAATTAAATTAAAGAATTAAATGTTTATTTTACATAATTATTTTATCTACCAAAGTTAATTAATTTTATTCATAAAATGTTGACCACTTTTCTGACATAAAAACTCTTTGCTAAGATTTTAAAAAATAGGTACCGTTCGTTACGTACGGAGCCCCTTGATTATTAGTATGTGAGCATGAGAAGCCGTGCAATTTACTTTACATTACCGCACTAGTGCGTAATGAGATACATTACAACACTGAAATTGGTGAAATAAGAGACCCTTTACGAGCAAATATGTTATAAAATGTTTTACTCCCGCCAAAACTATTCGCCATCTTGGCAGCTGTGTTTTTTTCAGTGGTTCTCTTCTCAGCTATTATTAATAAAGTAATATTATAGGTACTTATTTAGTTTCATAAAATAATTTTATCATTTTCATTAGTCCAAAATAATTTTAGAATTAAAGTTTTTAAGGTATATCTGCTAAGTAGTAATAATTTATTGCGCTAGAATAGATTACCACGAAAGTTTAACTGAGTTTTATTTATTTATGTACAGAGCTGACTTAAAAGAAATAAATCTTCATTTTCTTACCAACTGTTACATTATTTACTAGAGACCCGGCTACGCATTTAAATCTAAAATAGTATCGAATAATTCATCCAACGATTTTCAACATATATTTAAATAACATCTGCCACTTAAGTTGCGCGTAGATAGATATTTATCAGACATTGTATCGCCATTGTCTAAAATCCATCATTTAAATTTCAGATAGCTTATCAGATACATATCAGCAAGAGGTGAAACAGGGTTATATTTTAGTAAAACCTAATTAACCCTTATTTAATTTAATAAAATTAAGTATAATTTTGAATATGTTAGGTATACGGATTAAGAATACATAATGTTACTTCTCCATCTCAACCCGTGGGTGTCGTAAAAGGCGACTAAGGGAGTAACCTTATGCAGACAAGAGCACTGCAAGAAAAGTAAAAATTTGAAACAAACCCCATACCAACACGTCTGGCCAGCGTGGTATAGTAGGCTAAATTTCCTCCACATTCTTTGAAGGAGAAACGTGCCCAGTAGTGGGACGTTTATGGGTTGAAATGATGAGAATAGATAAAATATTAAACGGTTATTATAAATTTACATAAGGAATGATTCATTTCATATAACACAAATCTGTACAGCAGTTATAACGTGATAGACTTTAGAGCATTTAGTTTAAACAATTATATGGGGTAATTTAATAGGAGCAAATTAATTCATTTCATCATTATCTCCATCATCATTTCAACCCATAAATGTCCCACTGCTGGGCACGGGTGTCTTCTAAATATTGCGGAGAGAATTTAGCCTACTATACCACATTAGCCAGATGGGATGGTATTGGGTTTTATTTCGAATTTTCCTCTTCTCGCAGAGCTCGCTCTCAAGGTTACTTCTTTAGTCGCCTTTTACGACTATACTACTATTCTTAATCCATCACTACACGGATAAACTTAATGTTGCTTTAAGAATTTTCCCCGAAAGTGTAGGCAGAAATAAGGCAGCTTTTGTGTATAAAAGCTTGACGCTGCGTAAAATTTATTGGCATAAGCTCACAAATATTTTCACAGAGAAACAGCGTTCATTATATTATCGATATTGTTAATTCAAATTAAACCTCTATTGTAAATATTTCACAAACAATTAGTACAGTTCTATTATGATTCGCTATTTCAATTAGCACTGTTTTACGTTAACATTTATTTAGCTAATGATTTACTATACAAACTCATTTGTCATATTTAAATAGAAAGCTTATTTTAGTTTCGAATAGGGTTTGTTTGTACGGCAGGTAGTAGTAGCTGGTTGGTGCGGTAACAAGGTTTTGTCATTTATACTTCAGTTAGGTATTTATTAGCAGTTCAGAAACGGAGGAGGTTCTCAATTCATCACAATATTTTTTTTAAAGCATGTTACTTGGTAATCGAAACACAGTTGCACCTATTTGGAAAATTCTTTTGCTGTTTGAAATTGTCATCAGAGAGCTTACACTGAATTTCGACTTTCAACTTAGTCGGTTTTGATGTCGCTGTGAAATGTAAGGAAAGTTAGGAAATTTAGATATGGTCGCTGTTACTTTCAAACATTTGACAGCGACATCAAAACCGACAAATTAAAATGTCGAAATTCAAAGTAAGCTCCTAGGTCAGGTTTTGATATTTTACAGGCGCTAACTATGTTTTTCATATTTACATATTTTTTCGGCTATATAAGGGCGATGCAATATTTTATTATGTTGTTATGGCTGTGGTCTTTTGAAGTTCAGTTCAGTTGAACTACAGTCTAAACGAAAAATCTCTCTCAGTACTCTCTCAAACAGAACACGGTCAACACAAACAAAAAATCGATGAAATAAAAGAGAAATTTTAATAGCAAAATAATCTCTGTTTGAGTTATCAAATTGTTTTCCAATCAACGGCAATGTGCTCATTTGTCAATGTCACCAATAGCCAGTCTGATGTTCGTTTCTTTGTTGTTTCATTCGTTCAATCGTTGTAATTATCATCGTACGAATAAATCAAAAGGTACATTTTACATGCATTGGATATTATAATTCGTTTTTAGGTTATTTGTTGATATTGTTTTCGGAATTGTGTGAGGTATCAATTTGTTATCATTTAGCGCGAATTGCAATCAAATGAGCAATGAATGATAAATAATATTTACAACTTAAAATATATTTACAACAAAAAAAAAAACATTTGAAATAAACAGGGTGAAATCAAATTAAAATATAGCTTTATAAAATTCTTCCAAATCGCTTCTGCTGTCTGCCGTAAAAGTGCCCAGCAAACTAGCAGCATTGCCACGTTTTTTCTAAAATTCTATAAGTAAGTAGTATGAAGCCAGTCTTAGAGAGAGTTCTTTGTACCCATTTAAATGAATATCCCATTTGTCCGGATACCCGGTAGTTATGCCAAGTTTTCTTCATAAATCCAACTGTGGATGACTGGACAGGATGATTTCCTACTTTAACTTATAACCCAAGTTCAATCTGCCGCGTAAAGCTGCCTTAAAATACTTTATGCAGAACCCCTGTTTTCACTCCTGTACCATAGATTTTTATTTCACTGTTTTAAATAAAATTAATACACGCAATGTCTTACTTACTGGCATTAGCCATAGACCCCGTTTCTAAATTCAAATTTAATATATTTTAATGCCATAGACACTCACAAAGAGATTGAATTTAATTTCCGTTCCATTTTTTAAATCTTTGATTAATCCTTTATGGTACATTTATTTGTATAACGCCACCATTTTGGAATCCGACCCTTTGCGTTGCCTTTTGCACAGAGAAATACAATGCTAATTTAAAAAACGATATTATGAAAAGTGTAAGGCGATTTTACGTAAAATCTTATAATATGACGACAAACTTATAAGCCCATGTAGTTATTTTTATTATCATAATGTAATTTAAAACTTTTGATATGAAATGGATAAAAATAAAACCTTATTTTAGAAATTGTTTTTTTTTGGTAATGTTGGAATTTGATTATCATTTTTACATACAAATGGTTTAATTTAAATATAAATTGGGGTTAGTGTATTACGAATACAGTAAGACGAGCTTTGATATATTTTGCTCTGTCCATAATTAAATTAATGAAAGTTCTGTAACTATTAACTGTCGAACCTTCATTTTATTTTTAATTAACTTCTTTACAAAATCTGTCTTAGGTACGATTCAGACCAACCGGCTCGCGTCGCGCCGCATCGGAACAGAGCCGTCCGCATGCCGCGGCATGCGGCATACGGTAGCCGTACGGGTGCCGCGGCAGCCGACAGCGTCCGCTGGAATCCGTACGCACTGCAAGCGCCCAGAAGTGCCGCTCTCTTTGCGCCGCGTAGACGTAAAGTGAAATATTATTTAAAATATCGTTTGAAGAACACAACTTGAATGATTCGCTAGCTGTTGCTGCACCGTAATCTCCGTACGACACACGGCCGACCGGCTCCGAGCGGACCCGACGGCAGCCGGTCGGAGCCGGTCGGAGCCGGTCGGAGCCGGTCGGCCGTCGCGCGTCGCGGGGTGCCGACGGAGGTAACTATGCGTAAGTTGCATGCAAATATGAACTGTAATTACTGTTGATACATTTCAATGTTCTTTAACGCATTGTAAAATGCCGCCCGGCGCGGGCCGATGCGAGCCGGTTGGTCTGAATCGTAGCATAGTGTTACTAATACATAATTATGTCGACAAATTGATTGTTTTCTTGATTTTAATTTATTTATGAGGATATAGGAGGATATTAAAATTTATATAATTTTTCTGGTAGGCATCTACTTACTCATTTATTCTTTTCAGTAAACAGGTAACTCCCATCAAAATACTTATATTATTTTGTCTGTAACGGTACGTTCCATATATGTCTGTAGGTATAAAAACAGCTTTAAAAAGGATGAAGTTATTGTTGTCAACATTTTTCCAACTTCAAAAACATATTCCATGTTCTTATACCGTTTTTGGAGTATACCTAACGAGCGAAGGCAGTATTAACTACCTATGTAACAACATAATAAGGCTTATAACGAACGGTAATATTCTACGAAAAGTTTCATATTCCCGAGCATTCGTTACGTATCGCTACTAAAAAGATCAAAATGTTCAAGACTCTCTACTTAAAGTAAAAGTATTTTGGAACAGATTTTTCTTTAGAAAGTGGTGATTTGTGTACTTAAAACTTTGCTTTTGGATGCTTGGGTACTTGAAGTAACGATGTATATTACGTCGATTTTACTTCAACATTTTTCTGAACGAAATTTGAGATGAAACGAAAGGAGACACTAAACATCCTATTTGGTAGGTATTTATTAAGGTTCAACAAATTTAATTCGGATCCCTGCATACCAAAGCAGGTGAAAATAATTACGTAAAGTAATGTAAAATTTAAAAAATATTAAAATATTATGGTAAATATGCATAAACAGAACTGTTAAAAAAAACTTAATGTAGGTAAAAAAAATATAATAATAATAATCCATTTATTTCGGGATTGCATAGATCCCATAGATAAATACCTTAAAGAATAACATACATATATTTATTATAGATGAGCACACAATTTTTTTTTTTTTTTTTTCTTTTTTTTTTTTTTTATGGTTGGCCTTGGTTGGTATAGGGTTTGTTTCGAATTTTCCTTTTCTTGCAGTGCTCTTGTCTTTCGAGATTATTACCTTTTACGACACCCACGGGTTGAGATGGGGTAGTGACATTATGTATTCCTAATCCGTCACTACACGGATGAATAATAATATACATATCTACACGATTTTCATATTGTACAATAAAACGTGGTAGGTACTTATTAATATATATATATAATATATATACTAATCGTAATGTACTTAATCATCTTCAGGCTATACTCTTAGGCACTACATTTCAGTTTCAGTCAGATTCTCATGTCTTAATTAATTAGAGAATAATATTATGTCTATGAATTCGTTAAGACAATAGAACGTTTCTGTTATTAGTGTACCTACGAGTATAATACGTCCTAATATCAAATGATATTTCGAATAGATTAAAATAGAATAAAACTGTTTTTTTTTTACTTTGTAGTTTTGTTACTACAATGTACTTACTCTACTTTTATTTTGAAAATACATTTATTTAGAAAATTGAAAAAATAACATAATACATTTTTTAAGAAAATTACGTGTATATTTATTTATTTATTTATTTAATACACAAAACAGAAAATAGTTATACATGGGTAAAGATATTACAAATTCGAAATTTTATGTCTTAACTAAATTCCAACACTATGTGTACTTAACATGCATAAAGGTAAGTCGGGTAAGACAAAAAATATTTTAAGGATCAAAGTAAACAACAGTAACAACAAAAGCAAGTGTGTAGAATAGACATTAGGCACATTTTATTTTATAGTGATTTTGACAGAATAATACCAACTTTGTTTTTAATTTTTTTGTATAGATGACACATTTAAAGTTATGAGAAGATTTTTTTTAATACAAATTAAAAAATAAAATAAATAAATTAAGTACATTAAATTATAATTATACAGTTAAGCGAGCGACACAGCGAGCGATAATTATTAATAAAAGCTGTGGTGGATATTAGGTGAGGCCTATGTTCAACAGTGGACGTCATTGGACTGATTGATGATGATATTAAATTAATAACAATTAACTTAGAGCACTGAGCAACACATTTGTAGGTATGCCGCTACAGTGTTGGAACTTATTTTCGAAACTTGTACATATACCTCTTATATTGGACCTTACAACGTACTAAAATGTTTCATTCCTCATTCGTAAGTCGTACCTTTTACCTTCATAAGAACCCACAACATTCGCAAAGCTCGCAAAGCACTTGCAAACTTTCTAGAGTTGCTCGGACTTCGGTAGCTAATAAGAACAGGAAAGACTGAGGTCCTTGTATCGAGAAACAGTGAAACAAGTACGTGATACATTTATTAAGCATATCGCTCTTGATTAATCTGTACCACAGACCTGGATTGAATAGAAAAGAAAATCGTATCTATCTAACTATATTATTCAACGTTTATTTAAATTATAAAGGAAAAAGAGTAAGAAAAACTGTTTATTCTTAGTCTTATACAGAATATAGTGTATACAAATGTAAATTTAGCACTATTATATTATGTTCTGTATGAGTCCAATAATCGGCTCCTGTCTCAGCTTATTGCTACAACAAAAGTTATGATATAGCGCTGGTTTTCGACATAGCCCATACCATAGACCTAGGATCCGCGCGCTGCCCATACGCACAGACCAGTGATAAATTATTTAATACTAATAATTTATCATCATTGTCATTTCAACCCATAAACGTCCCACTGCTGGGCAAGGGTCTCCTCCAAAATGTGGAAGGAATTTAGCCTACTATACCACGCTGGCTAGACGGGTTTGTAGGGTTTGTTACTAATAATATATACAAAAAGAAACCCAAACATATACAGAAAATTATGAATCATTATAAATCAAAATTACTTTTAAATGTATGTTGGTAAAGGCCCATATTTACAAGAACAATGACAACTTATTATTACCAAAACGCACAACTCAAAAGACCAATACTCGGGCAATTCGTAGTTGCAGAGACCTGGTAAAGGTGTCGACTGTCATGTGATATGTCATGTGCCATTTGTGAAGCGCCAGCTTTACCACGTAGTAACAATACGAACGGAAAGCTACAACCTCCCACACACTATTCTGAGCCAAAAACGAGTGTTAGACAATTCGTGATTCGTGACACGGATAATATAAAGTTTGAAAACTGACACGTCGCTGGGGCATATCACTCGACAATGATATAAATAAAGCCGACATTTACATGATGTGTCTTTCTATTTTGCGGATTAAAGTCCCTTGAGATTTGCCTAGTTAAAATTACCAATTTTCAGTTTCCGCTAGAAACATTCGCCGGGGTGATGCCCAAAACGATGTCGTAAGACACGTCAATCTGTGTCACATGACAATGACACGGGACGAAATGTCCGTTTTGAAAATGGGATCCAAACATAATAGCTACTTCAAAGACACCGTCGAAACGTATTTTGTTGTACGTATGTAGTGGTCTATTCTAATATCTAATCCAAGTCTATGTCCACACTTCATAAATTCCGTCCCAAAACCATTATTTCCCGAGAGAGATACAACTTTCTTATTAGTTGCTTGTCGCATTGAGGGACCTAAACCGTAGATTTACTAGAGACTGGAGAATAAACGGTGCCGCTTAAATTAACACTTTACTCTGGGAATAATTAGACAAAAAGATCTTGATCAACGTAGGTAAAGTTACCAGCGAGATTCAAGTTTAAAGGAGTTGGGTAAGCCTTGACGAATTAATCTTTTAGTAAAAAGGACTTGTGGGTTTAACATGGTTTGTTGAACATAAAACAAGGCAAATTTTGTACAAAAGCGCCGGCATTAACCCTTAATCTTGGTTTAATCTGGCTCTATAGAACTATGAAGGCTTTTATGAAACTGGTGGACTGACAGTTTGGATAGATAAAGGGTAGTCAAATAAGGTAACATAGATACTTCATCCAATGTTATCTTATTTGGCTACGCCTAATTCAACAAGGGTAGTAAGCATCGTCTTACAACAAGTTCTCATTTGTTCTTCATTACAATACATTTAATGTCCCACTGCTGGGCATCAGTCTCAGGCAGGTTTATTCCCTTAATCGCCTTGTACGATATCCACGTATTTAAATGGGGTAGTCACAATTCTTAATCCTACAGTAGTGACTACACGGAATAAATACTAAATACTTTTTATCATAAACGAGTTTAAAAAGGAATATTGCCTTTCCATTTGGCTAATAAGTATTTTATGTGACAGTAAAACTTTATCGTATTCTATAAAAGATTAAGAATTTTCTAAAAAGACCTAAAATAAATTATTGGATAGCACAGGATTAAGTAACATACAGACACAGGCATCTGTTAGGACCATCTTCCATCGACACCTACCATACGTTCAAAATAAAAGCATCCATGATATATAAATTATTTATTCTGAAATCCTAGTCGATTTTGATTATGCTGTCAAATGTTTGGAAATGAATTTCGGCCATAATTTAAATTTTCAAACATTTGATAGAAATATCTTAATTGACCAAGTCGAATGTCTGAATTTCGATTAATCCTGTCTAACTTAAAAAAAAGACATAATGAATACCTGAATACTAACTTTGTACTCGACACACACCACAAATGAAAAACATAACACGTAATATTACAGTTCCTAGTATTTTCATCCAGCCTTCAATAGCAGGGCACAACCTGTTTCCCCCGACACAGATGCCATTGACAAGGCGCCACGTGTTTAAATATCGTACAGTTTCCACATGGTAACCTGTCACGTTGGCTATTTATGGATTAACCCTGACACGCTTCTGTTTATGAATATTACAGGTTAAATTAACCGTGATTGAGTAATCAATTGTTTATATTTGGATGCACTGGGGTTTACTATATACTTAGATGACAATTTTCAATAGCTTTTAAAATAGCAAGGTGATTGTCCACCTGAGATATGCTATGAAACGTTGTTTGTTATCCACCAATTATAGTAATAGGTTGAATAGCTTAGCACTGCTGCACTGGTGGATACGGGTTCAACTAAATATATTTTTTATATTGATGGATGCATGTTCTGTATGTGCGTAATGGATGGACGCGAGTGGAGTAACTATATGGCGTATACTACACGGTATAATACGGCAAAGCTAGCTGGCGCCCTAACCCGAGCGCGTTTACCCTCCATTTGACCCAGAATTAGGAACTTTTCTAGATTATGCCTAGGTGAACGCATTATGTGTCCGAAAAAGCTTAGGGCTCTTGGCATATTGTTGCAAATATTATATTTGAAATATCTACACAAAAATTGCTAAACCAAATCTGCCTTCAAGGAAAAGTCGTGATAGTATACAAAGATATTACCGCAAATGGGTTTTGATTATTAACTATTCAAGACAGGAACCAAAATAGTCTGTTCTGAGTAATTCACGCTTATTTTACTAAAATAGCAGCAGATATTAATGTGTTCACCCTTCTGTGGTACCCTTTAGACCACGAGACATATTTCATGGGGTAGCCTATTCCCATAATTCCAGTAACGCACAATTCATTTGAGCATCTTGTAATCTGAGGACTAAGGCCTCTTGGAATCACATGCGTCCTTTCAAATGTTTGAAAGTTTAAACATGGCCACTATAATTTACACAACGATATTGAAACTGACACATTTAAAATTAAAATCCGAGTAGGGTTTCTATAAATCCGATTGTCAAGCAACATAACTAAAGTAGGTACCTAATGCTTACTCCTGTGAATTCCCACTTTTACTAATAACAAACCATACTTACTGACTAATCGATACAATATTATGATCAAACCCCTGTCATTTAATAAAACGACACCAAAAAGTATTTTTGTAATTTGAATAATATAGAAAAGTTGTCTGCAAGAAATCCCTACAAGCGATATGACCGCCCATTGTACGTGCTGAGGGATAGGAGGGGAATAGGAGCTGAGCTGTGACTAAATAAAAAATGACGAGGGCTAAGCGCCGCGTGACTTCTAGTACTTATATAGTCGTATATCAATAGATTATAACCAAGAAATTTCGAATTAGAAAACTAAAAGCCTTAACTTTCCTATCAATCTCCCATCAAATTTTATCACTACAACACGGTACGTTTATATTTAACTCGTTTTGAAGACTGTATCTAGTATTCAAGATCGTTTATTCAAAGAAAACGTTTTATCTGATGCAACTATAACTTCTCAGGTTTCACTCAACACTCACTCAAACAGGCATTTGTTTTTGAATCTTAGGATTATTTTCATCGCATTTCAGTAGGGGGACTACGAGTTTTGAACATCTTCAGAGTTTATTTGCGAGTTTAATGAATCACATAGAGAATGATGAAATTAAGTAGAAAAATAAATTGTTGAGTATTTTTTTTAATCATTTACTTTTGTACCTAAGTCTCTTCTCGCATAAAAAGCATTTAATATACTAATATTTAGATACACAAGGTTAAATTAAATAAAAAAAAAATCAATGAAAATGATTAAGATGTCACGAAAACTATTGTATGTAGGTATTCCAAAGAAAGCTTTCTGATTCACATAACCCTAACTCTTATTTGCAAATTAAAATACCTATAAAATTATTTTCCGTAACAATTTCCCTTTCAGAGTAAATATACTGCTTTTTCAAGCAAGCTGTAAAAGTAAACAGAAAAGTTATTTCTTGTTGTGAATAGCCTTCGAAGGTATTGTTGAACCCGACACCTTATTACTGTTGGGTTCATTCAGTTACGGATAAATCTCCTTTTCGTGAACACCCCTCGTAAAATAACGTGGTAATAGTTTACACATACCTACCTATATTGAGACTTACTTTAGGTGAGTGTTCTCCAAAAATATCTAAAAAGATATAGATATTACAGGTACAGTTTTTTGTTTTGGAGTTTTCGTACTAGGTACAATGCATTGCAAAATAAAAATGCTCGTACATGGCAAAGGATGATAAATGATAATTGTTGTTCGGCTCGAAAACGTAGGTGAACTAGCCCTGGCTGAAACAATTTTAATAATAGAAAATTCCAAAGATATAAATATATTTTGCCGACCTTGTTATAAGTCTTAAGCCATTATTTGGTAATTCTGACCTTGTCACTATCAACTTAAAGTGAAAAATTATGAAGTAACCATTATCTACTTACGCTTTTATTTCTCTAAGATTGCGGTAAACACCAAAATACGCTACCAAGCTGAAATTTGTTTATGAAAACTTATTAAAATCGCATTAGGTCTTGTGGCAAGGGCTGACGACAAAAGTTATTAACTTTTCCATTGTCCTTCACAAGTTAATTTAAAAAAATAACAGTAATGGAAGGATGATAATGCCAACAAATTTTGTTATGACCCATGTGCCTGAATAAATACAAATATTCTTGTGGAAACCGCAACTAAACTTGAATAAATTAACGTTCTATGTGCAAAACAAAACGTAATCTTTCGTTGTTTTAGGAATACTTACACAAATAATACTGTTATTTGTTGTTAGCGATTACGTCAATCTTTTTAAAATATGCTTACTGTTTGAGTCCTTTGTTTTTGGTTTTTCAATAATTTACAGATAACTTGGTTAACATTTTAAGTAAGTATCTCAATTTTCCCCAGCCCTAACTTCAAAAACAAAACATGAAAAGCATTTTATTTTTTGTGTAGATTCTTTACGAGAGAAACGCTAAGAAGTAAAATTCCAAACTTTTCATCATCGAAAAGAACTACTCAAAAGTTTTTTATTATGAAATGAAACGAAAATAGTATGTAGAATTATTTTTAAAAATCTATAAGAAATATTCGTGTTCAATTCATCGTCTGTGAAAAGCTTTTTTTTTTAATTTATTTATATATACTTACAACTCTTCTTACAGATACTTAAACCTAATGCAGTAGTTGTAGAACCTTAAATCTATCAATCTTATTCTGTAAACTACTCTCTAAACATAAAACACAGTAGTGAGTATGAGATAACATCTATTTGGTCAGCGACCATGTTGAGTGTACGCAGTGCTCTTGTCATGGGTGGTGATAATAGAATCCATTTGAAATAAGAATATATATATATGTAGAGGTATATCATCATATTCAGATATCCATCTACAGAAGACGGAGATAAATGCTAGATCCTAAAAGGTTTAACTACAATACATGATAAATGACGAACCTTTTATGTAGTGTCATATTAGCCGCGGTAATTTTGGATGGAATACTTTTCCAGACGACTCAGTTTGAGGGAGCAATGTTGTTGTGCTAGTTGTACTAGTAGAGGGGTAGGCAGAAACCATTTCCTTCCACTTGCTACGATTCTGACATACATCGTTGGCTTCTTCAACATTTATCAGTCTTTTCATGCATTCTCGCCGGTTGAGGGTACTCCTGATCTGATCTGCCTTCGTGGCTCAGTGGTTAGTGACCATGACTGCTGAGACAGAGGTCGTGGGTTCGATTCCCACCCAGGACAAATCTTTGTGTGAAGAATCATTTATTTGTTCTGTTTCTGGGTGTAATTTATCTTTAATATGTATGTATTTATAAAAAGAAATATTTAAGAATTATATCAGTTGTCTGGAGATCCGCAGGAGAACTAAAGTTGTCGACATAGCTCACCGAATCGCATCGCTAAAGTGGCAGTGGGCAGGGCATATAGCTCGTAGAACTGATGGCCGATGGGGGAAAAAGGTTCTCGAGTGGCGGCCACGTATTGGAAGGCGCAGCGTTGGACGGCCCCCCACCAGATGGACCGACGACCTGGTCAGGATTGCGGGCGGCCGTTGGTTGCGGGCGGCACAGGACCGTTCGCAGTGGCGTAAATTAGGTGAGGCCTATGTTCAGCAGTGGACGTCGATAGGCTGATATGATGATATCAGTTGTCTAGTATCCATATTACAAGCATTAGCTTAGTTGTCCAAACATTATTAGAATAATATTAGGCTAGAATTGAATTTCTCATCAGTTGTTACTAATTCATCGATCGATCCATTTAGCTCAAAAAGCACAGCACAGGAATTCAATTAATTACTAGCTGTACCCGCGACTTCGGTCGTGTGGACAACTTATCCCGCATTCATGGAGTTTTAATTTTTTTTTACGGAACCCTGATATTTTTTCAAAACCAAAGTAGCTAGTACTGCTAGCTAGCTAGTACTCCTTGTGACATTAGCTATCCGCCAGTGAAAGTCCCGTCGAAATCGGTTCAGCCGTTTCAAAGATTAGCCGGAACAAACACACACCAAAATTTTAAAAAACGTTATTTTGGTGTATTTACCGTATATTATATAATATTCATATACATATAGTAAAAAACAGTTATTTAAATATTACAAACAGACACACCAATTTTATTTATTTGTGTAGATACAAAAATAAATACAATACAATTCAATACATAGTAGCCGAATTAGACACAGAATAAACAGGAAGGCCATTAACTAGGTACTAACGGAATACTTAATTGTAACTTTTCCCTATATATAGGAGTTTTTTTTTTTTTTTTACTTGAGTACACTTTTGTGTACTCCGCGTGTAGATCCCCGGACATAATCCAGGTCCTTGTTAGCTGCTTTTTATTTATTACTTTTTAATATTTTAAGTGGAGGGATTTACCAATTTTCCTTTCTGTATTATTTGTCTTCTTTCTATTTCTTATTATTTATTTACTTTATTATTATATATAGGAGTTAGGTACGAACCGTTACAGCTTAGCCTACCTTTAATAAATGATTATGGTTTTGTTTTTGTCCCGAGACATAACGTTATCTACTTTACCGCTTTTTAATAATATAGCTAAATTAATAGTTATAATAAATTAAAAGTAATAATCTGCCTCGGTGGCGCAGCGGGAAGTGTATACGACTGCTGTGCAAGAGGTCCTGGGTTTGATTCCCGGGTCGGGTAAAAATGGTACTGAGTTTTTCTATCAGGAAATTCCAGTATTAAGATTTTCCCGGAGTTTGGTAAACAAATGTCTCCGGTTGATGACAATAGGCTCGCCCCCTATTTCATGGGACTAAACATAGCTGGTAAAATGTGGGTGTGATACACCTCTGCCTACCCCTTCGGGGAAAAAGGCGTGATGCTATGTTTTATGTACGTAAATAAATAGTACACCATAACCTTCTTCATACAAAATCCAAAAATACTTTTGGAGTTCGGCCGTCAGCTCAACGAATTTGTTTTTCTCTCCCTCAAAATATTTTTTTTACCACAGTGAAGGTAAACAAGTTAACCCTGATGGTAAACAGTTACCATAGGACAGGAGCATCATAGGTATGCGCGTTACCGACCCCTTAAAACCCCTTCCCTCCCCTATAAAATCTGGACTAATCACCAGCTACAACACAATGTTATTGTCAGGCGGGGGGCTCATTTTGAGCGAGTTATCCGCTATACCTTTTACGCTCTCTTGTTTTTTTTTTATTTTCCATTGATTTTTCTCATCATATAAAATCTACAATACCGTTCAAACAAACGTATTTCGTATAGATACTCCGTATTTCTATTATTTTGGGTTAACGATTTGCATAATCCAACTAAATAATATGGAAATTTCTGTAGACCCCAAAAGGGATGTTACAGTGCGATTTCTGGACATTAGAAGTCACTTTATGTCAATCACGAACCCGGTATCGGAAGGTCTGCTTTACTGTAAATTTTATCATACTCAAACCAACCTTATTATATATTTTTATTATATACTCAACCTTATTTAAATTAGTATCTGGTGTCGTATCAAGAGGTCAAAAGATACACCGAAAGGAGTTTTATTTAACTCATAAATAAAAGAAAAAGAAATATAACCTAAATGGACGTTATTTTTATGATATTGGATTCACCCACAGAACTGTTCTGTGGATTCACTAAAAAACCATTAGAGTTCGTGAAAAAAAAAACGGTACGGTACGACTTATTTTTTCAAGATAAATTGTATTATTTGTACAAAAATAGCAAAACTAGCTATACACTCACGTTCACGTGTTCATAAACCTGAAATGGCTACAAATGTAGTTCTAAAGGAGGAAAATCCTCAATGAAAGTGCATGGTTTCATAGCATTGGCGTTGCGCCAAATAGAGGCATTATGTTAGAAAAGCTTGGCAGTGTTGGTTTACGCAATGCTTGTCGAAATACACGTTATTGTTACGGCTATTATGATTGTTGAGAGGAGAAGAGGAATCTTTGGTACTTACATTATTCTTGTACTGTGTTTTTTTTTTGCCTAAAGTGGCAGCAGATGAGCAGTGGTTAGTGTTACCGCCGCTCATGGACGTTGGCAATGCCAGAGGCACCTATCTACCCGATAGGTAAAATATGACATCATCATCCAACCAAAGCTTCAGTGAAATAATAGCTTGGTACATTAAATACATTGTTGGAAAGTGTAAGAATATATAAGCCATAAAATAAAGTCCATTTTATCTTCGACATAAATATTATCACCAGACATTTTAAAGCACGTACTGAAGTGTCTTCCCTGAAGATATTCTGCATCAGCTATCATCGTTTATTATTTATAGTAATATAAAACAAATTTGTCCGCCGTGTTTAACTCAAAAATTACTGAACGGATTTCCATGCGTTTTTCACCAATGGATAGAGTAATTCATGAGGGAGGTAAAATTATATAATTTTAAGACATACCACGCGGGTGACGTCGCGGGCGAAAGTTAGTGAGTGACTAATAAAATGAAGGTATAATTTTTATTCAAGTAAAAGGCGACGCAAAGATTCCAGTTAATGTTTATCCCTAGGTCGTTATATTTTGTTATAAACTTTTACACAGACACTCGAATGAATAAAACGAGTAGGCGAGTATAAAGTTTTACTCGCATTTTACTGTTTATTACGCTGTAAAAGGTAAGTAAAAGCCCTTATGCTTAACAAGGGGCTTTCTAACGACCGACGAATAAGTGAGCCATTATCAGTAAACCTTAGATACCTTTATAAAAATATTTTGGTCCCTGCTGAGCCTGCAACTTAATAGGTACCTAAATTAATTTATTTTTATAACTAGGTAGTTACTTGAATTATCCCTACTTATTATTTATTTGTACAAAAATGTTTTTCGGTATTTGCATAGACAAGTATTTAATTCTTTTTTTTTTCACTTTCTTGAGAGTAACAATTACAAGAAATTATATAAATAGATTATACTGGTATAAGTAAATTTATGTATATTTACATAAATTACCTACTTTTAAACGTTTCAAACGTTTCGATTAACAGACTGTCTGACTATAACGGAACGTTTGACAATACTGATAATGTCATCTTTGCGTCAGCTGTTTATGTCAAAACAAATAATTTATTTTTGTTCGTCCTACTTTCATTCCGCACGTTTTTTAATGGAGCGACGTGGAGATAAAAGTGATATAATTACGTTTCTAGGCAACTTATTAGCAGTTTTTAGTCATGAGTGACATTAACAAGGCTTCTCTTCGGATAGACTGGTTTGACGGAACACTAATAGAAGATGCACGACCAAATACCTCAACAAATTCGGCGTTCGATGATGAAGATCAACCGGAGCCCAAAAAACCAGACAAACCACAATATACTGAGAAGAAACCGATTGGCTTCAAAAGACTTCTCGATATTTCTATGATGACACCGCCGATGTTGAATGTAGAAGTATCGCATAGACCCGGCTTCTGGAATCTGCTTGACGAACAAGAATTGAAGGGTGACTTCATAGTTTTAATAGTGAAAATACTGGCTAGTGTGTATAAAAGTTTGGAACCAGGTGAAAATTCAAAAATTGTTAAAATGCTGAGAACAAGATTTCAAAATTCGAACTTTATGATTAATTTAAAAAGCTATTTGGATGAACTGCCATCTGTTCGAATAGTTGAAAAGAGGTTAAATTCTCAATTATGGGATGACGCCGAATCGTTTTATTTTCATGTTGTTGACCTATGTGAAGGAATCATTCAATTTGAAAGTGCTAATGTTGAGTTTCTGAAAGAGATATTAGATTTATTAGAAATAACAGAAGTAAGTGCTATTGGTGTTCGTGAGGAACATACTGAAAGATTTAGTGATGACTTATTTGTGAGAATTGAAGCTTTAAAATTGGAAGCTATGGCTTTATTGAAGGATCAGGTTTGTTTGAATTGTTCACTCATTATATATTATTATATTTATAATTTAGAGGTTGTTAGAGCTCATACACAGCTCTGAATATTTCTATATGGCTGAAGGGTACACTAAAATGTGCTCTGCCCTTTTGTAATTCTGTTATTGTGACTACAGAAACTTTCATCCAGTATAAGTTGTTTTATGTTTTGCATTGCTTTTTTTTCAAGTTTTATCCTTACTTTTCCAGTTTTTCGTCCAGTCATACCCAAGTTTTGCCCTTGACAACATGTTTAATCATTCATTTTTAATTTAATAGCTTTTATTAGATACAAAATGTTTTATAAATGTTCCAATGATGCTTCATTGCTTGTAATGCTGGGAAATTTTCTGAGTAGAAAAAATAATTTTCGAACAAGAACTCACAAACAAATATTTTATTCATTCCAAATTTTGTTTTTTCAGTCTACAAACGACTTTTCTTTAGAACAAGAAATACAAAACCAAGACAAGAATTATTTCAAGAACTTAAACATATTTCCGACACAAGATGACTTACTGTCTGATAACAATGTGTCTATAGAACCTTTCATTATTAACGGAGCTTATCCTACAGTTGAACATTATTTGGATATTCAGTTCAAACTGTTGCGGGAAGATTGTTTTGGACCACTAAGGGAAGGAATATGTAAGTGACATAAATTACTGTTTTATTTTAATCACAAATTTTGTTTTGACATTTTAATCACAACACAATTCATCATAATACTATTATCACTGTATTTCATAATTTTTACTTTCCTATGCCCGCCACACAGCTTTATCATCAATAATATCATTATTACAACCCATAATCATCCCACTGATGAGCACAGGTCTCCTCCAAAGATTATGGAGGGAATTCAGCCTACCATACCACGCTAGCCAAACAGTTTGGTATAAAGGGTTTTGTTTCAAATTTTTCTTTTCTTTCTAAGGTGCTTTTTATGGAGATCAAATTTGTCAATAGCACTGATATAATGTGATGTGCAGAGTTTATTTTACAATAAGTATAGCAGCATTGTAACTACAGGGTCTTTTTGGCAAATCCATTTTTTATGGAGTAAAATATTTATTTTTCAGGTAAATATATGGAGAATCCTACGAAAAGGAAGCATGAAAATATTAGGTAAGAATTTTGTCTATGTCTTATTAAGAATAATAAAAATAATCCACAAAACATTCACACAGCAACCAACGTTCGTCAAGGTCAGTGGATCATGGTCTTTAAATAGATAATCCGTTTGTGACATCGGCATTAGGCCAGCGTGTGTGGATTATGGCCTAAACCCTCTCAGCTCTCTAAATAGAGGAGAAGAGACCCGAGCCCAGCAGTGGGACATTAATGGGTTGCTGATGATGATGATGATGATGATTGTGACATCTGGGCGATTTGAAAGCCACCTAATCCCATTGGTCTCATTTGCCTCTTAATGTGATAGTCGTTTAGTAAAGTTGACAGCCTTCTGAGTGATTTGATAATTCTAAGACGCTGCTGCCTTAAGCCCAATCAATAAGCAAAAGATGATGATAATAATTTGAAATCATGATCTTCTGTCTGTAAGTTTGTCCACAGCTTAGCTCAAATACTTTTAGTACCATAGAGCTGTATTAGTCATATCAACAAAGTATTATGAAACAATCTTAAAAAAATATTATTTAAGCCTACCTCTCCTACAAGTCAAATGGAGATATATTTTTCTCTCATGTGCCCCCATGTAGAGTATCGTTAGATAGGTCTCTAAATATATATTTAGTTTGCTAACATGATTTTTTTATTTAGGGATCCGTTTGCGAAATCTTAAGCTCGAAAGAGGGGTTTGAGTGTTTTTTTCGAACTTTGAAGCGTCTGTATAATCACCACTCAGAACATAAGTAGTGTTACTAACAATTTTGCGTACCTTTAGTATCGGATACCTAAAAGCTAGCGAGTATGCGTACGTTTATAGTACAACACTACCACTAACACTACCTTGTCGTCTACAGTTTGTTTCTTAGAACATGAGTAACGTCTGGGAGCTCTGGGATCTTGGTCCATTTGTTTTATTTTTTTCTTTTTTGGAATTTTTGTTTAAATATAATACTAAGATCTCAGAAGTACTTTAAGTATAGTTTTGTTAAGTAATTTGTTTTTATTTTATTTTAATTTTTCCGTCTATAAATACATAATAAGTATAATTTTATAGTGTAGTAATACTTCTGTTTGATGTACAATGATGCATTTATGTATATAAAAACTGTATTGTCAATAATTGCTCGAAGCTTCCCACGGGACAAGCTCTGCCTAGTGTGGGGACTTTCGGTAATTAAACATTGTTTAATACTAAGTAAGGTGTATTTGTTTATTTTTATTTTAACATAATGTTGTATGATAACATACATACGTAGCATCATGCCTTTTTTCCTCGAAGGGGTAGGCAGAGATGTTTCACATCCACATTATATATATTATTATATAGATATTTTGGGCGATATTTTTCCTTTTTTTTATACCACGACTGTGGCAAACAGACGTACGGTGATACTAAGCGGTTACCTTAGTCTATGGGTGCCTGCAACACCAGGGGCATCACGAGCGCGTTGCCGACCCTTAAGAAACCTATTGTCATCAACCTATTGTATGATAATATTTATGGTAATAAACATAATATTCTTATTCTTATTCCAGAGTGTATCCAAAAGTCCGTATTCTCCGCAACTACGTAGCCAACAACAAAGTGGGCTTCCTAGTAGACATTGCGTATGCAGATAGGATCGCCCACAAAACGGTTGACAGCAAGAAATACACCTCCAATAAACAACTCATGTTTGGTTCCTTATTGCTGTTTACTTGCGATAACTTTAAGACAATTCTGTGTGCTACAGTATTAGATTCTAGCTATAATCTGCTGAATGAAGGATATGTAAGTACTGTTATACTATTATATACTTTTTGACGACGATAAAAAGTAGTTCACTCTGTCTTTTACACTTGTTCTGCAAGTGAAAGAGACAGAGTAAACTAGTTTTAAGTACTTTTATTATAAGTACCTCCTACTAGTAGAATTCCGTTTCCATTATAACAGCACCCTTTATTTTATATAAATAAATAATATAATATAAAATAAGGCCTATCAGAACTTAGGGTGTGTTATGCGAGAGACAAGGGACTTTAATAACACTAGCGCGGTAAAGTGCTTGTATAATGCATTGGTTAGGAGTAGATTAGAGACTAGTGCTATCATCTGGAACCCCCATGAAACTAAATATAGTTTGATGGTGGAGAAAATGCAAAATAAATTTACTCGGTACCTTTACTTAAAACAGTACGGCGTTTACCCCTTCTATTCACTTATGTATCCAACCCTCTTTGTTCTAGGAATGGTTGGATACTATAAGTTGGAGGTAAGGCGAGAGTTAGCCTTAGCTAAATATGTTTTGTCTGTGTTCCGGGGTAAATTGAGAAACCCTCAGGTTTTGGAATCGTTAAAGTTGCTTGTTCCAAACACAAGACTGCGGCAGGCGCCAAGAACTAGGGTGTTTGACATACCGTCATCGCGTACTAACTTGCAGAAATTTGCACCAATAAGCAGGGCTTTAAAAATTATTAATAAGGTTGGCCAACGCATCGACATTCATGTCTGTTCGTTGGCGGAATTTGAGAAGGTGACACTAGATTGTCTTAGTTATAAGTTTAATTTCTAGTTTTGTTCTCTGTTGCTACATTGCTGTATTGGGTCTTACCTGTAATAACAATGTATGCTTAATAAATAAATAAAATAAAATTAATTTAAAATGTAAATTTAACTCAATACAAAATAATACAATAAAACTCAATACTTAGGTATTTCTTTCCTAAGTAAATATTAACTGTTTAATTTTTTTATGTTAATTAATTTAGATTTTTAATGTTGACCCTTTAATGATTGTAGACACGGTAGGTGTCGATTGGTTATAATAATATATGTCTCACTAAACCAACTTAGTAGGTACTAAAGAGCCAAAAAAATAATTAGTTAATCAGAACTGAGTGAACTGACGTCATATAGATTTAAAACGTTATTGCTAACCTTCTAGTTTTATAAAAATCTACACAGAGATTAACCCAGATTTACATTTTAATTACTTTATCTACAAAGTTTGTTTTGTCTTACGACATCTATTTTGATACTGAGCCAATGAAATGACGCTGAATTTTCATTGTTTTTACAATAAATATCGCGACCGACTATAACGTTGGTCTATTGTATATCAGTTGTAATTTTATGCGGCTAGTGGTCAATCGCGTTCGACGCGTTGTATCTGTGTACATTATACAGTATCATGCATGATACCTCTAGTTTAAACCTCAGTAATTTTTATATGCTATTAAATTAAAATATTTTGTAAAAATTATAAATAAATAAAGGTTAAATTTGTTTTTTTACAAAGACCTACTGTATTCATAACTTTTTCACTAGAGGGCGTTGTTCTTATTTCCTAGATATTGTAGTTTACGTAGAAGCGATTGAACGCGTTTGGCTACTCGTAAAAACTCTTAGGCACTCTGAACTAGTACATGTTCTATAACCAGCTTCCCCAATAGCCTGAGAAAAAAATGTGCGTTCCTCAATGAATTCTATCTTCTGAAAATATCACTATTACTGGCGAAAATATACATGATTGTCATGCGATCTTGAACTCTATAATGTGTTCGTTGATTGAATGTTTGTAAAATCTTCTGAAACAGGCCTTGCCCCCTATAAAATTCTATAAAATAGTACAATTTCGAAATAGCCTTGCGACTTTGCTTTGAACCTACACATTCTGTAAAAATCGTAATGAATTCCGTTTATCAGGTAACAGTATCATTTGAAAACCCGACATCAAAAAGCATATTCTCCGAGACTTATCTGATGGTGGAAAGTCAAGTCTTTTTCGAACCCTACCACAGGGTGCTGAAAGTGCTGCAACAATACAGACTCGAAGATTTTCCTATGAAGAAATATATCGTCAATGTTCAGGTATACTTACATTACATTCTGATTTTATATTTTATGTCTAATACCGGAAAGAATGGGAAAATTCCATTTTAAATGGGTACCAAACATTTTTTCAAAATACCTCCTACCCCTATCTAACGTTTAACAATCATCAGAATATATCTTTTTACTCGATTGCCAAAAAGGAGGGTAATGTTTTTCGTGCGTATGTATGTATGTGGGCATTTCTGTTCCATTCTGACCTTCTGCTTCTGTAGCCTAAACGGCTTGGCTGATTTTAAAGTGTGAGGTGTCATTAGATTTGTATTTTTCCTCAGAGTTCCATAGGCTATGTGACGTCAGCAAAAAACCAACATGGCGGATGTAAAAAACAGTCGTTTAAACGTAACTATTACGCCCCCTGGTTAGGAACTACAGACCTACAAGATAGGTTTGGTTAAAAAAAAATTGAACTGCTTACAAATACATAACATTTCATTCTCTTTATTTTGATACCCTACTAAATATGTTTGGTTAAAAAAAATAACTACCTACTTGCAATTTGGCGCCGAAAGTCCATCGTTTTGTTTTTTTTTATTTATCTAAGGACACTTGGTTTTTTGAAAAAGATCTAACGATAATTGTCGAAATCCATCCAGCCGTTTGGAAGAAACGTGGGTATAAAGAAATTTACAAACATACAAGATATGCGCGAAAAACAAGTCCTGGTAAAAACAAGAAAATTTGATGAACTAGTGTGTTCCAATTGTCTGGACACCCGATAGGAGAGGCTCATAGTTTCACCTGTTAACCTTCACTGCTTACACCCTGTGATTCGCAGCGTAAACTTTTACAGCCTCAAACCTACCTCAATAGACAGGCTATAAAAACATATTTCTTCTGAACAATTATTTTTGTTAGATTACACTGTTATACAGATATCCGTGTAGTGACGGATTAAGAAAACATAATGTCACTACCCCATCTCGACCCGTGGCTGTCGTAAAAGGCGACTAAGGGATCTTAAGCAGAAAAGGAAAATTCCAAACAAATACCAACCCGTCTGGCTAGTGTGGTATAGTAGGCTAAATTCCCTCCAAAACGTATGGAGGAGATCCGTGCCCGGCAGTGGATCGATTATGGATTGTAATAATGACACTGTTAGTGCCTGAGATTAGGCATGTGGCCAAATTTCGTGTACCTATTTCTTTTCTAATAGTTTGGTTATAAAATGTAATTCGTCAACGATTTCCTATAAAACAATTAAAAAGACGACTGACCATACATAAAAGCTCTATGTATATGTATATATTTTAAAATTTCTTACATAAAAATCCTAACAAATTGATATTTTAAAACATTCCAGAAAGAAACACATCCTCCATTTTACTTATCAGAAAAAACTATATACTATATATCTCAAAACGGCGAAGAGATACCATTCCCTGTTTTATGCACAGAAAATTGGCCAGAATCCCCTTTTGGCTTCGACGCTTCCCAAATGGAGGCCTACAAATTTGCCCTTACAAGAGAATTCGCCGTCATACAAGGTCCCCCTGGTACTGGCAAAACGTACGTAGGGATCAAAATTGCAAGCACTATTCTAAGAAATTTGTCTCTTGAAGGTACACCAATGCTAATAATCTGCTATACAAATCATGCCCTTGATCAATTTTTAGAAGGCATTTTAAAAGTAACAAATAAAGTTGTTAGACTTGGTAGTCAAAGCAAAAGCGCTGCTTTAGAGAAGTACACATTAAATAATTTAAGAATGAAAGCAAAGTCTAAATATTCGTATCTATTTACTAAGAAGAGAACAGAAATAGAGACTATATACAAACAAATGATGGAAGTACAAAGCGACATAGATAAATGTGAGAAAGAGATTATATCTTACAAGAATTTGAGACCTTATCTCAAAATTGGTAAAAAGAATTTCGAACTTAAAAGTACAAAAGAAGATAGAGTTCTATCCTGGCTATTTGGTCATTGTGAAAATGACACAGAACGTGAAGAAGAAGAAGAAGTTGGTGAAGATTGGGAGAACTTAGACGAAATGAGCCTTACAGAACATATAGACAGCTGTTTCTCTGATGAGTGGGCGTACAAGGAAATAGAATCAATGTTAAAAAGTATTATTTATGTAAAGGATGTTACGGACGATGTGCGGCAAAGAGAGAAGATGACAGAGAAGTTAGAGTCTCAAATTAATAGAGTTAGAAGAAGATTATACTGTTTAAAGGTGAGCCAGTGTTATGATCAATTCCATAATAATTTACTTTGTCTGAATATCTGATTGATAGAGTGATGATTTGTTTTATTTCTAAGGGCCATAGCACACAAGCTACTTTTAGCATCTCGTCGGTTTTACGACTACATTGATGCTACATCGAGTTTTGGCGACTCGCAATATTAAAATCGCGCGTTTTAGAAAGAGATTCTAGTTTCTAAAAACGACAAAATCGCCGATACTAAAAGTAGCTAGTCTGTGGGGGTCCTAATAAAAAATCCAAAATGTACAATTATTAGTTTAAAAATATAAAGGAAGCCAAATTGGTGGTGGTGGTCACCTATATTGCAACTCAATTATATCCTAAATTAATAAGTTACATTATTTTTCATAGAAATTTCGAACACTACAAGGCGAGAACCATCAAGATGATAATATAGCAAAATCCAAAGATTTGTACAGCTTAAGCCCAGAACAAAGATGGCGTGTGTACTACACTGCTGTTGGAGCTCTGAAAGAAGAGTTAATGAACAAATTGAACGCTTTACTGGTATGTAGGCTTTTATAAACTTTCTAGTGTTCAATCTTTCGAAACTCCTTACTTCTGATTTAATTCGTTGCGGGTTCCAAGACTGTAGGTTAGGCGTTAGCCACTCCCGAATCAATCGTAATCAATCAATCAATCGAATTAAAATTTTAAAAATGTCATACCTTGGTGTTCGCAAGGGTTTATCATTATTAACCCTGGCTGACAGGAGTCACAGTGCCGGACACTTCATTTCACGACTAATTATAATATATAGATAAGAATTAGTCTTTTCAACTCGTCTAGTAACCCTTTGAACGCCAGAGACGTGTATACACGTAAAATGAAAATGTGCTCACCACGCCAATGACGGCATGGCACGTCAAAAATGTAAACGTATTTTAAAAGCTTGGCGCACAAGACACAGCGATACCGATTTAACGTGGCGGTCAAAAGGTTAATGTGATTAATATAGTTGCGAATTTCAAGACAGTAGGTTAGATATTCTCTGGGACTCGCGTGCAACTCGGTGTTTGGTTCATTCTGGCTTACAGGAGTTGCAGTGGTGTGTGTGAGGGTGGGACTATCCCATACGTACGTATACGTATAAAAGCGAGCGTATACGTGTACGTATGCGCTCGCTGTTTACATTGTGCTTTGATGTTGTAGGTACAACACAGCACGGCAAACCAAGAGCTGAACGAAGTGACCACATCTATAGACAGTGATATCATGAGGACAGTCAGGGTAGTCGGATTAACTACCACTTCGGCAGCTAGGAGACATGATCTTATGAAAAAACTGCTGACACGTATAGGTAAAAGTTTTTTTAGAAAAATATATATTTTTCAAACAAGCTTTTATATTCATTACTCATCAACCCAAATCAAATGAGCTCAAACTCGATGTGAATACGTCGTTTTATTACGGAGATCCTATGGCTGCCAACTTCATCATCAAACTTTGGTTTTCATTTAGGACCAAAGTACTCGTCAAGACGAATCATATGAGTCTAAACTCGATGGAGTTATAACTTTTTATTGAGGAGTTCCTGAGCCCACCTTCCATCTCTATCATCAGACGTTGGATACCATCTAAATACAAAGTACTTATCCAGACGAATCAATCGAATCTAAATGAAATGGGGTTGCGTCGTTTTCTAAGTTTCCATGGCCACCTTCCAGCTCCATCATCAGATCAACTACATGTCATTATATTGTCATAATTATTTTGTTTAACACGCAATATACATAACATAAACAACAAAAAAAACAAGTAAATATAGTTAAAAAATTAAAATAATCTGACTGCAAAAAACCAACAGTTGTTGTAATTATTATTCCTGATTAAATTTAAATACATAACATATGTATATATGTATTTGTAATCTTCATTTGATTCCCTTTATTTTGAACCACGACACGACAGATTTGTTAAAAAAAAATTAATTACTTTCAATTTGACACCATTAAATTATGTATAATCTCTTTTTTTTTAATATGTATGTAATCTTCGTTTTATTCGGTTTAATCTAATCGATACGTTTGGTTAAAAAAAAATTGTACGTTTTACAATTTAGCGCCAAAAGTCCGCCGTTTTGTCTTTCTTTTGTAATACCTATCTAAGGACACTTGGGTTTTTGAAAAGAATCTAACGGGATCATTAGATTCTTTTCATAATTGTCGAAATCCATCCAGCTGTTGGAAGAAACGTGGGAATAAATAAATTTTATTTACAAACATACAAGATACGCGCGAACAACAATACCCTCCCTGTCAGTCGGATAAAAAGCCGTTGCATACATTGTTATGAATGTGTTCTGGTGTTTGTCATAGTTTTCTTATAGGTATTCGAAAATCTAAGATCATAAAAATCGTACTAGTCATATTTGAATTATAAATGGATTAAAAACCTGACCTTGTTTTATATAGTTCAATTTAGTCACTAAATACCGCATTCCAATACCCAAGTCCAAGTTTTTATAATCTTCACAAACCGAATGCCCCCTATTTGGTACTTCTGAACATATCTTTTCACAGCAGCCTATTAGCCTATTGTTACCATGGTAACTAGATGTGTACGTACGTACCTAGACGTTAATGTTGGTTTCTCCTTTTAAGCACATGTGTATTGTAATTTACTGCTCTTACGACACCCTGGGGATGAAAAGATATCTATTCCAGAAGTTTCCATTATCTGTTTCCTTATGTTCCAGTAATCGTAGAAGAAGCGGCTGAAGTTTTAGAAGCACACATCGTTTCTTCATTAACGCAGTATTGTCACCATGTTATACTTATTGGTGAGTCATTTAACCCTAATTCGTGTAAAATATTATATGACAACTAGCGGACCCAACACAGTCAGGAGAAATATGTTATCATGCTCTATTTTAAACTCCGATTGCAGTGCCATCTACCAACAAATAACATCAATATTGATTTTGAATATAAATCGCACCTTTATGTTCATTGATGCGAAGTGAGCTAGCGTCGGAAAAAAAGAAATGGAGAAATATTAACCAATAGGATTGCATAAAATCGACCGAGTGGATCTTTTAGGCAACGCTATTGGCTATTGCAATACGAAGCGAAGTTTTTGTGCAATGCAATGCAGCAATTCTATTGGATAATAATCCAATAGAATTGCATAAAAACTTCGCTTGGTCAATTTAGGTAATCACTGGACCGACAGCCTTAGTGTAAAGCTGTTACTGCATTATTTAAATCTTCTATCGTTTGAATTAAGGTTCGAAATTGCTCAGTGTTATTTCTGGAGTTACAAATCTGTCCCACTGATATTGCAATATACAGGGTGTAACATTTAGAACGGTCAGTATGGACAAGTCTGAAAGTCGTCTGAAAGATCTGTTCTTAGGAACCATGTCATCAATTTTAGGAACAAGACAACTGTATTCATAGATTAAAAAAAACGTGTTCATACCCAGTTCGAATCAATGAACCAGGTCATATTGAAAAATAAAACTTACGTCATTTCTATTTGGGTATCGATACTGTATGTTTTAAAAAGTAAATTTTACTATGAAACATGTTATCTGACATTAATAAAATTAAACCCGTCTCATTCCAGGTGACCACAAACAACTCCGTCCAACAGCCGCTCAATACAAACTAGCCAAAAACTACAACTTCGAGATCTCACTATTCGAGCGTATGATACGCAACGGCGTACACGCGCGTACTCTGAGCACGCAGCGGCGTATGAGACCGAACTTCGTACCGTTGATTGTACCCGCGATATATGAGCGGTTAGACTGTCATCCATGTGTGGGTACCTATGAAGATGTGAGGGGGATGAAGAATAATTTGTATTTTTATGCCCATGATGTGTTTGAGGATTCTGAGGTTAGTATGAAAAACATCAGCTTATTAGGCAGATAGCCGGCAATACTCGTAGATTGTCTCGTACTTTGTTATAGAATATCAGCAGACGTATTAAGCTGCGTTTATATCAACAAGGAACTTTTCAGAATCGTATCAGACAAAAAAAAATATTCTTCTATTCAGTTTGTATTAACCCATTATATACAGGGTGGAATTTTGTAATGCCACCTGGAGGGAAAGTACTCTTAATACTATAGATAGATAATTTTACTCAAAGGAAAGATTCCTTTGTTTTTAAAAAGAAACAAAACTGTATTTAACGATTTATTTTAAAAGTACAGGATGTTATGTTTTGGAATTTTAGCTGGTTCAATTCCCGGGTGTGGCAAGCGAATTTATGAATAATTTTGAACGCAGTTTTGCTTCTTGTTGTTCACGAGGTTTTCCCAAGGGACTACAGTATGGGGTTCTTCAAAAAAGGAGTGAATAGGTTTCTTAAGGGTCGGCAACGCGCTCGTGATGCCCCTGGTGTCGCAGGCGCCCATAGGCTACGGTAACCGCTTACCATCAGGCGGACCGTACGTCTGTTTGCCGTGTTATAAAAAAAAAACTTTCCCTCCAGGTGTCATTACAAAATTCCAACCTGTACCTATATAGTGATGACCGCACAGATGTGGACCGACAAGATCAACCCAACCGAGTCAAATATAGAAACAAAATAATTATTATCTTATCTAAAACGGCACTTTCTTTTAGATATAAACACAGCATTTAGAATGCCTTTTTACTAAACTTGTTTTTATTAATAAATAATCTATCTGTGTAGGTATAGGTAGCAAGCCATAATATATAATTATGGCTGAATAATTAATTATCATTGAACGACCTAGTAAAGATTGTGGGTGGCCGTTGGATGCGGGCGGCATAAAATCGCTCGCTGTGGCGGAAATTAGGTGAGGCCTATGTCCAACAGTGGACGTCGTTGGGCTGATATAATGATGAGGAATTATCATTGACTTGAAAGCGATGGTAGCCGAATGGCTAAGTGACCTGCATGCATATATATTGAGATGGAATAGTGACATTATATATTCTTAATCCGTCACTACACGGATCGTCTTTTATATTATGTATTGCGCTTTAAAATGTAGGTACCTAATCAATTTCGATTCCGACCGGCATCACCAATGTGGATTTCACTTTGTGGAATTTATATGTACCAGTCATGTGACTTACCATCTGCTGTCAGTGAAGGAAAACACGTGAGGAGACCCCTTAGAATAAATTCTAAGTGTATGTCTGATCCACCAGCCCGCATTGATCCAGCGTGTGTGAATTATGGCATTAACCCTCTCAGCTCTCTAGGTAGAGGAGAGGAGACCCGATCCGATCATAATGGATTGCTATGCTGAATTAACATTTACTTACCTTTCAGGATATGGAAGACACTTGGAGTCACAAAAATATATTTGAAGCAAAATGGTGTGTTGCCTTAGCGAACTACCTTCGACAGATGAATTACAACGCTAACGAGATAACCATACTGTCTACATATACTGGACAAGTTACTCTTATAAAAGAGGTAAGCTGTTCTCATTGATATACGTAAATTCGGCGTCTCTCCCCTAGATGCACCATCACGCACTGTCGCTGACATACTGTCAAATTATAATTACAATTTTTAAAAAGAGTTTTTGTAAAATCATTCAATTTTTTTAGAATTTGAATAAAGACCTGTTCGATAAAACCCATTAACCGCCTACCCTGGATAAAGCCGACGAACATTTTCGCGTTCAGGCCAGAATCGCATATGTACGACTAAATACCCCGGCTTGTATAATCTCCTTTTGTTATTTTATTACGCTATATTCAATGGTTTCCCAACCGTTACTTCGCGGAGCCTCCCCGAACTCAAAATATTTTCATGCCCTCCTTAAGTTTCAAAAATTTTTTTTATTTGAATTTCAATTAGGTATAATACCTACAGATACGACATATTATATCGTTTTCGGAAATGCAAACGTACCTATTACGTCCCCCCCTGACATTTTTCTACGACTCCCAAGGGGGCGGGACCCCCTGATTGGGAACTCCTGCTATATTCTATTAAATGTTCCCATCATCATCAACCCATTAAGTTCCACTGCTGGGCTCGGGTCTCCTCTCCTCTAACTAGAGAGTTGAGAGAGTTTAGGCCACAATCCACTCACGCTGGCTTAGTGGATCAGACATATTCATAGAATTGAAATAAATTGAATTGAATTTTCTTTTATTAAATGTTCCCGGTTGATGACAATAGGCTCGCCCCCTATTTCATGGGACCAAAAATAGCTGGCGAAATGTGGGTGTGAAACACCACTGCCTACACCTTCGGGGAAAAAGGCGTGATGCTATGTTATGTTATTATTTGTATTAGGAAAATAGTTACTTAAGTTATCATTTACAATTAAATGCAAGTCAACAGAATTAGTCTACTAGTGGTTAAACATTTACATGTATTTCATTATCATGAAAAAATAAACATTTTTCATTCTTATTACTCAATAAAAAAATCCATATTACTCAAAATAAAATTGCATATTACAGCTAAGCAAAGCGTACTCCCTACTCTACAACGTTCGTATAACCGCAGTAGACAATTACCAAGGAGAAGAGAACAGGATAGTTATATTATCTCTTGTGAGGAGTAACAGAAACAAGAAGATTGGTTTCTTGAACGCGCCCAATAGGATTTGTGTGGCTTTGTCTAGAGCTAAGGAGGGTAAATAATTTTTTAATAATCATCTGTCCACCTTGTGGACTCGAATGTTCTAAATTTTCATTAGTTATATTACACAAATAGATACATAAATGGACCGATTTAAGTACAAATGATCCAATCAACACAAACCTCATTTTGAGATATTTAACTATAAAATTCATTGCAGTATTTCTCTGGCTTTGTAATGCTAAATTTTGTTTTTGTAATTTTATGTAAACCTATATATTTTATTATGTAACTTAACTAAAAGCCCGAGAAATACTGCAATGAATTTTAAAGTCAAATATCTCAAAATGAGGTTTGTGTTGATTGGATCATTTTTGCTTAAATCGGTCCAAATTATGCCTAGTGTAGAGTTCATTGGTAAAGTTTCCTTTTCTGAAACTATACATTTTTTTCATGTACTTCCCTAATAAAATCTCAAATGCTGACTCAATTCGCGATACAGTTCGATGGCACTGTTCGCCGACACAGTGCATCGACCTAGTTCGCCGACACAGTGCATCGACCTAGTTCGCCGACACAGTCCATCGACCAAATTCGCCGACACAGTCCATCGACCAAATTCGCCGACACAGTCCATCGACCAAATTCGCCGACACAGTCCATCGACCAAATTCGCCGACACAGTCCATTGACCAAGTTCAACGACACGGTTCGCCGACACAACCCACTGGCACAGCTAGCTGTTGCCGACAAATGCCAAGATGGTTTTAATGTGATTGAAATTCATGATTTACTTTTACAGGGTTCTATATATTCGGCAACATGAATGTCCTCAAATCCGCAAGTAATACTTGGCAGCAAATAAACGCCAAGTTAACTGAACAAAACGCTATTGGAACAAAAATAACCCTACGATGTGAAACGCATAAGGAAAACACTCTAGATGTAAGTATTTAATTTATGATTCTTCATCATCATCAACCCATTAAGTCCCACTGCTGGGCTCGGGTCTCCTCTCCTCATGATCTTATGTACTAGTCAAGTGACTTACCAGCTGCTAACGGTGAAGGAAAACATCGTGAGGAAACCCACATACCCTAGAAAAAATTCTATGAGTATGTCTGATCCACCAACCCGCACTAGGCCAGCGTGAGTGGATTATGGCCTAAACCCTCTCAGCTCTCTAGTTAGTGGAGAGGAGACCTGAGCCCAGCAGTGGGACTTAATGGGTTGCTGATATATAAACCACAAGACTTGTGTGACCCCAGTTAGATGTTCTGAAGGGAAAAAAATGCCGCGTCTCAGTGTGGCAATCTGTTTTGGGGTTATTGTTTTTTTTTTTGTTACATAATATTATCTGCATAGTGATGATGGCTTTCTTCTTTGTTTTCAGATAAACAAAGTTGATGACTTCGAATCATGCCGATCAGGCTCGTGCTTAAAGAATTGCAAAAGGTAAAATGAAATAACAAAGCTATCTTGTCAATTTTTATTTCAACGCTATTTTTCAATAAACGTGACGGAAATCGAAGTGAATATTTCATTATTCCCAAGCCCCTATAACGTCTATACTAAATTAACAGATACATTCACAATAACTGTTTAAATTTATTAGATAGCTGTTGTATGTGCGCAAAAACTAAAATATATCCTGAATGCATAAGGCGAGTTTATTATTATATATATATATATAGCGTATATTTTAGTTTTTGTACGAAGAATCGTGGGCCGCGTTCCCTCTTAAACACGTTTACGTTTTGTTAGGCAAACAAACAAACTGTGAAATATTATCACTAGAAGACAGATTCACACATTATAATAATAATAAAACATTCACACAGCGCCATCTAGTCCCAAATTAAGCAATTATATTTGTGTTATGGGTACTAAACAACTGATTTACTACTTTTTACATATATTATTTCTTTTTGTTATTGTAGATATATATTAAAAATAAATTACACCCAGACAAAGAAACATACTCATTATTATGTTATAGTTTATGTCGCGATCGAACGCGTTTACGCAAAAACACTGAATTAACACTCAGAAGCAGTCTATATATGCAATCATTACCAAAATACTCTCTCTTCAGTTAAAGATGTTAAGTTGACCAACGATAACGTGTCTAGGACTGAATAGTAAATTATCTTATTAGTATAGGCCGTGCGTGTAATGAACGCTGCTCATTCCTGCGCAGAACGCATTTTTAGGTCTGTTTGGTAACAGGGGGTAGGGGAGCACGCGCCGAGCCAGCTCTTGCACGCGATTGGACAATCAGTCGCGGCTAAACTCCCGCTCTTGGCACACATTGGTCGAGTTCAAAAAGTACAATGTATGCGAATCAAATAAGAATGGGATCGCACTTGACAGCATTTGCCGCAAACTTCAGTCGAATGTGCACATTTTTGTACAGCCAGCAGAAATAAAATAGGCAAAAAATGTATCTCGTTTCGTGAAGTTATTTTGTTACAAGTGTTAATTTAATTGTTATTTTTTTTTGTTTTTGTTCTTTTTGTTATAGTTTTATTGTTATTGTTTTTACTTTCTACCACAACTTATTCAGAAAATAAAGATCGTGATTTGTTTTTCTTTTTTCGTTTTTTGTACGGGTGTACAAAACACAATAAACAAAAAAGATAAGGTTATCTACTACTTGTAGGGTATGAAGTTGCCTTCAAATTGGAAACAAAATGGCTTCTTGTCTTGATAGTCCGATACTTATTTAACTCGCATAGTACACATGCGTAGATCCCCATCACTAAAACAGATCACTCAAAACTCGTAACGCGGCTTATACGTAGTATAACGTTGCAACCATAGCAGTGGGTATTTTTTTTTATACCACGACGGTGGCAAACAGACGTACGGTCCGCCTGATGGTAAGCTGAATAATAAATAATCTAAGACAGTTGGTACATTATTTATGGTAATTTATACTTTTTTTTTACCTCGTCGTATTCATAAAAACAATTAAATCAAATACATCACAGTCCGCAACATATTTAACATAATTAATTACTTAATTAATTTGAGACCCTAGAAACAGCTAAACTATACGAGTCAAACTCGTTCACAAATTAACTATTCTAAAATAAATTAAATATTAATTAGACATTTCACCTATTACATTTACAATCGCACCATTACCTACTTATATGTACCCAGAATCAATACGTAAGAACTACTTCTAAAAACATGCAATTATAATCTCTACTGCTCAAGGAACTTATATCTCTAACTAGCTGGAATGCTTACCTACACCTCAAAAGCGTTCCGAAAAAATCTAGGGATATTGTCTCTCTCTTTTCAACCTTATTTCGTAAGTAACAGAGTAGCTTTTATTTTTCGAATATCGTCCAGTTAGGAGATATAAGTTCCTTGCTATATATACCATCTACCATAAAAATTTAGTAGGTAATATTGGTAAATTATAGGTAATTCCGTTCTAATAAAATAAGACGGAATTTTCCGTGCACTGCTCGTTAGAGCACTAATTACTATTTGTTTACGCTTTAAACATCTTATGCACGCAATTATCGGCTTATTAGGATGTGCCAAACCATAATTATAAAATGCGTGATCACGATTTTGTCTGGTCTCTTACATTCGTCGCCGATAACAACGTTTAAGAGGGTTCATACAGAGGAATGGCAACAACGCAATTTATTGTCATATTTCGTGGTAAAGGTGTATTGAAAACATTTAAAAAAAATAGCTCCGATTAAATAAAAAAAATCAAAAACAACGAATAGTATCATATACACTAAATTGCGACGTTGTATATGTATGAACCCTCTTAACAGAATTGAACAGACTTTGTTTCCTCCAAGTGTGCAAGTGTGAATAATGTATTTTAAATTATTCAATTAATTGTCTAAGTAATGGGTACAATATACTTCAAGTTATTTTGTATAAAGCCCGCCACACACTTGATCAAGTCGAATACAATAAAATATTTATTAGATTTAAAACTTAAATGTTTAATCATTAAAGACCTTATTCCTTGTCAAGTCGGCTATACGAGCGCTTCCATAAGCGAAGCGGTAACGTCGTTTTATTATATAGTCCTATTATCACCTTCGTAACTTCATCATAAAATTTGCTAAATTGCATAATCCTTTTATGTCTAGTAATTAACATATACATGCAAAATATCAACATTTGAAAACTGAGAAGGGGTCAAATTAAGTTTTCAAGGTTTTATCTAACCTAAACAAACATAATTATGTACATACAAACATTGCAAAAACATTGAAAGCAACAATAAAATGCCCAAACTCCCCCAACCCTACACATCATGTTAGTTATAGTAGACTTCATCAAATTTGAGTTTTACTAATTTTAACCTTTAGCATCTTCCAGTTTGTTGAGTTTCCAATCACTTGTGCAAGAAGCTTGATAATAATTAGCATCAGCAAGAGTTTATGCCGCCGCCATACGTAGCCAACATGCAGCAATAAAAAAATTGTCCATGATGTATTCAAATATCCATTACCGCCATTTTAACGTAACGTACAAAATTCAATTTTATAAAATATTTATGCACATAATTTACGTAATTTACTTTAAATTGCAGTATCTTTTTTATATATCTTGACTTAAAGATTTCTTCTTTAAATTTTAACTTACAATAAAAATCTCATTTTTCGATAAAAGTGTCGTTTACGTTAAATTGGCGGGAGTGGCTCGATTAGTCAACACCAGGACAGTAGTTCAATATCTATACTAATATTATAACGCTGTTGAGTTTGTTTGTTTGAACGCTAGGATTATATATAGGAACTACTGGTCCGATTTGAAATTTTTTTTTAGTTTTCTATAGCCCATTTATCGAGGAAGGTTATAGGCTAGATAACATCACGCTACGGCGAATAGGAGCTGAGCAGTGTTCAAATAAAGAACGAAGGGACCGAAGCCCCGCGCTTCTTAAACTATTCTGTGGCCTGTACCTAATGGTTGTGTTGGTCCAACAAGCAACGTATAAGTTTGGCTCTAAGTGTGTAGTGGGCTTAACAATAGATCTGGTGTCATCGGACTTACAAATCAATTGACTGTAAATTTACATTTACCTTGAAGGATTTATCGTACTTATTTGTAATTCGATTATATTAACAGCACACCTCATTTTCCCGATGAAGTTCGCATACCTATAGGTGATATGTGCATGTGATGTTTATTAAATAAAATAATATTTTTATTGAAATTCGATAAAAAGATTGGAATTTATCAAGTCACCAAGGCTTCCTACTTGTGGTAACCGGGGCCAACGGCTTTACGTGCCTTCAACCCGGAGACGCTCGAGTATGAAAATACAACAAACGGTCACCCATCTATAGACTGACGTTGTCGAACGCCTCGATGACATTTCGGGAATGAAACCTACATCTCAGTACCACAATGTAACAAGCGCCCCAATTATTGTATAGATACTAGAAGTCACGCGGGACTTAGCTCCCGTCATTCTTTATTTGGCCACTGCTCAGCTTATTGACCGTAGCGTTATTTTATATACCTAGCCTATTACCTTCCTCGATAAACGGGCTATCTAACAATAAAAGAATTTTATCTACACCCAAATTTTAATAGAAAAATTCAAATTACGAATTCAAAGACGGTTCTATGGCGCAGGCATGCGCAGTTCGAACTGTGAAAAAAAATGGCGCACGCATGCGTTGTTTGAACTTAATTTCCCGCGCTTCTCATACATTTTTTTTGCCGATCGTGTTTTTTTTTTGTTTAATTTCAATTTTTCCTATGAGTGAAGATAAAGTACCTAGTGTATGAAACTGCATATAAACTCGAGTCAACCTATTATCGCAGATAAACAGACTCTCGTGTTTTAATACCCCTTCTTATATGACAGTTGCACTAACTACTATTACAAATCAGACTAGTAGTTTCTGTGATTAGCGTATTCAACCAAATAAACTCTTCAGCTTTATAATATTAGCCAAGAAGTATAGATGTTGGGACTACTTGGGACACGAACTTCTAACTAAGAACATATTTCACGTGTTTGCCTGCCTCGGGTATCAAAGCCACGGCCTTTTGCGTAGCTGTTGTATCTACGTAGCTGTTATAAAAGATAATAATGACATCTTATAAATATATTAAAGGTTCTTTCTAATCCTTTTATCGATATGCGCTAAGTTTAAAACGTTTATCGTAACATAGATAAACTGAAACAATGTCCTATTAGGTGATTACCTAATGTTGATATAGTTAAAGCAGCATTAGAGCTATATATTAACAATTTATCTATTACTAATCTATAATAAGTAACGATCTAATAGTCGATTTTATGAATATTCACGAAATCTAAGCCTATTCCAAAATGCACTTTAAATCGTCAACTTAAGGCTTTTATTTAGTTACTAGAAGCCTCGCGGGGTTTTTTGGCCACTGCTTAGCTCTTATTGGCCGTAGCGTGATGTTATATAGCCTATTGGACAAAGATCCTAGAGCTCCTCCCAGACGTTACTGAATAATGTTCTGAGAAAAAAACAGAATAGTGTTAGTATTAACTCTGAGATCTCATTCTATACAGCCTTCCTCGATAAATAGGCTATCCAACACTAAAACAATTTTCATATTGGACCAGTAGTTCCTAAGATTATCGCGTTCAAACAAACAAACTTTTCAGCTTTTTAATATTAGTATAGATACGTAGCATACGTACATAGTTACGCATGCCAAATTAGATTAATGTATGTGCATTAAATATTTTATACCACAGTATAATATTATCTACAGTATTCTATCTTCATACGAACGGTTGGAATGCGAGTCATAAATACGCGCCTCGAATTCGGTATACATTCGGTGGATCGGTACACAGCCAATCACGAATGCTACCAGTACTACAGTAAGAATAACTCCCAAACTTTTCTTATAGTACCTAACGATGATTTTGTGGATGGTGTATAAAAAATGGAGGAAATATTATACATTTTAAACAAAACATATCAATTGTAAAGTATAACCAAGTGAAAGATATTCCTTTTTCTCCTGTGACCATATTTCCCAATAATATTTTTTTATAAAATTATCCGAATACGAATTTTTATGCTATTCAATTTCGTAAGACTCGGATGAAATTAAAAACTATAGAAGAGCAACCCTGTCGTAATTATTTCAAGGACAGGGCCGAGTCACAATACTGACAGATAACTACACTGTGTCTGTACCGTTATACTAATACCATACTAAGTTTAAAACTCAAGGTAATCAAATATAAGATAAATTTATTAGAATACAAAGTCTTCTTTGCAACTTACGTTATAATTCGGTGTAAAGCTTACACCTAAATAACGTAGCATATTCAAATTCCTCGGAATTACAATAATTACGTGTCCATCATAACTTTACAAAATCCCGTGTCATTTTCATTCATATTTTAAATAATAAACATAAGAAATTAAAGCATTAATAAATAATTTTGCCAAAATAAATTGAAATTCTAGAGAAAGTACCTAAGCTTCTAGAAATACTTTATCTAACAGTTCGTAACTGTACTAGCCAGCAGAGCAGCTATGAAGGCATCACAATAAATTATCACATTGTCAATTGACCTACTTTAAACTATTTGGATAGAAATCCTTCTATAATCCCAGCGACGTTCTTAGGGTTTTCTAGGTGAACATGGTGAGTTCCTTTCACCTCAACGTACTCAACTTCCGCAGTTTTCTTCATTTTGTCTATGACATTCATATAATACTCCAATTTCTCCCACTTCTGACCAGGCAACGCTCTAATATTCAACACTTTACATTTAACTTTACTTGCATATTCTAAAGCTGTATCGATTGACATCATTGCTAATCCAGAAACCTTTAATTTCGGATCTCTTTTAAAGTAATAACCTTCTCTCCTGTTATTTGTGGGAGCAGCCGACATTCCTCTCTTCATTAAAACTTTACAATTCTCTCTTGAAATCGAGCCTCTGTACGCATCAACTACGATGTCAATCATTTCTTCGTATCCGTAACATGGGACTTTGTCTAACGATAAATTGTCGTATTCTAACATTTTGTCAATAGATTTCCCAGTAGCATTGACCATAACAGTAGGATCTCTGACAGCTGGGCTAGCTATATCGATGCAAATAATTTTTTCCACTTCATCTGGGTATGAGGCTGCATACATAAAGCTAGCAGCGCCGCCAAGGGAGTGTCCCATGAGACTGATCTTCTTCCAATTAAAATACTTGACAAGTCTTCTGATTAAGACGATGGGGTCCCAGAAAATATAATAGATCATTCCCTCTGGATAGTGGGTCGAGCGACCGTGGCCTGGCAAGTCTATGCATAGTACGGATGTAGAAATAGGAAGAAGTGGAATCAGGTTGTCCCAGGAGCCGGCGTTGTCTTGCCAGCCGTGGATAGCTATGATTGGTTGTTTGTCTCGAGGACCCCACCATCGGCCAGCTACGTGGCCCCAGGGTACTGGAATGTTTATTTCTTCAACCATATAGCCCGGCGGCAACACTGAAAAGAAAGATAACATTTCTTTTAGATAGATGCCGACACGCAAATGAAGTCAAACTTCGATTTTGACCGCCAGTACCAATATAGGTTTTACTTTATGGATTTAGTGTAAAATTAAGAACCGATATTACGCCGTATGTAATTGTATTACAGAACAATAAGGCCCAGAACAGAACAAACGACGGGTCTTTCCGAGCGCGCCGCGTCTGACCGTGGCTGTCCGCGCCACCACCGTGTACATTGGTACCTACGTACAAACTGGTTTATTCTATTCACGGCAGTCAGCCGCGGCGCGCACTGGCGGTTTTTTTGTCGCTGTGTGCGTTGGCAGATAGTATTCCCTATGTTCTATACTTCGCGATAAAAATAAACAACCCGCGCCGCCCCGTTTATTGTTCTTTTTTTTTTTTTTTACTTGGGGAAACGCCTGGCGCATACCCCTTTGTCTTGGGGAAAGAACCGAGGGGTTATGTGGGGCTCGCATCCACTAAAACCCCAAGGTGTTCCTCTCGTAGCGCTCTGCTGTGGTCACGGGAGCGCAGGAACATTCGTCCGCGACCCCGTTGTTTGTTCTGAGCCAACCTGATTGATTACGTAGATGAATTATTCAATTATGGTAATCATTATCATCATATCAGCCCAATGACGTCCACTGTTGAACATAGGCCTCACCTTGGATGCGGGCGGCACAAAATCGCTCGCTGTGGCGGAAATTAGGTGAGGTCTATGTTCAATTATGTTAATAAACAGTCGTAAAATGATATATTTAATGTGATGTTGAAAGAAGTAAAATAATAGGAGCGTCGATTATGTAAGAAGTACATAAGGAGCTTTATTTATAAAAGGAGCATCAAATAAGTCTCGCATTCAAGGCGCGTCCAGAATTTATGGAGCATCGAGTTCCTATATAAGCAGCGTCGAGTAAATGAGGAGAATTGGGTAGTCAGCCCAACAAAAATTTGTTGGTCTGAGATTGGGTTTAAAAATGCGCCCAGTAGCGTCTAAAAAACTGTGATATTCTAATATATTATAAAGTTTTCTTATAAATGAATCCAAATTTATGTTTAAAACTACAAATAATATATTTTTCGGGCTATAAATTCTTACTAATCCTAGATAAGTATGCGAAAGTTAGGACGGATGTATGTATGTATGGATGTTGGTTACTCAATCACGTCAAAACGGCTGAAAGGTTCTGTATGAAATTCGACATACAAAGTTATAATCTGGAATAGCAGAAAGGCTTTTTTACCGACATACCATGATACCACGCAGGCCAAGCCGCGAGCGGCAATTAGTATTTTAATAAATTACAATTTAAAATTTCAATAATAATTCAAAATAATAATTCATACTTAATTTTCATTTTAAAAACTTTTATCTTTTATAGCCTTATCTGTAATTCATAATTATTATCTCAGATGGATTTATCTAGTCGTAGAAGTTTATAATTTGCTGAGAATATTCATTATAACGCAATTAAATAATCATTTGAATTGAATGAGGCATTGTCTCTAGTTTGATATGGTTATACAATGTATAATATACCTAAACATACAATTTTATTAAATATTAAAATTATTTATGTAATATTCTATATAGAATAAGACATAATGTAATAAGGGAACGTTGTGGCTTAAAAATAGATGTTGTGACACGAATAGAGAAAGGAATGTTAAGCTGGTTTGGACATGTCGAGAGAATGAATGAAGGAAGAGTCACAAAACAAATATAATTATGAGGCGAATGTGAAAGGAAAGGTACTACGTTAGGAAGGGGAATACCTAGAAGAACGTACCGTGACCATATAGGTGACGTTCTAAAGAAATGACAGATCAAGAGTAACCGGCGAGAATGCATGAAAAGACTGATGAATGTTGAAGAAGCCAAAGATGTATGTCAGAATCGTAGCAAGTGGAAGGAAATGGTCTCTGCCTACCCCTCTGTTGGGAAAGAGGCGTGATCTATATATATATAGATATGTATGTATGTATATTATGTAATATTCTAGTCTAGTTAACGAGCAATTATTTTCTTTAATTTTCGTACTTATTATTTTTTAAATTTTAATAAATCAATGCTGAAATCAAAATGTAGATGGTGTCATACAATTCATGTTTATTTTAATTTTAAATTATAATATCCAGGAATAATATATCGAATATCATAATTCTATTGGAAAAAAGACTTTCAATGAAAATGAGTCCATTTAGCAATTTCTATCTTGTATTGATAGCATTAAAGTTTATAATAGTGAAGTGAAATTGATCACCTTACAGCACTATTCCTCTGACGGTGCGATAGTCAGTGCGTAATAAGATAAGAATTATATTCTGCAACGTGTTAGCGTCACCACAGAGCTATAAGAGCTAGAAGTCTCGTGATGATTAAGAGCGTTTATACATAAGTCTTATCAACTCATCGCAATTTAGCGTCATATTTCGTTGTTTTCAATTTTTATTATTTAATCTTTCACTTGTTAGAATTACGTGAATGTGTATTACAAAGTTAGTATCCGTAATGCTACAGTTAATTTACTATGAAAATAACTCCCTGCAAGTTCCAATGTGTTATTACAGCATATAAATAGAACTGTAAACGCAATGAGTTCTTACCTTTTACACACTTTTCACCTAATTCTAAAAAGTGGATTAAACATATTTTAAAAATATAGCTCTGATTAAATAATAACAAATTGAAAACCACGAAATACACTAAATTGCGACGTGCCGTTCACAAGTATAAACACTCCAAAGTATGTATTTATTAAATAAACTTGCAAATTATAAAACTTGATGAATAAACTGTCTTTTATAAAAACTATTTGTTCTAATAATATTATGTTTTCCTCAATCACACCACGCTAATATTAATTTCGCACAATTTCGTGTAACATCGACTACTTGGTACCCCTAAATTTGAATATAAAGTAGACCGCACACTTATAGGCTGCTTTCACATCTGGCAGATTGTTCCGTCAAGTGTGTAAGCAGCTTTAGTGGATTTACAGTCATAATCATCAGCAACCCATTAATGCCCCACTCTCCTCCCCTCTATCTCAAGACCTGAGAGGGTGTAGGCCATAATCCACACACGCACAGGTTGGTGGATCAGACATACCCTTATAATTTCTTCTGTTTCCTCACGATGTTTTCCTTCACCGTTAGCAGATGGTAAGTCTTTAGACTACTTAGTACATATAAATTTCACAAAGTGAAATCCACATTTGTACTGCCGCGTGCCGGTCGGAATCGAACTCGGACCGCATGATTTGCACCGTGCCAGTTACTTATCCATTCGGTTTTCAGTCATAAAAATCAGTAAGAATACATGTAGTCATGTGCATATTAAAAAAAAACAAATTGTACCAAGAATCGCAACAGATCCACGAACCGAGCTGTGTAAAGGAAAATTTGTTAATTTCGACTGTTATAGCTAGTCAAAACTAATTTTGACTGGTTAAGAGTTTTGACTGTAACACATACAAGAACTGCACCGTGACAAGTCTGACTATACATTTTCATTATAAATTGTCAGTTAAAACGATAAACATTCGCTTAACACGTGCAAACTTATGACTAATGTTTGTTATCACGCGTTAAGAACTGCGATAATAACACACTGGACTTTAGTTATAACGTTTTTAGACAGGTACAATAAACATTGGAATTACGATAAACTTTGATCTGTAAAAGCATTATGTACAGAAGAATGTTGTACAGATCAAACAGTGTCTGATTGTCTTTTCAACCTTTAACCCTTTGACCGCCAAGGACGTGTTATATCGTCATTCAATAACTAGATCGAGACACTAACGTCTTATAGCGTCCATCGCACTTAAACTTTTTAGAGATTCTGGGATGAATACGAATATTATAAAACAAAAGTCCATATAGTGCGATCGATCGAACCATGCAGACGAACCACGTGACCACTCGAATTACGGGGTCCTATGATTCAGTAGTTCACCTGATAACATAATAAAATCGAACCAATAGTAAAAAACAGTTTATGTAGTCCGATCGATCGAACCATGCAGACGAACCACGTGACCACTCGAACTACGGGGTCCTATGATTTAGTAGTTCGCCTGATAACATAATAAAATCGAACCAACAGGAAAAAAAGTTCATGTAGTCCGCCTGATCGAACTATGCGATCGAACCACGTGTCCAGAGGGTAAAAGTTGGCCAATGTTTATTTTCAGAATAAGGAGCATTTATCCAACATTTTTTTTAAACCTATTGACTCGGAATCCGCAATACTGGTTATTATACGATATATATATAATACGATGGAAGAGTGGGATTAAACCTCAAAGAAATAGTGCCAAGTACATACAATATGACTTAAAAATTACTTTTATTAGGACCTGATAGGATCTCTATTCGAACTCTATCCGATTCCAGTGATATGTATGGAAGAAACTGCAAAACACCCACAAGTTCTAATCATTGACCAAACGCAATAATGAAAATAATATAAACGGCTATAGGCAGGTATCTAAATTATATTTTACATGTGTTAAGTATGTAACCCATTAAGTCCCACTGCTGGGCTCGGGTCTGCTCTTCTCTAACTAGAGAGCTGAGAGGGTTTAGGCCATAATCCACTCACGCTTGCCTAGTGCGGGTTGGTGGATCAGACATACTCATAGAATTTCTTCTAAGGTATGTGTATAGATATAATAATCAAATATACTCGTTGATACGTAGAATTCTTTGAACATACCTATCAGCACTACAACGCACGATCAACTTTTTTTGGGCTTTAAATGCTTTTGGCCGCACTTTGGGGTCATTATTGTGAATAACTACTTATGCAATACGCATAATTAATAAAAAAAGGCATATGCTAGGATAATAAAAACTTTTTATAGGTACTAGTCGGATTTTCGTATTTTAACTTAATTTTTTATTCTCCTGGTGTTTCCCTTCCTATTTCGCCTAATTTTTGAATCTCACTCTACAAGTTTGCGGCATAATTAATTATGTTAGTAGACTTATAGAAAATAGCTTTAGGACTGGCAGGGTTATTGACCCAGCATCAAAAACCTTTTGCTATGAAGTCCTCTACAAAGGCACAGTAACCACCGACTCGCAACGTAACCCAGCGACATAGCCCGGTGGCTTTCTGAAAACTCTAGTCTAGCTCGTCTCGGCATTTGTCACGGCATGTTGAATCGGATCGGACGCGGCCGCTCTCACCGGCAGTATCAGTAGTTAGTAAACTAACACTTAGAACTTACGTTACGTAATTTTGTTTTGGAGATATGTTTTATTTTTTTATGTGCCCATGATTGCATTAAATTTTTGCCCGACTGCGCCACCAAGGCAGTTTCTATGGGTAGGTATGGGTTACGTTATCTTATAAAACGAAAAGACGTCTATACTTGTCTGCACGGTTCCGTTTAGCTATTCACACCGCCCGACATATACCCACCAGTACGCACAGAACTGTGCCGCACAGACAAAATATTCTTTCCGAGAATGCTGGCCGGGTACGGTCTACGTCTGCGTTTTAGCGCGGTTAGGTTACGGTAGATATGGAAATTGTATGGAAGAATATTTTTTGTCTGAAAAGGTACGCGTCGGAAACGTTACGTGTCTGTAAATATAAACATACCATAGACACCGACTACACAGCCGGCTGTCAGAGTTCTTCATTTCGCGTTCACTGTGATTCGATAGCTTAGAATGCTACACACCGCCAGCTGGTTGGTAGCACTTGATGTGGTTGGCGGCTAAATAAACGCTTTACCTAAGCTTTGGACATCATCGACAATGATCAATTGGTCGAGAGGAGCATCGGCTCCCTCAGCGTGGTCTTCGACGAACTCATCATCGCAGTTAGGTATATCTTCGCAGATTTCTTCCAAGAATCCAAAGTGGTCGCACGAACAGCTGATATCTGAGTAACCTAGCTAAAATTATTTATTCCTCTTAATCATTTATTTTGTATACCAAATATGGGTATCCCTGACCCCTAGTCTAAGTATACTGACTAGACGTCCCGCGGGGCTTCGCTTTTTCAAATCAGTCCACTAGTTCTGCAATGCTGTATTTTTAGAGAGTAGCACTGCTGAGATTATCTCTTTCAAACTCTTCAGCTTTTTTAAATTAGTAAAAACTAAAGCGAAAGTGTAAACCTTGGTGTAAACATTTGTTCTTTAGAAAAGCCTTTAGGTGGAATCAAGTAATTTTCAACAAATTGTACCTAATTCACAGTAAAATTGAGGCCATTTTGTGATTTCATCAGATCAAATAGGTACTTCTTTGGTGGGTCCGTGGGTTGTACTGCCCTTTGAGCAAAATATTTTTGGTTAAATTTTACTACCCAAAATCTTATAGACCTACTTAGTTTTATTTCCCAAATTAATATTTATGAATTGTATGGTTATTATTTAAACATTACTAGTTACAGTGTTGACTTCAGTCAGTGGACTTTAATCAGACTTTTTTACGACAAATATAAAATACTGTGAACTTTGATCTTTAAAAAGTGCTTGTAATGTTTTACACCATAAATCGTGCCGCCGATAAACTAAACTACTTAAGACCCCGTAATGATAATAGTACCTATTTGTATTTTATAGTACTAGTTTTATAGTTATGGTTTATAGTATGTAACTACTATTGGATTTAATAAATGTTTAGCTATAAACGACAACGCGCGACTATCGACGCGATCGATAGGCAAATTAGATTCATCCCAGCTTTGCAACTGTCCACAATCGATTACTGTATCTGGAAGGCTATTTTTGCGGTGATTACAGGTGGTGATTACAGATACCTACGTGTGTCCGTTGTTCTTAATTTTGACCACTGCTCAGCTTTCTTGCTCACCTATACCCTACATACCTATACCTTCCTCGATAAATGGGCTATCCAACACTAAAATAAGTTTTCAAATCGGACTAGTACCTACCTAGTTCCTAAAATCCTAGCGTTTAACCAAACAAACTTTTCAGCTATATAAATTAATTAGTATAGATAGGAGATATGAATATATTGAAAAGAAATAAGTTTCTAGATAATATATATACATGGGGTTCTTCAAAAAAGGAGTGAATAGGTTTCTTAAGGGTCGGCAACGCGCTCGTGATGCCCCTGGTGTTGCAGGCGTCCATAGGCTACGGTAACCGCTTACCATCAGGCGGACCGTACGTCTGTATGGCACCGTCGTGGTATAAAAAAAAACATCAAATTCGAGATCATTTCTTTTGAAAGTTCAAGTCTAAAGTCACAAGACATTATAGGTCTAAAGTTAATGGCGGCTCGGATATTTGTTGTGTTCTGCGCATCGTCTCGCGCGATGCTACGAGCCGCTCTAAAATTTGAATAGGCAGTACAATTTTTTTTATACCTGCCACCATGGTGGCAAACATCCTTACGGCCCACCTGATAGTAACCATACCAGCGTTTACCGTAGCCTATAGACACTTGTAAAACCAGCAGCGTCACAAGCACGCACGTTATTCTATAGGAAAGGGGTTCCCACCGCGGGCACGGATGGAAGCTAGATTTTTTTTTTTTACCGCGATGGTGACAAACAGACGTGAATACGAACCGCCTGATAGTAAGAGTTTACCGTCTTAGAGCATTCAAGTTAATGCTTTAAGATTACCGTAGCTTATGGTAAAACTTTGGGAAAATACATCAAATAAGAAACCAATGAAACACTTCCTGCCTAACAGAGTCGTAAAGGCATAGAACAGACTACCGGAAAGTGTTGTCATGGCTCGCACTTTAAACGCATTCAAGGACAGATTGGATAAAGAAAACATCTCCAAGCTATTTGATACACACGCATCAGCTAACTAGCTGCTAGTGTGCTATACCAATAATAATAATAATATGGGCGCCTGCAACACCAGTGCAGTTTTTAATAAAAGTGAACGTCACTCTGAATAAAGGTTCCCATTCAACCACTTTCAAGTAACATTGACGTCGACACCGATTACGTACGTACATCTAGGCATGTTTAAGCGTCATCTCATCAAATTTGAACATAATAATATCACAAATGGTTATTTAGATAAGATCTTTTTAAGTAGCTATACCTAAAAAATTACTTCTAAAAAGTAAAGAGTTAAATTTCTGGGACCACGGCAGAGCTTCACTAAGATGAACACAGCCGTATCACCCTTTTTCGAAGCGATTCATGACACTAGACCGGGGGGGGGGGGTCTAAAGTGCTACTTTGTTGTGGATAAAGCAAGAAGTTTGAAATGTTAGTAACCAATAGGGCATAGTAAGTTACGAGGATACATAATAAATTATACCGTATAGTTTTCTAAATTCCCTTCAAAATGTGCGGAGGAGACCCCTGCCTAGCAGTGGGACGTTTATGTGTTGTAATGATGAAGATGATGAATGATGTATAGTTTTCCAACTATCGCTTCGTAAGTACTTCTAGCAGTCTCCCAAACTCAAATTTAACATTTTAGTTAACGTTTAACCGATAAAGGATAGAAAAAATTTAATAAGCTACAAATTTTTGTTATTCTTGAAAAATAATGTCGCGTTTTATGTGCGGTACGTAGTCAACGTTTTATATGAGACCTCACACCTTTTTGCAGAGGAAGGTGTAGGACCGTGCGTTATGGCATGTATAAAGACCGTTCTATGTCCAGCAATGGACTGCAAGAGGCTGAAATAATGATTATAATATTTTTGATGGAATAAATAATGGACCGGGCTTGATCTAGGAGGTGACAAGCCAAGCAATTTTTTTACTGGACTTCTCGACTGACAGACTTTCTTAATTCATTCATATTTTTTTATTGGAGCGACTAAATACGAACTAAATAGTTGACTGAGGCCTTGGCAATGGAACTCAGGTAAATAAAAATAACATCCTACTTGACTTTTAAATGTATAAAGACTTGATACAAGGAACTAACTTAACCATTTTTGAACTGTAAAAAAATGAAAGAATGGTACGAGTTACAATATAAGTATAGTAAGTTACTTTCACAATATGGTTTATATATTCTGTAGATTCCTATTAAGCTTAGTTAAAGTATCTTATGAAGTGGAAATAAATTTGAATCATTCACTAAATTAGTGGAAATACCTAATGAATGACAGTAATGACTTAAAAATATTTTAGACTATTCTATATTACTTATTTAAAATTCTGAATTTAAAATTATTTTATAGTTCCTTAAGTCTGACTTCCTCAATTACCTTTACAACATACAATTAATGGACTCGAAACAAAAGCTATGAACCACACAAATATTTTTTCTCGCATGAGAATCAAACATCATTCAGCACAGTGACATTACTGGCTCGGGGAACACGGCATCCGCTACTCTGCTATTATAAGACAGTCCCTTCGGAAATTGGATATGTAGGTACTGCTTCAGTTTATAAACGAAAAAATTTACAATGAATTGAGATATAAACATTGTAAATATAAATATTATTTAGTTTTATAATTACTATTTTAAACTTATAAGATATACAGAAAAATTCATTATGTTTTTTGCTTCTCCTACCTTGATTAAACAGACATATACTTACATAAGTGTACTTGGTTTTTATTAAACTGTTTTAGCTTCTTTTAATGACACCTTTGAAATATTAAATATAAAAAAAATATAAGCAAGCTGGTATTCAAACTAGAAGAGGATATTTTGGTGTAAACAAAACTATTTTATTAAGCCTAAACTGTGATAGGCAGAAAATGGAATTGTGCAAAGAGATGAAAGTATTTTTTTTAGGTTTCCCACAAGTGAAGTACTACTTCCTTTTAACTGGAACTCCAGGCCAAGGGCCTATATTAGGGGCGGCCAATCGTGTCAAAAATTGAGAAAGGGGCGACTGGTACAGACTACATGGCCTGGGGCCTAGGGAGGCCAAGACTACAAATCCGCCACTGCTCCTAATTCAGTTTCTGTAAGTGTTTATCGCTCAATCCTGGCTAACAGGAGTTATGGTGGTATAGGATAAGTATAGTGTATTTATTATTGACAAACTTATTTATTAATTATAATGTAAAGAATTTCACCACTACATAAATGCTGTTTTATTAAATTCCTTAGTTTCAACATAAATTACTTAAATTATAAAAGCTTGGCACTAAAATTGTATGTGTAAGAAAATGATAGTTTTGTTTAATTTATATATTATTTCTTCTGTTTGTTTCCATCTACATACATACTAATAATTTTACCATTGGCAATTTTCTATAAATAAACCAACATAAATAATTACCTTCATTTATGTCACGTCCATGTCCATTCATACTCGATTCAGCCATGCCAACTTCTTTTTAAGGAGTTTGTGATATTTTAGTTAAAATTAATGATCACGTGTATGAATAGTGATCACTTATCATAACAAACTAACACTCCTGAAATTTATATTAAAAACGAAAAACCGTACTATGCAAGTTACTGAACGGAAGTCTTAGAATAATAGAAAAAAGAAAAATGTCTAAGTAAATAATCAATTAAAATTATCTGAGTTATGGAAGGTGACCGCAATCTTGAGTTCACGTAAGGTTAGAATATTTTATAGACAGCACGACACATGCACGCGCGGTTTACCGAAGTCTTATGAAACTACTGAACAATGAAAAAATTATCGATAGCTAATAATAATTTCCTTGAAAATGACGAATGACGATTTAAAGTGAAGTAAATCGTCGTCCAAACCATGAATGGAACAACAACAAATGTCACCTGTTTTTGACACTGACAGCTAATTTTGCAAATGGGTATCAGGCTTTTTAGACCATGTCTAGTATTTTAAGTGATGATGATGTAATACACATATATATATATATATAATATAGCATAGCATATATTTCTATAATAATATAAAATATAGCACCGTCTGTTATGCGCTTAATTATCAAGATTAGTTGAGCCCTGTTGTAGCCCCTCAAGCCCTCAACCACCCTCAACTTGAGGGTGGTTGAGAAGGTTTGAGGGACTACATACAGGGCTACATGAGTTGTTGAAAGGTTGACATAATACGAATAGAGTTCAATAGAGTACAATACCCCTATTATTTCCTTCACTTTTTTGCCAAGATAAAACAATTTTTTTTCAATGAACCACCACCTTGCACCCATAATGTAACACTATGGTCACTGACCTATAAATAACTCTGGACGGGCTGTCCTATACAAACGACAGCTAATCTTCTTTGTCTATTTGACCAACTAGCGGAGAAGATAGAAACTATATTTGACGTAATATTGACGTATATAACACGTTTTGTAAACAAAGTGTTGGTGATGTCCATATCGTCATATCGATAAATATGACCATGGTCTGATGTAATCTGTGGTTGCAAACAATTTTTTTATTTATTTATAAAAGTAAATAAAATAAAAGCTGACTGCCTATTTTTTTTCAGACATTATCTAGGTCCCTAGGGTTTTATCTATTTTTAATAGATTTTTATTTCATTGTAGATTTCAACCTGATCTATCATTTTAAAAATCATGGCTAGCCAACATGAAAGCGCCCCTTAATTGGAGTCCAAATGCAAACAGTCGTCTTTGTTCGAAGCATTTGACGAATAAGTCCTCTAAAAGCTGTTGTTTTGATATTACAAACAGACACTTCAATTTTATTTATTTGAACAGATACTGCTATTAAAATTAGGGCCTTCAAAATCAATTCAGGTCACTAATTAATTTCGTAATGGATTATTAAAATTTTTAATAATCCATTACGAAATGAATTAGTGATTTTCCCTTTTCAGAATATGTTTATATCAAATCTTAAAATGAAATCTATCGATAGGTACGTGTTAAATCTACAAAGTTTGTCACATCACTAATTTTAGTTCATATCTTCTCCGCCACTGCTTACAGTGCACAATGGCGCAAATCAAACAGCGACAAAATCAGTTTCAAAGACGCCTATCCAGAGGTACTACAGATCAGTGACTATGGTATTTTCAGTCATCTGTTTTTCGTTCATATTCATTCATTCAATGGTGACCTGTCAACAAAAAAGTGTCAGCGTCAGAGAAACAGAAAAACGAATAGAATTCCAGACAATCAGACTACGTTGGCAAAATTAAATTATAATGGCAGACAAAAGAAAAATAAAAAAGCGTAAAGAGGTAAGTTACATTTGTTTAATAGTCCTTAAACTTTTCATAAACAAAATTTTATCATTGTTGTTTTCACAAAAGTTTCCATATTGCCGATGCGGCGTGTGGATTTTCCCGTTCCTTAAAGATTTTCTATTGTTTTATAAATATAATATATATTACCCATAAGATAGCTTTTTGGGTAAATGGCCGTCCTCCGTAAGAATTTCATATATTATGTCGTGGTATTGAAGAATGACGCATCCATTTCGATTTTATGTTTGGTTTAGCGGCTGGCTGAAAACCAACATGCATTTTATGCGTAGTTCTTCAATTTCAGCGTCATTGCGCGAACGTACTGTCAGCTATTTTTGGGAATCCTTTGTTTACAGCTCCTATTTACAAAATAACCAAATGTTATCATGATGTCACCTCATAGATCTTAATTCCTGACAGTTCTATAATTTGTACATTGTTTTTTTTATGCTGCCATGAATCCCTATATTTTTTTTATAAATTAAATTTAATATTATTCATCATCAATATAATTTAGCATACATAATTGATTCATACCATGCATGCATTAGCTTAATTAATTGTATTTTTTTGTTTACAGAGAAAAAAGGTTTGATCAATTTTATTCTCATAATTTCACCATGTAGTTTTTTTTAACACATCACATAGAAATTTAAGTATTTATATTAGATTCTATTTACCACATGTAGGTGTTGCAATTATCATGAATGGTGCTTATTTTAGTTATTTTCTTGTCACATGAATATAGTGTATTTGCACAGGTGTGAATTAATGTTTTGTTACTAGAATTAAATGGCTTATTGTTAATGCTGACGTATTCTATCTACGTTGTACATGTTTGAACCTTCTTTCTTACTTTTCTTGAGTTTCACAACAGTAGAGCAATACATAGAATGTGTTTATACACCGGGTGAAAAAGAAATACGGAGCACTCAGCTTTTAGTCCAGGGAATTGGCAGCAGCTCTCCCCTACCCCCCTTTATGTGTCTATGTTCATGGAATAATCTTGGATATTTAAACTGCTGAGAGTACTGGTGATTTCTGATAAAAATTTACTTAAAGCTAAGCACTTAAAAATGTTATTGCTTGATCATATCCCACCATTGGATGTTAGCTCATCTTGTCTGAGTTATAAAAAAACACCTATCCACTTTTTTCCATGTAAGCACTGTAATATACACATACATTGTGTGGTGTTTGTCTTAATTTCAGTAATGTACTGATAATAAAAAATCACATAACAATATGTCACAAGTTTTTGGCAAAATGTGTGTAATATTAGATACCATAAAGACTGTTTTCCAGGCTTTTTCCTAGTAGTTATAACATTCATGTTTAGTAGAGTAGTATGGATATAAAAAAAATACTTAATCTTGTTCTATTGATAGGTTATCTTAACTATTAAAATATTGCATAATATTGTAAGGTATGACATTATCAGATAATTGGATTATATTATTTCTATTCAAGATTCTACCTGCCATCTATACTAATGTGGTAATCTCAAGAACTACCGATTGGAATTGAAAAAAATATTTTAGTGTTTGATAGCCCATTTATTTTCGAAGGTTTATAGATTAGGTAATTGAAAACCCAATTATTTGGTGATCGATAAAATCATAACCCCTATTTTACCTATCGAGGGCAGTAATAATTTAGTTTATGAACAGAGTGTACTAATGTTATGTAAACTTTTGTTATGCTTGCGTTCAATGGACGGTATCTCGGGTATAGTCGTTAAATATATGCCCGATGCTGATTTAGTTCCGCATTTATCTGGACATTGGATTTGTATAGAATTCAATAAAGATTAACCTTTTGACGGCCACGTCAAATTGGTATATCGGTGCCCTGAGCGCCAAGCCATAAAATTCAGTTTTAAGATTAAGTAATAAAAAACATAAGAGTAGATAATAATTTAATATCTTAATCTTGTATTTTTATGGTCCTGAATTTGTCGACTTTAGCTGACAACGGCGTTCAAGGCACGCTTGCGTTTGTCGAATATAACCGACGTTGGCGTAACGATAAAAATACTTTGCGACTTATTCTCATACCCACCAAATACTATACAAAAAAACCATTACAATCGGGCGAGCCGTTTCAAAGGAGTGCAACCACAAGTACCAAGAGATTTTTATGTATTAGAAATTACGATATTATATTCCTACTAGCTATTGCCCGCGGCTTACTTCCGTGAATCTGTGTTTGGCCACTACCTAGCTCCTATTGGCCGTAGCGTGATGTTATATAGCCTATAGCCCGCCTCGATAAATGGGCTATCCAACATTAAAATATTATTCAATTCGGTTCAGTAGTTCCTGAGATTAGCGCGTTCAAACGAACTCTTCACCTTTATAATATAAGTTGTAAGTAATGATAAAAAGAAGTTGTAAGTAGATGAACAAAAAATCAGTTTCTTTACTTCCCAACTAATGACGTCACCATTCATCTCATTTGTTAACAAAAGCATAACTGAATGACACAGCCTTGTTGACGAATGGCAAGTGGAACCGATTGACTACAATAGTCGTATGCCGATACGGTTCAGTACTATTCGCTACATTAAAACATGTTATTGTCCATTATAGGAAACTATTTTAAGTATGATATTTACAAATTATCACGTGGGGTTGGCAGAGATCATAGAGCGACATTGCTCTGATACAAAAACCTATTTCGCTTCATCAGTGTTTTTCAAAATCTGGGTAGCATTACTTGGTGATCGGTGGCAAATAAAAAAAAAGTTACAAAATTCTTCAGTACAATAAAAGTTCAATTTACTATTAAGAAAGATGGACTTGCGTTTTAAAATAAAAAAACTTTCAAACCTAGTTTTATTTTTGAAATGTTATAAAATAGAAGTCACGCGGGGCTTCGGCCCCGTCGTTCTTTATTTGGCCACTGCTCAGCTCCTTTTAGCCGTAGCATCATGTTATATTATATTATATGCCTTCCTCAATAAATGGACTATATAACACTAAAAGAATTTTTCAAATCGGACCAGTAATTCCTGAGATCCAAGCGATCAACCAAACAGCTTTATAATTTTTTTTGTGCATGGCCCTAATGGGTCGTCTGAATATTTGAACTAGTAAAAGGGTCGTATAAAGAAAAAGAATGAAAAATACTACATCTCATTAATATCTTCATTCTTTATTATTCTTTACAAATATTTTTCACAATGAAATGTCTGTCTCTAACAGTCTCTCTCTATATCAAATTGAAATGTGGCGTTTATATTTTCTTTGCAATATCATGCTGTCTGTTCTTGTTTACTTGGCTTCTTATTTTCCAAGAGAAGTTTCTGAGTATGAGTCATGATGTTTCGTAAATTGATTAAGTATGTGTAACTGCGTTGTTTGCAATAAAATGTTATGCCAAAAAGGACTTCTTAAAGTATTCTGAGAGCTATCCTATGTTCTACAGGTTAAAATCAAATAACATGTTCAGAGGGGTAGAAATGGGTCAATAATTGTTTTCTTCGTAACTTGAACAACCGGGTACATCTATGACTAAATAAAATGTACGTTTTTTCAGCTATATCCAAAATTATAACCTAACTACTTCCGATATAATATGGGTCAACATACTTACTTCCATCCGGACTCTCATCTCGTTTAACGAGACGTAATCGTTGTCTTTCAGGCATTTTCAGGTGATAAAAATAAGACCTAGATTTATTTTTATAATGATACGAATCACGTAAGCAAGTCGGGACCGCCGAAACGAAGAAACCGAAACCCTGGCTGTCCTGACTTCCTTACGTGAGTGACCCGTATCATTATATAAAAATATATGTCTACAGCTCATGTTAATTTTAGTTTTAATAATATTAAGACCTAGATTATTAGTTCGGTACCGTATACACATGAATTGCAATTCCGAACTCAATCAATCAAAAATGAATTATTAAGAAATTTATCGCTCTTTATAAGTAGCACGTTAACGTAATTATTATTGTACTAATGATGACGTACAAAACTAGTCCATTAAATAACTAGTTATATTCTAGACAATTCCATAAAATATTATGTGGTTTTCGCGATCGAGGAGCAAGTTTCCTATCAATTTGTTCCATAGTTGAGCGCCCTACTTTCACCCATTCGATACCTTCACTTCACTATAGTGTATGGTGTGCTTAAGTGCGGTAGTGTTTTGTTTAAAATGAGAGATTTTGTAAGTAATTTAATTTTATTATGACGTCATTACACACGTATTTTGTGATGTAGTGAATTAAATTGAAGGATATGTGATTAATTATGTATAGTATAAGTAACGGACTCTAATACTGTTAGTTCTTGTGATAAATGTGTGTTTGTGAGTGTTAATTTTATTGAAATTCGTTTAAATACCAATCCAGTAGTAACAAATGATAAAAAAATACAGGGACAAATATTTATTTCGGTTGGTTTTAACGTTAGGAAAGGTGTAATCAATTTTAAAATAAGATTAATCAATTTCTTCGGAAAAACATATCTTAGATATACCTATAGCACCTTTAAATTTAAATATTATAAAACAGAAATCAAAGAAACAAGTCCAAAAAATTCGAAACAATATGGCACGTAAATTATAATAAAGAGGCTACAAAAAACCTGTTCCATTTAAAATCCATTAATAACTTCATCTACGTAACAGTACCTTGTAACCTATAAGTATAACTACATCAAATTAAGATGAATCTCTTCAAATTATTTGTCGTACTTCGACACTACAAAGTCTCAGTCAATGACCCCGAAAGAAAGTAGTCCAATATTTAATGTAGGACATGTAGGTCGCATGCTCGCATATCTTTGTAAGTTCATACACATATACACACAAATTGTGTTCCTGGTTATTGTATGTGTGTTCTCAATGAACGTACAAGTTCATGAACAAGGTCAAAGTCATGGTCATTTACGTAACGAAGTAATGACGAGGAAGAGTTATTTTTCGCGCCAATCGCAGTCTGTCTGATCAGTAACGTGTTATAACTTGTGTTGATAGAATTAGAGGACTAGATTTCGTTGTCAGCTAGACTGTTCTGGGTCCTAATTTGTTCTAAGATCAAGTTAATTAGATCGGTAGAATGATAAATTAGTTAAAATAATATAAGTATGTACCTACATACTTTTTGTAAAGGGTCTAATATAATCTCTTGAGGTATCCGCAAATTATCAAAATAAATATTTATTTTTAAATCTTTCTGTAATTACTTTAGGACTTTATTTTTTCCATAGTTCTAAGTCCAAATTATGTTCCGCCGATTTTTACACGAATAGACTGTATAATACACAATCAAAAGCTTTCGACATAACTAAATATGAATATTTTTAATAGCCAAGTAATGAATCATAAAATACCTAAGTACATCAAGTGTTAACTAATGAGTAAATTACTTGACGTCAATTGAATTCTAGAAAAGAACTTAGAGTACTTAACTGTTTTTATGATCCTCAGATGTAAAGACTGTTGAATCTTGTGTATAGTTATTAAATATTTATGAGCACTATAACACTAATATGCAGTTGCATACCTATATGTAAAGTTACACGTGTGAAATAACGCGAATACGACGATACACGACATCGTGATCGTGAATCGTCATTTTAAGAATGACAGCGCGAACCTGTCATAGTTAAGGGATGTGTTGTATTGTATAATAATATTCTCAATAATTGTTATTGTAAATACTAAATTCATAAAATATAAAACGGCAATCATACAAAAAATATGACAGTAATTTTACACGTCGTAACGCCGTAAAAATTACAATTACATATTTTTCACAATTATCATAGCATCTTTTTACCGGTGATACACCGGGCAAGACCAGGTATGATGTCCCAAATCAACCCGACCTCTGTGAATAACTTAAATTTTCTTTATTAAATATTAGTGTCCACCCGTGGCTTCGCTCGCCTGGCTGTGGTCTAATTATGTTCAACTTTTTGGTCAGCCAGTTGGATATTTTTATTCTATTTTTTCAACTTTTCTTCGTTCTTGAAACTTGAAAAACTTCATTATAAATTTTGAAAGAAAAAAAAAATGTGGTCTAGCACAGGAATACCATAATTATACATTACCACATCATTATGTGTCATATTATCATTATAAAAAAGACATGAAAAAGAAAGAATCGTAAAAAGGAATTTTTCTATATATAAAACCTATGTTTTCTAAAATTTAAAATTCCAATGAAATGCGTCAATTCAAAATGGAACGGGCATTAAACTCCTCACGTTCACGCCGCCGTGACCAGGTACAAATACAGTTAGGTTTTCTGTGGAACAAAGAACTTGGTTCAACTAAAAGCGAAAGTTTTATATTAAGCCCCGATAAAGAAGTTAGGATAGGTCGTTTAACCTCTTTGAAGCAGAAAGCTATTTATTGCATGTGATCGTTAGTTTTTGTAGCGAGAGTTACCATTTACTTTTTAATTTTTAGCGCCAAAGCCACATAAGAGTAAACATTAAAATATTAGGTATTATATGTGAGCTTTCAGCAAGAAAATTTAAAATCAAATATTAGGGAAACGTGTCCAAATCCTTAACATTACTTGAGCTACGCGATTTCGTTTTAATTTAAAGGTTAACACTACCAAAAAAATATAGGCCACGATTCGCGCAGCATAGCGATATCAGGGCTAATACTACAGTGAAAAGATTTTTAGGATCAGTTCCATAGTACCAGAAATCACTCACAACACTGTAACTAATACCACCTAGCAAAGGTATACAGAATTATACACATCTAATGCACGGGCATTACTTAAATTTTCAGGAGTTCGGCGAGCCAGCCGAGTCAGAGAAGCCAACGAGCGAGGAGTACGCTGTCGCTAAATGGCTAAAAGCTAACGTGCCCACCAAGAAGACTAAGTTCTTGAATCACCATGTGGAATATTTCACTGGTACGTAGTACTTTTCTTAAGAACCTCATATGAAACGAGAACTTTATTTAATCAGCAGCAACCCATTATTGTCCCACTGCTGGGCTCGGGTCGATAAGTAAAAGATAAGACAACAAATATTTGGAACAAACAAATAATTAGCTTGTTCGTGAAAGATTGCCGGCAAAATTGACTTTAAATTCAAAATCATAATATACTTGTGAAAAATCACGTCTGAAATGTTTTAGATGTCTGACATTTGTGACTACATAATAATATATTAAATATCGAAAAGCAAATAGTTGTTGTCTAGGGCAATTAATTTTAACATTTAATCTATAAAAAGTCAAGTTTCGAGGCTCCGTACATAGAAAATTCTAACGGTCTGTAGATAAATTCATTCGTTTTTTAACTGCAGCCTAGCCTTAAACACAAGACAATAAAGGCCCTAACAGGGACTTAACTGTCTAAAATACTATATTCGGAAGTCTGCCAAACGAGTTAAACAATACATAATTAAATCGCGCGTTTGGCACTCCATTTTAGATAATTAAAACCAACATAAAACTAAAGCATATAAAGAGACTAGCCCATCAATAAGCATGTTAAAAATGTAGTCCAAAAATAAAACGAATCCAAAAGTTTTTTACAACTTGATGGCGTGGTGCCAAAACTGCATTTCCTTTAAGGCCAAAACTCGAAACGGGTGTGTTCCATCATTGGAGCTTCCTTTACAGTGTATAAAAAATTTAAATGTACAAAAGTGTTTTTGTGCATTGAGGTTTTTTATTTTCTTTTCCATGGTCATTACTTTTTGTAACTTTTGTGTGTGCCTACGTCAGTTTTTGTATCGAAGCGTACGAGCAAAATTACTATTTTTAGTGTGATGATTATTGCTAAGAAAAACAGTATTGTGTGTGTAAAATTGTGCGTAGATAATTTTATCCAACTATATTTGGCGTAAATTAAGTGAGGCCTATGTTCAGCAGTGGACGTCGTTTGGGCTGATATGATGATGATGATGATGATATTACGATAAAACCAATGAGATCTTCGATTTGTTCTATTGCGTCAAATTTTTTTTTATTTTCGATCGCCGCGCGTCGTCCATTGAACTATGTGAATAAAAGATTAGTCCACTTGTTTACTTACATATCTATTCACTATGTTTTCATAGCAGATAGCCAGCCTAGCCTGTTAGTCGCCATGACCGGATATATTGGGAATCGATTAATTATATATTGAACTTCAAACTAAAGAAAACAAAACCGGAGTTATTTATCTTCAAATATAGTACAGAAAAATCGAATAGTATGATGAAATAATCATCACAAACTAAGATATTCTCTCCCTCTCTTATTTTAATGCATCGCTCTTGTAGGTGAAGCAATCGCCATTCTTTTCTATTTTTCGTTTTATTTTTCGCTTCTTGATGCGACACGACTCCCACTTTTCCCTTTACTTGCAGTAAGAAACTTCTCTATCCTATTTTTCCTTTAATTATTAATGTCGTATCAAGAAACCAATAAACGTTCCTCTTCTATTTTCTATTGATTTTGGTACTTATTTGTCTTTCTAAATTTAGTGTTTGTATTTCTAAACTCAGATGAGGCCTAAATTATACTAATATCCTACCTTTATGGTTGAATTAGTATGTTAAATCTAGTTTTGTTTCAGTAACATAATGTTTTGCGTGAGACAGTTCGTTGAACCGTAGGTTAATAACCTGTCATTTGCCGCGCCTCTATACACGATGGAGATTTGAATACCTTAGAATATCTTACAAAATGACGTATGTTTATAGTAATGAGTTGTGGTACCTGCTGATTCAAGAGAACATTCTGCTCTGTCAGTAATTAGGCTTTGGAAATGATCTCTTGGACCACCAAATTAGTGATTTTACTTTAATTTGCGTTAAATATCTTCTGATCGATTTTGCTGATATTACTATGGATGTATGTTTGATTTTCAAACACGCGAGAATGGCTGAAAGTATCTGTTCGAAGATTTGCCACGCAGATACGTTATAGACTTATAGTCTAAAATGGGCTACTGTTTACCGACACGCCACGAGGGTGGAGCCGCGGGCGAAAGCTTGTTCTTTTTTTGTGATTACGGATCCCAAATAATATTATAAATGTGAAAGTGAATTTGTTACGCTCTACGCCTTAACCGCTCAACCGATCTTCATGAAATTTCGTAAAGAAATAGTGTAGGACCTGCAGAAGCTATTTTTACCGATATATCGTTTGGGTGCAATCACGGGCGGAGGCTAGTTAATTCAAAAATTAAGTGTCACAACTCATCTTCATGCCCAGAATGTCGTAAGAAGCGACTAATGGGACAGATTCAGAGGAAAAGATTCCTGACGAATTTCACCCACCTTTACTCCTGTTGGCCATGATTACAAACAATCAACTGTTCCTAACACCGAGCTTTGACACTCGAGAGGTTTTGATACTAGGCCCACCTAGAGCAAGCCACGCTGATGATAATGATGACGTAATATACGCTGAGCGTAGAAAATAATAAATGTTTTCTGTATAACCCACATTTAATATAGGTTATCGTCCCAATGTTTATAAATAACGCCTCTGTTGAAAAAATATAACTAATCGTTGTAGCTTCTATGAGTACGACTGTGACTAATTCTTTATTTAGTTCATAGAAATTATAGTTTAGCTTATATTCCGCCCGTGGCTTCGCCCGCGTGTTTGTCGGTAAAAGGTAATCAATTAAATTTTATTACATAGGCACTAGATATAACCCGGGTCTTTCCCGGGATCTTTGGCCACTCATCATCATATCAGCCCAATGACGTCCACTGTTGGACATGTTTCTACATGTAAGCCTCACCTAATTTCCGCCACAGCTAGCGATTTTGTGCCGCCCGCATCCAACGGCCACCCGCAACCTTTACTAGGTCGTCGGTTTATCTGGCGGGGGGCCGCCCCACGCTGCACTTTCCAATGCGTGGCCGCCACTCGAGAACTTTTTTCCCCCATCGGCCATCATATCTGCGGGCTATGTGGCCTTTTCCACTACTCAGCTCCTATTGGCCGTAGCGTAATGTTATATAGCCTATATCCTTCCTCGATAAATGGCCTATCCAACACTATTTTTTTTTTAATTTGAACTCGTAGTTCCTTAGATTTGCTTGTTCAAACAAACAAATTCTTCAGCTTTATAATATCAGTATAGAGAACTCATTCAGTTGTATATGTTATTTGCAGGCACAAAAGCAGTTGATGCGCTGCTCACATCAAAATGGGCGACGGGCAAGAACCCAATCTTCACAACACGGCTCGAAGTCACAGACTATCTACACCAGATGCTGTTACACAAACTCTTCCACAGGGCTAAAAAGGTAATTTATCATCATATCAACCCAATAACGTCCACTGCTGGACATAGGTCTCACCTGATTTCCGCCACACCGAGTGATTTGGTGCTGCAACCAAAGGCCACACGCAAACTTTATTAGGTAATCGGTTCAGCTGGTGGGGAACTCACCAATTTAACGAATGGGGAATCGTTAGTACCTTCTTAACCGGCCGTTGATTGACTATGTTACCTCACAAAATTTTATATGGCGGCCTTAAAAAGGCGTAAAGCACATTATAAAAAAAAATTGAAGTACGCTCTCGTCGTTCCTTGTTTGGCCACTGCTCAGCTCCTATTGGCCGTAGCGTGGTTTTATATAGCCTATGTAATATGGCGACTGGCCTGTTAGTCTAGTGGTTAGTGACCCTGACTGCTAAGCCGGAGGTCGTGGGTTCGATCCCCACCCAGGACAAATCTTTGTGTGATGAGCATAAAGGTTTGTTCTGTGTCTGGGTGTAATTTATCTATAATATGTATGTATTTACAAAAAAAAAGTGTATTTATGTAGTATATCAGTTGTAGTAGTACCCATAACACAAGCAAATATAATTGCTTACTTTGGGACTAGATATCGCTGTGTGAATGTGGTAGAATATTATTATATTATATTATGATGCGGGCGGCACAAAATCGCTCGCTGTGGCGGAAATTAGGTGAGGCCTATGTTCAACAGTGGACGTCATTGGGCTGATATGATGATGATGATGATATTATTATAATATAGTGACAATGTAGCTTTCTAACGGCAAAACAATTTTTAAATTGGTCCAGTAGTTTTTAAATTCACTCGTTACATACAAAAATACAAATCTTTCTTCTTTAATCTTTCTAATAAAGACAAGATATAACTTTCTACTTAGTTTGCATTGCTTCGATAAATATGCAACTTTTGTGCCCGAATTTGGTTCTAGTTGTTTAAAACTTACAGCTTATCGGTACAGCCTCGATGGCGCAGCAGGAAGTGTATACTGCTGTGTAACAGATCCCGGGTTTGTTTCCCGGGTCGGGTGAAAATAGTATTGGGCTTTTTTTTAACATTAACATTTAATAATATATCTAAATCATTTTTGAACATTGACAACCAAATAATCTCTCTTTTAACGCTTGAAAGCTTACAGTCTTCTATCATGAAACTCCAATTTTGAGATTTTCCCGGAGTTTGGTAAACAAATATTCCCGGTTGATGACAATAGGCTCGCCCCCTATTTCATGGGACCAAACATAGTTGGCGAAATGTGGGTATAAAACTCTGCCTACCCCTTCGGACAAATAGGCGTGATGGCTATGTTATGTTTTGTCTTATCGGTAATAATAAACCAATCGACGACTACACATTTATGTTAATCTAATTTCCGTACGTAATTAAATACATTGTAGGAACAACCTATCCTTCCAAACCGGTTTGAATGATAAGAACTAGATACACACATGTTTTAATTATATTACGTTAGTGATAACATTGTCAATAACACGTGTTTTTCAAGTAGTTCATTCATTTGTTCGGTCATTTATATTATCTATGACACGAGTAGATGAGTGCTCTCTTTAATATTAATTGTAAATATAACCATAATAATTTGAATTTAATTAAAAGAAAATTACATTTACAATTTGATTGTCTTGTTCATTTTTATCTACCATTTATGATAATGCTCTTTAATTTTAATTGCATTTTCCATTATAGCCTCAAACGTAAAACTTGCTGTAGGTAATTACTAAAAGTTGCCAAAGTGTACCAGATAATTTTGTTTAATAATTATAATTGTCACGAGAGGACACAGCTCTCTTCTCTATTTAGAGAGAGTTTAGGTCATAATCCCCAATCTCTATGCAGATTGGTGGATCAAACATCAAACTATTAGAATTATTAATAAAACGAGTAAAGGACAAATTTGTGTGATAAGCTTGATTGTTTGTTCTGTTCGGGGTGTAATTTATCTATAATAATAATGTATGAATATACAAATAAAAAAGTGTATTTAAGTAGGTAGTATATCAGTTGTTTAGTACCTTTATCAAAATATAAATATAATTGCTTAATTGGGACTAGATGGCACTGTGTGAAGCTGATTAAATATTATTATTATTTCCTTTATTTATTAGTCTTTCACACCTACAATACATTTTTAAATATACAGAAAAAAAAACATTTTGAATTCAATTATTAGTAAAACGTTTACCTAAAATCCCCAAAAGTTGACTCACAATAGTTCTATAAAAGTACAATATGAATAAATATGACATTATAAATTCCAGGTGCCAGTAAGCGAGCAAGAATTAAAAGGGAAGAAGAAGAAAGAAATAGAGAAGTCAAGTAAAAGTGGAGACGAGAAGGATGGAGAGAAGAGTCAGGCCAGTGCTTGTGAAGGAAAAGTGAGTAACTAACGTTACATGTACCGCTGAATGTCACCACTGATTTTTTTTATTACATAAATTTGCAGTTGAGCAGGCTGTCTACTTTATGGTGAGTGGTAATGGAAGCTGCTGCCCATGGCCATGACGTGTTCTCTTAGCATTAAGAGGGTTCATACAAAGGAATATGAATACACCGTGTGGTGACGGATTAAGAATACATAAAGTCACTACCCCATCTCAACCCGTGGGTGTCGTAAAAGGCACCTAAGGGACTAACCTTATACAGACAAGAGCACTGCGAGAAAGGGAAAATTTAAAACAAATCCTATACCAACCCGTCTCGCCAGCGTGGTTTAGTAGGCATGACTCCCTCCATGTTCGCTGGAGGAGACCCGTGCCCAGCAGTGGGACATTTATGGGTTGAAATGATGATGATACAAAGGAATGGCAATGTCAGAATTTAGTGTCAATTTCGTGGTTTTTTATTTTTATTATTTAATTGGAGTTTTTTTTTTTATGTTCTCAATACACTAAACACACAGTTGTAATACTATACTAGACAACTTTTTTTTTTTATTTATTTATTGCACAAAACACATTATAATCTTAAAAATATCACATAATGAATACAATGTTTTGATCTGGATCATAACGTAAAGTACATGTGCATACAATAAAACACAATAGCAAGATGTTAACAGTTCCACATAAATGTAGTTAATCAGGTAAGTAATGTTTTCATAATTGGAATATGATATAATGATTCTATTTAGGTCATTGTTTGTAAGAAATACATCATAACAACTAGAATATAAAGCCCGTTAGTGTCCGTTAGAATATTACCCGTTTTCCGAGTGATTTTTACGATATTTATCAGTGGATACAGTGAAAAGTATTGTTATTTTTTACTGTAAAGTAGAATATATCAATAAACCTATTGCCGTTTACAGAATGGTAAAATATGGTTTGGTTGTAGATTAATAATTTTTTTTGTAGAAGGTAGTTATTACGACTTCACCCGCCATTGCTCCGCCCATTTTTAAGTACTTTTAACAGTTCATTTCCGGGACTTACAGGTTAAAGGCAAATTAAATTGACGCTAGTTACATTTATAATTTATTCAAAACTAATCAAGGCCAGTCTATTATGGAGGATATCTTTAATAATTTTGATATATACATTTAGGTTATAGTCAAAAATATCCAACAACTGATTATCTTTTACCATGTCTTTATATTGACGGGCAACTGATACTTAAATAACTTTTTTATATATTATAGATATATTTATATTAAAATAAAAAGTATTTATGTAGTTTAACAGTTGTTTAGTACCCATAACACAAGCAAATATAATTGCTTAAGTTGGGACTAGATGGCGCTGTGTGAATGTCTGAAAATATTATTATATATATTACACCCAGAAACGGAACAATTAATTGTGCTCATCACACAAAGATTTTTCCTGGGTGGGAATCGAACCCACGACCTCTATCTCAGCAATAAGAGTCCTTTAAGCCACAGAGGCTTCCTCTTATGGCCTTTGTTGCCAGGTCTTTTTCGACTGGTGTTAGCCAAGTGGCCACGCAGTTATCAATACAAACATTACTAACAAAAAATTAACCTAATTCCCAGGACACAAAAGACATAAAAGAGAAAGAGAAGAAGAAACGCAAGATTCGTCTGGAGATGCACATGGAGCAGTTGTTCCTGGACACGCCTGACGCGTACGTGTGGATCTACGACCCGAAGCCCTGGTACTACTGGCTATGCGGAGTACTCGTCGTGTGCGGAACCATCACTGTGTGCATGTTCCCGCTGTGGCCAGCCACTGTCAGGTATTATTCATCATTGTCGTTTAATCTATATAATAAAAATGGATCGCCGAAAAGTGTGTGATGGATTCACGTGAGAACCGCTCGACCGATTCGGCTAATTATTTTTTTTGTTGTATTTGCTATTGCCGAGGCAAGGCATGTATGTAAGAAAATATTTAAAAAAATAAGTGTGACATTTTAAATTTTGGGTTTTAAAATCTCCATATAAACATTTGAAAATGGAACAAAATCAAAATTAATTATTTACTAGAATGAAGGTTTACAAAGTATGCTCTTAGAAATATTATATCCCTATAGGTTCTACCATAATGTGGTGTGTAAATATATTATTAATGTCAAGTAACAATGTACATTTGATTCCAATGCAATAATATCAAGTATACAAAATTAAATAAATGAGTACCTATCATCATCATCATATCAGCTCAATGACGTCCACTGCTGAACATATGCCTCACCTAATTTCCGCCACAGCGAGCGATCTTTTGCCGCCCGCATCCAACGGCCAAATGAGTACCTATACCATATGTTATTTATACATATTATTATTAGACATGTAATCTTTGATGTCATAAATAATAATAATATATCATATGATGGTGCATAAAAGTGTCCAAGATTAACCATCGTGTTAGAAAACTAACACGATGGTAGCTTATATCTAATACATAACCGTGTGTATGGCCAATAACAGTTTTCCCTACATTATTCACATAACAATCTATGTTGTTGGTAAGTATCAAACAATTATTTTAACTCTTAGCAGCACTAAAATTTTATATAACAGATGAGATTAGAAAAAATTATATAAAAAATGTGTGTATGTTTGTATGTATTACACAAACAACCCTAACGTTATGTATTTTTACCTATACTAGAAGTCGCGCGGGGCTCCCGACGTTCATTATTTGTAATATCAATATTTTTATCACTTTCTGCCATAAGCTTTCGTTGGAAGAATTGTAGTTTGAGTATATTTAGTATGTACAATTCTAATATTAAAATACCATTACACACGCAGTGCTTCGCTCCCGTCGTTCTTAATTTAGCCACTGCTCAGTTCCTATTGGCCGTTGTGTGATGAGCCTATAACCTACCTGGATAAATGGGCTATCCAACACTAAAATAAATTTTTAAATCTAACCAGTAGTTCCTGAGAGCTTAGCTTTCAACCAAACAAAGAAACAAACTCTTCCCCCATATTACAAAATATGGACTAAGTATTAAACCAGGTTTAAATTGACATAAGCCATTGTTTTAGTGTCAAAGTTGTGTAAATGCTTGTAATAAGGGGGTTAAGCTTTATATATTTATTAGTATAGATTAATATCTTCATCAAAACACTAAAATTTAAATTCTCATATTACAGAAAAGGCGTATACTACCTTAGTATCGCGGCGGCCGGCTTCCTAGTGATGATCATAGCGCTGACAGTGTTGCGTGTTGTGGTCTTCTGTCTCGTGTGGATGTTAACCCTCTCCAGACATCACCTGTGGTTGTTACCCAACCTCACTGAGGACGTCGGATTCTTCGCTTCGTTCTGGCCGCTGTATAAAGTGAGTAGAAAAATAACTACGTAAAGTAGTAACAGCATATGTCCGACTCTTTGGGAAGAATTAGCCTTCTCATTATGCAGTAAGGGTATGTTTTCCTTTGGAGGTTTGTTGACAAAAAAAAAACAAAATCAATTATCTTACGTTTCTACAAAAAACATTTATTCAATAAAATATTTACACATGACTTAAAAATTATTCACAACTAACCAATTTAACAAAAAAAAAAGAACCAGATACTCTATTTACAGGAAATTCCTATAAATAGAATATCTGATTGAGATCTGATTCCTAAGGAAACATACCCAAAAGGCTAGCCACATTATCGCGTTGGATGGCAAGGCTAATGCGTTACCCCAGGTAGAGGCCGGCCTTTGGGTCATGTGATTCCTCAGAAACGCGCTTACAAATTTCACTATAAAATTTGTAAGCGTTTCGTCCCCAAGATCCAAGAGTCTCAACCCCAAAAGGCTCAAAGATGTAAGCCTCACCAAGAACGTTTCTTGTGGTTTTACATTGAAAATTATGTAACTGAGTGTTTATTGTATAGTTCATGATCCATTGCCGCTTTTAGTTACAAAGCTGTATTGTACGAGATGTCTGTACACGCAATGAATATTAAAATGATCGATACTGTCACTTGTTGCTGAGCTTTCTGGTACGGTCGCTTCTCGCATTTTTGTTAAATTCATTTTTCAAATAAAGCAAATAGTGTTGTAATGTAGTGAGTTTCGATTCTAATCGATTTTCTATCCCCTCTATTTTCTAAACCGTACAACCTAAAAATCTAAAAAAAAAATCATAAAATAACGCTGAATAAATACTTCCAAATTTCCAACTAAAATTATTTTGAACATGATCGGATATACCGTTTTTGAGCAATTGCCGAAAAACTGCGCATCTCAACAGAAGGACGTAAGCGCTATGAAGATACGCTCTTTTGCTGCGGAAACCTACATTGACCATTGTCCGACATGATCTCAACCGGTTTTTTGCTATTAAAATTGTTTTAAATTGCAAAAATCTTAACTTTCTAGTGGGTTTACTTTAAAAGCTATATAACCGAGTGTGTATTGCATAGTTCATGATCCATTACCGCTTTTAGTTACAAAGCTGTATTCTACGAGATGTCTGTACACGCAATGAATATTAAAATGATCGATACTATCACTTGTTGCTGAGCTTCGTGGTACGCTCGCTTCTCGCATTTTAGTGTTCCGTAGCCAAAATGGAAAAAACGAAACCCCTAAAATTTCGTCTTGTCTGTCCGTATGTCACAGGCATTATACTCAAACACTACGTGATGTATATTGATGCAATTTGTAGAATAAGGTGTCTTGTGTGGGGGGGGCTCTACTTAGCTTGGTAGTTAAATAATAAAAATAAATATTTTTTTATTATTATTTTTTCAACATAGATTTACTAATGGTACATACGTCGACAGATCTTTTAAAAACACTGTAAGTAAGGTTTCTTTGAAAGCTTTTTGATTATTTTCGGAAATAAACGGATATACCGAGTTATAGCCAACAAAAGATTTCCAAGTGATACCAAAGCTAAATAAAACTGTATTGAAGCGAACAGGCCAAAACAATTGGTTCTCAACACCGTAAAAAAACCTTCCACAGTGTATCTACATGACAATGAAAAATGTATACAAATTGACAGTAGTTTAATTTAGTACAGATATTGTTGCTATTCTGTGACATAATAATATGTTGGCCCAAAGTCTTATGTCGGTATTAGAGTTAAAATATGATAAAACTTTAATTTTTGAATTATTTATAATATCGTTCTTCTAATCTCTATAACGATTTCCTATTACAGTACGAATACCGCGGCCCTGGTTCCGACAGCGACAAAGCGTCCAAAAACAAGAAGAAACGCAAGAAAGACAAGAATTCGGACGACGAAAGCGAGAAAGCGCCTCTGCTGCAAGAGAAGCCAGAGGTCGAGCTCAGCTCCGAGCCTGTCGAAACGCAAGAGGAGGCACCTCTTGATACTAAGTGAGTTGGTCATCTATTCGTCTAATGTGCTATTTATTCTGCGAAGGTTTTGAACCTAGAAACCTCTGCTGTGAATACAATACTTCAGAAGTTTTAGAGAAATTATAACACAGTTCTTCATTTAGTATTATTATGATTGCCCTGCTTGCCACTTCATTGGCCTGCGATTTAATAGTTTTTTTTTCACGGAACCCTGATATTTTTTCCCATAATCAAAGTAGCCTAAGTTACTCCTTGATATTAGCTATCTGCCAATTAAAGTGCCGTCGAAAGCGGTTTAGTAGTTTCGGAGTACCTCAAACAAACAGACCGACCAAAATTTTACAAAATGTATTTTTGTTATAAGTAACATATGTTTTGATATTATAGACACTTCAATTTTATTTATTTATTTTTTACTAGAAATATCACGGGGCTTCGCTCCCGTCTTTCTTTGTTTGGCCACTGCTCAGCCCCTATTGGCAGTAGCGCGATGTTATATAGACAATAGCCTTCCTCGATAAATGGGATATCCAACACTAAAATATTTTTTCAAATCGGATCAGTAGTTTATGAGATTATCGCGTTCAAACAAACAAACTCTTCAGCTTTATAATATTAGTTTAGATTTTATTTTAACCCTGTTATTCCCATTCCAGATCTGAACAAGAGCCACCAACGCCACCAGCAGACAAGCAATCAGAGTCGGAGTCAGAGAACAGTCAGCGTTCCTCCACAGACAGAGACTTTGAGATGGTGGAGCCGGGAGACGTCGAGCCTGACAAGGAAGACGCGTAGATATTGTATGAATATGTTATATTGTATGTGTGTGTGTTTGTGTGACCAACTAGTACCTTTATAATTTGCTTTGACAAGTTTTTTAAGGAAATATACCGTTACCGTCATCTCATTTAATCAAGGCTGAAATTATACCTACTCCCCCCCCCCTCATTATGACAAAATATGTACTAAAAATTAAATTGACATAAACCATTGTTTTTGTGATTTTAATTTAAACCTGGCTTAATGCTTAGTCCGTATGATTTTGTTATATGAAACACGGTAGTATAAGATCACAATCCCCCATTGTGTTTCATTATTATTCTAATTTCAATTTTATCTATGAGCATTAAGGTTCAATTTCGGTCATTATAGGTGTTTTGGTCATATAAATACATGTATATATATAAAATATCAGAGACTGTAGACACAGTAAGTATATATTAGGTTAAATTCCGAAGTATTTCATGGATATCGTCATTTATCCGATGTTGTTTGTTATAATAATTAAAATTGCTATATAGCCGAGCGTAAATCGCATCGGTTAGTGATAAATCGCTGTTTCATTACAAAAAAAATAATAGATACCAAATATTCGTTTTAGAGATCTGATTCGTGAAACAGGGGATTTAAATTAATATTTCGATTGACTGATTGTACTATTTTCAGGGCTGTCACGCATTTTGAGGCAGGAAATCTCAATGTGTGACAACCATAAAATAATAATATTTCATTTAAAATTAATGGCATTTTTCGAAATAGGCGAACTAATAATAACATTTCATTAAAATTAATGCCATTTCCCTAAATAGGTGTACTAACTTAATATAGCTCGAAATATTCTAATATAGAATTAATGTTTTTAAAATCAGTCAATCGAATCTAGACAATCATTCGTTCAGTAATTTAAACAAAAGAACGAGTGAATGATATTGTAAATAATTTTTGATTTTGACATTGACAGTTTTGACAAGTTCGTGACGTATTTGATTTTATGTTCCTTCTACAATCGACCATGAAAGGCGCTAGGTAACCCGGGGGGCTGAAATGGCAGTTTTGTTGATGATTTTACAATTGGCCATCATGGACCATTGTAGACAGGGTGGTTAGACAAATTATTAGGACTTTATGCCGCGATTTTGATCGCCAAACTCGAACGTAACAACCCTATGGCAACCGAATAATGTTCGGCAAAGTTCGGAAAAGTGGGAGGAGTCTTAGTTGGCGCCGTAATTGTGCAATTATGTTTTACTTTTGCATACATTTTATTGATGTTTGTTATGTCGGGGTGAACAGGTTTGATAAAGGATTTGGTACACGAAAATGATCTTTATTTTGTTCTGAATCAGTCATAATGCGTACTGTATATTGCCATTTGATAAAAAATTATAATTAATGCTAAAATTCTTTCTAGATTTTTTATCATGTTTAAAAATGTCTTCCAAATGAATTTATTATTTTGATATGATAAATGTACTTCCCTAGAGTTATATTTTCTTTTTTATCTCAGATTATATTGTTTATACCATTTTTCAAACTAATTCGGTGCCTATGTAGGAAGCATTTAGGTCTAATTTTTGTCCCTACACAAATATTAAACACTCTGTATCTATTTCTACATGTAACATCAAAACATTTGACATGTAACCAATAATAAATGTATTGACTCCCTTAACGCAACTACATGAAGTTCAAGCATTTCAACGAAGAATTTAGCAGTTACAATTGACCGTTTATTTCTGTTTCCTTTGCACATCTGACATTAGCAGAATTGTCGACATCGGCACGCTTGCCATAAAGAAGAATAGACCTTTCTTCCTCGTAGTCAAACTGGTCTATGAGGAATTATGTTTCCTCGTGGAAAATGTTTAGAAATCTCTTGCAAGCTTCTGGTATCCAGTAACAGAAGCGTGCAAGAGATTTTTAAACATTTATAAAATGAGCTTATGCTAGCCTAGTACTTTGTTCACACACAATACAATGTTAAACACTTTGGAAGAGGGCAGTCTTTTTTTAAGCTTATTCCACCAGAGTGGCGAGGCGAGGAGAGAATTGAAATTTGTATGGCAAATTTTCAATCCTCTCCCAGCGCATCTTTGGTGGGAACAGTGTGGATTGACGAGAATATGCGAGGCGTGAATTGAAATATTTGTTTGTGTAAAAATGAACCGTATTGCTTCCGATATAGAGTATAAATTAACTTTGCAACAAAAACACGCTTGAAAGAAGAAAAGAAGAAGTGGAAAAGGGTCAGTGCGATTTCAATTCTCTTCTCGCCTCGTCTCGTCTCGACACTCTGGTGGAAAATCACCAAACTTTACACTTCTATAGGGAGGGTTAGACAAGTTTGACCACGAGGAAACATAATTCCTCATAGTCAAACCAGTTTGACTAAAAAGTTTGACTACAAGCAAGAAGGGAGAATAGAATAGAATAAATGTATTGACAGAATGTGACATGTGGACTTGATGACTCACACGGCAAATGTTTTGATGTGATCCGCACTGCCAAAGGTGAAATTTGTCTAAACGGTTCTATCTTCATTCTTCTGTTTATAAGGTTCAAAATTGTATGTTGGCATTTCTCATCTATACACTAGTGCGTAGTAGAAATTTGTATTGAAATGTTGCATTTGATATTTGTGTAGAGGGCGCTTTTGCGAGTTATATTCATACTTTTTCGTAATATTATCGTTTCTGTGTACCAAGTCATTTTTCCCGACTTTAATATTTTGGTGCTGTCTACATATATGTGAATATTAAATATTTATTTAAACGCGTTGATTCGCGACATTTTCGATTTATGTGCATTTTTTCACAATGTTTTGTAAATACGCAAACTCGTGTCTAAATCTAATTAACGTTATCACGAGGTGTAAATTAACGTTATTACGAGGTGTAAATTAACGTTATTACGAGGTGTAAATTAACGTTATTACGAGGTGTATAATGTTAATCAACGGTATTTCAATAAAATGATACTCTTTTTATGATTGTTTAATTTAAAATATAACATAATCCTGTTTATCATTAAGGTGGAAATAAAATACTACTAAACTACATTTTATTACTATCTTAAAAATAACATTATAGTGTTTCGCCGGATGAAATAACAAATCTATACTCCTTTTATTCACTGGCCTGTCGGTCTAGTGGTTAGTGACCCTGACTGCTAAGCTGGAGGTCGTGGGTTCGATCCCCAACAAGGACAAATCTTTGTGCGATGAGCATAAAGGTTTGTTCTGTGTCTGGGTGTAATTTATCTATAATATGTACATACATATTATAGATTAAAAAAAAATGTATTTAAGTAGTATATCCGTTGTTTAGTACCCATAACACAAGCAAATATAATTGCTTACTTTGGGACTAGATGGCGCTGTGTGAATGTGGTACAATATATATTATTATTCACATAGAAGTGAGTGAAGAAGTGGAAACATAATATATACGCAGCATAACAGAGGTAGCCAACCCTTGATCGCGGTTATCACCCGTTGTCCTAATCCTAATGGCGCAATTACAGGCTACAATACGGACTAACGATCAAATGTAATTGCGTTAACGTAATCCTATCTAATAATATTTGCAAGATAAGTTTGTCGTGCTCAAATTATAAGTTGCCACGTTTTTCTTGTTCCATTTCTATTGACTCGAACAGCGTTTTGAAGTTGCCAGCGCCAAATCCCTGAAATATGACAAAATTATTAATTAATAAGTGTTTTATTAATTATAATAAATAGAACAAGAGTTATAATCTTGTATATGTACTGGTATGTATTCTTTGGAGGACAATAGTGCCCAGCAGTGGGACATTTATTTATTTATTTATCCAAACTTACAACTATCCTTACAGAATATTCCAATACGATAGTGAAGCCATCTCAACCAGGAAACTATAATGAAATTACTTAGTCTTAAAAATTAGTTACCTAAATGAATTTAAATGATGATGATAATATGTGTAGAAAGAAAATTGTTTTATTTTCAGACTTAGCTAATTTACATAGTACAGTACAAACATAAACTATAAATAAGACCTTTGTGAGTCTGAAAAACGGCCCTGTCTCAGCATAATGTTATAACATAAATGTTATAGCGCTGGTTTTCAGACAGAGCCGGGTGGTATGCCACTAAATTAACACTGAACAAAAATCATACAAGTACAACTTACGAGCTAAAGTACACAAAACAATTATACATACGAGGAATTACTTATAGTACTGCCTCTGTGGCTCAGCGGGAGTTTTGAGTGCAAGAGATCTTTGTATAGATTCCCCGGGGTAGCAAAAACTGTACCTACCGTTTTCTTTTTGTCAAAAAATTCTGTCTGGCCTTCGAAAATCTGCCCAGTTACGCTGAAGACTAGATACCCAAAGTAACAACATAGCATCACGCCTTTTTCTCCGAAGGGATAGCCAGAGTTGTTTCACATCCACATTTCGCCAGATATGTTTGGTCAAATAGGGGGCGAGCCTATTGTCATCAACCGGGAACATTTGTTTACCAAACTCCGAGAAAATCTCAATACTGGAATTATGATAGAAAAGCCCAATACAATTTTTAACCAACCCGGGAATCGAACCCTCGCCCTCTTGCACAGCAGTCGTATACACTTCCCGCTGCGCCACCGAGGCAAAGTAACAAAATAACACAATTATACACTTACATTATGATTCCTCCTCTGTATAACTTCTAGGAACAGCGTGGGTCTGTCTTGTGTGTTCTTTGTGAAGATCTGCAGTAAGTACCCGTCGTCATCATAGTCTATGAGAATGTTCAGACGTTCTAACGTGTCTATACTCTCGGCTACCTTCACCTTGCTATGTTGCAGCCGTTCTCTGATGAGGGTGTAGTATTTTGAAGGTATTGAGAGGAACTCCACGCCGCGGGCGCGTAGCCTTTCAATCTGAAAATGGTCACAAACTTTCATTGTTAACCTCAGGAACTACTGAACCTAATTGAAAAATATTTGAGTGTTTGATAGCTGATTTATTGTGGAAGATTATACACTATTAAAACATAACGCGGGAGTGAAGCCCCGGGATTATTACTAGCTGTTTATAAGGAGAAAGGTGCAGAAAGAAAATTATACAAAATGTTAGTAGTTTATTATATGTAGGTATTATGGTCAATAGAGACACATGCATTTAAGCAACTATTGCAATTATATACCTGAACCATTAAAAAGTTAACTGGTAGTTCTAGGGTAAAAAATTACCCATAATTCAAAATATTATGTTAATAGACACGTATTGTATCGTTGGCTTGATAACGCAGACAGTAAACTTCATTTTATTATCATTTGCTAATTAATGTAACTATTATTAACACAAGGTGATTTGCTGAGATAACAAGGAAAGAAGTTCAAGGTCAAGTTATATTATATATAAAGAAGTCAAGTTATTGGCGTTTTTTTCTACAAAACCGGCTATCAAACCTAACTTAGGTATATTATGTTGACTGTATACCTATTTGTAACTTTGTACACGTTCTTTTAACGAGGAATTGTTATTATAGCGTCATAATAAACCTCTGTGGTTTTCAGAATGCTATAAAGACCTAAACAGATGTATAAGCCTTTATATTGCTAAATAAATAAAAAAAAAAAAAAAAAAACTATAAACATTATAATCTATACTAATCTTGCAAAGAGAAAAGATATGTATTTATGTATGTTACGAATAAACTTAAAAATTACTGGTCCGATTTGAATTTTTTTAGTGCTAGATAGCCCATTCATCGAAGAAGGTATATAACACCACGCTACGGCCAACAGTTAAAGGCTATATAACACCACGCTACGGCCAACAGTTAAAGGCTATATAACACCACGCTACGGCCAACAGTTAAAGGCTATATAACACCACGCTACGGCCAACAGTTAAAGGCTATATAACACCACTACGGCCAATAGGAGCTGAGCAGCAGTTACCAAACAGAACGACGGGAGTAAACGCGCGACTTGTAGTCTAACCTATTTCTATCTAAAATAAATAAGGTAATAACTCACAGCAGTAATGATATCTTCAGTATTGATGGCGATGTGCTGTACTCCTGCCCCTCCGTGGTACTCCACGTACTCCTGTATCTGACTCTTGCGCTTGCCAGGGGCTGGCTCGTTGATTGGCATCTTTACAGTCTCTTCCCAGTTCGCCATCACGATGGAACGTAGCGCTGAATACTCTGTGCACACCTGCTTGTCGTCTACTGACCAGAATCTGAAAGATTTAAGTAAGATATGATTAAAAAATCGTAACTTGTGAAAAACTACTTGTAGGTCGGTATAAAATATAGGTAAATATATACTATGATTGCAAAAATTTTCTTCTGTTGTGTTCAACACATTATAAATCATAAAACTTTCAACGTCACAATTTTAAAAGCAACTCCAAACATACAAGTCATATTATCAACCAAATGACGTCTACTTACAAACAAAATTAGGTACAGAAGCATAATTTCGTCGTGTTAGATAAGTCTTCGGTAGTATAGTGGTCAGTATCCCCGCCTGTCACGCGGGAGACCGGGGTTCGATTCCCCGCCGGAGAGAATCTTTTTGTTATTCTATTCTCATTATCCATTTATATGTTAAATACTCATAAATTTATAGGTTTTTTATTTATAAAATTTTAAACAAAAGTAATTAGTTTAAAACATATTTAATTCATACCTGTGGAATTGCAAACACCGTTCGTACCAAGATGCCACTGGTTCCATTCCATTGTCTGGTTGATTGCCCACAACATGGTCAATGAAGTTTATTTCGACTTTTGGTCTATTACAAAAAAAAACACATGTATCTACCGACGTACTTATATATTTTTTTAAATTATTCATAGAAATAAAATAAGTAGGTATGTGGTTTTTAATAAGCATTACGGGTATGAAATTTAATAAAGAATGTGTTTGATATTGAAACAAGGTAAATAATTCGGTAAGTACTTACAAGAATTTGTTGATAGGATCTTCGTCGAGCATTTCATAGCCAGGCAAGAAAGGTCCCTTGTAGTTAGTTCTGTCGACTAACGTGTGTGTATTGTCGCCGTACTGGGGGAAAAAAGAGGATAAAATTTGTCATAATCTGTTTATATTCACGTAATATATAGTTCGGATAGTGAAGGATTTAATTATTTGTAATTTTTGTTTTTAATAAAAGGCCTCACAAAACTGTAGAACAGTTTGTCTGTGAGAACACTTCGCACTAACAGTGAATAAGAGCTTTATGACCAATTTTACTAATACTAATATGCAATTTTGAACCTCATGTAATATAGATAAGAGATATAGTACAAGATCCCATTAAGGAATATATACCCTCATCTGTTATTTATTAGTGATAAGAAATAAATGATAGATAATATTCACATTGACTTATTGCAAATAGGTTGCCTAGTTAAATCGCGCCCGGATAATATTAATATCGTGCGCAAAGTTTTTTGTTGAAGATATTTCCAGCATGATGGAATGAGATTGGAGTGGACCTTTTATTTTTTTAATAAAGTGCTCTCATCAATTAGGTATTTCGTCGAAAAAAATATCAAATGAAAGACTATTTACAGGGGGGGAGGACATACATTTTACCACTTTGGAAGTGTCTACTGCGCAAAAAAAAATGAACTTAGAAACCTCAATATCATTTTTGAAGACCTATCCATAGATAACCCCACACGTATGGGTGTGATGAAAAAAAAATTTTGGGTAAGTATGGGAACCCAGGGAAATTATTAAGAATAAAATATTATCCGGGCGCGATTTAACTAGGCAACCTATTTGCAATAAGACAATGTAAATATTATCTATCATATATTTCATATCACTATCAAATAACAGATGAGGGTACATATTCCTTAATGGGATCTTAGACTATAACATTTTAATTATCACGATAACAAACAAAAATGTGTCATAAATCGAAAATCGGAGCCGAAAGGTACCTCGACCATAGAGTGAAAAATAACATTTTTATTTAAATTTTAATCCGTGCTATGTACAAATAAAACCGGATATAAAACACTCGTGTTTGGGAAAAGCTCGCCGTAATTCTGTTTTGCACTAATAGTGCGATTTACATTATTTAATTCTTATTTAAAGTGCAAGTTTGTATATATTAGGAACATTTTGTATTGTATCTTATTGCTATGCCTATGTCCAGCTGTGGACATAATTGGGCTGATATGATGAATGGTAGACAGGTACTTACTGTTTTAATTGTAGCCATTCTAACGACGCCATATTCATCGCTCTCCTCCCAAAGGTCTCTAACGACCACAGCACCATTCGTCTTGGCATAATCCAGGATATAGTCCAAGTTCTCCACTTGGAAAGCAATGTCCTTCACAAAGTCGCCATGGTATGCCACCTTGTTGACGAAGTCTGTTTCTTCAGGCTCGTATTGTGCTCGAAGTACGAAGATTATCTGGTGAAGGAAAGATTTTTCAGTAATAAAATAATTTAGTCCTTTCTATGGGTTATACATATGTCCCCGTTGACAATCGTCATCAATGGGGATTTGCGAACTTTTCTTCCACAAATCCCCATTGCCTCCTCACCAAGCAAATAACGGGGCTTTTTTTAAAAAAGTTCACAAAAAATCAATAAAAAAATTTAGTTATTCAATTAGGTAGTACTTAGATTATTGATCCGTCAAAGTTTCGTAGATAGCAATATCTTTATAAAGTAGAGTCAAAATTTCTGATATCCTCAGTGAATTTAATTAATTGAATAACTAACTTTTTTTATTGATTTTTTGTGAACTTTTTTAAAAAAAGCCCCGTTATTTGCTTGGTGAGGAGGCAATGGGCCTATCGAGGCCTAAAGACGATTATTCAATGAAAAAATTGTGTTAATGTCAGATTACTGCTATTATAATTGACGTCTCTGAGTGCGGCCGTAACTGGCCGTAAGTCTTTTTACCCGACCGTCAGGAAGGGTATTTTGTATGTTTGTAAATTTCTTTATCCCTGGATGGATGGATTTCGACAATTAAGGTATCGTTAGATTCTTCTCAAAAACCCAAGTGTCCTTAGATAGGTATTAATTAAAAAAAACGGCGGACTTTTGGCGCCAAATAGTTTTTACTTGTTAAATAAATTATCTCACGGTGCTGAGGAATTTAAAACATGTTTATCACGAATAAACATTCCACTACAGTAACCAATCAAAATATCAATCGGAGGCTCGTCTACTTAATTCATAATACTTGTTTACCTTATTCATTCTGACGGCATACGAAGCTGTTTTTCGCGAACCAGTCTCCAATCCACTATACGCGAGAGGTTTGAAACCGAAGCGAGTGACATAGTAACTGGCTGCCTGTAACAATAATAAAATACTTATTAAGTTGGTAGCTTGTAGTTTTTTTATAGCACGACGGTGATAGCTGATCGTAAACGGTTACCGTAGCCTTTATACGCCTGCAATAATACCAAGAACATCTCATTCGCGTTGTAAATCCTTTAAGTGTGAGGCTGCACTTACGTTTTTCCGTATAATCGCTATACCGCGAAACCACTCGAAATGCAGATGTTAGAAGCTTGGACTATAAAGTTCTAAATATGTATTTGCAAGACAGAGGAGGAAGGTACCTCGATAAATGCTGTGCTCCTATCCATCCTAACCTATAGGTTAAATAACATAACGCTATGACCAATATTAGCTGAGCAGTGGGCATATAAATAACGGCGGACGAGAGTGAAGCCCAGGGGGATTTCTAATATTTAATTTTATGGATTACATGAAACTGATAGTAAAATCATTGTCTGTAAAATATATTTTATCATCATCATCATCATCAGCCGTAAGATGTCCACTGTTGAACGTGGGCCTCCAAGAGTTTTTCAATAGGACCGGTTGTATGCGGGATGTTTCTAGCTAGATGCTGTTCGGATCATATCATCTGTCAATTAGAGACCTATATCTTTAAAGATTTCTAATTGATTCTTTTTCTCAAATTTAAATATCAAATATGATTATCGCAAAATAAACAAATAAGGTACAACAAAGTTATCATAATAAAACATTTTGCAGAAAAGAGCATAGCAATAATTTTGCCTTGAATTTCATCACTAGGCAAGCCTGTATCGAGGAAGCCTGGGTTTTATAATATCTCTGATAGGTACTTACCTGCCTATATCTAGCTTTGTTTTACTACCACTTCAACGGAAAATTAAATGTAGGTAGGTAAGTAATTAATTTATCTAAGTAAGAAATAAAGTTACCTGTTTGGCGTTTGATACCCAGAATGTAAGATGATCAAAAGCTAGAAAACGTCCCCCCTCAGGTTCCACCCCCTTATCCGTATATGTCGTCTGGAATTAAATAAAAATAGAAATTTTAAATTAAAAGTCTAGGAGGTAAAAATATAATATAAGATTGATTAAATATCCTCGCCATTGTATTTTGGAGATAAAATATCTTGCTCACATTTTAAATAAATAATCTAAAGCTGTAACATAAAAGGATTTAGGTACCTATAATCAATTAAAATTAAAAAATATACACATAAATTTTTCTTATCAATCTAAGTCGACAGGTACAACAAAAACCTATATCTATTCTTTGGGTACGACCATTTAATTTTAGACGATGAGAAATTCACTAGATATAAACCATATAAACCCATTTCTTTAGGTGTCAATTACGGTTCTATTTTTCATAACCGACATAGAGGTGACGGACGGGACTATAGTATAATCCCAGAATTAAAAAATATATCGATTATTTTGTCCAATCCGAAACAACCACTGTATCTAACTACTAAATAAATAGAGGTAACACTCACCATGCTGTTTTTAAAAAACAAATCTTAAAAAAATAATAATAACAAAATATAAATTTGCCAGCAAGTCCTGACTATTGATCAAAGCGCGTATTTGAACTAAAACGTAGTAGGACAAGCTCTTGCTTATATTGAAACGCAGAAATGTGGAACTTATAGCGAAGTTTTACAAGAAAACAAGACAGAATTAAGGCTACGTTCACATTAATATGGAAATCTTAGCAAACTTGATTTAAATAGTGTCTGTTGTTAGTAACCTTTCAAAAGGTTTTCTTCTATGCAATCTTACATAATATAATAACGTCACGTTATTTTCTCCGAAGGGGTAGGCAGATGTGCAATATCCTCATTTCGCTAACTATATTAGGTCGCCTGTAGCAGGGGGTCCGGGCACATTTTGCAATCTTTGCAAACGGGCAGTTCTAATCTTTGCAATTTTGATTGAATGTTTTGCCGTCTAAGATAAATGGGACTCATATTGAAGCGAAATTTATTCTACCCTGCAGGTACCTAAGCCTGCTTAGCTACGCTACAGTTTTACTTGGTCACTGATTACAACGCCAGAGCCGTATAAAGTCAATCAATCAATACAAAATATAATCTTAGCTTGGTCCGGAGTCAAATACCAAATTCTAAAAAGTCATTCAAATACCTACCAGGTTCTGAAAACCTATTTAAAGACGGCAACATCTTGTTTACATGGTATATAAATATGCTCTTAGGCAAAAGGCATTTGATGTAAAAATTCCTTTGTTCGGATTAATTTCGCCACCCGCTACAGTCCTAAGGATAGGGTGTTGAGTGTTGACAATTTTAAAATATTACGCTCTTAAATTATAAGTACCTTATATTTACCTACCTAGTAGAAATATAACTCAGATAAGTGTTGTGTGTGAATACACGTTAATTTTACATGGTAGCATGAAGCTCGTTGTGACGTCAAGGCTCCTAACCTGTCTGCCAAGCCTCCATTACACACAGTGACACTTATTTGTATCTAAAGACAAATTATTGTGTTTATACGAGCCATTTTCATCAATTCTATGACAGCATTTGTCTCGAAAATATTTATTTAAATCGTTGTATATTATGGCAGAAAGATTTTTGAATTGCGTTTCAGAAGATTATTTCTGCATCACCCAAAGGTTTGGTTGGTAGAGAATGCTTTTAGGATTAAGCCCGCCTTTTGTAACATATTTTGTGCAAGAAGTTTTTAAATAAAAGAAAAAAATAGAGTTATAGGTTAAAGAAGATAGCTTAAATAAACATAGCGTAATGACTTTTTTTTCGAATAGACAGGAGGTGCAACATCTGGTTCCTATTGCCATTACGATAAAAAATGGATGGCGTTCTCGTTATATCCCTCCGAAATATCTTATCGCTTTATATAGAGAGTCGAGTATGCAGGTATATTGTCTAATGTGATTTGATTGTAGAGTGTTATTTTTCGGAGCTATCAAAGCCGAAATATATTTTATAAAATAAATTCAAAAAATAACAACTAGAGACAGAATAATCTGTAAAAAATGCATAATTCAAGTTATTTTTTTTCAAAAGCAAAATACAGGACCGAACAAATTCACTTATGTAATTAAATACGCTAACTGCATTTGTTATCCTTCAAATTGTTTATCAAAGGAATTACGCATTAGATTGTCAATACACGACAGAATAACATTTTGTCCAACAACAACTTTGAATCGTACCGGTAAGTAAACAACTTGATAAACAAAATGCAAATGTGATTGGTTATATAAAACTGGATCTTAGCGACAGTGAAGCACAGAAACGGGGTGAAGTGGACGTCATCAGTTCTCTACTTAATACAGATTATACAGAAGTAGTGTAGTTGTCTATCTATCCATAGGGAACAAACTCCTATAATCTTATTAACATTTTAACCGTCACGTCAAATCAACATCTTCGTGCCCAGATTTATTAGTTTATATAAAAAGTATACATATAAAAAGTAATTATTTACTTAATATTATTATCTTTGTCTTGTATTTTTATGGTCCTGAGTTTGTCGACTATCAGCCGATTTTGGCGTTCAAAAGTTAGTACCTAATTAATGTTTTAGGGTTCTTAACCTCAAAAGGAAAAAAAGAACCCTTTTGAAACCCTCACTCCGTTGTGCGTCTATCTGTCTGTCTGTCCGTCTGTCAAGTCATTACAATATCAAATTCATAAAAAAATTTAAATGTTATTAAACCACCCGTCAATTCTAACTACCGTTTTTAAGTAATATTATATTACTAGCTTCTGTCGACGGCTCCGCCCACGTAGTACGTCGATAAATAGTAGCCTATGTACTATTCTAGAATATAACCTATCTGTGTGTCAAAGTTCATACAAATCATCCCAGCTGTTCGTGACATCAATCCATTTTAACTTTCGCATTCATATATTAGAAGATAAGATTATAATTGTATTGTGTATTATAATTGTAGGAGTATTATTGTAGTTTGAATAACAATTTGATACTCGCAGATAGAATGAGCGCGTTGTATTTGTAAGCAGTCTCTACCCCACGTTAGTAGCGCTTCGACTCCCGGACCGGTCGGTCAACCGTTTAACATATCGTACGACGTATTTCATATTATTGTGCAATACATTTTTGCTCGGTCATCTACAATTTTCCATGATATTTTATTATTAATCTTTTTACAAATTAAAAAGTAAGTACCTATCCGTAATGTTTACAGTTATTCTACTATGAAAATAACGCCCTACAAGTTTCCCATGGGATATTTGCAATTTGCATATAAAATAGATCTTAATGCAATGATTTCTTACCTTTTACACACTTTTCACATAATTCTAAAAACTGTAGCAAACATATTTTTAAAATAGCACCGATTACATAATAAAGATGAAAATCACGAAATATAACACTATATTGCACTTAGTGGTACGTGCGTCGAAATTCCATATAAATAATAATAATAATGGCGCTGCGACGACACAACGCACTAATAGGGCCTCGCCCTAAGAGTCTAAGAGCGTATTTACCAACAGAGTGGCATCTCTGTTGGCAAACACGCTCTTAGGCTTAAGTAAATTTTCATAATTAATATGCACATTGGTCCGTCAAGTATCTGTTCTATTGTACTTGACGGACCAATGTGTCAAAAAGTTTATCTCATGCACGCTATTTATACGTTTTACAGACCGGGGTTTAACTCGCGGAGAATCTTAACATCGCGATTCAGCCGAAGGGTACAACGCCATCTATCGAGCGACTTGGTACTTATGTCGCCATATCAATAACATTGCTACTATCATTTATTTTTAGAACTAAATGTAAACAAAAGAATGTTGCGTCAATTATAAACTAGGACATTAAAAAATAACAGCATCACACCTTTTATCTAAGAAATGATAGACCCATAGAAATATATCAGGATAGACCTCTTGGAACCGAAATCTGAGGATCGGTACATAGCTACAAACGAGGAATTAAAAATAGTTTATTTCACACATATAAATTCCATGTTGTGATTCCATCGAGCGAAAACTTTAGGCGTAGTATTTTAAAAATATGATTCTTTTACACTTTTTAGAATTATGTGAAAGTGTATTAAAACTTGAGTACCTACCTTTAATGCTTACAGTTATTCTACTATGAAAATAACGCCCTGCGAGTTTCCCATGTGATATTTGCAATTTGCATATTAAATAGAACTTTTAACGCAATGATTTCTTACCTTTTCACATAACACACTTTTCACATAATTCTAAAAAGTGTAGCAAATATAGCTCCGATTAAATAATAAAGTTAAGAAGCGTTGGTGGCTGAATGGATAAGGGACCGGCGTGCAAATCACGCAGTCCGAATTCGATACCGACTGGCAGTACCAATGTGGATTCCACTTTGTGGAATTTACATGTATTAGTCCAGTGACTTACCACCTGCTAACGGTGAAGGAAAACATCGTGAGGAAACCTACATACCCTAGAAGAAATTCTATGAGTATGTCTGATCCACCAACCAGCACTAGGCCACCGTGAGTGAATTATGGCCTAAAACTCTCCCAGCTTTCTAGTAGAGGAGAGGAGACCCGAGCCGAGCAGTGAGACTTAATGGGTGGCTGATGAAATAATAAAATTAAAAACCACGAAATATAACACTAAATTGCGACTAATAGCGTATTTACCAACAGAGTGGCATCTCTTTTAGCAAACACGCTCTTAGGCTTAAATAAAATTTCATCATTAATCTGCACATTGGTCCTTCAAGTATCTGTTCTATTGTACTTGACGGACCAATGTGTCAAAAAGTTTATCTCATGCACGCTATTTATACGTTCTACAGTCCTGGTTTTACTCGCGGAGAATCTTAACATCGCGATTCAGCCGAAGGGTACAACGCCATCTATCGAGCGACTTGGTACTTATGTCGCCATATCAATAACATTGCTACTATCATTTATTATTAGAACTAAATTTAAACAAAAGAATGTTACGTCAATTATAAACTAGGATATTAAAAAATTACAAAGATTACAGTGTCACACCTTTTATCTAAGAAATGATAGACCTATAGAAATATATCGGGATAGAACTCTTGGAACCATAATCTGGGGATGGTTGCATAGCTATAAACGAGGAATTAAAAAAAGTTTATTTCACACATATAAATTCCATATTGTGATTCCATCGAGCGAATACTTTAGGAGTAGGAGTATTTAAAAAATATGATTGCTACACTTTTTAGAATTATGTGAAAGTGTATTAAAAAGTAAGTACCTATCCGTAATGCTTACAGTTATTCTTCTATGAAAATAACGCCCTGCAAGATTCCCATGTGGTATTTGCAATTTGCGTATAAAATAGAACATTAACGCAATGATTTCTCACCGTTTACACACTTTTCACATAATTCTAAAAAGTGGAGCAAACATATTTTAAAATATAGCTCCGATTAGATAATATAATTGAAAAACACGTAATATAACACTAAATTGCGACTAAGAGCGTATTTACCAACAGAGCTGCCACTCTGTTGGTAAATAAGCTCTTAAGGGCGTCACATACGGTGAAGATGCTATAATATTTCATCTTAAGATACCTTGATATAAAATATTATAGCATCTTAAGGTATCACACACGGTTAAGTTACTATAATATATATTATGGAATCATTCTATCTTGACTAGTACAGGAGTCACACGTACATTTCGTCAGTCTAACTAATATACATGGTGATCCAAAATGAATACGGCACTATTAGGTATATTGGACAGCTCGTCGGATGACAATTCGGACTATGAATTTGACTTGCAAATTTCTGCCGCACATTCTAAAAGCCAAACAATTTGTATAGAAAACCATTTAAAGCTAAGGAAAGAGCGCGGTGAATTTAGTCTTTACGAAGACCTTTCATCAAAACTGTTCCAAATTTATTTTAAAAAATCAAAAGAGATTTTTTTAGTATTCACGATTTGATTAAAGACGACATCAAGAAAAACTTCCTTCATATTCATAGAGAGTCATTCTTCGCCATAGTGTTCTTCACTTCGTGCAACCTTTGAGTACCTACCTATATTGCTTACTCGATAGTTCTTCAGTTTTGTCACAAAACTACATCTTAGTGCACTTCAATGCGTTCAGAACTTTGGTAGGGAATTAAAAAACTTAGATTCAGTAACTATTCATTTAATTTTTCAAAATAATAAAAATGAAGGCACTTGCAAATAGAACGCTCACGAACGTAATTACTCTAAATAATTAATTCAATCACCAGTCAAATTCACCAGTCATGACCGATTAAACGAAACACACGCCCTACACCCCAAATTCTGTGCACACCCTATATAAGGAGCTTGCTATATATTATGGATCTTAAGATGCCATCTTAAGATGATATTTTCCATGTTAAGATATATTTCGTATCTTAACATGATATTTCGATATCGCTCGACATCTTAAGATGCCGTAATATGAAAATATATATTAACTTAACCGTGTGTGATGGTTCATAGAAAATGTATAGTGAGCGATATTGTATCTTAACATGAAATATTATAGCATCTTCACCGTATGTGACGCCCTTTAGGCTTAAGTAAATTTTCATTATTAATATGCACATTGGTCCGTCAAGTATCTGTTCTATTGTACTTGACGGACCAATGTGTCAGAAAGTTTATCTCATGCACGCTATTTATACGTTTTACAGTCTTGGATTTAACTCGCGGAGAATCTTAACATCGCGATTCAGCCGAATGGTACAACGCCATCTATCGAGCGACTTGGTACTTATGTCGCCATATCAATAACATTGCTACTATCATTTATTTTTAGAACTAAATGTAAACAAAAGAATGTTGCGTCAATTATAAACTAGGACATTAAAAAATAACAGCGTCACACCTTTTATCCAAGAAATGATAGACTCACAGAAATATATCGGGATAGACCTCTTGGTACCGAAATCTGGAGATAGTTACAGAGCTACAAACGAGGAAATTTATGAATAATAAATAAAAACTAAAAGTAGTTTATTTCTCACCAGCAAACGTACCTAATAGATGCATAATATCGTTCCATAGAAATTCGAACCGAGTGTTCCGTGTTCGACAAGAAGATGCCTAATCGGGTATTAGGCAATAATACGTTTGTTAATGGTACACCTTTTTTGGCTGTCGGAATAACCATGAAGAAGCCGTAGAAAAGGTTTAAGAAGCTGTTAACCAAGTTTTTCTCAGGACCAAAAATGGCGTATCAAGCTAAATGAAAGTAAATCAATCCATTTTAATATCCGAAATAAGAAAGTTCAGTAATTCCCAGTACTACTTAAACTTAGTGGCAAACTTATTAAATAATGCAAACAAATGATAACTCCATTTTATATTATTATTCGTATGTATCGTGTATTATTGTTATATAACTGCGATATAAGTAACTGTCAACTTTACAATGCAAACGGGAGTAGTATCAACACATATGAAACCAAGAACTTAAACTACGAAGATCGTACATCACGCAACTAATCTTCAGCTCCGACTTTCGGAGCCACTACAAGCTTTTAGTCGACGTCAGCGAACGCAAACTTATTGATGGTATGACAAGTCTAAACGTAAGTGAATCTGTTGTAATGAACAGTAACCCCACAATCAAAACAATTGACGTCACCAGTCCGTACTACGACTTATTATCTGCATATTCCGATATCACCAAGCCAGCTTGCTATAAGGAAAGTTTGGGAGTTTCCACTGCACACTGTCGTACCTCATAAAGAAACCACGGGTTCACCAGTATTCGCACGGACCCGACCACTGTCATCTAAGAAATATGCGAAAAAGTGAAGAAAGAATTTGATTATATTTATCAGAATGAAATTAAAAAATATGTTTATGACGTGGTAGTCTGCCTCGTCAAAAATATATATATGTATATAGATAGTATTGTAAAATTGCAATCGATATTGTGACTATTTTACGAGGTTAACTATCGATAGTTAGGCAACTTAAACGCGTGGCACACGGTTATAAACTTGCCTTCCACAGAGGTGACCTTGGTGGTTTCCAACCGTCTAACCGGGTGTTGGAAACCATCTTTCATAGAAACTACGCGGATTGCAATTGCAACCAAGCTCCCACCAAGGTCACTCTGTTTGAACGCAACTTTACAATTTTTTTAAGTCTGATTGCTGCCTTAGGGCTTTAGTCTTGTCGACTGTAGCCGGCATTGGCACTCTGGCCACGCTTACGCTTATCGAGTTTAACCCCGACAATGATGTTCATTCAATTCAAAAGGTAAAGTTATTTAAGTGGGCCACAGCTAAAAGCGCTGGACTTCAAAAATTAAGTCAACTTTGTGACTAACTTCGAGCCGGATTTTTCTTCAACCTGAACATGAGAACTACAGCCTTGTGATTGACTCGCGGAAAATCTTAACATCGCGATCCAGCCGAAAGGTACAACGCCATCTATCGAGCGGCTTGGTATTTATGACGCCATCTCTTTCTTTGTTAGTAAATAAAAATATTTTTTTAAGTATTTTATTGTATTGTATAATTATGAAATGTATGTAGTGCAATTTTTATAATTATAAATAGGGTATCAATTTAAACGTAATGTCTATATAAACTCTTGGACCTTGGGGGCCAAACGCTCACAAATTTTATCGGGAAATTTGTAAACGTGTTTCTGAGGTATCACATGACCCAAGGACTGGCCTCTACCTGGGGCAACGCATTAGCCTTGCTATCCAACGCGGTAATGTGGCTAGCCTTTTGGGTACGTTTCCTCAGGAATCTGATCTCAATCAGATATTCTATTTATAGGAATTTCCTGTAAATAGAGTATCTGGTTCTTTTTTTTTTAAGGTTATCTGTGTATATTTTTAAGTTATGTGTATAATAAATAATTAAAAAATAAATTACTGTTGATTTATGATTAAGACTTTATGCTCGATTTCCCCTTGCAGGAAAGATTGTTATAGTGTGATATAAAATTTAATGTGGGCCGATCCCGGCGGCACTGCAATGCCGGGCCGACCCGTGACGGGAGTGGAGCGAGCCCCGAACATCCCGTCGATATACAAAAATCAGTTTAATATACTGGTCCCTCAATGAGGGAACTTTCAGATATTAAGCTGAAAAGAACAGATACTACACTTTGATCTTAGCCAAAAGGCCGAGAAGCGATACCAAACAGGTAGCAACCGGGCGACGTCATTCAGTCGCGGAGAATCTTAACACCGCGATTCAGAAAATGACGACAGTGACATCTAGTTGCAATGACACAAACTTAACGTAAGGGTAGCAACAAATAACAGGGGTAACGAAATGAAGGGAGTCCGTCCGGCATTACAAAGAGGGCACTATTTGTGTAATACCATTGCTTGATACCATTATACACAGATCTTTGAACTATATTCCTATAAAAATAATAACTGAACAAGTTCATAACAATAAAATAGAAATCTTTGAACAAATTATTGTTTCAAACTAAGAGATGTTAGAAACATTTCTTTGCAATTGAATAAAATATGTAATGTAGCGGAATCTAAATTTATAAAACTACGAAGAATTAAAGAGATTAAACTAAACCGATCATGTAAACCTTTTTAAACCAAATAGTTTCAGGAGTTTTGGCCACTCAATAAACAAACTTATACAAATAAGAGAAAAGTTGATTTTTATTACTAAGTTACAATATCGCACTGGCAATGTAAAACAGTTAGAAGTTGATATTTGCTATCCAGGAATTTCTGTCTCTTGTCTGGAATTTTAAGGTTCAAAATCACTCGGAGTGTCATTACTTATTTTATAACCCTTTTCCACTGTGATTACGATAATCAATAGACAGAAATTTTATGCGGCATCGTTTTTCTTCACATCATCTGTGTTGTCGGCATCCTTTTCAACTCCATCTATACGTTCTATTGCTTCGAACACCCATTTGTAGTTCATAGCTCCGAAACCCTGAAACACACCGCAAATTATGAACCTACCTAGTACCTAATTTAAAAAATGTGATTTTCATGTGTTGAGATGAATTGATGATCGCATAATTTGATCTTCTTTTTCTTTTACGCAAAAATTACTTACTCAATGACTTTTGACTTTTTTTAAAGCGTCTTTTTTTAGTAAGAACATGGTTTTAAATCTAGGCTTTCTCCAAAACGGAGATGAGCCCAGAAAAAACAAGCTGTGAAATAAATCATAATTTCTTAAACAGCTAAATCAGACGTTATATACGTTTGTTACCTAAGCCTATATTATTTGTACACATTGAAAAAAGAAATTCTCTCCTCTCGTCATTCATTTTGAAATAACACTAACACTATAATTATTGTATTGAAGGTTTTATATAGAAATACAAAACTATCATTATTTTTATTATTCCTTTCATGGTGTCTGAACTTAAATAATTTCACGTGTAATCGGGGTTCGATAAATGTTTACAATCAGAAAAGAATTTGGCCTCTTATGTGATTCCGATTTAGAGGTCAAAATACACTCTTTTGTGTTTTATATAGGTCGCAATTTCATTTACTGATCACGCTTGCTTTGGACTACAAAAAAATTGTATAAACAATGACACGTTTTTAAAACATCGTATACTAACCCTATGATTCCTTCTCTGTAAAATTTCGATGAAAACAGTCGCCCTTGCTTGTAAGTGTTTGGTGAAGGCTTGCAACATATAACCTCGCTCATCGAAGTCGATCAGAATGTGGTTCTCTCGAAGAGCTTCGATACTCTCAGAGACTCTTAGAGAGCTATGCTGGAGCTTCTCCCTGATCATATCGTAGTATGCTGGTGGCCATGTCACGATCTCAGCGCCTCGGGCCTTTAAGCTCTTCATCTAAATTTTAAAAAAAAGTTGTTGTTAAGTACCTGTTACAAATACGAATACGCAACAATTAAAGGAGGCATCGATCCAACGTGTTCATGTTAACAGGTAATGGATAAATTTGGTTACAGGAACGGCCACCCGCGTAGCTCAATTTATTGGCAGAGCTCTGCCCATGGTTTGGCAGGGGGTTGCGGGTTCAAGTCCCGTCGTGGGTGTGATTTTTTCCATTTCTTGTTTAGCATTTGTATAAAGTGTGTAATTTTTTTCATAAATTTATGGAATATTTGTATTTATTAACAGATTTATTATTTATTAAAATAGGTTGAACATTTTTTATCCAGTAAATCCAGCTAGCCTAGCCCTATTTTTTACTAAATCTACTTATTAGAATTTATTATTTTTATGACTGTCACTGAAATTACCGTTGCCGAGGGACGTGGGTTCCATTCCCACACGAAACAAATATTTGTGTCATTCCTAGATATTGTTTGTAGTCTGGGTGTACTTTGTGTCCGTTATATTATATAACGTCCCCCCATATATATCCCGGTCCCGTCCCCCATTTATAAAGTCCCCCGTGACACATATTTAAACGATGTATTTTTGAAGATATTCTAGCATCGAGCATCATCTATGCAAATAAATAAAATTGGAGTGTCTGTTTGTAATATTAAAATAAGCTTTCTACTACATGCATATGAATGTATATACGGTACATAAAACAAAATAACATAATTTTCAATTTTTGTCTGTCTGTCGGATAGCTAATGTCACAAGGAGAAACTTTTTTGAAAAAATATCAGGGTTCCGTAAAAAAAAATTAAAACTCCATGAATGCGGGATAAGTTGTCCACACGAACGATAGATTTCGATGAGTTAACTTACAGTAGATACTATGTCATCAGTGCACAAGGCGATATGTTCGACGCCAGAAGTTCCCAAGGCCTTTACAAACTCGGTAGCTTTACTTGTAGGACGTATCCCCTTGGCTGCTTCGTTCATTGACAACTGTACAATAAAGTAGTGCGAATTAAACATCCATGGGGAAAATTATTCACAGAGTATGAAATTTGATTATTTATAAATTTTAAAATAGAACGTCAAGAATAATTCAATAGATCGAGTCTGCGGGATTCCTTAAATGCTAAGATATTTTAGTAAAGTAAAAACATCTAAGGTAGTTAGCCAGTCAAAACTACTTTTGACTGGTTATGAGTTTTGACTGTAACATAGGTATACAAATATTCATTCAATATCTGTAAAAACAACAATTTATTATCTGTTATATTAATAATATAGTATTGGTAACGAGCATTCAGCACTAACATTCAAAAATTAGCATTTTCTTTTCAAGGTTTAAAAATAATTTTTATATCACTTATCACATACAAAAGTAAGTAAACAATAAAATTATGGTCATTAACTAAGAAATCATAATTTAACAATATTATAAATTTATTGACTAATGATTAGAGATCATTCATAATAATATTAATTTACTAACGGCCGATTTCAAATAATCTATCTCTCTATGGATAATTGGATATGGCTACTAAACTTAGAATTTTGACACATTTTCTATGGAGCTTATGACAAAATTCTAACTTTAGTAGCCAAATCCATAGATTTTACGACTACACAAATACCGGTAGATAACTGACACGATAATTATTGATTCCGATTCGACTTGAAATTTCTGGCACGAACTTAGACATTGTGCCAGAGATTACGTGCCGTGGACGAAATATCCTATGAATTGATTATAGTTTTATGTGGGCCGATCCCGGCGGCACTGCAATGCCGGGCCGACCCGTGACGGGAGTGGAGCGAGCCCCGAACATCCTGTCGATATACAAAAATCAGTTTAATATACTGGTCCCTCAATGAGGGAACTTTCAGATATTAAGCTGAAAAGAACAGATACTACACTTTGATCTTAGCCAAAAGGCCGAGAAGCGATACCATAGAATGCGCCGCCGAGGGAGGTCATTCAGTCGCGGAGAATCTTAACACCGCGATTCAGAAAATGACGTCATTAGTACAGTGACATCTGACGGCGATTTCTAGGAACTAACACACTGAGTCGCGCGCCATCTATGATAAACTAAAATAACTAAACAAGAGGTACCTGACTTACCTCCTCATAAAGAGTAACATATTGTTTGTTACGGACGATAAGAAAATATTGGTGCAGACAATGAAGTTATGATTACTGCTAATAATACTCACGAGGACAGTTTCGTCTCTGTTAATAATGGAAGCTGAATTGATGCAGGAATACGGGGTTATATCATGTTTATAGTCAACACACCAGAATCTGAAAACGAGAATAACAAAGAAGACAAAATAATTACTAGTGAAACGAATGAAACACGTAATGATTATTGAAATCAATAAGATAAAAACTGAAAAGAATAAAATTCTAATAAAGATATTGTAAATTGAAAATTTCAGCCCATAATTTTCTTAACCAATTTGTTGTTCAAATATTTCTTTTTTGTGCTAATTTTGATACTATAGGAGTAGTAATTTTTTTAATTTAAAATATTTTATTACGTTTTTCAAATTTCATTGCGAAACACCATACTAAATCAAATTCAATAAAATTTGGATATGAGAAAATAATAATAGTAATAATGAGCAATCAAACTTTAATTTGTTTTCGTCAAGAAGTATAGTATGTGGGATCATCACTTGGTACCAACTATGTATTAGAAAACGGTAAAAACATTTTGTGAACACATTGTTTAGCAATATTAGCTTTAAAAAAAGGAATTGAATAATTTAGTAGCGCTAAAGCACAGCATACGACGACTGACCAGTCACCCCAAGTAGCGCCCGTTCACGGGCATGACGCACAGACCAGCCATCATTCTCTTCAACCATATTTGAGGGAAGAGAATGACCCGGCCAATACGACACCACAAGCAATAGGCCAGTCAATGAATGATTTTGGAGGGAAATGTCGAAAGCAGAAATTTTAACTTAGGAACTTTGTTTGGACTAGTTAGGAGATAGACATACTAAAAGTCCTTACCCCCCCGAAGTGAGCCCGAGGGGGGGAGCACAAAGAAGGTCTCGTTTTTTGTTTTTTTGCTTATATCTCGAAAACAGTACGTCGTACGAAATTTTATTGTACTAAACAATAAAAGCTGATAAAATTCTCTACAACTTTGGCTTAAACATTTTTAACTATTTCCAATCGTTGCCTAGCTATGAGCTTCGAAAAATGGTAGATTTTCAAAAATGTGCTAAATTCTCTAGAACAGGTACCATTTTTTGTTTTCTGCTTACATCTCGAAAACAGTGCGTCGTACGAATTTCCATTATATTACATAATGATAGCCGATAAAATTCTCTACAACTTGGGCTTAACACTTTTTACCCAACAACGGCGAAGCCAAAAGGAAGGGTAATGGTTTTGGCAGTCTATCCATATTTGTATGTATGTATGTTTCTATGTTTCATCGTAACACCTAAACTAATGAACCGATTGTAATGAATGAGGTATCAATAGATTTGTAATAATAGCCCGGGTGACAATGGCTATATTTTTTTTTTTCATAATCTTATTATAACGGAATTTAAACATCAGATTCTAACTTCAAAAAAAATTAAACCGAAATAAATATCAAATGTTAGGTATCAGAAGAAAGGTCTTGGCGAGCACATTACAAATATGTATATATATCATATCAGGAAACGGATAATAATTAAATAAAAAAATTAAGTTTAAAAAACTATTAGGCCATTCAATGAATGATTGTGGGTGGAAAAGTGGAAAAATCAGAAAGTTTGACTTAAGCACTTTGTTTGAACTAGTTTGAAGATAAACATACTTAAAGTTCTTACCCCTCCGAGGTGAGCCAAGAGGGGGAGGTGGGCACAAAGAATTTATGATTTTTTGGTTTTTGGCTTACATCTCGAAAACGGTGCATCCTACGAAATTTTGTTGTACTACAAAATGAAACCTGATAAAATTTTCTACAACTTTGGCATTCACACTTATCATTTAATTTTTTTTCAAGGTTTGATACTGAGGTTTAAATACCGTCATATAATATTATGAATAAAAATATGTAGCCTATCTTATTCGGGCTTCTATTACGAACCTATTGACACCTCATTCATTACAATCGGTTTATTATTTTAGGCGCTACGGTGAAACATAGAAATATACATACATACAAATATGAATAGACTGCCAAAAACATTACCCTTCTTTTTTGCTTTGACGTAGTTGGGTAAAAAGTGTTAAGCCCAAGTTGTAGAGAATTTTATCAGCTTTCATTATGTTTTACAATGAAATTACGTACGACGCACTGTTTTCGAGATGTAAGCAGAAAATAAAAAATGGTATCTGTTCTAGAGAATTTAACACATTTTTGAAAATCGACTATTTTTCGAAGCTCATGGCTAGGCAATGATTGAAGATAGATAAAAATGTTTAAGCCAATGTTGTAGAGAATTTTATCAGCTTTTATTGTGTAGCACCATAAAATTTCGTACGAAGTACTGTTTTCGAGCTGTAAGCATAAAACCAAAAAACGGGACCTTTTTTTGAGCACTCATTTACTAGACTACAATGATAGTTTAGTGAGCATGACAATCGAAGACACTTGCTTAATAGGAAAGAAAAAAAAAAAAGATCTCAAAATGCTTCCACTTTACAGTAATAAGTGAACAAGAGTATAAGATAAAAGTTATTCCTGCAAAAAATAGATTAAGAAGCGAGCAACTAGTCCCATGCCTTTTTATCATTTATATAATCGTTTACGGTATAGTAGCCTTTCCCAATTAGATGTTTCTTAACCGTAAGTTTGAATTTCTGTAAGGGTAGGTTCATCATCTCAATGGGTAGTTTGTTATACAAACGGACTCCTAGTCCAACAAAAGAGTTGTGGACTTTATGAAGGCGATGGGAAATATTACAGAGTAAGTGTTTATTTCGTGTATTTAGTGAATGAATGTCACTAACTTTTTTGTTTACAGTAAAATTAGTGACATTCATTCACTTTACTTTTCACTTTTTCATTATGTTTATTAAACAGAACATTCACCTTTAGGTATATTCGCAAATATATATTGAGATGCAACCGTTAGAATACCTATTTCTTTAAAAAGTTCTCTCAGGGAAACTCGTGGGCCTAAATTATAAATAGAGCGTATAGCTCGTTTTTGAAGTATGAATATCGTTTCAATATCAGCAGCCTTACCCCATAGCAAAATGCCATAAGACATGACGCTGTGAAAATAACTAAAGTATACTAGTCTCGCGGTTTCCACATCAGTAAGTAGTCGCACTTTTCTGACTGCGAAAGCCGCAGAGCTAAGTTTACCTGCGAGACACTTTATTTGGGCTCCCCATTGAAGATTTTTATCTAAACTTAAACCCAAAAAAACTGTAGACTCTACAACTGAAATTGTTTCATTATTTAAACTAGGATTTATTATTGTGTTTCTAACATTCGGCATTGTGAACTTTACACATTTAGTTTTCTTTGAATTTAACAATAGATTATTTGCTGTAAACCAGTCCAAAACTTTTGCGAGAGAACCATTTACAACATCTAGATTATTTTGTTTGCGATCAATTTTAAAAATTAGAGATGTATCATCTGCAAATAGCACTATATCGCAAAAATCCTGTACAAAGAAAGGCAAATCATTTATATACACTAGAAATAGAAAAAAGAAAAGGACCGAGAATTGAGCCCTGGGGAACGCACATTTTTACAGGTAATCCAGAAGATTTACTCTCTACTACTCTTACCTCTGCATATTGAGATTTTTTTCATACCAAGCCACTGAATCCTCAAGGGTTCCATCAGCCATGTTACCTTCTACATGGTCAATGAACATTAGGTTTGTTTCAGGTCTGAAATTAATTAACCTCAATAATTTTTGGGCTGCAAACCAATAATTGTAATTATTTTAAATCAAGGCCCACAATTACAGATATTCCGATGTAATAAATAAATTAGATCAGCCTTCCAGATCGATTTGAACAAGAATTTTATAGAAGAAAATTTAATAAAAATATTGGTTGGTTATTTTTAGGTTAATTTAAAAGAAACGTGTTTAAGGTAGTTCTGTCAGCGTATCAGAAACTCCTCACGAGGGACTTAAATCTACGTTTACTTTTAAACTAATGCCCGGTTTCTGAACCCTCATTTTTCATCGATTAAAATATAAACTGACTGAAAATAAAAGTAAAATAAAAGAAGAAGAAACCCCTTTGGTTTATTCATACATTTGTCATTTTTAATATGTTTATAACATATTTGCTCGTAAAGGGTCTCTTATTTCACCAATTTCAGTGTTGTAATGTATCTCATTACGCACTAGTGCGGTAATGTAAAGTAAATTGCACGGCTTCTCATGCTCACATACTAATAATCAAGGGGCTCCGTACGTAACGAACGGTATTTTTTTTAAATCTTAGCAAAGAGTTTTTATGTCAAAAAAGTGGTCAACATTTTATGAATAAAATTAATTAAGTAACTTTGGTAGATAAAATAATTATGATATAATTATATAAAATAAACATTTAATTCTTTAATTTAATTAATTTAGACCATAAATTACAACCATTTATGTACTAAAACACAAAAATATTAATTTACTTTATTAATAATACTGGCTGTTTTTGTGTTTTTGCCTTAAAAAAAAAAGCGTTGATGCGCGCGCATCGATAAATTGTGACAAGTAAAACTAATTCCGCGCGCTATTTCTTTTCGCTGTATTTGTTTTTTTCTAAGAATTTTATTTATTTCCTCGCAAATATGTTATAAAACGTCGTATGACACACGTGCGGTTTGATAATTACAGCCTCTGCTTTCTTGTAGCCCTCGCCTGCAGCTCGGGCTAGCAATATCGCCTCGGCTGTAATTATCAACTTACCGCACTTGTATCATAATGTACTATTATGTTATATTTTATCCTATCAATAACCACCATTTGAAGGCTCAGAAAACGGACATTAAACTTACAGAAATTCGTTTAGGACTTCATCCTCCACAGGGTCAAACCCAGGCAACAAGGTTCCTTTATATTTACTTCGATCAATTAGGGTATGTGTATTATCTCCATACTGCAAAGTACATAAAGAACGGTAATTAAGCGTTCATCATCTTGTATTCTTTTAACAAACAGAAGAGCAAAATAAACAATTAAAAGAAAAGAATAACTTACTACAATATATTATGTAGGTATATTTATTTTGGGAACAAAATTATATCATTACTCATTAGAATAATTGTTCCAAGTTTAAATCATATTTGGAATTTTAAAAATAAGTTTTGTTTTAATAAAATTACACTATTTCTATCCAACAATATTGCCCTGTGGGATTTCTAGAATGTACGAAATTTAAAATATAATAATTTTAGACTAATCTTTGTTCAAAATATTTATAAAGATAATAAAGGCTTACCGTCCGAAGAACCGCGTACCTCACACTACCATGCGTATCTGATTCTTCAGTGATTCCCTTCACAAGTTCAGCACCACCTTCCTTGGCCTTGCGGACTAGTTCGTCCAAGTCTTCAACTACAAAAGCCACGTCTTTCACAAAGTCCCCATGAGCAGACAAGTTCTTTGTTATCTTATTATCCGAAGTTGTTGGTGATTCGAAGATTATTGTTATCTAGATAGATACATACATAGTTATATTTACTCAGTGTCCCTATTTTGTTTTATGAAATTAATTAGGTACCTCGTAATAGAACACCAGCTTTTTAAAAATAAGTTAAAATAATGTCGAAAATGTTGTAGGTATGAATTAAATGTAATTTCTATGGAACAATTAGGATATAATTAATTATTGGCACAAGCATAGATTGGCACAAGTATGAAAGATGATTATTGCTTGCTTGTCCAACGGGTAAATTTTTTTGATTAAAAAGTATTCGATGAATAAAAAAACTTACCTGATTTAGTTTAACTGCATATGATACGATTGGTCTCGTTACACTAGCCTCGCGTACGGCCAAAGGCTTGAATCCGAATCTCGTCACGAAATAACTCGATGTCTAAAATGTTTACATTTTCATACTCAACTGAAGATTTTAGTGAAAATATGGGACATAAAGTCAGTTATATGTGTATAAAGTTAGTCATAAAAATTCCAAATGCGCCATTTGTGCGTCCAATAGCCAAAACAACAAACAATGCAAATGCTGTTTTGTCATGTTTTGTAATCTGAGGACTTATTCAAAATCTCAACATTAGAGAATCGGTTTCAATATCGCAGTAAAAAAATCGCAAACTTTAATAATATGGTCGCTGTCATTTTCAAACTACCCTCTGACTGAGGATTGGATAAATGGATACTTACAATTTTGGCGTTCGACACCCAAAATACAAGATGATCAAAATTGAGTACTTTTCCTTCTGATCGCCTTTCTTTATGATTCTTTCCTTTAGTCATTGTGATCTGAAATGGTAACCTTAATTTCTTAATACAAAAATGTGTGTTTCTATTGCAATATTTCGAAGAGAATCAAACATAATCGCAGACAGAATCGCTTTTATTACACTTTGTATGCGTAATTTGTGCCTATTTAATTATAGAATACAAATAATGATTACCTTTGAGAATATTATGGCTTGCAGTTTGCAGTAATCGATTGGTGTACGTTTGTTTGTGTAGGTATTCACAGTTCTGTAGGTACCTATACCTGTTAATATTTTGTTTTGTATCCGACTATTAAGTGTCTAGTCTACGAATTTAAGTGCTAATTGCCTATTAAATAAGTAAGGCAAAAAAAAAGGCTAGGCAAACCTAGCTAGCAGACGTGACTAATCTGAATAAATACAATCTAGTATTTATTTATTCTAGTCATGTAGTGCCTAGCTGGTACCTAGATAGTGCCTACCAGAACACCTTGACAAAGAATTAATTCGTGTTATTCTATGTACTTAGGTACCTACTTAATTAAATCCCTTTCAATTGTTTTTATAGTCAAGTGTGACTTATGGCGGCCGTATACGCTACGAGAAATCGTTACGAACAGAGTACAGTTCAAACGGTACCGATAAATCGCTACGTATGTTATAAAACTGTACAGCGTGTAGCGTTGCGCGGCTAATTTATTGCGGCAACATTAGCTGAGGTAGGTACCATTTTTTTGGTCATCTACAGGAGCATGATGTCCAGTATGTCTATTTTATATATTTTACTGTGTACATGTTATCCTGTAGCTGATTTTTAAAATAAATGTTTTTTCTTTCTTTCTTTCTTTCTTTCTTTCAGTTTTCTCTGATTTTACATGTACGATAAACTGTACCGTTCGAACTGTACAGTCTGATCGTAACGACTTCTCGTAGCGTATATGGCCACCATTAGGTAATTCACTCAAATAAGAACAAGGGTTAACAAATATGAGTAAATAAATCTCACACAACTTCTTTTCCCGAGAAAAATCTAATCATACAAGATTATAATTAGGTAGGTAATAAGTACCTACTTATATGGATTTAATTTATTCTCCGCAGAAAGAGTCCCCAGTGAATTTTGTTAGAGAGCCCCTTAGTAGGTCTAACTGTACTAAATAGTCATTGATTATTTGATTACTGTTTATTCAAATAAATATTGATAAAACACTTACGTTCTTTAATGCTTAGTAGCACAACTCTGTTCAAAATATAATGATTATCTAATGCATTTTTTATTCCATACGCCATATTTATAAGGTTTGCTTGCTAACTTGTCAATATCGTTATTAATATTCATAAAAAAATATTAATATTTGTTATTAATTAGGGTATTATGTGCGTCACATTTCACAAGAATATATTTATAGTACTTATTACTAAGATATAAAGTTCATTATTCAATGATTTTAAAATAATAAGTTTTAGATGTAGGGTGATAAAGATGATATCTGTTACAAAATGGCGGACACAAGTTTTAAATGTCGCCACATATCCGGAGGATAATTGCTACAAACAAGGTTTTGTAAATAAAATAAATAATCTAAAGACATTAATATCTTGTTTTGTGTTTAGAAATATTCTTTTATCTGATTAGTAGTTCGTATATGCTTATGATGAAGGTACCTACTTCATACCTCCTTAGTTCTTGGCCAGGGTTGGTCAATGTTCTCGGTAATCAAACTTAATTAACGACCTGACCACCATATTTTTTTAAAAATGCCAAAATTTCCCTTTATTCCCGGTCGTCCCCACTGGGTACAAATGGGAAAGAAAAGTTTCGTTCGTCCCCAGTGGTGACGATTGAAACTTTTTATTTCCCACTCGTTCCGCTTATAAACAGAGAGTAAAAATGGATCGCCGAAAACTACCTATGTGACGGATTCACGTGAGAACGGCTCGACCGATTTGGCTAATTCTTTTTTGTTGTATTTGCTATTGTCAAGGCAAGGCATGTATGTAAAAAATTATAAAAGAAATAAGTGTGAAAAAACTTTGTGTTTTAAAATTTCCATATAAACATTTGAAAATGGAACATTATCCCGAATAATAAAATGGCGGTATAAAATTCGCCGGGCAAGCTAGTTAGATTAATAAAACAAATAATACATTGGGTAAGAAAAACAACAGATATCCAGTAATAAAATAACTTCATTTTATTTCATTTATTTATACACATAAAGATAATATTTACATAGTTTTTTTGATATATCTATTACGTTTAGGAGTATTGTGTTTGCTTGCACCTATGCATTAAGTCCTACAAGTGTAAGGCACCTCAAGGAAGCTTTTATTTATTTGACAATCTCTGTTATTATGGTCGTATTGTTAAGCCCCGTATACACTAGTATGGTTGTCAACGTTATCTGACAACTTACGACGACATGCACTAAAAGAATGACAACTATTGTTATAAAGTGACTAAGGCTCTCTGATTCACTGGCAGATAATATTTTTTATATAAATGATAAAGAAGTAATGGAAAAAAATTCAAACGCACAACCGGACTTGAATCCGTGATCATGGCATTCCATGTCCAGTGTTCTTGACGTCCCTGAGATCGAATCGAAAGCATTTATATAAAATGTTAAACCAAAGCATAGGAAATTGCTTAATATTTAATGTAGATGTCAAATAAACTATATTCTGAGATTTCAGTAATTGATTTTATATGGAGGCTCAATTAGTCTTACCAATCCACATTGGTTTTTTTTTGTTCCTTATTTCTTTTTTTTCGGCAGGTAGCTGTAGCTGTTTTCTTCGCAACCAATGCTAAAAGAACACAACCATGTCAGTATCCACGGCGGCGGTTACCCCTTACAGGTGGACTGTCTGCCACGTACGACAATAAAAAAAAATGACAAATATTACAACTAAGTTTCAAATCTATCTGCTATCAGACACTTATACGAGTATCAGCCAGTGGTGAAAAGACAAAAAAGGTTTGTTATGCAGTCACACAATATTACATTATATTAGATACTATTCGTCGAGTCTTATGTGATTACTTGCGCTTTTGTTCGAAATACAATCGAGCAATTTTTATTTGAAGATAATGTTATTACTTGTTTATTAAGTTCATGTTTTTCAGTGGATACGGGGCTTTATTGTAAATTATAGGGTTCTAACGCACTAGAAATAGAAAAGAAAAAACATAATAATATTGAAGGATTTCAAACGCAGCTGAGAACCGTTATTACATAAAAAACGGTTCATCCGTTTAGGATAACGATACAAAAAATAGACAGAATTATTAGAAATTTTAGATTTTAAATAAATTGTGCGTTAGAATAAACTTAAAATTCCAAAACGTAAATGCCGAATAAAAACTAATTTATATTTATTTACACAAAATACATTATTTGTGAATTATTTGATAACATAATCTTAATCGACCATATAGTGTGAAATCTATTCAAAGTCAACACAATGTACACAGTAGTATTCTAAAATCAGATAAAAAAGACTAGGAGATACTCCAAATAGATTTCACTCACAGAAACTGTCCTTATAAATTATTATAACAGGTAACAATCTTAAAATTACTTTTATATTTACAAAAATACAATCATTTACATTAATATTACATTCAAGGAGAATGCATGCAGAAATTATAATGTGATTTTAATAACTAAACAATAATGTCTGAATATTTGTGAAAAATCTTTAATATTTATTTATTATTCTGACATACTAAAGTCCACGTGAGACAGAAAGCGTGGTTTGGTTGGTTGGTTGATAAAAAAATAGGGACCTCACAATTTCAATTCGATTGGCCAATGTTAAATCATTGTCAAATGTTTAAAAAATCCCTAAATCGTATCTTTAATGCTATCTTAATTTTTCTCAGTATATAAGACGCAGATAAAACATTTGCCTTACAAATTTGAACCGTGTAAATAAGTTTATCAGAGTCGCTTTCTGTCTGACGTAAACCGTAAAATATCTCAACTGTATGTCCGAGGAAATATTTACTTCTAAGCCTTGCATGATTTTAGAAATTTAGAGCGAGAATTCACGCCATAATGCATTATGTATTGACATACCTTATTAAACAACAGGTCCTATTGAAAATGTCTTGGGAGGCCAATGTATGGTCATAATACATTTTCTATTTGACGTTTCGACCAGTTTACACCGGCCGTCACCTACGGCCGATTTCAATCATCTATCTATGGATTTGGCAACTAAAGTTAGAATTTTGACATAAGCTCCATACAAAATGTGTCAAAATTAAAAAAAAAGTCAAATCCATAGACAGATAGATTATTGAAATCAGCCACTAGTGATCACGATCTAATGCATGACGACGTCATAATGATTCACATGCTATATTTCTAATACAACCATGTATAAAATCGAGTTTAACAATAATTGACAATATCATATTTCACGATGGTAATTTGGTTACACTCTCCTGGTAAATGGTATTATTTACCATTAGTCTAAAAAGGTATACATTTACAAAGATAAGGAACACAAAGCTAGAATATATATAATTAAAAATATACAATAATGTGGTAAATTTGGTACACCTGCGGGTTGGCCCGTGATATGGGGGTTTTATTGTATAAATCTGAGATCAATTTTACGAAATTAGATTCATAAAAAATGCCTGTTCGCCACGTTTTAGAGCACACTAGACTGGACTACGTCAAGCTGGAATGCCGTTTATATGAAGTAAATATAAGCTATTGAAACACTAATACTTTTTACCCGACTGCCAAAAAGGAGGGTAATGTTTATATAACTTGCTTACCCATTCAAATTAACGCTCACTTTCAAGCACACAGATGCGTAATGAGCTGAATGCAAAGAACCGGTCATATTGAATTGGCGTATGTCCAACAGTGGACATCGTACGGCTGATATGATAAAGAATTCAAATGCAACGGTAGAAAATAGGTACGTCATTTTGAAAATGGAATTTTCTGTGAATTTTACAATGAAATTTTTAAAGATCAACATTTTACTCTTTTTAGAGAGTTGGCCCATATTTACTTCTAGTATTTTTATGGTGCAATAAATTACAGAATAGTTCATAATATTATCAATAGCCCAAGTATAACCTAAGTACATGTTACTAGAAAATATTAATAAACGTTTTCCAAGAAGTAATTTGGATCATGCAACAGATTGTATTGACATTGGCAACAAAACGAGTCCTTTACACGATTGTGTACAGCATCTAATTATAGTGGCGAGGCGATCAGTCGTGTTTTAATACCTAAACATACATACAAACCAATTAACACTCATATTATAAGCGATTTAGATAAGCTTTTTTATTAACACACTTGACGTCGCTTACGATTTTACGTTTTAAGCTGCTGTGTGTAACGTTTCAGACGCGTACCTTATCAGACAAAAAAATATTCATAAATGTAGTTGGTATTAGCCCATTTATATCTATGTAGGTATATTTAACGTAACCGCACAGACTGAAAAAATGTAATTTTGTCTGTAACGGTACGTTTCGTGTCTGAAGATTTAAATGCAGCTTCAAAAGTTGTCAAATTCTATAGATAAAATAATATTTTGTTTATAGAATTTGACAGCTTTCTAAGAAACAAACGTACCGTACGTTTCGTGTTTAATTGAAGCTTCATCAGTTGAATGAACGAAGGAAACGCTAGAATAAGCCCGAATACGCACAATAACGCATGTAAGTGATTATAAAAACGCTTATCTGTATCTACCTAATTCTGTTTGTCAAGTCACTAATTATGCACAAATCTGACAAATGAAAGTGCGATCTTTGAATAATTTAATAAGGTCGCATTTTCTTTGTCCACAGCACAAAAGTTTCAATACATTTTATTTGCATATAAAACGGTTCATAATAATGTATAGATACGTCTAGAAGAATAGGTTAGGCTAATTTTTTATTGTTAACAATTTTATATACTGCCTTTATATTTTTTATATAAGTATTTCTTCTGTAGCATATTCCATACATTATTATTATTCAGATATGTTATTATAATGTTTTTTCCATCCACCAACCCGCACTAGGCCAGCGTGAGTGGATTATGGCCTAAACCCTCTCAGCTCTCTAGTTAGAGGAGAGGAGACCCGATTCCAGCAGTGGGACTTAATGGGTTGCTGATGATGATGATGAATGTTTTTTCCAGTCTAAGTTCTCTGTTAAAAAACATCACTCATTTTTATTCGTCACCATGTTGACTGGAAGATTAGATTGGAATATTCTAGACCATATATTTCATATGCATAATTATGTACCCATTTCTTAGACTCAACAGTGACAAAGTCCTTTACAATTTTTCAATTCCTACAGTATAAATTCAAAAGAAGGCCATTAAACTATGGCTCTCTATATAAAAAAAGATTTTTTTCCGTCCAATCACATCACACTCACTTATTCCACCAGTTCACGGTACAACCCGCCAAAGAGATTGCGTATGCACAGTTATTAAAGTCTACCGTTGGATATCACAAAGCTGTTGGCAGGGGTCTACTAGTTGGGCCCTTTCGACCGCGACAAGGCACCCGCCCGGCGCCACCAATAAAGGCGCATTTGGAGTACCCACCCAAACTTTTTTGACGTCTTCTGATGCGTTTTGAGCTAAAGGTGACATGTAGCCGCCCCTGGAAAATGTAAAAAGTCATATTAGTTATGCCGACATTATAACATTTTGATATATTGGGTCGATTTGAAGGGAAATACTCTAAATTGTAGATAATCCCTGTGTCCAGAATTTCGATTAGTCGGTTTTGATGTCGCTGTCAAATATTTGAAAGTGACAGCGACCATATCTAAATTTCCTTATATTTGACAGCGACATTAAAACCGACCAATCGTATGTCAAAATTCAGAGTAAGCCCCCTGAGGTATTAAACGAACATACACAGATTATGAAATACAAATATTTGTACCGTATAGACAAGAAATCCCCTCTATAAATTGTGTCATAATAAGGAATTGTATTAGTTACGTTTAGTTCAATATACGTAATACATGCATACCTACCTACATCAATTAGTATGTGATTGTTCATAGGAGGTTAAACGACACAATTTGGTTAAAGAATCCTTTTAAATTATGTAGGTAAGTAGTAAAATGGTATCCACAAAAAAAGGCATTTCAAATTTACTCACAAGCTCCAAATAAATTACAGGAATCACTAAATACATACCTAAGTTTCCTATCTGCATGTAACAGCGCATCAGCCTTCAGCAGTCGCACAGCCACAGCGACAAGGAGGAACAGGATAAGCGCCCCACACACCGGCACAGCGATGGTGGCTGCTTTGAACCACACCTCACCGTTGTAGTTGGCGCCGCGCTCCACCGTTTCTCTCTCTGGAAATAACAAGAGTAAACTATTAGTCCGGCAGTATTTATTTTTGATGTCATAAACTTCGACGCCAGAAAGTCTCGTTTGGGGGCTAGACAAAAGGCAGCATCAGCAACCCATTAAGTCCCTCTGCTGGGCTCGGGTCTCCTCTCCTCTAACTAGAGAGCTGAGAGGGTTTAGGCCATAATCCACGAGCTCACGCTGGCCTAGTGCGGGTTGGTGGATCAGACATACTCATAGAATTTCTTCTTGGGTATGTGGGTTTTCTCACGATGTTTTCCTTCACCGTTAGCAGATGGTAAGTCACTTGACTAGTAGGTAGGTACATATAAATTCCACAAAGTGGAATCCACATTGGTACTTGCTGGTCGGGATCGAACTCGGACCGCGTGATATGCACGCCGGTCCCTTATACTTTCAGCCACCAACGCTTTTTACAACAAGACAAATAGCAATCTCTTTTAAATACATGTCAGCCCCTAGACAAGTGCCAATCGCTTCTATCATCTATTCTAAACGACAGATATAAGCTATCGACAGTGAACAATGTTTTAATTCGCTTATATTCTTTTGGGTCAGCAACTTGCTCGTCTTGGCCCTGGTGTTGCAAGCGTCCATAGGCTACGGTAACCGCTTACCATCAGGCGGACCGTACGTCTGTTTGCCACCGTCGTGGTATAAAAAAGCTTAACTATTGTGGAGTCCATATAATAAATGCATCTTAGAAGTGTAGATAAGTAACAGCAAACACTTCAGTAGTATTTTTGTTGAAATTGTAACGCTCTCCAATATTAAAACTATTAATGATTAATTTCGGTGACCAAAATTTTAGTATCATAAACCTTTTTATCCATATTTAACTAATTTTATAACGTTTCAGCAAGAAAGAAGATAATAAATATTTATATGATGCAGTAGCTAACTCACTAAACAAGAACCACAGTCTTAGCAAGTAAATTACTTTTATAAATAGTAAAGTAATTGGAGCTGCTACTGACCCGTAATCCATATTCCAAGTCACACCATGTATCTATAATGACAAACTCATGTAGTACGAGTGTATGTCATAACAAGTTGATCATTAATCTACGCCCACCCTTAGGCGCAAGTAGAGAGATGTTATCGTCCGTCTGTCTATAACTGGAACCGTTATCAATAAAATATACTGCGAAACTGCAAATTCTACCATTAATTGTGTTGCAATGTATTTCTGAGAAAATGCGTCGGGACTAAAGGGTGATATGACAGTATTCTAACTTTTCACAGTGTTTTACTGAACTTCAAAACCGCTGAACTAAATTTGATGATTTTTGTGTCGGTTCGAGATAGTGCCTGATCAATTTAGATTGACAATCACCTAGGTAGCGCTACAATAGGGTTTTAGCAGGCAACCAATATACAGAAAATGATTGACGTCATAATATATATATGTATAGTGAATTAGCGTGCATGTTACCGTTTTATAGTCACATAACTGGTTTTAATTTAATTTAAAGTAGATCTATATCTTAATTCTAGACTATGTTAATCGTATACTCAAATCGGTGTAACTGTATTTTTTAGGAATATTATTGTAATAATAATATGTGAAGAGCTGTATATTGATGAAGAAAAAGAAATCTAACGAAGTTTTCGCTAGGGACTACAAAATGGGGTTTCAGAAAGTACTCCCCTTTCTGAAACCCCATTTTGTAGTCCCTACAGGTTTAAATTCGGCAACGCGCTCGTGATGCCCCTGGTGGCAGTCCCCCACGATGGAGATTTGTGAACTGGATTATGAGCTCGAAGAGATGGCAATGGGAATTTTTGGAAGAAAAGTTGTTATAACAAATCCCCATTAATGAGGATGTCAATCCCATCTCAACTTGTGGATGTTGTAAAAGGCGACTATGGGAGTAACCTTATGCAGACAAGAGCATTGCAAGAAAACGAAAATTCGAAACATACTTTACCGTCTGGCCAGCAGGGTATAGTAGGCTAAATTCCCTCCACATTCTTTGGAGGAGACACGTGCTCAGCAATGGGACATTTATGGGTTGAAATGGCGAGGATGTCAATGGATATAAGTGGAATAATACCCCGTGTCGGAGACGTCCATAGGCTATCAAACGGGCCGCTGTTTGCCGTGGTATAAAAAGCCATTTTTTTTTTGGTGCGCTGTAGGTCCTGTTTCTCTTTACTTTTAATTTATTAAAAAGATGACGTTAAGTGATACTTCTGCAAATGCTTTTCAATATGTATAGGCAGTTTCAAATGGGCGTACTAAGAACACAATGCAAGCATTGCTTATTAGCTTGATGTGTATCAGTGTTGTATATCATAATGGCATTCTTTTCGACAATTGATATGACCATTGTTCTGAAGTTTGAAGTTGGCAGTTTTATCTTTCATTGCGAGTGTATTGAATAAAGTTTTGATGACGTCATTGGTCAATGCAGTGATGCAGTTTTCAATTGGTAATTCAAAGTAAAATGTGTTTGTATTGAACAAAAAATATTCTATAGCGTACTACAATGGTACATAGAAAGAAAAATAGCTTGTACCAATAATGATCTAGACCCAATAGAACAAAAATATTGTTCCATTTTATTTCAAAATATGCATCAGCCCAGTCTGGAATTATGGACCAATTCCAGATTCCAGAATGAGACCGAGAAATTCATCACAAAATACTTAATATTTATCAATTTTACCTGTTCGAGCCCGGGATCTTTCGTAGTAATGTTAAACCTTTCCACTACTCAACCGAAGCAGGAACTTCAACATAATCAACGGGTTCAAATATTTCATAGCACATAATGTTATGTTAATACGAACCACAATTCACACTTTCGCTCAGTTCTGCTACATCGATTAACGTTTGGTCCATCCGTGACGAATAGCTAAATATGTAAACACTTCATTCAACACCATGTTCACATTAGACACATTAGGCAGACAGTCTGCCACTTATTGTATGTGACTCTTTGATTGATGATTGATGACCTTTTTTTTATATCACTAAATTCAAAAACTTTGCTTTTTTCTCTCACCTTTTTTTAAATTTGTTCTTTTTATGCTTTGTCTTTTTATTAGTTTTTAACTCTTTTTGCGGTTCCAGAGGAATTTCCTCCCAAGAACTATCAGGTTGTGGAATGAACTCCCTCACGAGGTTTTCCCAAGGGACTACAGTATGGGGTTCTTCAAAAAAGGAGTGAATAGGTTTCTTAAGGGTCGGCAACGCGCTCGTGATGCCCCTGGTGTTGCAGGCGCCCATAGGCTACGGTAACCGCTTACCATCAGGCGGACCGTACGTCTGTTTGCCACCGTCGTGGTATAAAAAAAAAAAAAATTTCAATTATCTTTTTATGCTTTGTCTTTTTATTAGTTTTTAACTCTTTTTGTGTGTAAGTAAAATTGTTCTTGTAGGCCCTAAGCCGATAAACGACAACTTCTTTGTTGACTCTTTTGGCATGCCATACGTCATAACGTTATACCATTAAAAGACATACCATTCTCTAAAATAATTAAAACAAAATAATATCAACAATGATGTATAACTTTTGTTAGGCGTCTTATAAGTTGATGCAACGTGCAACCATTGTTAACTATTATTATTTTCATAATTTCTTATCTAAATACGATCACCTCTTCTCTTTCTTTATACGACTTGGATTTTGGGCATTCAGTACCAACAATACGCTGCGAACTCTTAGCCTGATACAGAATCGTAGAAGGAAAACGTCATAACATCGGTTTACTTAATAATGTTGGTATGTGAAAGTACTAGTACCGTTAGGTTGATATGTTTATTATATGTACTAACAAATGGTTAATTTAATAGTTGAAAGTTCCGTTATTGTTCGGTATGCCATTTTAATTCTGTTACCCGTTCATATTTTGTTTTAGTGCCGTGTAAAGTGCTATCAAATGTATACAGCATGATTATATCACCAATTCACCATCATAATTCGTTCCAGTTTTTGCTGATAAATATTTAAAAGTATATCGTCATTTTCCAATATTTGACAGAGATATGGAAATCAGCTTAGTCTAATGTCAGTGTAAGCCATCAGTGGGTCCGATGGATGTTTAAAAAGAACAAATCCATTATTAAATGTTAATGTATACTAATATTATAAAGCCGAAGAGTTAGTTTGTTTGGTAAAACTCTAGTATTTGAAAAATTATTTTAGTGTTGGGTAGCCCATACATATATGGATGAAGGCTATCGGCTACATAGCATCACGTTAGGGCCAATAGGAGCTGAGCAGTGGTCAAATAAAGAACGACTTTTTTTATTTTTATTGAGGCTTCGGAGACCAGAGTAACCCAGGGAGTAACCCATCTTACTTAGCAGTTTAGTAGGTAAGTATGGATACAGAAATCCTAGTTCTAAAGGGATTATGACGTTATACATTTATTTATTTATTTATTTCTGTTCAGAAAGCTTACAGACTAATAGGATACATGTGTGGTTATAAATAAGTAACTTAAATTGCTAATAACAACATTGTTTTTAATTTCAGTCCGAGTCATAATATTTAATTACCTACTTATCTTAATCCGAAATAATTGTGAAATATTACACTAATAGATGCAATATAATAGTAGTTTGTATGACGCAGAACTTAACAAGTTGAAATGGCAACATTGACTTGATAAAATGAAGGCATTGAGTGCCTGATAATAATATAATTACTAGAAGCAAATAATATTTATTTAGTTATATCATAGCTATTTTCAGCGGTTTTTTTTTTCAAGGCGCTGTAGAAACCTGAACCCTGAACGGACTAAGTAGATATAGGTATTGATTAATATAAATGCGAAAGTTAAGATGTCTGGGGATGGTTGCTTGTTCCTTAATCACGCCAGAACGGCTGCAATGCAAGTATCTGTATGAAATTTGACACGTACCTACACATGTAGATTTAGGGTTGCCAATGTTGCCATCCGTCCAGGTTTCCCCAGATTTGTCCTAGTTTAGAGGGCATTCGGGGAGCGTTCGGGTGTGTCATTTGTAGTCCGGGCTTAAAAATTTAAAGTTTTGACCCCGGGGCCCCACACACACTACGCACGCCGCGATCAATTGACGAACCGACTCGCTAAATTCAGCGTTCCAATGCTCTGAAAAGAAAACCTGTTGACATGTCCGGTTTTTGGGCTCTAAAATCCGGGGTTTTCAAGCGTCTTGTCCGGGTTGCCAAATTTTAGATATGGCAACCCTAGATAGAATGCAGGCAGTCTAGAATAGCACATATGCTACTTTTTAGTCACATCACGCGGGCGGAGCCGCTGAGCAAAGCTACCTAGTTAATGATAAGTTGGCAGGCACCTATCCTAAATTAATAATAATAATAAAGAAGAAAAAAAAAGGCACGCATTGTAAGGAGGTTCCTCTCTCTGGAGCCCTAACCACCGGTAGTTTGGTCCCTGCACCCGATACCGGTGGGTCTCCAAATTTTTATATTCTTAAATGTATATTTTTTTTTTTTGTGAATTTATTGTAATAAAGAGGAATAATAATAATATTTTACCACATTCACACAACGCCATCTAGTCCCAAATTAAGCAATTATATTTGCTTGTGTTATGGGTACTAGACAACTGATATACTACTTAAATACTTTTTTTTTTTTCGTAAATTCGTACATATTATAGATAAATTACACCCAGACACAGAACAAAAAATCATGCTCATTACACAAAGATTTGTCCTGGGTGGGGATCGAACCCAAGATCTCCAGCTTAGCAGTCAGGGTCACCAACCACTAGACCAACAGGCCAATCATTGAATTAAACCGTATAACCGTTGCTTAACTTCAAGAACCGTTTGGCGGCAAGTTATCGCTACTATCTAAGAATGCCACAATGATTAATGATTTAATGACAAGAAAACATGCAATTATGCATTAATAAATCATTGCTTTTGCTTTCAACGACAGTTTTCCTTATTTGTCTATACGTGTCGGTTGTTGACCTCACACGATTATAATAAGTCTGAAAACATTGTTAAACTTATAACATAATTATCTGACTCAATAGATGATTATCGAAAATCAAGCGGTTTTTTTTTAAATGACTTTTTTGTTCATGCAGTTCCATTAGCGAAATATTCTTAAAAAGGTATTCAAAGTTTAGATTTATGTAGTTGCGTGTTGTAAATAAACAAACCCGTTACCGTTAGGTAGTTATAATTGAAAAAGCAGACAATAATCCTTTGTATAGAGCAAAAATCACTTCTAAGATGCGGTCACCGAAACAGGTCCCTGGCTATTTATAACAGGCGATTAACAATTTGCTTTTACACACGCTAAAATCGACTATAACACAAATGGTTAGTGTTGAAATTCGTTTAATGTTATACAAGTTAATTCCAACAAAGGATTACAAGCTAAAACAATTGCGCATCGCAATCAGGGCCCCGAGCGAGCCATTATGGAAGAAACTAGTACAGATCTGAAATGCTAATCGCAAGGAAATATTTTTTTCGTTTCTTTTTTTTTCTTTTAAAAGACAACGCCCGCACTAGGTTACGAGCCCTGTGTCGCGGGGAGCTTTACAAACATGAAAGTAACGGACACAAAGTACACCCAGACTAGAAACAAATATCTATGAATCACACAAATATTTGTCTCGTGTGGGAATCGAACCCACGTCACCCAGCACGGCGATGTAGTGGCGAGGCGACCACCTTAACCACTGCGCCACGGTGACAGTTATTATTTATTCTGCTCAAGAACTAGCCTTTTACTGTAGGATATTGTGGTTTATGTGGTCGTGAGTCTTAACTTTAGTGTATACGTAAGCTAACGTAAATATAAAAAAATACTTTAAAACTTAAATAAACCATTATCAACTTTAGTGAGAAAAATATTACTCCATAACAACATTGGTTTCAAGTATTGTTATCATTTTAAGTTCAGACTTTGACTGCTGTCTAAATATTTGTTAAATCATTCAAAATAATCTTTATTGTAGAATTTACCGTCTAAAAATATTTGCATTCAGGAAAAGTTACGTTACACGTGTTGTTTTGTATACCGCATACAAAGTTGTGAAAAGAAAGCCCTGTAGACCTCATTCTCAAAAAATTTACACATTTTCTCACTCAAGGTACTGTAGAATTTAGAAAATCTGATTCGTATTATTATTTATAAGTTAAAATCGCGTGCAAAGATATATCATGATTGTGGAACTATAAATCGGTATCCCGAGGCGATCGTAGGGAAAATTTATTTCGCATAACGATTTGATGTTGAATCTCTTCGATTATGCTTGATTGGTTTGCTTGAAGTATGCGTTTAAATCTAACCACCAACATTTTAATATGATAAACGACAATAGACTTTAATATTTAGGTATGCAATTTAATATGGATTAGGTTGGCTATAAATCTTTAATTATCGCAGTTGTTGGGATAATGGAGTAAAGATTGTTTAAGTAATTTAATTGTTGTATAAATTGAAGCTGATTTTGTTTTAATGTAATCCCTAGTGGCTTATTCTTTTTTTGGTACATTCTCGATAGAGCTCCATAATATACAGATATCAATTCTGCGGTTTTTTTTATTGCCTGAAATGGCAGACGAGCAGGCGGCCCACTTGATAGTAAATGGTTAGCGACGCTCATTGGCTTTAGCAAAGTTACAGGCACAGCCAAGCCACTGCGCGCTGCCTACCTTGAGAGGATAGCTCTCTTTAACCTAGTTTGAAGAAGGACATGTCATAGCGCTCAGGAAACACCCCAGAGCCAGTTTTACTTCAAATAGAATGTCTCTAAAATTTAAAATGAAAGCTCTTTATCTATAACGAAATTTCAAACCACACGTGGATCGATCCGAGTACCTATTTGTTTTTCACTTAAAGTGGATTTAAACAAAATAATTCTAAGTTTGTATAGGTATATATTATATTATATACAGCCTTAAAATCTCCCGTATGGGCGTGCATAGGCTTCCTGCTATCAAACATTTTAATTAGATAGGTCATCATTATTACATTTAAATAAAAAAAATATATGTAGTGAATAAGTAAATATACACTTACCAATTATATTGACGTTGGTAATTGCATTAATGGTTACTCTGTTCCAATTTTCAATAGATAATTGATTTATAAAATAATATATACAAAATTTAACTATTAATACAATTCACATTTACATTCTATTTAATCAAAATATATGTACTTAATGTTTAAAATACTTAATTATTATAACAAATACTATAGATTTAGAATTTTACAATGAACGCAATACAACATTATAATAAAAAACAAAATTAAAAATTTTGAAAAAACCCACGACGATAACATATAAAAAGGTTTAAATAACTTTATTTTAAATCCCCGACGAAAAGATAATAAGTAGCGTAAAAACAATCCCAAGAAAATCCGTCGGGGGCTGCCATACCCTGACTTGAAATGAACATAAAAAACAAAATTAAAAATTTTGAAAAAACCCACGACGATAACATATAAAAAGGTTTAAATAACTTTATTTTAAATCCCCGACGAAAAGATAATAAGTAGCGTAAAAACAATCCCAAGAAAATTCGTCGGGGGCTGCCAATATCATTACTGTTCCTAGTATTAAATATATATTGTAAACTAAATATTGTTAATAATTAGGTAGGTATCAAATACATAAAACTGCAATACTTTTGTTCATTTCAAGTCAGGGTATGGCAGCCCCCGACGGATTTTCTTGGGATTGTTTTTACGCTACTTATTATCTTTTCGTCGGGGATTTAAAATAAAGTTATTTAAACCTTTTTATATGTTATCGTCGTGGGTTTTTTCAAAATTTTTAATTTTGTTTTTTATTTTAAATATTTTCAAAGAGCGCCCTATCTTACTAACTGTAAGTAACTCGTATACAATTTTAAGAACCTTGACAGATAAACAAAAGTTTTATACTAAGTTATAGAACAAACACATTTTTTTTTAATTTACTGTTGCAGTAAGTCTTATAACTTGAAATTATCATTTTAATTTTCTTATTTTAAACTTTTTAAGGAGCGCCTTATCTTACCATGTAAGCATTGTAAGCTCCAGAATGAATGGAATTTGCATGGAGCTTCGACTTTATTATATATATTAAATTTTTTGTTGACTTGTGTGCTCATCCGTCGCACAAAGGTCGCCGGAGCCCCGCTTTGCGGGGCTCCTACTTCTGGGTGGTTTGAAAAAAAAAAATAACCCTAACCTAACCAGTCCGATTCGGATTGCTCTGAATCGGGGGGTGTTAAGTTTAGCTATCGCACATTGATTGCCGTAGCCGGACTGCCTTCGGCGTTAGCGCAGATTTCCACCTATAATAGCTTGTATCTCGACAACGGTGCGTGCTATCGCAAAAATGATGAAAATTTGGTTACACCCCGAGCACGGGATACCTATAAGTTAGAATAAATAAGGTAGGTAGGTGTTTATATAACGTCAGTCTGGAATAAACTCTCACTCTTACTATTTTTTTTTAGGCTTATCATTGTATACCTCAGTACTAATATTCAGTGATATAACAACACGAGATCGGTTTTCGGATTTTTTCCTTTATTTGTGCAACTTGTTATTGCTTCTGGCCAAATTTCATGATTCTAGGTCAACGGTAAGTTCCCTATAGATTATGATCGTCAAGATAAATCGTCAAAAATGGAACATAAACAGCTGTATCTTTTGATTGCGTTAACTTAGAATTTTGATTTTTATTTTACGTCGAGGGTTTGCAGACCCAAGTATATGATATTAATTTCAGCTTTATACCTCTATGCGTTCTTGAGAAAAATATTCTAGACAGACGGACAGACAGACAGACAGACAGACATACAACGGAGTGATCCTATAAGAGTTCTGTTTTCTTTCTTTTGAGGTACACAACCCTAAAATTGCATAAACGGTCACCCATCTATGAACTGACCTTATCCGAAGTTGCTTAACCTCATGAGTGTAATCAATATCTCAGTACTACAATGCTACGTGTCCCTATACAGTAACAGGTCTAATTATTTTACAGATAACTGTAAACATAAGTTTGCTTAGTCTATTGCAGCGCCCCCTGGCGAAAAAATACAATATCGTGTATCCAAAAGTCATCCTCGATAAATCACAAATACATTACAGAAAACCGTATCGAAATCGGTTTAATCGTTTTAAAGATAGGAGGGCCCAAAGGTTTCAACGAAATCAACATAGGTTTGCCTAGTCTATTGCAGCGACCCCTGGCGAAAAAATACAAAATCTTGAATCCAAAAACAATCCTCGATAAATCACAAATAAATTACAGAAAACCGTATCGAAATCAGTCTAATCGTTTTAAAGATAGGAGGGCACAAAGGATTCAACGAAATCAGTGTATTGTAGCGCCCCCTGGCGAGCTATTAACATAACACCTATCTAATAACCTGTCCCCAAGAGCCGCACACACTTTACAGAAAACCGCATCTAAATCGGTCAAACCGTTTCCGTGATATAAGGCATTATGTTGGAACACACAAACACACAAACACACAAACACACAGCCTCTCACCCCAAACGCATATACCGTCTCCGTTCCGTCGTGGGTAAAAATGGCGACAGCGTTGCATAGATAATAAATAAAAACAAAATTAAAAATTTTGAAAAAACCCACGACGATAACATCTATACAAAATAAGAAACGTAACATATAAAAAGATTTAAATAACTATATTTTAAATCCCCGACGAAAAGATAATAAGTAGCGTAAAAACAATCCCAAGAAAATCCGTCGGGGGCTGCCATACCCAGACTTGAAATGAACGAAAGTATTGCAGTTTTATGTATTTGATACCTACCTAATTATTAACAATATTATTAATATTTATTTAATACTAGAAACAGTAATGATATTGGCAGCCCCCGACGAATTTTCTTGGGATTGTTTTTACGCTACTTATTATCTTTTCGTCGGGGATTTAAAATATAGTTATTTAAATCTTTTTATATGTTACGTTTCTTATTTTGTATAGATGTTATCGTCGTGGGTTTTTTCAAAATTTTTAATTTTGTTTTTATTTTAAATATTTTCAAAGAGCGCCCTATCTTACTAACTGTAAGTAAGTCTTATAACTTGAAATTATCATTTTAATTTTCTTATTTTAACCTTTTTAAGGAGCGCCTTATTCTACCATGTAAGCTCTAGAATGAATGGAATTTGCACGGAGCTTCGACTATATTATATATATTTTAATTTTTTGTTGACTTGTGTGCTCATCCGTCGCACAAAAGTCGCCGGAGCCCCGCTTGGCGGGGCTCCTACTTCTGGGTGGTTTGAAAAAAAAAAAACCCTAACCTAACCAGTCCGATTCGGATTGCTCTGAATCGGGGGTGTTAAGTTTAGCTATCGCACATTGATTGCCGTAGCCGGACTGCCTTCGGCGTTAGCGCAGATTTCCACCTATAATAGTTTGTATCTCGAAAACGGTGAGTGCTATCGCAAAAATGATGAAAATTTGGTTACACCCCGAGCACGGGATACCTGTAAGTTAGAATAAATAAGGTGGGTAGGTGTTTATATAACGTCAGTCTGGAATAAACTCTCACTCTTACTAATTTTTTTTAGGCTTATCATTGTATACCTCAGTACTAATATTCAGTGATATAACAACACGAGATCGGTTTTCGGATTTATTCCTTTACTTGTGCAACTTGTTATTGCTTCTGGCCAAATTTCATGATTCTAGGTCAACGGTAAGTTCCCTATAGATTATGATCGTCAAGATAAATGGAGCATAAACAGCTGTATCTTTTGATTGCGTTAACTTAGAATTTTGATTTTTATTTTACGCCGAGGTTTTGCAGACCCAAGTATATGATATTAATTTCAGCTTTATATCTCTATGCGTTCTTGAGAAAAATATTCTAGACAGACGGACAGACAGACAGACAGACAGATATACAACGGAGTGATCCTATAAGGGTTCCGTTTTTTTCTTTTGAGGTACAGAACCCTAAAATTGCATAAACGGTCACCCATCTATGAACTGACCTTATCTGAAGTTGCTTAACCTCATGAGTGTAATCAATATCTCAGTACTACAATGCTACGTGTCCCTATACAGTAACAGGTCTAATTATTTTACAGATAACTGTAAATATAAGTTTGCTTAGTCTATTGCAGCGCCCCCTGGCGAAAAAATACAATATCGTATATCCAAAAGTCATCCTCGATAAATCACAAATACATAACAGAAAACCGTATCGAAATCGCTTTAATCGTTTTAAAGATAGGAGGGCACAAAGGTTTCAACGAAATCAACATAGGTTTGCCTAGTCTATAGCAGCGCCCCCTGGCGAAAAATTACAAAATCTTGAATCCAAAAACAATCCTCGATAAATCATAAATACATTACAGAAAACCGTATCGAAATCAGTCTAATCGTTTTAAAGATAGGAGGGCACAAAGGATTCAATGAAATCAGTGTATTGTAGCGCCCCCTGGCGAGCTATTAACATAACACCTATCTAATAACCTGTCCCCAAGAGCCGCACACACTTTACAGAAAACCGCATCTAAATCAGTCAAACCGTTTCCGTGATATAAGGCATTATGTTGGAACACACAAACACACAAACACACAAACACACAGCCTCTCACCCCAAACGCATATACCGTCTCCGTTCCGTCGTGGGTAAATATACGGATGGGCGTGTTGCGTCATCGCTGCATCGTGCATCGCTGCATCGGCGCGGCGCCCTGACAATGTTACCAACAGTAAAAAAAAAATACTACATTTACACATCTTTCTTTTTTTTTTCTTTTTATTTTGTTTACGTATTTGTTTATTTATTTATTTTTTTGTATCATTTTAATTCTCATTATTTATATGTGTATTGTTTATTAATTTGTATTTATATAGTATACACTAACACACACACACACACACGACACACGGGTCGTTGACTCGCCATCCTGTCCCTGGGGCTTTGCTGAAAATCAGCGCTGTTGAGTGTCCAGCAGCTGTTAGTTGCTGGCGCCACAGCATTATGCTGAGCAAAGTCCACATTCCCGCAGGTGTGACTTGCAGTAGGTGGAATTAGTTATTTTTTATATTTTTTATTTCTTTTATTTTTTGCTTTGTTTTATTTTTTTTTTTCTTTGTATTACTGTTATTTTTATTTTTTTATTCTTACACTACTATTGTTCCTACTCATGTCACATAAATGTGGAGAATAAATGTATTTTCTTTCTTTCTTTCTTCTAATTATTTTTGTTGAAAGACAGATTTATGTAATAAGGTATATCTTAAACTATAATAAAAGACATAAGTAGACCCGTTTTATATCAAATGAATATGCGTCCTATTAGCAAAAATGTAGGTGTTTTATTGAACACTATTCAAACAACAATGCACTTACTGCACTTGAAAATCTGTACCATCTCGTGACGTAAGTCCGTAAGTATATTCCTGACTCACTGGACTGTTTACTTTAGCTAGAATAATATCTTTGTTCGCGGAATCCTCTAGGTGGATGAATTTTATTGTAAATTATTGTTTTACTAAACAACTGAGAATGTTTATATTATGTATTGAGGCATATTTAGAAGTACATACAGGTGTTATGATTTGCTTAGGTTATAAGTTCATGATTTTATGCGTATTTCATAATTTAATAATAATAATAATATTCTACCACATTTACACAGCGCCATCTAGTCCCAAAGTAAGCAATTATATTTGCTTGTGTTTTGGGTACTAAACAACTGATATACTATTTAAATACATTTTTTTTGTAAATACATACATATTATAGATAAATTACAACCAGACACAGAACAAACCTTTATGCTCATCACACAAAGATTTGTCCTGGGTGGGGATCGAACCCACGACCTCCGGTTTAGCAGTCAGGGTCACTAACCACTAGACCAACAGGCCAGTCGTTATATCGCCATAATTATTATGTAAGTACTCGGTATTCTTCGTTGAAATTTAATAATCTCTGTAGCGGTACACATTGCAACTTAGTTAAGTATGGAAACGGCACAAACAAACATAATTTTTAAGTGTATATTGTTATCGAGTCGTCAATGTGGCTTTTAAATGTGTTTTCGGTTGTGGTTTCTTAGCAATTTTTATCACAAATCTATCTGTTGCCCGGGTCTTCGATCATGTGGAGCTGTGTTTGGCCACTGTCCAGCTCCTATTGACCGTAACGTGATGTTATACAGGTATAGCCTTCGTCAGTAAATGGCTATTCACCACTAAAATAATTTTGCAAATCGAACCAGTAGTTTCTGAGATTAGCGCGTTAACCAAACAATCAATCAAAGAAACAAACTCTTCAGCTTTATAATATTAAGTATAGATCATTTTTCTTATTATAAAGTCACGCCTTTTATATCTGAAGTGGTAGGCAAAGGTGCATTACACCCCCATTTTGCCAACTATGTTTAGTTCGAGGTGGCACGCACTATAATATCGTCGTTATCAAACCAAAATCTGCTATGTGTCAAAATGATCCCTTTGAGATATTGAAAAAAAAAGATCTGTAAAATTTTACATGAAGTTGCATTTCAAAAACTATATCAAATGAATGCTATAGATATTAAATATGAACTGATTAAATTTGTTATTTAACGACGGAAGTTTAATAACTTTATTTTTAATTTTAATAATAGCGTAAATTGTGCACATAACAGATTTTAAATGGTCAATTATTAGGCACATAACAGGTTTTCAATAAAAATATATCACCATGTTTATATAGATTGTCACCCAGTGCTCATAGACACATAGATAGCAGTTTTTTTATACGGTAGATAGATATTTGTTGCTGCTGCACATAGCATATTCTATACGCCGACGTCAAAAAGTCTCGAAAAAGTAAACATAGCAGATTTTGGTTTGACAATGACGATATAATAATACTAAGCAATAAAAAATCCTATAGGTACAGTTTTGTTTTGCCCGATTTGGGGATTGAACACGGAAGTTCTTGCGCAAGTCGTGTTCACTACTGTTGTGCCGTACGTATTAATTCAAATTTCATTGATTTTGCAAGAAAATTGTGCTCTCACTCGGCATTGGATTCGCTTTTGTGTTGGAGAATTCAATTTAACAAATAGCCATAGTAACTGCTGTTTCATACATCTCTATGGCTTTGCAATTATACGCACAGTCATAAATAGCTTTCTTGATGTTTAGAATGATGAATGTACAGAAAGTTTCTTGAAGTTTAGTGGTATAGCTTGGTTGAAATACTTGGTGTTGTCAAAGATTTTGTATCCAATGTTGGCCATGTTGTGTAAAGACGCAACACGGCCAACATTGGATATACTTGGTTTTATTGTTTACCTGTCTATGGCCAATGTTATGTCAAATATTTTGACCAATATCGGTGTTTGATGAACACAAAGAATTCGACAACGATAAACTGCAGATTGGTTTCTTTGATATCATTGTATGAATTGTTTCCACAATTCTCTTGTGTTTACAGAAAGCGGACTTGAGGATTTTTTCTCTCATTATGTATAAATGGATTTGGAAATTTTGTTTTCTATACATGAAACAGGTCAGTATTATAATTTTTTTGATAGGCTCTTGATAGAGAAATATTTATATACTAACATGGTGCGTGAATATAATGGCCGTTGTGCAGTAAGCGCTTTCGCCCTATTTGATAATGTATGAAACCCTTAAATAGCTTTAATATTATCGTCGATTAGTTTCCAAAATGTTGACGTACCTTTATTCGATATCGAATAGATTATATTGGCTCTGATTGATAGTAAGACTTTTATTTCGAAGGTTATTTAGAATAGACTGCTTCGTCCGGATATTTATTAATTCATCGCGTGATTGTCTCGTCAGCTTTCGAGAAAACTTTATAGCTGTAATAATTCCGAATCAAATAATTAGATTGCTTTAAATCACGTATTTATTGTACTAATTTCAAGTATTTATTGTGTATGTATTATTGTATACTGTTTTATTGGTACAAATTACACGTACAGTTTTACTGCGTATTGGTTGCCGGCTTTTCTGTTTGTTGATAGCTTTTAGTGCTATTTTATTGACTGTAGAATACAGAATATTGTTTTAATAGACTTCAATACTCGTATAAACCTTACACTTACACAGACGCCCCTTTGTGTCTGTGTAAGTGTTGATAATAATTAAACTTTCGCTTAATTATTATCAAGAACCCTTTGTGTCTCATTGGTACGCATTAAACTCTTCTCAAGAGAGGAGGGTAGCCTATGTTGCCTTGGCCAGTCAGTTGTTGTAACTAATTTTCCTTTTCTTACACAGGCCTATGATTGGTTCCCTAGATAGACTATAACCGCAGTTTAATGGCTTACACACTGCATTGCAACTGTCTTTTCTCCATATTAATTGTACTCGTATCTGGGAAAATATTTGAAGGTTGTAGTCTAAATCAAATCGCCAACGAAGGTTTACCGGTATTTTAATATTTTAAAGCTGAGGTTCGATTGTTTGTTTCTTTGAACGCGTTAATTTGAGGAACTACTGATCCGATTTGAAAAAATCTTCTAGTGTTGAATAGCCCATTTATAGAGGAAGGCTATTTAGGTTATATAACATCACGCTATGGCCAATAGGAACTACGCAGTGACCAAAAAAAGAACGTCAGGAGCCTGGGCAATAACTAGTTTTAATATAAAGGCACGATTAAGACACTCACGCGTCAAAAGCAATACAAAGATATAAAAAACTAGAGCTGTCTCGTTTCAAGGATGTAATACATTACTGTTTTTACCTCCAATTGTTCTTTATTACTCGACCAGTTAACCACCTGCAGAATTACTAGTACGCCACCATTCATTACTGAGTTAATTCAATGTTCTGAACAAGTATATGTTGTTTAATTATACACCAGATAATATTGTTGCAAGGTTTAAGAAAGGAAACGTGATATGATACGTACGACAAATATTATGTATTAAAAGAAAGATACGCTGGCTTTTATTGTCATGGTCGCTGAATGGGTTGATTGTGTAGTTGGAATTGGTGAAATTCCTTAATTTTGAAGAGCTTGATTTGAGAAAACAAATATATGAGGCGAATCTGAAAGGAAACGTCGGAAGGGGACGACCTAGAAGAACGTACCATGCCCAAATAGATGACATTCTAAAGAAGGAACAGATCAGGAGTATCCTAAACCGGCGAGAATGCATGAAAAGACTGATGAATGTTGAAAAAGCCAAAGATGTATGTCAGAATCGTAGTAGCAAGTGGAAGGAAATAGTCTCTGGCTACCTCTCTGTTGAGAAAGAGGCATGATCTATTTGTATGTATGTATTGAAGAGCTTAAAAACTCACACTTTACAACTAATGGACCAAGTTTGATGATATTTTTTCATTAGTACATTCGTGAGAAGTCAATACTTGTCATTATAATCTAGTGTAGGTATTGTTATCAGATATATTAAATTACTAAAGTACTGAAAAGTAAAACTCTTCGTAAGAGAAGAAGAAATTCAACTTACCATATTCATTATTAGTTAAGTTCAGCCTAGCTCTGGCAAGCGGACTGTCTTCATGGTTGCAGAGATCTCTAAAGCAGCAAAGCAGAAGGGAGTGCTCTGAAGAAAGTGGTGGTCCTCTGGACCCTGGAGAATTTTGGCACCGAGATAACGCTTCTTGTTCCCTGAAAACAGATTAAGATGATATATATAGTTTTAGTTGGAGAAACACAAGGTTAAAAGTTAGACAAAAGCATTATGGACCAGAAAGTTTATATGATTTAGATTCATTTAAACTAATAAAATACATATTATTAAGTTACGTTTTGGTGAACTGGCATTAGAAGCAAAACATCTCTCTATTGCTTCTTTCTTAGAGTGTAATGATTGGGCTTTTCTTAAGAGAAAATTTTATCGTAAATTGAAAATAAGACATTCCTTCCTGCCATTTTGATTATAATCATTAATATTATGATTAGTTTCAGTCCACGGGTCTACATTACCGGGGATAAAAAGTATTTTTAATTATGCCACTTCAAAATTAAATTTTTTAACAGGAAAGAGTAACAAATTGCTTTTATGGTAGGCTTAAATACATAAACTAACACTCCGATTTATTTATACTTATAAATAAAAGTTAATTTGTATCAAGATGATATTGGATTCAACCGTCTTACGCCTGAACCAAGCCTTCGGGATTAATTCGAACACAACAAGAAGCTTGTCCGATATGAAACAAGTTCTGAACATAATGAAAATAATAAACCTTCGCCTTTATTGAATTCAGAGCTTGAACATTAAATGGCTGATTTTTTACTTCGAATTCATTTCAAGTTGACTTGATTCAATGGTATTGTGGCAAAAACATCGGCAGTCGGCCTCGGCGCACTCGCAACTTTATTATATTTTAATAGAATAAAAAAAGTGCTATTTGTGTCCTTTTGTGTAGTCGTTTTAAGTTTATGAGAGCTTTAGAATGTTAATATCTACACTATCTACTAATTAGTCACGAGTTCTTATTGTCTTCATTGAGTTATGATGTTTTTACAATGCCTTGATAACTAGCGTGGCAATGTGGAAAACCTCTCTTTAGGAGTTAGACCTCCATCATATTTTATTTATAGGAAAACCCATATAATGTTAGTATGTATACAGAAGGTGCGATCACGGCTCAGCCTTGACCATTTATATGTACCTATGCATTACTGGATTTCTATCTGAATTATTTTCTTACTTCGTTCTTTTTACGTAGTCTGGTATAGCTTTTTAAACTTTAAAAAAAAATGTTTTTAATGGTTTATTGATTAATTAATGTATATAGGTACCGCCTTTACCAATGCAACGGTAACACATAGCTAGGTAATTTTATTCAATTCGATAATTATATCGAATAATTCGAACTCGCTTTTTCTCCCAACGTTCACATCGAGATCATTCAACGCCATTACACCTCCCAGATAGTTGGCGTTGTGCAACATTTTAATGTGCCAAGTAGGTATGCCAACACATCAATACGTTCATTTGTTTTGTCACTACATGACTGACTGCCGTACTCAGAGACGTTACTTAATTTTAAAGTTTATTTAGTAAAAACGTGTAATACTTAAGTCTATACGCCTAAAGACGATTATTCAATGAAAAAATTGTGTTAATCACAGATTACTGCTAATTGACGTCTCTGAGTGCGGCAGTTAATGAGCCTTTTATCAACCTTTTGTTCTAAATGCTAGTTAAAAAAGATAATTATATTATTTATTACTAAGTATAAAAAACTTTTGCGCAAATCTACTGAAAGGATTTTTACGAAACTTTACAAGTAATTAAACTCAAACCCTCTTATTACAAAATGTGGACTAAGTATTAAACCAGGTTTAAATTGACATATGGCATTGTTTTAGTGTCTAAGTAGTCAATTTAAACCTGGTTTAATGCTTAGTCCGTATTTTGTAATAAGGGGAAAATAATCGAGAACATATGTATTTGTTTAGTTAGAGAATGCTTTTAGCATTAAACCCTCCTTTTGTACACTTACATTGTAAGAACTTTATTGCACAAAGCAATAAAGTTCTTAAATAAATAAATAAATAACTGGGACACAATTTAACGTATAAGTATGTTATAGGTAAAAATTTATCCTACTACGTTTCCGTGGGACGTTCTAGCAAAGCATAATACTTTGTAGGGTTGCATAGCATAAAAAAATCTAACGTTTATACGATCACTAAGTTGTCTGTCTGTCTGCTTTATCTACATAATGTATAAAATAAATGAAGTATTAAACACGATGAACGGTGTTTTTATTGGCATAGTGATTAACTGGCCGTCAAGAACTTTGGAGACGCGTCAAACCGAAGAGGAAAGTTCAAGGATGATATGATAAAATATTATCGCAATAACAGCCAATAATTTACAGTATCTTGGAGATATAACTACAGAGAATTATTAGTTCGCATGCGTAAACTGAAATGTATTTAATTAATTATCTTTTAACTTCTGACGCAAAAAGAGCGGTGTTATGCGGTAAGTTTGACGAGTCTGTGTGTGATTGTGGCATCGGAGCTCCTAAACGAATCGACAGATTTTGAATTTTTGATGCAGTTTTTTTGTTTGAAAGCTGACATAATCGTGATGGTTCTTCAAGAGTATCAGTAAAATGTTCAAAGAAAATGGAAAAAGTTTTCTATCGTCTATTTCAACACAGCGACAGCAAGATAATTAAAAATGTCTTTTGTTTGTGATTTGTGGCGTGATAAATAATTTTTTTGCCAACAACTTCTAATTTATAAATGGAACAATAACGGTAAATTCCAATAATAACACGTTGGTGTTTTCCATGCCAAACAAAAGAATTTACAAGTCAATTATTACAAAACCATGCGTTTTATGCTAAACGCACACAAATAGCCATATAAGTCGTCGTTTTTCAAAAGCTCAAATAAAGACATGTGGATTTATGTACTACATTTGAAGTCATAGTGCTAATGTAATAAAGCCTTCTCCATTGAATACAAATCATCATTTTAGTGTCGCAAACCACTCACGGCTTATGTTCCCACGGATTTACAAAAATTTACATAAAATTAAAATTTAGTACTATTTAGATATTGGAAATGCACATCTATCTCCGCGTTCTATCTCTCTCTTTTGTTTTAAATATTTCGGACCTCTCACTCACACGCATTCATAGAGTCTACACAAAGTGGGTCTTCGTTTCTTTTGAATATTGAAGACGTTTGACGTATTAGAACATTTAACATACAAAGCTGCTTCTTGTAGAAATAAATATGGTGTAGTTTAGACCTTTGATCTTCTTCAATTTACAAACTTTTGGAATTCGTATATTTGCATAATTTAACTTAGAGCTTATCGTGAGAATAGAACTTTATAGTTAAGTAAAAGCTATTTGTAATATTGAGACGCAAGTTTAGTGCTGGTAACATGAGTAGTTCGCTTAACGGTTTTGCAATGAAACTAAATCTTGGTATTAACTTTACAAAACTAGAAATGTTTTTAACAAAATAAATCAATGTTAAAGTGTCTGTTTTAGAAATGCATTAAAGATATTAGTGACATCTCAGAGCTGAAAACTGGTAAACTGGTTGATAAAGATATACTGCTCGTCCAAAAATATCTAGAACTTTAATTAGATAGTTGAGTAACAATAGCTATAGCTACATATTCCAAAGTGACTGGTCGATTTCTTCCTCATATTTAGATTATAATTAAGTTGTTTTGAAATTGAGAGCTTGCTGTTGGACGACGGATCACTTTAGCCGTCAACACCAAAAATAATGATCCAACGCCTAATTATTCAAATTCAAAACATCCAATCCGAGGTTCAGATTACGTCACTAAAATAAGCTACTGCCGTTACCATCTTTAATATTTCATAACATATTCAAATCTGATGAACAAGCCCTTGAGAACACGTTTGGAAGTAACACCGAGACGCTAATAAGGCAATAAACTCAATATTATAAGCATAATATTAATGAACAATTTTACAACACGGTAAAACTGTCGTACACTTTCTTAACTATCAAATTTCGCTCAATTTTCGATAGTTGTAATCCATTCGGTCATCTATTTTAATTAACATAGCCGTTCGATTCAGTTTCTCACGGGAATCAGACAGTTTGTCTATCTGAGGAATTTCGTCAATTTGAATAATTTGAATGATTGGATTGTTTTGTTTTGCCGATTAGAAGCCTTGCAACTATAAGGCCAATTTGTAAAACAGGTTTTGTCTTAGATTTTTGATAGGGAACCAGGTGGGTGCCTTGATTGTCCTTAATGAAGTTTCTTACGCTCACGTTCGTAATCTATTCGATCCTACTGTTGGATTCTGTTGTAATCTGATATAGGTACACAAATTAAAATCAAGTAAATTGAAGTCGTTTTGAGTGGCTTAATAAATTTTTAACTACTGAAGGTTGTTTTAAATGAATCTATTGTTAGCAATTCGATTGGTAATCGATTAAATATGGGTTGTGTAATCAATCGGAATACTTTTGGACTTAGTTATTCCGTATCATAATGCAATGTGCATTCTATTTGTTATCTAGATGCTATGAGGATTGTAGCCGTATGCTAATCTTATCTTATGCAAATCAACTGCATATGTAAGGTTTGTGTTTGTCAAACACATATTCAGTTTGTATGCCTTTCCGTCTGGGTTTATAGGCTTGAATGTAAAAATGAACAGTTGGTACTGAAAAATTGTAGATTAATGTGATAAAATATACAGCAATCTGAAACTAACTATCATCCTGAAGACAGTAAGAGGTGGATTTTGTAAGAGGAGACAAGTCGAGAAGATGTGTAGTAAACGACAAACAGAATTTCTATTGTTTGTATTTTGTATACATAGATTACCTGTAGCATTATACATATTATTATTATACATATTTTTTTCATATTCGAATTAGGTACTGACTGGTATCATGGATATTTCTTCTATACTAAAGAAAGTTGCGAATACAATAAAAAAGAAGTTTAAAAAATCTTTATTTCAGAGTTCGCAATCCATAAATTAGGGTAACTAAACCGTTCTCGAGTTATGCGCGTTTAAACATTCGGCAATTCGTTTTTATTTCTTATATGCGTACTTGAAGTACCGTAATTTCACTGGGTGTTTATGATACATCTTCTCTTATTATCTTCGCTTTGCTTTATTTAGTCCAATCTAAAAGATTTAGTAAAAATAAATATGATTAGATGTATCACCGATTTGTTCCTAACGATTAAGCTTCCATCGCTTTGGTAAATAACAAAACGGTGACTCATTTCTCTAATCCCCCCTCAAAACACCACGCGAAAAATTCATACACGTGATGGGTCTTAAAGGGATATAAAAACATAGGATTAAATCTACACGAACTGATTCGAACAGACATGCTAGGAATGCTAGAAACTATCTAAATAAAGATACCGCAAAGCGAATATTAGGTCATTCGAAAAACAACATTCCTTCTCAGTCATCCATTTTGGAGCTGCGAGATTTTATTATAACTGTCAGACAGAAGCTTAAAAAGCTTTAAGATTTCTCTAAAGCTGAGACAAGATGAGAACAGAGACGCTATGTAGTAAACACCTTATAATCCTTATATACCTCATCATCATTTCAACCCATAAACGTCCCACTGCTGGGCATGGTCTTGGTCATGGTCTCCTCCAAAGATTAAGGAGGGAATTTAGCCTACTATACCACGCTGGCTAGACGGGTTGGTATAGAGTTTGTTTTGAATTTTCCTTTTCTCGAAATGCTATTGTGTATTAGATAGCGCCCCTCTTCCTCTTAAAATAACATAACATCATAATAGAATGTTAATTTAAACGCCTATAATACTTTCAACACGAATACGAACTTTCAAACACATACAATCAATGAAAATGTTATGTCACAGATTTGATCGTAACATTATTATTCGTAGGCCGTAACCGAGACTATCGAGTTAAACTAATATTCAAAACCTTAACCAAGTCTAAAATATTTTGTTTCAGACATAGTAATTTTCTTCCTTTAATCGTACTTAATCGTACCACTGCTGCCCTTTCTTTGGAGCTTCACATTCTTTGGAGAAGACCCGTGGGCACTGGTCTTCAGCCAGGGAATTTAGCCCACCATACCACGCTGGCCAGACTTTCTTTTAGCAGATGAGTAACTAGATCATTTAAGAATGGCTGAGATATATGAAGGGATGCGCTGAGATAGATATAAACACTAGACTTGATAAGCTACTGATCGAAATGTAGGGGGAACCATATGCGAGTCGTTTGGCCAGAAAAGGGTGACGTATGCTAACAATATCTAAATTTGCATTGAACTGAATCTTTTATCTATAGAAATTGCATATCAATCACTTATCTAGGCCTTGCCAAAGATACAAATTTAATTCTGCTAAGAAAAACCAATGTTTTGTTGTGATAACTAATATCTATGTAAATAGAAACAAGTTTATAAGTTATGTTAACTAATTAGGAGTAAATACAGTAATAGCGACTAAAATACACTCTAAAGATAAGAATACAGTTCTCCTTAATGAGTTAAAACCAATTTCTACTTAATCTACTGACGCATCTCACTTGCTGTGTCGAATTTTCTTTTTTAATTAATGTACAAGATATAGAGGCAGAGTCGTGCAGCTGGCAAATTTAATAAGCAATTAACTTTTATCTCAAGCAATAGATAAAGAACTTGAAATATCTGAAAATTAATTTGTTTATAATTAATCACTAAGCGCTGATAAAGTAAAGACAAAACAGTTTGCTTGTGTTGAAGATTAAGAAATTATTTTTATTTCTATTCAAGCAATCTGTTAAACATGATTGCTGAATATTCTAGAACTTTATCTAAAAGTCAATTCACGTTGTCATCAAAGAGCTGACAATCGCGTTAAACAACAAATAACAATTACGCATTTACCAATATCAGTATCTTTTGTGATACAAGTACTTAGTTAAAACAAAGAATCAGTTGAGACATACAAAGAACTTAGATCGATAACACGCAATTGACCCATCTACATAACGAAGCTATCGATATCAATGATTGCAGTTATGGGTGATAAAAAATGTGATTCTTAGAACAAAGCCAGAGGAGACATTTAATAGATTTCTGTCAAATTGAGTAAATAATATTGATCTCTATTGTTTTATGTTATGGTCTGATTTTGTACGGAAGTGTTAGCAGTAGCTCGGGTCGGCGGCCGAGCTGCACTATCTAGCCTGACCCTTGCAACCCCAACATAGTCACCCTTATCTTAACAAACGAGGACATCAAACCGACATCACTCAATCGCACTTTATACACAATAAACAAGTCAAACGAGAATTAATTACCGATAAAATAAGCGAATATCAATTTGAATTCTATGGAAATCTTAACGAAGCGAACACGGCGATCGTTAGCCATGATAATGGCAGAGATTGCCAAAAAGGAGCAAAAATTATTTAAAGTAAATAAAAGTGAGCATGCGGCGGACGGAAACCTGTTTGGTGAACGCGGGCCGATCCGAATAAGATAATCAACTGAGCGGGTAATTTCAGAGTATAAAAACAGAGTGGAGCGGCGCTATGCCTTCACCGGTATAATTAATAAACCGAGGTGAACATACCGAGAGCCACATAAAAAAGATACCACGATTTCTTAATGTTCTACTGTTGTTAAGTAAACAGACATTTATTGATGAAAATTATGTGTCTGCTAATGTATGTTCTCGCCGCTTTAGTGACGCTGATAAACTAACAAATGCACTTTATAAAATTATCTTTTTAAGAAATTGTACTGAATTCTTGTCTACTTATATTAATGCACCCACTAATGGAAATAACAACAAATAAGCATCAAATATTTTGTCAGAAGATGTTCAATCATATCTAATTTGTGTCGTTACAATGATGAAAGCGGCAGCTATTTCGAAACCAAAGACAAATTGATTGAGGAGTTTGAACGAACCGTCGATATTGAAGCTGTAGCATGATAAGCAGAATTGATGGATGACAGCGCTCCTTATACGCCGCCTAACAAAAGAATAATTAATTCCTTGATGAGAATCAGAAAGGACTGCCGACCTATCGTAGAAAATCGTAATCACTATATAAATAGATGAGAAAATGTCAATAGGCGAGGATAAAGATTGTTATTAATTGTATGAGCTCGAACTTTGATAGCCATAGAATTTTGTTAGTCATAGGTGATTTGTAGTCTAATAGCTTTAAATTTGACTGTGTATTTAAAAAAAAAACTTGATTGAAACACTAAAAACAACAAATAATAAATTTAATGCATTGATTTTACAATTCTTTTTATGCCGAATATATGATCACATATCCGTGTAGTGACGGATTAAGAATACATAATGTTACTACCCCATATCAACCCGTGGGTGTCGTAAAATGCTACTAAGGGAGAAACATTAAAGTTTAAAGCTTAAACAGATAAGAGCACTGTGAGAAAAATAAAATTCCTAACAAACCCTATATCAACCCGTCTGGCCAGTGTGGTATAGTAGGCTAAATTCCCTGCAAAATATTTGGAGGAGACCCGTGCCCAGCAGTGGGATATTTATGGGTTGTAAACTTGTAATGATGATGATATAATAATCGCATTAATAATAAATAATATACATAATAGAGTAAAAGAATAGACTAGTTTTAATTCAAAGAAGAAATTCAAGTTCAACACTGAAAGCGAAGTTGCAAGTATAGAAATAGTCATTATAATTGCAAAAACTCATAAAGACTAACGTGACCAATTAATCACTACAGAGTGCATTCTCAACGGTACTTAAGTTATGTATGTAATTTTAAATCGGCGCCTACAGTTAACGAATAAATTGTGCTTGATCCAACTGCATGATAGCACACGAACGTCCAATTTGTTAAATAATGCAGTTAAAAGCCTTTATAAAGGGTTGACATAAAGCGATGGGCAGCATACTAATTAGAATCGCAATTATAAATGATAAAATCTTCAAAGAACCTCTTTTGGAATGTTGTTGGAACATATCCTTAGATTTTTATTGACGTTTACAGACGTAGATGTCTTGTAAACATCAAAATCAGAGGTCTGATCTCAGATATGGACACCAATTTATATAAATCGGCCGTAAAATTAATTGTTGTGTCCGATGACGACATTTTGGCGTCGCTAAATTGATTTTGAAAGTTGGAATTTTAATTTTATTCTAGTTGAGATCTGGTATGACAACGAGCGAGATTTTAACAAGCTTGACCAAAGATGACCTAAGTATTATTCCAAAACAAGCTTATCTCGTGTCAAAAGACAAGGCCACTGACGCACACAGATTATAGTTTAGTTACCTATTTTCTTGTTGATTACTTTTGCCTACAGATTTCTAAATTAGAATTAAGATTAAGAATCTCACTTTGATATTTTTTTATTGACATGTTTCACATAGACATGTTCTATCCTATACCTCTGTAAATAATTATAATGATTCAGTGCATTAATTTTGATATAAACTATATCTGACTACACTGTACGTGTGTTTGTAAGTCTATGAAAAGCAGTATAATACAGTATAAAATAGCAAATTCTACAATAACAATATGTGAAGAAGTCATTGAACTTAAACTTACGTTTCAGCCAAATGATGTAAGCACCCATGTCTGGCGTGATGCGCGCGTCGCGGCGCAGGCAGTTCGCTGTAGCAACCCCCGCTGCGCGCCGACCGACACATGTACCCTGTGCCCACGCACTGAGCTGTATTGCAGTAACATCTTACTCCTGCATCACCGTCCGGATCTAAAACAAATAAAATATTTGATTAAAATACTGCTTCAAACTCAAATCAAGAATAATAAAGCTTCGCAATGGAAAACTTTTCAGACATCCATAGGCTAGACCAGCAGTAATATTATAGTATAAGCTGTTGCCCGGAGCTTCGCTCTCGTTGGTTTTGTTGGGCCACTGCGCAGCTTCTATTGGACGTGGTATGATGATATTATATAGCCTATGGCCTTCCTCGATAATGGGCAATATCAAACAAACACTAAAATAGTTTTTCAAAATGGACCAGTAGTTCCTGAGATGAGCGCGTTCAACCAAACAAACAAACACTCTTAAGCTTTATAATAATAAGTATAGATAGTAAGATAACTATAGTGATACATACGGACCGCTTTAAAGTGCCAGCAATGATAAAGTTTATAGCTAGGTACTCGTATAAAATCAACAATTAATGTATTGCTAAATAAAACAACGAGAGAGCACGCACATCCTCCATAGAACAAACCTATTCGTAGAATTGAAAATATATTAAGTGTAAAACGATAAATCGAAACAGGAAACGACTATTGCAAATGTAAAAGGAAATGCATTATAGACAGTGTATCCAATCACGGGTATCGACACCGTGGCGCCTGGCACTGTCGTAAACTTTGACGGCGTTCGAATAACCACACACGTCCTTAAGAATAGATCCTAGCATTTAATGTTTGCAACGTCATTCATCAAAAGAACTGCAAATGTATATTTTCACTAGCTACTGAACGAAACAATCACGGTGAATCATAACACAGTTTTGGAGTAGAAAAAACAACCCTTTCATCTCTAGGTAACCCATCGACGACAAGCCGATGAACCGGTAAAAATAACATACAGCTGGTTCGTGGCGCGTATCGTGTATGAATAATGCGCACGTCATACACTACGGGCCCCAACATAAATATCCTCACAAACGGCCAGCCTCCGACCGCATTCAATGTAAATGCTTCGGCTCCAGACGATGAAACAAAACAAAATTAATTTCAGAAAGATGCCGCTTTATTTGCTCTCAACGACGGAGGAAAAGTTAAGGAAGACCCCCCTTGATGTCCGGCATCTTTAGGATATCTTTTTCGTCCAAGGAATCATGTAGTTTTTTCAACTTTAATATTTGAATGATTAGTGAGTCGTCCGATGCTCATGCGTAGCGGTGGGACATCGATTAAGAATCTCGATAAAAACACGATACCTGAAACCGGCATCATCGAGCTAATCACGTTTTAAAGGGGTCATTAAAATTTATTGAAATAAATGAGCGGACTTATAACTCTTAAACGTCGAAAATGTAATTGTAAAAAGTTTAGTAAAAAGATAATGATTCGTTCGTCGTCGAATTCACAAAGAAAATTTAGAATTCCATTCGTACTGAAACCGGTAGATGAAGTCGCAAGCGAAGTCGAAGCCGCAATAAATAAAACAATTAAGGAATAAAATACCCACAATGAAAAATAAAAAAAGTGTATACCCGCCGTTAATAACTAAACCTTTGAGGCAGGGGAAATTGGAAACTTTTAATAGCAAACTTTAATGGCTTTTGCACGCTGCATTGCTTCCATTAATTGCAGCGCACCGTGCATTTATTATGAAATCGAAATTCTATTGCCGTCGTTAATTTAACGCTGTTTGTCTTATTGCACGCTTATAACAGGCGTAAATTCTCTGTAACTATTACATTCTTGATACATTTTTATGCATCCTCCACTTATAACAACTCATCACCTCTCATTAGCAGTCATCAATACATCGAACATAATGCTAGACGGATGCCATTAGACTGACTTTACAATCAATTTCGAGTCAAAAGCAGAGGCACAAATAGAACACCGAAGGATAAGGTAAATAAAAAACAAACACACAAAAGAGAAAAGGGTCCCGGCATGTTATTTGGTATTGATAAATGGCCCACAGGAGATGTGAGAGAAAAGGACGGAGCGGGGCTAGACAGAGATAGACTTACTAATGATTATGAAGGCAGGATGCATTCTGAGATAAAAGAAAGTGCTTCTTATCTGAGCTGAAGTTTTGGTCTTCTTCAACATTAAAAGCTGTCAAGTTGGTATTCTTAAGTGCATACACGGCGCCAATTCTTCACGGCGCATTAACTCCGAAAACGAAGCTTCATGGTTGCAAGCTTTTGTTTGGACACCCGAACCTTTGGGGAGAGATCACAGCGATCAGTCACCCTTATGTCACGTGGCAGTAAACGAGGTGTTAATTTCCTAGTTTCCTCTTTGTTTGCCTCACTAATTGAAAGTCGTAAAAGGATTTTTGGAATACTTCAAATGAGTGGAATGCATTTAACGAGAAATGCTTTTCTAAAAGCTGATGCGAACAGGAAATGTTTTGTGTTGTTTTGAAAGCAGTTTTTCTTACGATAAAATCGCTAGAATTTGTTTTCGATAAAAAAGCAATTTAAAGGAGCAAATATTTACCATTGGAGAGATCGGATCGGGACGGGACACAGGAGCCGGTTTTGGTAAATCGCGATTGAAATGTTCTCGAGAAGCCGGTGCGCTGGACTAGATCTTAATAATAAGATATGTTTAACGCCGCATCGTTTGGCCCGTACGTCCCTTCAATTTCATTACAGATGTCTGCAATGAGACGTCTATTCGATGTATCAAGTTCCATGCTCATTTCTCCAGTACATTTCGCTCGTTTCAGATCGGAGATTCAATTTAGATCGAGCTTAGATAGCACAAAGCTTACTCTAACAGAAATAGTATGCTATTTCTGTCATATTGTTAAGGTCCAACTGAGCGGTCAAACAGTTTTATGTATATTGTGTTTAATAAAATAGATGAACACCGATTACTTTTTCAATACACAAATCGACGTTAATCGAAGTTATTTCGTGTTTTATTAGCTCTTTGTAGTTAGATTGTAATCATTAGTAAGCATTAAGCGTTTATAGCTATGATGATCTCGAGAGACGTAATTAAACATACAGTTTTCGTTAAAAACATTGGAATGGTTATCTGATGGTAATGTTGCGACAACGACTTTCTCCTGACGTTCACACGCTGTCCGAGTCCGTTTTATCTAGTACTTTATTACGTTAATAATGATTGTGGCGCGAGCCGCAGCCGGTTTCTCTGCTATTCAGATTGGAGCTAACATAACAGGCTTTATGCTGATTGGATGACGCGGAAAAAGCAAGGCTGTGCTGTGGCCTTGTTGTCGCATTCCGGGGTCCGCTATTTCAAACTATTTATTGGCTGTCAAATTGATCCGCTTGATTTGTGACTTGTGAGTGACCGCACGGCTCTGCATCTCTGTTAACAAGTATTCTCTATCCAACAAGTATTAATATGGCGAGACACCGTCAGCGTCGTAAGTATAGTTAGCGTAGTGGCGCGGAATGTTAAACAGTCGCTCGAGGTGAACTTTAATAGCTATGGACATACTTAATTTATATTAGTCGACTCCGGTTTATCTGTTCGCATCGGCGAGCGCGATCGAATCACGACTCATCCTCTAATTGCACTCGCTGAATTATCTTCCGTAATGGATGTCCTCGTCGGTGCGTAATTATCCATTGCGGCGCCAGTAATCTGGTCGGGCCGCAGGCAATTTCCATCGGAATGTGAGCCGAGAGAGGCCTGTCTGTGGGTCGAGTAGCGTTTCTGCAGCTATCTCAAACAGAGATCGAAACTCTAAAGCCGCTTAATGCTGCTACACCTTGACAAATCGCGTCGATAATCTCGCGTTCTACTTAGAGAAATTCACGAGCTCGCCGAAGAGTTTGCTATTCCGGCGAGTTTAGAGCTTTTTATCAAAGATAGCGGTACACACAAGACGTGGAATATAAGAACATCAGATGCATGCATAACTTGTTAAATAGCGAGTGAGCGGCGTCTCCAAAGAGCCCTATCTATTGCAGCCCGACCGAGATCACTTCCTCGGAAAATTGCTCATTCGCACGTTAGCCGACGTATCGGGACTTGTTCTCGTGTTTACATCTAAATACAATTTAGTCGACGGCTATTACTTATATATAACGTCGAGTTCCTAGTTGGGTATACAAGGTGATGTAATTCGATAGTGATTTGATTAACATTAGCTTCGATCAACTCTTCGGATTCGTGTTGCTTTCGCATAGATATAATAGAAATGAGCTCAGCTATCAGTCTCGGCTTTCAGACGGATGATTCGTTTCTAATCTCTATTACAACGGTGTAAAGATGTTAATTGATCGATATTTTGTGTCGGATCGGATCTATGTATAGGCTCGTAGTTTATCAGTCATTCCGTTCACGTCCCGCCGCCGTCGAGGTTATCGAGGTGCTTTCACGCCACTCGAATAACATTTGAATAATGAAATGCGTTCGTCGAACTCCTAAAAGTGCAAAACGACGCCAGCGCCGACACAAAGCATAACGTAACCACCTGTTCAGAGATGAATCGGAGTATTCATCGCCTCGTTAGGTCACAATGGACTAAAGAAGGCCGGCTACCTGGTTGCTTTTTTTTTTCTTAATCCATTGCTCACGCGTAAGAACTTTATCCGTTTCGAATGGGCTGCGATGGTCACGATGGCCCGTTTCAATTGTGTAGGCGACATAAATGTCACAACGACAATGCTCATCGTTTAGAGCCCTCCAGTCGGAGCGGACGATTGTCGCCTTAAATCATAACAGCTCTCGATCATGTGGTAGCCCATTAGTGGACGCGTGCCGACGTGCGACTCACTGTAAACATTTGAACCCTTTTGTGTGTATACCCGCACGGTAGTATAAAAGGTTTTCATTAGAGATTTACCGTTTCAATTTAATGTGTAAACATCGCTGGACGATTGTCGTGTATGTCAACATTTCGGTACAGGTGGTAAGGTGGTAAGGTGCATAGGTGGTAAGGTGACAAGTGAAGGGTTTAACTATCGCAATACTGGTGTTGTTTTTGTGCTGACGTGTGAAAATATTAACACCTTTGGTGTGGAGAATGTACAGTTCGTTGACTGCAACATATAATGCAAGACGGAGATTGAAACGTAACACAAAAAGCTTAATCAATATTTCAACAGCGACCGCATTCCGGTCTTATCCGAGCAGAGGTTGCTTTCGATTTAATTAGATCGTGAAAAAAGCACTATGAGATCAGTTCTGAGTTACCCGACATTTCTTGTTTTGAATTCATGTTTGTCATAAACGACTTGGCAGCGGTGAAGTCAAAAGTGCATAGTAAACAAGTAGGTATATGTATTAAGTATGTATGTATGCGTCGGTGGGTGGCGCTTATTTCCGTATATTTTCTACACTTGCCTTATTTATGAGTTCATGCATATACATTATTATACATAACAATCAGGGTTATAAGACGGGTATAATCATATAACAACACGGTAATTATTGTAGACTCTAATATGATGATAACTTCCATTTAATAAAGACTTGCGATAAACATGTAACTGCAATTTTATATAAACTTTCTTTCATTTTTGATACATTGATGAGAAAGTTAAGAACAATTTTTTCATTTCTTTGAATACATGATGACAGAATACATTTCTGCAACATCTGAATTGTTCATGAACAATCTTGTTTTATATTCTTTTTAGTTGTTAGAGGAAGCAACCCAGCAAAACAGTGCAGTTTCGTAACGGGTTATTATATCATATCTGAGGCGGAATGCGCGTGAGTTTCTCCGGATCGACGCGGCCGCGGTCGCGGATCGCCAGTGCAGTGGCTGGAGAATGGAGAAAGAAGTAGGGGACGGAATGCGGTCGTGCGTTCTCCAAGTACTCCAAGTAGACGGAATTTGCACCGAGACCCGTTACTATGGGCACTCGTTAATCACTCAGGCTTCACTGTTAACTCGAGATTAATATCGGTAGATATAAATAAAATTTGTTTTGGAAGAAGCTTTTAGATATTGAGACGTTATTTTTAGAAGCAATTTATTAATGGCCGAAATAAAATTTGAAGTTTTAATTTAAATAGAAATACTTAGGTAAGTACATAAGTTACATAGTTATGGATTAGACTTCAAACTTTTTAAATCAGAAAATGCAGTAAGTAACCTAAATGTTTCTATCTGCTGTTATGCAAAGATAGTAGAGTTGTTAGAGAAGAAAGAGGTAACGTGGTAAATCATCATTTCAACCCATTAACGCCCCACTGCTAGGCACGGGTTTGCTTCAAAGAATGTGGAGGAATTTTGGCCTACTATACCACGCTGGCCAGACGGGTTGGTGTAGGGTTTATTTCGAATTTACCCCTCTTGTTTGTATAAGGTTACTTAGACGCCTTTTACCCACGGGTAGTGACATTATGTATTGTTAATCTGTCACTACATGGAAGATGAAACCGTGGTAAATAAATATTAAAAAATCAAAAATTCGCCATCATTACTATGGTCATTGTAGAAACCTCATTGAACACGTTCTTACAGGTATAGCTGGCCATTTATCAAGCTCTTTAAACAATAAAGCGCTACTATAAATGTAGTAGAAGTACTCTTCTACTAACCAAAACCCTCAACACTCATACGTATATTGTATATTCAAATCAGCATAATGTACTTACTATGTACAATTACCATACGGGGCCATAGCAACTGGTTCACGTCACAATGATTCATTACACACTTTGTTATTCCAAACATGTCAAAATACAACATATTCTCGTACCTTTTGCACCAGACCCGTATATCTGTTGACAGCATATAAAATATACTATTACGTTTTTAAAATGCTAAGGATTTTAGTTTTTATGGCATAGCAGAATGAGTCTTATGATTTAAGGGATAGGATGTACAATCAATCATGGTGCATGTAGCGTCATATCACGTTATAAAATTCAATTAGCCCAGTCTTTTAACATAAAAATCTGTCATTATAGTTTGTATACAATTAAGTGTTCCAGCATCGTCGTAACAACCTATTCTGTGTCTCAAAGGAGATTAGCTACTTAAAATTTTTAGTTTTTTTTACTACTTCTCCGAGTAGGAAATACATAATATATTGAAATGCAAGAAGTGTGTGTGCAATTAATTATAGGTGCACTTTCAATCGCTCATCAATAGAATTGTATACGTCACGATTGGAAGGAGGTCAAAGAAAGCCAAGGCTCTTCTAATAGTTATTTATTGACACCTAAGTACATTTTAAAATGATGTTGTCAAAAAACTAATTTCAAAATAAAATTTGGAACGGCATTATATCGTAACTTTAAGAAATTAAATAATAATTATATTTTAATCATAATTATTATAGAGGCGACAGTTTGTGAGTGTTTGTTACTCTTTCACGCTCAAACGGCTGTACCAATTTTGATAAAATTTGGTATGTAGATACACACCCTGGATTAACACATAAGTAATTTTTTTGTTATCGCAAGTAACACTACAGTCGCTACTAGTTACAGAATATTAATATAAATTGGCGGAACACATTATGCATACCTATAACAATTCATATATCTATTTAAGTAATATAAGATAAATATATTTATACTAACATTATAAAGCTAAAGAGTTTGTTTGTTTGAACGCTAGGATCTCCGAACTACTGATCCGATTTGAAAAAATATTTTAGTGACAGATAGCCTATTTATCGAGGAAGGTTATAGGCTATATAACAATACGCTACGGCCAATAGGAGCTGAGCAGTGGCCAAACAAAAGCGACGGGAGCGAAACCCAACGCGACTTTTAGTAAAAAAATAAAACCTATAATACAGACACGCAAAACAAGTAGTCAATTCTAAGCTATGACCACACGGCTCCTGAATACAATCCGGCGCATGATATCAGTAACCCGTAGTAGGAGACACTGTATTGCGGTAGTTTCATTTGTCTCTGTAACATAAGAGTGGCGACTTAACAGTTACACATGGGTTACATGTCGTATCGTGTGTCGGCAGCTTTATAACGAAGTTTGTAATTTTTGTTAAATATAAACTTTTAATACAAACCTATGTCGATGGTAATTTTTTTTTTTCATTTTTACCACATTTACGCAAGCACCATCTAGTCCCAAATTAAGCAATTATATTTGCTTGTGTTATGGGTACTAAACAACTGATACACTACTTAAATACATTTTTTTTTTGTAAATACATACATATTATAGATAAATTACACCCAGACACAGAAAAAACCTTTATGCTCATCACACAAAGATTTGTCCTAGGTGGGGATCGAACCCACGACCTCCGGTTTAGCAGTCAGGGTCACTAACCACTAGACCGGCCAGTCAATTAAATAATCAATTATTATGATGTTGACAAGATGATTTTTAATGATGTGTTAGTACTTAGTAATACACTCGTTTTTTTTGTATTCCTAGTACAGCAGCCAATGTAAGTTACATTACAACGCCAAGTTTTTTGGAGTAGGCACATGTGGTGTGTGTGAGGAGGACATGAGTACGTTACATGTCATATTATAGGTAAACAAAGCACACTTTTTAAAATTTTAGCATGACATGCCTGTGTGTCTGTTTGTTTGAGGTAAACTCCGAAACGTCTGAACTGATTTCGACGGGACTTTTACTGGCGGATAGCTAATGTCACATGGAGTAAGTTAAGTTAAGAGTAATTTGATTTTGGAAACAATGTTAGGGTTCCGTGAAAAAACAACTGAAATCATTTGTAAATATTTTTCTATATTGTTTGCAACACAACTCTCTTTTCCATACACCCTTGTCTTAGTCTAATATCTAATACTTAATATCAATAGATAAAACTCAAGGCTCAATAATTCACTATCGCATTTCTTTTGACGTACTAATAGATAATTCATTATATCTAATCTATTCCATTTCACCGATTACTGTAAGGCTTTTGACCTGTAGTTACAATGACTCATTGTAATTATCGATTTTGAAGATTGTAATTGCGTCTTTCATACTAAATGTTTACAGCGATAGTACCTATGTTAAAGTACGTTGCAAGAGATCAACATTTCCAAGAAAAAATTCCTGAAAAACGGTTTGAAATTGTAGTTTTAGAAAAATAAAAAAAAACGGGAAAAAAGTGAAAAATAAAAAAAGTGGATCTATGTATATAAGTTTTTACTTAATTGATCTATTTAATACTAAACAGCAATATTTGAAAGTGTGTTATTAAATAAATTTTCCAAGAAGACACTGATAAAGTTCAATTTACAAAGGAACACTATCAATGTACAAAATGTCATCCAAATCGAAAGAGCAATTTCTGTGATACCTGGCGGAAATACAAGAATTGCTGCTTATAGAATTAATTACTTATAAGGCTAACGATTTGCACTGCATATTAACTACATAAATAAGTATGGATAAACATGTTCGTCTGTGTACAGGCTAGGCGGTGAGCTCAAAGGCATGCCTAATAGCCAGCTCCTTACATATGCTGTGCTCCAAAAACCGTAATGTTAGGAGTAGAACGAGCCCAAAGAACCATCCTTAAAGTAGCTACCTCTCGCCCTTTCCGATATCCGACGGTCCAATTATACCAAAATTGTAAAGTTTTAACAGTTCGCCAACTATTTATCTTGTCTACTGTACTAAAACATCACACTGCGCTTACGTACGACCCTAACATCACTAACACCAAGAGGCGGAAATATAATGTTTGCATTACAATTTCAGAATCTAGATATATTTTTACAAATAATTATTATCCCTTTTTAGGACCTTTTTTGTATAAGAAAGTAAATAAGGCGTTATCTATATTCCATTTTAACTATTTTAGATGTAAGTCGATTATTTATAATTATTTGCAAAGTTTGTCCTATGACCAAACCGAAAATATGTTAGTTGTAATCAAATAAGCTGTTACATATTTATAATTGAATTGTAGTTTAATTGTTTGTTTAGTTTTATTATTCGTTTTATTATGATTTTTGTTTTTTTAGATAGTTTTTACACATTCTTGTTCTCTCTACTTTGTAAGGAGTACAAGAGTGTTTGACCTAAGACCGCCTGTAGCACAGGTTTCACTACCTAGTACAGGCTAATCATAAATTTTTGTTCCCTACATTAAGTTATTTTTAAGAGTTCTTTTATTTATACATACCTTATTACTTGAATAAATTTTACTTTACTTTACTTTACTATATGCTAACGTTGAGCCAATCATCACTGAAGCGTTCATCAACTTTAATGTTAGGACGTGTTATGGAAAATGTGTTAACTAGTCGTGAGAATGTTTAGATTGAAATTAATAAATAATATGAAGATTGAAGACATGCATGTCTATGAATTTTGCTATTTTTAAATCAAGAATTATGTGTATGGAATAACGGACACGCCACAGAGCGGTGGTCACTCGATTCCTCAATTTTTCATTCAAACGGGTTATTTTTCCATCGTCCGATAAATTTTATCTGGAGAATAAAATCGACTGGATATATGATGAAATAAAGTCGAAATTTATCTGGAGAATAAAGTTATCTGGCGATGGACAAATCGGCCCTAGGTGTAACTTAAAACAGGATTACCTACTTAGAACTTAGGTTGGAACTTCGGTTTTAAACTTCTAACCAATAAAAACATAATCAAATTCAAATTTAACCTACCTACATTGACATATAAATATTTCTGTTTCTGTTAAAGCACCGTAATTAAAATTAAAACAATAAATTGCATTCATATTTTGTGAGCTATTCTCATTTAATTATATTACTATACTTAGTAGATTAATCATTGAAACCATAAGCTAGTCTTCGTGTAAAGAAAATCTTCATTATTCTATACAATTCCCTATCAAGTTTCAGTCCGATTCGCTATTTAGTAAAAGCGTGATCAATCATGATCATTATCATTAAAATTCTTAACGATTAACGAGCGTACTACTATTATTTCTAAAATTCCATACAGTATTACAATCATTGTTTAGAATTAAATCTGCAGAAAAAATCTAGATTATGCACTCTATGCGTTACAAAATAGGAATCATCGAATATTTTTCAACTAAAATGGTTTTCGAGGTGAGAGGTCGCTGCCCAGAGTATGCAGTTACATTTTGAAACATGTTATTTATCTAAAAACTGTTTATTAGTTTTGTTAAGAGGCTGACAATCGATAACTAATTCGATTATGATAATTTAAGCCCTCGAGTCGTGTATGGATGGACTTACTGATAGTAATAGTAGGTAACTCTATCGTTATAAGTACTGTAATTTACTACTCTATGGCATTTCAAATTTCCAGGTTAATTAAACTATGACAAATTAGGGTATGTAGGCTTTAATGTATTAACATCTAAAATAAGCCACATTAATTAATGAGTTTGCGTAATTAAATAGTCAGTTTGTTAATTAACTTTCTGTTGCTTGGAGCATATTTAATTTGTATGCATAATAATTTATCTTAGACACTTATATACCTATAAGTTTTTTTTTATATAATGAAGTTCAAGCATCTGTAAGGAGCATACAGACAGAGTCAAGTCCTTAACAAGTGTACGATATGCCTAATGTAGGTATAATTTCTTTCTTTCAATTAATTACAACACAAAATATATCAACGACAAACAAAATGTCATAGAAATTATATTATTTATTTAATACCTACCTACTTAAAATGTAAATGTAAGCACTCACACTACAACATAGACGACGAACACTCCAAATTCAAATTTTAAATAAACATAAAAAAAAAATAAAAGAACATATTTTAAATTCGCTACTTTCTAGTGACGTAGCAAGGTCGATAGGTGTCCTCGAGCGGTCAAAAGCCCGGCAGCATTCGGCGAAATGACATCACTATATCGACCTAATATATCGACAAATTATACTGGCCTCGGCCTAGCAACCGTACCTATATAAATTTTATTTAGTAAACATTTTTATTAACGGCATGTTCTAGCCATAAACCAGTCGCATTTATGGCTACTTTCCTCTAGAATTTTATCTTGGTAATTACATTACCATACCAACTGATTAATTCACTTAATTATCGCTTCTCAGGTTTCGTAAAAATAACATTAAATGCCTTTTGTTTGAATTATTATTTTGGTATAAAAGATATTCTGTGCCAATTAATTTATTAATTCTTTTTTTCGACAGATTTGAAGTTTATTATTATACATAGTACAGTTGTATTTATGATTATTAGTGTGAAGTGATTAGGCACACCTATTATTATTCATAACGGGAGGTGTGTTTAAAATATTTACAGATGACAGACAAATGGACGCGACATTAGGACAGGTGTTTAACGTATTAAAATAGAAAGTAGGTATATAAAAACTACGTTAGGCGTTAATAAAATATAGGTACGGCAATTTTATTTATTGTTAATATATTATATGGTCTAAGGACTCTTTCAGGGAGTTACTCATACGTTTGTTTTGTATATTGCAGACAAAGTGAACCAATGGCACGCGTGCCAAAGATGGCAAGCAGGATAAAAAATTTGGCACGCGGAAAATATAAGGAATTTTAATTAGATACCTAATTACTACATAATTAACTTACTTACTTACTTACTATCCAATTTTAATGTTCCACGTCATCCAATCTACATGCACTTAATGAACAAAGTCAAAACAGTGCCCACAAAAAGTAGCCGGGACGTCCAACTAGTTACGAGATGTATGCAACTACATAAGTATATGTACAAATAGATAGACATGCTAGTTAACTACTGCGGCACTCGAGTAGAAACAAACAACATCTCGTACTATAACAGCTAATATTTGAACAGACGATAGTGCATTGAGTGGGTTAAAGTAAAGGTGGAAGCGAGAGCGAGTAACTTCCCGCTTATAAATCGTGAAAGAATTAAAGCTATGTCTGTCATCTGTGATGAACAAATAATAGATTTCCCAGTGTCTAAAAGCTTGGCGACCAAAGTGTTAACTAATTAAAAACTCAATCAATACCCTTTATAACAAAATAAAAACTAACGCAAAAGCAGATTTAAGCCATGAAAAATCTGTTATTTAAAATGATTTGTAATAATAGTTACACGGACGAAGCTATTATTAATAAATATTTAACACGAACACTGAAAACATTTAAAAAACTTCAATGTAGATATTAACAGTACTGAAAATTATAGTTGATTAAAACGACAATTTAGGTAACTTGCAAACTTAAATACTACGACAAATTAAGAGGCTTAAAATTAAATCGTTACCGTTTATTACTTAGGCTCCTCACAAGTGAAACGCGTAGTAAATGAAGTAGGTACAAAGCGATACCGATGAGGGTCGATGTGTGGTCCATAGCCGGACGCGACGGGGCACCGACCAGTACCGAAATATTGTTTTTATTAACTAAATAATGTTTATTACCGAACACGGTCCAAGCGCATTTAAAATTAAAAACGTTCGATAATAAAATACATTCTGGGAACGTGGCTCTTACTCCGTAATTACAATGTCTCAACAGAATATTAATAAGTTAAAATAATAAAGCGGCAAAGTTTAATAAAAGCATTAAACTTGCTATTTTCGAAAGATAATCTAGTTTAACTAAGACACGAACTAAGGTTAAGGCGTTCGTGATATTGTGCTATTTATTAAACTTTCATTATAAAGAATGCAGTAATTGTATAGTGGTTTCACTCTAATGATGAACTATCATTCTATCATTATCAGTTATTAAATGATGAAAGTACATGCGTTACATGCGAGTCATTGCAACATAATCGATTTCAAGCGAAACCATATAAATACACTTAAATTTTCAATGTCTACAAAACAGAAAATAACTTAACCTTGCGATCCCTATAAATTGTTTGACGACCACAAAGAGATTGGCGAACAAATAACTAAAAGTTCTGTTTACTCGAAGAAAATTGTAGAGCAATTTCGTGCAATCATCGGGGTGCTTTGTGCTTCGGCTGTGTTCGGGTAAAATCGGCAATTATCGGAACGAGACGATTATTTGCCGACAGGACGCCGAACACGACTATCGTGCCGACAGAACCGCCCCAGGTTAAACAGATCGAGATTGTTTTGTTTTAGACATCAGTTATTACTTTAATAATGTGTGCCCATCTTTGAGCGAAGATTAAAGCTCGCCGAATCGATGGGAGTTATGTTAGTTTTACGTAGCCTCTGTAGAAACCAAATATCTTAAAATAATTAAGAGTCAACACTTTACGACAAAAATATTTGTTCGGTTAATACGCGCCACGATATTAATTTTGTACGCAAGTAGAGTTTATTAGGATTTCCATAGATAATAAAAAAAATACTGATTATTTTAGGATATTTTTTCTTGTCTATAGAGGCTATGTAAAAATTGCATACCTCTCATCGACAATAATATAGTTATATATATCTATATATGTAGCCTTGTACAAGGCTAGAAAAACAAGAACAACTAGAAAAATTATAAAGTGCTATAAATTTTCGCAACGCAACATTTCAAGAAAGTACAGCTAAAAAATAGAACAATTACCTGACATGCCCTGAGATTTATAACTTCAATTACAAACTTAATTAAGGCAACATCGTAAATATGTAGTAGCTACATACGTTTTTAAAACAAAAACAAATACATTTTGCACGCAATTAAGACACGCAGACGCAGGCACAACGTAAGCAATCATTTGATGAAAATGACTAAATATTTTTGGCATACTATTCAACCAACCATTTATCTAGAATTTCCTTCTAAGAAAGCGAACCTTCTATTAGATCTAGAATCTAGAACTAGAAGATACCTACCTATATCCTAGATGTTATAGAATTGGTTCTTCTTCTTAAACGGATAATTCTAGTTGAACTAGTCAGACGATTACCATCTGACAGGACCTAGGGTCTGTACGAGTTGTAGCAAACCTCGTTAGTTACATTTTCTTAGAAACAGATAATTCTCGCGTTCAATGATAGCTTTCAAGCATAACTAGGAGTTTGTGACGTTTAAAGTAATACGTCAATCTTCATAATAGCCCTCAGGTTTACAATATTTTAGACTTCAAGAAATTGAATATATTTTCCATATCAGTTGAAATACTGGGTTTTTCTATACTTGCGTTCCGTTCAAATTCATACAAAAGTACCATACAAGTCTGTCACCCATGTGGTAATTGATATTTTTATACCTAGAGATAAGCATGTGGCATCGACGATGTTTTGCTAACAAGTGAAAATTAAGACTATATTACTTGTAAAATGTTGCCGTTTTACGTTGGGCATTGTGTGATGGCTTACAACAGAACGGTACTAGATGGTATGGAAGTACGTGATAGGGACTATTAGTGCTTAAAAAGTTTAGTATATAATAACACCATTTATGTATTAATATTATTATGGTGAACGTATAGAGCTATTTTTTGCTACGAAATATATTTTACGTTCTTGGTTTTCAGTGTTTATATAGACAATTAAGTCGGATTAAAAAAAAGTAGCTTTTTAAAAACAAACACTATTATCTTCAAAATAGTATATTAATGTTTACTTTCTCTGAAAGTTAATTAGCGCATTACTTCAATATTTTATTTTGTATTGATTTAATAAGGATTGAACGGGTTTATGAATGGCCTGCAACGCTGTTGATGTGTTGCAGGAGTCCATAGTCTACAGCAACAGTTTACAGTCCAGGCGGGCCGTGTGCCTGCTACATCTTTTCTTTGAATCCACAATTCCGTACGCACAGAGTACTTGCAAATAATATCACAATACGGTCATTAAAAAACAAACAGTAGAAAACCATAAAACTGCCATTGGCGACACAAACACTGTTAATTTAAAATCCAATATTTGCTTAATGGATTAAAAGTTTATGACTTTAATCAGCTTTATAGTGTCGTAAAGAACGTTTTTATTTCTGAAGTTCATTTGAAACTATTATTGTATAATTATGGCACCTTATCGCCTATTGGCTGTGCGTCAAAGTTATTTATGCGATTTGCACTTAAGGCGTCGGTTTCCGATCTTAAAATGCAACGCAGGGATTGAAATGAGTCATTACTCATTAGATTACCAATAAAATCGATTATAGGCAGTAAGTCATTTGAAGGTTATATGAACAATGATTATTATACTTATCTAGAATAACGTAAATTTTTAACAGACTTAAAAAAAGGGAGATTTTATATTATAACCTTAGTTGAAACTTTATAGTTTTCGCAATTTTTGAATAAGTTAAAGTGAGTATCTGGTACTTGTGAATTTAGAGGGAAACGCGTTTTGTTATTTGTATATTTATTTTGTATAGGTGATGGGTGTGCAACTTATATCATGTATTCACGGCTTGTTTTGAATAATACTGTACATCTTGCGAGTTTGTTTTTATTAAATGTTCTGTTTCATGTTAAAGTTCAAGTACAACACGAAATATTGTGTTTGTAAGCGTATCTGTGGTAAATATTTGCAATATTATTTATTATATTATTATTATAATCGAGAAATAATTAAGTACGGTACCTTTAAGCTCACGTAGAGACCCGTTAATAGGCCATAAACGGCTCACATCGACACATAAGCATTGCATATTCGAGCACGTAATAATTCGCTGCTTTGCTAGTCAACGTGTAATATATGCAAATGATTATAATAATTGCATGCATAATTCTGTGCCTTTGACAATATTACATTATTAATCCTGGCTACAGGTCTATTACTAGTATAGCGAAGAGTCGTTCAGGGTAGACGTTATCTTGAATTTTTATTTATATCTAATTATGTGAGACTTCGTATGCAGCTGCGGCAATCAATTACGGATCATTTCACGATAAATTAAGTATAAAATGGCGTACAGGTGATATTTACTACCATCTAGACTGGCGCCATACAACAGCTGAACCGAACAGGACGTATTACGTACCAACCCGACGGTTACCGACGGATGCGACTAGTTCACAGTCAATTACTTCAAAATCCAACTTTTAACTTATAATTTTTTCCCCGATCGAGTCTTGGAAATGACACAAAATCGTTTCTCGAGTGGTCTTCTAAGCCATTAACGAGACGGACCTATGATTTGACGGGCTAACGAAGAAGCCGTAAAATTCCTCCTATAATCACCGTGGACCGCTCCCAAAGAGCACGCGGAGGGGGGGGGCTGATTACAGGGTAGCCGCCCACCGTCGGCCGCGGGAATCCGACCGCGACGAACAACGAAATGTCTTAAAACAATAATCCACTACTCAGATTTATACCATAAAAGCGTCGAAGGAATATTATATTAAGGTCGTAAGTAACTTTGTATAAATAGTTCCTTGTGCCGTTTCACTATTAGGCTACAGGAAAACGATTTCGCTGACCTCTATAATTGTAAGGGTTTCTAATATTTGATGATTGCGTGCCGCATGGTTGCGTGAATATATATTTTTTAATAATTCGGTTTTAATGTTGTTATAAATGGGAAAATTGGTCATTTATATAAAGTCTAGGGTCTAGTGCATTCTTTGGTGTACAGGTAAAGGATGGCATTTGCATTTTTACGATTCCTTGTATTATTTTTATAAGATCACTAAATTTTAAGCTAATGTAACGTTACTAATTTTATTTTATAATAAATTTATTATTATTATTAAATCCTGCATAATTCTTCCGTGAACATAAAACAAGAAAATAAATGGAAACTGCCGCAACAGCGTTTTCTATTATGCATTCATAACACTGCTTCTGTTTTATATAACCCTTATGCCTATGGAGTAAGGTTGAAAATGTGCAGATTTATAGTATAATCCGACATTATTTATAGGAAAACGGCAATTCCCTCGGAACGCTTCGCTAATTGACATTAAATGCTGGCCGTTTGTCATTCGTGTTCAAGACTATCGTCACGTAACTGGGAATTAAATTCATAGTTAAGCCTTTTTTTAACACCACATAAATCATTACTAAATGGGAATGAATTTATAGCAATGATAATTATTATTTTCGTTATAGATTGATTGAGAAGAATCTTCAAATTAAAACCTTTGTACTAACATTCAAAATTTATTTATTCATAATGTCAAAGTAACTCTTAATTTATGACAGTCGTAAGTTAAGAATGTAACAGGTAAGTGATCCGAAAAGATATTGTCAGCTAATTTTTCTACGACCTTCGCTTGTAGTGTAGAACTACGAAAAGAACTGTCAACAAATTCTGGCCACTCTTTTTAACTTTAGAACATTAAAAACAAAAAAAATTAAGAATGAGTTTAAAAAATATAAATAATTGTACTTTCTTCGCCCAATAGTGTTGTACCACATACTTAAATACCGATTCTCGGTCTCAAATTGGGTTTTAATCGACGGATGTAGGTCGGCTATAATTCTCTTCGTGAAATGATAATTTCGAAGACATATGGTCGGACTATGGCACTCATTATTTTAATGTCGAGGCGGAAAATAGGGGTCGGAGTCTCGACGATATCTTTATGCGGTACCTTAATAATAGATTATGGCTTTTTACTGTACCTTTTATTGCCTGTTAAGTATGTGACTTGATTATATAGTAGAGCAAATAGCCGAATGATTTTTTTGTAATTACTTATTATTCCTTTTTCGGAGTAATTTTTCGGAAAACTATATAAATTGCCTGTTAATGTATAAATACACGCATACAATGTACCTGAGTAAATTATAATGTTATTATACTACATCATTCAATTTATAGTAACAAAGCCATTTTCCTATAGAAAAACGTATTTAAAAAGCAAGGTCTGTTTGGAGTTTTATAGTAGGTGCTATAAAATACCTGTTCTAAAAAAAATATTGTAATTTAAACGACAAATTACTGCAGATCTGTCTACAAAATAGTTCATGCAAATTCATTATCGATAATTCGTCAACTAATATTCATACATTAATCGATTATCACTTTAATATTCACATTTTTTCCGTAATGTTCCAACTTAATAGGTTATACAATCGATATTTACTTCATAAATAAATTTAATGTTTATAATTCTAGAAACGGGTGTTCGTGTAATGTAAAAACATAGATAAAGTAATAAATATTTATTAATTCAAACACTAATTAAGTGCTAATAACTGAATATCGAATATGCACGCTGATACCAAGAAATTGGTTTCGATAATGGGAATCACGTTTTTTCAGTGAATGGTAAAAGATGTTAGCTTAGCGCATCACTAAGTGATTTGCAGTTACGAAAAAAATTATATTCTGATGATGAGGAATTGTCTATACAGAGCTCAGACCAGATTATCTTAAATTTAAGCGAGATAAGTTATTATACCCTTAAACGAAGAAACGACTTTATAAACTCGATGATATATGTAGAACAGTAATTTTTCCTATGCAACATTATAGTATTAAACATAGATTTAGTATATACTGCGGTAGCGCGCGGATCGTAGGTCTATGGTATTAAATCAAATCGGTAACTTATATTAGGTACATGGCGTTACTAATGAAAAATAATCGACAAAATTAATAATATTACTATAACATATTAGACTTAATATCTACGACACAGCATGATTGAATTAATGGTTCGACATTGCGTGGGTGGCGAAAAACTTACGATCTTTGTTTGAATGCCCTACAGCTACATATTATATGATTGGGCTATTCATTTTATATCTAATCTATTAATATGTGTAAGTTATTATATAGGAATAGGTTGTTAAGGGATAGTAAAACTGAAAGATGAAAACTTTAAAGGCTTTCGTTTTTAGAGAGTCGATCCATGCTGGTTATGTCAAATGTTCTTGAATTAATAAATGTTTATTTAATTCAGTAAGTTAGCTATCTGTTGAGAAACTAAAACTGACTGTAAATAACTTCTTATAAACACAAAAAATAGAGGTATAAGTAAAATTTAAGTTAACGTTAAATTAATTCGGAAAAAAGCATAATGTTTTGTATTTTCTTGTTCATTTCTTTATTACATTATTAAGATTCCGCCACTGGATGCATTCCTCGAACAGCACCTATGCGAATCGCACCTAACATATTCCTCAAACAGCACCAACCAATATTTTTGTTTGTATATTTGGTTTATTTCTTACGAACAGCTCCTTGCAAATATATTGGTAGGTGCTCTTCGAGAAATATGTTAGGTGCGATTCGCGCAGGTGCTATTCGACTGGGTGCTGTTGCATCCACAACCGTCCTCTTAAGCTGTACGCTATAACGCAACGTAATTTCGGCATAATTTGACGTCAGCAAATTCAAATAACATTGCAGGCGGAATCATTTCGAACTTCGGTTGTGTAAGTTCCGCATAGTGTGTTTATACACTAAGATTGATTCGCCATTAGACTATAACAGCCATAATAGCTAGTTCTAGTCTCATATTCTCACTAAATCAAACACATGTTTCTAATAAATAACCAAAAAACAAATCAAAAATCTATCTATATACGCATAATTTAAAAGAAAACTTTCTCTCAGCGTCTCCTTAACTATACCGAACAAACATTATCTTCATTCATTAGCTTATTTATTCACATGACACCCATAGATTTATGTCAGACATTAGACACCATGGGAAAATATAAACTAATATTAATTAGATGTGTCGCCGAATGATATATTATGAAAACGACGTTTAACTTTGCATTTTGTATCGCTATCGTAAATTTCTTTAATATGTTTCTGGGAATTTAGAAAGATGTAACTTTTTCATTACATATTTGATTGAATCTACGATAAATAGTAAATACAAGAAGAATAGTGTATATATTTATTATTTGGGAAACGTATATTAATAATGTTATTCATTTTTAACGTAGCTATTTTTATAATAAGTATAAGCGAATCTTTGGCAGATTACGGCGAGATTTACTTGATTACAATTTATTAATACTATTATACAAAAATCTTTTTTAATGCACATAATATGCTACTTTTATTGACCTTACCAGACACTTACGTAAATCCCAAACCTTGCAAATAGAACGTTGCTTAATCATCTTTTATTTAATAAATGCAAAAGGTCTATGATGATGATGATGATGCCTCTTTTAAGTATCGCTAAGCCACCTAGGGCTATAATTTCATACAAATCTTCAGAATAGGTTTCATGCTAGACCATACGGACAAGTCAGTCTATAACTTAACTTCCCTATGTAGACACATGTAAATATTAACGAAAGAGTTTTTATTTTACCATTAACTAGAGATAAACATCTTAATAAATAACTCAAAAATACTATAAGATAATAAAACAAAGTCAAACATCGACTCGAATCTTGATTGCTATACCTTACCTACCTACTTGATTGTGGCGGTGGTTGGTACCACCGCCACAATCAATTAAGGGCGCTGTCCGACGGTCATATAATGAAAGGACCATAAAAACAATTCCACATGCCTCTAATTGGTACGTCTGTCTGTCTGAACTAATGAACACACTCGTCTAATAAAACAGCGTTTAAATTTTAAAATCAACCATGTTTACGAATCCTTTATGATTCGTAATGAACGGATAAGCATATATCAGAAAAATTATGAGTTTAATTAAGTTTTTTCTATGTTTGTGTATTAAAGCATGTTGTTGCTAAACCAATGTAGATAAAATAGAAGCAAAAAGAATGTTTATTTTAAATGGATCGCAATTAAGACGCACCGTTTTTATGGGACGGCTTTTGCGCGGTAAATGCTGTAACTTTTTCGAGATAATCCATTATCGCAGCAAGATTTATAGGTAAGTATTTTAATACGACCATAATGTATTGGTATTTCTGAATTATAAATATAGGTATTTGTCTTTTATTAGAATAGAATTAGCTTCTATCATCTATGAAGTCTAATTTATCTGACTGATACAGGTTTTTATACTATACAAATATTTTTGGGAATGAAAACGAGCATTTTTTAACAAATGAAATGCACCAAAGCTCACATCGTTACTTAAAAAAATCCACATAAGACCATGTATTTCGAAAATCAGTTTCCAAAAATATGTTTATTGTTACCACTTAAGTTTTAACGATTTGAATACTGAGCTAAAGATGGCTAGTTAACGTTATTATGTCGGTGGTCGAAACTCGTAAAGCACAATTTTCACAAACATCTGTGTTCCATAACCACTAGTGAGGTTGGGCTTCAGTTATAGCATTAGCATTAGAATTCTCAATATAATAATGACCGGAGTCTGGAATCACTACCTTACTACCTTGGCTGGCCAGTCGGGTTGATATGTTTTTATTACGAGGATTCCTTCATATACAAATTATCATTTGTCTGATTGTCTCCCTATATTAGTAGTACCTATATGGTCATGAGAAAGAGGACATGAAATTACACTATATTCTAACACCATCTCTACACGAAAAGACCCAATTACTACGGCCTAAAAAGTTGAATCCAAAAACATGTGTCACTAATTTGAAATCGATACCAACAATGCCACTTCGCTGTATATTTCCAAAGCTCCGCTCAGTTCATCTTAACTGTTACCTTACCCTGTGTTGTAACATTTATGCATTAGTCGTAGTACTGACAACTAACAGATGGATTTACGACTGCCCCATTGACCTAAGATTATAACCATGTCTATGACTCAAGTTGGTTTTTCAGTCCAATGATAGATATCGGAGCACGGTAATAAATTATAGTTACGAGTAAACGACAGTTACATACTAGATAGTTTTGTAATGCCTTTTAAGGTGTTTACTATAAGTTTTATAGTAGCAGATTGCGGCAAATTATGGCGTCTGATTGTCTGTCTCTCCGCATAGGGTTAAAAGCGAGACGTGTGGTTATGACATGACCTAAGCTCTCTTTGTAGGAAAAGGGGAGAGGCGAGCTGTGCCCAACAATGGGACATCTTTTAATTTATTTAATTCATCATAGATCTTCACTATATTAGCCATGATACGTAGGTACACTGTTGGACAAGAGCCTTGTGTGTGTTTTTAAGTACCGCAATGGATTGACGGGTAGCATTTTTTAAACGCGCGTAATAATTCATAATAAAATACGCTTATTAAGATATTAACCGGTTATTTGCGCGCTTGTCACATTGGAACGTGTAAACAATGGACAAAAGAATCAATATGCGCATTTTGTGAATGACTCACTATTTACGCCTATGGTGGTATAAACCATAAGTTAAAAAAATCTATCTTTAGAACATGAAATCATTAGCGTATATTTTTCTCCAGTTTTTGTATTAAGTAACCTATTTTAGGAATTTGTTCCAAGTTCCAATGTACCTAATAGAACTTGGTGAGTTTACTAAGCATGTAGCAAGCAGAGAAAGCCAATTGTTTAGATACAACTTGGAAGAACTAAGTCAGAAAACAAAGGACTATAATATGCATTTTACCATGTAATAGTGCCAATGTTGTTTTACAATGTTAGCCAACACCTGTTATCGGTTTAACAGGATATTTTACATAAGCTATAAAAAGAACAATAACCATAAACCATAAATAAGTAATTGTAAAGACGGCACAAGCCACACTAAAATATATTATGGCCTACACATTTTATTCTAGGTATTACCTGCAAATAGGTTTTTAATAATACCATTTTAATGAATATGTATGCATGTCCAGCCCCCTGATTCTAAACTGTCGGAAAATTTTCGGCACGAAATGTCAGTGTAATTAAAGTTAAAAAACAGAATGTTAAAAAAATAAATGGTTGTAGGAAAAAATCTTAAATTAATCAGATTTTAATTTTCTATACGGTAGACTGTTTTCTAACATGAAATAACTGAAGCCGTAAAAATACGTCGTACTAAGATTCGTAAAAGTTTACGATCCGGGAGCAATCCGACGAGTCAGAATCAGGGGGCTGAACATTACTATTTAAATACAAAGTGTCGAAATCTTAGTGTTTCAGTGGGCGTCAAAATATGCACGCAAAAACCTGATCATGCGCAGGCGCCACTGAATAATGTCTAAATCAAATAGCTTTATATATACAATTATTAGCTATCACTAAATGAAAATTATTCAAATATTTACTCAACAAATAAATCAACGTACTTAATAATATTTGACAAATAGAAATCACGTTAAAGTTAGTGCTGTGCATTCAATTTGCAAAAACATCGATAATGATCAGAGATCGCGTTTTGGCATGTCATCGATGCGATAGCGATCATTATAAGCGACAGTGGCGCCAAAAACGGTCGCGCAATGAGGTCACCGGTGGCGTCGAGCCAAGTGCATATAAAACGAGTCACGGCCCGCCGCTCCGACGCCAATGACTGAAGTTTTTATCGATACTTTGATAAGTATAGGTACATAATTATAAAACGGAACATAAATTAAACCTTCGAATCGTAGCGCAGTTCCACTTAGATATGCATGTTGTTTGTATAATGAAATGTAATTGATTTAAGTGTATTCCACAAGTTATTGTAAACATCACTTCGAATATTTCAATAGAACGTAACTCAAACGCCTGTGAGAATTATGGCTCAGTTCCAAAACAAATTTTGCTATAGTGTATTAAAGTGTTAGCTAATAATTTTTCACCGCCGCATTTCAGTGACAACTTTGATGCATTGGAAGATTATTGAGATGGTTTTATTGCATTCATATTGTCAATTGTTGAATATCAAAATTAATGACGTGAACTTAAAACTATTGCAGTGGCAGACGGCCAAAGAACGGTGGCGCCAACGTTGCGGACAATTACAGATATAGGAGCTGTGTAATATGAGCTGTGAAATAAAACTGTGATGATTAATACCGCACCACTGTACTAATGACCGTCATAAAATACATACGTCGGAAAATACTGAATATTTACATTAAAACTACTAACATGTTAAATGTCCCTATTTATCATCATAACAAATTGGCAATTCAGAAGATTTGGAAGCATGTTTTTAATAGATATAGGATAAGCAAATGTTAGGGTTACGTAAAAAGTAAGACTGGGGAAACAATTATCACGTCGCGTCGGTTAGTGAAAAAGACAATAGTGATGGGCGTGTAGACTTGCTGATCTAATCGTCGAACGAGACAGGCGCCGTGTCGCAGCCCTGGAATGAGGTCGACAGGCGGCACGCCAACGAAGCGCGACTGACTGCATCATACTATCGATAAATCCCAGCAATTAACAGACCGAGTTTACGACTAGCAAAGCGCCAAACTGCTTGTCCCATAATTTGTCTTACGATTTTATCTCTGTATTAAAATCTTAAAATCGTAACAGCTATTATTCGAATCGTAAACATTATACAATAGTGTGCTGCCATCTGAATACCTAACAAGCGGATTATAAACAAAATACGATTGGTATAACGATATGTCAATAATATTGTCACCGTAAGGACCAACAAAGGTATTGTGTAGTCGAAATTGATCGATTATTATGACTGGTGGGTTTATCGACACAACATGGGCCGTCACTAGCGGATGTGCGGCGCGGCGCCCGACTGCGCCGGCGCCGCTGTTTCGCAAACAATGCACTGTCCTTTCCACTGTCGCTTTAAAAAAAAGCCGATTGTTAATTGTTATGCTAATAAACGATCATTAGTGTTGATTTCTGCATGCTTGCACTCAACAAAATTTCATTGTGCGCGACAGGTATAATGTTATAAAAGGTTTTATAGTAGTTAACATGTATTGTCTTGTTAAATTACGAAACATTAAATGGAAATAATACTGAATGATATCTACTGTTGTATTCAGCTTTTGTCATGCATTTCACCTACCAAACAAACAGCGGACGTCCAGTCAGGGGAACAATCAGGAGTAACAGCAACTTACCTGAAAATAAAATAAAATATTAAGTACTAGTACAACGTATTTCCAACTAATATTTTCATTATTACAAATAAATTAGAAGTCGCGCGGGCGCGGGGCTTCGTTCCCGTCGTTTTTTATTTGGCCACTGCTCAGCTCCTATTAGCCGTAGTAAGTACTTACATAGATTTGTAATCGTTTTAAAAAATATTAGGTAGTCGATTATGGAATCGATATTTTCGCGAAAATTCTGTATAATCAGGTTTTTTTTTTCATTTTCATTGAGAAACAGTGTAGAAAGCAAAAAAAAATGCAAAAGTATTTGCTTGCGATATACCTGATAGTTTTGATAAGCAAATATTGACAGGATCCTGTCTCCGTATACTGATAACTGATTAATTTCCCGGTACATCAAACATGCTACGGCAAGAATAAGTTTCAAAAGATGATTTCTGTGAAAAGTGAACATATCAGTGAATATTTATCGCGTTTATAGGTTTCACTCAACACCTATGGTATGAGTAAGCCTAGATTTTAGGATTGATAAAAAAGGTGTGAAGTATTAATGCGGATATATAAGGTTTTTAAGTGGGTAGTTGAAATAAATCAAGTATTTGACGTTTACGTCAAATACGTCAATGAAAGAAGTATTGTCTATATTTTCGGAACTTTTTGAAATAAACCTCCGAATAGATTTACAACCAATTTTTTCTGTGTTAATTATGCTTCATTTACGCACGCTTTCACGCTTAAGCGACTCAACCGATTAAAATGAAATTTTACATAGGGATAGTTTCTTATACGACAACCCACGATGGCTAAGTTGCGGGGTTTTTTTATTAAGCACGCAAATCAAAAAGATCAAATAAGAAAAATTAATCAATATTCTAAAAACCAGCCACTGTATAAGTCACACACATAAATATTTCGAGCTGTTTTTTTTTTTCATAATTTTTTGTATGTCAAAACAGTTAATAAAAAAAAAAAAAAAAGTTTATTTCTCTCGTTAAGGAGTAGGTGTACCTACATTGGTTTGTTAGTATACACAATAGATAGTACTTCGTAAACCTTAGCGAGAGCTGGAGTTTGTACTAGGTTCGAAACCTGTATTACAAATCTCCAGGCTCTCTCTTTTAAACATTTAGGAACAAACTTGGCTTGTTAGTTATTGCGTAAAAATAAACTAATGTAATGTAAACTACTTAAGGTAATCTAAAGAGCTACAATTCAATTAAAGGTTATCAATATATTATATAATTTGCATTACGCAAAGTTTTGATCAAATATGTTTGTGTTGGCAAATGTTGGCATCAAGTCTCGCAAGGCGCACAATGCTGTATGTAATGTACGCAAGTGCTGGTTATGTTTATTGTTACAGCCGTAATATAAAACTTATAAACAATGATCCGATTTACACGCTACTGTCCGTTAATAAACATATGGTAAGTACAGACAGCATTTAAAACTAGTTTGATGTAACTGAAAAATAATTATGGCCGCTTCCTACTACAAATGGTATTTTAGTGTTTTATTAATTTATTCGTCAACTCATGCGCTTGGAACTCGGGCATATTCTGATTTTACCTTTTTTTTTTGTTGTCGACTCGCACGCACCTCTAAAGCTCAATCATAAAAACAAAAATTTTAATCCTTTTTCCCTCTTTACTGTGACTGTACTTTAGAGCTGCGCGCGAGTGGACGACAAAAAAAGGTAAAATCGGAAGGTGCCAACTCGCGTGCCCCACACTCGCGAGTGGACGAATAAGTCGTGCTATCATCCTACAACTATGTAATAACAGTTGTGCACATTCTACGTTAATATACTTATATATCTACAACTTCTATTTACAATACTATAAATAAATAACAATACAAATGGTAATGTGGGCTAGGCGTCAAAGTATTCATCGGCATCACTGTCACAAGGGAAAGTGCCCAGAAGGCTAGCAGCATTGCCACGCTGGATGGCAATGCTGATTCTCTGTGCGAGATAAAAACCAGCCCTCTGGTCACGTGAAGTGTCGATTAACCGCGTCGCTAGTTCATTATAAACGCGGAGAGCACTCGGACCCCATGAGCCTAATGTTTCGACCCCAAACGGCTCAAATAAGTAATTATCAGCTAAATTACTGTATTTGCGCCGTTTAAGGGACTCTGCAGCTGCAGCAGCAGCACTAGCACAACCCGCTGTACTCGGAAGGTGTGATGGCGCAAGGGTATCGACGCAGGTAGCGTCCCACACCAAAGGCCTGCCCATCTTCCAAGGCAGTAACGTCATACCATCAGGTCTCTTCCCATCGTCACGTGCCAAACCTTGAGGTTCTAATAAGGATGGAACGCCAACGCTGACAAGAGCACGACGGATAATGTCATTAAGCTGAGCGTGTCGGGAAAAACGGCCGGCACTCCTGCTGCAGGACAAGCCATGGTGTCCGAGGCTGTCGACGGCTTCACCACAGTGACAGTGATGCGGAGAAATACATGGAGCACCCAAACGTAAAGCAGCAGCAAGGCGGAATGTGGTGTCGTCCAACATAGTGCCTATGTTGGGCGACGGAAGTGCATGCAGCCACAAACCAGACTCCCATTTTCCCACAGCAAGCAGGCGAGCGCGCTCAGCAGCACTGGAAGCAGTGGAAATTATATTATTTTTTAAAATGTTGCAGAGCGGCGCGTCCCACTGCTTCTGAGAAAATGGGTTAGTGGGTAACAAAGTATTTGGGCAAGCCATTTTCCAGGCATTCAAAGCCTCAGTCTTACACAACACTTCCGAATTAACCAGTGTGGGTTCTAAGATTTTCCTGGTTAAATCTTCAGTGCTGTGGACCGAGGATAAGAAAGCCGGCAAACTTACACTTGAAATTTTGCGACTACTATTAAATTAAAAGAACTATAAATCAATGGAATAGGTAGGTAAATTGCTAACAAATACCAAATACGCTCTCATTACAAAAAATTCAGTTCAAAAATTATCTTTTTATCTCCTTACAATATGGTTGTACTTATAATTTTCGCATTACCTTTCTACGTTTGGAAATGACTGCCACCTGAATGTCAACTTTGCCTATATTTTAGTATCACACTTAAAAAAGAAATGTGTTTGGTAATTTCATGTAGGTACCTACTTAATACTGCCCACCGGCTACGGCATAACATGCTGTATTGTACACACCAATTACCACAATTACCTGTAATAATGTTTCACGTTTTCAAGTCTTAATAATTTTTTATTAAATTATTTCTTCTGACGGTACACTTTTTTTTCAGTTTACATCCACATCTGTCGCCACGAGCCGGTTACGCATGTAACACGACCAAACAGACTAGGCCTCCCTCATCCCTTCATTTTTAAACAAATGTAAGAATAGAACTTAAGTTGCAGAGTCCTCTTAGCACTGGTCATCAATCCCCAAGTTTTGGTGTAGTCGAACGCCCTGCTACTAGAGCGTTCTATTTGAAGGCGATATCCCACCGAGTCTAAAAATATTAAGCTAACTGAAAGAGAATATGATAGTTTTAATGGGAATGAAAAGTATAAACCAAAAAAATCTAAAAAACTGCTTCAAACATGAAATATAGAAAGATGTTTAATGTTATACCAAGTACAAAAGTGTGAAACATTGACCGCAAAAATAACTGTTGCCTATTTAATTTTAGAAAGAAAGACACACATATAATATATAAATAATAATAAACGACAAATTCCTGTAAAACAAGCAAATTTGGTCCTTCAAATCCCGAAGTAGATTTAATAAAACATCTGAATTATACGCCCATAATTCTCTACATATTGGCAAGCAATCATCTGCAGAAGTTTACATAACAAAATACATTTTCCCAGGCGGTGTGAAAACAAACAATGCAACTAGCAACAAGTCTTAGTATTTAAACTAATTTAGGTCACAAGGCTGGGTAAGCGAAATATGGGCGACGGCCGACGCACAGGTCGAGGCCAAGACACGCCACGTTTGCCACAAGTGGCTAATACTAACTAGAATACGAATATAATAACATTTAGAAAGATTTTTTCAATGTTCATGATAGTTAAACGGTTAACGGTTCTAGATATCTTACAATTCAAATGACAACCAGAATTGCGATAACAGTTACGACAAACTACCGCATTTATGTAGTCGAGTTGATCACTTGGCGTGATTTTCTGTGAGTTATTATTCTGTGATCCTCATATACATCGCATGTGAAAATATTATACATAAATCTTAGTAATCCACCTCTAAATTTAATGTTATTATAATTGAGAGAATTTCACTCGAGTTTCCCACAGAAAAATATAGTCACGCAATCTTTTAATTTAACGTAACGCGGCTTCACGACGCCGCCACACACCCACGTCCCTCCCGATAATCTGCCAATCGCAATAAGAAAATATAAACTACAACAATAGTCGCAAACTAGCGAATTACGCGGCTCGTATATATAAAATGCAAATAAATTACAGCTTTAATGAATAAATTACGAGTACAATGTGGCGCGCCGCGGGAAAAAAATTGCGTTCTAAGTACGGCGCCGGCGCCAGCGGCGGCGGCGCAAGCAAGGATAAGCCTTGCACGCGCGCACCTCATCCGCAAATCAACTAAGTAAACAAACCATTATACACCTTAATGCTCTGCAATAAAGTCTTAATTAAGAAACTAACAGCCGTAAATACGACGTTCTTTGAGAAACAGCTGAATCTGAATGCGCTCATGCGACCGTAGCGAGTCATTACGATACTTTGAAAGTGTTACTCTATAAAAACAAACCAAACTACACTTTAATCCTGCGGTATAAAGTCTCTACAGCAATCGATTGCGCAGTCTGAAATGCGCTCTATCTTTGTCTTCGTGCATAGTAGAGAACGAGACGAAGACAGTAAAAATTATATCCGCGAGCGCAACGTTCCCGTTCGTTTTGACACGTTACATGAAGCAAGCGAAGTGATAAATATCTTAGTTCGGACAGATGCCTTGGCTAGTACGTAAATTCAATTTAATGCAACTCCAAGCGACAACGCGGAAGCCAAGCCACCTTTAGATATGAACATAAAATAGGCGTGTGAGAACCAACGTCGAGCATCCAAATCTTGTGGACAAACCACTTGAAATTCTCTACAGACGGACAATGGGCACTTAAAAACTAAAGCTTCTCTACAACAAAACAAACACTTAGAACATGTCCTGGGATGGGAACATATTTAGTCAAACTATCGGATAATGCAACGTAACTTGTTTGAGTTTATATTTAAATCAGTAGCAGGTGCGGTTGAAAGACGAAAAACATAAATTCTGATTCGATAACAGATGTTGGCCAGCCGTCGACCATACTTGAGTATAAACGTTCATTATTTGGAGCATTATGCTTTATGTAACCTCAAATATTCCAACCAGTTACCTAATCCAACAACTGGTGTGGCGTGATAAAAAGTCACTGACCATAATCAAATCGTAAGACAAATAAGCGACTGTACCGGTGTTATCTAAACAGAACCCACGCTCATAATCTCAAAGGTGCCCAAACCTCTTAAGTGCCATCCTGCGGCCGAGTTTCATTATCTCGGGTCTTGAGGCACCGCTATCTTTGGATGTTGTCCCTGTTTCACAAAAACTACAAAACCTTATCAAGGTACACGAACCTCGACTTAAAGCGGTCCCTATTTTTACTTGATTCTTCGAAGCTTTTAGCCGTATCGGCGCGGTCCCAACCCCATCGAGATTTATAACCGTCTGGTTCGATTAACAGGTCGGCGGAAGTCTACATTAGGTAACGGAAACCTGTGAGTGCTCCCGATACGTAATTTTAGACGGTAAAAGCCGAGCGACATTGCAATCGAGAGCCACTTCGAGATAATTGAAGTGGAGGGCGTAAATATTGAGTGTATAAATGAGAGTTCAAACGGATCCTTTAAATGGAACCATTTAGCTCGGTAGAAACGAAAATATAGCAGGATAAAAGGTACAACTTTTAGTCATATCTTTTGTAAATAGCTCACGCTATAAAGAACACAAAAGTAACGTACATTAATTTAGAATTTTACGAGACCTGTTCCAATTGGTTGCTCTTAAGTTGATTGAAGATAGCGTGGCCGAGCTCTTGAAGTTCCATTAAGGGTAATGAGTGTCCGAGGAATTTCAAGTGACACAGTATGATGGAGTGGCGTTAGAAGCGCCGCTGACAGGTACACGATGAGTCAGCGACAAACATAGCCCACAAAGACAACAAAAGGAATGAAACAATGTGTACGAAACTGTTGAAACTTTAATGTATTGACGCAATAAAAAACTAACATAATTTGAAGCTTATTCCGCAGACTAAACACAAGCATTACATTACGTTGAACGACAACGGTTAGCCTGTGTAGGCAGGTTAGCAATTAACAAGTCGAGTAAAGCATAGAAATTGGCGGGAACAGTAAATGCAAGATAATTTACTAGATCTAGTACTAAGCTTTCCAGACTCGGTAGGCTATTAATCACTTACACAGACACGCTAATGGCGAGTACTCCGTAATTACCTTGGACCACACGAAGCAAATTCAAAAACAGTATTTCAAATAGATGTAAAGCCACTCGAGAAAGGCAAAAAGGCTCAGGTAGATGTTTTGTTTTGAAAAAATCGCAAATATGTTCAGGTAAAGTGTACCTGATGGGACTGGCCGAGAACAAAAGGGGCTCCTAGAGGCGTCGGACGTTAATGGCAGTATGATACAGTGTGGGCGACTAAGTCAATTAGGCCATCCGTCGCCGCCATTCCCGGAATGTCGCCGACAAATTACTGAATACGATAAAGTAGTAAGACAACGCGCTTGGAAGTCCTTTTTGCCCTTTTTGCCTGCGCCCACCTTTGCCGTTTCTGATAACAGCACCTTTTCTTAATTGAATTTCTGTGTCCACAGATTCTTTATCATCAAATCCCATTAGGGGCTTGACATTGGCCACCAAGTTTATCGGTGCAATTAAGTACGCATAATCTCGTGTCTGGAAACAAGCGTTTTATTATTGCCGAATTATTTTTATGTTGATAACGTTATGAATGTAAATTAAAGAAGTGAAGATTTTATTGCTCTTTATTGCGGTGTTGTGGCAAAGTCACAGTGACTAATAAATCTGGCTATAAAATCATATAATGCATGTTTTAACTTATTGTGATTTGAAATGCTTAAACATTTGAATGTTTCCGGCAAATACACTTATATTTGCATTGACTAAAAATGTGGTGAAGAACATTCACATGCAATTGATATTAGCACCGATATGCGCATCCGCTGTGTAATTGATAAAACGAAACAACAAATTGTGTTTTAGCATTGACTTCTGAACATCAGGAGCGAGTACGAACCGTAAAAGACAGATAACGCAGTGAGTCATGAACGCTTTCGCCTTGTGAATAACATCCTTTATGTTCGGTAAATAGAGTCCCCTTAAAATAGCGACAATATTATAGCATAGCTGAAACTGTGAACACGTTGTCTACAGTTTAAGATATAAAGGCGATATAATTAACCTTTTAGATTTAGAGAAATTTGTGGAGAACAAAAAAATGATTTCTTGTATATTCTTTGTTATAACTCGGCCAAATATCTTTTTGATTCACGCCATAAAGACATCGCTGACTAATTTGGCATACATTTGAGTTGTCTCATTCTTCACGTTTAGATACATATAAACTGAAATTTCTCTCAGAATTTGAGCATATTTTGAGAAGATTGTAGTCGTGTTGAACGGTTCCGTTATTCTTTTTGATTCTGATTTTCCAGATGCCACTCTTCGTAGTCACAGCTCGCGCTCATTTTGGAACCGAAATCATTTGATGTTTTTGGCTCTTATTCAAGAGCATCAGTATTTTTAATTTGAATAGTGTACTTCGATTATACAATTGTTTTTGAGATCTAAACATTGTTGAGTTATGATGGGCAATTTATAAAATGTGGTGATACAGCTGTGATTTAGGTTTAATGGATATTTATGCGGTGACGTTGCGATGTAATTTTTTATGAGATAGCGAACTAAAAAAATGTAAAAGAAAATTGGAAATAACAATTTTATAGTGATAATTAATAAGGGCTGTCTTGCCTAGGGAATATACCACGATTAGGTTACTCTAGAATTTACCACTAATCTAGATTTAAAGGTTATATTTATTGTCAGTTCCTTCTCTTTTTGATTACAACGGTTCAATAACAATAACAATTTCGTTAAAAGTTAAATAGCAGGTTTTATGCAATTTTTTTGTTTTATTAATTGTGGATGAGATATAGACATGGATATAATTTTACAGTATCTGATTTATGTAAAAAAAAAAAAAAAAAGTTTTGTTCCTGTTTCCCAAGTTTATAGTTACAAGAGTATATTATGTTAAGTTTATAGGGGAATGTAACCGGTAATACCGGTAATAGTAATTATAGGAGGCAATAAACCGTCTTGCGGCTATATTGTTGCAGGTAGAAGATGCAATCTGCGCAGTCACTGGCATTTGACCCGGCCATATTGCGTATACCTATACGTACATATTAATTTATTTTCTATTAGATTTTGAAATTAGCTTTCTACAATAATAAGGTAAATTTTCGATGCGTTTCTAATTAAATTTATAGTAATATTAGCACCACCAAAGACGAGAAGAGTTAATTAAGAGAAGGTGTTTCTTGTACAATTTGTATAAGTTGGATTGAGAAAATATTTTGATATTTGCGTTGTGACTTGTAGTCTTTAAACAAGGTATTCTCATAAATAATCATTCCACAGCATACGACAGAAAAAGATTCAATTTCGTAGCTTTTGATAGTTTTTCAATTAGTCTGACAAAAATAGTTGTGCACTGAAATTGAGTTGAACTTAATGCATTGTTCGATGTTTATTGTTATTAGAATATTTATTCTCTGATATTAACTGAAAGCACCTACCTCAGTTTTGTCTCTACATCACCCTAAAGTTGACTGGTAGATAATGCCTCAGGCATTAAGTCCGCTTTTGTACTTGTTTGTGCAGAAAGTTTAATTAATAAAAAAAATTAAAAAATCATTTCAAGTACAGTGGCGCCCACCTTGTGACTTCATTACTGCACAGAAAGCTATGTCAGACTATTTCGTAGCTCTACTTACAGACCAAACAACATTTATATATACAGATACTACTCTAATTTCATGCCTTTACAATGAGATATTTTTAAATTTAATAACGCCCTAGTATAGTAATTTAAAGCTATCACACGCACGCAACCGTGTCCAAAGTATAAAAGCAGCTGGTTTTATTAAGACTATTATAAGAGCCCAAGACGGCAATTATAAAAATATACATCATTCTATCATACGCCATATTATTATGGAACGGAAAATACTTGTTATTGCTCACAATAACTTTGTCTTGCTATAGGAGAAAAGCCCTTAAAGTTAGCTACTTTATACACTCATTTTCCATAACATATTTGATGCAGTTACGTTATTATTTTAGCAAGGCAGAATGATGGTCATTCATCACACCTTAGTGATAAACAGTAACTTTAACGGAAGTTAGGGCAAAGTAGGTAAGTGTGTGGTCATTATAAACTATTACTTACTTATTCAGGCAATTACAGGTATTGTCTACGGTCACAATCATCGCAAAAAATAACCGTAAACGTAGGATTAACGGATATAAGAACGGTGTTTCAAGAACACTGTCGCATCTTACTGAGGTGGTAGAATTTAGGCTAGCCATGAAAGAATATAATAATATAGACTGTCACCGTGGCGCAGTGGTTAAGGTGGTCGCCTCGCCACTACATCGCCGTGCTGGGTGACGTGGGTTCGATTCCCACACGAGACAAATATTTGTGTGATTCATAGATATTTGTTTCTAGTCTGGGTGTACTTTGTGTCCGTTAGTTTCATGTTTGTAAAGCTCCCCGCGACACAGGGCTTGTTCCCTAGTGCGGGCGTTGTCTTTTAAAAAGAATGAATGAAAGAATATACGAATATCCTCATACATTTTTTATTATTAAGTATTAGTTATAAAGTCATCCCATAAATTTCCCACCGCTAGGCACGGTCTCCCCTGCAGGGTAGTCTCCTTTAGGGTTTTGTATCGAATTTTGCTTTTGTCGCAGTGCTGTTGTCTGCTTAAGGTTACTCCCTTAGTCACCTTTTACAATACCCACGGGTTGAAATGGGGTAGTGACATTATGTATTCTTTAATCCGTCACTACACGGACAAAAATTACGAATAGAAAAATTCAAAATTGCATCCGGAATTTCTTTGTATCTATACCAATAACATTCATCTCTAAAGATGTTTTGAATTGTGAACATTCAATATTATAACGACAACAGCCATAATAATCGAAACAATACAAAAACAATAAAAAACTGGTTTATAACTACGGGAGATACGAGGGCCCTTATAAATATTTTAATTCAGCCCTGCTGACTCAGCGATATATCGGACCGAAGACATCGACTATTGTTTCACTGTATATTCTTCAAATAAACATTGGACAATGTTTTTGTGCATGAGTGGCTTTTTAAACCTCATTTCAGACCTCCTTGGGAGAGTCATTATGTTTTTGTTTTTAGAGAGGCTGTTGTGTCAGTCAGTCTTTGATGATTACTGTTATTATAACTGCAGTTTATTTAAGAAAAATAATAATATATAATATGTCCATGTTATTAGCTTATCTAGGGGTTCTAATTTCCGACTGTTAAACAAGATATTTCTTTGTACCGTTCATATTTATGTAGATTTTGGTTTGGTTTGTTACCACGCTGACCAGACTGGTTGGTTTTGTTTCAAGTTTTCCTTTTTTAATTTTTTAAGCCGTCGTGTAATTAGACTCTTCTCTAAAACCTTTTCGTGTTTTAAATAGATGCGTGTGTACTAAAATTTAATAGAAGCTCTCAATTATTGATATACCTATCAAGGTGTTTCTCATAAGCTGTTTAAAAGTACTGCATACCTCAATAGGCAGTATCTTCCTCCGAACATATACGGAATGTTGTCTATTTGTTCAAGTGGCATCTGCCACATACATTTACATAAAACATAAATGGACATAGCACACGACGTTTATTCTAACTAATGTTTGCAAATAAGCGCTATATTTGATTTTAAATTAGGTAGCTTCATTGTACTTAATCCTGTTTGGAATTAGCTCCATAATATTTGTATAGGTAGTTAGTATCACGGGAAAATATGTGCTAACAACCATGGTTATACAGGTTGTTTTCTTTTGAACCAGTATCAATAAAGAATTAATTACACAGCGATAAAAATTCTAGACCGCATTGGTTACATTGCTGACCAAAGCCTACTTCCTTTGACACAAATATTTTGTCATTAAACCAAATTGTAGATTGCAGAACATTTTCCAAATATGTATAGCGATTTATACTTAATATTATCTTGGAAGACAAGCAGCACTTAAATAAACTACACAACTGAATTGTGTATGCTTTCGTTGCTAATCTGACTGACTGTCACCGTGGCGCAGTGGTTAAGGTGGTCGCCTCGCCACTACATCGCCGTGCTGGGTGACGTGGGTTCGATTCCCACACGAGACAAATATTTGTGTATATTGTGTACTAGATAAAAGCCAAAATGAGTGTAGTACGTATAAGAGGTAGTTTTCAAATTGCATCGATAGCTGATAAAGTCAAAGAGCGTTTACGGTGGTATGGTCACGTGCAATGATGATCATATGGTGTTTGGCAAAGCTTGCCCTCGAACCTTTTACGACAAAGCGCATGCGTGGAAGTCTACCCTCCAGTTGGCTAACAACGGTCCGATGAGACCTTAGAGAAGATCATCTAAACATAAAGAGCTGATCAATGGAAATATAGGGCAAGGAGAGCCGACCCGAAATAAATGGGATAAGGTCTAGCCAAAAGAAGAAGAAACATTTATAACAGACTAGCTTCCGACCGCGTAGTTTGCTGGAAAAAGCCTATGATAGTCCAGACAATAAACTATCTGGGTGTTTATGAAATTAAACACCCAGATAGTTTATTGTCAGATCCTATCAGGGCCCTGATTCTGACTCATCGGATTGCTCCCGGATCGTAAACTTTTTCGAATCTTAGAACGACGTATTTTTACAGTTAGTTAGAAATTAGTTTACCGTATAGAAAATTAAAAACTGATTAATATAGGATTTTTTTCTACATCCATTTTTTTTTAACATTCTGTTTTTTAACTTTAAATAAACTCATAGTTCTGGCCGAAAGTATTCCGACAGCTCAGAATCAAGGGGCAGGTATTCTGGCGTAATTGAGTAACAAAAATCCATCCATTAATCTATGTAGTTTCGCATTTATAATGTTATTAGAATTGTGGATAATTAATGCAAATGTGTGGCGCCTCGCCTACGCGTGAACGACTGCACTTCTGTAGACGGTATGCGGCAAAACAGAGTTAAATGCGTGGGCGCATCGTACTTGTATAAGGGAATATCTTCCGTCATTGTGGCTTTGAAATACACTCATTGGACAAATAAGATTATTACCAAACTTGTTTTGTACGCGATTTCAGTCGACTAATATTTGTATCAAGTTTTCATGTAATTGCCACACACGGCGACGTAAATTGTCGGAATGTAATAAAAAATAAATCGAAATTACTCGACAGCAAGGCAACTTGTTATTAGTATACTAATGATGAAAATAACTTTATCAACAATAGCCAGTTTTTCCTTATTCGTATTTAATTTAAGATATTTATAATAGGAGCTAGACAGCTAATTTAAAACTATTGTGGTCTTAAAAATTTATGTGATCTAGATTCAGAAATGTAGCGAAACAAGAACATAAATCTAAAATCACATAAACACGTAATGTCCATGTTTTTAATTCGGACACGTCAAATATTTGCTCAAAACTCCGAGCGACTCCAATTTTCAAGTTTCCATATAAGTTCTGGACCGTCCGTCTAACTGATTACCGGAGACCTATGAGTTACTGTTTAAAATCCTTATACGGAGTTCAGTATATGCTGGACACCATGACTTACAGATTTCTGTAAAAGGTAAGACATCAGTATAAATGTTGGCTCCAACATGATCGATCTACTGAATAGTAATTTCAAAATCATGTCAAATTAATTAATGCATCTTGTTAACACACAACTTCGGTACAGAGCTGTATAGTCAGTGTAAAATCACACACAAAACAGAACCTTATTACAATAGACCATTTGAATAATTTAGCTTGCAATAAAAAGGTGTCTTATGTCCTTAAAGCTCGTTATCATAGGTGTAAATGACAAAGGTCAGTTAATTATATTTGACATAGTAAGGATTACCAGTTTAATAGTTATTTCACACATAATTGATGTAGGTGTGGATTGGACAGCTCGAAAACATGTTAATTTAACAAACAAGAATTTGATTGCTACCCACACGTGAAGGTTTTCAAGGTTTTTGGAATATTTTATAGAAAAATCGTAAATATTTGACTTAAGGCATTCTTTGTTGGACGAAATAAAAATAAACCACTGATTTTATGTAAATTACGTATAGTAATGTTAATGCAAATGAATTCTTTATAGAAATGGACAAATTTATTGAGCTGTCTATATACTTAATATTTTCAAACTTTATACTACTGCCAGATAAGTATTTGTACTCATTCTAGAACAAATAAAATCTCAAAATATGTCTTTCAAGTATCTTTAGTCTACACAGTGTGAAACCATGTAACTGAAGTGTAAAAACTATAATTCTTATTAGTACAATACGACGTTACGCAAACGCGAATTTCGCGGCATTCGCTCCAGTAGTAACATTAACACACCTTCATTGAATAATGGCGACCACCCACAGGAGCAATAAATATTTATAACTGAGTATTTCGAAGAATGTAATACTTCCGTGCGAACTGTTTGAAAGTACATACAGAATGAACTGATGAAATACCATTAAACTATTTGCGAATCTCACTTCATAACGCTTCTGATTCTTGGAAGTTGTCGTCAAATCGATCTTGAAGACCTCCCACGTGAAAACAATGTTCGTACTCTCAATAATACGATTCGCGGGATATTTCCAACATTCATTCAATAAATTTTCAATTGAGAAATTCAGCGTAGAAGTTTATTAATACAGAAATTACTCCAGTATGTAGGAAGAATAAATCAAAATGGGTGAAAACATTTATTATCTACTATATCGCTGTCTTATCATAGTTTATGAAGTTATACATTTTAGATAGTTACTTCGGTAGATACCACTCTTACACTCCTAGAATTTAAAAATGTATGTAATTACCACTCATACACTGCCATTTTTAATAAAACAGAAATAAACGTTATTCAATTGTGTTCAATTGTAGTTTTAAACGAGCGGCAAACCCAACAAATTGGCCACTTTTATTTGACTTATTCAACTTGCTAACTAAAATACTAAATCTATTTTGAGAAACGCCAGTTCAACATGTATTGACTTCTAATCACTTGTCCAGCAACGTTTATTTTGAATATCTAATTGATATTCAATAATAAGGGACCACCGCAGTGCGTTGCCGCAATAAATCACCCGTCAAGGAAAGGCAGCGGCGTTAGCTGACTTGCTGAGTTCCTAACTACTTTGCATCGTACTCGTATACCTGAAGACGCATCTATCAAGCTTAACTAACGTTCTATAACGGTACCGGATTATTCTGATTGATCTGTGTTTAATATAAAAGACGCTGCAATTACTGCTACATCACCTTTGAAAATAAATAGTCGTTTTTGATGTAGCAAGCAGATCTTTGGAAAGTTTAATAGATGACTACGTTGAAACTGTGTCTTTGTGGTATTAAATTCGATATATTGGAGACTTACCTAGTTCTGACTTTAAAGGCACGATTATGGCAATTGTATGTATTGTATTTATAATATGTTTCCATTGAAATTCTTGGAGAAAAACGTCACTAATCTCAATCAAAGCTGATTCAACTTGTCTTATTTCGTAACACGGATTAAATAGTTTATTTTCTCTTTATGTAATCCAAGGTAACCAAAACATTACGATTAATTCACATTCGTACCCAACAGCTGTGCAAATACTTGTCGAATTATACTTGACTACAGCTGAATCATCTTTTACGCACATATCATAGATAAAATCGTTACTTTTACTACTAGCAGTATTAAGACTAAAAGCTTAAATGTCGATAACGTCATTGTCTAGACAGTCGTGTGTGGCTGTCCTTACTAGGCAGGTTACACACGATGTATTTATTGCCTATAATATTTTATAGAGGCTTTATTCAAAACATGATTGCCACAACATGTCTACAGGTAACTACAAATCATGGTTTACCTGTTAGCCAACGTTTTAAGTACATAAATGCGAATGTCTCAATCAAATTCGAAACTTAAATTGAGAAGTATGTTGATTGCAGTGTATAAAGTTAACTGCGATGAAATTTTGACGTCAGAGAAAGCTATGAACTCTCCAATCTCGCAACAAAATGTTTGAATAGTGCGTCATAGAGTACTTCTTTTAATAGACTGTTTACGAGCAAATAGTTTTAGCGAAGGCTTTGGCATCGAAGTATGTTATACAGTCACCTCCGTCGGCGAGTGGCAAAGCCACCGCACGCATACATATCGCCTGCTTATCAAGTGCATTGCAACAACGCCGTGACATGTTGGATTAATGCTCTATTTGCACGGCCCTGACAGCCGTCGATTTTATGTTAATACTTAATATTACCATGCGTTGGTACTGGAATTACAATTTATAGTCAGAGTATAAATTTAAGTAAGTAATAAAAATAGAAACGTTCATTTAAATTACTGAAATTCCAAAAGATAAAGTAGAAAACAAACATTCACTTAAGTACTTTTTGATTACAGTGTAATGTAAATGAAGTTTTTCTATAGTGAAGTTAATTAATAACGTGAGCAGCGACGCGTGACGTCCGGCCCGCATCGTGGTTGTAGTGTGAATGGCTGAAAACCGCGGATTGTCGGCGCAAGCGCCGCTGGCGCCTCACTTCCGGCATGTAGCGGAAGTCAACTGCAACTGTCGCTCGTTATGCACTACTAGCCTTGTTGTATCAGTTTACCTGTTTTAATTTTCTGGCTACTGTTCAAAACATTGATATGTTAGTGAAACAAAGTTTACACCCGTATGTCAGCTAATGTCATACAAGTGTTGACATCTTTCAAATGTTTATTCCTTCACGACGTTCACTGTTGTTTTCTTTTCAAACAAAACAAGTAGTATAATTTCTTTTAAATATAACATTTCATAAAAAAAAATCAAACACGATGATGCACATTTTCGTCGAAGCCGTTTGGCCCCATTAAATTTCGAGAAACAACTCTTTGTTAGTAGCAGAATGACGCATGCGGTCAAACACACGCATCTAATGTACACATAAGGCTAGGCGCCATTGTTTAAATATGTACCTACCTATTAAAGATCTAAAGTGAATTAAGCTTATGTACCTACAAACTTGACTCTTCTTGTGTGAACAATTTTAGATTAAATATTTAGTCACTTTTGTTAAGAGGTAATGGATTAAACACCAAAAAATATTGTATCCAGATATTATATATTGTATCCAAAAAAATAGGTATATTTTTGGATACATATTATAACATTATTATTAGAGTTGTTACCATAGCAAAAAAACTGAATTGCTTTGTATAAGAGACGACTACTATCTGACCTTCAATAAAAAAGATCAATAATTTGTCAAATATTATTTATTATGTACAAAGGTGAATTGACAAAAAGCAACCGAAAACTGGAATAATAATAGAAATATTGGGTACTGGCTATACGTGATCAGTTTTGTCTGGTGATCATCATAATTATAAACGTTCAGCACACTACTGCAGTTAGGCTTCTCCCAAAGTAAACCATGATCTTGCCCATAAGCTTCCACTTAAGCGTATTGGACGCAATGTAAAATAATGGATTGCTGGATTACGATATTGTTGTCTAATGTTTGAAAATTTAAATTTTGTCATATTCAAACATTTGACAACGATATGAAAATTGTGAGAGTGATTCTAGGTCCCGATTGAATGTGTCTTTGTGCTTCATGCGACTAACGCATAGATCAAAATCGACCACTTCTATCGAGAAGAATATCGAGTAGACTCTCTAAGCCATTTTGCAGAAATAAATAGGTAGGGATTCTATAAAATACTTAGCAACACTAACAATCCTAATCGATTTATCAACACAATACTTTACAAACCGATTGTTTAATTAACGAGCGTTGAAAATGGCGGCCGATTTGTTGTGGATTGTTGTTTAGTTACGCGCTCAGTTTTTATCATTCATTCATTTCTAGCTAAGATACGACGCTTATAACCGACCATGACGGGATTAGGATCACGATTTTTTATTAGAATTCTTTGTTAAGATTACTTTAGAGCGTAAAGTTTGTTTAGAAAGTAGTTCTGGAATTTGGAATTATTTTGCGGTGTCTAAGTTGGTTGGGTTAAAGATGGACTGTGTGGTGCTGTTTTAACAGTCATTCTTTTCTATCTAAAATACGACGCTTATAATCGACCCTGACGAAATTAGGATCACATCTTTTTTAAGAATTATTTTTTAGGATTACTATAAAGCGTAAAGTTTGATTAGAAAGTGTTATTGGATCTTTTTTTTTTTGCCGCGATGGTGGCAAATTAGTATATGGTCCGTCTGATCGTAAGCGGTTACCGTAGCTAACACCAGCATCACCAGGAGTATCATATGCGCGTTCTCGACTCGAATTTGGAGATTCACAGTGTCTAACTTGGTGGGATGAAGATGGACTGAATGGAGTCACCAATAGATTTTTTGATATTTTTATACTAAATGGAGAACACAATGTCAATTTGTATTTTCTGCCATCGTTTAAAAGGCATTTATCTTCTTACCATGAATGACATACCTAGAATTATTTCTTTGCATACATCTATGATAATTGCTTGGCTCCGACCGCTTACTCACACGGATAAAACAAACTTCATGCTCTAGTTTTTAAGAAAATAAGTGCAAAAAAGCCTTATCTCAATAGACTTTTTCATAATATATCTTCAAGTAAGAATAAAATTATCATTTCAAGATTATCTTACGTTTTTTATAGCCACGAAGACGGCTACTTTATCTGATTGTAAACAAAATAAAAGTCCTACTAATTTCAATGCGCAAACGCAGGCAGGTGCATTATATCCACATCTGTCTGATTCGTACCCCTCTTGACGAATGTTATATTATAATGGAGAAGCAATAAAAAGCTTTAGTTATGACATCCCGAGGGCTCCATAGACCCTTTTAAAAATTTGTTACGTGAAAACATACCTTGACTTAACAATGTAAGGTTGAAAATTTAATAAGGTGGTGTTATCAAGTGATTGGTCCGTGTCTAGTATTTTGGCGCCAGACAACCGTTAAACGGACACACAACCCTCTGTCTGCTATGAGCAATAACTAGGTAATTATACTTCAACATGCGACTGGATTTTTGGGAGTCATGACGTCATCTCACCGTGAAAGAGTGCTTACCTGAAATAAAAAAAATATCATAAGTATTTGTCTTTCTAAATCTACTAAAGAAGATATTTTGTGTCTAGATGTAATGCAAAGATGCCTACTTTTAAAGTCCAGCTAATAAATATTTGGTAAAGTATATACCTAGTACATATACCTACTTAAATAAAACATTAATTTTGTTCTTATAGCGCGACATTAAAAAAATACTGGTCACAATTAAAAATAAACTTTAAAAACTTTAAATCTCGGCTCTCGAATGCCCAAACAGAACCACTTCAAGTTTCCAATTCTATTCCAAATTCAAACTTATAAAAAACTAACATGTGGCGGCGCGCCGGGAGTCGGGCGCCATTGCGCCAGTGACGTCATGGGAATCCACCCGTGAATTACTAATGAGTCGCCGAGCTGTTTTGTAGTGTCTACTGCCCTTAATTACCAACAACGGGACACCAGCTTTCTACAGACGACATTTTAAGTGATTTACGCATAATGTACATTGAGCGCTTATCGGCTTGTAAAGTGCTTCGTTAATTCTGTTAACGTGGTTTCAATGTAACAGAGACAGTTATTTCTGAAGTCAAAATTGGAATATTCTGCGTTCCCAAGAAGAATGATTAAGTTATAACACGGAATTAACGATTAATTAACTTTAGACCCAATTTTCTATGTCCATCCCAAGAATGGCAATTTGCCATCGTCGTCGGTGATTGTTGGCGACAATCAGATTTGAATTACGAACTTACAACGTTTGCATAGAAAATTCAAGTACCGCACTCAGACCATTTGTTGGTCTGAGGTACTGCACATATTTACAATGTCAATGACGTTAAATTCCATGTTCAAAGTCTAGTAACACGAAACCACACCCACGGGGAATGAAATTCTGGTGCAATATTTCATGATTATGGATTATAACGCGGTTCGATTGTTCGTTCGCTAAAACAAGTACATCTTCTATAAAATATAAAACCACCTAGAAGACAGAACTGCTAGGCAGATAAGACAACCTGAATTTCCCTATATACCCTGTCTAGAATTGTTGTACGACAACAGACTTATCTAACATCAAAACATCGTCAAGAAAAACAGCTTTCACACTAGATTTCCTAAATATGTAACAATTTTATAAGCACTGCTTGATACTATGCATTTTTACGCACAAGACGAGCCGCTTTCTCGGTTTCACTGTAATGAAAGAGTTGAAACAATGACTGCTAGTAATCGAGTTACGTCACGATTCACGACATGTTGCAAGCTGTTAGGCAATCAACAGCAGCGTTGACATCTATCCTGGTTGAATAATCGATTCAGTGATTGGTTAATTTAAGTGTTTAAAAACATTGCGTTGGGATGTAACTAATGTAAGTGGTATACTAGCTAATGTGTTAAACGTGTATTTAAATTCAAAATCAGCCGTTTCAAGTTTTAGAAACATAGAATCTAGTTCGGTTATTTGTTCTCCAGAAGGACTATTTTGGTCAATTCATGATAAGAGAATTTTTATTCTCTGTAACTCTATGTTTCTTGATATTTAGGTAAATTAAATTGTCATATCTAAAAACAATAGGGTATGTTTAACAACAACGGCAGATTAATAATATAACAGGAAATAAGCAATTTTGATACAGGTAATTATCCTGTCTTGCTGTATTACCAACAAATATTATGTGGCGCCATGTCTGACTGCTATATCTCTGATATTTGATAGCTTATCGATCGATCACGTCACGTTCTGTGAATTTCAGACGTTGATTATGTTTGTACATAACATGAATGGACATGTTAACGTCTTGTTGAATTTGGAAAAGATAATATGTAGAAGTGCTTTTGAAGGTGCGATTTTAAAACAATTCGGTTTTTGTCTTTTGAAGAATGAGTACGTGGAAATTAATAATGGATTTACTTTAGGCACTGTAACAATAAGCATAGGTACAACAAAATTGGATCCTTAAAGCGGATACATCTTGGTTGCACCTTCTTTGAGGATAGTATCGGTAATCTGTAATTTAACATCTAATACAGATATGAAAAGAACCAAATTACACCCAGCAGGTGAAATTTCAGCGAAAACAACGAATATCATGCAATACAAATTTCTTTTAATCAACAAAGCCAATATTTTATATACCTATATCACGATAAGTAGCCATTGACTTCTATTTGGCATTAAAACAATTAAGCATCATATCAACGTATTATCTAATATTGACATATCAACACTAGTTACAATACGACATTAATCTACACCTTATTATAAATGTTAGTATAATACCGTATTGTTTTCTTGACAATAAGACAACAATATCAGATCCCTATAGACTAACAGGGATGTCATATTAATTCATTATAGTGCTTTCGTTAGGGATCACAGCCTTATTCGAGTGAGCAGAGCAAAGTGCTAATTGTTGTGAATTGTGATTTTAATGCGTTTTGGACAACAAAAACCTATCACTCTTTCTCTGATTAACAAATCTCAACAATTGTAATAGAAAAAGGCAGATATAGAACTCTTCTAACAATGGACAAAGTCTCAGGGTAATTGGAATTAGAAAATGGGTTTAGTTATTGTTTAGACATGTTATGAAATCTGAATTTCGTTTCAATTCTTTTATTTCACACTAAGTAGAATAAATATTTAACATAACTTTTGCACGGGTATCACTAATGAATACATTTCGTCGGTGAATAACCCTATTCGAATTTCGCCTTCATTACGGTTACAGTTCGACTTCGGTTCAATTGATGTTCAACTTAGGTCCAGCCAAAGTAGGTAAATTGTAGAATAGCATTGTGTGTAGAAACTGAACCTTAACTGGATCGGAATAGATCGTTCGATGTTGTAATTTAGTAGAATTGGCCCCCAGTTACTAAAATCAGGTGTCCCTGTCTACTCAAAGCACTTTTAGGACAGTGTTAACATAAGAACTCCTTTTACGTTGCTTATAGGCAACGGAGAATTATATGGAAATTTCAGGTATAACCTGTTGTTATTTTACTGCACTTTATTACACTGGGGCCAACAAGAAACTACGATTTCATTTAAACGACAGCAATCAATGTTACCTGTGCGTGGTCCACGGGCATTTACGAACGAAGAAACGTAAGGAGACTGGTTGGTCTGGGAACCTACTGGACTGAACAAGCTGATTTATTGATCGACTGCAGTAAAAGTTACTTCGTGTATTGGTAAGTCTGCAACTACACGAATAGACCATTTTGGTTACAGTTTCTTCTTAGACCTTTCGGATTATGGCCGACTTTGGAGTTGGATTTTATCGAGCCAATTTTAGACAAATTACTAAGATCTTATATAGCGTTCCCTTGTTTCGTGAATAAAATTTACCATGGCTTGATTACTTGTCAAGTTAGATTGACGTAGAAGTTCCGGCGGCCCATCCTACAAAGCGAGGAGTTTTAGGTTATGTAGGTTTCAGTGAGCATGCTGACATTCTACCATTTTCAAAGGTCGAGTCGCTCGCTAGTCCAATACGCACAGGGTAAAGTAGACAATAATAGACAAAGATTATACCTCCTTAAGTATTCATTATACTTAGTATAGTAATAACCAAGTATAAGTAGGTGTGTCCACAAGACATCGTTTGCGAATGGCGCCGGCGCCTCCAGTCACGCCAGTCACTTATCGACATAGCAACGGCGATTATGGATACCTGAATACGATGCCAAAGATACTCGATAATGACATGCAATACCTAGTCTGTGTTGATTCTATCTAGGTTAAGACGTTATTACTTTAAGCTATCAGTGATTAAAGATTAAATCTCCGAATAATAAATTCGAGAGACAAGTTTCAAATATATGAAATTGGTTTAAATTCAACCGTAATTTTATATTTTACAAGCTGAAACTCGAGGTGTTTGTTACCTTTCTCACTCTCTTCTCACTTAATTTAAGAGCTGCGCTCTTGTCTCTCTTGCTTCTGCCAATAAAAATCTTTCTCGACACCACGCGTATTTTCTCCTTGATCTGTTTTTTAAAAGTCCTCTGCGGTCTACCTCTTCCTCTTGTCTGCAATCTTTCCTAGTTTGATGTTTTTTAAAAACGAATCGTGTCGTATCAAGTGGCCAGTAATTTTCCTCTTCGGTTCTTAATTTTTAAGATGGTTTTCTTCTATTCATGTGTAAAATCCAGGGCGCTACATTATACCTAAAAATTGTCCAGGTTTACAATTGTAATACCATTACTTTTTTTATCGCTTCATTGGTATTAATATAATAAATAAGTATTAATTGTTTCTATGAGTAGGTAGTTCTTAGTGGTCTCGGGAGCTGAGGCTGGAAGGACTAACAGGAATTGTAGCGTCGTGATACTTAAGTTGTATGTTATACTTTATTACGATTTATTTTATGTCTATTGAAATGATACAATAATGACTTTTATTTAGCAAACAATATTGTAATCGTAATATCTACGTACTTATTCACATAATAGGTATACCTTGTTTAACAAACAATCAACTAAGTGCATTGTTTATACACTGGAAGTTCTCTGTTTACAATATGTAGGTACTAGGTATACTAGGTAGGTACCTAGTACCTACATATCGTAAACAGACCTTGGATTACCTAATTTTTTTGGATTAGGTAGGCCTAATCCAAAAAATTAAGTAATCCAAGTCGACGTTTGTAATGTGGCATTTTTTTTCATTTTCATTATTTTATTTTATTGGAAATAAAATACTTTTTTTTAAAGACAGTTCACACTAGTGAACAACCCTGTCCCTGTGTCGCGGGGGACTTTACAAACATACAATTAATAGTGACACAAAGTACACCCAGACTAGGTATTCTAAAACTATTAACCGATAGGCTGATAGACACATAGCTGCTGCTCAGCATTTTTTTTAAACTAAGTAACAAATGATGAGGTAAGTACCTAACTACTTAACTCTATGTAAATTAACCATAGTCTAAAACCAATTGAATAGGTACTTAAAAGCAAGTGAAGCTTTAAGTGCCTTATTTAGCTCTCTTTTAAAGATTTCCACGCGTTTTCGAACGAAGCCAATGAACAAATGAAACAATGAGTGTAGTGGCTATTGTTGAAGGCCTAGAAACCAATCTAAATAGCTTCAAGAGTCGACCCGTTTATGAGCTCTCAGGTAATAACGACAAAACAAATGGAAAAAGCAATTATGACGATTTAATACTTCGGATTAGTAAGGTTGACGCACTGTAGCTAAAAATAATGAGACTGGTTCAAATAGGTACTGCTGTTTTGTAATTGTTTGATAGTTAGAAAAAATATGAGGTAGGTACTATACGTAGGTACCTATTATATTATACTAGGTACGAGCTAATATTTTATTGGGTTAAATAAAAACCTTAAAGCTATGGGCTCTTGTTAGTGATCAATGTTGAGTTTTTATACATTTTATAGATTCAATACAGAAACAAACGTAATTAAAAAACCGGCCAACTGCGAGTCGGACTCGCGCACCAAGGGTTCCGTACGATTATGTATGTTTTAATATTTTTTTGTGATTGAAATTTCTTTTTGCCAAATTTCATGATTCTAGGTTAAAGTGAAGTAAGTAGGTACCCTAGTTTTGACTTTTTTGATCATCAAGATATTCGAGAAAAATGAAGCATAAACGGCTGTATCTTTTGATTGCGTTTATTTCGAACTCGGATTTTTTTATTGCGCCAAGAGATTGGTAGTCCTGAGGATTTGATACCTAATTAATTTCAGCTACGCGATACCTCTACACGTTTTTGAGTAAAATGTTCTTGACAGACGGACAGGAAAGACAGACGGACAACGGAATGATCCTAGGCCTATAAGGCTTCCGTTTTATCCTTTTGAGATACGGAATCCTTAAAATTAAACGTTTAATTAACTCGAATACCATAATATTATACCATTCTGATACCTATTAGGTTACCCATAATTATAGCGGCTTATAAAAAACATTATATCAATAATTAAAACTAAATACCTACCTAATATTCGTGACCTTCGTTAATGAACTCCGGCGTCAATTAACGTCAATAATAATTTTATATACCGATTACTGAACAGTAATAATCGCTCGGAAACGTCGAATGTTTTTCAAAGTTCGTAAAACTAGCTTATAAAATAAAGTTGGTTTTGTGATAAGATGTTGTTTTTATGAATGCTTTATCCTGTTGGTTTGTTTAATTAATATAAGATTAATATGAAGGAAACAGCAGTCGGTTTTAATTTGTTTTAAATTATTTCCGTTTAGAACGGCTCGTGCGTATTACCATAGTATAAATACTGTGCTATTACTCTGTCCATTCGTTTATTTTCTTTTTGACAGACGAGTAGGTATCCGAATTAGTGATGCCCTCACACGTTACCGATCTTATTTAAAATGATAAACATTTTAATTTTAGAAGAACAGACAGAGACACATTGAAATAATTTTAATTTGCCACATAAACAAAAATTTATTTGAACTTTTATGTAAGTAGGTAGATATTGTATTCATTTATTTATCTATGCCTGAGAAGTTGTTGATAATTTATCGGGGTATATAGAGGTATCTATGGTATAGGGTTAAAACTAAAGACGAGTTTTTTATTAAAACATTATTGTATTTACTCACTATAAGAAAATATAATATGGTTTCATAGTTTTATCTCGTAGAGGGTTTAAAGTCAGAGCAAAGCACGTTTACCGAAGTGCTTAACAATACGGAACGCGTGCTTACTTGCCTTAATTGTATTAGTCGTAGATATAATTAAGAAATAACCAAATTACAAATTATTGATAAAAATATTCGGCCTCACAACTATTCCTTCCTTTGCAAGAAATCACGCTGATCCTCAACATAGATGAACACAAACAAAAAAACAACTTTTATTATTATGCGGCAAAATCACTGACTATCAGTGGGCAAAATATAAAAAAGTAACAATGAATTAAATGCAACGGATTGTGTTGTTATAAAATTAACTAGATAATTAAAATGTTCATGTCTTACCAGTCAATCCAAGATCTGTAGATTCCGACGAGGCCTCGGTAGAAGCCGCTGACAATTGGTACATAACCAATAGAAAACACACGCAAAAATTAACAACCGCCATTGCCGTCTCAATTACAACTTATTGCAACTAATAAACACTATACAGTCACCATAACGACGATGCTAAACCATTCCATAGACGCCTATCATCAGTCATCAGCATCACCAAAATATACTCAGTACAAAACTAAAAATATCACTACAAATTAATATTATTAATATAATGCTATCACAGTTATTGTTATTCACACTTAAAATATCACTTCAATGTTATTGTAGTATTGTAGCACATAAACTTAATGAAAACACGTTAATTTTGTGTAAAATAAAATACGCGAATTACGAATATCAAAAGACATAAACGCAACCCACACGCCACGGCGATCAAAGCGCGACTGAATGAATGAAAGGAACGACACTAATGTGAAGTGAGCGAGTGAGCGAATCTATCGTCGCTCCGTAGGGTTGAGCGACACAATTGAAGTGCGTTTTATCGATGTATTTCTTTTTCACTATTCAAATATGTCTAATACTTACTTTAATAAATGCAGTACACAGTTTTCAAAGTAAGTAAGTTTTCAAGTAGAATCAAAATTGAAAACTTAATAAAAATGATTTTGGTATCCTCTTTAAAAATTAAACCTATCCTCTCACTAACATAAAAAAAATTAAGGCGATTATTATGTCTGATAACAATTATTTTTTATTATTTACAATAATAGTATGTGTTTGACTTATTTAGTGGTTTCCTATCTAAATAACCTTATCTTATCATAATAAATGAACTATCTACATAAATTCCAACATCCCCTGGTATTGGAATTTATGTAGATTGTTCATTGCTTCAATCTTCTTCGATTACGAGAAGAACTACATTATAAAACAGTTCCATGATTGACTGAAAGACAGACAAAGTACAGACTTAACTATTAGGCTTAGAGAAACCTGAAATTTGAATAACCTTTAGGTAACCCAAAGATCCCAAAGTGAACACTAAGAGGTGAAAGGGGTGAATCGTAAAACGTTTTTGTGAACGAATTATGTGTGGGTGGAGTTGCGGGTGACAGCTAGTAGAATGATAAAAGGAAAGTTAACACCTTTATAAATTCAACGGGCTGGTAAATTAATTATATTTCTTTTTCATTGTCATCTTGTCTGTCTTTTTCTTTTTATTACAAAAAAAAATACCTATTATCATAATAATGAATACCCAATGATAAGAACCAAGATGGTATACCTACATTATACGTCCCAGGCAAACACAATGATTGTGTAAGTATCAATAGATTATTATACTAAAGCTTTAAGTAGAAATAATACAGTAGCATAAAAATATCGATAATATTGACAATTGATCATGGTTTAATAACATCACTAACCTCTGCTGCAGAAGAAAGCGGTGTCTGTATTCTCAATTAAAATTCAATGCACCTTATACCTTATTCCAACTGATCTAAGATCATTTTTCCATAATAAATTAGGTGTATTAGGTCGAAAATAAACATAGGCGCCACTTTTTGCAGCCGGCCGGCGCTAGCAACCACGCGGTGCACATTCTTTGTATTTCTGAAAAAAAGTCAACTTTCTACAAGAATAAAGTTTAACAAAGACTAAATTATGCAGTTAATATTGTCTGCTTGGTAATTATTTTCTAACGAGCATAGTTTGTTTACCTGCGTTCCGTATTGTGACTTCCTTACTCATTAAAAGTTTCAACTTAATAGTCATAGGTACCTATATTAAGTACCTAGGACTAGGGTGACCTACATAAGTAATTATAAATGATATTATCTATTTTTTTAAGGTTTATTTACACGGGGCAAGTTTTGCATGCAATTTATCGTGCTCGCATTCACCTACTCCTAGTAAATAGTTAAACTATTTCTATCAACTACCTCGTAGATAAAGGTAGTATGTAACTATGTACTATGCGATTTAAATAAATATGGGATCGCACTCGACAATATTTTCCGCAAACTTCAGTCGAATGTGCACATTTTTGTACAGCAAGCAGAAATAAATTAGACAAAAAAATTATCTCGTTTCGATTGTTATTTTGTTACAAGTGTTAATTTAATTGTTATTGATTTTTGGTTATTGTTTTTTTTACCTGACTCTTACCCGACTGTCAGGACGGGTATTTGTTATAATTTTATTTTTGTGGTTATTACTTACTACCACTACTTATTCAGAAAATAAAGACCTTCAAACCGAAAAAGTATGTATGTACTTGTAATGTGTTTCGTTTTTTATACACCCTACTTGTAAGGTATGAAGTTGTCTTCAAATGGAAAACAAAATGGCGTCTTGATTTCAGTTCCATTATTATTTAAATCGCATAGTACCTAGGTAAGGTTAGGATACTGTCACTGCTACTGGGCTCTAGCTGAAAAGGTTCTGTTTACCCGGCACACGCTAAACTGTACTTACCTATCTAATCTTTTTATTTTATTTGGTCATTGCCTTGATTTGCTTTCTATTATTATTTCCACTTAAATAAATAATTATTTCTTTCATACGATTGCTGAACTCCGAACTGCTGAACTAATGTCACATTGATGGTGAATAAATGTTTTTTCTTTCTTTCTAACTCGGTGTATGAATATAATCCCCTCGGAGAACAATTATTTATAAGTACCTTTTATCATCATCATCATCAGCAACCCAATATCATCATCATCAACAGCAATTAAGTCCCACTGCTGGGCTCGGGTCTACTCTTCTCTAACTAGAGAGCTGATAGGGTTTTAGGCCATAATCCACTTACGCTGGCCTAGTGCGGGTTGGTGGATCAGACATACTCATAGAATTTCTTCTAGGGTATGTGGGTTTCCTCACGATGTTTTACTTCACCGTTAGCTGATGATAAGTCACATTACTAGTACATAGTACCTTTTATACGAGCTAGAAATACCTAACTTATCTGCATTGTAAAGTCTCCCTTGATACAGGTGGCCTATGGCCTAGTAGGTACAGGACGTATTATAAAGTAGATTGTGTACTACTGCGCAAAAGGTAAAGAGTTAGATTTTCGGGTCGGGCAAAAAAAAACATTATGTTTTTCTGACTTGAAATTCACGAAATTGGATGCTATACACATCTGCTTCATCATCATCATATCAGCCCAATGACGTCCACTGCTGAACATAGGCTTCACCTAATTTCCGTCACAAGGATACCAAGTTCATAAATTCAACATACATACATACTTACGGATCACGTCTTTTTGCCAACAGAGAGGTAGGGAGAGACTATTTCCTTCCACTTGCTACGATTCTAACACACCTGCTTACTCCTTCGTAAAAAAAAGCACGATGCTTTATTTTGTTTATGGGTTACCTCACGTTTTTCTCACCTACCTTAACTATCTACTATATAAGTAGTAAGTACTAGTCATAATCATAATAACATTGTAAGTATATAATAAACAAAATAACTAAAAAAACAAAAACAATTTCAACATCTTTATGCCCTTGTCATCATCAAAAACATTATTTTAGTACAAATAATAAAGCTGGATACTCACAATAAATAAACCGGTGCATTAAAAAAAAGAACGCAAACTTAAAGCCGTACACACACGAGAGGAAAAAACAAAAAACGAATCTCATGCAGCTATGCCTTTGTTTAAGACGGAATGCGCTGCAATACGGCCCGTTGTGAGCCTTATTGTAGGGTTAGCACGGCTAATTAATTGTATTATTATTTTTGGAATAATGTTATAAATGATCTATATGTATGTATGTATGTTGAATTTGTGAACTTGGTATCCTTGTGGCGGAAATTAGGTGAGACAGTAGGTAGGTAGTCGTAGGCAAATTTGCTGACAATACTTTTCGGATAACCTGTTACATTCTTATCTGGTGACTTTCATAAGTGTTACCTAGTAACCTAGATGAATAAACGTGATTTCATTTCACGCCTATGTTCAACAGTGGATGTCATTGGGCTGATATGATGAATGTTATAAATTATATAATACTGTTATAATATATATTATTATATACTCGATACATGGGCTATCTAACACTAAAAGTATTTTTCTAATCTGACCATTACTTCCTGAAATCCTAGCTTTCAAGCAAACAAACAAACTCTTCAGCTTTGTATTAATAGTATTAGTATAGATTTCCTACTTCCACATATAAAGATAATAATATTATAAGCACAAAACTTAGGCTTAGACTTAAGGCAAAATCTTAATAAGTCAAATTAAAAACCTCCTTCTTTGCAAGTCAGTTAAAAAATATGCACATGATCTCTAAAGTGTCAACCCTACAGCGGTCCATGCATATTAATAACTCCTAATGACTCTTTCTCCCGTGCTAGCTACATGTTTGAAATACATAAACGTTCAAGATTTATGGCATACCGATACACGGTGCTTGCCTGAGGGTCTGCGGTCATATTTACTCATCTTAAAGCCTCTGATATTGGGACCGAGAACACTGCCTTGCGGTGCCCTAACTCTTGTAGTGTTTGTCTTACGTGAAGATTGTTCTTTTAAAATTATGTTTTTCTTATTTAATTGTATCATACATATTTACTCCGTCGTTCGTGTGTAATTAAGTAAAAAAATATTCATTTATCCTAACTTTCGCATTAATAATATTAGAAAGATTCAGTTTCATATAAAAATCCACGAGATTCAGCTTCAAACAGATCATAAAATTTTGGAACAAAACTTTGTTTCACCTTTAGGGTTGGTGTTCCGATAGGCCTCTTCCATACATTTTACTGGTGCTATTGTCTTTGAACATACACTTTTACATAGAACAATTCATTTTATCACACAATTAATAGGCCCTCGAGCAATTGTGGCTGAATGGATAAGGAACCGGCGCGGCGTGCAAATCACGCGGTCCGACTTCGATCCCGACCCGGCAGTACCAATGTGGATTCCACTTTGTGGAATTTATATGTACTAGTCAAGTGACTTACCATCTGCTAACAGTGAAGGAAAACATTGTGAGGAAACCCACATACCCTAGAAGAAATTCTATGAGTATGTCTTATCCACCAACCCGCACTAGGCCAACGTGAGTGGATTATGGCCTAAACCCTCAAAGCTCTCTAGTTAGAGGAGAGGAGACCCCGAGCCCAGCAGTGGGACTTAATGGATTGCTGATGAATAGGCCCTCGCACAATTTGAAAAATGTTTGGAAGAGGCGTATCGGTACATCCGTCTTACCAGTGAAAATGATGACGTCATCCCCTAATCACAGATCATGAAAGGGATACCTTTGTTGTACTGAGAGACAGGTTTGAACTTGTAGCGATACGATAACAATATCGAATGACTCATTGTGCTTGTGTTTACATTACTAATAGGCAACCTAGCTGCTGTATTATGACAAAAATAGTGGTTCTCAACTATTTACTTAACATACGGGCTGAAATTTTGATTTACAATCTTTAAATCCAGCATTTTTATTTCTCTTTATAGCTACTTTTGGTACTTCTTGATATTAATGCAAAACATACATTGCATTAATATCCTCTGAGCAGCGTGGTACAGTGAAATGAAGATGATGACGAAGAAGGTTATAGTTTGTTCTTTAGACATAAACAAGACTATAAAAAATAGCTATAGCTACAGAGAAACTTAAAAACATCAAATATTTTAATTGTTTCGAAATTCGAATTACAAATTTGTGAGTTTCTGTTGACAGAGAGTGGCGCTTGTAAAAGAATGTCTCTTACATTCTTTTACAAGCGCCACTCTCTGTAAAAACAAAAGCATTTCGAAGCTTCATTGTAAAGTTTAATTATATTACCTGATCGAAATTCCGGGAAGGCCACATTTTTTAAATAGCCACTAGACGAGCGATTTTATGTTTCACGTGGACGTATACGATAACAGTAGAACTGGTTGTAAAAGATATCTCCAGTAGTAACCAACCTGAGTTATAAGTTTATTGTCTGATATTAATTAGTTATTAAGATCTAATGTATAATGATTCAAGAGGATTATTAGCCTCTCTTTGATTAGTGTTGTCAGATACAAACGTCTCAAACGCCAATGTGAAAATGCAGTGTAGAAAATCAATACGCCAACAGTCACAAACGTCTTCATTTAATTACTAAATAAAGCTCGCGAATCAATCTCCGACCCTATGTTTAGCAGTCAAATTTGAGTTACAACAAGACAGGCCAACTATATAAATAAATTCAATGCCTAAAATCCAAAAGCACAACTTCTCCAAAGAAAAACTACAAAAATTCGCTATCGCTCGCTACCTCTAGTAACCAAAATTTCCTACGACATAGCCCAACATTGGCGCCAGAGCAATTCCTTATCGAATCGCAGATAACAGAAAACGTCGCCGCCAAGTAAACAATAGTCTTACTTAAAGTTTTTTATAACTAAGCACTTTGCTTGGGAGGCAGAGACAGCATTAAGTGCCATACTGTGATAACTTGATAACTGTACTAAATATTGCTGTAAATTTTTATTATCTTGACAGATGAAGACAGGTAGGATTTACGAGGCGACTATTTCCTTTAAAGGCAACTCTTGCTTTAAGGATTAAGCACTGTGTCGTTGGAAACTTTACAATTAATATACAAAGTAAAAAAAGCGATGGTGGCTGAATGGATAAGGGACCCGCGTGCAAATTACGCGGTCCGAATTCGATCCCGACCGGCATGGCAGTACCAATGTGGGTTCCATTTTGTGGAATTTATATGTACTAGTCAAGTGACTTACCATCTGCTAACGGTGAAGGAAAACATCGTGGGGAAACCCACATACTCTAGAAGAAATTCTATGAGTACACACTAGGCCAGCGAGAGTGGATTATGGCCTAAATTCTCTGAGCTCTCTAGTTAGAAGAGACGAGACCCGAGCTTAACAGTGGGACTTAATGGGTTGCTGCAGCGGCAGTGATATGGCTGCTTGTGACCACGGCAATTCTGAACTATCAGAAAGGTTCTGTCCGGAAACGTCAGTTTAATAATCAACCCATTAATTTGTAAATTTCTTCGTGCAATGTATTATTGTCATGCTATGTTCTATTGGAATGGTCTTGTGGTGTTCAGTTTCTGTGTTCTTAATTCCGATAAATGTTTTTTCTTTTTTTCTTTCAATGTTTTGAATATTTTCTTATATATAAACCATGTCCTGACACTAAAAAACCAAACAAAAATTGTTGCTCTTTCATACATTTCGGCGATTCATAGGTATTTAAATATAGAAAGATGTTGCATTATGTTAGTATTTAAATCTCTTCCTAATAAAGAAATAATACTCCTTCCTAACGCATTATTAAACAAGGTTGGATTATTGGGATCCAACTTGTTTGTAACTTTTCTTGGACGTGTCTTGGTCTTGGTTTCTTCACGGGCAGTATACGGTTTAGGTAGAAATAAATTTTCTGCATCAACCTCTATTTATTTTTCAGGCTCTTCTGGTTTGTTTTTTGGAGCACTACCAGCTTCTTTAGATTCGGTATTATGAGCGCTCCCACCCCACTCAGATTCGGTTTTAGGAGCACTTCTAACTTTCTTAGATTCAGTTTTATGAGCGCTCCCAGCCTTTTCAGATTTGGTTTTAGCAGCACTCCCAGCCTCCTTTGATTCGGTTTTGGGAGCACTTTCAGCTTCCTCAGATTCAGTTTTAGCAGCACTCTTAGCCTCTTCAGATTTGGTAAGAGGATTATCATTCTCCTCTGTTTCAATTTTAGGGGTACTCTCAGCCTTCTTAGATTCTTCATATTCAGTATTTTCTTCTGAACTTGTAGGTTTCAACTCATACGAGATTGTTTGCGGTTTCTGATGACTTTAGTTCTTCATTTAGTTCCTTAATCAGTTTCGGATCTCACGGTTGTTCGGATCTCTCGGATTACTAGGGTCTCTCGGATTTCTTGGATGTCTCGAATCTCTCAGATTACTCGGGTCTCCCGGATTTCTTGGATATCTCGAATCTCTCGGATTTCTCGGGTTTCTTGGATCTTTTGAGTTTCTTGGATCTCTCAGATTTCTCGGATCACTGAGATTTCTTGGATCTCTTGGATTTCTCGGATCACTCGGATTTCTTGGTTCTCTCGGATTTATTGTATATCCTGGATCTCTCGGATTTCAAACTTTTGGCAGTAGATATTGTTGAAGATTTTACTGTACGAGAAAAGTTCCATAAATGTAATAGTTTTTTAGTACCATCTGTACCATCTTCCTAACCCAATGTCCTGGCATTTTTGCTTCAATAGGTTTTGCAATACCAAAGTATTTTATCTTGGATCTGGCCATTTCTTTGTTTTACGATAGTTACAAATGTTAATATGCTAAAGATATTTGTAGATTACATCAGGAATCACTGCAAAGAAAAGTAGTAGATCATTAAAATACATTGTTGATATAGCTTTGAATGCAGTGACAACATAATATGTAAATAAACCAACAAAATTAAATAAGTCGAATGTGGAGAAAGTGGCTTTAACGAATTGTCGTTCCTTGGCCGAGAAACATCCTAGATTAATAGATTCGGTTAACTTCCGATCCCATGTCGTATTAAATCTCTGATTGGTCATCTACCAACATCTGAAGCAATTAAACCACTAATTGTTTTAAGTAATTCATTATAGTTGAAACTAAATGAGTTTGAACTTCTGAGGCTTAATATAAACTTTAATAACTTATACTAGGTATACTACTTACTTTCTTAGTTTTGCCTATTAAAAACAGTTGTTGTCACACATATTTTTTCTTTAAATTTATTCTTGTAACATTATGAAGCATGTATACAACCATGCAAAAGATTGAACGACTGCTACATTGAAGGAAGTTATTAAATGAAAACCAATTGACCGTGTCGTGTTTTTAATCAATACTGTTGAATATTTCTATCGATATGATGAACTTTTCGATTACCCGTTTGCACTAACTCACCAAAAGGGTAATCAAATCAAATCTTTGTTGAACTTATGTATACAAAGGTGTATTTGTTTACATATCAGGTGCTGGCCGTATTCTACCATTTGTTAGTGTACAGAATAATTAATTAATTGTGTATAATAATAATAATATTCTACCACATTCACACAGCGCCATCTAGTCCCAAAGTAAGCAATTATATTTGCTTGTGTTATGGGTACTAAACAACTGATATACTACTTAAATAGAAACATTTTTTTTTTGTAAATACATACATATTATAGATAAATTACACCCAGACACAGAACAAACCTTTATGCTCATCACACAAAGATTTGTCCTGGGTGGGGATCGAACCCACGACCTCCGGCTTAGCAGTCAGGGTCACCAACCACTAGACCAACAGGCCCAGGGTTATGAACAATTTAGAAAGGTACTTAGTTGAATTGCTAATATTAAATGGGTATGATTTGATCAATCACCAAATAATTGTCTTTCAATAACTTTATAAATAATATTTATGCCTAAAATAGTATACATAGATATATATAGATACCAATAATATTATATGGTAATCTAAATATATAAAAATAAATTGGACTGATTTCTCTGGCTTTGTAATGTTATATTTAGTTTTTGTAATTTTATGTAATCCTATATGAACTTAACTAAAAGCAAGAGAAATACTGCAATGAATTTTAAAGTCAAATATCTCAAAATGAGGTTTGTGTTGATTGGATCATTTTTGCTTAAAGCGGTCCTAATAAGAATGTAGGTATTTAGGTAGGTATATCCATGTCAGATCCGCATTCAGACTACTCTATAATAAAATTAATAGCATAAAGCATATTGTTCATAGCACAACAATATCACGCACCATACATTATTATGGACAGGATTCAATGTAGCCCACTAAAGACATATTACTGGCAAGATTGGGTTCCCTTCGTTTGACAAAGGAGGATGCCATGTAGTGGTTCCGACTTCCACAGCAAAGCAATGTAAATTAAGTAAACAATTTAGGTATATTATTGGCTTATTATAATCCGTGTAGTGACGGATTAAGAATACATAATGTCACTACCCCATCTCAACCCGTGGGTGTCGTACAAGTCGATTAAGGGAGTAACCTTATGCAGATAAGCAGATAAGAGCACTGTGAGAAAAGGAAAATTCGAAACAAACCCTATACCAACTCGTCTGGCCAGCGTGGTATAGTAGGCTAAATTCCCTCCATATACTTTGGAGCAGGTACCCGTGCCCAGCAGTGGGACATTTGTGGGTTGAAATGATGATTGGCTTTTTATAGGTAGGTACGCTATAAAATTCATCCTGTGCATATCGTTCACCGCCCTCTCCCTCCTCCTTCACAGTATAGCATTATGTCCTTATTTGCTATACCTATAATATAATAGCATAGCATAGTCAAATGAGCTTAAAGAAAAAAAACCGGTCAAGAGCATGTCGGACCATGCTCAATGTAGGGTTCCGCATCAAAAGAGCGTATCTTCACACCTCTTATATGTCCTTTTGTTGAGAAGAGCAGTATTTATAGAAAACAAAACAAGCAACTACTTTATCTTAGTCACTATAAAGGATTAATGCTAAGGATTTTGTATTTGGTACAAAATTATCCAACACCCAAGTTCAACGACTATTACTGCTAAACTAATAAAGTTATCTTAACCGCTATAGTTTTCATTTAAAATTCATGAAATGCACTATCATCATGAATTTTTCCAGATTTTTCAAGCCAGCAGTTTAGCTTTTAGAGGAGGGGGGGACGCCCTACTGGAACAAAAATTTGCTCTTTAAAGTTTAATATTTCGTAAATGGACCATTAAATCGAAAAATAATGTTAGTAATCCCCAAGTCATTTTAGAAGACCTATTCAACGATACCCCACACGATGGGGTAGACGACAAAAAAAAATTCATCCCCACTTCACATGTATAAATATATTTTCCAAAATTTTATTTTACCACTTTGTCGACGTAATTGATATACACACTCCTACAAAATTACAGGTTTCTAGCACTAACGGTCTCTTAGCAAAACCTCGGACAGACAGACAGACGGACATAACGAAACTATAAGGGTTCCTAGTCAGAACTACGGAACCCTAAAAAAGTAAGTAGCAACTTTAAAGTCTAAGCATATATCTAGGTAGGTATATCTATACTTCAATATTAAAAATTATAAAGATATAATGTTTTTAATCAGTACAGTAGAGGTAAAATTACGTGAAATTGTAACAACTGTACCTATTATAAAGTAAGTATCTGTAATGCTTATAGTAATTTTACTATGAAAATAACGCCCTGCAAATTTCCAATGTGTTATTTGCATATAAATAGAACTGTAAACTCAATAACAATGATTTTTTTTATTACGTTTTACACACTTTTTACCTAATTCAAAAAAGTTTAGAAAATATGGCGGGCGAAACGACCGATTATTCATCCTATCCACAATGAGGTAGTGAGACGTTTAATGTCAAAAAAGTACCTATGGCAGTTTAATAAATGATACATAATATTTAAATTTTCTCTTATATAAAAAAGGGCGGAAAGCTGTTATATTTAAAGAAGTTCTAGAGTTACACGATCTGATTCACAGTTACACTATACACCCGGGCGAAGCCGGGGCGGGTTGCTATGTCCGTTTGTATCGAAGGCCACAATACCACGTGTTGTCCAATTATTAATTAACTTTTAATGTTGTGTATCACACATTAATTTCCATAAACAATTTCAGATTGTACTTTTAAAACTTCAAATGCTATTGAAAAAAGATGTCTTTGAAAAAGATGAAGAAACGTGTATCTCATAGGTGCACAATTGGTTTACACAAAGTAAGTTTCTATTTAATTTTAACTGACTTCAAAAAAGGAAGTTATCAATTCAAGCACTGCCGAATTTCAAAGTTGCCTGTTTGAAAATAAATTATGCATATATGAACCATCATCTGTAGACCTGGACTCCACGTAGATGTGAGACAAAAAGAAAGAGAAGTTGAGAGCGATAATCTGCGTCCTTTTTTGGTTTGAAAAACATGACATGTGTTCTCTTTTTATCTCGTGTGTGCTTTGCTGGACTTCTGGCCTAAATCTAGGCGTGTAACACCGGCACACTAAAAAGTGTGTTGGTGATCACCCAACTAAAGTTAAGTGTTTTGCAAACCCTGAATCCGAATTTGACGTCCGTTTAATCCCTTATTTTAACGTTAAAAATTCTTTATTTTACAGTGCTGCTCAATTTGATGATAAAAATAGCATGGCTGCTATGTGTAATTGATCATAACTTCGGAGTACCACAAGATCCAAACTCGTTTATGTTCTATGTGGAGAACCCAATCGAGTCCTTCATGCCTGGCCACTGGGTGCATGTAAATTCTATCAGAGGCATGCTAGGAGGCACACCAATTACAACTGTAAATCCTCTATTGGATAAACTAAAACGTATCGTCTTTACAAAAAAGAATGCTGCAGGTCCCTCAACCGATTATACTTTTATTACAACTGAATCTTATGAGGAACAAGTTACGGCGACTTTTGAAGAATATATCGAACCAACGACAGAAATAAGTTGGGGCATGTTACCTGTCTCATTCGAATCTACGACAGTATATAGCCTGTCCGAAGCGGAGCTCATAGCTGCTGAAGAAGATGATTTAGTCGACATGTCCTTTACGAATCGACCAACAACTAAGAAGAAAGCGCCCATGCTGAGTTCGGTTGAATCTGTTGGAGATTCCTCTTATAATATTGAATACGCGATAGAAGTGGAAGTAATACGCCAAGCATCGACAAAATCACCTAAGAGAAATGAGGAGCAAATATTCAAGAAGGAAAAATATGAAGATCAAATTACAAGACCACACCTTAAATACTCTACTACATCTAAAAAGAATAGTCATAAAAAGCGTAAAAAGCGACCAAAATTACAGAAACATGGCAGGAAAAAGCGACCAAAATTGCACAAACATAAACAGAAAAACCGCGCAAAATTACAGAAACATGGCAAGAACTCGACTAAAATTACAAGTACATAGTCAGAGCGTCCAAAAGTGTGCATTATTATAGTCGGGAAAACTAGCACAATGGCGTGGCGACGACCATGGTCAAAAATTACGTCACAAACTTAATAAAAATCAAAGTTTACTTTTTAGGAATTTGTTTTTTAGGCCTAGTACTAATCGTCTAGAATTCATTTATAAATGTATGAGATTTATTAAGGTTCAGTACCTACTCTCGCATAAAAAAATTGATAGTGGGGATTGATTTTGAATAAAACCTCAATAGAGTAATCATTATTAAATAGAAGAGAATCATCCAGCTCTTGGGTGGCAAGGACAATGACCTTAGCTATGCACTTTTGCGCTTAAATGACGCCAGGCATTGTTTATCACAACATTCACTGCAATCCTCAATTTTCGTTAACAGCATCTGTACCTATCCGTATCATTTTGAACACTTATGATAATTTAATTATAATATCATTATCATCATCATCATTTGTTATTATCAGCGCAATGACGCCCACTGTTGGACAAGAAAAGTCGCTCACGGTGGCGGAAATTAGTTAGTGAGGTCTTCACCTAATTTTGAATTTGGAAAGCGCAATTTTAATATACCCACTAATGATAAATTTAATAATGTCTAATTATATTGTAAAATGAAAAAAAAAATGTTTGGCTGAGTAGGTAGATTCAAACATAAAAATCAGCTCTTTTGATAGGGGAAAGTATACTCCTATTAAAGTATTGTATAAATTAAGAATTTGTATACAGGTTACATTCGTAATACCTACCTATTCGACATTTTTTATTTTTATTTTTTTTGTTTATTACAACAAGAACATACCCCTTAAAAGCTAAGAAATATACAGACAATTGTATACAAGTGATGGTGCTGCCTTAATTAAAGGTTGCCACAGAAAGCAATTATTATATAATGGTAGTGAATACGACGTGTAAACAATTATTAGTCGTATAACAGATGTATCATCATTTCAACCTATGAACGTCCCACTCTGCTGGACACGGGTCTCCTCCAGAGAATGTGGAGGGAGTTTAGCCTTCTATTATATACCACGCAGGCCAGACGGGTTGGTATAGGGTTTGTTTCGAATTTTCCTTTTCTAGCAGTGCTCTTATCTGATTATGGTTCCCTTAGTCGCCTTTTACGACACCCACGGGTTGAGATGGGGTAGTGGCATATAGATATTCTTAATCCGTCACTACACGGATAGACAGATAGATAACAGATGTATAAGAGGTAATTATATGACAAAATTGACACTAGTTTCACGTTTATACTACGAAAGCGTTTACACAGCGCAGAGTTGTATAACTAAGTGTTATAGACGTCGTAGTAGACACTATTACATGACGGTCGTAAAAATAAGTCGGAAGAACGTCTGATATGATTTGATGATGAACATTACATACGACAAAAGATTTATACGACTATTCGGACACTTACTGCACTAGTAGTACACGACGAAGAGTTATAAAAAATACTGTAAAATAACTTTAATAAGACTCAAGGTCATATAAATGTTTCAATTATATGACTAAGTTCTTTGTTGGGTAAGTACTGTATAAATTAAAAAAAAATTGGAAATAAAAATAATTAGGTACGTATAGAATAAATTTTATTCTCTTAAAGTCTTATAGAAATAAATTAATTGAATGATAGAATTATAAATCATCATTTCAACCCATAGCTAAACCAATTTCATCTCCTCCAAAGAATGTCGAATGAATTTAGCCTACTATATCACGCTAGAGTCTAGCGTGACGGGTTGGTATAGAAGAAGAATGGTTGGTAGAATTATAAATGATAATATTAGATGTATTTTTCGCGTCGTAGGATTATTTATATAATTTGAAATTTAGTGAAATTTCTAGGGATTTTGCGAATATACGGATGACGTCTGGATAAGGTCTCTCTTCTCCCTTAGTCGCCTTTTACGACACCCAGGCCACGGGTTAAAATAGCGTAGTGACATTATGTACATGTATTCATAATTCCGTCACTGCACAGATACTTACACAACTTATTCTGTAGTTTTATAATAATGTATCGTTTCCATAAGCACCATCTATTGCAAAGTCAGTGAACCTAAAGAACCAATTGAATTCTACGATTTGCTATAATTAAGTAATTCTTATAGATATAGATAGGTGGCGTTATTCTATTTATAATTGACACAGTAGGAAATTATTTGGAACAGGGTACCAGGAAAATAGCCTAATATACTTTATTTTATTTTTTAATATAGGTAATTTTAACCTTTTTCATTTAAGTAGAATTTAGTTTAGTAAATGTTGTGTATTTTTGTACACCGTAACATGCTGCCGCTTAATGTAATGCGGTAAGACATGATGTTCTCTTTGTAATTGCACAAAGAGAACATCATGATGATAATTTCTTGTAACAATGTTTTAGCAAGAATAATAATTATTCTTTACAAGTTGAATGTTTACAAACTAAAATGGTCGTCAACATTAGTACCTAGGCACTCGATAGATGGCAATGTATCGTTCGGCTGAATCGCGGTGTTAAGATTCTCCGGGAGTAAATGACATCACTGTAGAACACTTTCAAAGGCTGAAGAAAGAACAATGTTCTGTTAGGGTCGCCAATAGTCACTTAGTTGACATACATTTTTGAAGTCCAGCGCTTTTAGCTGTGGCATAACCCTTTGAACGCCAGAGACGTCTATGCACGTAAAATTTATATATGCACACTACGTCAATGACGGCATGGCACGTCAAAAATGTACCTACTGTATTTTGAAAGCTTGGCGTTTAAGGCACGGCGATACCGATTTGACGTGGTGGTCAAAAGGTTAACAATGTGATCAAAAGTCTTAATTAATTTAGTATTATTATGTGGTAATAGTTAGTCTGGGGGTGATTCTAAGCCGTCAGAAACTGCCCTTTCCGTATTGCAAGGTTTACGAAGCGGGAGCCTAAATGCAATTTAGAAATCCGGCATGAGAAACTTTTGACATATAGATGACATTAAATGTGGAAAAACTTCCAGCCAACAATTTTGAGCCGGATACCACTTCCTAGGAAAATTATATTGAAATAAAGGGCTTATGAGTCGCCCTCATGCAAGCTCTTCATGAACCTGCATGAAACTAAATAGTACTATTCAAATTTACACAATCAATCCCGATAAAAACAACATAAAACATTTAAAAAAAGAAATATGTTACAGTACTTACAGTCATAATTGTTCTTTTGAATTAATAAAAGGTTTTTGAATAAGTAAAAGTCACTTTTCAAACAAATCTAACTTTGATTCTTGTTTTTAATTTCAAAACTCAGTAAGCACCAAATATTTACATAGTTGACGTTTGCGAAGCAGTGTTTACAGTGTTACAAAGTGACCTAATCTAAGAAAAATAAATGTTTTATATTAAAACAATAGCAAATACTAATTAACGTTTTGAGCTTATTAGGTCATAGCCATTACATTTATTCGTAAAAAGAAATAAATACTTATTTTTTATTTGATACTAACAGCTTTCTACTACTTTAGTAAATTTTCCACCATTTTGTAACGTTATCTTAGAGTTCCGAGGAGTATCCGTTCGGATCTATGAATAGCATTTTTGTTTCCGTCGGATCGAGTTCCTGCCTTGTGTCAAGCTATCAGTTTCCGATCGTAAAACTTTCGGACGGCTTAGAATCAGGGGGCTGTATGTACTCAACACAGACAGAAGAATAGAAATAGTACTACCGTAGTTGAGTGTGAAAACCTGCAACAGAGTGCAGACTATGACTGGCCTGTTGGTCTAGTGGTTAGTGACGCTGACTGCTAAGCCGGAGGTCGTGGGTTCGATCCCCACCCAGGACAAATCTTTGTGTGATGAGCATAAAGGTTTGTTCTGTGTCTGGGTGTAATTTATCTATAATATGTATGTTTTTACAAAAATAAAATGTATTTAAGTAGTATATCACTTGTTTAGTACCCATAACACACGCAAATATAATTGCTTACTTTGGGACTAGATGGCGCTGTGTGAATGTGGTAGAATATTATTATTATTATGTCTCTTTTCTCACGGCTATACTTCTCTCTAAGGTGAGAAGTATACCCGGTCCTTTTGGAAGGTTTACGCGGGGACACAGGTCCAACACGCAGAGGCCCTTACAGAATTTTAATTTAGAATGGGATGAGACACTTACCGCTGCCATATCACTATTGTAGTACAGCTATGATTTGTCACTGGTAAGGGTAAAGCTATTGTATGAAATTATGGAGTCAAATAAAGTTGGGCTATGGGTTTGGGTGTTCGGTGGATTAGTGATATCTGGCATACGGGAACAACGTCGCCTGCTTGCCTCCTCCAGCGGTGAATATATGATGTTAAATGAGGATTTGGGCAGACGGTGACTCGCCTTACACTAGATGGGCCCCTTCCACAACCGACATGGGCCGAAGTCCACGGGTCTCAGGGCAACACCGTAGTGCCCGGCTAGAGGTGTCGAGCGGTGCGGCGCCGATTTCGCTATCGCGGGTCCCAAGTGGAGACCCGGAGCGGGTTTCCTCGTAATTATGCCATTGAAAAATGACACTTCCACCCCCGAGCATATAACTTTGGCGACCCCTCTCTGGTCAGCCGGTTAAGACAAGCCAGAGTTGAGAGTCCTGTGGTTGCTCTTGGAGATCTACACCAAGCAGCCAACAAAGACGTGCTGGAGACGAGGCCTAGACCGACTCTCAGGGGCATTCAGGACCGCAGTGTCGCCACTCACATTCAGCTCGCCACTAGCTGCCCTGCGGTTTGTGGGCTCTTCATTTAAACTTGCAGTACATTTTTTTGTTTATATGGCAAGTGTTTGAAAAGCCACACTAATCTGCCCTCCAAGTTTGCGTTAATCTTATTAGAAGATAACGACTGCCCCAGAGGGGGTTTATTATTATTATTATATTGCTAGTGTTAGTGCAGATGATTACTAGTCCCGCCCGAGATGTGCCAACTCGGAAAAAACACTACTCGAGTAAACTCGTCAGCCAAGCGATACATCGACATCTATTTATTTTAAAATGATGCGAAACCTAAATCTATTTTGTCGAGAATCATGAATTTGGCTAACACAGAAAAACAGATAATGAAAACAATGATAAATTATATTCTATATTTCACTTAAAACTTTACTACTACTTTAAACTTACTATTGCTAAATGCTCCAATCGTGATAACGTGTCTTTTTGCATTCCATATTATACTGCCGCATAATAATGACATATACCTAATGCAATTTTCTTGTAATAACGTCTTGTAACCATGTTTTTATCATAAATAATATTCTTTAGAAATTAGGGGTTTACAAACTAACATGGGGACATTAGTACCTAACCACTCGATAGATGGCGATGTATCGTTCGGCTGAATCGCGATGTTAAGATTCTCCGCGAGAAAATGACTTTGAACAAATTCAAACATTGAAGTAAGTTTGGGTTTCGCGTACTCAGAAATTGGTTGTCACTTTATAGACATATAATAATAATTTTTGATGCCCGGCGCTTTAAGCTGTGGCTAAATGATGTGAACTAATGTTTTTATTGATTTAGAGCTGTTACGCTGTTAGTTCTTTTTTGAGTGAGTGGACAGACTGTGCCCAGGTTAGAGAAAGGACGTTTCGAGAAAAGACATTATGCGATGAGACGTTTTTAACCGACGAAAATCTAAAAGAGGCGGTTCACAAGCTATATTTTTTAGGGTTCCGTAGCCAAAATGGCAAAATTGGAACCATTCACCGCGAGGCGTGGTTTATTTGACCGTGCCACGTGTGCTTGTGGCTGCTCGCAAATCTGTTCGATTCACGTCTGTCAGCCGCAGCGGACACTGGCGGCGCGGTCTTTTTGCCGCCGTCTGTGTTAGAATTAGTTATAGGATTTTGTCATATAGTCGCACATACGTCTATATACTACCAGCTGCAGAGATCCTATACCGCACTACTCGCAATTGACTGAATGCCAATCGTGATCATGGATGATAGCTGAGACTGAAGCAAGCGACATGGATATTTTTCAGAACACCGTCGGCAGGTAGCCTCTTGAAGTTCAGTTTCGGGACATCCTGTAATTGTACTTGATTATTAATTCTGTACTTTGTTTGTTTCTTATCATTGAACAACATAACGTCATCACTCCTGTAATCTATGATTTGACCAAAAGTCGGGTGTACCACAGAATATATTCTGTGGCCGTTCGCCTGTATGCCATCGTCCTTGTTTCAAAATCGGTAATTATTTTGATATATATATATACGAGTAGATGAACTATAATTTTCGTGTATTGACGGATTAAGAATATATAATGTCATTACCCCATTTCAATCCATGGGTGTCGCGGTTAAGGGAGTAACCTTATGCAGACAAGAGCACTGCGTGAAAAGGAAAATTCGAAACTAACCCTAATATACAAATCCATCTGGCGATCGTGGTATAGTAGGCTAAATTTCCTCCACATTCTTTAGAGGATTCGTCACTAATCTGCAATACAATAATAATATAATCTAGGCATGAATTCTCTTATAAAACGGACTCTAAATATCAATCACCAGTGGTGGTGGCATCATTATCATCATTTCAACCCATAAACGTCCTACTGCTGGGCACGGGTCTCCTCCAAAGAATATGGAGGGAATTTTGCCTACTGTATATACCGCGATGATCACCATACTAATGTGTTATTTTTAGGGTGGACCCGAAATTAATAAGTTAGGCTAAGGCGGGAGCTTCGCTTCGTTTCACTTCCGCCTTAGTAGCCACGCTGCAACTAGCCACATTGACTGTCCCAAAGTGGTATTATTATTATTGTTTGATTTATCACCTAAATGGTAGATCTGTCACCAAATAATTATTTTACGACAGATCTATGATAGGTTAGATGAAAAAGCTTCGACGGAACTATTGAGTGCAATTGCAGCTTTAAAAAACTGCTTAGTGGTTATTTTTTAGTTTTAAAAATTCCTTTTAATATGAATCCGACATAAATGTATTATTTACCAGCCATTATACATAAATTTTAATGTAAACTTTCTTAAATTGTGTTTAGCTTCGAATCGGCGACACTTCTTTAATTCCGAAACCCAATACAAAAATTATTTGATGACATATTAATTTCTTAGTAATTCTGAATTAATATTTAGGTTACCGTTTTGATATTTATTTACTGATTCAATTTTGGTGACAGTTAAACTATTTTAGGCACAAATATGATTTATCAGGTCGTTGAAAACACGATTATTTGGTGATTGATAATTATCATAACCGTTTAATATTAGTAACTCTACTACCTAAATTGTCCGTAAATAATTAATTATTAATATTACAATAAACGGCCAGCACCGGATATGTAAACACCTACACCATTGTACACTCATATTCAACAAATAAATGATTATGATTTGATTTGATTACCCTTTTGGTGAGTTAGTGCAAACGGGTAATCGAAAAGTTCATCATATCGATAGAAATATTCAACAGTATTGATTAAAAACACGACACGGTCAATTGGTTTTCATTTAATAACTTCCTTCAATGTAGCAGTCGTTCAATCTTTTGCATGGTTGTATACATGCTTCATAATGTTACAAGAATAAATTTAAAGAAAAAATATGTGTGACAACAACTGTTTTTAATAGGCAAAACTAAGAAAGTAAGTAGTATACCTAGTATAAGTTATTAAAGTTTATATTAAGTCTCAGAAGTTCAAACTCATTTAGTTTCAACTACTAATTATATTAATCACTTAAAACAATTAGTGTTTTAATTGCTTCAGATGTTGGTAGATGACCAATCAGAGATTTAATACGACATGGAATCGGAAGTTAACCGAATCTATTAATCTAGGATGTTTCTCGGCCAAGGAACGACAATTCGTTAAAGCCACTTTCTCCACATTCGACTTATTTAATTTTATTGGTTTATTTACATATTATGTTGTCACTGCATTCAAAGCTATATCAACAATGTATTTTAATTATCTACTACTTTTCTTTTCAGTGATTCCTGATGTGATCTACAAATATCTTGTATTAACACTTGTAAGCATCGTACAAACAAAGAAATGGCCGGATCCAAGAAAAGATCGTTTGGTATTCGTTGCAAACCCTATTGAAGCAAAAATGCCAGGACATTGGGTTCCTGGCAGCATTGTCAAGTTTATATTGGAAGGTGGTGCAAATGGTACTAAAAAATTTTCACATTCATGGAACATTTCTCATACAGTTAAGCCTTCAAAAAAATACCCGAGAGATCCGATAAATCCGGAAGATCAAAGATATCCGATAAATCCAAGCGATTCTAGATATCCGAGAGATCCTAGAAATCCGAGACGTCCTAGAAATCCGAGAGATCCTAGAAATCCGAGAGATCCTAGAAATCCGAGAGACCCGAAAGATCCGAGGGATCAAAGAGATCCCAGAGATCCAAGGGATCCGAGATATCCCAGAGATCCGAAAGATAGGAGAGATCCAAGAAATCCGAGAGACCCGAGAGATCCGAGATATCCGAGAGATCCGAAAGACCCAAAGAATTACAGAGACCCGAAAGATTGGATAGATCCAAGAAATCCGAGAGACCCGAGAGATCCGAGGGATCCGAGATATCCGAGAGATCCGAAAGACCCGAAAAATTACAGAGACCCGAAAGATTCGAGAAATCCAAGAAATCCGAGAGACCCGAGAGATCCAAGAGACCGGGATCCACAAGATTCATGGGAATCAAAAGATCCAAGAGATCCGAGGGATTCGAAAAGTTCGAGGGAACCCAAAGATTCGAGAAATCCGAGGGATCCCAGAGATCCAAGAAATCCGAGGGATCCGAGAGATCCAAAAGATCAAAGAGATCCAAGATCTCCGAGAGATCCAAGAAATCCGGGAGATCCACAAGATTCGTGGAAACCGAAAGATCCTAGGGATTCGAAAGATTCGAGGAAACCCAAAGACCCGAGAGATCCGAGGCAACCGAGAGATCCGAGAAATCCGAGGGACCCACGAGATTCAAGGGACTCAACAGATCCGAGCGATGCAAAAGATTCGAGAGATCCAAGAAATCCGAAAAAGCCGAGAAATCCAAAAAAGCGGAGAGATCCGAAAAAAAAGAGTGATGCGAAAAATCCAAGAGATCCGAGAACTCCCAAAGATCGGAGAAATCCGAGAGATCCTAAGCCAGGGAGAGTAACAAAACGACCAACTAAGGTTATAAATGAAGAAATAAACTCATCAGGAAACACTGCAACGGACTCGCACAAGTTGAAACCTACAAGTTCAGGGGAAGAAACAGAATTTGAAGATGCTGAGACCGGTCATAAAACTGAATCCGAGGAGGCCGAGAGTGCTGCTAAAACCGAATCTGAGGAAGCTGGAAGTGCTCATAAAACCGATTCTGAAGATGCTGGAAGCGCTCATAAAAGCGAATCCGAAGAAGCTGGAAGCGCTCATAAAACTGACTCTGAAGAAGCTGAGAGCGCTCATAAAACTGAATCTGAAGAAGCTGAGAGCGATCATAAAAGCGAATCCGAAGAAGCTGGAAGCGCTCATAAAAGTGAATCCGAAGAAGCTGGGAGCGCTCATAAAACTGATTCCGAAGAAGCTGAAAGCGCTCATAAATCCGAATCTGAGGAGGTTCCAAAAATCGAATTTGAACCGCCTAAAAAATCAAAGCCTAATGAAGAAAGTTTCCGTCCACCTAAACCTTATACTGACCGTGATGGACCCGAGACTACAACGGAATTTAGGCGTACTAAACGTCCAAGAGTCACACAAGATGGAAACCGTCAATTTGAAGGCGCGGGAGGAAGAAAAATGGTTTATTTATTATGAAAAAATTTATAATGCCAACATAATTGACTGCTTCGGAAGCGCAGCGGTTGACTAATACGGTTTACAGTTGCGGTTACTGAGGTCTCGGGTTCGATCCCCGGGTCGGAACAAATATGTCATATTATCATCAAATGTTTATTTCGGAGTTTGGGGGTTTTTTATGTATAATATGTATGCATTTAGAAATATATTTGTATGTTTATCTGTTGTTTATACCATAACACAAGCTTATATTGGTTTACTATGGGCTAGTTGGCGCTGTGTAAATAGATATATATTGTATATATGTATATAGGTATATGTATAAAAAATAAAATTCAAAATGAAGTAGCCCCCGACACAAAAAAATACTCTAAAAAGTAAAAAAAAAATTTTCTTCTCGCCTTTTAATTTCACTTTATTATTATTTATTATTAATCATAAAACATCTTTTGGTAAAAACCGCATCAAAATCCGTTGCGTAGTTTAGAAGGTCTAACGGAACAGATAGCGGAAACTTTATTACACTTTATTTTATACTAAGGTAAAGGCACCTATTACGGAGGTATTTTGCATCATTTGAAAGTAAGAAACAAAAATAAGCATTTCTAAACATTTTTTTAAAGGTGCAAACAAATTTTATCGTCAAAAGTGGAATTTATATTTTGAATTGCTGTTGAGCCTATGTCACTTTTCATGATATTTCTTATTTTAAAAAAATATTTAAATAGTCGGGTCGATTTTCCCTATCTCTGTTCTGTGATTTTCCCTAATACGGAGGTAAAATTTTGGTCAGAGCCTATTACTGCGGTAGACGGCTCCTAATACGGAGGGCCAGAAATTATATTCATTTAAGTTCCGTACAAATAATATTTATTAAATGATATAAATGTTTCATTCAGTTTTCATGAAATTTACAATTAATATAGCATAACCATGCATTCACACACGCGTTTTAAAAAGAGTTTCGGGTTATTAAAATAAGGTTTATTTTTCTGTTTACGTTCAGTAAAATATGAGATAGTAAACCTACATAACAGATGGCATATAAGTAATATCAGTGCCTCAAGATTTTTAAATTTATATACTTAGATTTTGAAATTGGTACATGGTTACAAAATGGTTACATTTTACAAGTTTTAGTAGGGATCCCTAAATATTTTTAGAAATAAATATAGGTAGCCTATGTTACTTGGTAAAGACGTATCTTTCAAACGGTTAAAGATTTTTTAAATCGAAAACTCCTAATTCTGACCGTTAAAAATTTCGATAAACAAAAGAGTGTAAATGCTTAATCAAAAGATAACAGTTTTTTGGCTCAGATGTGTAAAACTCAGCCAACAGTTATACAAAATAAATGATTTGTGATAAATTAAAATACACCTTCCTATTTTTACCCCTTTTAAGAAACCAACATTTTGTACTCAACAGTTTTCATATTTAACCAGATTTTTAATTAAACCGCAGAATATGTTTCTAATTTACGAGATTAATAATTATTTCAAATAAACTTGGAACTAAGTCAATAAGTTAATAATTTGAAAGTTATAAACAATTAAACATGCCCAGTACTTTTCCTATTTCGGAGTTATACCACCGAATTAGGATTAATCTATAAAATTCGTATCCTATTACGGCGGTGTTTTATTTCTTATTTTTTGGGTATAAAACGAGTTGCAAATATAAAACAAGCTATTTCAATAGTTAGTGTAATAGTAAGAAAATGCTATAAATAACACATAAACAAACTTGAACGGCTTATTAATACGAAAAACTTAGTTTCTAAATATTAGTGTACTTACTTTTGTCGTTCTGCGTTTGTTTGGAAACCCCTCTCACGTCGATGCCGTTACACAAACTGATTGATCTTGTTGTGTTGTCTATGTGCTATACTTGCAAACTTCAGTTATGTCATGAAGTAATAAATTTAGAATAAATAGGTCCCGTTTTGGTGTACTTAAACTTAGAAAGACAGGAATAAAACTCGAAAATAGAAATACCACCGTTATAGGAGGCGATTTTGACTACCTCCGTAATAGGTGCCTTTACCTTATGTAAGGAAAAAAAGCGATGGTGGCTGAATGGATAAGTGACCGACGTGCAAATCACGTTCAGTTCCGACGTGCAAATCATGTTCAGTTCCGACCGGGTGGCAGTACCTATGTGGCTTCAGGATTCCACTTTGTGGAATTTATATGTACTATTCAAGTGACATACCATCTGCTAACGGTGAAGGAAAACATTGTGAGGAAACCCACATACCCTAGAAGAAATCCTATGAGTATGTAAAGTTTGACCAACCGATTGACGACTGATTTTTGCAATATATATTATATTATTGTAATCTTTGTGTTCAATAATTCACTAAACAGTTTCGTTAAATAATATAATAATAATAGTATAAAAACAAAGTCCTTCGCCGCGTTAAAATACAAATAATAATCTACTTACCTCTCTTAATCAACAGGTAGGGTAAAAACGAATAAATACAATTTAAATATATAAACAGAATAGTTTTAGTGACTCTTTTTTGCCGATCATCGAACGACGCACGGTGCAATCTGTCGTTGCCCAAAAAAAAATTTAAGACGCACGTCTGAAGTGGATGGCACTCGGGATCGCACTGTATTTTTCAAAATCCTGAAATATAGTGTCCATTAACGAAGTCTATGTCTGCGTTGCTTGAGCGCGCTTTGTTATACTTTGTATGTATGTAGCTATCCAATTCTGTGCTTCTGTTTTGCATGTCGGTGACTTGTCCATTTGGTCAATAACGCTTTCTACATATCCTTAGTGACTAAGATTACCTTAGCACTATTACTTATTCTGTGTTAAGATATTTACATAGATTTATAGGTAGAATTAAAATAACATAAGAAAATATTAAAATTCACGTTTACTGTGCAAATAGGGTGACAAATAACAACAATAAAAATATTCAGTCTTACAGAAGGTTACCGGTCTAAATGACCGTTTGAATCGGCCGAGTCGGAATCATAATCTCTTAGGCCACTAATATCAGAATCAGAATGTGGGAAAACATTATCAAGGTCCACATACAACTGATTTTGGACTTTAAGTTTGTCCACGATTTGGGCAAACGTTGGCCTATCTTCTGGTTTTTGCGACCAACATTCCTTCATTAACTCGTAGAGCCTGTCGGAAGCTCTGTTGGGTTTTGGTAGACGGCGTCCTGCGGTTATATAATGAGTGACCTGGGCGATGTCGAGCTCTTCATACGGTAGTTCGCCTGAAATATGACGTTTATGGTATTAATAAAAACGTTTGGAGAAGAACACATTAATTTCGCTTTGATTAACAACACTAACGATGACAATAGAAATGATTGCTAATCTCGAACTCATACTTCAAACAGTATTATAGCAAAGTCACTGAGTTTTGTCCAAATGTATTTTTATTTGTTTTAGTTGTCTAAAATGATCTTTGCATTATTACTTTTCTGATAAAATTGGTTTGGGGCATATCGGTTGGATGGTTTCAAAGTCTATAATGGAGATAAAAAACGCGGCAACGCGGTCTTAGGCTGAGATCTATAGAGCGTACTTGGACTTTGCTCAGACTTCACTCCAACAAAATTTTGCTCTGCCTAATCTGAGCCAAAGCATTGATTTGGAATCTATAGACAATGTCATTGCTTAGCCCGCGTACGAGTAGATGTTTCATTTCATGCATCATCTTCTGCTGAATTCTTTGTAAAATAAAAGATAAAACGAATAATACAATACTTTTTGTAATTTATAATAGTACAAAAACTAGATTATTTTTAAATTTTGTTGCCTAATATTGGTTAAATGTAATAAATATTAAGTTGTGAAAGAAATTGAGTAAAGGATCGCTAATGACAGCTGTTCAATGTTCAATTAATGTTATGCGACAAAGTTTAATAGTCATTTTAAAATTATGACATTTGTACACCATTATTTTTTACAGTAGTAGTACATAATAGGCAAAGATTTTCGTAAGTCGTCGATTTTGAGAACTTTGACTTTGCTTAGCTTGGGCTTGGATAAAGTCAAAGTTTGCACTATAAATACCGATTTTGTCTTATCTCGAAATTTTAGTCTGAGCAAAGTCCAAGTACGCTCTATAGATCTCAGCCTTAATGCCCCTGGTGTAGCAGGCGTCCATAGCTAAGAAAATGTACCCACTAATATATCTGTCTTTTTTAGGGTTCCGTACCTCAAAAGGAAAAAACGGAACCCTTATAGGATCACTCAGGTGTCCGTCTGTCTGTCTGTCTGTCAAGAATTTTTTTCTCAAGAACGCGTAGAGGTATAAAGCTGAAATTAATATCATATACTCGGGTCGGTATACGCAATCACAAGAAAAGCTTTTGCTCCATTTTTATAGTCCAGATAGACGACCAAAAAACTCAAAACCTATAAGGTACTTCCCGTTGACCTAGAATCATGAAAATTGGCAAGAAGTATTATCAAGTTGCACAAATAAAAGAAAAAATCCGAAAACATATCTCGTGTCGTTATATCACTGAATATTAGTACTGGGGTATACAATGATAAGCCTAAAAAAAATTGAGTACGAATGAGTTTTATTCCGGTCTGACGTTACATAAAGATAATAATATAATATATATATATATATATATAATAATAATAACAATAGCACTTAACAAACATTAGTATCAATCAACTACTATGGGCTGAATCGCAGTGTTATGATTCTCCGATCGCAGAGTTGTAATGAAAGCTCGATAGATGGCGTTGTGCCTATCGGCTGAATCGCGGTGTTAAGATTCTCCGTCTCCAAATCACCTCTCCCGAGTTTTCAGCCCAACGCCCCAACTTTACTTTCTATTTTGTTTGTAGTTGATACAGTAATACTTCATTATAGCAAATTTGCGACTCGTCTTCGGAACTGTATTAATAATAGTGATAGTGATTGATTAAAGTAGGTAATAAGATTGTGAAGGTAGTGAATAGAGATGTTATATTAGGGTCAATTTCGCATAATCCTAATATAGGATATATTAGTTTCGTCATATTCTAATACCATACCTATTAGAGATGTTATATTAGGGTCAATTTCGCATAATCCTAATATAGGATATATTAGTTTCGTCATATTCTAATACCATACCTATTACTCGATATTAGTCAGATAATAGGGTAAGGAGTGAACGTTTTAGTATTATGCTCTATATCTAGTATTCGTTCGCGTAGTCTCTGGCTAATACTTGACTAATATCGAGTAACCTAATAGATGACATTCCTATAACCTAATATGAATACGGGTCGCTCGTATTATAATATGCATACCTAATATGAATATATTCTTTTCATCTCTAATACCTATTACTCGATATTAGTCAGATAATAAGGTAAGGAGTGAACGTTTTAGTATTATGCTCTATATCTAGTATTCGTTCGCGTAGTCTCTGGCTAATACTTGACTAATATCGAGTAACCTAATAGATGACATTCCTATAACCTAATATGAATACGGGTCGCTCGTATTATAATATGCATACCTAATATGAGTATATTCGTTTCATCTCTAGTAGGTAGTGAATATAAGTGATTTGTGCTTTTGCCATCTAATGGTTGTTGTTGTTATTATCAGTAGGTAGGTAGGTAAGTGCCTAAGTTCAAACCGCCGGGGTTCCGGCGACCTTTGTGCGATAGCCAAACTTAACACCCCCCGATCCTTTGGGCGCATAATGTTCAAAGCGCATACATTAACGGAGACGTACTACACCCAGGTTTTTAGGTCAACTAGGTTTAACTTTTTTGATAGTCAGGATAAGTGACAAAAATGAAGTATATCTTTTGATTGCGTTTACTTAGAACTGCGATTTTTTTATTGCACCGAACACAGATATATATGTGGCACCAAGGGATTGCAGAGTATTAGATATTCATTTCAGCACCTCTACGCGTTCTTGAGAAAAATATTTTTAACAGACAGACAGACAGACAGACGGACAACCGAGTAATCCTATACGGTTTCTTTTTTTCTTTTTGAGGTACCAAACCCTAAAAATAACAACATGAAATATTGATACTCGTTAAGCAGCTGTGGTTACGCTTTTACTCAGCTCCTGCATTTATAAAAAAATATTAATTCTTCTCACCTAAAGTAGCGATCTCCCACAATAAAACCGCAAATGCCCATACATCACTGGCACTGCAAAAATGATATTTAAGTAAGGCCTCGGGGGCCAACCACCGGAAGGGTACAGGCTTTGATCTAGTGCGAACGTAGACTCCAGTTCGGGAGTGGCCGAAGTCTGACACTTTCAGAATACCTGCGCCGTCCACCAGAATGTTCCGAGCAGCCAGGTCTCTGAAATTCATCGTATTATTCATTAAAATAGACTCATACATAATGTACTTAATTGTAGTTACTTTAGTCTATAAAGTGATTACATACTTTCTCCAAAATACAAAAGACAAAATAATGGAGATCTTCTTGTAAACTAATAAACTGAAATAAATAAACAAATATCGGTTCAGACAACTTTTGAAAACAACAGTTTTTGTTAAAAATTCTATACAGTCTGTTACGGGCAGGTTGGCATTTATTTAAACAGGTAATAATATTATGGTCCATTATCAATTATTTGCATGTTCATTCATTCATTTATTCAATCATTAGAAATTTATAATTTGAAATAACTGCACAAATAAATTTCCTAAATCCAAACATTCAAAATAATGTACTATCCGATTTAAATAATAATGGGACTGTCAAATCAAGAGGCCATTTTGTTTTACATTTGAAGATAACTTCATACCCTACAAGTAGGGTGTACAAAAAACAAAATTAAAAATTTTGAAAAAACCCACGACGATAACATCTATACAAAATAAGAAACGTAACATATAAAAAGATTTAAATAACTTTATTTTAAATCCCCGACGAAAAGATAATAAGTAGCGTAAAAACAATCCCAAGAAAATCCGTCGGGGGCTGCCATACCCTGACTTGAAATGAACAAAAGTATTGCAGTTTTATGAATTTGATACCTACCTAATTATTAACAATATTTAGTTTACAATATACATTTTATACTAGAAACAGTAATGATATTGGCAGCCCCCGACGAATTTTCTTGGGATTGTTTTTACGCTACTTATGATCTTTTCGTCGGGGATTTAAAATAAAGTTATTTAAATCTTTTTATATGTTACGTTTCTTATTTTGTATAGATGTTATCGTCGTGGGTTTTTTCAAAATTTTTAATTTTGTTTTTTATTTTAAATATTTTCAAAGAGCGCCCTATCTTACTAACTGTAAGTAACTCGTATAAAATTTTAAGAACCTTGACAGATAAATAAAAGTTTTATACTAAGTTATAGCACAAAGACATTTTTTTTAAATTTACTGTTGCAGTAAGTCTTATAACTTGAAATTATCATTTTAATTTTCTTATTTTAAACTTTTTAATGAGCGCCTTATCTTACCATGTAAGCTCTAGAATGAATGGAATTTGCATGGAGCTTCGACTATATTATATATATTTTATTTTTTGTTGACTTGTGTGCTCATCCGTCGCACAAAGGTCGCCGGAGCCCCGCTTTGCGGGGCTCCTACTTCTGGGTGGTTTGAAAAAAAAAAATAACTCTAACCAGTCCGATTCAGATTGCTCTGAATCGGGGGATGTTAAGTTTAGCTATCGCACATTGATTGCCGTAGCCGGACTGCCTTCGGCGTTAGCGCAGATTTCCACCTATAATAGCTTGTATCTCGAAAACGGTGCGTGCTATCGCAAATATGATGAAAATTTGGTTACACCCCGAGCACGGGATACCTATAAGTTAGAATAAATAAGGTAGGTAGGTGTTTATATAACGTCAGTCAATAAACTCTCACTCTTACTAATTTTTTTTAGGCTTATCATTGTATACCTCAGTACTAATATTCAGTGATATAACAACACGAGATCGGATTTCGGATTTTTTCCTTTACTTGTGCAACTTGTTATTGCTTCTGGCCAAATTTCATGATTCTAGGTCAACGGTAAGTTCCCTATAGATTATGATCGTCAAGATAAATCGTCGAAAATGGAGCATAAACAGCTGTATCTTTTGATTGCGTTAACTTAGAATTTTGATTTTTATTTTTCGCCGAGGGTTTGCAGACCCAAGTAAATGATATTAATTTCAGTTTTATACCTCTATGCGTTCTTGAGAAAAATATTCTAGACAGACGGACAGACAGACATACAACGGAGTGATCCTATAAGGGTTCCGTTTTTTTCTTTTGAGGTACAGAACCCTAAAATTGCATAAACGGTCACCCATCTATGAACTGACCTTATCCGAAGTTGCTTAACCTCATGAGTGTAATCAATATCTCAGTACTACAGTGCTACGTGCCCCTATACAGTAACAGGTCTAATTATTTTATAGATAACTGTAAATATAAGTTTGCTTAGTCTATTGCAGCGCCCCCTGGCGAAAAAATACAATATCGTGTATCCAAAAGTCATCCTCGATAAATCACAAATACATTACAGAAAACCGTATCGAAATCGGTTTAATCGTTTTAAAGATAGGAGGGCACAAAGGTTTCAACGAAATCAACATAGGTTTGCCTAGTCTATTGCAGCGCCCCCTGGCAAAAAAATACAAAATCTTGAATCCAAAAACAATTCTCGATAAATCACAAATACATTACAGAAAACCGTATCGAAATCAGTCTAATCGTTTTAAAGATAGGAGGGCACAAAGGATTCAACGAAATCAGTGTATTGTAGCGCCCCCTGGCGAGCTATTAACATAACACCTATCTAATAACCTGTCCCCAAGAGCCGCACATACTTTACAGAAAACCGCATCTAAATCGGTCAAACCGTTTCCGTGCTATAAGGCATTATGTTGGAACACACAAACACACAAACACACAAACACACAGCCTCTCACCCCAAACGCATATACCGTCTCCGTTCCGTCGTGGGTAAAAAAACGAAACACATTACAAGTACATACATACTTTTTCGGTTTGAAGATCTTTATTTTCTGAATAAGTAGTGATAGTTAGTAATAACAACAACAATAAAACTATAACAAAAAGAAATTAACAAAAAAATCAATAACAATTAAATTAACACTTGTAACAAAATAACATAAAGAAACGAGAGATTTTTTGCCTATTTTATTTCTAGCTGTACAAAAATGTGCATATTCGACTGAAGTTACTTATTTAACTAGAGAGAAGTACTTATTTAAATCGCATAGTAGGTATGTACTACGTAATTGTGTCGTTAATGCACTTGGTACTAGGCACGCTGTGGTATGGGGGTACAAAACTGTTAAATTTTTTACTTGTCAATTTACTGTGCATTGCAGGCAATTTAAATTTTGGTTTTGTGCATATAGATACGCGCGCCGTTAAAAGGGAATTCTGTGGTTAAAGTCTGAATAATTAATAGTTTAGTTCATTAATTAATAAAGTTATGGTTATGGTTAAGTTATAGAATAATTTAACTTTTAAAAATGCCCACTTGCCGATAACGTGCCTACTATATTCTTACAAAAATTATATATTTAATACTAGCTGAATTAATTCCAATTGTGTTCCGAAATGTAAGGGCAAAACAAAAAGTTAAACGTTGAATGTTGGCACAATGAAAAATGAATTTTATTCCATGTTGTTAAGGCGGTGGATTGAGTAATGATAATTCGGATGATGCTTCAACCTTGAGGTTTGTTAGCTCGTAGTAACGGTTGCTAGGAAACGGCTGAAGCCGGGATATCAAGTACAGATGTACATAGCCGACTACGTGATAACATTTTATACGAATACATAAAGAGGTATACGAAAACCTCTATTTTTTGATTTTTCATTTTGTAATAATTTCAAATTTTTTTTAAAGATAAGGGTTACCAGTGACGATAAAATATATATTGATACTATCCCATTTCGACCCGTCGCAACTGGGCACTGTGAGAAAAGGAAAATTCGGATCATAACCCTTTTTTTTAAGTGGAGTATGCGTTAACGCATACCGATACCAACCCGATTGGCCAGCGTGGTATAATAGGCAAAATCCCCTTTAAAATCTTTGGAAGAGACCCGTGCTCAGGGGAACGTTTGCCCGTGTGGGACGTTTCTGGGTTGTAGTGATGAAGGCGTAGTATTTACTATTATTTATTCTGTGATGACGTCATCTTTCCTATTAAAAAAAACCAGCCAAGTGCGAGTCAGCCTCGCACACGAAGGGTTCCGTACAATTATCTATAAAACGGCAATAATCACGTCTGTTATGTGGGAGCCCCCTTAAATATTTGTTTTATTTTAATTTAAATATTTATTTCTAAAGTTAATATGAATATATAACTAAATATTCTGTCAATATTTTAAGCGTCTACCTGTTGCCTTTATCAATATCCAGCAAAAAAACACGTTTGTTGTATGGGAACCCCTATAAATATTTTAATTTATTATGTAGTTAATTTTTTAGTATTTATTGTTACCTATAGCGGCAAAATACATCAAAAAAATAATAAGAGATACATCATCTGTGAAAATAAATGTAGGTTTATGTACTTTAAATATTATATCACGTTAAAATTTCACTATTTATATTTATATTATAATTACACATAAAATCAATATTCGTATAAAAACCTGTTACGTTTGCTTCATGACTCTATTTATTTAAATTTGTTAAGGTTGGCTATCGAGAACGCCTACTAAAAAAATACGAGCAAGTAACTGATAAAATATTGCCACAAAATTATTGTCAGGCGTATTGAAGCAGAATTCGATTCAATGAATAACATCTTAAATGAAAATATACGGCGAAATATTCTCAAGTATTCACTAATACTTTCAATAAAAGACCATTCCCAAACATTTGACAATGAGAGCCAATTACTTAAACTGATGAATAGAACTCTATGTTATAGCTATCCAATTAAATTATTATATTTCCTTTTGTTAATCATTCATTTAACAATAATAAATGGAATAGCACGAATGATGAAATAATAACAAACAAGATTATTCGGTGTGTAATCGGAGCACCTTACAGTAGGTTTATGTTTAAATTAAATATATCCGGGGCTCGAACGCCCGGGGAAAGTGGCTGTTGGCGGGTAACGTTCCCGGAAAAGCTCGGAATTTTCCCAGAACATCGCCGACCTGCGCTCTGGGAACTTGAACGTCTCAATGTCCCCGACCATTCATTAGATTTTAGACCTTAAACACATCGTCAACCATTTTATATTCGTAGAAATTACTATCACTTGATAGTGAATGAGATGTTATACTTTAGCCTTAATATTTTATTGTAGTGTAAATTGTGTAAACTGGTAATTTACATTTGTTGTAATTTATAGGCAACAATACATACATACAAATAGACTCGATTATAATAATATTTTAGTGTATTGGTTGCTCTACAAGCTACGAATTGAAAATTATATAGTGTCCACAATTTTTTTCAGTTTTTAGAATTCCGTACCTACCTCAAAAGGAAAAAACGGAACCCTTAAATTTACATTACTATTTTTTTTCATCCTATAATGATATCATATCAGCCGCAGGAAGTCCACTGAAGTCTGTCCACCAAGAGATTTCCAATAGGGCCGGTTGTTTGCGGCCTGCATTCAAACTTCCTGCGGCTGATGATGAACCCTTGGTGCGCTAGTCCGACTCGCACTTGGGCGGTATTTAAGTATTTTTGTACATTACTCTGAAGTTTTCCTAGGACGTGCTCCTAGGAAAACTTCAGAGTAATGTAAAGTATGAATTTGGTATATATTTTATTTGATTTACCTTCTAAACACTGAAAGCTATGTTTATCTAAAAACCGAATATCGCTGGTTTGTAAAGTAGGTAACTTAAAATAAAATAAATAGAGGAATTACGTTGTTGAACTCAATTCGGGTTCAGTTTCTCTTTCTAAATATTATTACAGTGCTAACCGACTGAGAACCTTGGGTAAAACAAATAAACCGTAACAGTTTTTTCGGATCCCTATTATTTAGTTCTGGATGTACCTACATATTTTAAGTTGGGATATAAAGGAAACCGATGTACTCGAGAAATGTATTTTGACACAAAGGTTTTAAAAAAATTAATTGTTTTAAAACCACGTCACGTATTCTATCACATTTTAAGTACACCGATATTCTCCACGCTTCAATTGAATTGCACTGATTGGAGTCACTGGCTGTTTTTAAAAGTGATTTTTTTTATGCATAGGTATGTTTCTCTGTACCAGCACAAACGATTGGTATGAGCATTTGCACGTTTAAAATCGTAACTTTTTACAAATATTTTTAAACTCTGTCATGTCATTACATTATAAACTAGAAGTCGCACGGCGATTCGCTCCCATCGTTCTTTATTTTGTCACTGCTCAGCTTCTATTAGCCGTAGCGTGATGTTATATAGCCTACCTCGATTAATGGGTTACCCAACACTAAAAGAATTTTGAAAATCGGTTCAGTAGATCCCGAGATTATCCCCTACAACGTTACAAACTCACAAACTTATGCCCCCTTATTACAAAATTTGAACTAAGCATTAAACCAGGTTTAATTAATTTCTAATGTCAATTTAAACCTAGTTTAAAGCTTAGTCCATATTTTGTAATAAGGGGGTACCTCTTTATAATATAAAGCATAGATTAAAAAACTTATAAGAAATCTCGAGTACTAGACGTTCAGTCAAAGTCAAAGTCAGCAAGTTTCTGACCTAAAAATGAAATTAGTTTACAGGTGAAATAACGAAATGGTAAAAACTCGATTACCGTCTATCGAATCGTAGAAAAAAATCTCACTTATACTTTGTACCATTTTATTAATAGACCTCGTTTTTTGGTTTCAAAAATTTAAGTTGCAGGAGTTGTCCTACGGTTCCCGAATAGCGCTCTGGTTGTTGCAACCACTAACTGTCGTCAGAACTATCTTTTATAATTACAAAAAATACAAACACCTAATGGTTTATTTCATTTTACACAGGTCTCTTTGTACAGTTCTTGGTGTCTCCTTTTAGGCCAACAAATGCCTGTATCTGAAGAAGTCGCTCTTTTATTAATCACTCGTGTAGAATGAAATTATACAAACATAGGTTATAATTATTAGTAATGTGTCCACTACTGCTCTACCAAAAAAGAACGGCATAAATGCATCTTATGCGCAAGGGAAATTGTAACTAAAAACTGTTACTTCACATGCGTTTTTCTCGTGGCATACGTAATGCAACTGCGCCTTATTTTCTTAGCAAGGCAGACTAGGCCTACGACGGAGTCATGGGATCAGAACAGTCGGGTGATTGATCCAACAGTGTTAATGTGTATGAATGAGTTGATGTTTGTTGTGTGTAATACACCAAATCCCTAAAGATTTTTACACGGCAATGAGAATTTAATAAGGACTTACCTGTGTGTAATGCCCCTTTCTTCTAAATGCTGCATTCCCAGTGCGACTTGCAGAGCATAGTCTCTCATAGTAGCACTGTCCAACCGTAATGCAGGTTCAGCTACACAATGATCTTGTTTTATGTCATTAGGCACATACAAGTTGCCGTCATCTGAGAGTTCAGGGTCTGAGTCGCTACAGTATGTGTACTCAGCTGAAACAAATCATGGAATAATATTTGATTAGTGGAGGAATTTATGTTGGTACACACTTTCAAATTGCCTCTGAACCTGGATTTTTTGTCAGAAATCTTATTAAGAATTTAGAAACCTATTAATTGAAGTCGATATCGCTTTCAATTATTTGAAAATAACAGGGGCCATAACTTAATTTTTTTTTTAAGTCAATATCGAAATTCACTGTAAGTACGGTCTCAGGACATCAACGTATCCAACTTTAAAATAAGTTGAAGCGAAGCTAAAATCCTTTTTACTAGATACAGACCGATTTAATATTCATGAATATCAAAAATATATTGTTAAACACAAAGATAACAGTTGGTTGCAGGCGGCACAGCGTCGCCCACTGTGGCGTAAATTAGGTGAGACCTACGTCCAGCAGTGGACATCGTTGGGCTGATATGATGACGATGATGATAATGATACACAAAGAATATTATTATATTGTATTTTTTTTTAACTCAAAACAAATGCTTTAATGAACATTGCTCAAATAATATTAGTAGGCGCCGAAGGTACAAAAGAGGTTAAGTTTTAATGTTATAGCTTGACTGCTAGATAGCTGTCTGTGTACATACATACATAGCATCACGCCTTTTTCACCGAGGGGGCAGGCAGGAATGTTTCACAACCACATTTCGCCAGTTATGTTTGGTCCCATGATATAGGGGGCGAGCCAATTGTCATCAACCGCGTGAACAAAGTATTTGTTTGCATAATAAAATAATACTCACTGTCAGCTTCTGATGGCCGTTGTGGAGTGGCTGTATCAGTCTGGCTATCAATTCTTCTAGTGACATTGGACTGTGGACTTTCTTTCCTCCACACTCTGGCCGCTTTCAGCAGCTTGTGTAAATCGCCCCTTGGAGCGTGTTCTAGGAGGGCTATAAATGGCGCTTGTTTGGTACAACACGCTATTATCCGTATGACGTGTTTGTGATAGCCAACGTGTTTCAGCATGTTTATCTCGCTAAGAAAATCTTGCATTTCATCTTCACATGCATCATCTGTAATAGGTTTATTTGTTATACTCATAATTTTTGATTGGCCTGTTGGTCTAGTGGTAAGTGACACTGACTGCTAAGCCGGAGGTCGTGGGTTCAATTCCCACCCAGGACAAATCTTTGTGTGATGAGCATAAAGGTTTGTTCTTTGTCTGGGTGTAATTTATCTATAATATGTATGTATTTACAAAAAAAAAATGTATTTAAGTAGTATATCAGTTGTTTAGTACCCATAACACAAGCAAATATAATTGCTTAATTTGGGTCTAGATGGCGCTGTGTAAATGTGGTAGAATATATATTATTAATTGTTACTATTTTTATTTATTTAAAACTAGAAGTCACGCGGGGCTTCGCTCCCTTCGTTCTTTATTTGGCCACTGCTGAGCTCCTATTGGCCGTAGCGTGGTGTTATATAACCTATGTTACTCAGTGATAATGTGGCTAAAAAAAATACAAATATTTCCTCCTTATAGTATTAGTAAGTATAGAAGTAAAGATATAGAAAAGACGACCACTGTAGTAAGCTAGCCCTGTTTCGCGGATACTTTGCAAAAATAAATAACGGACACAAAGTACACCCAGACTTGGACCCAGACTTGGACCCAGATTTGGACCCAGACTTGGACCCAGACTTGGACCCAGACTTGGAAGAAATCAACATCTATGAATCACACGGTACTGAGATGTTCGTTACGATCTTCGAGATTAAGCAACACTCGGCAAGGTCAGTCTATGATGGGTGACCGTTTGTTGCAGTTTCATTCTCAAGCTTCTCCGTGCTTCGGGAGGCACGTAAAGCCGTTGGTCCCGGTTATCACTTGTTTTGTTGTATCACTGTTCTTCTTCTATACTAATATTATAAGAAGAAAGAAAGAAAAATATTTTATTATCTCCGATAAACATATAAAGCTAAAGAGTTTGTTTGTTTGAACGCTAGGATCTCAGGAATCTGATTTGAAAAATTATTTTAGTGTCAGATAGCCCATTTAGCGAGGAAGGTTATAGGCTATATAATATCACGCTATGGTTAATAGGAGCTGAGCAGTGGCCAAACAAAAGCGACGGGAGCCAAACCCCGCGTGACTTCTACTTCTAATATATAATATAAATAAAAAAAGGAACTATGAACGCAGTTATTTCTTATTATAATTAAATTATACGTAATATAAGATTGTACGGTTATTATTGCTTACAACCGGTTCAAGAGTCATCGTGCATTCATGAAGATTACAGATTACGAACTTTCATTTCCTAGACAAGCAACGTAATCGTAATAGCCACCGCGCGTCACAAACTTCCTAAAACATTTGCTGAAAATTTGTGATGGGACTAGTCCCACAACTCCCACACTAGTGTTTCAAGCGATTCATATTATATTCTCTGATTGAGCTGTCTAAACTAACATAAATTTTCCCTTATTTTCAGCTGTCAGGGAAGTTTCCCTCCGAGAACGTAATATTAATATTAGATAATGGGCAACCTATTCTCTATGAATAAAATATTAACTGTCTCCTACCGGGGGAAAAATGGGCGACGATTCGGAAGTTGTAGAATCTACTTTTGTCAGGTAACTTTGTTGTAACTTTTGTTCCAGGTGGCGAATTTCTGGTTCGTAAGTTCGTAACTCATCACTGGGGAGTGATGGGTTCAGACTCAAATTAATTTAAATCGTAAATGCTTGTCTGACAAAAAAAGGTCGCTGGGTCTGACTGGATGCGGAAGGCGGAGGACAGAGTGCTATGGCGCGTGTTAGGAGAGGCCTACGTCCAGCAGTGGACTGCAATAGGCTGAAATGATGATGATGAAATGCTTGTCGTTTTAAGATTAGAAAATATTTAGTGTCCTATGTAAAAAGGACATAACTGCAAACACGGGCCATGGATAATTGTAGATAAGGCTTAATATAAAATAAGAGTTAAATTAATTATAAAGAATATCATTTAGTTACTTTTGAGCATTTTAGCAGCGACAGTGAGTGTCTTTCCACCAGGCATGTCCAATTTCGCCAAGTGCACCTGTCCAAAGTTTCCGCTACCAATCTTCGATCCAAGATGTACCCAAGATCTGCTAACTTCGAATTGATCTAGTAGATAGTAGTCTCCTCCACCCTATGGTAAATACGTATTTAATTAATATATAATTATCCTCAGAGAAATTAGATGGGATTGTTACCTCTGCGCTAGCTTTACTCAACAATTTTTAGCTTAATTTTTTTTTTAGGTGAGGAGGTATATATGTACAGCACATTTATATACGCACTGCCGCACACTCATGAAAAAATATCTACTTTTCTATAAACGTACACCAAAATAAAATTGTCACACTAATAATTATCAGAAAATAATCAATAGGTAAGTATGAGTATGAAACATTATCGACAACATTTTCTTATTTAAACAAACTATGGAAATATAATTTTTGTGAAGGTTTATAATCTAGTAAGTGTAAAAAAGACTAGTCGATACAAAAATGAAACCATCTCTACTAAAAAACATGAATATTACCTCAAAATCTTTATGTGCATATATCGGGCTCTCAGCCATTTGATCTCGTATTGCTTGAATCTCACTAGGCCTGTGAACAATAAAAAATATTATGTAAAATATTTGATTGAAATTGGAATTGAAGAAAAGTTATCTAAAAATTGGTCAATTTAATTTCGTTGGATGACAAGGTTAAGTGGCCTAAACAATCATCAAAGAAGGAAAGATAGAAGGCGAGAGAGGAAGAGGTAGACCGCGAACATTTATTAAACAGATCAAAGAGAAGGTACCTACGGGTGGTGTCGTATCAGGAAGAAATGAAGAGAGAGAGAAGCTTAAGTGGTCTATCCAAAATCTTTAATTTATTATTCACCATTACAACCCTTAAACGTCCCACTGCTTGGCACGAGTCTCCTCCAAAGGTTGTGGAGGGAATTAAGCCTACTATACCACGCTGGCCAGAATACTTGTTTTTGTATTCTATAATTTTGAAATTAAATGTTAATAAAACCCCTTATACATATTCATATTCATGTAATATTCATATAATATATATTTCTTTAGAGTTTATCCCATTATTATTTTATTATAATATTATATGTATATAAGCAACTGCTGGCTTGATGTCCGTACGTCACTACCTACAGGTGGCTACTGAAAATCAGCGCTGTACCGTGATTTTATGTCATGGCACAGCAACAAGCTGAGTGGCTACCTTTTTGTCGCGACCATGGCATGCGAATAGTATTAGTAAAATAGCTGTAAAAACTTAAATGTATACTCTGTATTTGTATGTATGGTTTGTGACAAATAAATGTGTTTTCTTTCTTTCTTCTTTCAGACGGGTTGGTATAGGGTTTTGTTTCGTATTTTCCTTTTCTCGCAGTGTTCTTGTCTGCTTAATGCTGCTTTCCTTAGTCGTCTTTTACGACACCCATGGGATGAAATGGGGGAATGAAAGTTTGTATTCTTAATCGGTCACCACACGGACAGAATTTTCTATTGATTTTTTCAATAGATTATATCAAGTTAAAAGTAAACTACATGTAAGGAAATCTTATTATATTAATAAGGGTTGACCCACAGCAAAAAAATTCAACGTGAAACGGGACGGAAACGAGAAGGCTTTTAGGTCGTTAAAGCATCAACGATGGTTCAGAAAGATGTATGAAAAATTACATTAAAAAAAATTGTCAAATTGCATTTCTAGATTATTTTTTAAAATTTATATTATAATTATTAATTATTTTCTCTTTTATTCACATTTATGTAATATAATTTGGTCTTGTGGGCCCCTAGGGTGACAGTAGAAGTCACAGTACACTGCATCCAGCTCCACTCTAATTGTAGCGGTTACCGTTCCATTGCGCTCTGTGGGGTTTTGGACGAGAGAGCGCATCTGTTTTTGCGCAATAGCTTATTATATATCACACGCATCTGATTGTTACTGCAGTATCACGCTCTATTGACAATACGCAGTAGCAGTCGCCGTAGCCGCAGTCGGCATGGAGGTCATCATTGACATAGCCGGCAAGATTTGGGTGGCGTGACGACACGTTATGTTGCGTATGTTACTATTACCTAGTTTCACCAAACACTCCTGAGTCACACATCGTTGAATATCTTTTTATTTTAATGCTTTACAAATTAACAAAGACTTACTCTTAAAAGAAAGATATAATCTGCGTTTGTTTCGTTATAAAATGTTGATTGGCTGTGCGATAGGGTTGCGCCACAGTGGGGCAACAAGTGCGGTACCAAATCTATCTATACGCAATAATGCGTGTTAGTGATGCTCTGCTACGTATATTTTTGGTATCGATCGTTTTTTAACTATAGCTCGTGCACTGGTTATCGTAATCAGGATATTATATAGAATACATCTAGTCATAATGAACAAAAAAAATTGTATCAAGACTAGCAATAAAAACACGAGCCGTGTAAAAGAAAACTTGCATTTTTTTTAATTATTGAACATCTGATCTAATTGCACCTGGTATTTTTTTTTCATTTACTAACGAATTAAATCCATATAATATTTGTTTAAATTTTCATAGATACAAGCCTTGTCCTTATCCTTGCAGTTCTTCAGATCAAGGTAAAACACTGCTAAATCGGTCGAGCCGTTCTCAAATATTGTTCGAGTGTTTGCGGTTTGCGTGCGTGATGCGCGAATGTGTTTTTTTTATTGTAACTTATTATTTTATTCTATTATTCTTTATTAATCCTGTAACTGTTATTTTACTGTTGAATTGTTAAATAAATAAATAAATTAGTCATTGAATTAGGTATAATGTCAGCTTTACACGAGTAAGACCCTTTCCGGGGTCAATAATTTCATCGTAACATTGGCCAACATTTCCCATCACTAGGGTCATATGTCGTAGGTCGAAACTTACGCAGATAGGTAATTATGATGTAATGTTTACGTAAAAGTAACTATAAGCATCATATGTATGTGTTACACAAATTTATATTTTGTCTTTGTCAAGTGCAATATTATATGTCTGTCGTGGCCTTTTCAATCGGTAGATATGTAAATACGTATTCTCATTAATAGTACAAGATCCCATTAAGGAATATATACCTTCATCTGTTATTTATAAGTGATAAGAAATAAATAATAGATAATATTCACATTGACTTATTGCAAATAGGTTGCCTAGTTAAATCGCGCCCGGATAATATTAAAGTTTTTTGTTGGAGATATTTCCAGCATGGTGGAATGAGATTGGAGTCCATACCTTTTATTTTTTCATAAAGTGCTCTCATTATTTAGTCGAAAAAGTATCATCAAAGTTTTTTGTTGGAGATATTTCCAGCATAGTCGAATGAGATTGGAGTCCATAACTTTTATTTTTTTCATAAAGTGTTCTCTTTATTTAGTCGAAAAAAAAATCAAATGAAAGCCTATTTACAGGGGGGGGGGACATACAATTTACCACTTTGGAAGACGTATCCATAGATACCCCACACACAAATTTTTTGTGGGTTTGATGAAAAAAAATTTGGGGTGAGTATGGGAACCCAGGGAAATTAAGAATAAAATATTAACCGGGTGCGATTTATCTAGTCAACCTATTTGCAATAAGTCAATGTGAATATTATCTATCATTTATTTCATATCACTAATAAATAACAGATGAGGGTATATATTCCTTAATGGGATCTTAGACCATTACAGGTTGCTATCAGTTTGATCTCATTTTGCTAATAGGTAGGGTTCCTCTTCAATGATTCTCTCTTGACAGAGTGGTCGTGGTTTCATGGTGATGATGATGACGATGGTTGCAGGTGGATGTTCCAATTCGCCTCTTCAAAAAAAAAAACTAAAATATTTGACGCTTTTTTACAATAAATACGTAGATCTATATTAATTTTAGAAAAGCGATACAATTAATTGTAATATGTAAAAAAAATATCTTTGTTCAGAGAAAATGGGATGTATGGAGAAAATGATGGGATATAAGTTTTTATTACTTGTAATTTAATAAATTTCTTATGTTTAATATGATTCATACTTAATTTATCAATTTATATTCTCATTAACTGTATGGACACCAGTCCCGGTGAATGTTTCCACTTGTCACGGTCTTCAGCTTCACGAGAAAATTATGTTAAGGCGGTTTGTATCGTAGTTTTACTATTACTAGATCTGTCCAAAACTTAACTAAATAAGGGCTAGCCTTTTGCTATCAAGCTTCGCCACCGAGGCAGCCCTGGAGCAGTTTTGATTATAATTAGATATTTTAAATATCACCTAAATACTGCGGGCCCTTAGCAACCAGTTGTAACTCAATTTTAAACTTAAATCAAATAACGTTAGCATAAAAACAAAAAGTTTTCAAAGTTTCATCTAAGAAAAACAAAATCTGGTGTTTAGCTTAGCAAATATACGAAATGTAATTAACTCAAAGTTTACTGTAATTTATGCGTTTATTACAAAGCAAATATATACAAAATACTGAAGCTGTATTTTTTGTAGAAACAATAACAAGTGGTAAACGTTGTGGTATTTTAGGTGATACCAAATAAAGAAGTGGAAATTATGGTAAACTTTGAAGGGTTAGTGGAACTGAAACACGTACTAATAAAAATGCTTAGCTAGTTTCAAACAGGCCATGTAACGACTCCTTTTTGGCATTCGGGTAAAAACGCTCGCATTTCATAGTAAGCATTCGTTTACTATTATATTATTTGAAGCCTGGTTTTTGAAAGCCTTCTAGGAAATGAAGTGTCATGTTTTAGCCAACGTAACAGAAGGTTCTAAGAAAAGTGCGGTGTCACAACACTCGTGTACTACGATCAGTGAACGCGGTAAGAATATGATACTATTAGAAAGTACTTGGTCAGAACTATCCCTCTGACATAATCCTTGATATTACGACAATCGTGAGAAAATCTTGGAAGTTCATAGGCCTTTTGTGGATAGTGAGGCATGTATCCAAGTTACTGCTAAAACTACTTACTTTGCTTCACAGCCCTCACAGTGCTGTCTAACTAACGGCCGCACTCAGAGACGTCAATTAGCAGTAATCTGTTATTAACACATTTTTTTCATTGAATAATCGTCTTTAGGCGTATAGACTTATGTATTACACGTATAAAAGTCCAAAAACTCCGTTTTCTTAACTTAACTTCTTAACTTAAATTATTTTTAAATTTTGTTGTCTAATATTGGTTAAATGTAATAAATATTAAGTTATGAAAGAAATTGAGTAAAGGATCGCTAATGACAGCTGTTTAATGTTCAATTAATGTAATGCGACAAAGTTCAATAGTCATTTTAAAATTATGACATTTGTACACTATTATTTTTTACAGTATAATAGCCAAAGATTTTCGTAAGTCGTCGATTTTGAGAACTTTGACTTTGCATAGCTTGGGCTTGGATAAAGTCAAAGTTTGCACTATAAATACCGATTTGGTCTTATCTCGAAAATTTTGTCAGAGCAAAGTCCAAGTACGCTCTATAGATCTCAGCCTAAGTCCCACTTGTATAGTACATACTAGTCTTACCATATTGTGAGACTAATACTACACAAGAAAGAAAGTTAATTAGTTTAATTAAAATTTTCAGTCACACTCAAGTAAGACTATATTACTGATACCATCAGCGATTTTTGTATACAGAGTTTAGAGACACACATTTCATAAACAATCGCATTTAAAATAATTAAAAGCAATAGAAGGATACTATTGTTTATTATGTCTACAAAGGTTCTTTAGTAGAGCAACAGTGAAGGCATTTTACACAAATGAGTTGCTATTTGGCTATGAAAACATACTGCACCCTACCTCACCTAACAAGGCGACTTATTAACTCGTCAATTAACCGTCATCTAGTAAAAAATCTATAACATAATTCGCAACCCAACCTGTCTGGGAATCCTTGTAATTTATATCCATTTGCACTGAGTCGACCGGTTGGCTATCTAGATCAACAGCATCGCCACTCACTCGCCCTTTGACTTTACCCGTCGTGATATAAATGGAGCGGTTTAAAATTATAAGATCAGCGGTTTTTGCATTTTACGAGATAAGATGATTTTTTTTCTGACATTTTCAGTTCCACTGCTGAGTAAAGGCTTCCCCCATAGTCTTTCCACTTCTGTCTTTTCCTATTCCACCAATCTTCAGAAGCATGTAAGCAGTCACCAGCGATTTAGGCTAGCCTCGGCGACACGATGCCGACTTTAGGGACCAACTGTGTGACGACACGTGTGTATTTTTATAGAGTGTAGACTTAATATACTATATATTTATTAATAGTTTTTAAATAACACAAATAAAAACAAAAATAAATAATTAGTAAACTTATCATTTTATAACTTAGACCAATCACGTCGCAGTGACATCGCTACTATTAGTACTATTACGCATGCGTACTCGTGAACGCGAGAATCAGATGCGCGGGCGCTTCTTGACCATTTTAGGTGAACGTTTAAGCTAAGGGCACACTTGCGTAACTACTAGCTTTGTTTGTGAAAGGCTATGATTTCTTCATTACTATACGTTTTGTTGATTGGATTTGCAAGAGATTGTGTTGTATGTGAGACTGTATAATAGACGTACTTATAGAAACTATTGCGTTCTGCGTGTATTCATGTCGTAAAGACATGATGATTGAAGGTTCACTCATAGAATAGCGTTACATATGTGAAGACAACTTTTATGGAGACTGGTTTTAAGCTATATTATTGTTGTGGTAACCTTGAAAATGTTTCTGTAAAACTGCTGAAGAATCAATTAATTGATTCTAGATTAGCTGCTTCTAGTTTTGGTTTGTGATAACAAAAGTATCAGGCTTATGAGTGACGGTTAATTGATATATTTCTCTGGCTTTCCGTTTCAAATATTGTCTATAATATTATAAATATATTTGTTCACCAAAAATTGTTGTATTTAATAATTTGCATTGCATTGAATGGCAATGCTAATGCTATAAGCGAGAAACACGCCACCAACTTGAAGCGTTGACGTTGTCTATAATAATTAAATCTGAGTAAATGAATTGAAAATTTCTGGTTAAGAAGCCCTCGACTTCAATCGTGTTTGAAGTACTTAATAAGAAGTCTGTCAATATCCAGCCCTTCAACTCGTCCCATTAGTAGAGTATCGTTGTTTTCACTATTTTGTATGTTCATGGTATGTGAAAAATTAATGTGTTTTCTTTCTTTCGATATTTTTGTCAGTATTTTACAAAATACAAATTAGATCAATCGAAGTTTGCGGTATTTAATTCCGAATTTATAATTATATCTAGTTTGATTTACGTGACGATAAAACATTATTCTACTAATGCAATGAGACGAACTATTATTTACTTATCGAACATCTTAAATAAACTTTATAAGAATAGAAAAGATTCTGCGATGAAATGGAATGGAATCCGCTGCGTATTAAGGCGCTAACCCATTCGCAACATTAATTAACGAAGTGCCAAGGGTTAATTGGTGATCAGCTAATTATTATTGTGCAACCTGTCTTATTTTTTGTTAGCTGTTTTAATTGAACATACACGTGTGCAATTAGTTATGGAAGGTAAATTGTATAAAAACTTTTAAGCTTTTGCGAGTTGTACACTTGTGTAATTTACCGTCGTTATTATACCACGCTGGCCAGGCGGGTTGGTGTAAGGTTTGTTTCGAATTTTCCTTTTCTCGCAGTGCTCTTGTCTGCTTATGATTCCTCCTTTAGTCTCACTTTTACGACACCCACGGGTTGATATGGGGTAGTGACATTATGTATTCTTAATTCATCACTGAACTGACTATCAACTCAAGTGCTCAGTCAAGTGACTTACCATCTGCAAACGGTGATGGAAAACATCGTGAGGAAACCCACATACCCTAGAAGAAATTCTATGAGTATGTCTGATCCACCAACCCGCATTAGGCTAGCGTGAGTGGATTATGGCCTAAACCCTCTCAGCTCTCTAGTTAGAGGAGAGGAAATGCAAGCCCAGCAGTGGGACTTAATGGGTTGCTGATGAAACGGACTATATTATAATATTATTTATCTTAAATTTATTATTATTTTATAGCTCAAATTGCAACTTAGAAGTTTCTAACTGTAATGTTTCAGTTTGTATATGTTGGTCGTTGGCAGTGACACTATGTTTAATGAAATAGTCACGATATTAAGACGATTATTCAAATTTGTGTGCACGACTTCATAATATATGAACTGTAATTACAGTTAGAAGTAGGCTTCATGTATAAGAGTCGTGAAGAATGGTTTAAGTACATTGCGTACATGCGTACTTGATAAAGAATGAACGTGAGTTTGCTTATCATTTGTGAATTCATGAAAATAATGTGTAGTGGTTGTTTATTTGCGATTGTTTTGCGTTCCGTTTCTAAATAACACAAATATTTAAAGACAAAAGACTGGCCTGTTGTTCTTGTGGTTAGTGACCCTGACTGCTAAGCCGGAGGTCGTGGGTTCGATCCCCACCTAGGACAAATCTTTCTGTAATGAGCATAAAGGTTTGTTCTGTGTCTGGGTTTAATTTATCTATAATAATATGTATTTACAAAAAAAAATCTATTTAAGTAGTATATCAGTTGTTTAGTACCCATAACACAAGCAAATATAATTGCATACTTTGGGACTAGATGGCGCTGTGTGAATGTGGTAGAATATTATTATTATTGCGTACATGCGTACTTGATAGAGAACGTGAGTTTGCTTATCATTAGTGAATTCATGAAAATAATGTATAGTGGTTGTTATTTGCGATTGTTTTGCGTTCCGTTTTTAAATAGGATAAAATAAATATTTGTTTAGCAAACAATTATGTAGTTGTTTTGAGACTGACTGCCGTACTCAGTTCAATGAATTGTGTTAATGACAGATTACTGCTAATTGACGTTTTGATTGCGGCATTGAGTGTAGGTATTTTATAATAATATTCTACCACATTCACACAGCGCCATCTAGTCCCAAATTAAGCAATTATATTTGCTTGTATTATGGGTACTAAACAACTGATATACTACTTAAATACATTTTTTTTTGTAAATACATACATATTATAGATAAATTACACCCAGACACAGAACAAACAATTATCGTCGTCGTCGACGTCCACTGTTGAACATAGGCCTCACCTAATTTCCTAATTCCCGACATAAATTAAGTTTATTATAAGATAGGGCGAGATATCATATAATTATTATATCACAATTCTTATTAATCTTAAAAAGAAACTTAACTCAGTATTAGATCACGATGATCCCATATAATTTACATACCATTCAAATCAATCTTAATAGTGCTCCATTCATTAATAACACATTTATATTTATTCAACGCATCAATAATGTGAGAATCACTCAATATAACGGAGATTATTGATCGTTACGCAATAAGCTTTCTAAAGGGAGATGGTGTTAACAAAAAAATGTGAAATTGTTCGAGTAATGCAGTATCTGTCGTATGAAAGGCTTTCGTATGGTGATGCAATGTGGTGCGGGCTCTCCTCAATTGTATGGTCGCCATGCTTTAGGTATAAATAAATCCGAAACAAGATGAGATATTTTTCATCATCATCATCATCATCTGCTGTACTTAGAAATAGGAACTATGCTATAAGACTTACGATATTTGTTTGCTTTTATCAATAATTTTAATTTTTTTCTTTAATATATTTTATGCATGTGGTGTTTACCTACACGAGTTGTGCACTTAGATCTTAATATTATGTCCTGTTTTGTAATGAATGTATTAGTGTAATAACTACTGGTAAACCAATAAATAAATAGATAAATCATTTTAACCCCTAAACGTCCCACTGCTGGGCATGGAACTGGCCTGTTGGTCTAGTGGTTAGTGACCCTGACTGCTAAGCCGGAGGTCGTGGGTTCGATCCCCACCCAGGACAAATCTTTGTGTGATGAGCATAAAGGTTTGTTCTGTGTCTGGGTGTAATTTATCTATAATATGTATGTATTTACAAAAAAAAAATGTATTTAAGTAGTATATCAGTTGTTTAGTACCCATAACACAAGCAAATATAATTGCTTAATTTGGGACTAGATGGCACTGTGTAAATGTGGTAGAATATTATTATTATTATTATCATCATCATTTCAACCCGTAAACGTCACATTGCTGGGCATGGGTCTCCTCCAAAGAATGTGGAGGGAATTTAGCCTACTATTATTATATATGTATATATAGGTATATATATACACGCTGACTAGAAGGGTTGGTATTCTTAGAAGCTTTTAATTATTATCTTAAGTCAAAGTCAAAAGTCAAAAACTCTTTAATCATTTCAATTAAATACAAGATACTTATGAACGTCAGTGTCATACAAACATTTACATTAAATATTAAGCAATTTCCATCGCTTTGGTTTAACATTTTTATATAAATGCTAAACAAGTAATGGAAAAATTCAAACCCACGACGGGACTTGAACCCGCGACCCTGTCATTCCGTGTGCAGTGCTCTTCATATAAAAAACATTTATTAGCATTTATATAAAAAAGTGTCATACAAAGTCAAATCCGTGTTAGTAAATTTTCCTAAGGCCGCTGACAAGGCCAACCTTGTCTTCTGGAGACTCAAGCCTTCAGAAGAATTAGCAAAGAACGCAGGTTACTCTTTTTATAACTCAAAAGAGCATAGGTATATATATACTATACTTAGCGAAATAATTATAAATTCAAAAATAGAAAAACTTGTATAATTATATCTAACAATAATTTGCTTTCGTCTAATAATGAAATAAAGAACAAAATCTTGCAATATATGCACGTGTGTTTGTGTAGGCCAAATCTTGGAAACAAAATAATAACTGTATGAATATATCAATTGCCATATTATGTTTAAAGTAACATAACCTGAAAATCGATCGCCCAATTGTGATCCTTATCATATTTACATTATTCTCCGAATGTTATTAATATTATATACTTTATTTATTTTTGATAATCTCAATATAAACGTAATAAAAAAATGTAACATTAAATTTCCCATCATCATCATCATATCAGCTTATTGTAGTCCACTGCTGGCCTCTCCTAACACGCGCCATAGCACACAGCCCTCATCAGCCCTTCGCCTTTTGCATCCAGTCCGACCTTTGTTAGGACGTCAGTCCACCTAGTTGGGAGCCGTCCAACACTACGCTTGAAATGTCCCATGAATAAAGAAAGAAAAATCATATCAAAGCAATTTATCTACACCACTTTATCAAAATCATCACCGTATGCACGTTTCAGGTAAGTTGAAAGAATCTGTCTGCAACACTACACTAATTCCAAAAAAAAAACATAGTGTTACGAGTTAAAAATAACATGTATTACACAATGTTCTTTTTAAATTACAAATGTTTTAGTGCATAGCATTATTTTGTAACAAAAGATCAAGTTAACTGCATTTATGTAATTTCACATCAAAAACAAGATTATGATCCAAGTTATGTCAATAAAAAATATGTATGTCGTATTATTCACAACACATTTTAACGGTTATTGTGGGTACCGGAATCTAAAGGAAAAAACCGAGTTAGGAACCGGTTTTACGGTCATAACCGAACTAGTTTTAAACGAAAGAGATAGTTATTGTTTTAGTCTCCGTGTTGGGAACTTAGGCTCAATTTACATGGAAGTGATTTTTCGCCACATAATTGTAGTATAATTTATTTGTAGGAAAATTCTCGAGAATGCAGAGTGATTGACTGACATCGTGGCGTAGTGGTCAATGTGGTCATCTAGTAACTAAGATCCTGGTGACAAGTGACGTAGGTTCGATTTCCATTTAAACACTAATTAAATACGTGCCAAAAAACGATATATTTATATACAATATATCTCTCGAATTTCGGTGTATTATAAGTGAAAGACGCGCAATTTTTTTTGTAGTAAGTAATTATGTTACACAATTGACATAAATTGTGATAATTAGCTTCCATTCAATTCCGCGTCAATGTATATTGAGCCTTATTTTACGAGTTGTGACTCATCTGGTCCCAGTTATATAAAAATTGCATATTATTTTTAAATTGTATGTAGAATGTATAGAATAATGCTTGTTTTTGTATTACGACATACGTGGGAAAATAATTATAACTACTACGAAAATAATTGATCCAGGTCAACATGTTTTTGTTTGAGTTTTTTAATGAGTTGGTTTTAGATAGTAAATATACATAGAATGAGATCTACTTACTACAAAAGGGTAGACTGAGGTTCCTTAGACGCATATTTCGTCAGTTTATTAGGTCATTTGTAATTGGAACAGCCATATAGCCCACAATCACCCCCCTAGACAAGTGTCAAAACGCTGATTCTATTATGCGAAATATTTAAAAGAGATTATATAATAATAACTGCCTCGGTGACTGCTGTGCAAGAGATACCGGGTTCCATTCCCGGGTCGGGTGAAAATAGTATTTGGCTTTTCTATCATGCAATTCGAGTATTGAGATTTTCCCGGAGTTTGGTAAAACAAATGTTACTGGTTGATGACAATAGGCTCGTCCCCTATTTCATGGGACCAAACATAGCTGGCGAAATGTGGGTGTGAAACACCTCTGCCTATCCCTCCGGGGAAAAAGGTGTGATGCTATGTTGAATGAGATTAGTGTGTTCAACCAACCAAATACACTCTTCAGCTTTATAATATTAGTATATGTAATTAATATGTTTATCTTTATATATATAATTCTTCTGTCTGTACGTGTGTTGACAGTGAACTCCTAAACAGCTGAACCGATTTGAATGAATTTTTGTGTATGTGTTTAAGTGGATTCGAGGATGGTTTTGATTCACAAATAAACAAGCAGATGGCGCTGCAATCAATTGGTATATCATGCAGGACAACGTCTGTCTGGTCCGCTAGTATTTTATAAGTTAATATTACTTATAAAACATATTATTTAAACAACGTATGGTCAACATAACCAAAGTGTCGATATTTACAGAGCATAATATTATTTTGTCGTCATTACTTTGTACGAAGTTGAACTTACGACATGAACTTGTACGTTCGTTTTTATTGCTTACGTATCGATTACAGCTCTCAACAAGAGTAATAAGGCTTGTTGTACAATATTGATTACTTATATTTTACTGAATGACTGCCTTGTTAAGTAGGTTCGATTTCCAAATGGGGTAAAAATGTTTACTAACAAATAATTGCTTTCAGTTTGGGTGTATTTTGTATAACTACCTCAGTGGCGCAGCGGGTAGTGTATACGACTGCTGTGCAAGAGGTCCTGGACTCGATTTCTGGGTCGGTTGAAAATTGTATTGGGTTTTTCTATTTCTATATTACTGCGAGAAAAGGAAAATTCGATACAAAACCCATTACCAACCCGTCTGGCCAGCGTCGTATAGTAAGCTATTCCGTCCAAAATGTTTGGAGGAGACCCGTGCCCAGCAGTGGGACATTAATGGGTTTTAGTGATAATGATATTAAAACCTAAAACCCTTTGACGAGCTAAGAAACCCGGTAAAAAGTTTTTCAATAAATAAGCACTATGGTTCGCGATATAAATACAATAATATTTATATCATAGAGTAGCTTGTTTATTAGGAATTAATAATTATATTTTATCTATAATTTCCTAAAATAACAAATGTTAGTACACTCAACATGTTCGATTCGAATTTACTTGAGGGCCAATCTTAGACCTCCCAGAGAGCGTCGTTTAAGTCAACACTCCTACGATATACTAAAAAGAACTCGTCACATTGACGTTTCAATTTAGGCTGCCTACAACAAAAGCCTACGTTTTGATATTTTACATAAATTTTCAATTTAGTGTTCTGGTTTTACCTAAATACTGCGACGTGACTTCATACAGGCTTCGCTTTCTTTATGAGTAAGGCTTTAAGTCAGCTCCGGGTTTATTCAAACGTTCATACAAGGATATGTGTTATTTCAATTTAAAAGAGGAATAAAACTATAAATGCCAATTCTGAATTTTAACCTTAACTTCGTTAGCATAAGATGAAAATTCGTCGTGTGTGTATGGAAATTGTTTCAAGAAGGACTTTCTATGCGGGCGTATTGATTTAAAATAAGCTAACAATTCATGAACTATTATTATAACTATAAGACTTATAATTGGCATACAGATTCAGTTTGTAGTATTCACTCAACAGTGGCTGTATATAATCACAATCATATAATTAAATAGGTATATGTATACAAATACCTTAAAATACTATCAAATAGCGCCAAGCGATTTTTAAAAACAATTTACGACCAAATAAATTAGCTTGACTTTATGGCTATAGAATTTCGAAATTATCTGCGGAATGGATATCTATATAATAATGTACAATAGTAGTAGTAAGTACAATGTTTGACTGTCACCGTGGCGCAGTGGTTAAGGTGGTCGCCTCGCCACTACATCGCCGTGCTGGGTGACGTGGGTTCGATTCCCACACGAGACAAATATTTGTGTAATTCATAGATATTTGTTTCTAGTCTGGGTGTACTTTGTGTCTGTTAGTTTCATGTTTGTAAAGCTCCCCGCGACACAGGGCTTGTTCCCTAGTGCGGGCGTTGTCTTTTTAAAAATGCAAATGCAAATGCAAATACAATAGGGGGGTTGGTATAAGCTAAGTGATTCCATTAACTAATGCATTCGTCTATTCTTCATTTCGATAAATATTGCTTGTGACTGGATATAAGTAATATAAGTATGTCTTTCAGTCACAGAGTGACCGTACCACATAAAATAAAAAATAATCTGGCCGACGCGACCAACGTATCAGCACTTGGTCAAAACTATTGGAACTAAGAAAGTTAAACAGAAAGTTTTATCCACAGGCTATATTTATTCCTTATCCCCATTCACACAGACATAACTTAGTTATAAATAAAATATAAATAAAAATCAGTCAAAACTTAATTAATAGTTATTTATCGTGTGAAAAACAATATAAAACTCATATTTCCTTTATTTGTTGTCTTTGTTATATTTAGTCTTCCGTACGTCGGAGTACGGCGCCACGTGGAAATCTGGTACACAATGGAAGCACGCGACGTCGCTTGCCATTGTTGATATTGTCAGTAACAACATTCTTTCTTTCTTATAACAATACAAACGCCAACGATTAAATACGAGACGTGTAATAAAAAGTAATTTCATTGATCTTGAGATTACGTTTTTATTGTAGAGTTAGGAAATCCTATAAATATTATGAATACGAAATTAAGAATGGACTGGACATATATTTCGAAGTTTCCAGGAAACACTATTCTAAATCTAACTTGTGGATGGAATTTTGAATCAAAATTATGGAAATTTATTAGTTCCGAAATCGAACAAGACTTACTTGTAGTTGCTGCGTAGGTACCTTATTATTTAATTTTAAACCTAGTTGATTAAGTTAGTGATAAGCACTGATAAAGGGACTAAAACATTTGTAAAAAACAAGCGCATTTCTCGCCAACAAACCGTCACGGATTGGCGGGCTAAATTTATAATGACATGCATAATATTTTGTTTACTTCAAAATATAAATTATTTATTTATTTACTAAGTATTACAACGCGAAATGCCCACAGTAAATTTGAGATAACCTCTTTAGTAGCTCTCTATAGCGTTAGGATGCTCACCAGATCTTCTGTGTGCGGTTCCATCTTGATACGTACAAGACTTAAAAGTAAAACTACAATTTTCTCTGTACATTTTGTTTTGTATGTAAATCGTCTTTATTTTAATAACCTTAAGGTTATATTTCCAATATAGTTAAAATGAAAAACTGCAATTACATATTTATATATTCCGAGGTCATACTTATTACTTAGCTAAATATATTTAGTAATATTTAAATTAAACTCTTATTTAGAAACTGCTATGGTGAAGGTTCCTACGTTGTTAGTTTAAGCGCTATTCAGATCATTTCGCTTGATAAAAAAATATAAATATGCATTATACAATCACAGTGCGAACTAAGTATATGATTAGCATATTTAAGTAATATTTAATGTGAGTGTTGTTGTGTAGTGTTGTATATTATCCGTCTGTCACAAGAGGTGAATGTAATCTAACGTCTTTTAATTTTATGCTCGAGAATAAACAAGGATTAATTTGCTTTGAATTAACTTTCAATTTAAAATTGAAAGTTTATTATTAACACTGATGATGTTTTAGTGATATAAGTAATTTGTGAGTAATTGTTATTTCCGACTGAGAGATTGAAAACGAGTGTAATGTTTTGACACTTGACACTATCACTACATACTTACATAGTATAAAACAAAGTCGCTTTCTCTGTCCCTATATCCCAATGTATGCTTAAATCTTTAAAACTACGCAACGGATTTTGATGCGGTTTTTTTTAATAGATAGAGTGATGCAAGAGGAAGATTTATAGGTATAAAATACATACCACGCGGGCAAAGCAGCGGGCGGAATTCACTATAAATTTCTGCAATACGCGGACCTAGTTCACAAAAGATTGTAAGTAGCGAATCTCTGGAATAGCAATGTGCATCGTTTCTAATAGCTGGTTAGGTACATTTTTTGTTGTGATATTAGTTTTATGAGGCGGATAATGCATTACGGAAAGGGGCATTGAGAAAAAAACCACTTTCGTCTAATCGTGTTTGGTTTTATTTAAATAAGTAAGTACATGACCTACATTACAATCTTACTTTTAATCTTTACGCACGATTGTGATAAACAAATTTTCTGTTACAAAATAACAAACAAAGCCAACTGAGGCGGCATATGATTAACACAAATTAATATAATTAAATTAGGTACATACAAATCTCGGTAAGTGTATGATAATGATCTCTCGGCTAACTAATTTACATGAAACTCCCACTAACAACATTGCATTTAATCCAAAATAATTTGTTTAAAAAATCTTATCGGTATTTAACATTCTAAATTTTAAATTTCAAATACCTATATTTTTTAATCAATTTATTTCGAAATTTAATATACAAGATTCCAAATTTCAATATTTTCAAGTAACGTTCTAAATGCAAATTTGTTGATCATTGTAAAATTAAAAAGTTTATTTATTTGCAACCAGTATGAAAGTTTAATTGTGAGGTCAGAAGCAGGTCAGATGCAACTACAGAGATGATGTTACGCAAAACACGTGCATTAAACTAGGGCCAAGTAGAATTTCCTGCTTGCAAAATTTTAGATTTGCAGACAGCAATGTATGTCCGCCTACTTTTCGTAATGTATTTCAATGATTTGTTTTTGTGGTTTGTGTAAATTTCTGTTGGACTAGGGTAAAACAGTTAGTAAAGCCAAAATGCTATGTAAATCATTTTAATTACTCTGCAAGTGTCGCGTTAGAACGGACGTATCTCAAGTTTTTGTGTAATCAGAAGGTGATTGCGAAACAACAGAGCAGCGAGAATAAAAAAGAAAAGGTTGAACAGTGGTAATAAACTTAATTATGAATTAAGGGGAAAGGCTGAGGGATAATTAATTGAAATAGAACACAGGAGTCGTTTTTATTATGTACCTACATTCATTTAAATTTTGTTTGTCGAATAAATAATTATATTATGTATAAACAGAATCTACACTTCCCGGTCAAGTGCTAGTCAGATTTGCGCGCCGAGGGTTCCGTACTATCAGGGATTCTAGCAAAGTAGGTATTAGGTATAAAAATATAATATCAACCATAATGTTTACTAAATAAATATAGTTTAAATGTCGGACTGTTTTGATGATTACTAAAAAAAGTGTGCTAGTTAGAAACGTCGTTTTATTTTTCCTGTAATATTTAAATAAACATGTATCAACTGGAATTATTTAATATTTTTCTCACTAATTTGGAGATAAGGGGGGAGGGGTACAATTTTTTTCAAAATAAAAAGACGCCCCGTCATAGCAATACTTGCTATGAAAGACTTGCAGATACAAGTAAGCAAGTATGCACATACACTTTTCCGGAACAGATTTATTGTTAACTTCGTGCATTGTTCAAGTTTCTCTTTGTACTGTTTAAAGTAAACGAACTTTTAAGTGGCTAATTAACTTATGCATTGATTTTAGAAGCGATTACTTCTATCGTAAAGGAAGTTTCTGGAAATGTTTTTATGTTTAGCGGAAAAGCGCGGTTAAGGTTTGTAGCTCGTATACTCGAGAATATTATCGCTATGTAATAATCCTAAATAGCAACTCATGAATGTCCTACAGCGAGCGATTTTGTGCCGCTTGCAACCAACGGCCACCTGCAAACTTTACTAGGTTGTCTGTCTATCTGGCGTGGGGCCGCTTCACGCTGCGCTTTCCAATATGTGGCGGAAATTAGGTGAGGCCTATGTTCAGCAGTGGACGTCATTGGGCTAATATTATGATGATGATGAATATCTGCTAGGGTCGAGTCTCCTCTCTTCTATTTAGAGAGCTGAGAGAGTTTAGACTTTAGACCATAATCCACACACGCTGGCCTTATGTGGGTTGGTGGATCTATTGCGGATAATAATATATTTAAATCGATTTATATCTATATATATATATTATAACTTTTATTTGATGGTTTGAAACTGGGCATTGTGCATCAAAACGCGCACCTCTTGAAAAGAAGTCGTACATACTTCTGTTGCGAGTAGTCAGTCTCAAAATATATAAAAACCCAGAAACGTCTCACTGTTGGCCAAGGGTCTCCTCCAAAGATTTTTATGGGAATTTAGCCAATATACCACAAGGTTTAAGGTTTTGTTTCGAATTTCCTTTTCTCAGTGCTCTTGTCTGTTTAAGGTTTCTCCCATAGTCGCCTTTTATGAAACCCACGGGTTGAGATGGGGTAGTGACATTATGTATTCTTAATCCGTCACTACATGGACCACAGAACAGAGATAGAAATACTTTCATTGTTCTGTGACATGGACTATGTAAGTTTCAATGACATCAAAATTGAGTCTTATTTCTGCCTTCTATGTACCTACCGTGTAATGTGATGTTTATAGTTAAAATCGAAGTAGGAAAGTAAGATGCTACTGGCATTTAACTGTACGTAAATAATTACTATTATTTGTGTAATTAAATAAGAAATTGTTGTGAGAACAGAGTGACAGGTTCACATGTTTATATACAAAGATTGTAACTGTTTGACAGACAAACATACATAGCATCACGCCTTTATCCCCGAAGGGGTAGGCAGAGGTGTTTCACACCCACATTTCGCCAGCTATGTTTGGTCCCATGAAATAGGGGGCGAGTCTATTGTCATCAACCGGGAACATTTGTTTAACCAAACTCCGGGAAAATCTCAATTCTGGAATTTCATGTTAGAAAAGCCCAATACCATTTTCACCCGACCCGGGAATCGAACCCGGGACCTCTTGCACAGCAGTCGTATACACTTCCCGCTGCGCCACAGAGGCAGCCAGACAAACAGACAGACAAACAACTCGAAATATTATACGTTATCATCGTTATTATCGTCATTTCAACCCATAAATATTTCACTGCTGGGCACGGGTCTCGCTACTATACCACGCTGGCTAGACGGGTTGGTATAGGGTTGACGAGGACGTTTCAAATTTTCCTTTTCTTGTAGTGCTCTTGTCTGCATAAGGTTACTACTCCCTTAGACGCTTTTTACGACACCCACAGGATGAAATGGGGTAGTGACGGAATAAGAATACATTGTTATGAATTCTTTAAATTCTGTTTTGTTCATAAATGCTTTTTTCGCAAATTAATACTGTACACATTTAACAAGTTTACCCGTTGTCATAAAACTGGTGCCTCTACTCAACAAAACTAAGTATTATTTACCCTTACATACTTTTATATTTTGCGGCTCTTTGTTTGTGAAACAAATTAATGGTATATTACTGTTATGTCGATCGCATCAGCACAACTTCCTAATACCTAAGTATTCAAATCTTTTTAAGTTTATACTATTTCTGTATTCATTATCTTATAATGTTGTTAATTGCGTAAAAACATGGATATTAATTATTTATTGTGTGTCTTTATATACTTTAATATGTTGTCAGTATGTGTCTATTCGAAGTAACTACGGTATCAGCATGTTTCGATTGTATCACTTGAAAAATCTGGAGTATTTAAATCCATCTAACTTTGTACTTTTCCTGTATCTAATATTATATCATGTTGAAAGCTGCGTAAACAACATGTTATTGGTCCTCTTCTATTATATACCTATTGTAAACTATGAAATTATAAATTACGCTGCATTGGTTTATAGTAGTCTTAATGTAATTAATGTACCATATTACTTACTGTTTTCCTCAGGGTTCCACATTTCTACAGCCTATTTAATATCATTTCATAAGTTTAACATTAATTTATGGTTTAAAATAAACAATGTCTTGCAATAATGTGGTGATGTACTATCAGAATTGCAGAGGTCTTCGTACAAAGTTGAATACAATACATACTAATATAATGGCGAATTCCTATGATATTTTAATTTTAACCGAAACCTGGCTCATCCCTGAGATCCAGGATGGCGAGTTCATTGATAGCCGTTACTCAGTTTTCAGGTGCGATCGTAACAGGTCTGCTACGAAAAAATCGGATGGTGGGGGTGTTCTTATTGCAGTCCGTCGTGAGCTTCGACCAACTAAAGTGTTAATGCTGTTTAACAACGCCGCGATGGAACATGTTTCGGTGCAACTCCCCGCATCTCACTCCAACAAACGACACATTATTTGTGCAGCATATATTCCACCTCGTACTTCTGATGACATAATTACTCAATATTTGGATACGTTACATAGTACTCTCAGCGATCACTCAATTGACACATTCTTTATTGCGGGTGACTTCAACATGCCTGATATTAATTGGATACCTCACGGAAATCATAGTGTTGCATGTTTGAACTCACTCACAACTAATTCAGTAACTCGACTTCTTTTGAACTTCTTATCCATTATAAATGGTTTCCAATTCAATAATTTCAAAAACACATTGGACAGAGTGCTTGATCTATTTATCTCTAATATCGATTGCCAGGCTGTTTCGTGCAGTTCATTAGTTGACGTTGATAACCATCATCCCGTTTTCTCGATAATGACTTGTCTAAATTCTCAGTTTATACCCATGAGGCGTCATTCGATGCGAGTATATAACTATCATAAAGCGAACTACGAAGACATAAACGAGGAGCTTGCAAAGGTTGACTGGTGCCAATCACTATCCCACCTTTCTGCTGAACAGGCAGTCAGTGAATTCTATGACATCTTGCATAGCGTGATAAGGAAGTATATACCTCTGACTCGTTTGAAAAGTGCACGTTTTCCTGTCTGGTTTACTCCGTCGTTAATTCGTATTTTTAAAAACAAAGAACGAGCCTGGCTTAAGTGGAAAACCTACAAAAACCTCTACGATTATGAGCATTTCTCTAATTACCGTAAGCTTCTACACAGAGAGATCAGCTTATGTTTCCGTAATTATATAGACTCAATAGAAGACAATATACCTAAAAATGTAAAAAATTTCTGGACCTATATTTCTAACAGGAAAAATAAATCAAACTTCCCCAACAATATGTATTTGAAAAACGTTTCCTCTGAAAATCCTTCGGATATTTGTAACATGTTCTCTACCTTCTTCAGTTCTGTTTACGAACCTTCTACCTTGAACCCTGATACGTGGCAACCCCCTACTCAGTACTCAGATAATTCATCGTGCATCCCTAATCTGTACCTATCTGCTCATTCTGTGCACAATGCTATAAAGTCACTGGATACATCTAAAGGAGCAGGGCCCGATGGCTTACCACCCTATTTTCTAGTTAAAACATCTGACAATATCCATACAGCATTGCATTTTATATTTAATAAATGTTTACATGAAAGTGTCTTTCCTGCGGTCTGGAAACAGGCACATATAACTCCAATTTATAAAAATGGTGATAAAAGCAACATCGAAAATTATCGCCCAATTTCAATTCTCTCCACTTTGTCGAAGCTTTTTGAAGGGTTAGTACACAGCGCACTATATCCTCTCATTCATAAAATCATAATTCCAGAACAACACGGATTTCTCAAAAGGCGTTCAACTAGTACAAACTTAATAACATTTGTTGACTACCTGTTCTTAAACATGGATAAACAAATACAAGTTGACGCGGTGTATACTGACTTCCAGAAGGCATTCGACAAAGTGGATCATGAGCTGTTGTTAAATAAAATCGCCTTCAATGGAATACGGGGTAATTTGCTTCGGTGGTTCATATCTTATATTTTCAATAGAACTCAAAGAGTTGTTTTAAATGGTTTTAAGTCCGACTTTATTGTCGTTAAATCTGGCGTTCCGCAAGGATCCATATTAGGTCCGCTTCTTTTTATTATCTTTATTAACGACATAAAACAATGCTTCACAAATACAAACTTTTTAATGTATGCCGATGACATAAAAATCTACAGACCCTGTAAGTCTACTAATGATTGTTTGCTCCTACAGCACGATCTCAATAATCTCTATAACTACTGTAAACAAAATAAACTCTTCCTAAGTCTCCCCAAATGTCATTCAATTTCATTTACCAAAAACAAAAATAAATTTAATTTCAATTACTCCATCAACAATATACATCTTAAAACTGTTAATTTGATTCGTGATTTGGGCGTAACATTAGATTCTTCCTTGCACTTTGATATACACATTGATAATATAGTTAACAAAGCTTATCAAATGTATGGTTTTGTCATAAGATCCTCTCGTGACTTTGTACGTCCCTCTACATTCTTAATGCTGTATAAAACGTTGATACGATCACAATTAGAGTACGCTGTTGCAATTTGGAATCCCCTTTATGAAAAGTACAATCATTGTCTTGAGATGGTACAGAAAAAGTTTTTGCGACACATAAATTATAAATTTAATAGAAGTGAAGTTTCTTATATGCAATTGTTGCAGCAATATAACATCTTAAGTCTTGAATCCCGACGTCTACTCCTGAATACCATGATGCTCCATGGTTTGTGTAACCATAGGTTTGACTGTACACAAATTACTAACCAACTATGTATTAAGGTACCTAGAACTGTGTATAGACGGGGGGTGCGCGTGCCTCGACTGTTCCATACAGCTGCCTGTAGGACCAACGCTGGGGTGCGCGCACCTCTTCGCCGACTTGTGGACACATATAACACGCACTTTACCGATATCGATATTTTTGCTCTTTCACATCAACAATTTAAAGTTCGCGCAAATGAGTTGCTATTTTCGAAATAATGTAATTGTATGGATTTTTGATTCTTTAATCTGTCTGATTAACTTTATATTTCTTATGAAAATTTGTGAACAATAGTGTGGGTTATATGTTTGCTAATACTTATAGAAAATTTTGATTTTGTACCATCATAGCATGTAACTGTTTTTTGTTCCTAATAAATAAAAATAAAAAATAAAAAATACACTTTAATTTATTTATTTATAATTGTCTAAACTCATCAAACGTAATAAGCGCATTGTTTACTTATTATAATAATTCTATTTTAATTCGATACAATAGAATTCTAATTAATTAATTATTAACATAATTCTATTACAATAATTATAATTAATTAATTAATTAGTAATTATAATTATATTGTGAATAAATCTCTTTAATAAATAATAAATAATCTCTTTAGCATGTGTATATGTCTTATATAGGAAACTTTAGGTCTATCTGTGTCTCTCTTCCTTTTACGACTGTTTGTTTCTAATAACCTTACTGTATACACTACCGCTGCGCAGTCGATGCCTTACGAAACGTATATGATTCATAATAATTAAAAAAACGAATTATTAATAGAATCATAAATGTTAAAGAACTCATATGCCACATATTGTATTATGAAGAAATATAGAAATCTACGCATCTATAAGGTGTAAGGTCAAATCTTCAAAAACATTATAATTTGTAGTGACCATTACAATTTGATGTCCAATTTCACAACTCTCGATATTTTTATGTAATGACCATAAAGACAGTATTTTGTAATTTTGATAGAAACTTTTTAGAACTATATAAACAGTATTGTTGTTAGGGTTCCGTACCAAAAAGGTACAAAAGGAACCCTTATGGTCCCGCTCTGTCCGTCTGTCACAGCGTTATATCTCGGAATCTACATAAGCTATCTACATGAAATTTGGAATAGTTGTAACCCCGCTGATCCTACACTAATAGAAAATTGAGAAAGTGTTTTTATTTTCTCTGGAAAACTGGCCGAAATTGGGGATTTATAGTTTTTTATTGAGACTATTACAACAGATGGCATATCAAATGCTTTGTGTACATTCTAGGCATTCTATTTCATTCTGCATTTACATTTTCATTCTTGTTTTACATTCTAAAAACTTTGTAATTTATTTTTACGGCCCACAGTTTTTGATTTAGGATTAAAAACATAAAAAAGTATCATTGCCCCCCTTATCTCCGAATTTTATGATGAAAAAAATGTGCAAGAATTTCATTTGAAAAACGAGCTGTCTTCTTCATTTACTTGTACGAGTAATTTAAGTTAGGTACCGGTTTGTTTGCAAACAAGTTTAAGCGTTGACCTAAGAACATGACATAATATGAGGTCACAGCATTTCCCGATGCGATCAGCGATTAATAGCCGTAGCGTAACTAACCGTTCCGGGTTCGAGCCTCGACTGCGATTTATAACTAACTAGTTTTAGTTGCGAATTCGTTTGCGTGGATAAATGTTTATTGTGGTAAAAAGTTCGTATGTATTTATAGCTATATTTTGTATAAATAGCATTGTTATAGGTCCACTGGTCCAGTAATTTTATTCAATCAATCAATCAATCAAATTATTTATTTTGCAAGAATGTAGTACAATACAGATGATAATATTTTTTACAATAGTTCGGTACATTCTACCATAACAATGGTGTGCAAAGAAAAGAAATCATGCAGTCAAAACAAAGACATATAAGGTTATCAGTGCATGTCAAAATTTCTAATGTCAATTAAATAATTATAGTAAGTGATGTCATTATTACACACATTCATAAGATTAAATTATTACTAGGTATACAATGATAATAATTTATAGACATTTATCATTGATGTATTCTATTACATTATAATAATTCTTAGTTAGCAGTAATTTAATTAGGTTCCTGTTAAATTTTTAAGTTAAGTTAAAATTATTAAGTTTTCTTTAAACATTTTGAATTTTTACATGGGACCAAACATAGCTGACAAATTGTGGGTGTACCTAATGCACTTCAGCCTACCCCCTGGAATAAACCGGTGTTATGCTATGATACGCTCATACAAGTATTGTATGTTTTGAGAAGGGTAACGTACCACTCCCCCCTTGGATTACTAAACCCAAAGATGGCAATAAAAAAACTTTGTCACAACACCACATTTTCGAACTTCGACGAAAATCGAATTTCGACATTTTATTGGTCGATATTGCTGTCTATCATCTATTTATCTATGTTTGAAATAAAAGCTAAAATGCTTAGTGTGATTTTCAAATATTTGACAAATATATAAAGCCTATAATAATACTCTTAATACTCGCCCTCTTATAGAGGCATCATCTAAACAAAGTCCTTTTTAAAATCATGCATTCCTTTTAAATATGAAGCTAGTAGGACAACATTCCTTAAGAATGACGCTGTAAATTTAATAAAAAAAATTATATATGGAACATAAACTTTGCCCTATTAACCTTTACAAGAAAGCCTATCATCAGTGTATTTATCGATATGTTAATGAAAGCACTTCACCTTTTCATTATATCGGCTACTTACATTAAAACAAATCGATTTAATGTGACATTTTATCGATACTTATAAAAAAACTATCGAATGAGGCCAAAAAGAAAACATTTAAGTAAAAGTCAAGATCGCGACAATAAAAGTTTGTGGGAATCTTAATTTCTCTCTAGGTTATTGCATAATACAAGTTTAAATATGCTTCACGCCTTTAAGCCTGAAAGGGTAGGCAGATATGAGTAACACATCCACATTCTGCTAATAGCCATGTGTAATAAGGTATTTCTTGACAGAATAACCCAATACCATTTTTATTTTTACCCGATCCGTATTAGAACCCAAAAAAGCGATGGTGGCTGAATGGATAAGGAACCGGCGCGGCGTGCAAATCACGCGGTCCGAGTTCGATCCCGACCGGCAGTACCAATGTGGATTCCACTTTGTGGAATTTATATGTACTAGTCCAGTGACTTACCATCTGCTAACGGTGAAGAAAAACATCGTGAGGAAACCCACATACCCTGGAAGAAATTCTATGAGTATGTCTGATCCACCAACCCGCACTCCACCCTCGCAGGTCTCTAGTTAGAGGAGAGGAGATTCGAGCCCAGCAATGGGACATTAATAGGTTGCTGATGCTAGCGTGAATGGATTATGGCCGAAACCCTCGCAGGTCTCTAGTTAGAGGAGAGGAGACCCGAGCCCAGCAATGGGACATTAATGGGTTGCTGATGATTAGAACGAAAAAAGCAAATATTCATATTTGCTCAGCAGTCGTACACACATCCGAAACGCCACCAAGACAGTCGATTACATAATCATTCATTTAAAATCAAAATAATTAATGGAAGCAAGCTATTGTCCGCCATTGCCAAAACTGATACAAAAGGACGGTATTATGTAACATCGTTTAACGAAACAGCTGAGAGCGGACTTCAATCATTGTTTTGACATTTTTGAGTGATCATTAATTTACAAACAATGAGTCGAAATTGTGAGTGAGTTATGTCTTGAGGTCATTATTGAATGGACAAAGAAGATTGTTACTATTGTATCTTTACGACAGCTATTGAATATTTTCAGACTTGCAGAGACAGCGTGTTAATTGGGAAAGGTTCAAGAAATTATCAATTAGGTATTGCAGTACATATATTGATACATTTATTAATACATTATATATTGATGATATTTAGAAACGTGATGGACCAAATTGAGGTCTGATGTATTGAAGATGAATATATCTACGTTATAAGACAATTAAAGCGACCCACTAAATGTCCTCCTGCCAGTTAGTCTCGTTTACGAAGAGAGATGAGAGTTTGTGTATCAGCCATATCTTTAGATTTCTCTCTTAATATAATATTTATATTTCAGTCAGCGCTCTTTTCTTTCAAAGTCTCCCTTTAGGAAAATATGCTTATATTCCAAGCCTGCTTGCTCAGTGACTTCATTTCAAAATAACTAAATAGTAGTTTGTATTACAATTATTGGAGTTAAATTATACATTTGCATAATACACGACAAATTACTCATTAAAAATAACCTAAGGCACAAAATATTCGCTTTAAAATATATCTCAGTTGATCAATTTGTAACTTATAAAAATAGGAATAAAGTTCAAAATCAGAACATCCCAAGTTTTTATTAAAACGAGTTTCTTCCATTAACACAAATTACAAATTAACTGTTATTGCACCTTTCAACATATCCATCGGTCAATTAAGGAGTTGATTCAATTACAAACAGTAGCATGTGATAAATTTCTTTAATAATCGTAATTACGTCGGTTTAATATAGATTGTATTACGTATTCCTGTAACAAGCTATTACGTAATTCATTTGCATGACGATGTTTGGCAAAAAATAATGTCATTAAGAGATGTCTGCATTAGATAAAGTGGAACTGTCTATGTATGTATTGTCTAATAGAGTTATTATGTCGCCGTTGCTTTTCTCACGTAATACACCTACTTTATTACTGCACTTTTAATTGTTAGAGTTCCGCATATTCCACAAAATGTATACCGGACTCTTTATAAGATCACTTTGATGTACAGTTTTACTACCTATGCTCTCTTTTGACCTAGATTTAGCTATGTATAAAGCAAGGTGTCAGTCAATTCTGAAGTTTACGTCCCACCTGATTGAGTTTGAAATACATAGTTCTTAACAGGGTACCTAAACCGAGAAGAAACAATGCTACCCAAAAGCCTACACAAACTGGATGTCAGTTTACAAACATCAAGTACATGGCCGTTAATATAATAATAATTTAAAAAGTTATAAAAAAGCTTCAAAGATGAAGTAAATTAATTAGAGACGTAATTGTTTTTGAAGTTAGCGTAAAATAGCATGAAACAGTACTACAAAACCGCGATAATTAGACTTAGAAATGTTGAATACAATATTATGATTTCATCTCTAGAAATCTGAGACAGGACTGTGAATTGCTTTAATGTATCTACGAGTATATATTTAATGTTGTTTTTTCCGACTTTCGTCGATTCATACAATGACATCTTGTCCTACGGTGTGAATTGGGAAGAATCCTTTTTGAAGTCCTCGTTTCATGACATATTGCCTAATGAAAATGGTATTAACGACAACTTTAAAAATAATCCTTCCTGATTGACACCGTGGGGCACACCCTTAACGAAATACACAAAGACCTTGGTCTTTGTGTCTTTCGTCAAGGGTGTTGTGGGTGGTGGGTGGTGGTGTGTTTGTCTACACAATACTTATATATATAAGGGTGTATATATAAGGGTGGTGTGTTTGTCTACACAATACTTATGGATGGATGACCTGGTAATCGTCATTGGATACAGGTAAAAGTTAGGTGAGCCTATTTCCAGCAGAGGTGGACTACAGGCTGAAATTATGACAGATATTTTTTTTTTATAAAAGTCAATTTGGGTTGATGAATAAATGAATAATTACTTTTAAATGAACTATGATTTACTTACTATTGTCAACTATTTTAAAATATTTAATTTAGTTTTTAGTTGTATACTATTAGAGTTAAACTAGAGAAAGTAATGACAATATTTCTGTCTCATTTAAATAAATACTTTTTGCGAGTATTTGGTCATTTTTGATGAATTTGATTATGAAAACTGTTGACCTACCAAAATCAAAATTTTTAATTTTGTTTTAACCTAGACCCCAATTTTGTAATTTTGAAACCATAACTAGATGCCTTTTAAAATTTGGTGTCCTAATAGATGTAATTAATTACTTGATTAGCGCTTACTCTAAGTAGTAGTAACCACAGTAATTATTAAACATGTATGTATCTTTACACTTTATTTATTACGTTTCACTGTAACTCACAAGTGTCTCTCTCTTATCACATGATACCTGATTATTAGCATCGTGAGGAAACCCAACTATCCTTGAAAAAATTCTAAGTGTATATCTCCACAACACTGGCTATCCTAGTGTGGGGATCAGTGAACCTGAATTATTGTACCTACGCTTAATTTGGAATCATAAAGTGTTTTTTATTATTAAAAAGTTTATATTGAAAATGTATGTCTGATCCACCAGCCTGCATTGATCCAGTCGGTATGGATTGTGGCCTGAACCCTCTCAACTTTCTAGTTATAGGAGAGGAGAAGCTTGACTCGTCCTACAACACTCTGGAGATGAAATAAATATTATACATCACCATAAATATGTAACAGTACACAACTTTACATAACACAGATCACAAAACAGCCCCAAAGTAATAACCGGAAAATTGTTCTTACGCCGCGAATTACCGTAATAGAATCGCATTAACAAAACCTTGAGAACGTTGTCCATATTACACGTGTGTTGCTATGGCAATTGTGACGTATGTGTGTGTGAAACGACCCAGCGAAAGCACTGACGAACTTACTCTCACTCTCAACACGGGTGGCGACGTAAATAAGATTCAAAGCAAAATCATCTTAAAACCAATCAATCATAGAGATTAAATTCTCGTGACGTTTTACAAAACTTTGCATTAATTTAAAACACAATCAAAATTCGACTTTAATTGTTATCTTTACGCAATCAAATTTCAATGATGTTTAAATATTGAATTAGTATCATGAACTTTTATAATATTAATTAAATTCTTGGCGCTGTATCGCGTAACCTTTATTTGTGATTTCATTCATTATTTTGGTGGAATCTCTTATTCGAGTTTCATTTTTTAATGATAAAGAAATAAGAGAAAGCAATACATACAAATGGCGGCTGCTAACCTAAACAAATAAAAAGTTTAATGGTCTATGACTCAGATAATAAACGGAATAAAACAATATTTGTATAAACTGAATGTCTATGCGTTTATTAATAGCTTTTCTAACTAATAGGTGTCCTACACGGTTATAAACTTAAGGAAAATTCGAAATAAACCCTACACCATCCCGTCTGACCATGGTATAGTAGGCTCTCCCTCCTCATTCTTTAGAGGACACACGTACCAGCAGTGGGACGTTTATGGGTTGAAATGATCATGATGATATTTCGAGTTTTTTTTTGTGAGTTTCTTCTTTGAAATATAATAAATAAGCTATTTACAGCAAGCACTATAGTGTGCTAGTAACTATAGCCTGTGAATAGTAGGATTTCAAACAGTTTAAATAACTAATGCCATACAATGGCTAGCTTCTGAGTAATAGTACACTATTTAAACTTCTAAAGCTTTAGTTGACTAATGGTGCTTAAGTTAAGTACTGAATTAGTCAATGTACCAAGTAGATATTGTTAAAAAAGAAAACAGTTGTTAAGCTTTTGTAACACCACACTGTATTTAAAGTGATCGGGGTATCATACGGTCGTATTATCTTTGCATTTCACTATATATTGGCGTCATTTGACTCGACTTGAGGACTTCCAAATCGTTTCTTTATTTTAAAAATTCAAATAAAAAGAAATTGGCGCGGCCGATCGTTAGATAGAAATGTGTAACATTATAGTTAGATGAAACTACGGGTTCGCAGTCTGCACTAAAGATAGGGTTGGGAAACCCTGAACCAGAGGAACAAAAATGTCAAACACAAAAAGTGATACACGCCGAAATTTTGTGTATCAATGGTGATTTAGAGATACTTTGGAAACTAGTTGATATTGTGAAGTTATTTGTCTCTCATGCAAATATTTGCGTGCATGATGTATGGCTGACCTGTGTCATCTTATTTTCTAAACAAAATTATTTTTGATATTCGTGAGACGTAAAATTTTATGTTCTTACGTAACTGTGAAAAGGTCTTAAATATGAAATCTCATTAAAAATAATTTTCAACTTTACGCTAATTAACATAAAATAGAAATTGACCTAACAGGTGTATTAATTTCCATAGAGGGCGCGTAACAGTTGACAAGCAAAACACGTCTCATACTTATACAATAACCCTTTAAACAGAAACATAGTACAAAGAAAATGAGAGCGGCAGCATATATTAGAGGTTAGCTCAGATTACAAAACAAGAGTAATATGGAAAGCATGGAACAAATGAGTGTGGACAAAAAGCAAATCATCATCATCATTTCAACCCATAAAGGTCCCACTGCTGGGCATGGGTCTCCTCCATGTGAATGTGGAGGGAGTTTAGCCTACTATACCACGCTGCCCGGACGGATTGGTATAGGGTTTGTTTGGCGGCCCCCTGCCAGATAGATTGACGACCTAGTAAAGGTTGCGGGTGGCCGTTGGATGCGGGCGGCAAAAAATCGCTCGCTGTGGCGGAAATTAGGTGAGGCCTATGTTCAACAGTGGACGTCATTCGGCTTATATGATAAAAGGGGAATCTCGGGATTTTCTGAACCGATTTGAAAAATTCTTTAAGTATTGGATAGCTCATTTATCGAGGAAGGTTATAAGGCTATATAATCACGCTAAGGCCAATAGGAGATGAGCTGTGGCGAAATAAACAAAGCAATGAATAATGTCAAACTTATCTATCAAATATAAGACACCTACACAAAAATACACTAAAACTTTTACGAGAATTTCTTCATCCACCACACATATCGAGTTGTTTCGAACATGATTGATGCTATGCTATGCTAGTAAAAGATCGTCGTAGAAACATAGTGATCTTGTCGATATTACCTCACCAGGTGATCTATCTTAGACATGAGCAGAGCAACGGTGATATAATCTATAGCACGGTCAGGTTGACCAGTGCCACAGAGTAAATTATTTCAGTAGGCCTAGGAAGTTACCACAGTGGATTGACTTTATTATTTGCTAGAATCTTTTGTCAGTTTTTGTCACGCTTCCAACTAAATAGTCATTAAAAGTTAGCCGACATTGGGGCTATGTATTCACATTCTTATTTTTTGATTTTCATAAAAGTTACTTCGTCACCGAGATGAATAGGTAGGCTAAATTTCCTCCACATTCATTTGGAGGAAACTCTTGCCCAGCAGTGGGGCGTTTACCGGTTGAGATGACTAACATTAGTCAATGTTATGAACGCCACTGAGAATGCATTCACCGAAGCCAAGTTTTACCAACGACTCAAAAGAAGTCAAAAGAAGCTTCAAATAGTGAAACCTATTCTCCTGCTATGCACTAAGTTATCAACATTTTGACTGGCCTGTCGGTCTAGAGTTTAAAGACCCTAACTGCTAAGCCGCACGTCGTGGGTTCGATTCCCACCCAGGACAAATCTTTGTGTGATGAGCATGATTGTTTGTTCTGTGTCTGGGTGTAATTTAAAAAAATAGGTATTATATGTATGTACTTACAAAAAAAAATTAGTATAATTATATATTATAACAGTTGTTTAGTACCCATAAAACAAGCAAATATAATTGCTTAATTTGGGACTAGATGGCGCTGTGTAAATGTGTGAAAATATTAAATATATTAAAATCTTCACTTGTCAAGTGTGGTGACTATGATATTATACTTCCGAAACATCCATTGTATGATAATATAGAGCAGGTTTGGCACTTGCTTACCAAAGTACGATCACTGGTAGTGTTCATTTTGCATACAATGAAAAAGATAGCTGGTGCTATTGTTAAAGGATCTATTTGTTTACTGCCCACTGTATTCTAAATAAATTTAGTTTTATATCTATACTAATTTATAAAGCTCAAGTTTGGTTGGACGCGCTAATCTACTATTGAACCGATTTGAAAAAATATTTTTTGTGTTCGATAGCCCATTAATCGATGAAGGCTAAAGTTTATATAACATCACACTACAACCAAAAGGAGCTGAGTAATTGCAAAATAAAGATAACTGGGCATTTCATCATCATCATCATCATATCAGCCCAACGACGTCCACTGTTGAACATAGGCCTCACCTAATTTACGCCAATGCGAACGGGCATTAAACCCCTTACATAAAAACATTAACATTAACCCTGGGCATTTAGTGAAAAATATAATTAAAAAATTGCATTGAAAGTTGACCTACCAATACAATAATTACTCTGTGTAAGTGCGATCCATGCAGTCATCTTGATTAATCGTCGACGTCCGGTTACCACAAGGTACATAGTGTACATGTATACTATATTATGTATATATTTGTAACAGTAACGTACTGGCTCGATTGTTACGTAACACTTAATGATTGAGTATATAGGTGATATATTCTTAAAAGGTGATGTATGGTGTTTTATTATCATCATATTATATACTCCAACACCTTAATACGGCCAGTGGATAGGCTGGATAGCCCTATTGTTGCACACTGGACAAAATTACGTTTGCCTGTAGATGCTACTAGCACTATTATTTATAATAATTTATTTTGTTTATTTTTTATTTTGTTTTGTTTTTATTTTATTTTGCTTTGTATGTGCTTATTATTGTGCTTTTTGTTTGTTCTTGTTTTGTATTGTATGTTTTTGTTTTAGATTTATGTACTAACGTAGTTTATAAGTGATACTATACACTATGGATTGTAGTCCGAAATAAATGCCTTATTATTATTATTTATAATAATAAGATGAAATAAGTTGGCTATGGAATCTAGAAAAAGTTGTAATAGTTCCCATAGTATTGTCTACAAAAGGAGTTATACCAAAACAATTACACCAATCTCTCCAACCCTCAATATACCAGCTAAAACCTACCACCTTCTACAAAAAGCAGTTATATTAAACACATGTAGACTAGTTAGAAAATTCTTACAATGCGCATCGGATAACACCACTATATAATCTAGTTTATAATTAAACTGATGTACACTTGGCTTAGGCTCGTGACGTCAGTTTTTCCGACTTATAAAAGTCGAGAAAAAATAAAAAGGAACATAATAATAATATTTTACCACATTCAAACAGCGCCATCTAGTCTTAAATTAAGCAATTATATTTGCTTGTGCTAAGGGTACTAAACAACTGCGAAAAATACTTTTTATTTATAAATACATACATATAATTGATAGATTACACCCAGACATAGAATAAACAATCATGCTCATAACATAAATATTTGTCCTGGGTGGGAATCAAACCCATGACCTCCGGCTTAGCAGTAAAGATCATTAACCACTACGCCAACAGGCCTTATGCAAACAAGAGCACTGCTAGAAAATGAAAATTCGAAAGAATATGAACCAGTCTGGCCAGCGTGGTATAGTAGGCTAAATTCCCTCCACATTCTTTGGAGGAAACCCGCGCCCAGCAGTGTGACGTTTGTGGCTTGAAATTATGATGATAATCTAAATACATACCTATACAATACATTAAGTATACAGTCAGTAAATAGCATAATTAAACTGCAGACAAAACCACGGGAGTAAGCAATAAAACCTATAAAGTGCTTCAAAGCTCACACCTTTATGGCTCATTAATGTCATGTTCTAGGTCATGGTGGACTGCCTCCCTAATAGATGGTCTACCATTTACATAACAATTTAGAATTAATTAATTAATGGGAGTTTTTATGTCACATGTTAACCCAGAAACAGCACGACAATAAAAGCGTAACTATTGTGAATGTGTATCTAATCAATTAAGATTTTAGTGTGACTTTTATCAATATTATAGTGTGAAATTAAGTGTGCTAAAAAATTATCTATGAAGAAAAATAGTAAAAAAATTAAAAAGTATCATAAAAAAAATAATATGTATTTGTAATCGATTTTTTAATTTTAGTAGAAAATTTGATACGTATATTCATAATGTTAATGTAAAAAATAAAGACAATCTTGGCAACCCTACAATAAAATCATACGCACTATAAAACTTTCGAACCAAATACTCGTCGGAATACGAGACGAGATCCAAGTTATTCGGTTTGATCAAATATTTGTGTTGGCCATACAAAAGTGATCTCGAGCCGCTATATTGGCCAGCACTTACTTTCCATACATCACACAATAATGACATGCCCAAACACGTCTCACTAGGAAGTTGCAAAACTTTTACCATATGTATGTTATAAATATTCAGTATAAAAATCGTTTTCTTTCCGTGTCATCATTTTTGCGTAACACAAAATCGTCGAGTCAAATTGGTTTTTGCATATCCTCAATGGTATTCTCAATAAACATCAATGCATGAATTGTCATTATTATGTCAAAAGAATTTATCGTAATATCTGTTTATCGATTGTGGTAGCCCTGGATAATAGTCATATTAACGCTAAAAGGGAAAATACACCCAAATGTCAAGGTTTACGCAACGCCATTGTGAAGATCTGTAATAGGTGTGTATTGCGCAATAAAATATTTAGCGAAACTCTCTTATTTTCTATATAGATGTTGCAAACAGCTTCTTTCTGGCTGCATTATGCAACAGAGGTCACAAGCTGTACTGTCCCGTGTTGCGCAAGCGTCGCCCACGCTGCGTCGAAGGAGAAAACACCACTTTCTACCTATACACCTATTTATGTTTCGTGTTAATGATATTGATGTGTTAATATATATCTTGTGTTCAGTGGGCGATGAGGAATTTTGAAATTTTATCTTGTTCTTGTTGGGACAACCTTGTGCTATACTATGCTGCGCATGTTTGTGTTATTGGGCTGTGTGTGTGTGTGTGTGTGTGGGGAAATGAAAGCAAATATTATGTTTAAAACTTTTTTTATGCAAAAATAAGAATTTTATAATACAACTAGAAATTATAGTACATTAAAATTACTATTTACATAAATACATTTAGGCACCGTAATTTTTTCTCTACTTAAAACTAGATTTGTCGCCGGCAGAGCAGGTATCACAATATGGCGCGTTTAACAAGGCGCTTAGTAAGGGCCGGACTGACCAGGGGGTCCGTACGCGGTGCTGACTCCGCCGGAGCCGCCGTGGCCGCCGCCGATGCTGCCGCCTGAGATGCCGTGACCACCACCGATGGAGCCACCGGAAATACCACCGCCGATGCTACCGCCAGAGATGCCGCCCAGACCACCGCCGAGACCACCGCCAAGACCACCGCCCAGACCACCGCCCAGACCAGAGCCTCCACCGATTCCACCACCGCCGATGGAGCCACCGTCCTTCTGGGTCTTGTACTTGATGAAGTAAACTTCGGGTTTGGAGGGCTGAGTGGGAGCGACTGTGGGGATGGTGATGTCGGGCTGTTCGTCGGGTTTCTTGACCAACACGTAGACGAGGGTCTTCTCTTCGTTTTGGGCCTGAGCGGGGATGATGGGCGCGACTGGTGCGGGAGGTGCTGGTGCCTTAATGAAGATGATCTTGTAGTGCTTCTGGGGAATGCCACCACCGTTGATCACTTGGGGACGCTGTTCTTCAGGTTCTGGGGGAGGAACGTGAACGTAGATGTGTTTCTGGACGATAGCGCCACCACCGGCGCCGCCGCCAAATCCAGAACCGCCGCCGAATCCAGAACCGCCGCCGAAGCCGGAGCCTCCGAATCCGGAGCCACCGCCGAAGCTACCGCCGAAGGAGCTACCACCGAAGCCGGAGCTGGAGCCGCCACCGATGCCAGAAAACTGGCTGGAGCTCAGGCCACCGGAGGAGAAGCCACCGGAGGAGAATCCACCATGGCCGCCACCGCCACCCAGGCTTATGCCGCCTCCATGGCCGCCACCGCCGCCCAGGCTTATGCCGCCTCCATGGCCTCCTCCGAATCCACTGCCGCCTCCAAATCCACTGCCACCTCCAGGTGCGTTGTAACTATATCCCGCCTCGGGTCTTGCCGAGCCGAGGGCCGCGACGGCAGCTAATACCTGCGGCACAAACATATAACACTCAAACAAACATTTTTATTACTCGATAGTTCGGCTTTATTAATCGTCGATTGATAAATTGATTATGCGGATGCACTGAACGCAATCGAGATGAATAGAGCCGAGCGATCGCAACACTAGAACAATCCAAGTAGGAAGCGCGAGCGAGCGCGGTCACAGGAGCTGGGGTCACACACAGGTCACAAGTCACTTTCACTGCACACGAATACCTACCAAGAACGCTTTCATGTTGACTCACGGAGGTGTCGAGGTTGTGTGATGCTCTGTACCACAGACCGTTGGTTTATATACCGGTAGATCGTCGACGCCTCTCTCCCAGACTCTTCCTAAGATTCGGCCTTCGGGCCATGCGAGAATTATGATTTTAATGACACCCGTCCAATTCTTCTTCGGTGAAAACAATGTGGATCTTGTACAGCCATTGGACGCTTTCACAGGCTCGACTATGCTAATAATCGATATGTCAACGGATACATTTTATTTTTTATTTTTCTATTATTTTATTTTCATTGAAAATGTTCAGTCACTATTGGTCATTATTGTGTTGTTTGTCTATAAATACAATAGCTAGCTAAAAAAAAGGATTTTATAGCGAGCTGTATTATTGATTGTAAAGATAGAAATTCGACGCTTTTCCGATATACTGAGAGCTTATTTTATAATGTGCGAATGCTTGTAATGTTTTGTCCTCTAATTTTAATAATTCGTACTGTTTTCCTCAAGTACGTAAACAGTTTGTGTTTTTAATGACGCTTTTTTACGTGAAAAATGTAAGAAAAGGCTTTTTGTAGAACTTTTATCGGTAACCGAATGTTTGAAGAGGCCGCTAATACCCGTTTGGAAAATTTGGTAATAAGGAAAATAACAAATTAAGCTGTTATTTAATTGTATGGTGTAAAAGTATTCGGTAAGTATCATTATTTAAGAACATTTCTTGTTGAATGAAAAGTCTGGACTTACTTTCCTTACTATGTAAATAGGTAACGCTTTATTTTTTCTTAAATTTTACTTGTATAACAATGTATGGTGAGTAACATATAAACATTTATATGAATATCATTAATCCATTTTTACGAACGGGGTAAGCAGAAGTCGTTCTATACTTTACCCCAAAAATTGAAGTTAGTAGGTAAATAACAGGTCAGCAGCTTTGGAATGCCTTTGTCCTATTTGGGAATCGAACTCATGACCTAGTTATTGTTATTTTTTGCCGAAATAATACTTTGTTAAAAGTAATCCCTGACAGTAAAGAACATTTTTTTTAATAAGTACTTTAAAAAAAAATTAAAAAAATACAACCTTCTTCTCTTCCTTTACCGTACCTTATTTAACACTCAGTAGATAACTTATGTAATATCAGGTTTTCTAGATAAACAACACACAAACTGCTGAACCAATTCTAGTGAGACTTTCTTCAAAACGATAAGATCTGAAAGTCATAGTTCAAATAGTATAGGCCGATGACATAAGAACATTATAACAATAAAAAATAACTATCTTTATGAGTGTATTGTTAGACTAGTGGTCATTTGCGGTTTTGTCTGTTCAAAAAATTTAACGACTGTATGACGTTTAGTATGAGATTCTTGATTTCTAGTTTGTATGTTCAATTATCATCTAAACTTCCCACTGCTGGGCACGGGTTTCCAAAGAATGTGGAAGGAATTTTGCCTACTACACCACGCTGGCCAGACGGGTTGGTATAGTGTTTCTTTTGAATTTTCCTTTTCTTGCAGTGCTCTTGTCTGCATAAGTTTACTTCGTAGTCACCTTTTACGACACCCACGGGTTGAGATGGGGTAGCAGTAGGACGTTTATGGGTTGACAGGATGATTGCTTCGAAGTGAAGCTACGGGTGAATGCCAGTCCTCAATACAAAGTTTTAATACAACAACAAAATAATATAAATGCAATACAAATGTATCTAGGACCACAACAACATACGTTACCTGAATACATAACTGCAAGTCTAAGAAAGGCCATCTCATTACATGTTTACGAAGAGCGAGCAATAATTTATTTACCTTATAGAATATTTATTACAGAGCGAAAGTTTGTTTGTATGATGATATTATCTGTGTAGTGACGGAGTATGAATACATATTGTCACTACCCCATCTCAACCCCCACGGGCTGAGTGCGATGTGGTAGTGACAGCCACAAACTTTACCTCCTTATAATATTAGTATAGATTACAATTTGGAAAAAAATGAAGTTGAGGGCTTCATTTTTTTCCAAATTGTAATCTAATCGTAACGATAAACATAACGATTTTGTTTTCCTCGGGGCTGTGGAAATAACGAATCCTAAAATCGTCTTCTAAGCTAATCGAAATGTTACCTGCTTTTGAATTCGTATTTGCTAAAAGATGCTAAATGATTTTTCTTTCTTTCTTTCTTTCAAATAAGTGTCATAGAACGAAGTCTATTTACGTTTTATGTTATTTATTGCTAGAATAGGTTAATATTAGGATGTTTTTCTACAACTATCTATTTTTTAATATTATGTATTTTTGCTGTGGAGAAGAGGCTATACCCAGCAGTGGGTGGATGTGGGCTGATGATGATGATGTATTTTTAACTTTAAATAGATTGACATTTCCGGCCGATAACTTTCCGACAGTTCAGCTGCTGGTAGCTGCAGCTCGCTGGTGTTACAGATGTGTTTAGGCAACAGTGTTTACAGTTTAGGTGGAAGTATAAAATAAAGATATAAAATTTTCCTGGTATTTGAGGAGCATGAAAGTCGATTTTTGTCAGATAAACAAATTACATAATATACCGATAAATTATACGTAAACAAGAAGTTTGCATTTAAAAGGGCAAACATTTTACTTCGCAGTTAAAAGTCAACAGATTTTTATCCATGTAATTATTTACTTAATGGTACTTCTTTGCATGGCATCCGTTTAGGTAAATATTTACCTATTGTACCTACGTGTGAAGAAAATCTTTAGAAAACAGATGTAAGGTAGGTAAAAAACCTAAACAATTAGTCTACAAAACACGTTCTTATGACTTCTAATATTTAATAATAATATACTATTTTTGTCCAAATATTTTTAAAGACTCTTTGTGTTTAACCCCGAAGCAAGAAGAGGGGTGAGAGTGTTATAATTTTGACGTGTCTGTGTCATCGTAGCTTTTAAACAAATGTGCCGATTTAGATAAAGTTTATTTGTTTAAAAGCTGGCATGATTTTTATGGTTCTTAGACATGTTTTATTAAAATTAGTACAAGTCATCTGCTCGTTGTCATAAATTAAAGAAGCTATAAATCCGATGACTGTCTTGTTCTATGGAGGCTACGCGTAATCGCTAATTAACTTGCTTACAATTACCAATATACTCAATTTTCTTTTACAGAATAGTTAGGTCTAGGTCAATCTTTTTGCTTTTGGGACCAATTTTGTATACTAGATTAAATTATATCGGGTTGCACCATAAGGACAAAAAATGTCGTCATTCAAGACACAAAAATTAACTAAGAATATCCATTTGTATGTAGTGTATATGAGTATGATACATCATTGTTTTGATGGTTCTTGGTAGTACATTTTTGTTTTGTTCATAATAAGAGCAAGACTCGTGGTCGGCTGGTAGACTGTAGACAGCCGGCGACGGCGGGACGCGTGTTGGTGACCCATAGTCTAGCGCAAGATGGCGGACTGTTATTACCTATATTTTTTATTTTGAGCAAATAATGATATAGCCGCAACGTGTCGTCAAATCATCATCCTTAAACTATGAAGTACTCAGTTTTTACAAGTGATGGTGGCTGAATGGATAAGGAACCGGCGTGCAAATCACGCGGTCCGAGTTCGATCCCGAACGGTAGTACCAATGTGGATTCCACTTTGTGGAATTTATATGTACTAGTCAAGTGACTTACCATCTGCTTACGGTGAAGGAAAACATCGTGAGGAAACCCACATACCCTAGAAGAAATTCTATGAGTATGTCTGATAGGCCAGCGTGAGTGGATTATGGCCTAAACCCTCTCAGCTCTCTAGTTAGAGGAGAGGAGACCCCAGCCCTGCAGTGGGACTTAATGGGTTGCTGATGACTGAGTTTTTAAAACCCACGCCAAAATTTACATGTAAATTTTGCACTTAAATGCAATTTCATAGTTTCATATATGTTTTCACGGAACACAGATATTTTTTCTAAAAACAAAGTATCTGTTACTCCTTGTAACATTAGCTATTCGCCAGTAAAAGCCCCATCGAAACAGGTGATTATTTTGTGAGTTCATCTCAAACAAATAGACAAACAGACACACTATTTTGTTATAAGTAAAGTAAATACTTTCATATGCCTACACAAAAAAAGCTGTTATTTTGATATTGCAAACAGGCACTTAAATTTTATTTACTTGTAAAGATATCTTAGGTAAATAATATAACATATATAATTGTTTATACAAATCATTAGCCGACAGTGCTGACACTGACATGTGAATGCTAAAACCGTGTTTTTTTACATCACACAAATAACTAATATCGCTTTTAGTGGTCAGTAACTGTACACACATCACATGTTACGTATGCTTCCATAAGTAAATAACATACACAAACCAGCTACTTACAGTAGCAGTGTAGTTAAAAAAAATTCACATAAATAGCAGCTGTTAAGGTATTCAACTTGGCATCGAAATTGTGAAACACCTCAGTTTGATTCCCGTAATCAAACTCAGGAGAGAGACAATCTAAATAGGAATTTTAGATTCTTGGTTTTGTGTTGTCATGTCTGTAAAATATAATAAATATATTATTATATTATTTATTATATCTGTCTGTGTTAATGACAATAGGCTCACCCCTATTACATGGGCTAAATTTGGCGCCTCCGCCTACCCCTTTAGAGAAGAATGAATAATATTGAAAATATTAAGTCACCCCCGACAATACAATACAAAAACAATCACGATCATGATAGCTTTCAAACAAAAAAAACCGTATTAAAATCGACCCATTCGTTTAGGAGCTACGATGCCATAGACATACATATACACAGACACGTCAAACTTATAACACCCTTGTTACGTGTATACGTACTGTCAGGCATCATCAAGTTCCATAGTGCACATAACTGGTCTAGTTAGGCAGTTTGAATATCAAAAAAAATTGTTGTTAATCTATGAATAATTTTGATGAAGACCCACCCAAAATTATACACCGCAACATGATCGAAATACGGCTACTAGAACGTTTAGCCCACGGTCCAATCAACATGCCATGTAACATTGAAGATTCAATGTCCACTTGTGCTTCGGGGACCATAGGTACTACTGTTTTTCGTAGGCAAATTTGCTGACACTACTTTTCGGATAACCTGTTAAATTCTTGTGACTTTCATAAGTGTTACCTTGTAACCTAGATGAATAAACGAGATTTCATTTCATTTCATTTAACTACTGTTTTTGATATTGAAACTGCCCAACTAAATCAGATGTATTATCGAACAAAACGTAATAATACAATTGATAATATAATTTTTAACACCAATTACATTCATTACAACATTTATCAGTCAATTATAAGCTACATTATGAAACGTAATAGTATAATTAGACGTCATTGTTTATGGTCACCATTAATAATCCCATTGTCAATTGGCTTTGTTACCAGTATGGGAAGTGTGTACGTTCTACTTTCACTAAGCTTAGAATGAAGAGACGCTTTGGGAGACATTACCATTACATTAGTAATTTGGATCATGGTTGTGTTATGAGTATGGCACGGCGATCTCTCGCTTAAGGCTCTCAAAAATGTTTTTAAATACATAGTTGGTACCAAGTGATGAGCCCACATACCATACTATTTGACGAAAACATATTAAAGTTTGATAGAAATAAGTTATTATTAGAATTCTGATTCTTTTCTTTTTTTAAATATCCAAATTTTTACAAGTGATGGTGGCTGAATGGATAAGGAACCGGCGTGCAAATCAAGAAGAAGTGTAGCAAGAAGTGTATACGACTGCTGTGCAAGAGGTCCCGGGTTCGATTCCCGGTTCGGGTGAAAATGGTATTGGGTTTTTCTTTAACTTAGTATGGTGTTTTGGTTCTGTATCATTCTGCGCTATTTCAAACTGTAACCAATTGAAATTGTAACTAATAATGATGATTAAAAAGAGTAGCCTGAGTTTCTTGCCAAGTTCTTCTCAGAGCTCAACCTTGTCAGTGAACTTAGGTAATTTTTTTTTTGCCTTTGTATGACAATTATAAGTATCATGTATTTGATCTATATGAAATAAAGATTATGACTATGACTTATGATGAAAAAGAGGTGTACTAAATCCAATATTATAAAGAAATTTATAGACAGATGACTGCAAAAAAATACATTATTAATCTAAGTACATGATGTGTTTTAAAATCGGATTTTGTCAGAAAATTTAAAAAAAAAATTTAGTTTTGAATAACCCATTCATTGAGGAAAGCTATAGGCTATATAACATCACGCTACGGCCAGTAGGAGCTGAGCAGTGGCTAAATAAAAAATGACTGGAGCGAAATCCGCGCGAACTATAAAATAAAAACCTGACCTATTTACGAGATATTTCCTGTCCTTTCGCTTTATCTCCGGTTAGGTAAAGACCGAAACTCCGTCGGTCAATTATCATGTCAATCGATGTTTTCATAAATCGTCCATGTGAGAGGAGTGACGTAAACCGACCTCGCGATGTAGAATTAAAAGAGAATGCGATTATGATTTGATAAAACCGCAGGTTTTGCACTAAAATGTTACGAAACATAACAATTTGAGGAATACAAAGTGTGTGAATAAAATAAAAAGAAATGTACTGGCAAGCTTCAGTCCGCCTGTTGCTGTCCTCTTGGGAGGAACTCTTAACAGTATCTTGAAAAAAAATCGTCATAGTTTTTTTTTGCTGGCGTAATGTCGGTGTGTTGCATCTCTGCTTACCCCTTCGAGAAATAAGGCGTGACGCAATGTTATGACATGTGTTATTACCAACAACTTTATCGCGTACATTACTTTGAATGGCACATAGGACATTCTATTTATTAGGCTCAACAATCGAATAATATCACAAAACAATATCCTTACGAAATAATAAAACATCCTACTGAATAATGAAATTCCTAATTAAATAGTACCGAATATTTATACACCATAAATAACGATTTACGGGCGTTGTCTAAGAAATAACAATAGCTATAAATTATGAGGTTAACAGTCACGTGGTCTCTTCCCTCATAAATCAGACCAGAATAAAAATGTCCTATACCATCGAAGGCATTACCTGGGACGAGAACTAAATTGATTATCATCATTCATAATTTAAACCCATAAACGTCCCACTGCAGCCACGGGTCTCCTCCAAAAAATGTGGAGGGAATTTAGCCAACTATACGACACTGGCCAGATGATTTGTTTCGAATTTTCCTTTCCTCGCAGTGCTCTAGCATAAGGGTACTCCCTTAGTCGCCTTTTACGACACCTACGGGTTGAGATGAGGTAGTGATATTACGATAAACATAAATGCGTACAAACTGTACCTATGGCTGAATATTTTCGAACCCAGGTACTTTGGCGATTAAAAAGAGTGGCCTTAGTTTCTTGCCAAGTTCTTCTCAGAGCTCAACCTTGTCAGTTTTTGGTTTTGTACGACATTTATATGTATCATGTACATATTTGATCTATATGAAATTAAGAATTTGAGTATTCAGGATATCTTGCGCAAGAGTCTGTGCTACAGAGGCGGATGTTTAGTCAAACATTGGTATAAATAATTACCTACATAATACAGCGCAATTAGGTCAAATAACATATTAAACAGACATTATCCAACAAGTCCAAGTGAGCTCTAGACTTTATTGTCAGTGCTAGCTTCAAGCTTAGCACTTGAGAGGGTAAACAGTTGTAACTACCGGAAACAATTGAGTACGTAAGGATGGTGCAACCTTCAGTTGCCTTGAGATGTTGGTTATCTAATAAGTCATCTTGAATCACAGTCATTCTACTAACAATTTAGTAATGCTAAAGTTTGAATAGATCTGATAATTGCTTACTTAATCCTACCAGAACTGTTGACTGAAACAGATAATAGGGTACTTTTTATCAACATACCACGTGGGCAGAGAAAATTAAACACTCAAAATTTAGATGTGAAATAATTCACAATGGTCCCGTATTGTAAATAAGGCCTGAACTACTGTTTTTAAATAGAGGGAGTGAATTTGTACAAATGTATCTGATGCCGAAGGAATGCTATGCTCTATGCCATATCTACCTGTAACGCATTTAATAGACAATAAAGAAATTGATAATTCTCAGAACTAGTGTAATTGCTCGTTCTGTGTGGCCGCAGTTATTAAATTTAAATCTTCAAGATATTTGTGGAAGATAATAATATTATAATATTCTACCACATTTACACAGCGCCATCTAGTCCCAAAGTAAGCAATTATATTTGCTTGTGTTATGGGTACTAAACAACTGATATACTACTTAATTTTTTTTTTTGTAAATACATACATATTATAGATAAATTACACCCAGACACAGAACAAACCTTTATGCTCATCACACAAAGATTTGTCCTGGGTGGGGATCGAACCCACGACCTCCGGTTTAGCAGGGTCACTAACCACTAGACCAACAGGCCAGTCAGTCAGCTAATGCCAAGAAAGTTACTCTCCATTTCACCGCAGTGGGTTAAAAGTCACAATACTTGGCGCATCGAATAGTTTACCAATTCATAATATGTTTGCGGTTATACTTTCGTTGACCTACATTCAAAGAGCGAGTGCAAAATCTCTTTCACTATCTTCAAATCACATATTATCATGAATGCATTAGCTGTTATTAACGTATTGTCTGGTGATTTCGGTGGTTATTTCATCATTGGAACCGTGTCTAGTGTATTTTGTTCGTTACGTTTGCGCTCTTTGACAATGAAATTGAAAAGCTTTCCTTCAATTTCATTCACAGATGTTGAATTTTTAATGCACAATAATGGATTGATTTCTTCTTTTAAGATAATTTTGAAAGATTGTAGTAAGAAACTTACCTATATTTGCACGTGGAATATTAGGGAAACATATGAAAGGTGCAAAGATAAGTTTATTTTAGGCAAACAGCATATAACATTTTGGGTTAACCCTTAAATTCGCCATGTTGCATTTCTGCAACATACACTTTTTTGTAGTGTTCAATAATAATAAACGAAACAATCATAATCTGCACGCGAGTTTAACTCGAACTACGTAGGGTTTTATTGTGTTCGTAATTTGTATGCTAACTGTTCATTGAAAAATATGATGCAGATCCAAAAGAAATTGAAATTTGGAACCAGTGTGCAACGAGTGCTGCCGCTTACATAATAAAAAATGTTAGTGTTTCTTCGAGCTACCTATAACTAATATACATTGTGTTAGAACATAAAGAAACCGCAAATTCATGTTATGATTAATGACTGTAAGTATCAAGCTGTAAGACAGCATTACGATGATAAAGCTGTTTTAAGAATTTTTCGTGATATCTTTTAATAAAAATCTACCTCGGCGTGGCAGAGGAAGTCTGTATTTTATTTATTAGATGTAGTGACGGATTAAGATTAAATAAACTATTTTTAACAAAAAAATATTAAAACGACTTCAAATCAGTACTAAAAAGCGAAAAATAAACTGAATTAGATATTTAATTCCAAGCTAAAAAATACCTACCTACCTGTTTAAAGTATAATACCCTACTACTAATCTGTTTGAAGTCGGTGCCAAGCCTAAAGAGTTTGTTAAGCTACGTACTACTTAGTACGTACATCTGTTACCGCTCGCTACTTCACACCACCTCGCACTTGCGTGTGATCGTACCTAGTGGACGGTTCAAACTGAGTGATACAACCTCATTAGGCTGGCACCGACATCAAACAGATTAGTAATAGGGTATTATACTTTAAACAGGTAGGTAGGTATTTTTTAGCTTGGAATTAAATATCTAATTCAGTTTATTTTTCGCTTTTTAGTACTGATTTGAAGTCGTTTTAATATTTTTTTGTTAAAAATAGTTTATTTTTCCATTTTTAGTGTACTTTTTATCTAGCAGATTTAATAATACTGGCTGGCAAACTAAGACGGAAAACCGAAATAAAGAATCTTCGATAGAAGGGAACGTCTATTTAAATATTCTAACAACACAACCTGATTGTAGAATAGAGGAATCTCAAAAGTGTCAGCTTTTTATGTCTTTCTTTTTTCCTAAAAAATGCGACAGGTAACAAGTATAGGTATACAATGCAGGTTAGATACTATATCGAAAACTTAAAATATCATCTAAGAATTCCTTTGAATTATACAACTTTATCTTCCATCAAGAGCTCTCACCTCAGACACTTGCAATAACACAACTTAAGGTTTATACATGGATGTGATATTTAAAGAAATCATCTTCTTACTCCTAAACATTAAGAAGTTTCCCTTCCAGTGACAGCTCACCTAAATAACCTACAAGAATACAACTATAAGTTTATAAGTACCTATAATGTTGAAAGAATTATCCTCCAACTCCTAAAAGTTAAGGAGTTATACCTTCCAGTGACAGCTCACCTGAATAACCTACAAGAATACAACTATAGGTTTATAAGTACCTATAATGTCGAAAGAATTATCCTCCAACTCCTAACAGTCAAGGAGTTATACCTTCCACTGACAGCTCACCTGAATAACCTACAAGAATACAACTATAGGTTTATAAGTACCTATAATATTGAAAGAATTATCCTCCAACTCCTAATAGTTAAGGAGTTATACCTTCCAGTATCAGCTCACCTAAATAACCTACAAGAATACAACTATTGGTTTATAAGAACCTATAATATCGAAAGAATTATCCTCCAACTCCTAACAGTTAAGGAGTTACACCTTTCATCACCAGCTCATCAACATGAGATGTTAACTATCAGACGTAAATACTTGAATAACTTTAAAAAATATATGAAACACGTAACATGTGCCTATAAAATTTGAGGATTGCCTTCGATTTCCCTGAGATTCCATCATCAGAACTTGACGTGATGAATAGGGGACCAATTCGGAAGTATACCCTTTCAAACAAAAAAAGAATTTTTTAAATCGGTTCAGGCATCTCCGAGTAATCGATGAACATACATAAAAAAAAAAAAAAATACATACAGTCGAACATATAACCTCCTCCTTTTTTGAAGTCGTTTAATAATGTCACTACCCCATCTGAATCCGTTGGTGTCGTAAAAGGCGACTTAGGGAGTAGAGCACTGCGAGAAAAGGAAAATTATACAAAAAAAAACCGTATACCAACTCGTCTGGCCAGCGTGGTATAGTAGGCTAAATTCCCTCCACGATCTTTGGAGGAGACCCGTGCCCAGCAGTGAAACGTTTATGAGTTGAAATGATGATAATGATTAGGTACAGACACAGGATACAGATTACATTTAAATAGTAAATTATGTTCAGATATACAATTTTAAATCTGAAGTTCAATAACGACTGTACACAACATCCTAAAACTACATAGCTTTAGTGAGAACTATTTATAGACACAACATAATAAATTTGACTAAAAATGACTGTTCACTATCTATATATCTCATTGGCTTTCTCTCATATCCGTTGTTGAACGTTGTTGCTTCTTCTTAGAAAGATAAACGAACTTAATGGTAGTGGGGACCACCGTGCCGTGCCACACGGTTGTAAACTTGCCTTCCACAGAGGTGACCTTGGTGGTTTCCAACCATCTAGCTGGCTGTTGAAAACCAAATTTTACACAAACTACACGGATGGCAACTAAGATTCTTCCAAGGTCACTCTGTTGGAAAGCAAGTGTACAACCGTGTAGTACGGCTATTAGATACAAATCGGCCATGATTGTTCGCCGTGTTATTGCTAACTGATGATGTATCATCATCATCATCATCATCAGCCCATTTAGTCCCCCTGCTGGGCTCGGGTCTCCTCTCCTCTAACTAGAGAGCTGAGAGGGTTTAGCCCATAATCCACTCACGTTGGCCTAATGCTGGTCGGTGGATCAGACATACTCACAGAATTTCTCCTAGAATATGTGGGTTTCCTCACGATGTTTTCCTTCACCGTTAGCAGATGATAAGTCACTTGACTACTACATATAAATTCCACAAAGTGGAATCCACATTGGTACTGCCGGTCGGGGTCGAACTCGGACCGCGTGATTTGCACGCCGGTCCCTTATCCATTCAGCCACCATAGCATGATGTATATCAATGTTCTATTAGCTCATAATTTTTTTTATCGACAAAAGTAGCTAACAAGTTTATGGGCCGGCATTATTGTAAGCTGTTACCGTAGCCTATTGCAGCCTTGCTCTGTTGTAGCAAGACTTCACGTGCGCGGTGCTGACACTTTAAAAACCTATTTATTCTCTAGCACCTGGAATTATCGATCTCGGTACGACCTTTAGGTATGACCTTTCTCGTGAGAGTTTTCCTTTCTCTAAATTAGTATTAATCAAATCTTATAAAATATTTTAATCTTACCATTCAAACTGTCTGTAGAAACGCTTTGTGTACGAAATACGAGTACGTCGACCTTTCATGTTAAAATTATATTAGTAATTAATAATTTATCATGAAATTAAAGTAAATGTTTTCTATTTACTGAAATGTGAGGGAACTGGAAGTAATGAATCCAATTAAAATTAAACTTCCAAACTTTTAATTTCGATATAATTGCCAACTTTTAATTAAATATTGGGTTTTCGGATTTAACTTATAATTATGTTTAAAATATTTACCTGTATTTCATTTTGTAATTACCTATATATTACGAGTATATTACTAAAGTGTAAGCAGATGTTGGCGATTGATGACACTATTCTTATATACTCTTGTCGGCGGAACAATCATTTGAATCAATATACTGTACTCTGCTCTCCAGCCCTAATCTTGTCGTCTGAATAGTCACTGTTCTCTGAGCTCTGTCCTCCTAATAAGACATGACTCCACACTATCCCTGTAACGGTCGCACTCGTTGCAGGCTAAGTCCTGCACGAATGCACCTCTTTTTACCACCTTTTGGATCTCTTTTGATTTCTTTTTAATTTACCTTTAATAATTTAAAATTCAAAATCCTAATTCCTAAATTCCAACCGAGTCTTCGTCGGAGCATTCGCCGAAGGCTTGGGGCTCATTATAATTTTCATTTCTAGTGCCGTGCACGCTATTCTGGCCATTTATTTATATCTAAATTCAATAATAATAGATACTAGTGACTCAATTAATACCACCGAAAGTGAGTTCTGTGTTTTATTTTACGGGCCCACGCCCTTCCCCATATAGCCGGATTTACTCCTCTACTCTTGCCTAGCGCCCACTGGAGGGGACAGTGGAGACCGCCTAGGCCCCTTCGAGATATAGGGAGTGATGCGATATGTAAATTCATCCATAAAATATCATCATCATCAACATCATCATATCAGCCGAACGACGTCAACTGCTGGACGTAGGCCTCACCTAACTGCCGCCATCATGAGCGACTTTGTGCCGCATGCATCCAACGTAATATAATACACATATAATTCTAATTATGATAAATTAATTCAAATTTTGTTTAGCAAAGAAGTTAAACGAAGCAGAACTTGGCGAAAAAGGAAAGGTGGTTTGCCCAACTGCAATTCAGACTAAAATAAATATTTTAATCGACCTCATGACCTCAGGCAAATATTACAACAATCTAAATTGGTTAATCAGTCTCGTATTAAATTCCATAATCAAATGTTTCTTAACTAATTCTTTTAAATCATTCTTTAATTGAAAGATGGAATAATGATATAGTAAGGATTTGGTACATGGAGTTCCATAAATTATAGTACTCTCATATTGTACCGACGACAGTCAGTCATAATTCTTCATCATTTTAACCCATAAACGTCGCACTGCTGGGCAGGGTCTCCCCCAAAGAATGTGGAGGGAATTTTGCCTTCCTATATCACGGTATATATAAGATTTGTTTCGAATTTTCCTTTTCTTGCTGTGCTCTTGTCTGTATAAGGTTACTCCCTTAATCACCTTGTACGACACACACGGTTTGAGATAGTATAGTGACATTATGTATATTCTTAATATATACAGATATATCATAGTTATTCATAGGGTGGTTCTTCATTATAATGTCTATGTTTGGGATAAATATTTGTATGTTTGATAATTAATTTCGGTACTTTTGTGTACCTACCCGAAACTGATTTCATGCGAGAAATGTAAAGAATATTTATGATCAACTAAATTGTCACATTCACTTTTACACTTGACTTTTACATATTATTTGTTACCTAATGGTATGAGATAACATAAATACGTCTCAGATCATTATAGACACGTGAATGGACTGTAATATCTAGATTAATTTGTTGAATAAGTGTTTTGTAACAGGTTTTACTGTTTCTTCCTATGTTTTCTGCCGACTGTAACTGTTATAAATAATAAATAAATTTGAAGTGTCTGCTTATAATATCAAAATAACTGCTTTTTAGTGACAGCATTATCTTCTTCTTATCGTATGGGCTTGGGGCAGACCCTGTTGTTGGAATATATCAAGTCGCCCAGAAGGCTTCCAACTTGACTTAACGACTACCAATTTTTTTTTAGTACGTCACCAACTTTGTCGGTGCCTTTATAAGCTGTTTCTCTTGCATACCAGTTCTCGCTTTTTACTTCTCGCACTTTCATTCCGCATACTTTATCTTTCTAGCATTCACCCTCATTCTCACTTCTGTGGGTGGGTTTCCTACCTAAATAAACTCTAAATGCTATCTATTTATCTTTATTTTTCTCTTAAGCTTTAAGCAGACCCTAGTGTTGGAATTTATCAAGTCGCCCAGAAGGCTTTCAACTTGACTTAACGACTACAACATTAAGTAATAACCGGGACCAACGGCTTTACGTGCAGCATTTAAAAGTATGTATTTTACTTAGGAGATCCGTGCCAAGCAGTGGGACGTTTATGGGTTGAAATGATGAACCAAACAAATAAGCAAACAAAATCGTGTCAGTTTTATAATATGTATTAGTATATATAAGTATCTTTGATTACTCACCGGGAAGTCTCATTAAATTTTTTTGTAAAAGATTACTGAAATAAATAAACTTATTATTATTATTATTATAAGTACAGATTGAACTAGCTGATATTACTATGATGACGTCATGATACGAGCTAAGGATTATGCGCGTGTAACATGTGTCGTAACTGTCACAGAAGATGACTAAGAGATCTGTATTATGTTCAGAGATCGCAACCTGTTTACTAACTACCACTTACAGTTAATGCGTTCGTCGGTGTGTTCATGGCATAATCTTTATTGATGATCCGGCCTCTGTTGTGGGTAAAAGCGATTAGGATTTGAGCATACTGGCTAATTTTGTGATGCAAAGTGTAGAGGGTGCAATTTTGTGTAAAGTGGCGTGAGTTTCTTGCCAGGTCTCAAAGCTCCACCCCGTCAGCGAACTGGTCGTAGGCAAGTTTGCTGACACTACTTTTCGGATAACCTGTTATATTCTTAACTTGTGACTTGCATAAGTGTTACTTTTGTACTTGTTATTCTTATTTGTTTTTTTATGTTCTAATCTGTTGTATTTATATTTTATAATAATATGTATTGTGCGTCGATTGATTTGTATCGTAATTCGTACATAATAAAACATTTTTCTTTCTTTTTTTCTTGTAACCTAGATGAATAAACGAAATTTCATTTCAATTGTAAAAGGTAAACTGATGCCTGGCTCTGAATCTCGACTTAGTCGCTATCAAATGTTCAAATTTTAAAAAATGGTGGCTTTCATTTTCAAATATCTGACAACGATTTCAAATTGCAATGTCGAGATTCCAATTAGGCATTTTGGTGTGAGTGTCAGAGTCTTGAAACAACCAATTTTTAGTGTCTATTGACTTGAGTTTAACAAAAATTTTAATGACGAAAATATATGTTTTGTTTTTTATTTACCACTATTGGGCTACGTTTGCGAATTTGGCAACTTGTTCATTTTATACTAAAAAGGTGTCACCGCAGTTTTTGATATTGTAATAACGGAGTAATCAGAAATTTATTGTAGTTGCCAATAAAAAAATTACAATATAATACCAGAGATTTTATTATAGAGTCAATTGTGTAGTCATCATCATCATCATTTAAGCCTATTGCAGTCCACTGCTGGACGTAGGCCTCTCCTAACACGCGCATACAATTGTGATCGAACCGCATAATTATAATACAATTTTAATTACATAGACCTATTTTCAATTTTTTCATGTTTTTATATCAAAATTAATCAGTTCATTTATCAATACATTTTAATTACTGAGCGTCTTTTCCTCTTAACTACTCGTATACTATACTATAGGTACTTATTAATATTATAAAGCTGAAGATTTGTTTGGTTGATCGCGCTAATCTCAGAAACTACTGGTCCGATTTGAAAAAATCTTTAAGTGTTGGATAGTCCATTTATGAAGGAAGGCTATAGGCTATATAACATCACGCCATGGGCAATAGGAGTTGAGCATTGGCAAAACAAAGAACAGTGGAAGCGAAGCCGGTCCAATATAGTCTATATAATCAAAGTAGACGTCTTAGAATGACAATTTCACAGCCAGTAAGATGACTCAGCCTACACAAATACCTCTTTATTACCAAATCGTGGTCGGACAGTAATATGCCAATTGCATAATACAATGATAGAAATTTAGCATCGCTATGGAGGCCAGCAGTGCGCTAAAATAAATTTAATTAACTTTCATTGGCACATATTCTTGTTGGTTATGTTAGAGTGTATGTAAATGGGTGTCAAGTTAAGGTGAGGTATCCTGAGGCAATATTTATGTTATATATTTGAAACGACAATAAAAACATTGAACATAGTTGGCAAGACGTGAATTAGTTCGCACAAAAAAATAAACTAAACTCAAAACTCTATTTGTTGAACTTAAATTTGTTAGGTACAAATTATAAAATAAAAATTAAAAATTAAAAAATAGTAAACAATTACATAATTATTAAGATTGAAGATAAGGTACAATAATATTGGCCTGCACTAGGAATATTCATAAAAAATAAAGATGTATCTATTGTGGTAGTGTTTGAAGAGTTAATTTGTTCTATTTGCTTTAAATATAAATACTAATAGGTATAATTAAACTATTTATATGCATAAAAATAATTGGAACTCCATCTATATGTATCTATTATTTCTTTAAATAATATAATCTGTATGTGACAGTTTGTTTCATAAATAGAAGATAATAAAAAATAACAAAAATAATATCAAAAGCGAGGCATGAATCATTTTTTAATGCTTACTAAAAAAAAATCTAACAACACGAATATCATGACGTGACGAATGACGGGCCTGTTGGTCTAGTGGTTAGTGACCCTGACTGCTAAGCCGGTGGTCGTGGGTTCGATCCCCACCCAGGACAAATCTTTGTGTGATGAGCATGATTGTTAGTTCTGTGTCTGGGTGTAATTTATCTATAATATGTATGTATTTACAAAAAAAATATATATTTAAGTAGTATATCAGTTGTTTAGTACCCATAACACAAGCAACTATAATTGCTTACTTTGGGACTAGATGGCGCTGTGTGAATGTGGTAGAATATTATATTATATAAAATTTCCGCGACGTTTCCTTTCAATAATAAATGCTCATTTATTTAATCTTGTAAAACAAATATAAGAGTTATAAAAATAAATTAAAATACAAAACCATGTGGGACGTCCCGATTCTGGTAATACCATAATACTAAACCTAAATATACCAATAAGGAGGTTGGTATCAAAGTTTCGAGGTTGCACGCGCTCCGCCATAAACAGCCATAGTCGCTGGTGTTATGTAAAAAAATAAAATGGCAAAATGGATTTATATAATGTTTAAAACAATATAAAACGATAAAGAACAATTTAAAATAATGTTTGAAACAATATGAAATAATATTTTGGGTAATATTCAAGTTTGTTTTTGTTTATAGATAAATAACTCGAATGCCGTAATGTGTGGAATTTGTGTCACTTGACAGCAAACATATTCGTAATGTTTTCATGTTTTATTGTTAAATGGTTATGGGAAAATTGTCCATTAACGTTGTAAATCTTTGCTGGGTTATATTTTTTATGATGTTCAATTATTTTATGAGAAATTCTTTCATAATTAACACCGCATTGACGAGTAAAGTAAGAATTATTTTGGATATTCGAATATAAATAGCCGTTGTAATGATTGAACACAATTAATTATCATGTTTTAAGCGATTGAATTTACTTATTACGAGATTGTTTTTCCATACTTAGGTTCCCTTCCCAACAATTTAATTATTTTTTTATGGTTTGGAAAGACAGCGAACATCCTTATCGTCATATCAGCCGTAGGACGTCCATTGTTGGACATAGGCCTCCCCAAAAGATGTCCAATAGGACCAATTGTATGCTGCCATCATCCAGCGCGGTACTACTGTTGGGATCAGGTGGAACTCCTTGACTGTGTTTGCTGCTGAAATCACTGTGCGTGATTTCTACTCGAAAACATTTCGGCTCCATCGGCCATCAGTTCTATCCAGTGCCATTCTTGCTAATCCGGTGGGCAATATTGGTAACTTTGTTTCTTCTACGGATCTCCTTATTTCTGATTCGATCATGCAGAGAGACTCCGAAGATGAAATTAAGAGTAACCGAAACAGTTTGTCTTATATGAAGATATTGATTAATCTATATTTAAGAATGCATGCGTATGAATTGTTATTGAATCTGACAAATTTGAAGATCTAATCTAGATTCATATAAAGTTATTAGATGTTGTTGGTTTTGCGTCTTATTCAACTATAGTTCCCATTGTATAAGTTTATCATAAAAAACCATTACGTATGATTAAGCACTTGGAAATTTATTAAAATACGATTACATGCGTTAAAAGGCATATTACTTAAGTGTATCTTTTTGTTGTAATGTTTGAGAATTTAGTATTAATTAATTTATCGAAAGTTTATCTGACAGACTCTACTTTTGTTAAAAATGTTCGGCATACTCACAGTAAATATTAATTTGTGGCCTATTTTCCTAATTGGCCATCATGACCCTTGTAAAGAGCTCTAGAGAGTTTAAAGAAAATACACATTCTACTCAAAAGTAAGGTTCTTAGAAACATTTATTGATTTAGCAATAACGAGAACCATTAGATAGACAAATATACCTAAAACTTAAATCTAGCCCACGTTTAAAAACAAGGTATTTCTAGTCTCACTTTTAAAATAGCATAATTTATTCACATTATATGACCAACATAATCCGGCTACGTAATACTTGTACGAGCCTAAACATGACCGTTTTATAGACACATCATTATCCTAAAAGATTTCTATGCAAGAGCTCACTTGTAGACGTGAGGAGCTATACCAAGCGTATGGTTTTAGGAGATCAAATTAATGCGTTACTTATGTGGAATATTAAGTTCTGTTACGTTGGTACTCGTAATAGGAGAAAATTGTTTAGAATTATGTTCTGAATATAATTATTATATGACGGTTCTATGTTACTCCCCGAGTATAGATTTTTTATTCACCGTACTCGGCGTACGTCCCAAAGAGCTGCTCCAACTCACTAAAACCCAGAAACGTCCTACTGCTGGGCACGGGTCTCCTCCAAAGATTTTGAAGGAAATTTAGCCTACTATACCACGCTGGCCAGACAGGTTGGTATAAGATTTTGTTTCGAATTTTCCTTTTCTCAAGTGCTCTTGTCTATATAAGGTTACTTAGTCGCCTTTTACAACACCCACGGGTTGAATGGGGAGTGACAATATGTATTCTTAATCCGTCACTACACAGAACTCACTAGATACAAACGGCTGTGACAAGAATCCTCACCGGCCACTGTAAACTAAATTACCAGTTTAAACTCTACCTGAGCCAGTCCAAAACGTGCAGATTATGTCAAGAGACAGAGGAGACTGCAATGCTTATGGGGGCCACTCACGCACAAAAGCAGCACTCATTTAGGACCGTACATTTTTGGAGTGTTTGTCCAACTCATTTCGCTATCGAAGTCAGCCCCGGCACGGATGTTTTGTCGTAGGGCAACACGAGATGGTAATTTTAGCCCACAGGCGTGCGATAGCAAATTGGTGTAAAACAAAACTAAGATCACAAAATTATTTAGGTCACGATGTTATGTAATTTAATTGACCTTTTGACTTGTTCAACAGAAAAATTATCTAAAAAATATAGCATTATACATTTTCTAGCTTAAGAAAAATGTTTACTTTTATGAGAACTTCCAACTTACTTATGTAAGCAAAATTCAGTAACTTGTTATTACGTTTCATGTTATAACTTTATCGAACTTTGAAATAACATAGGGTCAGGTCTCGAGAGAAATTTCTGCTCAACAGTAAGAACTAAACTAATAAAACTTGACGAGTAAGTAGGTAGGTACATAGATTAAGAGCTATTGAGTGCCTTTTCATTTTATTTCTACGATGAAATAAGTAGGGAAAAGAAAGAAACTATTGACTTCACAACAGTATAGGTAAAAATACATTGAGAGCACTTCAAGTCCCTTTTAATGTTACATTCAAAAGCTATTTCCTTATAAAGTAAGTATTTCAGAAGATGTTATCAGATTCTAAGTAATATTGGTTCAACATTATCACAACTCTTTGAATGGGAATAAGGAAAGATACCAGAAAACGAAAGTGTTTCTAAAAACGTTATAATTGTATTTAGAATTCACTTCACTTTACGTTACATCCATATCAAGGCTGTTGTAATAACAATTTCATTTATAAGCCTAAAATAATATATGTAGTAAGTATAATTGTTGAATGAATTAAAAACTATTGATTCCGTATTTCTTTTGCATATAAATATTTCAACATAATTTAAATGCTATATTTCATGCGTATAATTTACTTTAAACAAGTAAATAATTAAAAAAATATAATAGCCCGACTGCAAAAAATCAACAGATAAGCAACGCATTAAAAAGAGCGAAAAATGGTTGTAATTATAATAATAATAATAATAATAATATTCTACCACATTCACACAGCGCCATCTAGTCCCAAAGTAAGCAATTATATTTGCTTGTGTTATGGGTACTAAACAACTGATATACTACTTAAATACATTTTTTTTTGTAAATACATACATATTATAGATAAATTACACCCAGACACAGAACAAACCTTTATGCTCATCACACAAAGATTTGTCCTGGGTGGGGATCGAACCCACGACCTCCGGCGTAGCAGTCAGGGTCACTAACCACTAGACCAACAGGCCAGTCCAAATTAATCTTCCTGATTAAATTTAAATACGTAATATTTGTAATTACCATTTGATTCTCTTTATTTTGATATGGTTTTTTTTATTAATACCTATCTAAGGACACTTGGGTTTTTTTTTTTATCCCACGATGGTGGCAAACCGACGTACGGTCCGCCTGATGGTAAGCGGTTACCGTAGCCTATGGGCGCCTGCAACACCAGGGGCATCATGAGCGCGTTGCCGACTCTTAAGAAACCTATTCACTCCTTTTTTGAAGAACCCCATACTGTAGTCCATTGGGAAAACCTCGTTAGGGAGTTCATTCCACAACCTAATAGTTCTGAAAATTCCTCTGGAACCGCGCGGTACGAGACCATTTCGGTTCCAAGGTGTGGGGATGAACTCCCTGCCGATGGCGAGCGGTGCGATGGTAGAAGGTGGCCGTGGGCATCATCTCAAAGAGTTCTTCAGAGCAGAACCCACTATACAGGGGGTAGAACACACATAGGGAGGCAAAGTTATGACAAGAATCTAATGATACCTTAATTGTCGAAATCCATCCAGCCGTTTTGAAGAAACGTGGGAATAAAGAAATTTACATACAAGATACGCGCGAAAAACAATACCCGTCCTGACAGTCGGGTAAAAAGGATATATGTTTTAATAAGTCCCATAAAGTTTCATGTTTCTAGTTCGAATAGCTCAAGTCAATATTTCATCTTGAGTCATGTGATGTCATGAATGTACATCTATATACAGATACTGTGCAACTTATTATTTTTACATAACACTTACTCTACAAATCGACAGTTAATTTGTTCTACTTAATTTAGATTTGCATACATGACATCACAATGGAACAGTTCTAAAAACACACGCGGTACTGTTCGCCAAAAATAGGCAATGAAACATTTCAGTTGAGCAATTGTCCGGCTACTACCGATCGAACGCAATAATAATAATTTTATTGCCATCTAATTCGGAATTGCGTAGACTTTAGACGTATTTATTTGACGTTCGTACACTTCTGTTATGGTGGATTGGACTATGATTAGAATTTATAATAATAGCAATAGAGACTCATTTGTAGTTACTGACGCAATTGTGATAGACGGCACTCGTATAGCTTTTCTCCTCCTACGTGAACGTATCGTAAGTCATGCGTGTCGTCGAAATGTTGTTCAATAAGCGTTAATATTTATTTTTCAGACAAGTTTGTCGGTTCAGTTATTGGATGGAGTACTCTTTACAACAAATCAAATGAACCTAAATTCGATGGTCTTTTTATAACAGAGTTCCCATGGCCACCTTCCAACTCCATCATCAGATCGGCTGCAATAAAAATATTGCATTGTCATTCACTTTGCATGAATAATTTAATTTCGATCGGTTGAGGATAATTGCTTTAAAATTCAGTAGCAATATTTGACCCTAACATTCAATCATTGGAAGTTAATAAAAAAATTGTAATAAAAGGGAGAGATAAATCCGAAATTCAGGTGAAGTATGAGACGGTAAGCTTATCATATTATTATTATATATAGCCTTATTCCTACTTAATACGAAACCTGAAAGAAGTTTGTTCAAAATCAGTAGCAGAATCGATTCCAATCGTTCTTATACCATGTTATATTTTTTGTCAAAAATGTATTAAAATTTTGAAAGCTGGACACCGTTTTTCACTCCAATTCCACTCGTAAAATATCTTACCCTGCAGTTGCATTTATTATTTGGACTAAAATCGACTTTTGTATCAATAAATTATAATATAACCTATAAAATAAAACTAATATTGTTTGTTTATCTTATTTCTTATACATTTGATAAGCAGTCAACTTTTGTCCTGAAAAAGTTATCATTTTGGTGAATAGTAAGTTTTAGTAGAAGTTCTTGCACCCCCGTGTCTTTCCTCACTTCAAATCAGTCCGCCTCTGTTCGTCGGAGCGCATGCACTCACCACAACATCCGTGGATTCCCGCCAAAAAGTAAATATATATCATTTCAGTGATATGGGGACAAAAATAGTTTCATTTCGGTGGCAATCAAAATTGTATTACAAATTCACGGCAAATTTTAATTTTAATGGATTTTTTTTTTTTTTTCATTTCAGTGGACTCCCAAAAATTCAACCTTAAATATTTTAGTAAGTTTTGATGTTACTTGATGTCCACTCACGCATATGTTACAAATAGGGTTAAAGTTTCTTTTTGTTACTAAATATATGTAAAAAGCATATTATAAAAAAATCTCACCGAAATGATAAAAAAAAATCATTGTTGAAAATCACCCATAAATATTTATAACATTATATTTGGTAAATCGTACGAGGTAACACCACATGTCACGGAAGGGATGTATGTCGGCGTGTAGTTATGTCAAACGTCAATCATTGTCAAAAACGTATTTACTTTGATGTAGGGCTAAATAACAGCAATCGATTCTCGTTGTAATCGATTGTTAAAGTGTGTTTACAAGTTTATTTACGGTAGAAACAGAATCTGTCTTTTGTTTTGAAAGCTTTACGATTACTGCCCCACGGATAGACACGACGGTGATGTGTGCTTGCTAGGCAGAAAATGGCAGAGGACTTGAATACTCTCTAAAACCTCCCTGAGCACCATACTTTGCTGTTAATTGTGTGCCATCGAAGTCTCATCAGCGACCATCCCAACGAAAATCACCATGAACAGGAACAAAAAAATACCATAATTATATGTGAATTGTTCATATTATGTTTTTTCTGAAACAAACACTTTACAGTTAATTTTTGCTAGAAATGCAAACCATTTTTTTTCTCATTGGAGTTGGCATAATTATATTAAGTATAATATAAAATTTAAAAAATTCCTAATATGTATTGTCTCTATAGAAATTTAATATCTCCATATCTCCCTACATATCATGTCAAAAAATGCCATTCTGGCACACACACGTAAAATTAATATATAAGCAATTTCTGGATGTTACTTGTCAGACCCAAAATATTCTTGTAAATATTAATAAGAAACTCTTACACGAACTTATGAAATATGTCAAAGAAAGTGTCGAGCAAATGTCAGCTGAGCTCTGTAATTGAGCAGACAACTTTCTTGTGAGCGACGAATAACGTCGACGCGTAACGCGTCGACTCGCGACCGTTCTATTAGCAGTTGTCAACTAATCGGTTACAACTCACACTGAGTACCTGTACATTCGACCTTGTAATGTATAGACAGGCCTTTTTAACAACCCTTTTGGTCCAATTTAAAAAAAGAAAGGACAGATCAGGAGTACCCAAAACCGGCGAGAATGTATGAAGAGATTGATGAATGTTTAAGAAGCGAAAGATTGGATATTATCACCTTACGGAATAAAATATCGTTAGGTCTACCGCTGCCTCTCAACATAGCTTGCCGAGGCAACCTTGTGTCACAGCTCAGCGGCTTTATTTGCAAATAAATCATGATATGATATATTCCCACATCCCACCGACATCAATAAAAAAACCAAGCAATGTTTAATTTCGTTTCTAGCCAAATCATCATCATATCAGCCCAACGATGTCCACTGCTGGACATAGGCCTCATCTAAAGGTATGGTTGCAAACAGCCGTTGGTTGCAGGTGGCACAGGACCGCTCGCGGTGGCGTAAATTAGGTGAGGCCTGCTGTAAATACTTACTGCAATTTCAACAGAGGTGACCAAGTACAAAAATGTTATGTTCAACATATATGTAGGAAAGGTCCGTCTATAATATTTTTTGGTGAAAGATTGGTATTATGTCGTGAACACGAGTAGCATGTGAGAAAATATTACATGTCTTGTTACGCTTGATAAGTTTGTTTTGGTTATTACGCGTTTCTGAAGAGGTAATTAAACATTCTCTAACTTTTGAGTGCTTCTTAACGGCCAGTTTTGATGTATCGTTTCGTATACGGATAGTTGAACTTCGAACTTTTTCTTTGCATATCTTTTTATTTACGGCATGTTTCACCACTGGCAAATAAGTGCTAGAATATAAAAGTTGACAGATTTTTGATTTTCGTATTTTGATTTTGTATTTTTCATATAAAATCTATCAAAAAAGTCTCAAGTAATTTATTAGACATTTATCTGCCAATGGTGAAACAGGCCCTTTATATATAATCACTGTTTTACTATTGGAACCAACAATTACGATGGACCACGACGGCCTGTCGGTAAAGCAATTTGGTCGCCTATAATATTGGCTATTGCGAATAGCAATAGTCAATAGACGACCAAAGCGCTTCAGAGCATTTATAACGGGTGGCGCAAAAGTAAAGACCCTATTTGGTTCAGCTATAACATTTTTTCTAAATTAGAAAACTAGATTTAGATTTTTTTAAATGTATATTTGTGCCATTAAATTTCGTACCATTAGGATTTAAAGATGATGTCTTTTAAATGGTGACCTCCAGAGTTGATACACATTTGAGCCCTATTTATGACATTTTGCATAACTTGCCGTAACACTTCCTGCGATATGTTCGTTATTTCTTGACGAATGTTTTCTTTTAGAGCTGCGAGAGTCTGTGGCTTGTTCACATACACCCGAGATTTCAAAAAACCCCAAAGAAAAAAGTCTGGACTGGTCAGATCGGGTGATCTTGCAGGCCAAGGCAAATCGCCAAAACGAGAGATAACTCGGCCTGGAAAAGCGTCCCTCACTAAGTCCATAGTGTCGCGCGCTGTGTGTGCCGTAGCGCCGTCTTGTTGAAACCAGATGTGCTCCAGCCCCAATTCGTCCAAACTGGGTATCAAAAACTCACGTAACATGGTTCTGTAGCGTTCTCCAGTGACAGTTATCGCATTGCCTCCAGCGTCTTCGAAAAAATAGGGTCCGATCACTCTGTCAACACAGATGCCACACCATACAGTAACTTTTAGTGGGTGTAGAGGTGTTTCTTGAATAATGCGCGGATTATCAGTGCCCCAGAACCGAGTATTCTGCTTATTGACATGCCCTGAGAGATGGAAATGCGCTTCGTCACTCATAACCAATTTTGAAGGAAAATCATCCTCTTCAAGGTTGAGGTTTATGACGCGCTGGCAGTAATCTAGACGAGCTCGGTGGTCAGCAGGCAGCAGCTGATGAGTCATTTGAGTTTTATACGGGAACATCTTTAAGTCTTTCACCAAAATACGCTGCAGGGTCCGTCTGGAAATGCCCAATTGCGTGGCACGTCGCCTCGTTGATGTTTCTGGACACTCTTCCACATCTTCGCGCACAGCATCGATATTTTCAGCTGAACGGCCTGTTCTTGGTCTCCCAGACTTAGGTCTATCCAATGTTGAGCCAGTTGCTTCAAGGCGTGTGGCAAAGCGTCGAATTGTGCGACCAATCGGTGCCGGACGGTGGGGAAATCGTCGACGAAATTCACGTTGTGTTCTTATCACTGATGAATTATTCCGTAAGAACATTGACACAATTATTCCACGTTCTTGGGGAGTAAAACGGTCCATGTTTATTTTCAGTGTATTTTACATTTGTTCACTACACAATTTTCAACAACAGAATGACAGAAAAGTCATATAAAAAAAAAAAAAAGTATTTTCTTTAGTGCCAGTACTTTTGCGCCACCCAGTACTTATGGACGGCAATGTCGCAATTTAGTGGCATATTTCGTAATTTTCAATTTTTATTATTTAATCAAAGTTATATTTTAAAAATATGTTCAGTACACTTTTTAGAATTAAATGATAATATATGTGTATACCTATATTAATATAAATATATAATAAATAAGTATGTATATTATAAGGAAAGATTCATTCAACCTGCGTGATGTGAGTTAATAATGGAACACGGTATTTACATTTGTGATGAAAAAGTGTTTCGTGAAATTACACGTTTTTCCTCTAAGATATTTAAGTCGCTGGTACGCAAATATCTTTTAGAATCGATATAAGGGGTGTGTTTTTAAATTATATTAGGGTAGGTTAGTAAACACACGAATATTAATAGACGACGTGGTAAAGGTTGTGGGTGGTCGTTGGATGCAAGCGACATAAAGCTTGGAGTGACGGAAATTAGGTGAGGCTTATGGTCAGCAGTGGACGTCGTTGGGCTGATATGATGATGATGAGGTTAGTAAATTAGAAAAATGTTTTAACAATGTATCTACATATTCTAGATTCCGTATAGTGATGGATTAAGATTATCCCATCTCAACCCGTGGGTGTCGTAAAAGGCGACTAAGGGTGTAGCCTCATGCAGACAAGAGCACTGCGAGAAAAGGAACATTCGAAACAAACCCCATACCAAAGCGTCTGGCGTAATCATGCTCATCACACAAATATTTTTCCTGGGTGGGAATCGAACCCATGACCTCCGTCTTAGCAGTAAACGTTTAATAATATAATTCTTGGGATATTTACCTTGTCGTTATTTTTCGTTTATTGAGTGTTCGATATTTCGGCACTGTTGCAAGCGCCATGATCATGGTATGGTAAGGAGTCCGAATTATGTTATATTATAAGTATATATCTCTTTTTTCACGGCTATACTTCTCTCTAAGGTGAAGAAGTATACCCGGTCCTTTTGGAATGGTTACGCGGGGACACAGGTCCAACACGCAGAGGCCCTTTAAGAATTTTAATTTAGAATGGGATGAGACACTTACCGTCGCCATTTCATAGCTGCACTATTGTAGTTCAGCTATGATTTGTCACCGGTAGGTGTAGAGCTAGTAGATGTAGAGTATTATTAAATTAAGTGATCAGTCATCAATTTTAAAATCTATATTATCAGACATTCCTTGTCAGATAGAACTTTTATTACGTTACATATTACGGCTTGAATATGTAATTATTATGCAGTAACTGTAAGTTTCTTTGAAATGGTGATTGTGGTAACAAGGTGCTACATTGTCAGTATGTTTAGAGCCGATGTCATTCAATTTTACTTTATGTTCTAAGCACGTGTATTACTTTGATAATTTAGTTACATACAAATGTTTGTTATATAAATGACTAGAAGTCGCGCGGGACTACGATTCCGTCCTTCTTTATTTGGCCACAGCTCAGCTCCTATTAGCCGTAGCGTTATAGCGTATATCACTTATAGCCTTGCTCAATAAATGGGCTATCAAATTCTAAAATAATTTTTCAAATCGGTCTAGTAATTCCTGAGATCCAAGCGTTCAATCAATCAAACAAACTTTTCACCTTTATGTTATTAATATAAGTATAGATTTTGACCATCCAATAATTAGCTATGTTAATCATAGTCACCACTCATCACCATCATCAGCAACCCATTAAGTCCCACTGCTGGGCTCCGGTCTCCTCGCTTCTAACTAGAGAGCTGAAAGGGTTTAGGCTATAATCCACTCATGCTGGCCTAGTGCGGGTTGGTAGATAAGACATACTCATAGAATTTCTTCTAGGGTATGTGGGATTCCTCACGATGTTGTCCTTCACCGTTAGCAGCTGGTAAGTCACTTGACTAGCACATATAAATTCCACAAAGTGGAATCCACATTTGTACTGCCGGTAAGGATAGAACTCGGACCGCGTGATTTGCACGCCGGTCCCTTATCCATTCAGCCACCATCGCTTAGGTCCTTCGTCACCCAGTGGTGACGAAGGACCAAGGAAGGAAAGGAATCAGTATTATGGCAAATTTGGATTACAGTTCCACACATACACGTGATTGCCTGTGATTACAGACAGGCCATTCAGTAACATGTTCCTACACGTGTCAGTTGTTATTCAGTTACATATCTATACAAATAAATAAAATTGATGTGTCTGTTTGTAATAATAAAATAATCGCTTTTTACTACATGCATTTGAATGTGTATACGGTACATATATACCAAAATAACATTTATTTAAATTTTTGTCTGTCTGTCTTTCTGTTTGTTCCAGCTAATCTTTGGAACCGATTTCGACGGGACTTTCATTGGCGGATAGCTAATGTCACAAGGAGTAACTTAGGCTATATTGGTTTTTAAAAAAAATCAGGGTTCCGTAAAAAAAAAATTAAATGTCGCGGGCACAGCTAGTCTATACTAATATTATAAAGCAGAAGAGTTTGTTTGTTTGAACGCCCTAATCTCAGGAACTACTGGTCCGATGTCTTTTAGTGGATTGGATAGCCCATTTATCTAGGAAGGTTATAGGCTATATAACATCACGCTATGGCCAATAAGAGCTGAGCAGTGGCCAAACAAAAGCGACAGGAGCGAAGCCCCACGCGACTTCTAGTATTATTATACACGTGATAGTTGTTATTCAGTTATATATTATATCATAATCCAATAACCGGTATATTTGTGTGACAGGTAAAAGTAGATATTTTTCTGTTCTATATGATATCTAATTCTAATACCTATTCGTTATGAATGTGTTCAGATGAAACTGTGTTATATTAGGAGAGAGTAGGTACTTGTTTGGTATATGAGTTTAATTAATTGAATGTCTTGCCAATGACTTGGAAGGAAATTTATTACAAAATCATTTAGCACTCACATACAGACAAGGCATCACCTGTTTGACGAGCTGAAATATCTACTCACCAACTTTTTTTAAATAAAGAAAACGTTTTTATTTCTGGGCTACATACTTATTTAAAATAAAATATTTTTTTTAATTATTTAAAAATGCATGCCACTTCCGTCCAGAAATTGGCCAGCGCTCAGCATTAATGCTGACGTACCAATAGCAGATTGCTACTGGCTGTGTGGTACATTTTCAAAAAGAAACAGAAAGAATAATAGAATAACAAATATAACAAAAGAGAAAAAGAGACATAATAATATTTTTTTGTCTAGGTATCAAAGCGAAGGATGTCAAACAAATACCTAGATTAACATTTTTGTAAGAAAACTGTATTATTAGCCATTCTGTTTGTTGTTACTTCAAGTTTATTCAAAGGAAATACGATAAGAGACTTGGGAATTACTCTCGTTAGTATACAAACCTATATGTACAGTTACGAAGATTACTATATAATGTACTACCTATATATTAATACATGTGTATACACTAGAGATTAGTATATATTTACTTATATTATAAAGCTCGTGTGAAAAACTTATCTTTCGTTTTCACTTTGGTGCAGTCCGGGACAGAGCGAGAAATAAGCCACGGGCCCTCTCGGCCCAAGAGGGCCCCAGACCGGCCCAAGAGGCCGCAAACTAAGTTATTCTTTAAAAGGAAACTTATTCTTAAATTCTAGACCGAGTCTTCGACGGATCTCCCGACGCCGGTTCGGCGGTCATTTTAATATAATTTCTAGTGCTGTGCACACTCTATTCGATCGTCATACCTAAATAATAAAGTCTTGGTAAAATTCAACGTTCAGTGTTACTATTTTTATTATATTTACGGGCCCCGACGCCCTTCCCCAGTTTCTCGACAGGTCTCTAGCCTGCGTACTTATTCCTGACTCTTTTGCCTAGCAGCCTGCCTGGAGGAAGGTGGAGACCTCGAGAGAGTCAATTAATTTAGTACAGTTGATGATAACTTTATGCGTCTAAACAACAGATTTCTTAAGAAAAGTATTTTTAGACGCTATTATTATTTATACATATGTTCACGTATTTTATCAACGCGGTAATTAAAGGTGCCACATACCCAATTTTCATCAGCTATGAATGGTCTCAGCTATATAATATAGCATTCTTATGAACATGTACTCATAATTCAACTACAAACATAGAAGAAATTTCAGTTTCAAAAAGCTGTTATCAATTTACCAATATAATAAAACCAATTTATATAACAATAATTTATTAAAATAAGTCATTAAAAGATACATGTTTCATTAGACTACTTGAATAATTAATTGCGTACATTAATTAATATTAAAATGTAAATGTTGTAATTATTTTATTAATTAATTAATTGTTAGGTGTTACAGTTTGTAATAATAATTATATTTCAGAGCGAAACAAGTCGAATACTTAAGTATCGCCGTAATTCCTCTCATGGAAGCTTTTATAACCTATAATTCCTTTTTTAGACCATCAACTATAAAAATACGCATTTTCTAAGCGGGTGGATATTTATCTAATCTTGAACTATAAATGGAAAGCTCTTCTTGGGCGCCGAGAATTCCGTTCAGAAACCACTCAGTATTCCATTTCTAAAAACCAAACATGTATTTTCGACACGTGTTTTGCTTCCACACGAGGCAGTCTCGCGATAAATTAATTATTTTCGCAAACCTCCATGACAAAGTGGCCGCATAGTAATCTACAAAGGATTATTGTATCTGTATATTAAGAGGAAATACTCGAAGGTATGGACTTCCTACATTTTTGGTTATTCTTTTGCAATATTATTACTAACATTGCATGATCTGAGGGCTGGTCCAGTCAGACACAGCAACCTTTTTCAGATTGTCAGTTCACCCAGCTGGAAGACATCCTACTCTACATTTGTCCAGTCACGGCCTCCACTCTAGGACACGCATGCTCCACCGTGCATCAGCCCCTCTGCAGATGTGACCAGCCTACTGCCTACTGCCTCTTCAGTTTGCATATTCTACGAGGTATGTTGATAATTTTGGTTCATTGTCGGATTACCCCGTTGTAAATTTTATCCTTCAAAGAGACGTCTGTTTGTGGACTAGTCACCGCATATCATAACTGGTAGGATAATCTAATATACTACTAAGTATTAAAAAAACTGTTAGTATAATTACTAGAGAACACTACAAGATAAAATAAATAATTCACCTGCAAATCACAAGTGCTGTTTAATATACATTGTTATTATACAGAATGACTTACAATGGTTTTATTCGTGCCGTACAGTATTTTAATGATTGCTTGTGTATACATAATTAACGGTCTTAAGATAGGCTTAATAAAAGTGTATTAAGCGATCGAGGTAATACTGTAGTGACTATATATTTGCATACTTCTTGCAATAATATTTGCATAATAATAACATTTCAAGGCAAAGTTTTTCACATACTTTATGCGAAATAAACATTGCCTATTCAACTACTTAAACAACATGTCGTTTATAGTTAGAAAGTAAGCAATATGAATATCAGTATTTGAAGTAGTCAACTATGAATTCGGTTTCTCTTTTTTGCATAATATTTTGTGATTTAAAAATATTTTAATTGGAAATTATAAATATTATGAAACATTATAATTAATTTTATTAAACTGTTATTGCCGCTTGGGCAAAACAAGGTAAGTATATAGAATACGAAATGAATTCTCATATTTCTATAAAAAAATAATTATATAATTATAATAAAAGTCCATACCTATATTCTCTAATAAATAAATTTGCTTCGTCAATAAAAGAGTGGAGGCGGTGTTGGTGTGTGCGAAATTCCTTACGTTTTGTAACTAACATTTTTATGTACGTACTTACATAGGTTTTAATTTTGTGTG